>CM031237.1:501366590-502734090 GCA_018340775.1 Taxus wallichiana var. yunnanensis
CCTAACCTAATGTTAATCTAACGTAAACTAATACGAAAGCCTAAGAAATTTTTGTATGGACTACTCGGGCAAGTGGAAAGGAGGTGATGTCGGTTTTAAAGGCATTAATGAGTTTTGATTTTGGTATAAAAAACCTCTAAAATGCAAGTTTTGTGGAGGCATGGGGAGTTAGAGGATGTCTGGTTGGCATCATCGATAAATTTAAAATGCGTGCGAAAGTTTGAAATGGAGTTTTCCAGAATTTGGATGGCGTTGGTGTGGAGAAATAGGAGGGAAACACTGACTATCCTTTCATTTATTGATCTTAGTTTTGGCGAAGAAACCTCCTAAGAAGATGCATGGCAGATTTTGGAAGAGGTTATTTGATCATTTGTTCTTTTTGATTTTTTCTCTCAGTGGAGGTTTTGGTTCTTGAAGCGAAGCGGTTCTTTTTTGATCCTTCGATATTCTTGGCATTCTTGAGTTATTTTTGGATCCAGTGGAAGTAAGAAGATTGAAGTTGTTGAAGATGCTTGGAAAAAGAAAATATTATGGGAGCTTGATTGGAAATCTTCTCTGAGAATTGATAGGAAGCTCTATCAGGAATGATAGGCTCTATCCATTAAGTTTCTTAGCTTTTTACAAAGTGTTTCATTAAAATAAATATGCTCTTAGAAACAAATGAGTTTTTATGATATGTTTATCTTGCATTATTGATCTGTATATTTTACTTGAATTTACTATTTGATAAAAGCATGATCAGGTTTTGCTCCCTTTATTGGATGAAGGTATGATATGTGATATCTTTTGCTGAAAATTTGAAGTTGTTTTCAAATCTTGTTACTTATGTTTGAACTACAATGTTTTAGGATTCGTTCTTGTTAGCAAAACAATAGTAAATATGTTATATTATTGCTGAGCTGAGATGTTTTGAATCTGAGAACTCTGTTGGACTGCTAAGAAAGGATTACATTCGGTTTTGTTCTCCCTTGCTTGATATGTGCTAGAACATGTTTAGCTTCTGCTTGAACTTATATGACTTTGTTTTTGTTTCTCACACATGTATGTTATGAGATGATTACTAATGAATTAAATGGTTTTGGGATCTGAGAAAATCCCCTTGATATAATCTTCTTGATGGTAGGGTTGAAAGTTATTCAGCTGTCATGATTTGAAAAGGGCTTATCGAGTTTTGTTTATGCATCTTTTCCAAGTGAGATTTCGGGCTTGAGAGTTACCTTATCAGTTCATCTTGTTGGATTACTAGTTCTTTTCATTCAAGTTTGATGTTTAGGTGATGTTGTAGGAATGAGGTATCTCTGTTTAACTTTGGATTAGCTCAGTCTTGTCTATCCTAAGTAAATGGTTGTATCAGTTTTGATCTGCTCTTCTCCTTTTGAGCTCGACTTTGAGCACCTGACTTGGGGATATGTCACTTTTTTGTTCTTCTTTGTGTTTGAATATGGGTTGGGGTTATTTCCTTCCTTACCCTATAGACTGTTCCTTTTATTCTTGTAAAGTTGGGAATATGGGATAGCTTGACTATAAATCTTGTATACGTTTTCTGCATTTACCATCAAAGGATGGTTAAGCTTTATTTGCGATGACATTTGAAAGGAAATTGTGATCACTTATGATTACATTATTTAATGATACTCTCTCTCTCTATATATTTCTCTCTCTTGAATGGGAAAATTGGAGAAATGTGTAGTTTGATGCTATTAACGTTGAGATGAGTTGAATGCTCAGTTTTTGTTGGTTTCTTCAAGTTCTATTGCAAACTGAAATCATTTGTATTACTCCTTTAGTAGTAGCTTTAACACTATTGTATCAATGCTTGTTTGTAGGTTGAGGGAACTATATCTTCGGTTTTCGACCTTCATGATTGCAGTCATATATCTCTTTTTTGTATCAAGTAGTTATTGTGTGTTTTTCAATGATTACTAGAGTTGAATGAACTCTTGATATGATCTGTCTCAGTTCTTTATTTCAGATTTGTATTTCTTATATTAGGAAAGAATTATGAGATCCTATCTCATCCTTTTTTTTGACTCCCTTCTCTCTCTTTTTTAGTTGAGGAATGCAATATTGTTCTCTTCAAACTCTAAAGGAAGTATTAGTTGTTCTCTCTCTTTTCATTCATTCTCTCATTAATATTATCCTTTTTTAGGAGTCGACCTGTTTGGTTGTATTAGCTAAAGAAAAGGGCAGAATGGATAGTTGGAGGATATATCTTAATGCTTTGATAGGGATGTAATGATTTTGAGGTGTGACTACTTTTAGGTGTTTGTAAATGGAATTTATACTTTACCAAATCTGTTGATGCTAAACATAAAACTTAGGCTAGAGTTGGCTTTGAATTTGGAAGTTGTATCTTAAATAGGAAACTCTTATTTTAGGATGTTGATGGTTCTTCCTAAATTTTGTCATAGAGATTGAATGAGCTTGGCCTTAGTTATTCTTTGATGAAGTATGTTAATGATGAGTATTGTGGATCATTGCTTCTTTAAAATAACTCTATTTTGGTGAATTATTAGAGTTAGTATCTTTCTTTGATTTAGATTGAAAGAATCAAGAAATGAACCATAGATATCTATAGTAGGAATGTGATAAGTAATTTGGATGGAATATTACTTATCTGATTTAATTCCTTATGAAATCATTGGATGAATATTGTTTTGATTATTCCCCCTATTTGAAAAGGAAGATTGAAGTCAGCTGCTGCCCCAGAAGCAAGTGAAAGCAAGAGCATAAAAACTAAAATCCCTTCTTCTCAACGGGTCCTCAAGAGCCACAAATACCTGGAACTTTTTGAGAACCTCCAGCATATCAGCAAATCGATGGAGGAACCCAAGGAGGAGGACTTGATGGACAAAGTGGACAGGTTGGAAAAGGAGATGCAAGAGCTCAAAGGGACTATAAAAAATATGGAAAAAGCTAAGGGAAAAGGAATACTTCAAAGTGATGATGAAGAGGGGGTTATTGTTGAAGTCTTCAAGAAGTTACAGTCTTTGGATGGAAGAATGGGGAATGCAAAAAGTCGCAATGACTACATACTATCTGGCCTTAAAAGCATTTATAATTTCATTGAATAGCATGTTCATAAGTAATACTGCCATTTAAGTGGGATTAATGAAGACATTTGGGGCCCCAAAGAGAAAAGGGATATTGTAATTGCTCGGTGGATATGAAAGACTCCTCTCGGGCCACTTCCATTTCCTTCTTCATGTCGGCTGCAGCTATTAAAACCAAGATTCGGTGAGGGCTATCAAGTAACGAAGTTGCCGTGTTGGCTTTTTTTTCTGCGAAGTTGTTGTTATCCTGGCGATTCCAGCACTACTTTTGGCAGAGTTTTTATATGTTGCATCTCTTTTTGGTTACTTTTTATCTTTTTGCTTCTTCTTAGATCATTGTTCGTTTGGATCCTTTCTTCTCATGTATTTTCATATCCGGCCGTTGAGCCCTCTTAGGTTGGCCATTTTCCCCTTCTTTGGGTTGTTTCTCTTACCTTTGTTATCAGCTTTTGAGCCATTTTGTATACGAGGTATAGTCCCTTCAAAACTATTTTCCCTTAATAAAAAAAATATTGTTTTGATTACATCGTGATCTTTAATTAATTTTAATGTGATTTATCACTTTGTTCTTCCTTTCATGATTGTTATTTCTTAGGGATGTATCTTTCTGTAATTCTTTAACTATTTCATAAAAGTAAAGTTCTGTTTATGAAATAGTTAGTTGAAAGCACATCATTTTAATTCTTAGTGCTTATCATGCTCAGTTCAATGAACTGACCCGTGCTAGCAATTTTGCAGATGGACTTCGTAAGTGATAAAAGAAGACAAGTTCTTTTATGAAGTTACTTTTGTTTACCTAAGACTAGATCTTTTATGAGGAAATATGATTCATTATTGAAACGTATTGCAAGGGGAAAAGTTGTATTTCTTATTGATTTTAATAATGTTGTTTGACATGAAAGATGTCTGAAATGATTGGAATTGTAAAGTGTGTATTTCACTATGATGAATGGAAAATATTGAGAGTTTACTTGTACTTGATGTGTCATTCTCTTTGTGCATTTTTTAAGGGAATTTGTAAGCTTATTTATTCTCTCATAATCATATCTATTTTGAACCTTTTCAGTTTGACTTAAAATGAAATAGGTGGAAAGGGATTTGATACACTATCCCTTTATTAAATGTAACTTATCAAGTTGGCATTCATAGCTGATCATTTAACTAAGTCACTATGGTTTATTAAATGATGTTAATGGAAGTGAAAATTCATTATGATATCTTGTTTAATGTAAGAGGTTACAATGAACCCTAATTCTTAACAAGAAAGAGGAAGATGATCTACCTCTTGATCAATACCTTCATTGATATAAGATAAGTGAAAGGTAAAAATGAACATTTAATAAGTAGACTTCATCTCAATGAAGTCTAACATAAAGGAATATGATTTGGAACTTAATCAAACTAGGAATGGTTGAGTAAAATGAGTAAACCTTATTGTTTGTTTTTTCTGTTTTAATCAAATGAACCCTTAAGTAGGAAGTTAATGATTAAAAAGGAAATCTTGATGTTTCTTCAAAACATTAACAACTCATTTATGGTTGGCAACCTTAGGGGTTAATTAAACTGGAATTCAGTAGGGTTGTTATAATTAGACCTTAATTATAGAAAATAATTAAGTAATTAACTTATTTCTTGGATATGTACATCATATGAGATAACCCCGATGAATGTTGGCACATGCCAACTACAGTACAATACCTTCATGAAGATCTAGGTCTTCACGAGGATACTATGTTGCAATTGACATGTTGCAACACCCTTCTATGTTGAATCATCTAGACTTACATAACTTAGACTTGTACTTGGATATACCCTAGGTTAGGTTAGAAGCATGATTTAGAGTTGAGGATAACTCAATGACTTAGGATAGCTAGACACACATGAACGAATTAGGTTGATCGAGTATGTCTATGTATCCTTAGTCCTCACAAGTAGTCCTCTACACTAAATGATGTTGCTACCCTTGGTTAGGGTAAAACCTTGAACAAGTGGACTGACAGGAGTCAGTAAAGACCATTCTAGATAATAGATGAGTGGGGTGAAGGACATATTCCATTTGACAAGTATGTCATCTAGGATTAGTAACATGAATAGTATGTTGGAAATCTTTGGCCAAAGTATCACAAGCTATTGGTTGTGTTGTCCTATGTCACCTAGTTTAAGAAGCGAGATATCAGATGAATATTGGTAACAAATATTCATATAGGCTTCTTAAAAAGAACACTTAATACCTAGAAAATGGTAAGAGAACCAAGTATACCTAGTATACAATTCAATGATTTAACATGAGAGATCGGCATGAAACTGATTCATGAAATGAGAGATCGATGTTTTATCGAGTCATTATAGTTGTATATGGTTATCTATTATGAGATTGATTGGCATGGAATGTGTGTTCTAAATTTTGATTATTTCAAACAGATAACATTAGATATAAAAGAAACTTTCCTTGTTTCTAAAGTCTTAAAATGGGAAAGTTATATGGAAGACATGCCTATTTCCATGAGGTTTGAAATATTTGATTTGGGACCCTCAAATATTTTTATTAATTCCAATTTCCTCCCATAAGATGATACCCATTCAAGGAGGTTAGACACACCTTTGAGGTAGACCTTGGTACTCTTTTGAGTAGTATCTTTTGAAGATAAGGAAGACCTAGGAATATTAGTTGGTGTTGTGGGGCTAGATTTAGGTTGATCCATAGGAATAAGCTGATTTGCACAAGTTTTATTAGGTGCATCATGTTTGCATCTTCTCATATAATGAGGAGGCTCTTAAGTGGATTTCCTAGAAGAAGACTTTGGAGGTGATTTTTTGAGATAAGAAATTATTTATTCCATCGTGGAGATTTTGTAGGAATTGATGATATATCCTCCATAGGATCATCAACATACCCTTCATAGGAAGAAGCAGGAATTTCTTTCTCTACCAATTCTTCATTAAAGAATAAAGGAGATATATCAATGATGTTTGTGTTAATGGCAGGCCAAAAACAAAGCCAAAAATTCTTTAGCAGTTTAGGAGATTTTTGGTCCTCCGCATGAAACAAATGATAATACATGACTTGGAAGACAGAAAAGAAGGGAGTCATCTTGATGATCCTTCTTATTAGTGCTACCCAAACCATGTGAGGTGTTAATGGCCCATCATTCTCCACTTGATCCTCAATCTTGAAGAGAATCCTCATAAAGGCCTCGCTTCAAAAAAAAATCATATATTGAGTGCAAGGTCTCAGAAGAAAGTTCTTTCAAGATAGTACATATTTATGTATCTTCCATTTCTTGGGAAGAATAGACGTATACCCTATTTTTACTCAATATGTTTGAAGGGAGATATGATCTTATGAGAGAAAAATGGGAGTTTATAAGAGGATGAAATTCAGGAGTAATTATGTAAGGTATCATTTTAGAATTGAATGAGAAATCAATTCTTGAAACTCACATGGGTCTAGAGTAGATCGATATCTTCCAAAAGGTTATTTTTGGTTTGAAGTGGAAATTCACACAAAAATCATAAAAAATGAGGGAGTATAAATTATTATCTATTTTGAAATCATATTCCTAAAAGGGAAGGTGCCAAATCAATTTTAAAATAATGACATAAGGGAACATATGGTTTGTAATGGGGAACATGAAGGATGGTGATAGTGTGAACAAGACAAAATAGGGGTTAGATGATAAAAGTAAAAAATCCCACATATATTCATATCACCATCTAGAAGCAAAATCAAATCAATAAATTAAAATGTATCTTCATCATTACAAGATATTTTCCAAAATCGAGCTCTTTTCACATATTCAAGGAATGGCTCATTGAATTTTTTTGGGGGAAAATTGGGTTGTAAGAAGACATCTAATTTTATAAGTATGAGGCTTGTCCTCATAATTAAGGGAGTTAATTTCTAGTATTTAGATCAAAGGGGCTTAGTTGTTTGAATTCATGAAAGACTAGAGATGTAATTGTGAACATTATATATTTCCAAAGTGAAATGCATACTAATCTCAGTTTCCCAAACTTAGTTTCAATTTGGTTGTAAGTGTACAACCATTGATAGATTTGATAGAATTTATTTTATGTTCCCTTGTAAATAAATTTAAGAACTAAATAAAGTATTTCTACTTTAAGTTTTAAATTCTATCTTCTGGGTTGTGTTTTGTATAATTGTCCATTAATGAGTGATATTCTTTTACTGGAGTCTTATGTTTACTATTTAAATTTATCATAAACTAAATCCATCCTTTATTTTTATGCCTTGGTTATTAAGTTTGATATTATGTTGTGAGATTTTATTTTGTAATATCTGGAACAAATTATAAAATCCTTGACATAAAAATTTTGTGTTGATAGATTTTTGTAAGCCTCTAAGTGTATCTTAGGTGTATAAGGGATGAAGCAAGTAAATACTTTGATAAAATTCTTGCACAAGCTCTTGTGTTAGATATTTAATAGATTGTATTGAATCCTTTCAATCTATTGAGCTTCAATAAATGCAAATAGTTTTAGTTGAGATTATCACTGACTAATCCAATTTTGTGTACTTTACCTTATCACACGATACTTGTAGTGTTAAATGTTGTGTCATAATGAACTTCTCTACCTATGATACCCCTCATAAGTCATTATTTTATATAATTAAGCCCATCCCCCATTTTACAGCACTCATTTGTTTTATTTTACTACCTAAATTATATAAACATTACTCAAGGTGTAGTTTAGCCTTAATTCTATTACTAAGATAATGAAAGAGTAATTGAACTTAACTTTCTTTAATAACCTATTTCTGGTGTGATCAACATATGTAATACTTTGTGTGACAACTTATTAAAGTGAAAAATTGTGTCCTTGTCCATGTTTATCCCAGATCAACCCCCCATTTGAAAAGAAATAAGAGGAAATAAAGGGTCCATCTCCTCCTCTGCATTTTAGGTTACACCACAGTCCTCTCAACCTAGTTATAGGCAGGGACTAAAAGTATAAGGAAAATGCCATATCCTTTATATGTGCCCCTCAATCATCCCAAGGCTTGATCCCTAAGGAATGTGTTATACCCCTCCCTGGCTACAAAATGGCCATACAATCTAGTAAATCACCATTCCTAAGAGAGTTTTCCATTAGAGTGAATTATTGTTAGCCCAATAGGGGGTGCCTATTTGAGGACCAACACACCTCTAGTGCCAATATTGTGGACTTATTTCATGGATTTGAGATATATATAATCCTTTGGCATCAGTTCTAGTTGTTATGAGGTTCAAGATTCTTTCATTTGTTAAAATTTGTTGAAATATACTCCATCCCTGAACATATTTTTCCCAATATTCTCTCAATATACATAGAATTTCCATTAAATATGACTTCATTGGTAAAGGCGTGGAAAAATTCACAAAGATATACAAATATTTTTCATATAATCTATAAATCCAAAGATCTCAATATCCATTTGAGTTGATCTACACATCTAAGGTGCAAGACCTCGGTGGTGGCTCCATATTTTGAAATAAAATTTGGCATACCATTGCACAATAATTTTTTATTAACTTTTCAATTCTGTAAAGTTAGAAGCAAGAAGATCCTTCTTCAAGTTTGATCTTACTAGAATGTTTCTTCCTGAGCTATAAAATACCAATTCAAGAAAGAATCAAATTTGGAAACCAATGGATGGTCAAATGTCAAAGGAGAACATTGTCCAAAATCCTATGTGCGATTAGCCTTTGGTGGAATATTATTCTAGCACATCTGATAGCTTTGAATCAGACATCCCTCAAGATGATCTACATAATTTATTTCAAAAGGATTCATCATCTACAAGTAAAAAGTTATTCTTCACCTTCCCTCTTATTGATTCCTGAAAATAGAATTTTTTGTGAAGTTGAGTCCTTAAGAGATTCACATTTTTTAGATCATACCCCTGTGCCTCAAATACCCCCAATTCCCCACCATTTCAATCCTTCTTTTGAAATACCTCCACTAAATAATATGGAATAACCTCCACCAAGGGCTACTTTTGTAGTTAAAACCTATAGACCAAGTAAGATTCCAAGGGATGGTGGGTTATCCAAATGAAGTACCCCATGAAATCAGAAATAGATTGTCTAGATTTCAAGGGAACAATGCTATAGTTAGAGATCAACATCTTAGATTTTTTCACAATTTTATGGATGAATTTCAATTAGAGCATGAATATGTGTATGCTTATTTATTAATATATACTTTAGAGGAAGATGTATAGGAATGGTGTAATCTGCTGCAAGAAAATTAAATTGATTCCTAGATAGAAATGAAAAATGCTTTCAGGTTACAATATGGTGATAAAAATTTTGATGGTTAAAGTTTTATAAGTCAAACCCAACCTCTTTGATGAAATTTTAGTCTAGTCTATAAAATAAGATATACAATGCCGAGTTGTGAGATCGTCCCACACCCATGCCCTAACCCTATCGAGAAAGGGATTGGTGATGGTGGTGTATAGGAGGTGACCAACATGGAGCGGTGTTCTCTCATATCGGGACCATGGGCCAATTAGTGAGGGGAAGTTGTCAAAACCTTCATCTTCACCTCCGCATCCTTTATCACAATGGTAAACACTGGACAATGGGCAAGAAAGAACTGGATCCGACTCCTAAACATCTTGTCCTTAAGCTTCTAGAGGATCTTCTGTAATAGGTGGTGAGTCATGATGAGGACTATGGAATCGAGTGGTCTGATATGTCATTTCGAGACATTTGGCCTAATATTTCTCAGTTATCTTCTTAGGTTAGAGAAAAATGGGGGCCTATTATCAAGGGTAAGGTCGAGCTTTATCCTTGTTCAAAAGCTTATTTTATTGTTATTTTTGATTCCACTAAAGATCGAGATGCTGTTCATAAATGGTTTTGGTTTTGGGATGATCATGGTCTCATGAAAAACTATGGTACCCATCTTTCGATCCTTTAATAGAATATTTTGATATGATGCTAACCTAGGTTAGGTTACCAAGTCTTCCATTGTAACTCTGGTTCCAATCTTTCTTTAAAGCCATTCGAGACACATTGGGGGAATTTATTAAAGTAGACGCTTCCACTCAAAATTCCTTGCATACCTCTTATGCTTAGATCTTTGTGGACTTGGATGTATCTCAAGATATCCCCGAGAATATTAATTTTCAGATTGGTGAGAGGTTTGGTGTAGAAACTAGACTATGAAAAACTTTCTTTTTGATGCCATAGGTGTTACAAAATAGGTTATTTGATCAAGGATTATAAGCACTCTAAGATCAAAAGTGGTACTAAGATAGGATGGTGGAAGGGTTCTCTTCCTAAGCATTACACAATGGAAGCCCCTATTGGTTTAGTTCCTGTTGGTTCTCCAGAAAATAGCCCCTCGAGGGTCGAATCTACCCCTATCATGAATGAGAATCATTTCTAGGTTCCTCATTCTAAAATTACGAGCCTACCCTCTACAATCCTTCCTAGGTTGGATGAGGAAAAAGATCTTGTTTCTGATTATTTCTTTAGGCCTATTTCCTCTATTGATGTTGTTATTCCATGTAGGCCAAATTTTGAAAATGATTTCAAAAAGGATGATTAGATGATAGTCCAAAATAAGAGAACATTTTCCTCTAAATGGAATTTAGAACCAATGCATATGAAGCTTAGATCTCACCCTTAGCTTTCGATATTTTTTCTTCTTTTCTTTGTTGGGTGTTTAAGTCATGGTTTTCTTTGTCTCTTGTGAGCTTAATTGTTATATATTTCTTGTAATTTCATTGAAGCCTTTCCAAACTTTATCAATAAAAAAATGGTGATAAAACTGATCCCAGGTTTGTCTTGACTGAGTTTGAAAATATAAAGAAAAATTCAAATGAATGTGTGTAAGAATTTAACACTAGGTTTACGAAAACCATAACTAGATTTCTTGTTATTCTAAGGCCTAGTGATGTCTCTTTATTGATCATTTACTTGGATGATTTTGAAAAAAAGTTAGCATATTACATGAGGGATAAGATACCTAGGACTTTGAGGTAGTATTTCTCTATGGTTGTCCAAATTGATATTAATATCAAATCTATGGGAAAACCTCCAAAGAGGGAAGGTGTTAAGTTGATTAATCCTGAGAAGTCAAACCTAGTAAAATAATGGATTTAGAAGAAGTGGTTAAGACCTTGGTAGGAGAAGTCAAATAAATTTCATACAAGCTGGCTAGAGTAGAGAAAGGATTGGCTTCAAATTCTCATGTTCAACATCAAGCCCAAGGAAAAAATAGATTTGGGAATCATGTTAAAGGAGAAAACCAAACTGATGATATAGGAAAATGACCCATGCCTTCATGAAATAAGAAACATGCTTATAAAGAGAATAAAATAGTCCCCATCCACTAACAATAAGAGTTATATTGGTGAAATAATATCACATCATTGAATAGTGTGATAAGTGTTTATTGCCACAATCCCCTTATGAACCACTTATTGGGAATGATTATGTCATTGATGGAGTTTATTTTAATGATGTATGCATGATGGAATTCACAAAATATCCAATGTCAGGAGCTACTTCAACTGATATCTTGAATGCTAAAACTATGGAAAATGTTTGTGCTTGCATAAATCAAGCACTTTCCATTCGCTCTACTATTAATGCTTATATAGATATGGCCCAATATTTTGAGCTTCCATATCGAACTTTGAGTACTTAAGAAATCTAATGATAAAAAATATGATGGTGGGATCCCTTCTAAAGAAGATAGGTAATGAATGGTGTATTTCCTCGGGAAAGGAGTATAATCTTTGAAATAGACAAGTCAAATTGTTTGTCCTATTTAAACCAAAAATTCCTATCTTGACCAATATCCCTAAGGATGCTCCTAAGAAAAATATGCTTGATAAAGGTCCTGCCAATGTTTCAAAGCCAAGCACTTCTATTTCCTCCCAAGAAATAAAATAGCATTACGTCGATAATAGTATTAGCCTTGCAACAAATGTAGCCCTCCCAAAATATACTTGTTATGATATGGATCAGATCTAAGTCGGAAAAAGTTACAACCCCTATTGCAAAATTGCTTAGGATTCTGAGCATAGAAAAATAGTGTTTAAATACTTGGGGATGATATGGTCATTAAAGAAAAGGGTAAAAATAATATGGTGAATCTGCATTCCATAATTGAATTTGAAATAAAGGAAGAACCAAAAAACATGGAAGAACCCCATAAGTATATTTAGGCACTTCCTTGGTTGAATACTAGTTGGATGTGGATTATTTCTTCACTACTTGAATTTTCAATGGGTGGATTCTTCATGATTGTATGTTTTATTCTAGAGCCTCATGTAATTTCATGCCTCTAAAGGTTATGAATGAGCTAGATATCAAGATAACGAAAGCATTTGGGACTTTTTATGCCATGGATTCAAGGGAGGTACCGATTGTATGGTATGTCAAAGATTTGGTAGTATAGCTTGTTTGCCTACCATAGAAAATATTGGACCATGAACATAGTTATAGTGTATTTTCATGATAATTGGGGAATGTTGTTGTCAAGAAAGTGGGTTGCTAGTGTGGGAGGAATTGTTCGATGGATATGTCATATACATGTATACCATTGAAAGGAAGATGATTAAGTTACATGGAGAAAATAAAATGCTTCATCTTATTGAAGATCCTATGAATGCTTCTTATGAGGTACTATTCATTAACACTGATTTGGGAAATTTCATAGGCTTTATGGATTGTAAAGAACATGGAGTGGATTCTAGCACACCCCTAGAAGGCGTCAATGCCTCTTGGACTATGATGTTTGATGGGGCATGTTATAAATTTGGAAATGGAGCTGGAGTGGTTATGACTTCTCCAAATCAGGTTTCTTCTAACTTTTCCTTCAATTTGAAATTTGAATGTACTAATAACATTTTGAATATGAGGCACTACTCCTTTGCTTAAAAATTACATGGAAGCATGGTATCAAGTACCTCCCTTCCACTATGTCCAAGCCTAAAACTAGAAACAGAATAAGCCCAAATTGGGCACCCCTGTTTTGGGTAGAGTCCTTGACAATAGTAAGGAAATGGAAGTTGTCCAAAATCTATTGCACATCAGTAATGCAAGCCATGAAGAGGCCTTACAAAAAGAAGGAAAAAACACTCCCCAAAGGCTGGAAGCCTTGGAGAATGAAATGATGAAACTGAAAGAAGAAGTGCAACATTTGGCCAAGCAAAAAGGTAAAAGGAAGATGGAAGATGATACTGAGATGGACAATAAACAAGTGGAGGACATCTACAAAAAGCTTAACTCCTTGGACAATCAGATGGGAAGAGAAAAGGATTGCCATGACCACAACATGGAAATTTTTAATGCTATCAGTGATTTTCTTGAACAACATGTTCATAGCATCTCTGTGCTTAGTGGGATCCCAGACACTCTATGGGGAATGGACAAGGAGAGCAGTCAAACCATGGCAAAGCTGGATGCTAAGGACCCTACACACATGACAATGGTGGCTCTCTTTACCTCATTACAAACCATTAAATCCAAAATTACTAGAGCTACTAAAAGTAACAGAGGTTTTTTTGTTGTTGCTAATCTTCATCATTCATTTTGTTGTTTTTTTTGCTGCATGGTTGTAGCGCTCGCACTGTTTTGCCTTTATGTTGTAACTTTTTTGTTACGGTTGGATATAATGCCTATTCTGGATGGTGATCCTTTTTTTTGTGGAACCTATTAATGTTGTATCTGGCTTTTAGGCCCTCTATGTAAATAGGGTATAGTCCCTTCAAAACTATTTACCATTAATAAAAAAAAAGTACATCATTGTCAAATGTGATTTAGAGTTTTTTTAACATAAATTTAAATAGTTGTATTCCACTAAGAACGAGAGATTAAAACAATATAAGCATGTAGTTTAGGATTCTATCAAATTTTTTAATTCTTTTCACATTCTTTATCATGATAGAACTCTTAATACAACTAATGAAAATATAGTTGTTATGGAATCATAGTATAAGAATGAGGTTGTGTCCCCCTACTTCCACTATGAAGTAGAAGTGTTAGTCAAACCTTCAGTTCCAGACAACATTCAGTATTGACAAGTTTTGTAGGATGATGCTTAGATTCAAAGCGTTTTAACTTGTAAAGGTAAGTTCAATAATCAAATAATTTATCTTGAACCCATGGTGGAAATGTGTGAAGGAAAGGATACTCTCTTTGGAAAATATATAATTCAACTGAAGAAAAATGTCATCCCTAGAGGACTAGTCAACTTGGAATCAAATTTTGATAGTAGAGACCGAATTATGAACACATTTTTCTATACGTATTGAGATGTAGAAGAATTCAACTTGTAAAATTCTAAAAACCAAAGAAAATTTGGGTTGGGTACTACTATGAATAAAGAAGATAAACATGCTTACACTAAGTTGTTAAAGAAATACCAAGACTTCCTGGCATAGTCTTATTAAGAATAGAGATGACCTATTTCAACATGAGATACCCTTGGAACCTCATTCTAATCCCTTCAGATAGAAGCAAAGACCCATCAATCCCCTCCTTGCAACTAAAATGTGGGAATAATTGACTAAACTACGAGATGTTTGGATAATTTGGCCCACTAGATACTCTTCTTGGGTGGATAGTTTAGTACCAAAGTTAGGAAAAGGAATAGGGACATAAGACTTTGTGTGGATTTTAGAAATTTGAACAAATCATCCATTAGGGATGATTACCCATTGCCTATTATGGAAAACATGTTGAATTAGGTGACATGGTCGAGAGATTTTATCTACATTAGATGAGTTTTTGGATATAACCAAGTAGTGGTGAAGCAATCAAAATAGCTCAATACTTATTTTACTACCCCTTGGGAAAAATATGTCTTTTTAGGATGCCTTTTGGTGATGAATGCTGGAGAAACTTTTGAAAGAGCTAGGGATATGAATAGTTCTAGCTTTATAAATGATTTTATTGGAGTATATCGAGATGATATAGCTATTTTTCCTAAAAAGAGAGAGTTGACCACTTACCTAACACCTAGAAAACATGTTTCTTAGATGAAAAGAGTATGGGATTTCATTAAATCCCAAGAAATGTCATGTTAGAGTACAAAAAGATTTTTTTTCGGGGGTACATAGGGTCACAAGAAGTCATGATAAATCCACGAAAGGGTAGAGGAAATTGGAAATATTCCTATTCCTACATTTATGAAGGGCATCCAGTCCTTATTTGGGAAAATAAACTTTGTAAGGAGATTCAGCTTTAGCTTTGCTCAAATTACCATCACTATCAAATATATGTTGAAGAAAGATCATATTATCATATGGGAGGAAGGGTTTGTTAAGGAATTCAAAGGGATAGAGGAGGACTCAAAATTTTCCCTATTTTAGCAAGTCCTAATTATAATAAATCATTTCAAATGTTTTCATTTGCCTCAGAAAATACAATTTCTTCTCTGTTGTTGCAAATAATGAAGAAGGGCATGAAAATTGCACTTCCTTCTTTAGCAAGGCCTTACAGGGAGATGAACTGAAATATTCTATCATGGAGAAATAAGCCTTTTCTTTGGTGAAAGCCACTAAGATCTTCATGACCTATATTATAAGTTATAAAGTTTTATCTTATGTTCCACATACTATGGTAAAGGACATTTTTTTAGAAATGGATATGTCAACTAAAAGATGTCGTTGAGTAAATAAATTGTAGGAGTATGATATGGAAATACAGAAAACCAAGTTGGTTTGAGGGTTGGGCCTAACAAGATTGATGGTAGAAAGTAATTTACAAGTGGTATAAATCCACAATGTCAAAAAGAGTAGGCCACATCCTCATGAAAAGGTAAGCACTTCAGTCTGGTACAAGAATATAATATATTACTTGATAAAATTGAATTGTCATGTGCACTTAGACAAGAACTAAAGAAGGACACTTAAGCTGGTTTCTCAGAAGTATATATTGACTGATCATGGATTATCTTGGAAGAATCTAGAAGGGGTACTACTTAGATGTTTAATTAAAGTGGATGCCCCAAAATAGTTACATAATTTCATGGGGGAGTGTGTGGAGGCCATTTTTCTAGAAGATTGACTGATCACAAGATTTTAAGGGTAGGATGTTAATGTTCTTCATTGTTTAAGGACATGGATTTCTTGGTTATAAGATGTGAAAGTTCAGCAACTATTTTTTATAAAACTTAAAACCTTAAGATACTTACCTTTTCAACATGTGTCAATTAAAGCTCCATTTACATAATGGGGATTAGAATTTATTAGTGAGATCACATATCCTTCAAGTACTAGTCATATGTGGATATTGGTGAGGCTATCGACTATTTTACCAAGTGGGTTAAAGTTATTCCCACCAGATGAACAACCCATCGAGATAGTCATGAATTTTATTTCAAAAACATAATATGAAGATTTAGCGTGCCTTCAAAAATAGTTGCTAATAATGTCATGATCTTTAAAGCTAAACCATTGGCAGCTATGTGTAAAGAATATGGTATAAGTTTGGCCTACACCTCAAATTATAATCCTCGAGGAAATGGCCAAGTAGAATCAAGTAACAAGAATTTTCTTAAAATCCTCAAAAGGACATTACATGCTAACAAGAAAAAATGGGGTAAACAACTCAAATTTGCATTATGGGCGGATAGGATTACCACTAAGCGAGCCTAAATGAAAAATCCCATTTCATCTAGTTTATGGAGTTCAAGCCCTTCGCCTGCACTTGTAGTTTTCCTCATATCGGTTTATGAAACAATTTTAATATGGAGGAGAATTGAATCCATATGAGGAAAGGATAAGTCAAATAATGGAGTTAGAACCATAAATTCGTTAAATGTGGACATTTCTACAAGAGTAAAGATTTATAGTATTATTATTTTTGGTTTTATAATTGTTGAAATTAGATTCCTAAATTACCATTATTGGTTTTTATCTAGTGTGATATCAGATTCCAATATGTTTATTATTTGTTTTTAAGTAGAGTAATATCATATTCCAATATTTACACTATTATATACAAGTATGTTCCTAATTCTATATTGAGTTTATGAGAATGAGAATATTCCCATTCTCAACACATTCATAATAAAACCATGTTCCTAATTCTTTTTATGTGTATCTACTTTATCTCATTTCTTTTTCTATGATTCCTATATGAGTCATTTTGATCCCTTTTGAAAATTAAAACAATGTGATATGGGTACATGTTGTATGAAATAAGAAGAAAATATTGAGTTTATGAGAATGGACATATGCCCATTCTCATCACACTCATGGTACAAAGTATGTTCCTAATTATTTTTATATGTATCATTTTATATCTATTATTCTTCTATAATTCATATATGAGGGATATAAACCTATTTTGAACATTTATATCTTGGTAGACAATATGTTAAGTCATGGTGCATTTCTAGACACTCTTGTTAAGAGCATTAAATAATATATCTTGGCACTCTAAATACTATAGTTTTTCATTCAATAATTAGGGATTCTAGGCGTATAATTTAGTACCTAGACTTTAGAAAGGTTTGCATTTTATAAATTTATTATAAAATTAAAAAATAATTTATCTAGACTTATGCACATATCTTTAGGTGGAGACTGATGAGACCAAATTAAGTCTCATCCATTGCACCAAATAACATTATTCTTTCTCTTATAAAGTGGATTTAGATGTAGTCTTAAGAACTATATAGCTTATTTAAGATTAAATGTAGAATATATTTTATCTATCTTTGAAATGTCCATTATAATTTGAATGTTTTCATTTCCTAATATTTCTTGTAAGTTAGAATGTAGTATTGTGTATGAGCAAGTCATTTGATCTCTTGAATGTATTACAACAAGTGTAATACTCACATGGCTAAGAGAAATGGCTCAAAAATATTGCGTCATTCACAAAGTAAAGAGCAAAAGAATAAATTAGTGCATCGGTGCAGGACTTGGGCATAGGGCTCTAATTGGCGTGTTGACACAAGACTCTAATTAGTACACTAGTGCAAGACTCACAGAATCAACATAGAAATTGCTATAACTAAAATTTCTGAACTCTAAATGATAATTTGAGAGAGGTTTTTGTTCCTCTTACTATTAGGAGGAAAATATTTCTCCATTTTTATAAAGCAATAATATTTCTGAGGATATCATCATTTGAAGAAGAAGGTTTTCAAGCATAGTACTAGTAGAACCAACAAAAGAATCTCTCTAACTAAAATTGCAGAACTCCAAATGGGAATATGAGAGAGGTTTTTGTTCCTATTATTGTTAGGAGGAAAACCTCTCCCCATTTTTATAGAGAAATAATATTTTGAATATATCATCATTTGAAGGAGCAATTTTTCAAGTGCAGGACTCACACATGCAACATTAGATTCACTCTAACTAAATTTGAAGATCTTCAAATGAGAATATGAGAGAGGTTTTTATTCTTCTTATTATTAGGAGGAAAAAATCTCTCAATTTTTTCACAACAAAAATAATTGAGGATATATTTTCATTTTAAATTTCAAGATAATAAGGTTTGAGGAAAGTAAAAATAAAATATAAAAATGTAGGTTCGATAAAATTGTGATTTCTCCCTCATTTCTCAATGAAAATAAAAAATATAAAATTTTATGAAAATATTATAGCAAGGATCACAAATCCCATAAAATATTCAAATATATTCTTCCAAATAAATTCACAGTAATGATCAGAAAATCAGGGATGAGAATATGACAGGAAAAGCTGTCATGTTGAAAGATTCAATCATGCAAGAGAAAACTTAGCAAATGAAAATAAATAGTTAAGTGCACATGGAAGAGATGGTTCAATATAGAATTTTAATATTTGATTAATTATCTTCCACATTTATCTCCTTGTCATATGGAAGAAGTAGTCAAGTGCAAGAGGAAGAGGTAGTTCAATCTAGAGTTGTAGTGTTTGATTAAATCTCTTCCATATTTGTCTCCTTGTCAAGTGGAAGAATAAGTAGTACAATCTAGAGTCATGTTTTTTGATTATATATCCAAAATATTTTCTCTTTGTTAAGAGGAAAAATAAGTAGTTGAATATATCTCTTCCATATTTTTCTCCTTGTCAAGAGGAAGAAGAAGTAGTTAAATATGAAGTTGTAGTGTTTGAATAAAATTCCTTCCACATTTATCTCATTGTAAAGTGGAATATGTAGTCAAGTCTTGCCTAATATTATAGGTAGGTAGTTCTATAATATTGGAGTATTAACCAAGGGATGAGTTATAAATATCTCTCCAAGGCACTCAATGTAACAGTGGTATGAAATGGATGATTTTTGTAACATTATTTCTTATTAATAAAATCCACAATTTAGTATTTTGGCAGCAACTTCTTTTAGTTTTGCCAACCCAAATCTGAGGGAAGAGAAAGGGCCCACTCTTACCCAAGGAAGAGGATGATTTATTTTTTAGAATAGATCTTTATTGTTTTTCTTTGTTTGTTTAAATCTACATTGTGTATTTTTTTTTCTTTGTTTGTGAAGCTTCACTTTTATTTATTTGTTATTTATTTATTTTCAGTTATTCATTTTTTGATAGATTAGATTTGTTTTCTATTATTTATTTCAGTTTGTTAAATTAGATTTACTTTCAATTATTTAGATTCATTTTCAGTTTTAGATCAAAGAATTGTAAGATCATTATTTATTTTAGCCCCTTTTTTCAGGATAGTCGTGGAGACCACCTAGTTTTGACATTCTTTGTAATTAAATGGTGAGGACTGTAATGAACCTCATCATTTTTGGTGTCGTTTCAAGGATAGGTGTCATTAGGGGTAAGTTGCTAAGTTAAAATTAGTGAGAATAATTTTGTAAGTTTCCATTTAGAAATATTTCATTTCCATAACTATTTCTTTTGAAATCAGAAGACCTTGTAGTGACAACAAGAATCTCTCCGAGTTTTGAGTATGTGCAACATAAACTTTTTACAAAATTGTAACTTAGGGGAAATATTGGTTTGATAGTAATTTTAGATTTTAGTCTTAATTTTATTTTGTTCTTAGTTAAATGTTTGGGATTAGTGAGATAAATTCTATAAGTTTTCATTCCTTCGGAGAATATAGAATGTCTCGCGTAGTGATAACTGTAAATTTTGAGCTATTTGAGTGAATGGAACATGAATCTCTTACAAATCCTTAGTTTAGATTAAAAGTTTATTTATTTCCATAGAATTAGAAATTAATAGTTAATTTACCATAAACAAACCACCCCAAAATAAGCTTTATGTAGAATATTGTAGGGGAAGATATGCTCATTCCTGTTAATGCAGGGTTGAATAAACATAAAGACCTAGCGGTTGTACACTAAGAGACAACAAGCCTCAGATCTACGATTGAAAAAGCTATACAAAGGAAGAAAAATTCTTACCAAGTTTTTTGTTACAGAGATGAAAAAGAAGATATCATATTGAATGATTTTGTTAAAAGAAAATGGATTGCATGCATTGATTTTAACTCATGTAATTTTTGTCAACATGCAAGTACCACTTTTCTTCTGACTCTAGCTATTGAAGGAAAATTTTGTAGAAGAATTTTTTTTTTGTAGAACAAAGAGATCTCAACAACGGGTTTACAAGTAGCTAAGGATGTAGATATAAACAACTGCATGGTTGATCAAGGAGTGCAAAAGAAAAAGGAAAGAGTTGAAAACCAATAAATGGCAGCTCTTTTCTTGAAAAAAAAAAAGAAAAAAATGGAAAGAGTTGAAAACCAACAAATGACAGCTCTTTTCCAAAAAAAGAGTTGAAAACCAGAAAATGGTTGCTCTTTTTTTAAAAAAACATAAAAAAAACAAAAATAAGGAAAGTTGAAAAATAGAAAATTGTTGTTTTTCCTAACTACAATGAAATATATTCGAAAAAATATGTTATTTATTTCAGATCTGCAGGGTTAGATCCTTTTGAAGATGATTTATTATTTCTTTAGATCTCCCAAGTTGGAGTTTTTTGAAGATCTGCAAGGTTGGAGTCTTTTGATGTTGATTTATTATTTCTTTAGATTTGTAAAGTTGGAGTCTTTTGAAAGTGATTTAGATCTACAAAATTTGGGTCCTTTAAAATTGATTTGATGTCTCTTCATTATGTAGAGTTTGAGTCCTTCAAAGATAATTTTTTATTTTTATCAAATTTGTAAAATTGGAGTCCTTTGAAGATAAAAAAATTGGTGTTGAAAAAAGGAGTTGAGTTTCTTTACTATTTTCTCTAACATTACAAAAATGAAGGTTGTGCAACAAGAAGAAAACATGGATAAATTTAAGATATGGTCTAGGTATCTTTTATCATTTTATTATTAAATAAAGTTATTAATTGTTTTGATTACTAGTAAAAGTACACTTCAAGGAACCTGTGAAAAGAGAAATATTTGTTTTAATAAGTCTTGTAGCAGAAGATGATACACTTGGGTGTTGAAAAAGAAAGAAAAAAATAAAATTAATTTATTGAAAAAAAGGAAGGAAAAAAAAGAGGCCACATAAGAAGCCAAGTGTGGGGGAGAAGAAGATATAAGCCTTCAAAGATATTTTGAAAACTACATACGAGAAGAGTTGATATATATGTTGATTTTGGAAAGGAAAGAAAAAAATATTGATTTTATGAAGAAAAAAATGATCAGTCTTGTACAAAAAGAGAAGAAGAAAAAGATGACTCAAGATCAAAATGTGCATTGAAATCAACAACATGCAAGGACATGCATGAAGTTAAGTGTGGGGGAGTGATGAGACCAAATTAAGTCTCATCCATTGCACCAAATAACATTATTTTTTCTCTTATAAAGTGGATTTAGATGTAGTCTTAAGAACTATATAACTTATTTAATATTAAATATAAAATATATTTGATCTATCTTTGAAATTTCGTTATAATCTGAATTTTTTCATTTCCTAATATTTCTTATAATTTGGAATGTAGTATTTTGTATGAGCAAGTCATTTGATCTCTTGAATGTATTACAACAAGTGTAATACTCACATGGCTAAGAGCACATGACTCACAAATATTATAAAATTCATAAAGTAAAGAGCACAAAACTAAATTAATGCAAAGTGGTGTAGGAATCAAGTGTAGGACTATAATTGGCATGCCGACACAAGACTATGATTAGTGCACTAGTGCGGGAATCACAAAATCAACACATAAATTGCTATATCCAAAATTTTAGAAATATAAATGAGAATATGAGAGATGTTTTATTTCCTCTTATTGTTAGGAGGAAAAACCTCTCTCCCTTTTTATACAAAAATAATATTTTTGAATATATCTTCATTTGAAGAAGAATGTTTTCAAGCACAATACTAGTAGAACTAGAAAAAGAATTGGTCTAACTAAAATTCTAGAACTCCAAATGGGAATCTGAGAGAGGTTTTTGTTCCTATTATTGTTAGTACGAAAAACTCTCTCCATTTTTACAGAGATCAATAATATTTTTGAATATATCATCATTTGAAGTAGTAGGTTTTCAAGTGCATGACTCACACATGCAACATCAGATTCACTCTAGCCAAATTTGAAGATCTCCAAATGAGAATCGAGAGGGGTTTTGTTCCTCTTATTATTTTTTTGGAATAAGGGTAAAGTGAGGGTTTTAGAAGGTCCCACAACCTTGTACAAAAATCCCAGCTACCTAGATCAAGTGATGAGGATTACATTTAGAGAAACCCAAGATAATTAAAAAACATAAGAATCAAACAAAACAAAAAGAAAAATTATAAAACATCAAAGGAGCTTCCTTAGATATTTAACGGTATGCTTAGCATGGATGGATCTTGACTCTTTAGCTAGCTTCTTAGAAAGAGTGATTAGTTCATAGAAATCTTTGGTGACAACAGCCCTGGTGTTATTTCGAGAAAATTTCTAAGCTTTAAGGAAAGAAGGAATGCTAGAGCTTAGCGGGATGGAAGACACCAATTCAACGTGTCGGTATTCAAGTTGGTTACTTGTGTACGTTAGCAGCAGTTCCATCATCATCCCCCATGATGTTCTCGGTTGTGTGTCTTCCACTTTTGATGGAGCTTCCATCCGGATATCTTGGGGGATGATCCCGCTATCAACCATGATAAAAATTTGGTACCACTTTGTAGATTTAGCCCCTCCACATTTAGATCCTCATCCATGTTAATCGGACTGATTTAGGGGAGTCGGGGATACAAATTTGCTAAACCTAGTAGTGTGTCTCGAAAGACTCGAGCTCGGGGCTTGAGACTCGGGAAGAAGCAGAACCAAAGCATCAACATCAGTAAGGTAAAGGAAAGTATGGCAAGGATAATGAGGAGGACTAATGGGGAAACAACGGGAGAAAAACCCACGAAGGAGGAACCCATGATTTCCACCTCGAAATTGAAGTCATAGGAGACTTACGAGGTGGTGGCACCGGGCTGGAAGTGGGATGGGAAGCAAGGGATGGAAGGGGAGATGAGGTGGGAGTAAGGTGGGACCAACCATACTTGGAAGGTAAAAGAGTAATCTTGGCAGAGAAGCGGCGCATTTGAAGAGGAGATAAAGAAGGCCTGATGAAGAAAGGGGCCTTCTCCTCCCTATCAAGGTTTAAAGAATTCTGCGAGAGATTGGAATAGAAAGGAAATGAGATTGATTTTCTTTCCCCAAAGTGTATGTGAGAAAGAATGAAGAAATGGGGCCGAAGACGAACTCCGTATCACCCATCGATGGTGAAATACCTCATAATTACTTCAACAACTCGTCCCAGGGGGATCAAGGATTCCTAAACATAACGAGAAAGATACTTGGTCATCTTCTCACCTTTGTCAATGAAATCCTAGAGCTCTACTTGCAAGGACCTCTTGAAGTAAAATACCTTAGAGGTGGAAGGCCACCACCGAGGCAATGGCGTTGGTGGAGATGGTGAAAGAATTATTTCCAATTTGAGCTTTTCCACATGACCAGTAGCTTGAGTGGGAACCGTAAGAGACCATGGCTAAGTACCCAATCATTCTTTCCAGGAAAGTAGTTACACCATTGTCCTTGAGAATATTCCAAAATTTATGGTCCTCCATTAGTTCATTGTAAGAAGTTGGTTTTATACTTTATGAGTTTGCCCACCCATGGTGATGATCCCATGGAAATGAATAGAGGTGAGGGGTCACGAGTTGTCTTTAAAAATATCACGTAAATTTTGGGAGTCACTCATGTCAAAATCCCTCCTATACTTGTTATGATTGTGATGTGAAAGTGCGCATCTCAAAACTAGATCCGACTGAGTGAAATAACTCTCATCTCACATGCTCGACTCCATAGACGTCACTTCATCATTATGAGATAATCATGACTATCATCCTTATTAAGAGTGGGGTTATTTTTGTTTATCTTAATGACATAAGAAATAAAAACCCACCACCATAGAATTTAGCTAGAAAAGGAGCAATCATTCTAAGCAATTTGAAGGAGATCGACAGGAAAATTTCCTAACCAAATTTTTTGAGTGTCAAGGAGGACACCCATGTTTTCCATACAATCAATTGCCTTATTCCCTTCATGGAAGATATGTTGGAATTTGATCTGCTGGAATTTCCTTTGAAGAAGATGAATATCAACAATAATGTTTGTAATAAATCATTGACCAAGGCCCCGTGAATTAAGGAGATTTATGATATTGAGAGAGTCACTTTCCACAATTAAAGGATCATTTCCAATTTTGAGAGTCATCTTCAGCCCCTTAAGGATCACTAAGGCTTCAATGCAATGGTTGGTCCCCATGCCAAAATTAGTTGCAATAGTAGTAAGAGGGAAATCAGAATAATTATAGAGAATAAAACCCCAAGATGTCCTTGGGTTACCCTTAGAGGCACCATCCATGTTAAGTTTCATCCAGCTGGGGGGGAGGGAACCATTGAAAAATAGTGTGAGATAGGGTCGAGGGTTTAGCCATGACAAGGATCGCAATATCTTTGACACCACTCCCTACTATTACGTAACTAGATTTTTTACACATATTTCTTCCATAAGAAACTATTTAGATTATATTGGAAGAGTATAGCAATATGGTTAGCCACCCTATCAAGTTCCAAACATTGGTTTTGAAAATTCTCCTATTTCTTTCCTTCCAGATACCCTAGAGGCTGTGAGGGAGGATAAGTTTCGAGTGAGGGAGAGGGTTGGGTGTGAGAAGGGGGAACACCATTGATTGAGGATATCATGAATGGATTTTGGTAAATTCCAGATAACACCAAAATGTGACAAAATCCAATTCCAGTATAACTTGAGAAAATGGACAATGAAGAAGGAGATGAGAGGAGGACTCCAAAGATTTGTAGAAAATAACACAGTGAGTGGGAAGGGAGAAGCCTCTCCTTTTTAAGTTCTCTCCCAAGAGGAAAGCATTCTTGAAGGAGAGCCAAGAAAAGAAACCAATTTTGGGAATAGTCTCTTTGGGCCAAATTTTGTAAAGAGGAGGTCCAAAGTTGGTCCGGGGCTTTGAATCGTAGGTAGATTTAATGGATAAGGAGATAGAAGGGGATAGGGGCCAAATATGATCATCAATAGGCAAGGATAAAGGAATATAGAGAGAGGATAGTATAATTCTCAACTGATTCAAACACCGAATTTGATGTTCACTGATACCAAACCAATTTGGGATATCCCAAGAGGGGATTATATTCATCAATCTCTAGTAACCAAAACTGTCTTGCCATGGTGATTAATGAGATAGAGTCCCAAACAAGTTTTAGGTATAGAGGTGTTTCCCCAATCCACCAATCCGACCAGAAATCTATTAATCTACTATTCCCTAGCCTCCACTTGGTGCCCGTACAGATACGTAAGAGGAAGAGAGCTAGTGATCGAGTTCCAAATAGTTGAGTCGTAGGGGAGGGGAGGAGAGAAGGAAATCACCTTGCTTGAGACAAATATTTGGTTCTCAACAGGCCTGAGCCCAAAGTGAGAGTTACCATGACCCACTTCCCGGCTAATTTTAGCTAGTAGGGCAACATTCATATCAAAGCAATCTGTGCCTAATCCCAAGACCTACCAGATTGGTCTTGCTTGAGACTTCATTCTAAGAGACAAGGTGTATCCATTTCTTATCCTCCACACCCGACCAGAGAAATTTCTTTTGGATTCTCTCAACGAATGATATCACCGAGGAAGGTATTTTGAGTAAAGACATAAAATAGAGAGGTAAACTCTAAAGAGTAGCTTTAACCAATTGAAGTTTTCCGCCTAACTTAGAAGGGCACCTTTCCAAGTGGCCAATTTTTTTGGTATCTCTCAATGACTAGATTCCATAAATTTCTAGTTTTCTTTCCCTTGAAAAGTAGAATGCCAAGGTAGGAGGAGGGTAAATCAACAATTCTCGCAACCAAAGATGTCAGCAATCCTCCTTTGAGTTTAAGGAAGGGTGTTTAAGAAGGATATACTAATTTTGGTGAAGTTAATCAATTGCTGAGAGGTAAATTGGTAGTTTTATAAAATTTCCTTGAGGGCACGAGATTCGATCACTGAGGTGGCACTCAAGAGAAGAGTATCGTCTGTAAATTGGCTATGAGTGACCGCAGGGGAGCTAGAGGTGATTTTTATACCAGAAATGGTAGACTGACTCTTGGCAGCCTCTAAGGCTCTACTGAGGGTGTATTCCATTAACAAGAAGAGGAAATGAGAAAGAGGGTCCCCTTACCTAATACCTCTGCTATTTTTGAAGATAACTAATGTCAAAACCATAAATTTTTCAACACCTAGATCAAGAAAGTCCACTGATTGTGTCGAATGTTTTTACATGTCTAATTTGAGGATCATTCCTAGAATTTGAATGTTGGGAAGAGTGAATGGATTCATGAACTGTTATGATACCCCCTTGGATAAAGTGACCACTAATGAAACCATTCTAATGCAGAGTGATGAGGTCATTCATCAGGGGTTTAAGTCTAGTAGCCAACATCTTGGTGATGATTTTGTAGGAGGTGTTGCATAGGCTAATCGGTCTGAAGTTAGCAACACACTTAGAGTCAAGGGCTTTGGGGAAAGAGTGATGAAAGTAGTATTCCATTCTTTCATAAGGAAGTTGCTTAGTTAGAATTCATTCACTCCATTAAAGAGATCTTTCTTGATAATCTCCTAGAAAATTTTGAATAAGGCCACAGGGAAGCCGTTGTGGCTTGGAGATTTTTCACCTTTCATGGTGAAGACTACTTTGTGAATTTCCTCAATAGAGAAGGGATTCATTAAATTTCCATTCATATCATCAGAGACTAATTTAGGAATGTGATGAATCATCTTGGACATAGTTTTCTCATTGGGGGATTCTCATTTTGAAGGAGATTAGAATAAAAGGATACTAATTCATTAGAGATATCAATGTCAAAGGTTAATAAATTACCTATCGAGGTTAGCATTTCTCTGATTTTGTCTCTACTTTTGTGTTTAGAAGCTGTAATGTGGAAGAAATTAGTGTTATGGTATCCTTGATCTAGCTAAAGCATCCATGATCTCTGTTTCCAATAGGTCTCTTCTTCTTTCGGGATGTTATGGAATTTGCTGAGAAGAGAGTTTTCTTGTTTATGGAGATGTTTTGATCTTCCTTTTGCCTCCATAAGGGCTGAAATGTTAGCTATTTCCCGAGTCATCTTTTGTTTACGTAGTTTGATGTTGCCAAACACCTTGCCCTTCCAAATCTTAAGTTGATTTTTGATTTCCTTGAGCTTACTGGAGAACTTGAACATATCAGATCCCTTAATTTTGATGTCCCACTAGCTCTTAATAAGAGGGTCTAAATGATTGTTTTCAAGCCAGGTAAGCTCAAATATGAAGGGAGGATTCTTTATGTTCATATTTTTGTTGGCATATATAAGCAAGGGCTATGGTTAGATGCTACACGAGATAAGGAGCCTGAGAAAAAAATCAGATAAAGAGAGATCCAATCCGGATATCCCATAGCCCTATCTAGTTTACTTTGAATATGATTTTACTGCCCACTCTACGGTTGGACCTAGGTAAAGGAGGCACTATGTAAGTCCATATCTAAAAGTGTCTCCTCATGTATGAAGTCCACCAGAGATTCCATGCTGGAGGGGTTATCTATGGCTCTTCCTTTTTTTTCATAAGGGTATAGAGTGCTTTGTTAAAGTATCCCATAATGAGAATAAGAAAATTGCCACAAATTTTTATGAAATTTGAAATGTCCTGCTAGAGTCTTTCACACTTTGGGTTTCCAAATTAGGGGCATAAAATTCATTGCTATCCAAGTAGATTTAGACCCTACCTCTTAGAATATCATGAACAAAAAATTGGGGTGCTATAGAAGGCATTCACCTTTGAGAATTTTGGGATCCAGTGAAAGTGCATAAGCCTAAAAAATTTCTGTAGAAAGTGGGACGTGAAGGAAGGCTGAGGAAAATTTTTCAAGAGACTATCATCCTTTTTAATTTTGGTTTCCTAAAGCATAATAATATCAGAAGAGTGGTTAAATTTCATATCCTTGAGGACCCTCTATTTTTGTAGAGAGTTAAGACCTCTTATGTTCCATGAGATCACCTTCATTTCTTGTATTTGGGTTTACTCCCCACAACCATGGGGATGGTGCTCTGGGTTCCTTGGGCCATATTCAGGGCTGATTCTTACTGAAGCTTGAAATTTCGAGGGTAATCCCATGAACTTTCTCCATTCCAATATCAGGTTTCTTGCAGCTACTTTGGGTCATGTGGAGGTTAAATCGGTCCTCGAGAGGTTTGAGTGGGGGAGATCTAGGAGTCAAAGAGGGGGAATAAAGGAGGACCGGGGGTGGAGCAGCAAGAGGAAGCTCCAAGGAAAGGTTGGAGAGAGGAGGGAGGGAGAGAAGAAAGTTAGAGAGGGGGAAGATGAAGGTGGAGAAGGGGGAGAGAAGAAACCACCGAGGGGGAACATCCACCGAGGAGGGGGAGGGAAGTAAGGGGAACCTCTATGGGAATAGAGATCATAGTGGAAAGAGGCAGGGGGCAAGAAGGGTTACCATGTTATAATCATTAGTGATCTTGCCTTCCTCTAGGAGAGGAAAGGGGTTGGAATTAGGGATGATTGGAGCCTCTTCGGGAATCATCTTTGGAATATATTTCCTTTTTTTCTTGGGAGAGGTTACATGGGATTTGGGATTAGGATGAGGCTTAGTGGGGCATCCAGATGCTCTGTGGCCGATGTTTTTGCAGATGGAGCATGCTTGTGGAATATATTTGAATTCAATGGGTTACGTCCATGTTCCAAAATTTGATAAGAGCTCAATCAATTTTTGGAGTGGGCAACAAACATTAGCATGACACAAAAACTAGGATGAATGACTCTAGTTTTAGCCCTGGTGGCCCGGTCTATTTCTATTAGAGAACCCATAAAAAGAGAAATACCTTCGATAATTGTAGGATGTCATAAATCCAAGGAAGACTTGGTAGACAAACCCATATTGGGGCACGAGTCATGGTTTCCAATGTTGCGGGTTGAATCCACGTGACCATTTCCGATGTAGAACCCTCTTCGCTTTGAAAAACAAAGGACCACCCATAAGGGGTCGAGAAAAGTCTTCCTTCAAGATAAATGAGAAAAGAATGAATCCATTTGGCATCACAACTATTTCTAGAGTGCCACAAGGGTTCCATTTCATGCGGGCCCATTTTTTATATCTTTGAGGGGGGTCTATAACCCATCATCTTACTCACTAGGGAAATATATTTAGAGGCAAAGCAACCTCCTCTGTGTGATGTGAGAGGGGATATGAAGAGATAAGGACCCATCAAAGAGTATTATTAGGGATAACTTGTCGAATGGATTGTAGAAGTGGACCCTTCCACTACTTTTTCCATGCCTTGGGGAGGCTTAGTATACTTTGGACCCTAGAGTTAGTAGGGTGATACTACCGATCTAGATCGGAAGGGTCTCGGCATTAGATCAACACCAAAGGATGCAGGATTTCAAAAAATCAACAGTGGAAAGAAAGCTCATCATTTTCATCCCTTCATTCCTCTTATTGTTAGGAGGAAAAAATCTCTCCATTTTTACACAATAGTAATAATTGAGGCTATATATTAATTTTAAGTTTCAGTTGAATAAGGTTTGATGAAAGTAAAACAAAAAGATAAAAAAACATAGGTTTAGTTGAACTACAATTTCTCCTCATTTTTCAATGAAAATGAAAAATTTCAGATGTTTTGGAAATCTTACAACAAGAATCACTAGACTTGGAAAAGGTTAAAATATATTCTTCCAAATAAATTTAAAGTAATGATCAGAGAATCAGGGATGAGAATATGAAACGACAACTATCATGTTGAAATATTTAGTCATGCAAGAGAAAACTTGGCAAATGAAAATAAATAGTTAAGTGCATAAGTGGAAGAGATGGTTTATTATAGATTTTTAATATTTTATTATTTCTCTTCCATGTTTATCTCCTTTTCATGTGGAAGAAGTAATCAAGTTCAAGAGGAAGAGGTAGTTCAATCTAGAGTTGTAGTGTTTGATTAAATCTCTTCCATATTTGTCTCCTTGTCAAGTGGAAGAATAAGTAGTACAATATAGAGTTGTAGTGTTTGATTAGATCTCTTCCATATTTGTCTCTTTGTCAAGAGGAAGAAGAAGTATTTGAATAGATATCTTCCATATTTGTCTCCTTGTCAAGAGGAAGAAGAAGTAGTTAAATATGAAGTTGTAGTGTTTGAATAAAATTCCTTCCACATTTATCTCATTGTAAAGTGGAAGATGTAGTCAAGTCTTTCCCAAGATTATAGGTAGGTATTTCTATAATCTTAGAGTATTGGCCAAGGGATGAGTTATAAATATATCTCCAACGCACTTAATGTAACAAAGTGGTATGAAATGGATGATTTTTGTAACATCATTTCTGATTAATAAAATCCACGTTTCGGTATTTTGGCAGAAACTTTTTTTTTTAGTTTTGCTAACCCAAATATGAGGGAAGATCAAGTGTTCTCTCTTACCCAAGGAGGAGGATTTTTATTATTATTTAGAATAAATCTTTATTTTTTATTTTATTTTAAATCTACATTTTGTATTTTCATTTGCTTTGTTTTTTAATCTTCACTTTTATTCATTCGTTGCTGTTATTTATTTATTTTCAGTTATTCATTTTTTAATAGATTATATTTTATCTCGTAATTATATTATTTTGTTAAATTAGATGTACTTTAAGTTATTTAGATTCATTTTTAGTTTTAGATCAAAGAATTGTAAGATCATTATTTCTTTTAGCCCCTTTTGCAAATAGTCATGGACACCACCTAGTTTTGAAATTCTTTGTGATTAAATGATGAGGACTGCAATGACCCTCATCAAATACCATATAATTTTGTGGTTGTAATGAATGCATAAATCAATTCTAAATCCTCGAAAAACCCAAAGCATGAATGTTTGAAATGATTTCCTTGTAAATCACATCTAATTCACTTTATATCACAAGATTGAGCTCCTATAAACTTACTTAGACTATAATTAAGGATTTTTTTCAAATTATATTAATTACTCGGTGGAAATTATATTATTAATAATACATTAATAAGATTCAAGATTTCCGTAAACAACACAATGTTATATAGAATTATATTATGGAAAAATATTCCAAAGTAATATAATACTCAATCTTTCATTTAATTATCAAATAATAGTACAACTATAAAGTTCTATAGGACCAAGGTTTTGAATTTTTTTTTAAAACCCACATTCCGGGCCAAGATGATTTCATATACAAATTTATGATATTTAATAGTTTCTCGAGTCAACATTCCTTATCACGTTCAAGTAGTTTAAGGTATTATTTAATGGCCATGTGTCCTTTATCAAGTATCTTTGTTTATCCACTTTTACTTTTTTTGTTTGGTGTCCATGCATAGATGATTTTATCCACATCGATATTTGCTTTAGGTTCATATGAGATGGTCTATATTTTATTTGGCTTTAAACAATATTGATACACTTTTGTACTTTCTCCTCTACCTATAGGTTTCCAATATTGAACTCTCATATTTTTATTTACATCATTTCCTTCTGTTGAAGGAAAATATCCCCATCTACTCTCCCCATCCATATATTTTCATTATCATTTCCTGGTCGTATAAGTAGCATTTTTCCCTTGAACACATCCTTCAATGGATTGAATTCTTGGTTATATCTTCCATAAACAGGCCCACCATAAACATCCATTTGATAACTATGTACAAAATACAAACCATCTAGTTGAGCACTTCCTTGCTTAATCATAAGGGAACTTCTTGTTTCATTGAAAATCAAATGTTTTATTGGCCAAATTATTGATTTATTAGGTTGTAGAAAGTCTGAGCAATCATAACACATATTTACCACATTTTCTATCCATATACCAAAATTCAAAGGACCCAACCTCTCTCCATTGATTTTATTATCTTATAGCACATGAGTTATAAAACTCATGGCCATGTCATTGTCTCTGCTACAACATTTTTATTTGAGAATGAAATTTCCTTTAAATTTTTTTTTCTATCTTTAGGACTTGTATTGATGGTGCTCTCGGTGTGATCACTACAATCTCAATCACTCTCAGCATTGTAATCATTTGAACCACTAAAAATTTTGTCTCTATCCAAATTGGGGATAATGGATGAATCTAAATGCTTTGACACTTCACTCTCTTCCCAAACAATGTAGTATGATTTATTTCCAACATCTACTAAGGTTTCAAATTCATCAACTCAGAAAGACAATTTTACTATTCCATCTATTGGTTGTCAAATTAGGACTTTAATGAAAACAACAGTCAGGGGATAGAAAGTCCCTCCTCTTTAATGGGAGAGGTGCCCTTATTGAAAGCAAACAACAAAACTATTTACAAATGTACAAATTTCTACTTTAATGAGGAACTCTGATATCATGAAAGTGTTTTAATGCAAAGGTAGATCATCAATACAAAAGAACAAAAGAACTAAGGGAGGGAAAAGGTAGAACATAATAGCATTCTCAAAAATATAGATAGCAAAATAGTTCCTTATAAATGTTGAGCAAGGATGATATATAGAACAAAATCATTCATATTAAACCACCAGATATTATTTCATAGACACAAAGTTCCAGAAATGACATCCATAAGAATACAAAGCTTCTTAATGCAATAGATTAATGATTCAAAAACTTTAGACAAGCAAGAGAGAATAAAAATAGGAACAGAAATCTTCTATATTTATAGATTTTAGTTCTTTTACACTTTCAAAAATTATCGAGTTCCACTTTACGGAATAGCATGGATATCCCAATATATAGTTTACAAAGTGGTTACATTTAGTAACCATTTCTTTTAACCAAAATATTAATTAAGGAAATACATAATATAAATTCCTTAATTAAATTACAAGGAGATCGAACTAAAAATAGAAGAAGAAAGTCAAGAGCCAGAAGTAGAGACATCCGGTTGTGGCTGAGGAGGGCCCACTATTTTGAGGATCCGGTGCCTGAATCTCTTCAATGCTTCCGCTATCTCCATGCCCCTTGGAATCATTGTGTTGGAAGTAGCATGAGTCCACATGCCTAGGAATTTCTCCATATATTTTTCAAACTCAGTATGCTCAGATATTCCTTATTAGCCTCGGCTATAGCTGAATGGAGAGAACAAATGTCCTTCATTTTCTCTTTAGTGATTGACTCTTCCTTGAAAAAATCATCCTTGACAAAAGGCTTTAAACTGAGCCTTGATTTCTTGAGAGAAAATAATACACCCGTTGTTTCATCCTGAATATGGAAATGGATATCCTTGAAGGCAGATAAAACACAAGTTTTAAAATACTCCCCTTTTGTCATACATTCCTCAATTCCCCCAGTGCTTCTTCTAGAACATTTGTTATCCACTTGATGCTAAAGATCCATGTCCTTGACACAATCACATAAATTGTTGGCCAAGAGGAACCTATCATTGGTTTGACCCATAAGATGGAGATTTGCGATACATCCAATCTAGAATTTCAATTCCTTGTCCATATCCTTGATTGAGGAAATGGATTTTTGTAGAAAAATGATCAACTTCTCATTAGTTTTGAATGCTTCCTCAATGAAGTTTAAACTGCTACAGTTATATCATCCACCATGGCCTCAACATCCTTCCCATAAGTAGAATACTTGTGGATGTCTTTGATGGTTTGGACCTCATCTTGGCTGAGAACTATGGGAGGTGGGAGAGTGGCCAATGGGGCTAGATCCAAAACTTTATCCTTTTCCAACAATGATCTGATAAAGTTGGAAAGAACTTGGTTGTGTTCTTCCAACTACTCCATGGTTTTCTTTCCTTTCTCAACCCATTCAATAACCTTAGTCACGGTTTCTGAAGGTTCTAAAATTCACTCTCAAGTGTGGATTCTCTCATTAGAATTCTTGAAAGCTCCAAGCCAGATATCAAAAGATATTTCTCCTCTTTATCCACTTTACATTTTGTAACCTCCAGGAATTGTTGGCCTTGGGCATCAGTTACCAACATGAATTGGTCTTAAATTTCATTGTTGGAGGAGGAGGGGTAGTACCAAGCAGAACTACTACAACATCAAATTCAGGCACTATTAATTGGGAGGAAGATTTCCTTTCTTGCTCTCGACTAGGGGTTACACCTAGGAAAAGGAAGAATAAGAAACATAAGAATCATGGGACCTGAGTGCAAGTGAACTCATGGAACTCAGAGTATGAAAAACTATTTTCTCTAGTGGGGAAAAGAATGCAACCTTAGGAATTTCCTTTGTAGAGGAATCTATTAAACTTGGAGGTTCATTCCTTGGTCCTTCCTTCTCCACTTTAGCTGTGATTTCAGGGGATTCTTTAGGGTCTTTCATCCCATCATCATCATTCTCACTTAGAAAAAAAATGTTTTCTGTCCCAATAGGAAATTATGACTGCTCCAGAAGAGTCTCTTCCTCAATCGGTTCTTACTTGACTTCTTTGACCTTCTTCTAATACACTTTAGTGGAAGAGGAAGGAGTAGACAACTCAGGTTCTTTCATTGAAGAAGAAGGAGGAGTTTTCTCAAGTGCCTTAGTGTTAGGTGTATGTACTTCCTTCCTAGGTGTGGAAGTCTCTCTTGAAGAGGATCTACCTTTGTTCATCCTGAGGTCACGTATTTTCCTATCAAACCAAATCTTAGTTCTGACGGTGATAGGGGTGATCACCTCATTCAAGTCATCTCTTTCCTTCACATACCAATCCAAGGTTTCCAAAGGAGTGTTCTTGATTGATCTTTTGTACTCAAAGGATTACAAATCTTCATCATCATCCTTAAGCCCTTCAGGAACTTAGTAGAGGTTGAAGTCTATGATCTGTTGTAGAGAAAATATGCCAAAATGCCTCCTCTTGGCTTCAAAATCATCAGCACAATCAGCCCAGTAATCCTCAGTGTCAGGATGGTGATGATAAGTTATCCTGAGATTTTGATCAATGTATCTCTTAAGATCAAAGCAAGTCCTGGGCTTGAAGAAATGAAATGTAAGAGGAGCAATAGTCCTTTCTATATTTTGGGCATCTAGAGTTGTCCTGCATGTATAATTCCCCAAGGTGATAGGGAAATGAAGACCAGTAATCTTCTTATCTCAGAAAGTTCTATGAAGTTTATCTAGCTACCTACACACCTCAACCAAAGCCATTTTTTTGTTGCAGAACATGGGAAGCTTGAGAGGTGTTCTTTCAAAACAAGTCAGCCTGATGTATGAGAACTTTCAAACTGAGTGAAGAAATCCCCATACTTGGTTATCAAATCCTTACCCTCATCAGAGAACCTTCTGGTAGTGTCACCCTCAAGAGCCTCACAATGTACATGGTGAAGGCATCATTTACCCTTCTAAAATTATGATTACTGACCTTGAGGGTAAACTGAGGGCAATATGTGTAGATGGGATCATCCTTCTTGTCTTCAATGAAAGTGAATTTGAGCCACTCACGAGATGCTACCAAGGTGTACATGAGATAGGAATTCATGTAGAAATTTTTGGTTTGCTAAACATTTGACAATTGTTTAGTTAGGTTTCCACAGATAATCTCAGCCCAATTCATATTTTTCTTACCCTCACAGATGATATTTATGAAAGGGAACATCCAAAAATGGAAGTCGTTAGTAGAGGGAATTCCCATAATCTGGGTGAGCAAGGTGATGATATCTAGTAGTTCTTCCTTGAAGTCGACCCTAAAAAATTCCTTAGAGAGTTGGGACACTCCCTTCTTAGGGCACTTCAACCATGATTTCACTACTTGAGCCTTATATTTCTTGTTGTCTTGATCAGATAGAGTCTGAGCTTGAGTGAGAGTGAGAACAATAGATTCTTCTATTTTGGGGATGCGCAGGGAAATGACGATGGTGATAGCGTCAAATTTTGTAATCAACTCGCCATGCACATTGACAACCTCCTTGGTGTCTGGATTAAAGCTAGCCGCACAGGTGAGTACAATGTTGGCACATTGCACAGAGAGAGGAAAACTAGTGGCATACGCAATTCCACTATCATTTATCATTTGAGCCATGGGAGTAGGTTTATCGTATGCTAATCTACCCTAGAAATCATCGAAATCCAAATGTCGAACTTTATTATCTCCAATATCGGGCATAGAAGTCTCGAAAGGGGATAGATGTTCTTGCCCTTGAAATTTGATCTTCATTTTAACAGTGAACAGAGGAATGGATTTTAAAGAACAGAATCATGACAATTATTGTAAGGAGATACAGGAAGGTGGAAAAATGACTCAATTTTGCAAAAATGTGGGCAAGAGATAATGAGTAGGAAATGTGACAAGTGCATAGATGGTTTCCCCTTTAAATAGTTTTTAGGAGAGAGAATATCATAAATGCATATTAAATATACCTTGTGCCAACTCAAAAAGGTGAAATGTAGGAAAAGAAGAAAAAGCGCCCGAACGGTCCATGGAACATTGGGACATGAGGGACACGAAGAGCTAATTCAGCCGATGTGGGTGATGTGGTTGAAAAAGTCCAAAAATATGATGGAAAGGACTTGCGTGAAATCAGCCAATCGGGTGAACAAGAGGCCCGCCGATAACTTGGGACATGAGGGACAAAAATCTCGACAAACCAACATGTCACTAAATGACCCCAAGGAATGGAATTTTCACCATCTCTTCAAATTTCTTACTTCACTAAAACACTATTGAAGGGTGCTAACTCAAAATTTTCAAATTTTTGACTTTCAAAAGAGGGGAATTTTGAAGGGAACAACAACTGGCTCTTTTTAGGGATGACTTGACTAGGTCAAGAACGAGGTAAGACAAAGAATTCAAGAATTTTTGGGGAAGAAGACTAGTGCCTTATCCATTGGGAAAACAAAGTCAAAGGAAAATCAATACAGAAGGCAACACATGGAAAAAACAACAAAACAAAGGCAAGGAAAGGAAAACACACACTGTACATAATATACAAAGGACTTCCTATTCACCTAGGATTTGAATAATTTCAAGTACTTCCCACTATAAGGAAGTGGGAGAGAAGATCCATCCATGTAATCAAGATAGAAATAATTTTCACCAACAAAGTGCCTAATTCTGAAAGGACCAAGCCAAAGAGAGTCAAACTTACCATGGCTTCCTCGAGGTTCATGCCTTTTGTCCCATAGTAAAACAATGTCTCCAAATTTGAAATCTCTAGATCTGGTTTTCTTGTCAAATAAATATTTCACCTTCTATTGATGGGCAGAGATCCTATCAAAAACTTACATCCTGTCTTCATCTAGCTTATGGAGATACATGCTTATGGGGTCCTCAATAGCTTTCATCAAATGCAAAGCTGGTAGTTCCATTATCACTGGTAGTTGAGCTTCCACACCATACACCACTTGAAAAGGGGACATCCCAATTTCTCTTTTGGGTGTAATCCTATCTGCCCAGAGAGCATCATAAAGCTTCTTGTGCCAGTTTCTCTAAGATTCATTGACAAGATTTCTTACAATGGTCACCAAATTCTTGTTTGTTGATTCTTCTGTCCATTCCCTTGAGGGTAGTAATATGAAGAATGAGTAAGGGAAATTCCATACCCATAGCAGAAATCCATCATCTCAGCAGAAGAAAAATTGGAAGCATTATCGGTCATGATCTTGTTTGGTACTCCAAACCTTACCAAGATGTTTTCTTTGATGAAATTACATACTACCTCAGAAGTAGTACTTTTAACTGGGATGGCTTCCACCCACTTGGTGAAATAATCTGTGGTAGTCAACACATGAGTATGTCCTGCACTTGAAGGTGGGTTGAGTGTTCTAATGAAATCCAAACCCCATTGTTGAAAGGGTTCTTTGATCACAACTGGCTTAAGTGGTAAAGTAGCCAACTTAGGTCTTCCCACAAAGGTTTGACAAGCTTCACACTTGTCGACCCACTTTGATGCATCTCTAAACAAAGTAGGCCAATAGTACCCTACATGAAGAATTTTGTGAGTAGTGACAATAGATGAGAAATGACCCCCACAAGCTTGATCATGAAAGGATGAGAACAACTTCTTTTATTGCTCTTTGTCAACACACTTCAAGAATCTTCCATCCACTCCTCACTTGAACAAAGCATTCTCCCACAACATGTATTGTGTTAACCTTAACTTGATAGCTCTCTTCTCCTTGGTAGTTAAGTGAGATGAACACTCACCATAGGTGAGGAAGTGAGAAATGTTAGTGTACCATTCATCTGTCAAGCTAAGGAACAGAACAATAGGGACATCAACTTCATCCTTAGGCAACTCATGACTAGCTCCTTCGCAATGAGTTCACACAGCCTTTACCCCAAACTAGCTTCATTGGTCTAATGTCAAGATCATACTCCTAAACCTTTACTACCCAATTTCCTCTCTTGGTTCCAAACTCCTATTGTGTAAGAATAGACTTGATAGTTGTATCAGGCACAAACACAATAGAGTGAGAGTTAAGAATGTAAAATCGAAACTACTTAATAACTTTAACTACTATAAAATCATTTTTCCCCATCGTTGTGTGCTTTATTTCATGAATTTTCAGAATATAACTCATGAATGTAATTGGGAGCTCATGTTCTTCAGAATCTTTCTAAGTCAACACAATAGCCAAGGTACTCTCTATGGCATAGCAATAGATAATAAAATCTTTGCTAAAATATGGACATGCTAAGATAGGAGTCTTAGCAATAGCTTTCTTAATGCCTTCAAATTCTTCCTTTCCTTCAGAGGACCAACCAAATGTCTACTTTCCTTTCATCATTTGGGAAATATTCAAATTCAGCTCTGCAAAATTAGGGATGAATCTTCTCAGGAAGTTGATCTTACCAAAGAAAGAGTGCACTCCCTTTTTGCTTGTGGGAAGAGGAATCTGCTGGATGGCTTGAAATCGTTCAGGATCAATCTTGATTCCTTCTTTGGAGACAACATGTCCCAATAAATTTCCCTCCATGACACAAAAGACAAATTTCTTTGGATTTAGAGAGACTCCATGTTCTCTACATTTCAAGATGCTGAAAGTGATCTGCTCTAGTTTTGGAAAACATAGTTAAATCATCTAGATACACAACAATAAATTTTCCTTTCAAACTCCTAAAATCCAAATCCATTTCTCTTTGAAAGGTGGCACCAACATTAATGAGGCCAAAGGGCATCCTCTTATAGGAAAAATTACCCCAAGGAGTGGTAAAGGCAATCTTGTGTTGATCTACAGTATTGACTTCCACTTGGTTATATCCTGAGAAACCGTCAAGCATGGACAACATTTCTACACCTGTGATAGCTTGTAACACCTAGTCCATCATGGGTAGGGGATAATTGTCCTTCAAAGAATCCTGATTTAGATTCTTGAAGTCAACACAAATCTGAATCTCACTATTTTTCTTCCTAACAGGTATAATATTAACAATCCATGTTGAATGATGAATGGGGAAGATGATCTTGGCTTTCAAAAACTTCTGTATCTCTTGGAAAATGGTGTCGACAATCTTTGGATTATACTGCCTTTACTTCTTCTTGAAAGGTTTAATCCCAAGTTTGAGGGGAATGAAGTGTTGCATTTCTTTTGGCTGGAAAGCTTTCAGATCATCATAAGAATAAGCAAGGACATTGATGTACCTCTTCAAAATATTTACCACCTTCTTCTTCTCCTCTTGGGTGCAACACTTTCCAATGTTCACCATTTTGGGTTTGGTAGGGCTCCCAATGTTAATCTTTTCACATTTAGCAGACTGTTGAGCTCCTTTAGAAGCCTTGGACTTGACATATCTATCATGTTTATCAAACAATTCCTCCAGACTTATCATCCCTTTAGGGATCTTGTTACCTTTTAGTTTGATGTAGCCATCTTGATCCATCTCCTCCTTGACACCTTCCTCATTGGAAGAGACACTCTCTCGAGGTAGATTGTCACTTCCCTCAAAATACAATTGATCAAAGTTATCCCTAAGCTCTAGGAAAGAGAGAAAATGCTGGTCGTCATTGAAAACTTGCCAATTTTTTGCATTATCTCGGTATGCTTGGTCTATGGATCATTTCAATGGTGAATTTGTCCTAAGAGAAATCGGGATGAGGTATCAGTAAAGACCCTAAAACAGCTAGGGAATCAGCTCTAGTGTTCTTCTCCCTTGGCACCACTTCAATGGAGAAGGCATCAAATAATTCAATAGAATCCCATACCAGATTCCTATAGTGCTTCAACCTTCTATTCTTCACTTGGAAAAGGTCTCTGACTTGTTTGACAACTAGTTCGCATCTCCACGAGCCAGGAGGTTCCTCACACCTCTTTCTTTTTCCACATTTAGTCCAAGGATGAGAGCTTCATATTCTACTATGTTATTTGTATTTTCAAACTGCATCTTGAAGGAGAAAGGATGAATCTTTCCTTCTGGAGATATCAATACCACACCAGCCCCAACACCAGTTAAAGAGAAACTTCCATCAAATTCCAAATTCCAAATGCTATTAGGATCATGGAGCACTTCTTTGGGATGTTCTACCTCATCCTAAGACATGATCATGTAGTTGTCATGCCCAATATCTTCATAAAGTATTTGTGCCTTAGGATCATCTGTCTTTTGCACAATATATTTAGTTTGCTTCTCGGGTAGCAACTTCTTCATCTTTCCATTGACTGGTATAAGGGCATGTGACCAATCCATTTGAATTTCTCCTCCTACATCCTTACAGAAATTTCTACTCAACAACATGCCATATGAAGGAGGAATATCAGCTACCAAAATAGTAGCTAAGACCTTTTTCTCTAGAAAAGTAGTAAAAGCTACTTGTGCATCCTTAACTCTTTCGACCAAAGGAACCTCCCTACTCTCCATGGAATAGAAAGAACCAAAAGTACATGTGAGGGTAAGACCCAAAGCATGAGCCACTTTGGTAGGCATCACATTGTCTGATGCTCCTGAGTCTATGACATAGTTGCTGAGTCTATGGCCAGCTATGAGGAGGGTCACATAGAATGGTTTGATTTTCTCATTAGGTGAGGTGACTGCAGCCACAAGATTTGGTTGGGATGTGGAAGAGGGAGTGGGAAAAATACATTTAGAAGTGTTGGATGAAGTTTTGGAATGGGAATTGACAAAGTGGACCATTTTGGCAAAGGATTTTGGATGGGTTTGATAAAACTCAGCCTCTGAAATCTGGATTTTTGTCTTCTTAAGGTGGTCAATGATATCAAAAGATCTAGAGGTGGATGGGGTATCATCACTAGGAATCCTAGGCTTATCAAGTTTTGGAGCTGGAGAATAAGAAGTTTTAGAAGCAAGAGTAGAAGAAGAAGAATTAGCAAAACTCACCTTTTGCATGGATGCAGTGGGAATAGGAGATCCTCTTCTTGTAATCACTAGAATAGTCATGGGATGCTCCTTATATTTTTTAGCGGGCGCATCACTTTTTCTCTCTTGTTTGTCTGCTCCCAAGTCATAACAACATATGACTCACCATTCATCTCTGCCACTACTTCATCATAATCATCTTCTTCATCAATGCCCTCAGTAGTGAGGAAATTAACTCGAGATCCATCAAGTTCTTCTAGTTCTTCCTCAGCCTCTTCTCTAGGTTCTTCAAATTATTCATTAACCTCTTCATCATTAGGTTCTTCAACTTCACAAGTTATATTAACAGGGACCTTGATGGGTGGTCCTTTGATTTCCAACCTTGTCTGAGAAGAAGGAAAATGGTTTCTAGGATGAAAGTTCTTCCTTGGAATGTCTTGATAAGGAGCATGTTGAGCCAATTATTTCTTGATGGAAATGAGGTCATTGGAAAGCTTTTGTACTAACTGATCCACATTAGCTCTAGGAGTAGAGGAAGAGGAAGAAGAAGTTTTAGATTTGGAAGAGTATCTTTTCAATTTTCCGGACATGAGGTCATCTTCAACATTGATGACTAATCTCTAATCATCATCCAAAGTTACAAGATTGGCTCTTCTCAGTGCATAGCTTACTTCAAGAAATTGAGTGTTTAGGAAGAAACATTTTTGAATTTGATCCATAGGTCAGGTGTTTTGTGGGATCTTGTTAATCAGCTTGTTGAACTTGGCCACAAATTCTCTCATGGGCTCTTATGGTTCTTTCTTGATTTGAGAAATCTAGGCTAGCAAAGCATGCACATCTTCTGCGGTTTGAAACAGTTCTCAAATTCAGTTCTCATGGTAGTCCAATTGGTGATGGTCCCAGTGGGGAGATGGTAAAACCAATCTACCACATTTTCCTGCAAAGTCTTCATAAAAATTCTCACAGAGACATCCTCGTGTTCAACTCCAAGGACTTCACAGAAACTATAAAGGCCACAATGTGTTCATGGGATGTACCTCGCCATCACCTCTAACCTTGGTAAAGTTCTTTTTGTTACCCTTGGGTAACTCATGTAAAGTTGAGGGAGGGAAAGAGGCCCAACTTGTTGGCCCCAAGGTAATGGAGCTACCATCCTTGGAAACATTGCTTGAAATGGAATCTGAAACACTAACAAGAATTAAGAGCGAAGATTAGGGTTCACTTATTCTTGAGGGATACCACTTCCAAAAGCTTTGTCTTCAACAAATGGGTGTGCTTGTAGAATGAGCTCTTATATTTATCCTTGTTGAAGGAAGGGGAAATATCTGTTGCTCTAGGAGTTGAAGCTGATAATCTTCAATTCTGAAATCCCTTCTTCCATGAGTAAATCTCAAAGTCGCCATATCAAAAGCGATTAAGAAATTGTTTTTAAAACTGGAATTCATTGAAATGAATCCCCAGTAGAGTCACCAAAAACTATTTGTTGTCAAATTATGAATTTAATGAAAAAAAAACTTAGGGGACAAAAATTCCCTCCTCTTTAATGGGAGAGGTTCCTTTATTGAAAGAAAGAAACAAAACTATTTACAAATGTAACAATTTCTACTTTAAAGAGGAACTTTGATATCCTGAAAGTTTTTTAATGCAAAGGTAGATCATCGATAAAAAAGAACAGAAGAACTAAGGGAGGTAAAAGGTAGAACATAACAACATTCTCAAGAAATATAGATAGCAAAATAGTTCCTTATAAATGTTGAGTAAGGATGATATATAGAATAGAATCATTCATATTAAACCACCAAACATTATTTCATAGATACAAAGCTCTAGAAATGACATCCATAAGAATATAAAGATTCTTAATGAAATAGATAAACTATTCATAAACTTTAGATAAGAAAGAGAATAAATAGATGTAGATAGAAACAAGAAGGGAAATCTTCTGTATTGATAGCTTTTAGTTCTTTTACACTTTCAAAAATTATCAGAGTTCCAACCCCTTGGAATGGCATGGAGAGCCCAATATATAGTTTACAAAGTGGTTACATTTAGTAACCGTTTATTTTAACCAAAATATTAATTAAGGAAATACACAATATAAAGTCCTTAATTAAATTACAAGGAGATCCGAACTAAAAATAGAAGAAGAAAGTCAAGATCCAAAAGTAGAGACATCATTTGTGGCTAAGGAGGGCCCACTGTTTTGAGGATCTCGGTTCCTGAATCTCTTCAATTCTTCCGCTATATCCATGCCCCTTGGAATAATTGTGTTGGAAGTATCATGAGTCCACGTTCCTAGGCATTTCTCAATATCTTTATCAAACTCAGTATGCTCTAGATATTCCTTATTAGCATTGGCTATAGCTACATGGAGAAAACAAACATTCTTCATTTTCTCTTTAGTGATTGACTCTTCCTTGAACAAATAATCCTTGAAAAAGGCTTTAAACTAAGCCTTGATTTCTTAGAGAGATAAGAATACACCGTTTGATCCTGAAGATGGTAGTGGATATCCTTGAAGGTGGATAAAACAAAAGTTTTAAAATACTCCCCTTTTTCCATACATTTCTCAATCCCCCTAGTGCTTCTTCTAGAACCTTTATTTTCCACTCAATGCTAAAGATCCATGTCCTTGGGGTCAATGCATGGTGTTGTGTCCCACTTGTCCCAAAAATGTGATACAAAATGGGAGATGCACGTTTTCCAAAGAGGGTTCGTGCGAACCTACCATTCATGAAACTCGTTTCACACGAAGAGACACATAAGCCGTTATTTGCTGCGTGGTGAAATTGAAAGTGTTCGCGCAAACATTATGTTCATGCGAATGGTGTTCGTGCGAAAGGGGTTCTCGCGAACCCATCTATTTATATATTGGAGGCTCTGCAGAGGAAATCATTTTCCTCCGCCCCGCCTCCTTCGCACGAAGTTTATGCAACCGACCAAAGAGCCCACCACACCGCCTAAGATCCCACCACACTAGTGAGCCCGACAGAACGCACGAGCCGGGTATGTTAGCAAAATCGTACACATTTTTTTAGCAAAATTGTAGCCACTAAAATACCATTTTTGCAAAACGGCAAGTTTTTTTGGTAAAACCCCATTTTTCTCATAGAAATGAATTGAATGTGAAGGTCTACTCGAAAATACCTAGTTGGCCGCTTTTTGTATGCTACATCCTTGTTACTTGTAAATGGTCTCTTTGAGAAACTCGAGGGCAATAGGCAATATTTATACCCTTCCATTATGTACATCAATCGATAATAAAAAGTATTCTTTTACCAGGTTCAGAGAAACTTGTTTTTTACAATGGACGATTATACTGTAGTTTCAAGTTAATTTTATCTAGCTTTATTTCTATTAGCTTTGATCCACGACTAAGGAAGAATTCATATGGTTGTTACCTGTACATTTTTCCAAGGTCCTGGTGGCATTGGGACATGGATGGTCTCATAATTACAATTCAGGCATGAAAACCTTTTCTGAATTCTTGTTGGGTTTCGCTTCTGAATTATATACTTACAGAATACTTGTAGTCTGTGTGTGATTGGTTTTCCTTGTAAGCAAGCTACAATGAATTCAATAGTCATGCTTTATTTTAAGGTGTAAATTTTATATATAGTTTTATGTTTTTGGTGTGGATTTATATTTATTTATATATTGGTTTTGAATTTAAATATGTATTCATGAATTTATTAGAAGTGAAATGGAATGGTATTTATATTTTAAGAGTTGTTCATGTTTAGGATAATTCATTCTTCATAAATATGAATGGTCTATTTGGTACTCATTGTTTTTAATTTATTTCTTAAAAATATGAATGGTAACACAATTTTGAAGGTTAATATGTTATGAGAAGGAGATTCATATCCCACGTACAAGAAGCATGACCTGAGAAAACTTTTAGCCAAACCCCCATCCCCCAACCTTACCATGGATGTGTATTTGTAGTATGCACAATAAATTATTATTTATCAATAAACCCTCAAAAAATTCTATATTTTCAGTGAACCTGGATGCTCTTGCATCATATTGGGGATTAGAATCCGTGTCGACTAAACAAAACCATTGCCATGGTGGAGCTCGGATCAACAACTGGGCCTCTTGAGCTGCCCCAAGATTGGCCTCGTGTTGTTGGGTCACCTCTTCTCCGTTTAATAAATTCATTATGTTGTTAGGCATTCTACAATGGTAGCAAGGGGTGGCACCTAATAGTGTGACCGTGTAAGATTTTATTCTTTGTATTAAATTTTACGTTTGTTTGACCGTCATTTAAGAGGATTTTTTAAACTTTGAGAAGTCAATAAAAAAAGTATTAATATCTTAAGATTCTTAACTATATGGTTTGTGGCCTTTCTATTTATGGAAATATTCTTTCATCACTAGTAAATGGCAAATATGAAGAGAACATAATAATTTAACTACTAATCAATGTGATATGCGTAAAATCTAAGATAAGAGCCTTGAGATTGATATCTATTGACATTTTCAAATAGATTTATTTAAGATATTTGTACTAGTCCATAGGGTTATGCTTTGCCGCTTGTAGGGTAGAGACATGTTGGGCAATGTCGAGGTGAGGGACAAGAGGAGATGCTAAAGGTAGATGATTCTTAACGAACTGAAAACTCGTGTATTTTCTTCTATCTTGTGAACTTTGCTTCTATAGCCAAATGTTGGGCTGAAATGGGATTTTGGGTCTTTAGGAAGCGTAGATTCATTGTTAAGGCTTTTGATCCGGAATGTTACATAGAGAATTCAAGACCTCCACTCTCTTAATCGAATGATTGTGGCGCTCATAAAATAGTGATTAAAGCTCGCACAAGAGTGTCTACAACTCATACCCCCTCTCCCAATGTTGCGTGAAGAAATAAAAAAGATTTGGTGTCAAAAATATGAAATGCTTTGCTCACATCTTGTGCGAGTTACCTTCCAAATGCACAGAAACCACAGAGGGGAACCCCTAAACACTTTTTGGAGCAGATCATAGTTTTCACATCCTGTATGAATCATGCATTCATTCTCGACTTTATAATGCCAATCAATAGTTCAAAGAATGATGAGACCCAACCTAGAGAAGGGTGCTAGTTAAATGAGGAAAAGATGTACTCAAAATCCTTAGGTGTGAATCTTGCTATAATTTCGCACTCTTGAAAAAAATTACTAAATACATGAATGATGCACATAGTTTCGAAGAGGGATTTGAGGCCATTCATTGTCATTACAATCAATCTGACTAATTAAGCATTATAGATATGACATGCAAACACATGTCTTGAAGTTGCACCTTGAATTGCATTTAAGTATTCCTTTCTGTTGTCTTTGAAACTATATGTAATAGAAGTGCATTTATTTCTTCCATGTATAAATTAATTAAAGTTTGAACCCTAAACAAACAGGCCAAAAGCACCAAAAAAATGACATGTTTACAATATATTAAGCAAGAATTCAAGTTTGATATTGTTCAAGAGTATAAGAATGCCCGGGGATTATATATTTACATACAATAGAATTTATTATTCTCCTCTCAATTTAAGATGATATTCTTGAACAGTCTCTAACCTCAAGTGGCAAGATCGGTATCAATGGAGTTATCATGAGCTGCTTTATGTTGCTCGGCATCCTGAGTGGGGAGGAGCTACAAAGGCCAAGTCCTGCTAGTGATCATTCTACCGAGGCTTGAACCTGGAGTCAAGGGGTGATTCACGAACACGGCGCTTGCCCTTGAGCGGCTTGAATTATGGGACTCTTCCAGTTCAGGAAAATCTGGAAAAAATAAATAAATCTCTAAATGAGTTCAAACCGAATCTTTGGAAGTTTGAGATGCCTTTGTGTAATTGTAGTCACCGAGAAATTACATAATTGGAAACTTAATGTAGTGAAACGGAAAATACTAGGATTAGTGGATCACAACCACTGGATTGCAAATAGATTGATTGAATTTTATATTGGAAAGAGCATGTCTACGATTTACAAACATATGCTTGTTTGTGGACTGCTAAAGAATGTGTAAGTTATCAACATGCAACAAGAAAATTGATTAAATTCCATCACTGGAAACATGTCAACGATATTTACGAACATGTGGTAGTTTGAGGACTCGCAAAAGGAAGTGTCAAGAGACGTTGTTATTCAACAAATATCAAGAATTAGAACTTTTGTGTTTAGAATGGTTGAGATAAGATAACAGTTCAACCAATTGTTCCCATGTCCGACCTAAAGAGCTTCAAAGAAAGACACCAAAAATAAATTTTGTAGGTCATTTTTCATTCAAAAGAAGATTCACGCTTCTTAATGGATGATTTATGCCATGAGATTGATTTATAAGGGTATATCTACACTAGACGTTTTCTAATGGTATTCATCCTAGTGGCGTTTTCACCGAAATTGTTCATAAATATTTTATGGTTCCAATATCACACATTACATCAAGGGAACTTGTATATAATGTTTAAATAAATATCTTTGATCTAAATTTGTGTAGAAACCTCGTATTAGAATTCCTATCCTATTTAGTGATTAGTGTGACTTCTAATTAAACTTTGTGATAAAATATTAAATTAGAACACTGTATGGCGAAGGGGTAAGACTCCTCACACCCTTTCGGGATTTATGTTGATTGGCTTCCCACATAGTCAATGTTGTTGAGACTAATATCTCTAACTAATCGTATGTTTAATTTAACCTTAACCAGATATCCCATTAAGTTAATCCCGTGTCGTATTGTATATAAAATTTTTGCTACATCCTTGTTACTTGTAAATGGTCTCTTTGAGAAACTCGAGGGCAATAGGCAATATTTATACCCTTCCATTATGTACATCCAATCGACAATAAAAAGTATTCTTTTACCATGTTGAGAGAAACTTGTTTTTTACAATGGACGATTATACTGTAGTTTCAAGCTAATTTTATCTAGCTTTATTTCTATTAGCTTTGATCCACGACTAAGGAAGAATTCATATGGTTGTTACCTGTACATTTTTCCAAGGTCCTCTTGGTTGCCCCCATTGTTCAATGTATTTTTTTGAAGGGCTTCTTTTATGTGCTGCAAATTGTAACATAAAGGATCTTTTTAGTTTCTAGAAAAATGAGTATATTGTGTAGCTCATAGCTGCCTATGCCATACTAAGATCCCAATAGTGGCATAATTGTTGATTGGAGCCGAGATTGCAGAGTGCACTGCCAGAATAATGCATATCATGGAGATATTCCATTTTCACAAACCTTAATACTACTGCCACTGCTAGGAAGCTTTGCATATTTCTTCTGCAATATCTGTTTTAATGTGCCTTTAGGGCTGCTTCAAAGCTTCTAGATAAGATAATATAAATATAAATAAATAAGAACTCGTTGGCAGTAGTTTCCTCCTAGAACTCGTTGGCTGCATGTATGCCTACACTTGAGAAGCACATGCTTTAATGATATCACTGAACTTTCAGATTATATTCTTGTATCCAGTAGCATCTAGAGGTTTTAGATAATGTATTGTAGTGATATTGTAAGGCACTATCAAAAACAATGTTGACAGAAGTAAGGATGGGAAATGTGATAGGAAATTTCAGTCATATGAGTTAAATAAGATAATGCCAAAGTTAAAAAACTTCCTTGAAATAAACAAACTTCCTTGAAATGTAAAGTTGATTTATCCCTGATTTTGTATACAAACACTGTGATGACATCAATAATAGATTACAAATAATTTCAATGTTTTAGCGATGTCTTTTGTTGTTTAAATATATGCATTAGACATGTCTTTTACCGATGTGTTTTGTTGTTTAAATTTGGATTGGTGTTCTATTTGATTGCGCTAATTTTGTATCATATGCACAAAAAATGTGTTTCAGGGAAAGGTGAATCCCACTCAATTGTTCTGCTTTGATAATGGTTTGTGCCCAGGTAAACTTACATTCTCTTCTACAAACATTGCTTTGACTTTAAGATCATCTAAATGTATTCAAAACTTTTCATTTCTGAACTCTGCAACATCACTTGGTATATTTTGTTATCAAATGATTTGTAATTTATGTAATTTATTTGATTTTGTAATTTATTTTCTATATTAGTTGCATTGAAGCTTGAAAATTTCATATTTCTGTTTTCATTAATATAGGAGAATATCTTAGGAATTTTTTTAATTAAAAGTACTATTAATTAGAATTTTACTTTCATTTTTTTTACAGTCATGGCTTCTTCTGGAACTCCTAATTTGTTTGAGAGGACCGATTTAGAGATTGCAAAATTGCAATCTATTCTCGAAAATCCAACTACAGTTGGGCAGTATAAAGCCCATTGTGAAAGAATACTGGTTGATCTTCGTAGAATAGAGACAAGTTTGAAAACATATAATCCATTTGATTCTGAATCAATAACAAAATTTATGGATTCACTAAAATCAAGTGTCTCAGGAGATGTAGGTTATAATGAGATTACATCACGACTTTCCGATAAGGAAGTCGTTAAGAGGTCTTGTTGGAGTTTTTATGCAGACAAATGGAAAATAAGGGCATATTATGTAAACAAATGTTCATGTCCTTTATGTGCCCCTTTGATTTATCCTAGATTTGTGGCCTCTCAAGGCCAATTTCCAAATAATGACCAATTACCGTTATACTTCATAATGATGCTACATGCTGAGGTTCACTTAAACCTAAAGGTGAACTATTTAGACATCCCTAGTTATTTGGGGGCGGGCGTGGCGTATTAGCCACAAAAGGGCGAGGCATATAGAAAGGAGGGAGCTCCTGCAGTTGTTGATGCGTGGCAGCTTGTACCAAGGCCACAACCATTCTTATCGAGGCTTTCGGGATGTCGCAAAGCACTTTGTCGTTATGACGCACATGAGGGTGCTATCGAGGGTCTTCTTTGGCATTGCTCGTGAGACCCAATTGATCTCTTCGACCGTGTGGGGCAAGCACCTTTCAGAGACACGATACTAGTAGTGGAGGTGCTAGTAGCACCAAATGATGCACGCAGCGAGGTATACGCGTGCATCTTTGATTTCCCTGCATGACTTTGAGCTGAAGTTACAGATCCCGCTCAGCACGTCGGCTAGGACGTATCATGGCTCGCCGACTTGTTGCGTGCATGTATGAGGTGATTGCTCGGCATTGCAAGATTCCACTATCGGGGTTTTAGATTTTATAGAGAGAGTGGGAGTGTATCTTCTAGTCGTGGTACTATCGCCGCCCGCTGAGATAGACTTCCTGTAGCTGGGATTGTCACACTTGATGTTCAGCACATTTCTGTTCCGGTGTGTGAAAATTAAACCTTTAATATAATAAAAATTTATTTTAATTGATCATTACTTTACAATTTATTAATATTAAAATTAAACATTTACTTTTGTGTTTAGGCTTCTGCTCCAGTGTGTGGAGCTTCACAGCCCACACCATCTACCCGTGTCACATACACACAGCTCTTGACTGAGCACAACATGGATCTCGATGTTCCGGGTCTGAGTCAACTTGGGTTAGTTGGCGACATATTTGCTAGTGTTGAGGTCATGGATGACAATCCCATACATTTGGAGACGCGTTCCGCAGAGGTATAAATACATGTGTTTTAATATAATTAATATTTAATCTAAATTGAAATGTTAAAAATTAATGAACTTTATTCAAAAAACTTATTTATCAACTTCTTACATTTTATTTATTTTGTTTCTGTGGATCTACGAGACAAGAGATCTACGGTACCGTAGATACTCCCAACATCCGCAGCGGGATGATACTTCGAGGTAATCAATTGTACATATCAGTTATATAATGTATTGAATTAATCAAGAAATTGTTGTAGATTTCTGCTTATATATTTTAATATATGGTACATGCTATATATAGTTTATGACATGTATGTTCCTTTTTTTTAACATGCAGGGTGCAGCAGAGCGTAGTGAGGGGTCTGGCACTCGCCCTAGTGCACGGAGGAGACTTCAGTGATATTTTATAGATTTCAAACATTTTAGACATACTTCTGGAGATTTTAGACATGTATATATATTCATACTCATTCTAGACATCATTATTATATTTTGATATATGTCTTAGACACGTGTATTATTAATATATTTTGATATATGTCTTAGACACGTGTATTTACAATTATGGATGTGAATATAAGACACCCCCTTATCTTTCATTTTTGTCTCTTGATGATATCATAATAGGTATATAACTAGCAATCGCATGTGTTTCATGAGATGTGAACGCCGAATGGTATATGTTATTTGATTTAGAGGCATAGTTATCTGAGTTTTGTTATCCGAGTTATCCAGTTTTGTCCAGTTATTTAGAGGCATAGTTATCTGAGTTTTGTCTAGAATTTCCTTAAGATAGCCAACATGGTTAAGAAGGTCAACCATGCACATATAATGATCGACTTTTTTTTAGATTTTGATTGTCCCATGGCTATCCTGGTAAGTTTAACAGTTTTGCAAAGACACCAATTGCTCGACAACAAAACTCATTGCAAGCCTACCTTTATGATTTTGATTAAGGTATTGATAGGCCAAGCTAGCAACTTTCTGGGCTCCCTTCACAGAATACTGTCCTTCCAACCTTGGATCTATAATTTTAAGCAACTTCTTATTATTGTACAGAAATGGTCAAGCCCACTCTACCAGGTTATAGTCTCTGCTTAGTCTGGTCTTATCCATGGATGTCCTGCGAAACAACAACTCCAGTAACACCAAAACCATAGACTTCAATGCTAACTATTAGGTGACCGGTCATCACATACCTAGGAGCTGCGTAACCATATATACCCATCACACGAGTGTAAACATGAGTCTGGTCTCCCTCCTAACCATTTTATCAAGTAGAAAGTTCTCTTTGTATAATCTGAGTCCAATATAATATTGGATGTCTTGAAGTCATGATAGATAAACTTGCCTTTCCAGTTCATGAAGAAAAGCAAGTACTTTAGCAGCACTAAGTGCAATCTTCATTCTTACTGACCAAGGTATAGGAACACATACTTTTTGGAATAGATGGTTTTCGAGATTGCCACGAGACATATACTTATAAACCAAGCAACCTTTATTCATCTTCACAATAAGAACATATAAGTTTCACCAAGTGTGGGTGGCTTAACCGCCCAAGAAAGATGACCATGCCAACGATTTTCGTTTCCCTGAAGACCCTGTTGATTGAGAACCTTAACTACATCGAAAGGGATTTCAGACCTGTCCGACATTCTCATCTATGTAGTCTTTGTAGACAATGCCAATTCCTCTCTGACCAAGAACATGATGTCAACTCAAAATTATATGAGGCTTTGCATGCACTAAAATCTCTGCCAATTTGGAAACAGGTATTGAGTTTTAAGTCTGTACATTGTCGTGTTAGCAATCTCCTCTTCCGTGGTACTAATGTGAATTATTTCCGTCTGCTGTGTTTAATGGATCCCCTTACCCCGTGATGGTTGTCTTTATGATCTTTTATTACAACCTTGTCGACTCTATCAATTAGCATATTCCTCACGGATGTATTTCCATGTTAAAGTATACTTTCCTTATTTTTAAAAAAGAATACAAGAAATCTTCCATAAGTGGTTATGCTTTTCTTAGCGCTGAAATGCCAAGCTATGTAGCCATACCTCAGTTTCAGTTTCCCAAGTATTATGACTCTCATATCAATCTCAACCAGTCATTTGATTATGCCCAAAGGATTAAGAAAGGAATACGTGGCTACAAAATTCTTGAGCTGTCCTGATTGCTTCCTTCCAGAGTTTTGAACTCTTTCTAATGTGTGAGTTGCTTGGACCATCCCATTGCAATTGCTAGATGAGAATCTTTCAGATACTAAAATGAAGTCTGAACGCAATGCTATTGTACATAACAAGATATTACTATTTTCGATCTTAATACACAATTGTGACATGACATAAATTAAGGAACTTCCTATGTTGACTTACATCACCTTCTATAGTTTAAATTCTTTAATTGTTCTAGTAGAGAAATTATTTTCATTTTATTACATACTGATGCAAATATCTGTTCTAATGGTGAGATGTTTTCGTTGTTGTTCATTACCATAATGGCAAAAACTATGATTTCTAGTATTCTTCGATAAACTACAAAGTTTAGATAGAGTCGGATGATACTGAAAACAAAAATTAAAGCAACTTTCATTAGGCTCATCATGACTCAAATTACCCACTACTCTATCATTCGTAACATTATGGTTCCTAAGCCCACTACATGTTGCTCTCTAAAAATGGGAGATGAGGATGTTCCTCCATGTGCAGTGATCATTATTGATGGGTTAGCAGCAAGAATAAAAGAAATGGTAACTCGCACCTTGTTGCCATGGTATTTGGTGGGGCTGGGAATGAAGAACTCCTCTATTTCTTGGTTCTTGGCCTTAATCGGGTACACTCTCCGCACTATATGCTAATGATTCTATAGAACTTGCAAATCCAAAAGGCATTAGCAATTATACTAACATTGATCTCGTATCCAACAAGATATCCAGAGCAACAGTTTAAATTCCTTGAGCCTAGATGTGTTACATGCAGAAGCAATTATCAATCAACAATATAGAAATAAAGAATTAACAATGTTCACAAGATGATGCACAAGAGCTTCCAAAGAATTCAACCTCTTCCACATGCTTATGCCAGCGAAAATAGAAGTGTTGCACAGAGACTCGTCTCCTACCACCAAAGATGCGTCTTGAGAGATGGTACTCATCAATACTTGACTCGGAGACTTGCATTTCAGTTGTTTTTGTCAATGTATTTTTGTACTCTTGCCCTAGATATGATGAGTTATCAAAGATAAACATCAGTATAACTATTCTTGTCTTTTTTTTGTCATCTAATATTTGTTTGCTTTAAAAGATTATTATTGTTTTTCTTAGGCTGTATTAGGTTGTACCCATCTCCTTGTATGTGAAATAAAAGTAAAGTTTGTGATGGAATGATATCTAATCATCAGTGTGAATTGTTGGTTTGCTCATTAGATTGCTTAGGAAATAAGAATATCAAGAGCCTGGTACGTTACATAGATGAACTCATACTTCATTTGAAGATAATGCAACTCATACTCCTTTACAGCTGCATTTATCCCAGAAGCTGAGTCGTCCCCTGTACCTGCTGGATCTAAACGCAAAAGAATTGAACCATCGGCTTCCTCTACAGATAGATTTCACTCCAAAGCACGTGGGGAGGTTAAAGTTCTCTCTGTGCCTCCTGTGGATGTTCTACAAACCCTGGAACGGTTCGTTGAAGCTTCCAATCGCCACTTTGCTGCTCTGGAATCTCGTCTGGACATTTTTGCTTCTACTTTGCACGTTTTGGCTTCCTCTCGGTCTCCAAACGCTACTTCAACTCCTGCTGTTGGCACCTTGGTCACTCCAAACGTGGCTTCAACTCCTGCTGTTGGCGCCTTGGTCACTCCTGATTCGCCTCTGGCCTCTCTCAGACCCCACGCATCTCCTTTGGCTGCTCTCAACACCCACACAGCTGGGTGCGTGCCCTCTCCGTCTGAAGCTCCAACCCTAGCCGCATTTATCTGGATTTTCCTGTATATCCTTGAAACTAAAATTCTGGTGTTTGTTTTTCGTAACACAAGTAGACTCTAGTAATAGCCACAGCTTAACTGTATTTGTTGAGTTGATTTTATGGATATTGTTGTTTTTGTGTTTTTTCATATATCTAGATTTTACTGAGCTTTGGCAGTGTGCTGGGTCGACTCCTAATCTTCAACTGAGTGAGACATTTTTGAGTTAAAGTTGTTGACTTTAAACCACAAATCCATTTGCATAATTTTTGTCCATATACAGACTGCATTTAAGATATAAGGCAACGTTGTATCTGATTACGGAGCCTCAGAATGATGTTGACCTTAAAACTGTTTTCTGTCATTGTTCTTTGCTGTGCTGCAGCTTGATTTCATAGTTCTTGTAAATACCAAATATCTCTTTCTATTATGTGGCGACGTGATATAAATTATAGGACACAGAGGCAGAGCGCATCAAGAGGTGTATGTGCATTTACAGATGCTACATTTTATGAAAAAGCAACTGAGCAGTTGGAACTACATTCAAAATTATTTATCAAATTTGCTTCTTTCCAAGGTTCATTGGGATGGTTCTATAAGCTTCCTCAGATAATACTTGACCTCTGTTCTCTTAAGCCTAGTTTCCTCACATTCCTGCTTGACTAAGATGATCTCTACTAAAAAATGATAATGTTGGTAGCTTTACCTCTATAGGCTTGGTCTAGCCGGATCTTTGTTATCACAACAAAACTTTAAACTATGATTCAGGATGAACAGTGATGCACATAATTCTAAATATCTTTTGGTCCTATTCTTATCCTCCTATGATTGGTGCCCAATTTGCTTTACGTTCATGCAATATCTTCTGATTTCATTCACACTTCTCCTTGTTAGACTTTTTTTCAATATGGGAACACTTCATCGGACTATTCATTTGAGTAAAAGTTGATTCTAGCTTGTGCATTAACTTTCTAACTTTCTTCCAATAGATTTTCATCTGTTCGAAGAAAGTTAATGCACAAGCTAGAATTTGCTTTACTCAAATGAATGGTCTGATGAATGCTTTTCTCTGTTGCTGGTGATGACTGGCATTCTGCTGCAACTCGTGAATTCCGTTCTCGTTCCTTGAAGAGAGCTGCTCGTAAACAAGCCGAATCAATCAGACAACAATCACGAGATGATGCTTTGGGTGACTCAGATAGCCTGCCTACTGATGCAACTATCTCTTCCCTTATTAATGAAAAGATGAATGCTAAGTTTGGGGGAATTCTTAAAGAGCTGCAGGACATTCTGTTCTATGTTGAGTAAATCTTCTCCTGCTCTTCCTCAAACTGCTCCCAAAGTTCCTCCAAACAAGGCTACCAATAAGCATAAAAACAAGAAGAACAAGAAGAAAAAGGCTCGAATCTGAATGCTCCTCCTGCTACAAACAAATCTTCTGCTTGTGTTGATCAGCCCCTTCATCAACCTCTTATTTCAGAGCCAAAAAATGGGAGGCTGCAGCCAAGAATGGCATCCTCTCGAATGCCACCTTGGTGCGCTCTAGACCATTTCTCTCCAAGCCAAATTCTGCTCCTCTCTTGAACAAGATCAATGCCCCATCTGTGGGACATTCAACATCATCTTTGAGAGGAAGAAACAATGGAAGAATCAGAGGTCGTGGTCGAGGCTCCTCCTCCCACAAGGGAAAATCTCCGAACAGGCAGAATTCAGTTCGCAAGCCATATGCAACTCGCAGTCAAAGTGCAAGAGGCCGAATGCAGGTCTCTTTCAACGACCTCGCTTCCACCTAAACTTTTGGGGGGCTGCCATTGACCGTGCCTACGCAGCTGTTGTTTTCTTTTCTATGAAGACTCCTTTTGATGTTGATCGCAGGATTTCAAACTCTGCCATTCACAATTTGTCTTCTAAACGTCTCTCTTATGACGAATTAAAGCTGCTCGGTCTTGGCATTAAATTCATTCCTCGCCCTCCTCCTATGTCCGTGGATGCTATCTTCTCCGAGTTCAGAGCTTTTGCTAGAAATCTTCGTCTTCGTGCTTATTTTGGCATCGCTGATCCTGCTATTAATGCAGCCCCGGATTTTATTCCTTCCACTGCTCCTGCAGGTAATGATGTTGCTTACATCTCTCCTTTTGTTACCCGATGTTTTCCTTTTCGGTTTCGTACTGCCAACCCTTCTTGGCATCCTCCGCAACCGAATCTACAACTAGAAGAGATCATTAAGCATGTTGAGGCTCTACTCAAAAAGAGAATTTTTTGCTGCTGATAATAAATGAGATTTGGTTTCGAAATATCTCAAGAAGATGGTCTTGGTGGCGATGGAACAAAAAAAAATTGTATATAAAAAAATAATCATAACAAAGCACACAAGTATAAAGGTAGACTAAGACGAAGTAGAAAACCATTGAGAGCTCTAATACCATATAAAAGTTAGGAAAACTCGTCCACCGAATCACTTATGCGCTCCATGAATGCATTTAACTAAGCCACAATAAACATATGATTGAACTTAGGGAGCATTCACACAAATTTGAATTTGTTTCTCATTCATGCGATTAATAGTGTACAATACGGAACTTCTATAAATAATAAGGAAATTTTATTTTACAATCACCATATAGTTGTCTTGAACACACTATTATTTAAATTGCCTAAATATGCACTCAAAAAATGGTTTGTGCACATATCTCTCAAACATCTAAACAACCTCTCTAATTTAAGCTTAACCTCTCTAATTTGAATTAAATCGTAAAAAATATCATCAACTCTCACCTAGGTCACATGTTTAAATAATATAAACTAGCAATCGCACGTGATGTGTGAGATGTTAATGCCGAAACAAACATATTGTTGAGTGGAAAAGGAAATTGAAATGGAGAACAAAGCACCGTAGTTCGATCGAATTCGACGATGAGAAATAAAGGCAAAGCAGGCAGGTAGAACAAATTGTGGTAAAAAGTGTCAATGATAGACTTAATAGCATCATTTACAAGACAAGGTTTGAACGCATAAATTTATGGAAAACATGAATTTCTAGTTGACAGAGAGAAAAATGTAATGTTGCAATTGATCCATAATCAGCCTATCATGAGTCAATAAATCATGTTTATACCATACATACTTCCATGTAACAACCATATCACAATACTTGTAAACCATAAACCATCTCACAACAAGTAAGAATCACAAGTATTAAACAACTTTATTGTATAGTGGTCTCCATAGTCCCTTCAAGTAGAAAATACAATGCTATCTAGCTTAATAGTTTATTACCAACAAGGTTTAGTAATTTATTCCATGTCCTTCTATATAATACCAAGTGGCTCTGCTCGTTGTTCAATGACTTGTAAAAGTTTTTCATGGTCTTCTACATCTAGTCTCCATTTTTTGCGTTTACTATTTGTAGTCTTCACCTGCTGCAATTGTAACCCTGTAGCAATTATGTGATGGGTGTAATGATACACCTTTTTGTCTGGTTTGTAATCAACAAAGTGAATCCCACTTTGGAGGGCTTTCACTTGTTGTAAGTATGTTCCCTACACTACAACCGAGCCAATATAAAATGTTGTCACTTCACTTGTTATTTCACATGTTAGCTTTGTTCTCTCCTCTGTGCAACGCAACAAGTAGTACTCCACTTTCTCAATATTGGCTTCTTCAGCAATGACTGCAAATACATCTCCTACAACAAAATGCAAAGAAACATTCAATGATCGGATGTATAGTATAAATTATATATACATATATATATATTTAATTATCAAATTATACTTGATCCTTTCAAATAAAACATACCTTGTTTAACCAGTCCAGATATGTGGTCATAATCAATTGAAATTAATGGCACATCTTCAAAACTATCATCATGATCTGATCCATATGTGTCATCCACAACTAAAGGAACTTGCTTCCACTCACCTACATACCCATGTTTTTGACTATTGCACTCTGAATATGATTTGTTCATGCATTCATAACAAAAACAAGAATAATCTCTTGTACAGATTGTCCATTTATTACTATCCATAGTCATCAAAGAGTGCAAAGACCTAGAATTGGGAATCCTTTCACATCCATACTTTGTCCTCCGATCAATACCTTCATTTAATCATGCTCAAAAGATCAATAAAGTTTAAAACAAACAATAAAAATCAGAATAAAAAATTTAAAGTTAGTAACTTGTAGTTCACTTAATAAATCACATAAAGATTTACATATCTATGTTTTAAATGTGCATGTACCTGTTATCTCCCAAAATACTCTGTGCGGGGTTGAAACATGTGAGGTTGAAGCCTGTGAGGTTGAAACCTGAACTGCAAAATGTTTCTTACACCATTCAACAACTGTGTGGGCATCAATCAATCGATCTCCCTCATAATCAAAGCTTTGTTTCTTTAGAGCACGTTTGATGCATGCACCCACACCATCGTGTTCTCCCTTCCCATGACCACTCTAAAAAAACTCCATAAATGAGGAATTTTGATGATGACGATGATAACGACTGAGTGCAAAGAAAGGGCGAGAGGATTTGAATTGTGATGCGCAACCATCTGACCAAACAAAATGGTGATCTATTGTATTCCTTGTTGATGAAGATATTGAAAGAACAAACCAAAACAATGTTGCACAAAGTGGGTGTCATGTTCCTTGTCATCACTTATATAGAAGTGATACTCCTTCTTGATCATTCGCTTCACATATGTACTTTCAACCCCATCCAAATCCAATTGTGCATGCCTATAAAATACTTGAACCATGATAGTAACTTGGTCAGTATGATAATACTGTGTTTGAATTTCTTTTTGATGAGAAAATGAGTAATTCTCAAAGAAAATCAACCACGGACAATATGGAACCAATAGGGAATGTGTCCCTATTAGTCTTGAATTGTGTAGCCTGCCACTTTGAATAGTGAGAATGTTTGATGTACGGACTAATTAAACTTCGGAAACTTTGCATGAATGTAGCAATGGGGATTTCCTCTTCTACCAAATCCAACCTGGTTGCATCTTTTCCAAGCCTTGTTGAATATTTTATGTATTTGAACCTACAAAATCAATTCATAACATGGACAAATTGTCATGTATTCATTTGCAATAAAATCAAAATCAAAATAAAATCTAACATCCAAATTTAAAAACATAAATTTATATATATCACCTCTTGCAAGCAACCAGGTTAACTGTGTCCAAATCTTCATTTGTTTTTGGCAATAATTTCAAGTCCCCACACTTGTCACAGACACCTTTGATGCAAGTCATACGATCATCAACATGATCATCAGATACGTTGCAAATAATTGAAGTTATGAATTCACTGACACGTGTAGGTGGGGCAATTTCTTCTCGTAACTTTCTATACACCTGAAAAAAACATAGATTTTGAAATACATTAATTTTAAATCACATGTCTCAAAAAACCATATTTAAACAAATTTTAAATATATAGATATAAATGAAAGCACGCCTCAAAATATATATACATTGAATCTATAAATTTTTATGTACCTGATAGTGATAATCAAACTCAACGTGATAGCGACAACAACATGTGTCAAGGACTTTATCAGCTCGCACATACCAAGGCTTCAAATTTTCAAACATTCGTTGTCCAATCTTAACATCTGGATTTTCTTCTGTAAACTTTATGTACATCTCATGTTGAGTTATTTCAAGCCAATGTTTTATATGTTCGTCATAGTTATTGCGAGTTACCCTATGTTTTAAAACATCCCTCACATTCGGAGAAGGACGAGTCCTCTCAGTCCAAAAATCAGAAACTATCTTCACAATATTATCCTCTATTTTATCATAACGTGGATTTCTACACATTAGTGCCCAATTTCCTTCCATAGTAGAGTCATCCAATGTCTTCCTCCTTTTTGCATACCTGCTAACCGTCTTTCTAGATAAACCCAATGCCTTGGCAAAGGCGGTAACATGATGATTCTTTGTTGTATCTTCACTTACAACTGAAGTTAATATTGCTCTACGAGAAATACTCTTATCAGCAGACCTAGTTTTTGTACCCAAAGAACTTATTCCTTTAAAAACATTCCCAACAAATTCTTCTTCTACACGTTTTGAATTTTTCCATCCAAAATCAACACCTAACAATTCTAATGTTTCCCTCATATCAACATGATTCAAGAATGTAACCAACAAATGTGCTCTAAAGAACCGTAGTCAAATTAACAAATTCACCATATACTATCTCTACACTTTTTGTTGTTTTCTTTCGTGATAGTGGTTCTTGTTCGGAAAATTCTTTTAATTTGTGTAAATCCATCTTCACCAAGTGTTTCACATTCTTTTTGGGAAGTAATTCCATAACTTTTGATATCACTTCAGCATAATGTTGTGCATCTTGATCTGTGTCCATAAACATGCACATGGGATCCTATCAAAACCCTTGCCTTTACGCAATCTAAAAAACATAAATTATCATATTTAAACCTTAGAACTAAAAAAAAAAATTATGATCTATCAAGGGTTTCTATACATATGTACCAATTTTTGTAGCGTTGTCTTTCACTTGTTGTGTCTTCTCTCTCTCTCTTTGTGCCCTCCTACGAACAGATCTTCTAGCATTCTTCTCTGCATTCTCTTCCTTGGTATATTTTCGTTTCTCATTCTTTGCATTTCCCATGATTCATCCACTTCAATAATTTTCACCTGCACACATAAATCGTGATAGATCTGAATGTGTAAGAGTAAACTTGATACAAAACTATATGTGCATGCAACTCTATTTATATACAAATCTCAGTAGAAATTAGGTTATTTTTAATTTTAATTTTCTATAACTTTAAAACAACTTTTCATTTAATAGAATTTATATTTAATATGTAAAACAAGTTTCCTAATTTAATATTACATATTTTTGGTTAAAAACATTTTAAAAAAACACACTTACTTTAAAACACAAAAAATATGTAAAAAATTAAATTTAAAACATAAAAAGCGAACAATATTAAGTAAGTAACTTGTAAAATATTAAATTTAGAAGGGGAGACGCAATTGCGAATCATTAAATCTAGAAGGAGACGTTTTGGTGGCGCTTTGGTGGTGCAAAAGGGGTTCGCGAATTGGTGTTCGCGTGAACCCAATTCACGCGAACCCTATTCGCGCGAACCCCGCTGAGTGGCAGTGACATGGCGCCCGAATGGCACATTTTGGCTCCAAATCCTTTTGGGGGACAATTGTGAGCCAAAATCTGCCACTCGGATGCCACGTAATCAGGGTAAACGAAATAGTTAACTTACAAAATTTTGACACAAAATTCATATTTTTATTGGCTTTCTAAAAATGTAATTTTCATTTTTTAAAAATCTGTTTTGCTATTTATTTTTTAATTTTTACTAACATACGGTATTTTAGGACAATCAATAGTACACAATCAACCAAATTTGAAAAATAGTACAATTTATCAAAAAAATTGAAAAAATATACTTAGTATTTGTTGAATTCTTCTTCTTGCCTGTGAAAAAAAAAAATTCGATATGAATATTAAAAGTTATTGGCATTGAAATATGGACGCCATTTATTTTAAAATATAGTTACTAAATAATTAATTAAAAAATATATAAGTCAAAAAAATATGAAATTTTGACAGCACGTCAAAATTATAATCTTGAACATATATCTAAAATTTCATAGTGAAAAGATAAGTTTTCATTTTAAAAACCACCGGGGACAAAGTCATTCCTCTTTAATAACATAAGAAACAACATATGAATAAAATTAAGAAAAATACTATATTTTTGCCAAATATTTTTAAAAAAAATATATACATGTATTCTACACTCTAAACACAACATTTCGTTAGTTTGTAGAATTTCATGAATGTGTACGGTTTTGTGGCTATTAACTTTAGAAAATCAATTAAACTGAAAATTCATGTTTACTAAACAAGATATTTTTAATGAACAATTTGTTTAATATGAAGATGTTTGAGAATGGTTCAAAGAGTAGAAGATCATTTAAATGATTTTAATACTATTATAAATATGCTAGCTTTGAAGTTACAATAGAATTTGATGAAGAATTTAGGGCTTTATTAATTTTGTGCTCTTTACATGAGAGTTGGAATAGCTTGGTAATGGAAGTAAGCAACTCGGTTCCAACTAACTCAAAGATGAGGTTTGAGGATGTGTAGGGGTGATTCTAAGTGAGGAAATGTGAAGAAAAATCTTTAGGGAATCTTCTACTTAGGGAATGCTTTAACAAAGTGCAAACTAGAGGGAGACAGAAAGAATAGAGGAATCATGGAAAATCAAAGGATCATGCAAGGTCAAAATCCAAAAGTAAAATAGTATGTTTGGTATCTTGTGGAAAGTCTAGGCATGCAAAGAAGGATCGTTGGAAACTTAGGGACAAGAAGAAAAATAGGAAGAAAACAAGGAGGAAAATGTGGCAACGGGTAATGCATGTCAAGATGCTTTGATTCTTTCTTTGCACAATATTACTGAATCTTGGGTTTTAGATTTGGGGGCTTCTTTCAATGCTACTCCACATAGGCATTATTTTTAATTATATTCAAGGAGATTTTGGGCATGTTTTTCTTGGTGATGATGAGCCTTGCTGACATAGTTGGAAAAGGTTTTTTCAGAGTTAAGATGCAGAATGGGAATACTTGGCTATTGAAGGATGTCGACATGTGCCTACATTAAGATGAAATTTTATATCAGGCATGGCGGTTGGGAAGTGATGGTTTACTCTTGTGATATTTAAAGTGGACTCTTAGAAGGTTACCAAGGGTGCTCTTGTGGTGGTAAGACGTAAGAAGATTGGAACCTTGTATTTAACCACTTATAGCACTAATGTTTGTAATCTTGTGGCTTAAAAAAGTAGATACAACATTGTGGCATTATAGGTTTAGTCATATGAGCCATAAGGGCATGGAGATCATAAATAAGTATTTTCCCAGAGATATAGAAATAGGTTTGGAGTTATGCGAGGACTTCATATATGGGAAACATAAGCGAGTAAAGTTTCTCAAGGTGGGACCAAAAAGAAAGAGAGTAAGTTAGAGTTGGTGTAGTCGATGTGTGGGGGTAGCTCATGTATCATCTCTTGGGGGTTCAAGTTATTATGTTACTTTTATTGATGATGTAACAAGGAAAGTTTAGGTTTATTGTATTAGAAACAAATCTGATGTATTTGACACTTTTGTTAAATGGAAAGCCTTGGTAGAGAATGAAACAAGTCTTAAGCTAAAATGTCTCAGGTCAGATAATGGAGGGGAGTATTACAACAATGAATTTGATGATTACTATTCTAATAATGGAATCTATAGGAAAAAGATGATTCTAGGAACTCTGCAGCAGAATGGGGTGTCAGAAAGGATGAACAAAACAATAATGGAATGTGCTAGGAGCATGAGGTTACATACAGGACTGCCTCTTTCTTTTTGGGTAGAAGCAGTGAGCACAATTGTGTACTTGATAAAAAGAGGACCCTTAAGTGTGTTGGATAGAGGCATACCTAAGGAGGCTTAGTATGTTAAGAAAGTTGATTATTCATTTCTTAAAGTCTTTGGATGTGAGGTATTTTTCCATATAGATAAGGATGATAGGACCAAACTAGAAGCTAAATCAGAAAAATGTAATTTCATTAGTTATGGTGGTGATGACTTTGGATATAAATGTTGGAGTATTAAGGACAAGAAAAACATTTGATCTAGGGATGTGGTCTTTAATGAGAAAGTCATGTATAAGTAGAAGTTGCAAGAAAATAAGGAAGAATCCAAGAAAGAATATGTAGCAGTAGAGGATCTTCCGGATGGGAAAGTGACACATAAATTTGTTTAGGAACCTCCTCAACAGGAACCCCAAACTCCCATATTGAGAAGGTCTTCGGGGGTAAGAAGAGAACCTAAATGTTTTCTCCTTCTCTTTATTATTTATTACTCACCGACGGTGGAGAGCCGGAGAGCTTTGATGAAGCAATGCATGTAGATGCCGGGAAGAAGTGAGAGCAAGCCATGGATGAGGAGCATCAGGCTCTCATGGAGAACCAGACATGGGATCTGGTGAAGCTACTGAAGGCAAAAGAGAATTACATAAAAGTGGGTGTTTAAATTCAAAGAGGAAGGAGGCAAGAAAATATACAAGGCCCGAGTTGGTGGTCAAGGGTTTGCATGAGAAAAAGGTATAGATTTTGATGAGATTTTTCTCCCGTGGTAAAAATGACTTCTATTAGAAGCTGTTCTAGGAATAGTTGTAGTAGAAGACTTGCACTTAGAACAACTTGATGTAAATACTTAATTTCTCCATGGTGATTTGGAGGAGGAACTATATATTTAGAAACCAGAGGGCTATGAGGTCAAAGGTAAAGAGGAGATGGTGTAAAGCGAAGAAGAGCTTGTATGGCTTGAAACAAGCTCCACGTCAATGGTATAAGAAATTTTCTAGCTTCATGATGGAGCAAGGTTATATTAGATGTCATTCGACCATTTTTGTGTATACAAAGAAATTTGAGGATGGAAGTTATATTATCTCGTGTTTATATGTGGATGATATGATGGTTACAAGTAAAAACATGTAGGAAATAAAAGTACTCAAGAAGAAGCTAAGTGAGTCCTTTTCCATGAAGGATTTGGGGGAAGCCAAAAAAATCCTTGGTATGAGGATATCTCGGGATAGGAAGGAATGGAAGTTTACTTTATCTTAAGAAGAGTACATTAAGAAGGTCTTGGAGAGGTTTAATATGCAGGATGCTAAACTGGTTGGGACTCCTTTGGTAGGCCATTTCAAGTTATCAAAGGAGAAATGTCCCAAGACAGAGCAGGAGAGAAACTAGATGTCCAAGGTACCTTACTCATCAGCGGTTGGTAGTTTGATGTATGTCATGGTGTGCACCAGGCCTGATATTTCCCATGTAGTGGGAGCGGTGAGTAGATTTATGAGTGATCCAGAGGTAGAGATCACTGACAAGAAGTAAAGTGGATCCTTTGGTATTTGAGAGGGACCATGGGGAAAGTTTTTCTACAGTGGATCAAACACCACTTTGTGTGGTTATGTAGATTCAGATATGGCTGGAGATGTAGATACGGCAGGAAGAGCATGGTAGGTTATGTTTACACTATAGGTGGGACAACAATGAGATGGATTTCACGACTACAGAAGCTAGTGGATTTTTCAACCACAGAGGTTGACTATGTTGCTTCCACAAAGGAAAGAAACTAAATGATTTGGTTACAAAAATTGCTTGAGGAGTTGGGGCATAAGTAGGAGGAAGGAAACCTGCATAGTGATAGTCAGAGTGTTATACACCTAGCTAAGAACTCTGTTTTCCTCTCTAGGACGAAGCATATACATTTAAGGTACCATTTCATCAGGACAACTTTGGAGGAAGAGAAGTTGAAGCTAGAGAAGATTCATACCAGTCAAAATCCTGTAGACATGATGACCAAGGTGGTCACAAGGGAAAAATTGAAGTTTTGTTAAGCTTTGGTTGGTCTTCATGGAAACTAGTGAAGGGTTAAGAAGCTTTCTCATAGGAAAACAAGTCTCCAAGTGGGATATTGTTAGGTTGTGGAGCCTTTTTTTCATGTGAGAAAGTGTTAAAGAATGTACACTAAGAGTATTGTACACTTTTCATAGTTGTCTCGCAGGGGTTCGGGGCCGGGCCAAGCCAGGCCCCAAACAGGGGGTCTGGAGGAAATTTTTTTGGCCTTAAAATGTGCCGATATAAACATGATTTTCTCATATGGGAAGGATTTTTGACCCATAGGTTCATGGAATGGTTTTGGCCCATGGTTTTGATACCCATGGTTTTGTAAAACTACTTAAGTAGTTGTCTATTTATATGGTTTTATGCATATGGTAGCTATAATGTAACATTGCAGATGTGTTTTTAATGTGAGTGTGAATTCTGTAGAGTTTCTTGAGCATAGATCCAAATAGATATAGGTATTGTATTGAGAGAGTGGTGGCTTGTAATAAAATTTGAGAAAGTGATTCTTGGTGGATGTAGCCCAAATTGGTGAACCACATTAAATATTGTCACTTTTTGTTATGTTATTTTATTCTACACTTTTATTTGAGATCTGTAATATTTTTTACATATTAGTTTCTACTATTGCGATTCATTGAGGGATTATTATGCATATTTTATCCCTTATTTCCTAACATTATACCCCATCTCTATCCCCACCCTATGCGAGCACCTGTCCTTATGCTACCTAGGCCTATAAGGCTACTACATTTGCCTATAGTGTGGCCACATGTGCCTTTTATTACTGCCCCGCACCATCCCAAATTGTGTCACTACGGTAATCACCTACCCTTGTAGGGCATCCTTCGCTTTGTGATAGTGGCTAAGTTGGACTTCCCTGGCCTCGATGGTACTACCCATAGCTATGCTTCCCACCACTATCTATACCTATCTATAACCCCAACATCATCAATATGTTGGTCTACCACTGTTCCTCCTAGCTGTAGGCATCGTCTGCTTGCCGTGGTAGAGGCATAGGGATATCCACATCATCCCTCTTGTACTATGGAAATAGTGGAGGTACAATCTTATGACCACCTAAAGCTGTCATCGACCTTGTCAATAGGTATCATCTTGTGTTCTCCTGTACGACGCCCCTCTATCCATCGAAGCGGCTATAGATCATGTAGCTCCTTTGCCATCTTCCAATATGATGGGAATCCCACATACAGCCTCCAAATGATGTCCACATTAGACAACCCCTCTAATGCATGCCTATAATATGCTACATCATGTGTATCCCTAGCAGCTCAGTGCTCTCCAACAACAATTACACATCACCGTAGCCCACCCGAACCATTCCCACCTCAAATTCATCAGGTTGGGGCATGCCCACTGGACACACACACACACACGATGTGCTCATATTACCAACAATGTAGGAGGAATGTATAACACAAGTTGAACCTTTCGTAGCCTCCCATAGGCTCATAACTCTGTATAAGCGCACCAAGAATGTTGGTGCCCATATAAACCGAGTCTTGTCCTCCATCATGTCATGAAGAACCCCCATCAATTCCTGTAGGAATCTCCCACCCTCTGCATCTAGCAACGCAAAATAACAAACTACCTCCATCATCAACACCACTAATCTCATCTCCTTCGGATGGGCCCAGTACATATCTCCATAACTCAGGATGGCACTATAGAACCTTAACTACGCCAACCCCTCACCAAATATGGTCAACATCAACTCCCTAGATGCCTTTGAGGAAATGGAATACACCTACGTCCCTACTATTGATAGTCACGGGATCCTATAAACATCCTCCAAGGTTATGGTCATCTCACCTGTTGGAAAAAAAAGTTTATTGGTCACCGAATCTCATCTGTCGATGAGGGTGACCATAAAACTCGGATCCCGAGACTACATACAAGTAACATCGACCCTAATAAGACTAACCTCTACCACATGGTACCACTCCTTAGTTGTCACACTCCCTCATACCACTAATAACAAGGGTGGTACCCTATCCCGCATCCATAACTAGTCCTCACCTGCATCCAACAAACCATAACATCATTAGACCTTGACCATACTCCACTTCACCCTTGAACCCCAACCTATTCCCCATCCCCCTACTCATGACCTATCTCCCCACCCCAACCCTAATGACTACCTTTCCCCCATCTCAATTTCACACCCCTTAACTCATTCCTATTTATACCTCTTACCCACACTATTCTCCGTCAACACCATCTTCCTATCTCATGGCTTATCTCCCCCACCCACCCTATCTCATCTCCTAGCCTATTTTTCCCTAATGCGATCGGCATCGGTTCCTATTAACCGGTACCGGTCTCCCAAAACTAGCATCGATCACCTCATTCGTGGTGATGCCGGCTAACTCCCACCGATGTCAGCCAACCCTTTATCGCGTCGTCCACCGCTGTCGTGGACAAAATCCACAAAACCCTACCCATTTTCTCTAAAAATCCCATATTCTACCCTCCCTACCTACCCTTACCTCCTCAAATTTCCCTCACCCCAACCCCACTCCTTCTTACCCTACACCCACCTTCCCCATTCCTATTTCATCCATTTTCTTCCCGAATTTAAATTTAATTTACCCCCAAAACCCATTCTACCATAACACGACTTCTACAAAAAAATTTACCTACCACACGTAGAAGGATCGAATCCTACCTCATTGGGATGTTGTTTGCATGGTGGCACATCAAGCCATTGGACCAGTCATCCACCTAATCCCTCTTCTACCTCTACCATCAAAAATTCCCTCCTCACCTCCACCCAATCAAATCGATCACACCAATCTTGTAGACTCACCTATCGAAATATCGATCACCTACTCCGAGTCTAGCAAACCCAACTCTTCGTCTCGCTCCATCACTTTCCACTTTTCCACCACTCCTTTGTCATTTTCTACTATTGGTCAATGAAAACGATTATGCAAAAAGTGGAATTTTCCTTTTTTAATTCCAATCCTCTTTGACCGACGTCGGTCATGGTGGTGCCACGACCAACCATCGTTGGTTAATATGTAACCAACATTGGTCATACTTCAAACTAGGTGCCCTTACCTTGCTCCCTTTTCACTTGTTGCCACTCATGATCACCCACTTTTTATCATTTCGGCCACCCATTATAACATACCTATAAACCCAACCTACCATTATATTTCCTTTGTTGCATCTTAGGAGTTGTTATTTTACCTATACATTGGCCTTACCCATATAATGACATGTTTTCCGACCTTCACCTACTTGGTGTTACCATTGACCTTATGTACTCACTATACCTTGCAATGCTATTACCTATGTTGAATTGGTGTAAAGACACCATAAATGGGTGGAAAGACACCATAAATTTGATCAATATGTTGAGGAGATTGAAACTTTTGAAATGTGTCTTAGTACTATAGACACCAAAACTAGGTCATGCTCCCTTGGTCCCCTTTCGAATAACCAACTTAAACACATTCACCTAACCATGACCCTTATACCCCACATTAATATTAATTTAATTATTTACAATTAAATTAATACTCATCCTCACTTCATTCATTATTTAATTACCTCAATTAAAACCAATTTCCACCTCACCCCACCACCTCACCTAGACACCTCACCATATACCTATTCATAGCATGCTTCCATAACTAACTAAGACTTATCCCTACTTACCTTAATGAACTAGGACTTAGTACAACCCTAAAAGCACATGCCTATTCTCCCTCTAACCACTTTCCTACGTATCTAAGTGTAACATTCCATTTAGACCCAGGAACAACGATTAAAGCTCACAAAAAGATAGCTAGGATCTATTATTTTAGAAAACCTAGGATATCCCACCTTAACCGACTTTAGTCAACCTAAAACTGACATCAGTAACCCTGAACCGTTGTCGGTTACCATATAACCATTTTGGTAACCTTGTTTGAGAGGTTAGACACATTCTCAAGTTTTGGGAGAAAAGAGATCTACATGAAAGAAAGAACCAGAGCTCTTTCACACATCCATGTAGCCATAACTAGCACAACCATTGATCAGAAAGTCTTGAATTCATAGGAGCAATCTAGGAAGCTTACCGACATGATGTTGATCACCATTTCCCTCACCACCACCCAACCATTGAACCTACACAATGAGTAAGTGTGTCTCTAACCTACACCACTTCATTTCTATTTAGTTTATAGGATTTCTTCACCTTTTGTTTATCAACCATCAATTATATTTTCACCCCACCACTATTTCCTTCTTGTGAACCCAACCATTCCCATCACTCATAACCCTTTTAATCACCTATGTCTAGCCCTGAGTACCTCTACATATTCCCAACATCTCCCTGGACCTAACCAACTCCTCACCATCTCTTATCTAGTCTCGGAAAAACCCTAAAACCATGAACTATTGAATTATTACTAGCCCACACTAACCATCATCGGTTCTAACTAAATTGTCATCGGTCATACCAGACCAAATTTGGTCTCTGTATTTGGCAGTCCTGCTAATATTAGATCCCAATAATCCCTTTTAGGTAACCCAAGTTACCCAAAATCTACTCGACCTATTCCAAGACCTTATTTTTTTACCTTATTTCTGGATATGATCATGGCCTAGCCTATTATGTTATATTTTCTTATTGTATTTGGATGAGATACCTAAATCATATCAACTACAGTAGGATTCTATTTACTTATGTTATTTCTTGCATTAAATTGTATTAAAAAGTGGGTTGACTGCCACCGAGGAAGTATCACGCTTCTGAATCTAATGAGATGTTAGGCAACCCACTGACATATATTATTTAATCCTCTTTTTTATTTCTTGTTGTGTATTTCAAGTAGTTCCTCCTAGCCAAAAGGAAGCTCCCACAGTCATCATTGGATCAAGAATTCAGAATGCACGTAACAACCTTCAAATTTCCCATCACAATATGTATTCCTCCTTGACCCACACCCTTATCTGTTTCATCCAAAACTTAAAGAAAACAAAGTGAAACATGTACATATTGCATCTTTGAAGAAGATTTTGTGCTGCTACTGGTGCTAAAGATGAATGAAGAAAGCACGAGTTTGTGGAAGATGTACTTTGATAGTCTATAAGCATAAACGGTGTAGGTGCAAGTATTGATCTTATCTCTCCAAAGGATGAGAAATTATTTTTACACACATGTTTTATTTTTCCTTCTCTAATAACATGGTAAAATATGAAGTGTTGGTGCATAGTCTTCCCATTGTGGATAAGAAAAAGATTAAGGCACTTTGCAGATCGTTGGGGAAATAGAGTTGGTCATCCACTAGGTCACAAACTAGTGCACTACAAAAAGTAAACCTTTCAAATCTTATAAACATAGAGTTTGGGACCTCATTGAGAGATTTGATGCTCGAATCTCAGTGGCACCAAGGAGAATAAACAAGGAATATGATAAGATGGTCACACTTAGTTTGTAGTTCTCCCCTGTTTGAGGACATTATCAAGGGAAATGTACAACACGTCAAAATGGTGATCAAACCATCTATTCTAGTAACACTAGCTAGCAAGTGTTTAACACCAATACACAGATCATTCAATTTATTTAGAAACCAAGTTCTCTTCAAGCATGAGAACTGATTTGTGTGATAGCTATTGTTACCAAGTGATCCAACTGAAGACAAATAAATTGCCTAAAGGGTTAGTTACCTTAGAGAAAATATTTATCTCTAATGATGAGTTTAAGGATGAAGAAAGGTATACGCGTATGGTGCAAGAAGACTCTTCCCCAGTCACTGTTACGCATGGAAAAAAATTCTTAGTAAAGCTTACACGCATAAATAAAAGCAAGCCTTCATTTCTCTCCATAAAAAATATAGTGATATCTTCTCATGGGAGTATGAAGACCTAAAAGGATTTGATCCAAGTGTTGTTCAACACTCCATTGACCTTGATCCTAATATAGGTCATCATCGGGAAAAAGTAGTGGCCAGTCCATCCAAGGATAAATCCCCTCATGAGGAAAGAGTTATCTAAAATCATAGAGGTGAAGATTATTTTTCCCATTAAATACTCTACATGAGTCGAAAATCTTGTTCCAATGCATAAAAAGAACAGTGAAATCAGACTCTATGTTGATTTTAGAGATTTTAATAAGGCATCCCTCAAGGATCATTATCCTTTTCCTTCTATAGAGAAATTTAAGAAGACTATGACTAGTGCGCAAAGATTTTCTATGTTAGATCGGCATTTTGGCTTTAATCAGATTTGTGATAAGGAAGAGGATCAATTCAAAACCACTTTTATAACAAAATGGGGAATGTATGCTTATCATAAGATTCCATCTCACAGTCTGTAAAATACGAGCACAACATTGCATCATGTCATGGATATTTCCTTCAAAGTTTACATCAATGAATTCATCTTGATTTACCTCGATGACATCACTATTTTCTCAAAGGAGAGCCCAGATCACATGACACACATAGAGAAATTCTTTGAGAGGTGTAAAAAGTTTGGGGTATCTCATAATCCTAAGAAGTGTAATTTTGTAGTGGAATAGGGCAATCTTTCTATCCATGTTGTCTCAAAGGATGGCATCATAATTGATCTTGAGCACATCTTAGCCATCCTAACGCTTTCCCTATTGATGTACAAAAAATACTTATAGTCCTTCCTCAAAAAAATAAATTTTTAGGCATTTCATTCCTAACTTTACAGGACTAGTAAGGTCCATCACCCTCATGCTCAAGAAAGACATAGCCTTCAAGTGGACAACAAAAGGAAAAGAGAGCTTCAGAAAGATCAAGAAAAAAATTTCTTATGCGCCAACAATCATCAACTCAAACTAATCAAAAGAATTCATCCTTTGTGCTTATGGCATTGATGCGAGTGTTGTTGATGTCCTAACAAAAAATGAACAAGGACTTGAGAAACTAGTGTCTTTCTTTAGTCAAACATTGAAATATTACGAGTTGAAATAAATTCTCATGGAAAAATAGGTCTACGCCATCATGTGCATGCTCAAGAAATTCAAGAGCATGCTCACCACAAACCACATCAAAGTATTAGTTTCACACTCAAGTGTGAGAGACTTCATCATGGGAGTGGAAATCAATGAGAAGAGATCATGATGGATAACCAATATCATAAAATATGATGTGACTATCATTGCCACAAATCTGGTTAGAGGTAACGCGATGTGTAGACAACTTGTTGAGGATGCAAAAAATGAAAAAAACACATCATTATTTACGGATGAATTTTCCCACGCAAAAACACGAGAAGAATGAATCCCCTACCCTACACATCTTAATGAATGACATGATCACATTACTTTTCGAGGGCATGTACCCTCTTGGTCTTAACAAATAAAAGAGAAGACATTTAAGATTGCGATCTATTCCATATTTTTTGATTGATGGTCTTATCTTTAAAAATAATCTTGATGGTGCTGTTGTTAAGGTGTATTAATGGTGCACAAATTGAAAGAGTGCTAGTAGAATTTCATAATGGTTTCTTTGAGGTCACTTTTCTACCAAGACTACAAAAATAAAGATTATCATGACAAGACTCTTTTTCCTACCCTATTCACGAACATGAACAAGTGGGTTGTGAAATGCAAAGAATGTGCTTTCTTTATAGGAAAGAAAATATTGGTAGTGCTACCCCTCCAACCAATCCAAGTGAATCAACCTTTTGTGTAATGATGTCTTGACTTAATAGGTATGATCAATCTTCCTTCAAGCGATGCACATAAATGGGTGCTAACATCTACAAAATAATTCACAAGATGGAAAGAAGCTATCGTTCTCAAGGAATCAACTGAGTCAGTCATCTTGGACTTTCTCAAAGGTATTATAACCAAGTTTGGCATCCCTCATACCATTATTTCAGATAATGTAGAATCCTTCCTTGATCCTAAAATTACTAATTGGGCTCTTAGCCTTGGAATATATTTGAATACCTCTTTCAATTATTACCCTCAAGGTAATGGCTTGCTTGGCGAGAGTCAACAAACAAGAACATGATAGAAACATAAAGTGGATGATGAACATCAACCAAAGAAAGTGGCATACAAAGGTTTCACGTGCGCTCTGGGAAGACATGCTCACAATGAAAAAAATAATAGGAATTTTTCCTTTTAAGCTCATCTATGGTGAGGAAGTTACGCTTCCTTTAATACTTGAGTTTAATTCGTTAGCACTTGACCAACACCTGGAATTTGAGGGCATAGATGAGAGATAAATTAGAATGCCGAGCTCATTGAACTTGAAGAATTAAGGAATTCTCCCATGATCAACCTAGAGCACCATCAAAAATCAACAAAAAAATGGTTTGTGAGAAAGGCTAAGCCTCAAACTTTTAAATTTGGGAGCCTGTTCTTAAATTGGGATGTTAAAAAAGCTAAGAAAAGGCACCATTAAAATGTTGATGCACTTTGGAGTGGCCTATACATCATCAGTTCATGCAAGGAGGATAATTCTTTTGAGTTATCTCATCTTGATGGAGGCACACTATCAATCTCATTCAATGGGATCTATCTTAAACCCTTCCATTTAGCTTACTACATCATTTTTTATATATTAGAGTAGTTTAAATTCCACTAAGTGTGTTACGTGCACATTATTTTTTTACATAGTTATTTATTTCAACATGCTTCTTGCGTATGCACTCCTTTTGCTTCCAAAATGTTGGTAATCTTTTAGCGATTGTAATAGTTCTATAGGACATAGAAACGAGTTAGAATATACTTCAAGTGGCTTTAGGGGTTATTATTTTAAAAATTTACACATCGAGAGGTTCATATACACGTTGATTCCATGCCCAATGGATGCTCCAGGTTACTAATCTCCTTCATCTAGCAAGTAGATGGCCCTGAAAGTCACCAAAAATGTTATCCAAAAATTCTCCTAGTTATTTGGACAACCTATATTTTCATTTTGGATTTAAGGACCCATGTTGCGGGTTGCACGCACTTCAATTATTATTTTGGCATATCCCTTGGTTACATCTCCTCGTGTTCCATTACACACTCCTTTCCCATGCTTCTCATCTCTTCTTTTTTCTCCATCTATTCCTTTTCCCTCGTGCCAAATCTCTATGCACTCGCCTTTCTCTCAACAGTTCATGTGTCCCGTGCATGTGCTATAGAATTTCTTTCATAAAATTAGCTAAGTGCTTGGCTTCTTCACATGCCTTCTTCCTTGTAGTTCCACATCATCTTGTAATGATTTCTCCTCTACCATACGTTCCTTTTGTTCTTTTCAAAGACATCACTTTTGCACGCCTCCTTCTACTTCCTTCTCCCATGCTTATTTCTTCCACGAGCATCTCTCACACCTTCCTCTGCGTGCCAAGTCTTGGTGCCACGTGGACTATTAGACATTGAGTGTATCACACACAACCTATCAAATCATGGAAACATGGCATTGATTCCTTTCAATGTAGCAGAAAATGACAAAATAATTGATGATGTGGGTTATACTCTAGATCACTCAAGTTCAAATTTTAGCAGGATTGGGTAGGTGAGAAGTTGGAAAATGTAATCCATACCATTAATACAAGATTTGATTGCTCCAACCACTAGATTTGATCCAGATCTCACCCTTTTTATTCTCCAACATGCCAAATAGACATGGAGAATCACATTTGATATATTTACAGGTGGATTTGTAGGCATTCATTGTTATTTTTGGTGGTTGAGTTTTCAAATCAGATTTTCCCTCCTTCTCTCCTCTCACCGATTCATCTATAAATGTAAGAGCATGGCTCATTGGAAAGGGTTGAACATTAAATATCCTTTAGTATTTACTAAGGATTATGTATCTTTGCTTTATGAATTGTAGACCTCTAGATATGGTTCTTGCATGTGGGTATCAACCTTCATATGTCATTGTAATCGAATGTGCATACTCGGAAAATATAAACATTGTTTTGTGGCTATTCTATACATTAATGTGTTTTTATTCTTCTCTCTTACCTTTCCTTTAGATTGTATGCTTGTTATGCCATTTTAAATCCCTTATAGATCCATTTTTTTGTTGTTCGATGAATTTGATCGTGTGAATGTATTCTAGTACGTGTTATGCATGCCTATCCTCCCTTTATTATTTATCATTTGTTTTCACTCGGAACACATAGTGTTCATCCCACTTTTTATGGTGTTATCACCTCCCTTAGTTTAGTTTTCCCTTTCGCATATCCTTATATCCCTAGTCCCTTGGCTTTTTTATCTTATATTTCCATTTTAGCATTAGGAGTAGTAGTAGAAGTAGAAATAGGTAGAGGAACTGGCCTTCTCGGAGGTATAAAGGTCCCACAACTTGGAGCAGACCCAGTGTTAACTCAAAAAAAGCAGTTCTTTGATTTGAGACATGGGTGCAAGTTTGAAGAACCAACAAATGGATATGACACTATGACATCTAGGAGTAAGGATTGTATTCGACTCAAAGAGATGGAATACACATATTATAATCATGTCCCCACACAACATCCTAAGCTATGGAAATGGGATAAGAAGGCTTGTTCCAAGTACAAAACCATGAAAGATATTGAAATAGGTTAAAACTTGGTCATGACATGATAAGGGTCTTTGTACTTAACAAGATTTAAATAAGAGTGAAGGTATTGTAAGATTTTTATAAGCTCGTTTCATTTAGGTGGCTAAGGTAAGTTGAAATTTCAACCAACATTCTAAATAATAATAAGGAAGAAACTACAATTAGTATGATAATGATTGTTTTAATAATTCAATACCATTGAACAACATTCAATCACAAATGCATACAACTTGCTATACACACATGTAATAACTATCTTTAATTTTATTTTCATTTCCTCCTTTCAAAATGGTAGATAATTACAATTATTCAAAAAGTACAATAATTTGCATCATTTTATACATTTTACCATTTATGTACAACTATAAGGACAAATTCCTTCATTTAGCTTACTTATCGTTCGACCTGCAACCTACAACAACCATTAGAGCATGGGTCAACAAAAGACACTGTCATGGAATTCTCCACCTATCAGCCACAATTCATGATTACTAATTTTATTTTTATGCAATTAAATACAATGCTTTACACATAAAAGAGAGGTATAGGTATAGGTACTTTTACTTTCTTTTCATTTCCCAAACAATAGTGAGATAGAGAGAGGAGAGAGAAATACATCATTTTCCTATAGTCTAATTTATAAAAAAAAACCAATTGGAGATTCATGACATCATATGTTAGTGCCTACACACTTTTCTGCTAGTGATAACTTAATTTGAGTCTACGACGGTGTTTTCTTATTTTGCTCTTAGTTTGTAAAAACTTCCAATTTAGGCCAAGTGGCTAAAAAAAAGGTTAGAAAACTGATTTCCGTTAGTCACAACACCATGATGCTAATAATATACATTCACCTATATAGAGAGAATTCATTGGAGTTGAAGGAACTCATAACTAAGGAACTAGGTACAAACAGTGGCTACTTTTTGGGGTCACCGGTCATAGTTGGACTAGTTTGGTCTGGTCATTCAACAACCGTAGGCCTACAAAACCCCTTTGAAAACTAATGAGTGAGGTGTTTTTCTCAAAACTAATGGTTGCAAGAAATTTTCGTGTAGAAATATTAGAGGTTTATGAAAACCAATATCCATTTCATCACTCGAGGAGCAAATGGCAAACCAAACTCGAATGGAACTTTTAAGTTTCAACAACTTCCCAAGACTACAAAAATGGCTAACATGGCTCCTAGAGGGATTATAAAATTTTCACAAACAAAACCTGTAAGGCCATATAAATGTTCAATACAATACTCCACAAGACAAGGTACACATTCAAAACTTAACCTTCCCATTTCGAGTTCGGAAGGATGTTTTTGACGTTGATGAAAATTACATTTATTAACTTTTGCAAGGTTAATAGCAAGATAGTTTTAACTAGGAACAAGTTTGTCTCATCATTTCAAGTGGTTTCCATGATCCAGTATGACTATCTAAATTGATTGAACATCCAAGGAGGTTATTTAAAGACTGGATTTGCATTAAAACAACATTCCTTCATTTGCGTGGAAAGGAGAATAAGTTACTTGTTTGTGCTACGATTCATTAAAATCACCCGAAAGATAAATTATTCATTTACTTATATTTTTAATATCATTCTAAAAGATAAAACTATGAATACAAAATTTGTGCAAGATAGGAAGAGAAGACTGTGTGTGAAATGAACTATGGAGGTAGAAGTCGAGGAGTTTGAAAATGCACCCATCGGTTGTACTTTCTTGCAGAGATCTAAGGCATATTCAAAACACAAACTTGGGTGTGCCTTGAAACTATTAAAGTTTACAAGGAACATCTTTAAGAGGTATTCAAATGAACGGTTCACTTTCTTTGTGCATGTTCTATAATCATTTCTATCCATGCGGCCTCATTTTCTCCAAAGTTGCAAGGCTCACTCAACAAATCATTTTGGGTATTTCTGTCATCACTCAAAAGAATAAACATTTTTGTTTGTTGAATCTTCAATTCCTCCTTCAAAAACCCCATGAATCAAATCTAAAACATTTTAAGTGTGCCCATAATAAGAAGGCTCTCATTTCTTTCAGAAATTTAGTCAAATAGTTCACATGCACAGTGTTTGCATCCACATTTGTGGCTAAAAATAAAAATAATAATCAACAATGACAAAGTCATCCTCTGCGAATCTCAATCTCCCAAGATTAAGTAGAGAGGGTACGTTAGAGGATGTTTTGTACATTTCCAAGTGCCCATAATGGTAGCTCCAATAATGGCACGAATGGGGGTGTGTTTATACCAATTTCATCTCTAATTTTGGTGCCTTTTGAACTATAACAACAGTGAATAACAAACAACTATGGCAATCCATATGGCCACATCTTCAAACAACAATAAATTAAAAACATAATTTAATAATGCTAATTCCAAACACGAGAGAAGGAGCAGTGTGGACCACGGTGGAGGTGTTGATCAACGACCATGGATTCATGCCTCACGCTTGTCAAAATTAAACAAATCACTCCCTTTTCATCCTGCAATCATGACAATCCATGACCTTATCCCTCGCAGGCACCATTAACAATTTGTAAGCATCCATGTTTTGCATTAAACTAAGCCAATGCACTTACAAACAAAACATATGGTAAAAAAAAATAATAACCCTTTCTCCAAAAAGCTCAACACAGTTTCAAAGCACATAATTTGGCACGGGCTTGGGAGGATGCGACTAAGGCTTTAGTGTTAGATATAGGCATGCCAAAGACATTTACTAAAAAAATTCTTAGGCTTTTTCTTCCACGCCACACAACAATGCCTATCAACACTTATAAAAATATCCAGTGACAAAATTGTTATCCAAAATTCACCCCCCAGGGTAATTTTGATAACATGCATTAAATTCTTCGGTCCCGAGCAAGATAGATTGATTCAAGGCAAAAAATCATGTTTCTGGGGTCCCCTCGGCTTCCTTCTAACTCTCCTATCCAAGGAGGAATCCCAATAGGTCGAGAAAATGGAAAAATGCAGAAAACCAAGCTTGGGGCAGAAATTTTTTTATGAAAATCGGCTATGTCCTAGTCCAGGCGGTCCTTGGGATAGTTGGGACGTCGGGGCGCGAACCAGCCGAAAAGCCTCCAAGCGGTCCACGCAGCAATTGGGACATCGGGACACGTGGGGCGCAAAATGCCAAATCGGCCGAAAAAGGGAAAAAATTGCCTAAGTCTTTGTTTCACATAGTTGGGACAGTTGGGACAAAAGTACGCGAAAGACACGGATCGGCGGTTTGGCACAAGTCAGTCCATTTCGGGTGGTTCGGAGAAATTTGTCCCAGGCAGTCTGGGATAGTTAGGACAAGAGTATGCAGAGGACACGAACTCAGCGGAGTTGGCCTGAAACAGAGAACTTTCGTTTGGGACATCTGGGCCAAAAGTACGTGCAGCGGGACACGGAGAGCCGAAAGAGCCGAGAGCGAATGGAAATGTGCCACGTGTCTTCGCCTCAAAGAGGGACAGGGAAGCCCGAATCGGGCGGATCGGAGAAATTTGTCCCAGATGGTTTGGGACATCCGGGCCAAAAATACACGAGGGATGCAAAGACCCGGAAAAGCCACCAACGAATCAGAATGTGACACGTGTCACAAGGGGAGGCACAATAAAAATTTCAACTAAGTGTTTTTGGGCCCAAAAGTTCAAAGGGTGAGGTTTGAAGGGTCGGCCCGAGCCAATAGACACAGGACACGTGTCCTAAGGTAGGGGAGTGTGGAGCTCGGGGAGGACTTCGAGAATTTGGCAAAATTTTTGGCCAAAAACTAAAAGGTAAAAGATGCCCCACACCCCCTCACAACCAACCAAAGCGTGCCACGTGTCCCAAGTGGCGGGGCGCGGGGGGAAAAAAATGAATTTTTTTCCAAAGTGTAAGAAAACTCAAAATTTTCAAAGGGAAACCCATGGGAGGTAGAGGAGAGAGAATTTCTCATCCAATCAGTGCCGACACGTGTCATCCAAGTGGCAGAGCATGGGAAAAAATTCAAAATCCGTTTTGGCTTGTTTTGTGCCCTAAATCTTCAGATCACCATAACTTTCGATCCAGAGCTCAGATTTTCACGTTCTTTATATCAATGGAAAGCTGGAAAAATTATCTACACGATTCTAGGGTCAATCTTGCATTTTGGTTCATTTTGGAGAGATAAAATCAAGAAACATATCTGGCACGTGGTAATGGCCAGAACTGATGTTTCAACAACCAGTTTTAATGCACATGGGTCGCATTCTTCTTCAGCATGGCCAGAAGTGATGTTTCAACCACTAATTTTAATGAAGAATGCGTTTTGGTCAATGGTTGGGCTGTTGCACGTTTTCCTACGTTTTCTCTCTCCTGGGCTCGACCCATGCATTGTAAAAAGCCAGATTTGGCTCATTTTGGAGGGATTATTACAAGTTGTTCATCTTTTCAGCTCTGCCCTCCCTTCTTTTCTTCTCCAGGGTTGAAAATGGAGTTCAAACCTCCTCCCCTACTCTGTAATGGCATTTTTCCTTTTACTATTGAAATGATGTTCTGTGTAAACTTCTGAAGCAACAAAAACGTGTTTTGTGATGCATCTATCCATCCTTGCTCATTTTTCACTTGTTTTCTTCTTGCCTCTCTTCATTGCAGGTATTTGTGCACGTTTGAATGTTCATTGTAGGTTTGGAGCTGTGTTCATGGAGTTTTTGGGACATTTTCGTGTGAAATCTATCCTTGGGCCTGTGATGCATCTATCCATCCTTCCCATTGCTCACCTCTCCTTGTTCCATGGCAGTTTTGATAGATGTTCAACATTCTCCTTCTCTGGTGTATCACCGTTTTAGTGTAGGATTTTGTTCTTTTCCCTTCTCTCTCTCTCCCTGTCTCCTTGGTGGTTAGATTAGGATTAGATTAGCTTGCCTGCACTAGAATAGCTTGTGGTAGGTAGTTTAGGAGCAGGAACTAGCCTTCTCTGGAGATTCCTTTCTCATTCTTGCAAGTCCCACACTTGGAGGAAGGTTTCAATGTTGTGCAATCACACTGGATGCTAGAGTGATCAACCTAGAAATCTGATCAACATCCAGGGGTGCTGTGATTTTGCACTAACAAAAATATCTTCCTCTCCCCTACACGCCAAGCCCATGAACACAACACAAGAAAATTCATTATTCCATTACCAAACCCATTAAATCCACTTTTCTTATTTAGTTGGTTAAATTTCAAATTTCATTTTTTAAAATGTCCATACGTTTAAGAATTTTGATTTTTATTTATTTTATGTACTTTAATTACATTATTTATTTATTTTATCTTCTCATGATTTAAAACTTTAATTGTTAAATATTATTAGTATCCCTCTTTTAATGTATTTATTATTTTGTATTTTGGAGATGGAATTATAAGATTTGTTTTATTATATATAGCTCTTTTTCTTTTTCTTATACTTTAAGGTATATTTTATGTATATACTTCCAGGATGTTTGAGAGTGGTTTCAAACATCAAAGAGATCAAATGTAAAATCTATGTTTTTGATGACTCTCACAAACTTCAGACTTAGCCAATTTCAGGTTCCCTAATTTCAAGCTTATTCCATTTTCATGTTCTGTGAAATTTGGTCTAGATTCAACTAACCTATAAATGTGAGTGCATTCTAACAACACCAATTGAGGTGTTTGGAAAGACAAGTTGCCTTGAAAACAACCCACACCCTCACTAGTCAAGTGTGAGAGAGTGGGGCATTAAAACTCCCTTGAACTTCAAATTGAATTCAGTGTTTGATGTTGTGGTTGTTTCTTGGAGTTCATAATTTCCATTCACAAGAAGTGCAGTTCTTATTTCTAGATAAACTAGGTTTTTTATTGTCAATTAACTTCATTGTTATGTTGTAGACTTGGATAACAATCATTTCATGTAGTTATAATCTTCTCCATAAAAACACCAAATTGTGTGGGTAATCACATGTTCTTGTACCAGGGATATAAACCCTTTGGCTATATCACCTTATTTCTAAGCACACTTATGTTTTAACACCACGTAGGTTGTAGGAAATTTATCCATGTCATTAGGAGTTGTGAAATAATGGCTTTCACTATTAGAATTCAAACCCTCATCCTCATTAAATGTATCCTTTGAGTCACTTCTCATCATGTTTTGAATGCCATCACCCCCACATGCAATTTTTTTAAATTACATGCTTAATCATTTGCTTCCTTTCTCATGGGATAAAGTATATGTTTTTTTCAATTTTTGACAAGGTTTCACAATCATCAATTGTGTATGGGATTCTCGTTACTGTTGTTGAATACAATATTTATTATGACAACGAATAAGCTAGACTCCATGTCTCTACAATGAATTTTAGTTTTGGATGGAAAAACTAGTCCCTTTGCAAATTTTACACCTTTTGATAGTAAATCCACATGTACTCCATCTTCAAAAATAGAGTTCATTTTCAACTGTATCCACAAATAAAAATAGAAAATTAGTACAAGGACACTTAAATATTTAACCTTAGTATGGAGAATTGAAATCAAAATGAGAAAATAATATTATACTTCTTAGATAAACATCTTTAAAACCTCATTCAATCCAAATCTTTGATTATATAATACATTGTATTATACTAGATTAGATCCCACTAATGTGTATATATTTTTATCCATAAAACACATAGTGTATGACTTTCAAAAGTTGTATAACCTAGCAGTCATTGAGACCTAAATTTTTTTCTCATACACAAAAAAATTAAATATTGACTAAAATGGTAGGTCAAATGTTAGTGATCTCACTTCAATGTGTGAGCAAGTTCAATTCTAAGTGTGAAAACTCACACATAGACGTGCAGTGATCGCTCATCGTAGTGCAAGTGAGTCATGGAGTCGCACATCTCTAAGCGATCACTAACACGACAAAGTGTGATCCCTAACATAATGAAGTGCAATCCCTCACATGAAAAAGTGTGATCCATCACTTAATGAAGTGCAAACATTCACACTTGGAATAATGATCACTCACATATTGAAGGGCCATCATTAACATTTTCACTTTCCATTCTAGTCAAAAAAATCTAGCATAATTTGCCTCTTGGACTTAAATTTTTCTTGTATACATGATAATATTGAAGATAAATATTTATAAAATTATTACTCGCAATAAGGAAAAGTTCAATCTCCTCCAATTTGAAGACAACTATTTATAAAATTATTACTCGCACTAAGGAATAGTTCAATGTCCTCCAATTTAAGTTTAGTATATATTTAGGGCCATTAATATTGTGTCAAAGTAAATCATTATTGTATTTTATTCTCTAATTGTATAGCTATGTTTATTTGATGGTATAGAGTTCAAATTTACTCTTTATTTGATTAACGGTGGTGTTATATACTTTGATTCAATTATGTGTATTAATTGTTTCTAAGGTTTTTATATCATACATAATATTTTAACAATATAAGTTTATTTTTATAATTGTCTATAATATTGAGTAGAAGTAACCCAGGCTACATAGTTTATTATTAATAATTATTAATATTAAAGACTTAATTTCAATTAAATTTATGTATGTAAAATTTAAGTTTCAAACAATGTCGAAATTTAGTTTTCATACATTAAAAATTATGTTATAAAAATCTTACCTTAATTATTTACAATAACAATTACACTTTTTTGTAAGGTCAAATGCTACCTAATTAATATTGTGGTTCCCTAAACATTAATTGGCCATTAAACCAAATAATGTAAAATATGTCAATTGAAACTATTTTTGTTTTAATTTTTTCATCTATAGTTAATGTTAAGTGGTACAATATTAAATTTTAATCCATGCAAGCTCTATCAACTTCTTGATTTTAATGCAATAAAATGGAAAATTGTATACTCATTTCAAAGGTGACAACACCAAAACAGGGAGCACATACAAAAGGGGGAAATGTAGTTACAGAAAATTAAAAGAGGTAAAGCATTGTTATTCTATTTTGAATAATTTCATTTTGTACACCCATTTCACAATGATTGTAAATATTTCATTTTTATTAGGTACTAAACCAATTTTTAATGTTTCTCCACAAGTTTTGATTATGTGAAATTATAGAGCGTAGTACCCATTGTATATATATTATTAAAAAATGAAAAATGAAATGAAGTTTAGATAAAAGATGTAGTAAGAAAATTGTTTCATTTGTGAATGTTTATAGTAACTAATAAATTTACAGGACATGAAAAAATCACCATTTTTCTTGTTTTCACGTATCGAATCCCAAGGTCTCAAATCAACTCCAAGAAACTATGAAGACAATATGGATTTTTCAACACAGCTAAGCAACTTCCATGAAAAGGAATTCTACGTGCAAAACTTTGATGGAAATAGTGTCTCAAATTTGCAAGAAAATACAAGGGGCACACAGAAATTGGGTCATTACATTCAACATTCACAAATAGATCTAAATACTCCATATATTGTTGATGATGTTGATGATTCAAAATTGGAAGAAACATTTTCAATAACCCATGCATATGATAGAGATAGAAATAATGAGGAGCTGATGAAAGAATACAAAAGAAGATATATTTCCAAAATCTGTTGTGAAAACATTTATTTCAAAATATCAAGAGGTGTATGAAGATTTAAACCGTGGAAAACTTGACAAGAAACATTGTGAAAATAGAGTAGATGTTTTGAATCAAGTTTAAAAAAACATTTAGTAGGATGCAATGCAACTACAAGATGAACATGTTGAAGAAAAAACTCAAGAATGAGAAACAATTGGAAAACACAACATTGGCAACACATTCAACATGGAGTTTCTATAGAGATATGGATTGTGTTATATGGAAAACACACAAGGTTATTGGTTTTAATGGAAATTAAAGAGTTAATATAAGCACTTATACTTCTGACAAAGACATGAGAGGGAAATTAGTAATCCCTTCTATCAACATCAAAAAAAAATTAGGAGCAAACTAAGAAACCCCTTTAATAAAAATGGAATTCAATGCAAACATGTAAAGAGAATTAGAAACTCTTATGGAGGTATTAATGACATAAAATAAATAGCATGCATGTATTCAGATAGGAAATGAAAGAAAATGAGAATGGGAGAACTCAACTTGAGCATGAAAGAATGGAACAAGAGAGAAAACTAATGGAGAAAATATTGGATGTACAACTTCAAGTTGTAAGACTTTTTACCTAGGTAAATTATAGTTTTTTTACCATAGTAATATAGTATTTACCATTCATTCCATTATAAAAGATGATATACATTATGTAAGAAAAGAGTGTGCATTGGATTTAGCTAATACTTCTCTATTTTCATTCCTCTTTTTTTATTTCAGAACAATTTCAATGCTCAGCATCATGGGTTCGACCAAGGGCATTGACACACACATCCCAAGATAGTGTTTGTGCAACAAAAACTTTAAAAATGATATCATTAAACATGTATACTTTAGTTGAGTACAATATGATAATTCAATATGTGATACATCAATTGAATCACATATCATTAGTAGTATAGACAAAATATGGAATACTTATATACTCACTATGTAATTTAAAGATGATAATATTGAAAATGAGCATGGTGTTCTTTTGATGATAATGTTCTTAATATTCGTAATATTTATGTGTGGCATACATAGTTAATATTATGGTTCCCTAAACATTAATTGGGCATTAAACTAAACAATGTAAAATTTGCAAGATATTGAAATGTGTGCACCATTTGATAGCCATTAATTAGCCATTAAATATAAAGTAATTTAATGACATACATGTGTCTTTTGTAATTTGTGTGCTAAAGAAAGTGGAAATTATAAGTGTTGGTTCCATGTAACTATAGATTATCATTTATTAGTATATTTTAAGGACACTTAAATTTTTGAAGATTTTGGAAAGAACATTGGCATTAGGGAAAAACTACGTAAGCGTAATCATCCATTGGAAAATCTTATCACAATTTTATTTATAAAATTATGAGCATGGTTTTTTGTGAAGGCATAAAAATCAATATGCATCCTCACCTTTGCTTCTTCCATTTTTTTGAAATTTTGTAAATGCTAAATTTTTTTGTAGCCTTTTCAACAAAACCCTATTTTTTTCTACTTCCGGTAGTCAAATATCTCTATTCTTTAATACTTTTAATAAAAAATTCTCAAATTATAGGGTTTGACATTGGTTTTTCATGCTATATGTCAATCCCTAAATGATTTGCGAAATATGTGTACTACACTTATGAGTAATGAAAAACATGTTATGGGAATTTTTTTCGCAAGAGGACTGGGAAATGTTTTGTAAAATACCTGACATAGAAAACAATGATTACTGGAAGTGAAAAAAATGTGTGTTACTAAAAAGGGTGAGGAAAATATATTTTGTTCAATTAGGGTTATTTTTAATTTAGGTCTTTTGGAAAGCTATACATCTGTTTCTATAGACATTTCATAATAAATTAAAATAAAGTAATGAAGTAGTGATAGTAACTTCCAGTAGATGAAATATTAATAGTAAAACAAATAATTATTTTCTTGTTTATAGTAATTGTTTGCTTGCATAAGGAAACTGAGGGAAATACAATTTTATAAACACATATATGTGACAACCAAAGGAAAAATAAAAAGAGTTCCATCTGTGTAGGTTCCTCCTTGAAAAATAATGAATTGGGGAACTATAAAACCTACAATTTGAGAAGTTAGGTTAAACTATATTTTGAATAATGTTTCACTTAAATGATAGTTCAGGAAACACATATGCAGTAATTACTGATTAAAATTATAGGCTCTGGTTTTTAGTCAAATAAGCTAATGATATATCAACACTAAACAAATTATAAGATGTTGCGGATTCTCTTTCTTAATGTGCCAATAAGCATATGGAAATAGGATATGTGATGGGAAATTGTGATATTAAATGACAAGGGAGATTATACATGGGGTTAAGAGTCTATATGTTCATACTAACACTATAAAGAGTGTGCTCATTGTATATTTATATTCAATATACCATGGCCTTTGAGACTTCATTTCCTAACTAATTATAGATCACCATGGGTTTTGAGATTTCATTTATCATCAAAATATGGAATTTATATATTCCATTCAATAGCTTATAGTAAATAGTATGAGAACTACATAAGAATTGATCCTTCTCGATGGTATGTAGTGCAACACTTGGCTCTACCAAGGATAGTTCAGCCAATATAAAACAATTATAAATAAGTAAAGAGAGGTATATAAATTTGTGTGAAAAACTAATCAGATCTACATAGATCATGATCATTGAATAAAACATGTAATGAAACTCTTTTCTTGGTTCAATAATAGATGTTCATTGAATGATGCTTAGAGAATAATAAGTTAAATATTTTTTCGATGTTGATCATATTGACCCCTAAACTTGTAAATATTTTTTTGTGGCTGACCTTAAAGACTATTAGGATCATAAATCTGTATTCCTTGACACCTCTATAGTGCATCTTTCATCATTCTTTACTCATTGCATTGATATTTTTATTGGTAATGATGCCTAGCGCCTACTAAGCTCAAAATATTTCATTGTGGTTGACCCTAGCTACCACTAGGATCATAACAACGTATATCTTGACCCCTCAAGACTATATGTATTTCCATATTTTTCTCATTGCATTAATATTTTTACTATTAATGATGCCTAGTGACCGCTTAGATATAAATATTTTTTGTAGCTCATCTTAGCAACCACTAGGAACAAAAGTATGTATGTTGTGACCCCTCGATAGTGCATATATTTTCACACAAAGATCATTGCATTAATATTTTTCATGTTAATGTTGATTAGTGACCACCAAGCTCTAAATATTTCTTTGTGAAAAACTATGCAAAACAAAATCCATTTTTATCACTTCCTAATTATTGATATTCTGTAAAAGTATAATTTTCCATATCCTTTTCAACAAAACCCATTTTGTGACCTTCGATAGTCAATTCTATCCATGGTACCATATTTACTCATACATTTTAACAAAAAATAATCTATTTAAATGTTTTGGCATCATTTTGTCATTGAATCTTATGATCCTTACATGATTGTGAAATATGTGTATACCGTACTTGCAAGAAATCCACAAGCTTGTTATAGAATGATTCTAAATAATTAAAGAGATGTATACACATCCCTGCAACAAACTAATCAGACCTAAGTAAAGGTTGATCCATTAGGAAAACATGTATTACAAATTTTTCTCTAGCCAATAATAGATTTCCATTTAATGGTATTTAGCTAACACTAAGTTAAAAATATTTTGTCGAGGTGGATGTTATTAATGACTAAGAGTTATATATTTCATTGTGTCTTATATTTGTGAACTCTAGGAACAAAATTATGTATTCCTTTACTCTTCAATAATGGATGTATTACCAAACTTTTATTGTTAATGCATTAATAGTTTTCCTATTAATGATGCCTAGTGATTGCTAAGCTATAAATATATCATTATGGCTCATCATACTAACAACTAGTATAAATTGTACCTAATTATTTGTTAATGATTCTATCCACTATTAAGCTCTAAACAATATGTTTGGATGACACTAGAGACCACTAGAATAAGAATAACTTATTTATGTAGCCCTCAGTAGTGCAGTATTGGTGTTCTTTTGCTTATTGCAATGATATGTGTTCTTTAATATAATCCTAGATATGAAGAAGCTCTAAATAACTTTTTGTGGCTGAACATAATGATTGCTAGGATCAACACTATGTATATGTTGACCCCCAGTACAAATATTTGTGAAAAAATTCTTATTCTAATAATGTTTTTCCTATGAATTATGCCTAGATACAGAAAATCTCTAATTACTTCATCATGGATGAAACTAGAGACCACTAGGATCGAAATACGTAAGTCATGAAGCCTCAAGAGTTCTTGTATTGATGGAATTTTCTCATTGCATTAATATTTTTACTATTAGTGACACCTAGCGAACACTATGGTTAAAACTATGTATATCTTGACCCCTTAATGGTGCACATACGGTCACACTTTGTTTATTCCTTTAATATTAACTATGTGAATGATTCCTAGTACTTGTGAAGATCTAAATATTTAGTTATGGATGAACCTATTGATTGCTAGGATCAAAAATTATTTCATTTATTTTGAAATGATTTTCTAATCTAACCAAATATTCAAAATAAGGGACATATGAATGTTGCCATAAATTCAAGTATGTCATTTGTCTCAGTAATTATTTTTGTTGATGATGTATGCAGTGTTTAGGGACCTATAAATTTTGAACATGGTTGGAGAGATTGTAATGTCGAGCATAAATGCTTATTTATATTCCTACAAGGACACTAGAGTAATTAGAGATACCGTGTTTGATCCAGCTGCCTTACATCATGAATTTCAGCATTACTCAACTATTTTTTCTGCAGTACAAGATGAAAGTATTGATGTTGATGTCATAGACAAAAATTTTATATCAGAAGATAAAGAACTAAGGTCTCGAGGAATAAGGGTGATGAAAAGATCTGGTCTCCATTTAATTTCTGTTAAACGAGAGGTGTTTCCATTTCCATAACTAATTGCTTTGTATCAAATTATTTCCAAGTCCAAGGAGAGGCGTATTTTTATAAATCTTAGAAAAATAGAATAGGTGTTTTTCTAGGAATTCATACAAAAGTTATTATAAACTTCTAGAGCCGGACACTTTGTACAATGTAGATACGATTGAGTCTGGATGGCCCAAAAAAGAATAAGAGATATTTTTAGGGTTGGACACTCGACCTATTAGATAATATAAATGATTATCATCAGAGCAATATCGTTATTAACAAGCTAAGACCAAGAGTCTATATTGACATGACCCTCATGAGTAGGGTATATGGAAATTCTTGTATCTCTAAGGTTGATATTTTTTGGATCCCTTTAATTTTTTTATTATTGATAGAAAGATTACCTCCTTAGGGAAAGTTCTCGAGTTTCAATTCAATAATAAAAGAAATAATAATATTATACGTGGTCTTATCAAATTTTCATATTTCTTTCAAAATTGACATCCTTTGAGCCCTTTAAAGCTAAATGAACAATATTCAAACTTGTATGCACATCGATTTAGATCTCATTTAAAGATATATGTACTTATTTGTTTCTTTCTCTCTACCAATAATTACATGAAACGATGACACAAAGAATATCTATTGACATCCTCACTTCCATAAGGAAAATGGGAGTTGTATTCTTCTATCTAGAATATATAATTATCATGATCGACGAGCTCCTTACACCTCATTTTCAGTTTCCCTATTACATGTCAAAAAAATTGGTAGAATAAGAGATGGCATATCATATTTGCAATGGTATTACTGAAATGTGTAAAAGGAAAAAATCTTAAAACACATCCCCCTCCTAGTCACTGTGGGATGTAGGAAATGTAATAAGTAGTCTGATTTAAAAGGTGCATTAGCCCATAGAAATTTATTCCATCTCCCCCAACACCCTTTGAGGAAATAAGATCGAATGAAAAGGGTTTCCCAAAAAATTCGCTCTCTTAAAGTACAAATAAATATATCCTATGCACATGTGCATGATGTCAATGACTAGGTATGGATTACCCAAAAAGAAGATAGCCTTGTTAAGAATAATGTGAAGGAGACAAGGGCGGTTCCACCTCTAAGAGAAACTATTAAAAAGGAGGATATAAAGAGAAATGAAACTTTGTATTTAGAACATATAGAAAATCCCTATGCTCCCTTATCCCCATCAATTAAAACTCTATATGAGTTTTGAGAAGTCTTCTCACACCAAATGAAGCTCCAAATTTGGTGGTGTATGCCTTAACTTTGTTAGATGAAGAAGAGGAAACAATGTAAACTAAAATTTCAGCCAATGTAGCCCCAATGCAATCCTCTTAATCTTCTCCCTCCATTTAAGACAACGTGAGACTAGATTGGGTAGAGAGATCTATAATTTCCCATAAAGAACATCAAGATTGGGAGGCATAAGAAGATCCTTAGTAAACATTGAATTCAATCCAAGGATGGGCACCTTGAAAAGGGTAACCAAAAATAATATGTCAACAAGAAAGCCATTATTTGACACAAAACTTCAAAATACCTCTTCACTCTTACAAATAAATGAAAATAAAAAGAATCCCAAGTGGTGTAATATGAGGAAGATACAATTTTTTTGATAAGGTATTAAACATAAGTAGCTGTAAAATTAGTGAGAGTTGTATGTTGTATAAATAAAGAGCTTGAAACTCGATTAAAGACAAAATATCATTCTGTTATAGTTAATGATTTAGAAGAGGCATTGCATGGCCTATACAATAATGTAAATAAATACATCGATGCAAAGTAGGAGGAAGAAGCGTTCTTGAAAAGAACACAAATATCATTCTTTGGAATGACATCGTTACATAAAACATTGATACATATGGAGTAGGTCATTGAAGAAGGAATTTGTAAACACCCTTCAATTATGACCATGGATGATATTGGTATATGCCATACATATGCTAATTATACAAAGGAAATACTAAGGAAATAAAATGAACAGGTAAGAAGACTATCTTTCTAGTTTGATGACATTATTTCGAGGGGAAATAATATTTTGCAGAAGCTTTGGTCATGGAAGTATTTAATGGAAACCATGAATTAGTTTTTGATGAAGAGTTTTGCAACATCGCTTATGAAATTATTGGATAATTTTCAAAGGATAATAGCAGAGAAAAATGAAGGATAAACTTCACATGTCATTGATATTGTTTCTAAAACAAGGAAAAATACATAAAAAGGGACTTTGAAGAAAATTGCAAAAAAATAATTTTTAGTCAAAAGGATTTTCTTGGAAAGTCTAATGTCCTATATAGAAACCTAATTGTGGACAAACCAAATATATATAGAAATGCTAAGATTTGTAAAAAAATAGGCAACATAACAACAAGATGGTAAAAGAGGTCTGAATAAAAGCAAAAATATCGGAGAAGCAACTTTTCCTATGGAATCAAATCAACAACATTCCATAATTAAGGAAGAACCACAATAAATTAGAACTTGTAGTATTTGAGATAGATGGGAAAGAATTGTAATATGTATGACACATAAATAGATGAATATTTATAATTTATTGAATGTTCATGTATATATTTCGAATGATATGCTTATATAAAAATGCATTTTTTATATGCTAAGCTCCAAATATGTTGTTATGACACAAGCTAGCGCATACTATGCTCAAATATCCATAAATTAGTAGCGATCACTAAGCTTAAAATATTTTATTGTGGCATGACCTAGCAATCGCTAAGCTCGAATATGTTATTGTGGCATAACCTAGCAGTCGCTAAGATCACAATATCTTACTTATTTTTGTTAAATCTTAGTGATAACAAATCTTCAAAAAATATGTTGCAACATAAGCTAGTAGACACTAAGATAAAAATATCATTCTTTGACTTGTTAAATGCTAGCGACATCTAAGCTTGAAATATTATATTGTGGAAGCACCTAGATGCCAAGTAACTCAAAATATGTTAATTTGATTTGTTAAAGCATACCACCGATAACCTCAAAATATTATTATTAAGCATATCCTAGTGGGCGTTAGGCTCCTAGAATCTTAATTTAATGTGTTCTATCGTGATGGTGAAATGATCTGAATATTATGCGATAAATCCTAATGAAATCTAAGCTTCAATTATTACATAGTTGTAAAGACTATTGCTCGTGAAGATAAAATTAAATTCAATTAAATTTTTAAATCATGTCCAAATATTTTCGTAAATATTATGTTGTGGAACTATGTAATGGCCACTAATTTCATACTTCATGATTCACCAATAATTTTTAAACTTTACGGATGAAACAGATAGAAGGTAAATGGTTAAGGAGGAATACCTATGAGATGAAGGTGGAAGGTAGAATGCGCATGTTGTTGAAATTATCCAAGTTGATCATAGAGAACACCTTTTTTTACGGGAAGGACTACTGTAGATGAAAAGTAAGACCAAAAAGAGTATTAAGTAGCATATGATAGTGGAATTTTGAGGTTATGCTAGATCTAGGAAGCGTGGTGCTTCTTAGAGAGGTTGTCAATCTATTATTTAATAAAAATCAATGTGAATAAGCAACTGAAATAGATAAGTGCTATTGCAATGTAATGATGTAGGTTTCTCATACACACAATACACTAGATTTTATGCTAGATATCAAAATAACACTAAATTTAATTAGAACTAGGATTTTGTTTAGGTCAGAAAGGTCTCACGTCAAAGGTTTGGTAAGGGTCTTGGGCTGATTGGTTGAGGTATAGGTTAGCTTTGGGTGAGTGGGAAAATTATTGGTCCGAGATTACAAAATTCCACAAAGACCAATATTGGTCCAGTGACCGATGTCGGTATGGGGAAAAACCAATGATGGTTAGGGAACCGAAGTCTATAGGGGCAATAGGTAATGAACTATTAAAAATGGGTTTTTAGGCTCTCTGTGAATGCATAAAGATTGAGGGTAGTGCGGTTTTGGTTGTAATATGGTGGAGAAGAGGTAAGAATACTAAAAATAAGGTTTAGAAGGGTGAAAATTATTAGGGTAATTGAATAGTGGATTGGTGGGAAGAAGGTGATGTATGGGTAACACAAAAATAAAATACTAAAAGCAGTAAGATCTACAATGGGATAAGTACAAATGATTAAAAGAAAAATACTTACTTGGTATTTCCTTGATCTTGTGAGTTGAGATGGTTGATGGTTGATCGGAGAAGAGTGTTGGATTCTAATTGCGTGGCAAGACAACCTGACTTTGTGTGTTTCCGTGAGTATTCCAATGTTAGGGAAGGAGAACCAACTACTTGTCTTTTCTTTGTGGTTGTGTTTTTTCATCGTCTTGATGCAAGAAGGATTGAAGATTCATGATTGAATGTAATAAGGCTCCAATAAATAAATGACCAACCCATGTAAAGAGTTGTGAAATTTTATATAAAGGAACCAATGGTGGTTTAGGTGACCAATGTTGACCGAGGATAAAGCGATGTCAATTGGGGTCAAATAGTCCAAGTTACCAAAAATAGCCTAATCTTCCTTGATTTTGTGTGATTTCCTTGTTGTGTCCGCTTAGGAAGTAGATTTCATGTAAGATAATGTAGGAAGATCTTATAATAATTCCAATTAGGTTTAGGAATAAGTCTTTGTTTGTTATGTCAAGTAGTGACTCGATATCGTGAGAGTGATGAATCAATGCTTTGAGAGTTATGACTTGGTTAATATGAGTTAAATGCCCCTGGAATGGGTTTAGGGAAAGGTTTCATGATGAGGTGGAGGTGTGAAGATTAAATTATTTGAATTAAAATAATTAATAACGTGAGGATAAATATTAATATGGGGTAAAGGGTCGGGGTTAGTTGAATGTGTTAAGTTAATTAATTGAAGGGGCCTAAGGGGAGTGTGGCCAAAATTTGGTGTCTACATTTTCCCCATTTTGTCACGTAGCTTGTATTGCCCCAAGTGTGGGTGGAGGTGATACTCCTCAAACAAGAACCGATGAGGTGTTAAACGGAGTTGGTGAGTGGTTTGATAAATGGATAAGTGATGAGAATGAGGGTAGGTTGTTGTAGGTAAGGGTGATTTCATTTAGGTAAATAGGTAGTGGTAGTATAATACACAAACATAAGTATAAAATGGGATAAGGTACCAGGTTAAAGAAATTTCAAACTCTACATTGTTAAAGATCGATAGGTTTATCCATATAAGGTTGAAGTATTTTAGGTATCCAAGGTATAGATATGGTCCTGAAACACAACTAGGAAAGGTGTTGGAATGGTAAATAGGTATTTTCCAAGGTAATAAAGGTTAGGTCAAGATAAACAACACAACATTAGGCAAGATTAGGTAAGTAGGCTAAACAACACAAGTAGAAGCATCGCAAGGTATAGCGAGTAAATGAATTCGAGTGTCACAATGAGTGAGGTTGGGTTGGGTGATTTAGGTAAGGTCGTAGGTAAGGCCATGGTAGGGGAAAAAACATGCCCCAACTGATTATGAGGTTGGGTGATAGGTAATAAGGTCATGAGGGTGAGGTGTAAGGTCAGGGTCAACTTTGGGTTAGGAAGAAAAAGGTTTTGGGTAGGAAGAGTTAGTGTTATATGGTGCAATGAGGTAAAAAAGGATAACCAAAAACCAACTATAGTCATGGCCAACCGATGTCAATCAAGAGAAATTGAGTGTGGTGTACTAGGGCACATGACCAATGTCAGTTTAGGGAAACCGATGTCGATCAGGTCAGATTTGGGATAAAAAGGTAAAATATGTGAATTACAGATTCATTTGTGCTTTTCCATTTGTGAAAACAACAAGTAGAGAGGCGTTTTCATACCATTGACGAGAGTGACCATGATTGGGCTAGATTCTAGGCTGATTTGGAGAGAGGTGAGTGGTTGGAGAGGTGTAGAGGCGGGCCTATGAGATATTTTGGCACGATTCGATTGGTGGAGAGATAGGGGTTTGATTCAGGCATGGCAGTAGCAAGAGAAGGTGTGAGAGGACCACCGGCTCGAGAGGCTGGAGATTCCATCAAGCTGACATCAACATGTAGAGGTAGGTTTCAATCCTTTCTAGTTGTTTTTGATTGAATTTGTAGGAAAAAATGAAATAAATTGAAGCGGGATTAAAATTTAAAAATATAGATAAAATGGAAGAATTTGGGTATGGGGTGGGTGTAATGTAGATTAATTAGGTTATAAAATGGAAATGAGTGGAGTTGGGTGATTTTGGGTAGGTTTTAGGCTTGTTTTTAAATTTTTAGAAAATTGGGGGCACGGGGTTCAGCTTTGGAGCTGAACCAAAGAGTGACGTCGGTTAGGTCATAGCCAATGTTGGTTTGACATATCGGGTATCGATAGGAAAATAGTCAATCGATGTCGCTTTAAGGTGACCAGTATCAGTAAATGTGACCAATGTCAATCATTGTGAAAATTCTCTTAGTCTAAATATGTTAAGTTGAGAAGGCCAAAATGGGGTATAAAAATAAATTGGAGGGTAGATAGGTATTGAATGAGGGAAACATAGAGGGATGAGGGAGAGAAACAGGTGGGTGAGGGTAAATATAGGTAAACATAGGTGGGTAATAGATGAAGATTAGGTCATAGTGATGGAATGGGTATGGGAATTTTGTAAGCTAAATTAGAATAAATGATAGGACATGGAAGTAGTTAGGAAATAGATAGGTGGGGTAATTAGGTTTTAAATAAATGGGAAAAATATTTTAATCCTTGAAATTGTTGAGTGGTATGGATGTAGGCATGACATCAATTAATGATGTGGGACCATGTCCCACCATTATTAGGGTAGATGCATCCTAACATTCCGAAGACAGTGGACACATATATGACATTTTGGATTGGTGGTCATTAGGTGCTGCTACAGATGGATCTAACGGGATCACAGTCTCACGGGTTACACTCATCGATAGATGGGATTCAATGACCAACACCTTTGACCATCACACTGGAGGATGTATACATGATTCTATGGATGTCTATTGTTAGTGAGTAATTATATTGATTCGGTATCATTAGATGGAGCATTTTAGTCGATGATTGAGGTATTTGAGGAGATGATGAGTGACCTAATAGAGCACATCACTAGTCTTATTTCTAGGTCTTTGTGTGTTGGACACATGTAGGAGACACGGTTAGTAGTGTTGATGATGATGGTGGGGGCATGATATGCACTTCCTGATTCAAAGGGTGGTTGGTTTCCCGAGAGGGCTAATCGGAGTATTGTGAGATATGATTAAGGATCGGGTCTAATTTGCATGGGCACCTACATATTTAGTGCATCTATACATAGATTTATGGGTTTACTAGAGGATACGATGTTATGACATCTATTGTACATTCCTACTACACTGTTGGGCATACAAACATATTGTGGTAGTGTAGCCACAAGGACTACTAGTACCAGATTGGCATCATGGGGGATAGAGGGAAGGTTAAAGGAGGTGGGTGGTTTTCCTCGAGTAAAGGAGGTAGCTCGTGACATAGTATACTATAGGTGGGAGTCAGAGGGCTTGTATGTAATGGACATAAGTCTAGCATCCCTATGTCTATTTTCTAGATTTTAGAGGGATGGCTCAGGAGCTATAGGAGTTACAGTTATTATAGTGGATAAAGGGTAAATGTTTCGATGAACACGAGATGATCCTAATCAATAGAGTCTAATGCCAATTTGGATTATAGTAGGATGTTTCACCACCCTTCCCACAAATACCGCAAAGTATGATGTGGAGATACCTTTCTCTCCACCCGGCCCACAAACCCCACAAGATAAGAGGAGGTACCAGTGGATATGATATTGGATGATGTAGGGACCACTGTGGCATATAGATAGTGGTGGGAAGTGGAGTTACATGCAGCACCACCACGACCAGGTCAGTGGACTTAGCCATAATGATGGTTCGAGAGGATACCCTACATGGATAGGTGACCACGCTGGGAGTTTAATTGACAGTGACATAGGGACATGTAGTTACTTTGACAGGAAAGTGACCATATTACAAGGTTAGCTAATTATTTCTAGGAATAGGAACATGTATTGGTACATGCTCTTACGAGGGATGGTGTATATGTAGTAGCACTACAGTGCATGTTACTAGTTTTTAGGAGAGTTAGTAGTCACGCAGCACAGTGTCATGGCCTTACATGCCCACGTGCGCACCTGAAGCACAACACCAACACGAGCACCAGGACAAGGTCCCATATTAGTAGGGAAGAGTTCACAAGTGGTAGTTAGGTGATGACATTACCCTGCACCTATATATGGCAAGGTTTAGCGATGAACTAAATGAAACCCGCTATTATCAAGACCATCTAGCCACTACGGGTATTGATGTTCCCTCATATGTCGAGTATAGGGCCCAACAGGCATGTAGTGAGAGGATCAAGTCTAGGACTCACAACTCGGTTAGTACAGGGGGGTCATTCCCTAGAGACAATGTTAGGGTGAGGTTACTAGTTCTCGTGAGACCAGGCCTAGTTGAGCATCGGGAGGAGGAGATGGGTGAGAATGGAGAGAGGGTCTCAAGTGGGGTTGATTGATCAAGACATTTGATACTTGTATGATGATTTTGATTTTGATATATATCTTGGAATGCGTACAAATATTTCACAAGATTTATATGAGAGTTTTTGAGACACTTGTATCTCTATGTATATATGTATTGATACACAAACATTCCTCTTTATATATTTGATGATTAATATTGGATGAATGATGTAATTTCTTTAATTTCCATTGTTATTGTGTACCATGGGAACTAGGTGAGTTAGGCATGATTGATTTGAGGTCTTTTAGGCATGATGGATTTAGGTATAGACATGGTTTGGTCAGGTATAGGCATGGTGGAGTCAAGTATAGGTATGGTTAGGTCAAGTATAGGCATGGTGGAGTCAGGTATAGGCATGGTGGAATCGAGGTATAAGCATGGTGGAGTCTAGGTAATTTTCAAGTTACCAATATTATAGAAATAATGTATTTTGTGTATGTGGTGATTAAATTTCCAAGTAATTAATATCATTGAAATATGAAATGATTTAAGTAGAATATGGTCATGGTGATAAGATGGTAGGTATGTATGTTTTTATGATATAGTAATTTCCAAGTTTTTATGTAAATGGAAACTAACTAGCATAGAATGTGAATGTAAAGGGGGAAAATTTGTTAGAGGAAAAAGTGGCCAAGATAACCTCCAAGGACCCCATGCCCTCGAGTGCAACCTACATGGCCCCTGCAAAATGGGCCTCGAGGTTGATGTATTTCTCCCATAAGATTGGGAAGAATATGATAAGGGGTATGAATTTGTCGATAGGTTTTAGGTATGATTGAGTTGAGGTCATTTTGGCATTGTTGAGCTTAGGGAATTTAGGCATGTTTGAGTGTAGGTGGAATAGGCATGGTTTCGTCTTGGTTGAATAGGCATGGGTAATTTTGGTGGGAGAGGAATTCCCAGTGTTGGTGTTGAAGGTCTAGTCTTGTGTAGTAGAATCAGTAAGTAAGAAAATAGGTGAATGGTAAGAAGAGACAAAAATCCATCTAATTGGTAAGAACCATTATGATCCTATCATACCAAATGTTGTCTTATGAACATAAGATCCTAAAGACATTGCATGATTGACTATCCTAAGGGTGAAGAAAGTTACATGATCATGAAACATTGCATTTGTGGCATGTCCCTTAAGTAGGTAGAAGATTAGAAAGGAAAGACAGTGAGGTGAAATGGATTGTTTTAGCGTAACCTTTGTGTGAGACAACATTCCTCTTTAAGATACCCAAGACCAAAATATGCAAGTCCGTGACAAAAAAATTATCTTTTTATTTTTATTTTATTTGATAGACTGATCGATGTGAGAAGTCTACATGGGATGAATATAATATGTCCTTGAGGTCTTGGTGAAGTTGATCGATGTGGGATAATTTAGCATATATATAGTTTTTATAGAAATGTTCTTCTATTTTAATAGACTACATACAATATGGCTAGCTTTGTATAGCTATACTTCGAGGAGCAGTCTATTTATAGCAGCAAGATAGAAAGATAGATGTCCTTTTGAGGGATTCATATATTTACTAGAATTTTGACTCAAGGATTTGAATTTGAAAATCCAATATATTAATTTTGAATTTTTTGGACTTGTAGGTCATGGAAAAGGCTATGAGACAGTATAGGCTTCCTTTATGAAGGAAAACCATAGCATGCAAAGGGTAACTATACAAGAGGTGTTTTTAGTGATGAACAACCATGAGATTCCATCCGAAAAGGAAGAAAAGTATTTATGAGAATCATGCCATGAGTAGAGATGTGGTACTCATATTTAAGATAAGGTTGAAAGGTGACAAATAATCACACAATTTTGGTGTATTCATTGTTCCTTAAAAGAGATAGATGAAAGGTGAATGTTGCTCAATGGACAAATATTTAATAGACAAAAGGTGATATAGGAATTTATTCAACAATCGAATGATCAAATATGTAAATAATTGAGGGGCTTAGGTTTGGGTTTACCTTCAAGTGAAGATAAATGCTAAGCACTTGATACATAGGTATGAGTAACGATATAGGTTTAAAACCAATTAGGAGTGAATTTTCCCGTTTACTTTTTCTCTGCTTTTATTACATGTTGATTTTCCTTTAGGACGAGGTCTCCGACCTTGAAGGTTCATTCTTGAACATTTTTATCATAGGCACGTTTGATATGTTTTTGGTAGATGTGAAGGTGATTAAGAGCATTTAGAAATGTTTGTTTAATAACTCAAGTTGTGCTAAACGGTCTTGGAAAAAATCATCATCGTTGAGCATATCTTTGAGTGAGATATAAAGAGATGGAATTTAAGATTCAAGAGGGTAGATAGCCTCTATACCTTAGATCAAAGATAAATGTGTTGCAATAATTGAGGTGTGAATACTAGTGTGATAAGCCCGTATGGAAAAAGGAATGTGTGTGTACCAATCCTTACTAGTATTGTCAACCAATTTCATAAGAATTTTGTTTAGGGTTTTGTTATTCAATTCAGCTTGGCAATTTGTTTGTGGATAATAAAGTGAATAAAAATTGAGTTAAATATTGAAGGCATCACAAAGTTTCTATAGGGTTTTGTAAGTGAATTTTTATCTCATTATCAGTGATGAGGCAGTGAGGAACACCAAAGTGAAAAATGATGTGATGTTGATCAATTCATAGGTTTTATAGCATTTGTAGAAATAAGAGGTGCAAATTCCACCCATTTAGTATAATATTTGGTAGTGGTAATAATCCATTAATGACGTTGGGAAGAATGAGGGTTAATATCTCTGAAAATATCCAAACCCCATTGAGAGAAAGGCCAAAGGTCTCATGCAACCTGTAAGGCATGACTAGGGGTGTGATGAAGATTATCATATTGTTGACACTTCACACAATGCTTGACATAGTCACAAAAATCATGGTTTAGGGTCACCTAGTAATAGCTAAGGTGAAGGATGTGCTTAGCAATAGGTAAGCCACTAAAGTGACCCCCACAAATCTTGTCATGAACTTCCTTGATGGTGTATGAAACTTCAGAAATTACAAAGCATCGTAAGAGGATTCTTTCAAATCCACATTTATAGAGAAGACCACCTATGATGACATAGCGAGAGAAAATTTTAAGGAAGGCTTGTAGTCCATTGTGAGTAAGGTCCGGAGGCAGAATTGAAAGGGAAAGGTAGTCAACAAACTTCTTATAACAAAGGTCATGTGGGTCAATTTCAATGTTTCCTATAAGGTTAATGTATCAAAATAGATAAGAAGGTGATTGCAACCTTTATACTATGACAAATATTTTTATTCGAGGGAAAAGTAGGGATTTTAGAGGTAAGATAGGTCATGATGTCCACAAATTTATTAGTGGAATGTGGAGTAGTTTGAAGTTCATAATGATCAAAGGTAGTAAAAAGCATGTCCACATGATGTTTATAATTTTGAAGTATCTCGTTACGACACTGGTATGTGCAATTAAATTGGTTCACAACCAGTTGAGAGTCACCAAAGATATTAATTGATTTAACATCTAAGGTTATGGAAGTTTTAAGACCTAACACTAGTGATTCATATTCAGCGATATTGTTAGTACAATAAAAATATAGTTTGAAAGATAATGACATAGGCTCATTGTCAAGAGGAATGAGGATAACTCAGTACCACCCCCATGCTAACATTTGGAACCCTCAAAGAATAATTTCATGTGGAAAATGGTATCATTCAGGGAGATGGTATCAATTAAGTCATTAGGGAAGTCAAATTTAGAAGATTGGTTTCTAGAGAGAGGTACGTCTGTGAGTTGGTGAGAAATGGTGTGTCCTTTGACATATTTTTTATGGATGAATTCGAGATTTAGGTCTATAAGAAACATGATCCAATGTGAATTACATTGATGTTGGTAGGGCTTAGCATACATAAAATGTAAGGGGTCAGTATTGGTGGCAACGAAGGTTTTGTGGTTGAGTAGGTAATGAAAAAGTTTTGTGGTGACAAAAACTAAGGCTAAGAAATTTTTTTGGTGTGAGCAGAAATGTAAAGGTAAAATGGTTGGTCATACTTAGGTGGAATGAGCATTGGTTGTTAGAGGAGGTATTTTTTTAAGGTGTTGAAGGCTTTGTGGCATTCATCATCCCATGTGAGGTAGACATCCTTTTCAAAAGATGGTGAAATGGATGAGAGTGGTCGGAAAGTTGAGAAAAAAAATTGACGAATAGATTTCAACTTTCCTTGCAAATTACAAAGTTAACAAAGGTTAGTATGTGGAGGAATCTCAAGAATAGCCTTGATTTTAGTAGGATCAACTTCAATGCCATGTAAAGAAATGATAAAACCAAGGAGTTTTCCTAAGAGAACAAAGTGAAGACACACTTCTTAGGTTGAAGGAAAATGCATTATTTGATGAGATGGTCAAATATAACCTTAAGGACAACAAAATGTTCATCCCAATGTTTAGAGTTTGCAATAATATCGTCATCATAATCTTCCAATATGTTATCCATTATATCGTGAAAGATATAAGTCATAGCTAGCTAATACATGGCACTAACGTATTTAAGGCTAAAGGGAATGACACAAGAGTAGAAGGTCCCCTAAGGAGTAATGAAGGAAGATTTGTGTTGATATTCTAGGGTGAGTAATATTTTTTATAGCCCGAGAAGCCATCCATGAGTGATAGCATCTCATGACCGGTATTGAGATCAACTAGTTGGTCAATACTAGGTAGAGTAAATTTGTCTTTGGGGCAAGCCAAAGTTATGGTCATGGATATCCATGTAAATGCGGATTTCCCATGTCACTTTTGTGATAGGAATGATGTTAGAAGTCCATTGGGGATAATCTATGGGTAGGATAAAGGAAACCGAGAGAAGGATTTGTAGTTATTCTTTAACAATAAGGGAAATGTAAGGATGCATTTTTGTAGCTTCTATTTTATAGGTTTGGCATTAGGAATGGTTACAATATTATGGACCACAATATTTGGGTCAATACAGGCATATCAGTGTAGGACCAAGAAAAATCATTGCTATGATCCCAGAGGAAAGAAGTGAAAGCTTCTTATTCAACAACATCTAAATATTGGCCTATTTTTAGAATGTGCGGGTCGTCCTGAGTGTGAATGCTGATTTCGATGGTCAATTCATTCAACATGGTTTGCATCTTAGAAGGTAAAAATTGGTGAATATAAGAATCTTACGCACCAAAGATGTAGGTGAGAATATATTCATCGTCTTGACATTTAATGACATTAATAGAAGGTGTATTATCATCGATCATATCAAAAGGCATGAAGGGAAGAGAAGAGGGAGCCTTTCCATCACGTTGATAAGGTAGAGGTCCCGGGAAATGGTGTGCACAAAAAAATGTTAGGAGGATTGGATTATGGATCCATATCGTAGGTGAAGGTGGTGAGGTAGGTGAATGGGTGGGGAATATTTATTGTCTATTAATGAGTTTGAATCGAGCATTTTAGAAGGTGGGTCGACAAATCCAATACCACTACAGTCTTTATGCTTACGATTGGTACAAGGAATGACAATATGGTGGCCTTGTTCATAGAAACCAAATATAAATCCCTTCTAAGCGTAGAAATGAAGGAAGGTGTGGGCGAAGCAAAGCTTGGTAAGAGATTGAAGGTCGATAAAAATGTTCGAGTTTTAGAAGTTGGCTTGGGTGAGTAGGTAGAAGAATCAAGTCACCCATACGTTAAGTTGGTGTGAAGGTGGGGAGGACCATAGGGGAAAACCTCACCTATGTGTTGATCATAAAGGGGATGTTGGTGAAGGTTACCATATTCTTGAGGAGTAAGGAATGGTCAATGTTATAAAGGCAGTACTCCCCAGTGAGGTGTTGAGAAAAACCTTCTAAGGGATCAGTATTGGGTTTGTGAGTAGTAGAAATGGATGAATCACTAGATAAATGGGAAGAAGAAGCATTAGATGTTTGATAAGTAGATGGATTGGCTGATGGGTTAGCTACAAAAGTTGTGGCGAAAGAGGGAAATAGAGGATTTAGTAACATAAGATGTAGCGGAAGAAGTGGTGGACGAGGTAGCGGATGAAGAAGAAGTAGTAGAGGTGGTAGATACCTTAAGCGGTATAAGGACATCATTGGGTGATACAACATGTTATAGGTCTTGAAAGGTGAAGGGTCAGTTGGAATGGTATAGTTTTTCCCTTCATGTTTGAATTTTAAATAGCGGTGTAAGGTTGAAGGAACACAACCCATGGCATAAATCCAAGGTCGGCCAAGTAACATGTTGTACTATAATTCCCCCTCTAAGATAGAATAATTCAAGAATGGTACGGGGGCCTACATGAATGTGGAGAATGATGGTTCCAAGGGTGGAATTCATGGCATCGTTAAATAAACATAGCATAATTGGGTTATTATGAATGTAATTGGAAGGGATGCACATTTTGTTGTATGCATGGGAGGAAATGATGTTAATACTAGCACCACCATTGATCATAACGCATCGAATGCATATATTATCAACATAGATGGAAATAAATAGGGTGGGGTCAGGATCATCTAATTAGAGAGGTATAATCTCGTCATCAGAGAAAATGGGAGTGTCTATTTGATGAATGGTAGTAGGAGTAGAAGAAGGGGTAAAATTTGTGAGAGAAGACACATGGTGAGGAGTGATAATGGATGCAACAGTGTAGGGTCATTAGGTATAACCTCAATAGATTGCAGGACCTCAATGAGGACCTAACAATGAGACTCAAAGGTTTGGACAAGGTCGTAAAAAGACATTTTGAGAAGATACTGGTGTAATTGTTTATGCATTTTATGATGGGAAACCCTGTTAGAAATAGGGTATGCGGGTCCACAAATTATGATTTTTGGTGCATGTACAGATGAAATATTGGGTAAAAGAGTAGTGGATGAGTTGGTTGTTTTCTCCTTTCCTTTGTCCTTCTGGGATCGAGTGTCAATTTGAACCATATTAATCGTATTAAAGGAAAAAGTGAGTTGCTTATAGGTGTAGCAACAAGATGTGAAAAAAATATGGTTAAGGCATATATTGGTTTTGTGAAAAATATGCATCACATTGGAATTTTGGTGGAGGTTTGGCTAGCTCTCTTATGTGGACCATATTGATCTCAAATGTTGGAGGAAAAAGGTTGTGGTGGGGATGATAAATGTCACTTAATAGGTAAGGGATGAGGATGTGTGGTAATAGGTGAAGGTGGAATAGGGTCCTCATCTAAAAGATCATCATCATCAAATTTTTCTTCAAGAGGACATAATTGGAGAAAAATAGTCTTAAAAGCCTTACTGTTTTCCACATCATGCCCTAACACACAATGGTAAGCATAATTTTTGGTATCATCAAAATTTTTGGTTTAGGTTTGATTGGGTCATAAGGTCTAAACGGTGGCAATGTGATGACAAAGGTTTCAAAAGGTTAGATAAGATGTTGGTGTAAGACGCTGCCAATGGATCACAATGTGAAGTAAGTGTGTGTCTACGGATGGAAGTGTGGTTGAATCTAGTGGGATAGGCATCCTTTGGATGTGGAATTGGAGGTTGAGTAATTTTAACCACTTGTTTAGTAAATAGTATGGTTTTAAGTTTGGATTACACCTTCTAGGGTAAATATTTAGTAGGTGAACTATTTTTGATGGTGTTATAGGTTTAACTACCTCTTTGAAAGGTAGTGGGTTCTTGGGCTTTTGTTGCACATTATTGGGTAAAGGTGAAGAAAAAGTGTGTGATTTATAAGGGAAGGAAGATGGCATAAGGGACATGTTAGCTAAGGTGATAATGGAGGTGTGGTGAAGGTTGTGGTAAGAGGCAATGGGGAAGGTATTGGTTGAGGAGAAGGGAATGGCATGGATAATGATGAGCATACAAGAAGTGGTGGAGGTATAGGAGATATAAAGGATGTAGGTGACATTGAACACATAAGATGTGTAGATAATTTGGGTTTACCAGAGGATCGTGACAAGGTGGGTTGCTGTGTGTTTTTGTTTACTCCGGGTAGGAGGTTGCGTGGCCAAGGTTGATGGGTGGGGACCTAGGATAGATGGAAGTGGTGAAGGTGATAGAGGGTAGTGGGAGAAGCTGATGTATGTGGCCTAAGGGTTTAGATATTCCTCTTAAGTGGGGGAATAGTCTTTTTGATGACTTGTGAGGATGTGGCTAAATCTATTTTAAAAGGAGGATGGGTTGGACTTGATGTCGCATGACTCCTAATGTGGTAATGGGTCTAGACATGGAAAAAAGGCATAGGTGCAGGTAAGGTTTTAAGCATATGAAAAATTTCATTTGTTGGTAAAGGTTTAGCTATAGATGAGGGTGATGAAGAAGGGATGCTACAAATAACATAGGCATGGTGGGTTTGGTTTTTCAAACACCTTTTGATAGATCGTGGAAGTGTAAGTAGATAACATATGCATTTGAGTTTAGATAAACAATCAAAGACGTCCCTAAAGCATGGAATTGTCAACATAATTAGAGAGGTTAGCCAAACATGAGAAAGACACCAATGTAGGAGGGGATGATGTTGATTTGGTAGTAATCCTGTAGAAAAAATACCTGCAAGACAAAGAAATTGTTTGCTTGAGAATCTATGGGCAAAAGAGATGAGAGAAAATAAACATGATCCTTGAAATCTAATGGAGAATTGTGACCAATAGGAAGGGACACTGCAAATGGATCCCATGTGGTTAGGGGAGATGAAAATTTGGGTGAGGTAGGTTCATATTTTGGTGAAGAAGAAGGGAAGTATGACTCTCCGTGAGTAGAAGAGTAAGTATTGCATGTTGTTTATCAAGTTGAGAGGTGAGTGGGGAAACTATATTGACAGAAATAGTGGAGTCCTCCGTGGGTGAAGGAGAAGATAAGGGAGACTCCTATGTGGGTAAAAAGGTGGATGAAAAATTACCTCTTTAAAATGAATGAGATCATGTGAGAATCTCCTCGATAGATGGAGTATGAGGAAATTGAGCAGGATAGCTGGTATGATGTCAAAAATAACATGAGCCTCATAGACGTTACTATCACTAGTCAATTTTTTACTTATTTGGGTAGAGGATGGGGTTTTATTTGGGAATGGATTCTTGAAGATGTGAAGGTTTGATTATTCAGTGTGTTAGGTTTATCCAAGATGATATCTCCAATATCTAACATTTCTTGGATGATGTTTTTGAAAGTTATAAAATTAGCATCACTATGACCCCTTACATGATGATAGTTGCAGTAATAATTTTCTTTGTACGATGCAAGCACAAGATGAGAGGGGTCAAAACCAATATGTGGTTTGATGGGTGGAAGAGTGATTACTCCAAATTTTAGAAGTTTTTCTAAAACTGAAGAGTAGGGTTCTCCTATGGGTGTATATTTTCGTTACTCCCTCTTGAATTGAAAATGCTAAACAAGAGAAATATTGGATGAAGGATTTTTTTTTGGATGGATGAAATGGGCCAAATTTCAAAACTACTACGTTGGAAGATCCTTTTGCTTTAGAATAATTATTTTGTGTTTTGGAAGAAGAAGAGGTATCATTTGATTTAAACACAACATTCTTGTTACATAATTGTATCTTCTTCTCTTCAATGGCACAAATTTCAAGTTTCGGGCCATGGTGAATGCCTCATCAAACATGTAGAAGGTTTGAACTTGGAGAGTTGTGAGACATGTCTAACACAAGCTTTGGTGAACAACTTTATTAAGTGATTTGAGGAAGTTTGAATGTGATTTGGTTGATCAGGCTCTACCAACAAGTGACAAAATCTGTGATAGATTCATCTTCATATTGGTGTGTCATGTACAAGTCAGTCATGGTGACCTTATTAACAATGTTGATATAAAAGTGGTCTAGAAAATCCCGAGGTACCTAATTAAATTAATATATTGAATGTCTAGGTAGATCACTATACCAATCTAAATTCGGTCAAGGACATTGGGAATGTCCACAAGAGCAAAGCGTAATTATGAGTGATCAGATAACACACATGTTTAAAAGATCATAAGTGTTATTACTGGTCTTCTTTTTGTTGAATCGGTTGAAGTTAGGTATTTCCCAATGGCGATAGTATGGATGAATTTGAATGGAAGGGTGAATGGGCTTATTGTAAATCTCGTCGTATGTCAAAGAGTTACGTGAGCCAGAGACAGATGTTTCTAATGTTTACATCTTATCCATAATCATTTTGATAAGATCATTGGTAGGTTGTGATGACTATGCACCACCTAAAGTATAAGGGGGTAGATGAGGTGGGTATCATGTGGGCAACATCACATTATATGGTGTTGTTGAGTACAAAAAATTGTGAAGAAGGAACATAGGCCGAAATAGATGTAAATGAAAAGTATCCTAAATAAGTGGTAGATGAAATAGGGGTTGTTGGTGATAAGTGTAGGTAGGTGGAGTGGACATAAATAATCTCATAGTAATCAGAGGAAGAGACTGCGGGATGGAGAGGATGATGTTTTGGAAGGGAGTGTGGGCTGCCAACACCAATGGTGGCTGAGATGTAATAGGTATATGAGAGGTGGTGGGTGTAGATAGACCTACACTCAAAGCGGTTGATAAAGGCATCATTGATATCATAGGAGAGATATACATCAAAGTGTGACAAATTTCATAGGTGTAACATATGTCAATGAAGTAGGGTTAAGCTAGGGAAAAATGTGTGGTAAGGTGGAAGAGGGTAAGGCCAAGCTAGTAGTAGCTGATTCAAAAGTAGGTGCGAAGGTAGGAGGAATGGACATAGGCATTCCATATAAAATCTACCCTGATGAATCATAGGTAGATGAATGAGTGAGATAGTATTGCAGAATGACAGGGTTGTGATCAAGGAGTCTCTCAAACTCCTCATCACTAGTGGCTATGGAAAGAGTTTGATTGGGGTCCATATGTGATAAGATGGAAGGGGGTGATGGGCTTGGTGGGAGTGGCTGGAAACTAGCATGAAACATTGTAGTGTTAGCTTGTTTACGAGTCAAAACCATGTGAATGATGATAGAACAGGTATTTTGAGCTTCATTGATAATGTAGAAACACATAAGAAATGGGGAAAAATGGGTTTAAAATGTGTGATTTGATCATTGTTTTGATTGGAAAATTAGAACATAGACCGATTTTGGTTAGCGTAACCGATTCTAGTATGAGAGGGTAACCACCGCTAGTTGACTAGACCAATGTCGGTTAATGTGGAGAAATGAAATATTTGTAAATCTGGCAATAAATGATGAAGATGAAGTAGAAATGGACTCTAAAGGTGATATCAAGGACTTAGAGATATAGTAAAGTGATAGAGGAAGTCACAGAAAGAAAAGAAATATAGATTGAATGCTACTTTGGCAAAAATGACCAAAACAACATAAAACTGATGGTGGTCAGTGAACCAAAGGTGGTGAGATGATGAAATCGATGGTGGTCACAGAGCACCGACATTCTTTGTGTGAAATATGTGAGAAATGGAAAAAGTGAATTGTTAGTGATTTAGGTCAAATAAAAAGACCAACTCAGAGACCAAGTATGGTAATGATTAGTCTTAACACACTCAAAAACATTCGAAATACAACAACTATGATTGTGGAGTATGTAAGGAGAGAAAAATGTAAGAAAAAAAACTCACACCTCAAAACAAAAATCAAGAAAAAGATAGCAAACATGAAATCCAATGTATATTTAATGTTATGGCTTATGCCATTTAGACCGACTTGTGAATAGAATAGATTTTTTTGTTACATAAGGTGCCCTACGAAACTAACTATGGTTGGTTTTAGGTAACTTTTGGCATGGGGATCCTTCTCTAATATGATAACTAGCAAAAAAACTAGCTCGAGCCCACTTTCAATCCTATGATCGTGTCATTGTAGACAACTTATTCTAGAAAATATGTTGTTTAAGAAATGTGTAGTTTTTTTTAAGTGATTTGGTATAAAGAGTGCACAAAATGTGAACTACGGTTCAGTTTGTCAACCATAAACTGGGCATGAATTCCAAAATATAGGTTGCCCACAATTTAGATGAGCTAGAATGCAACATACAAAAATGAGATGACAATATTTTAAAACCCAAATCCACAATGAAATTCTATGAGAGAAATAATGAATGGGAAAGAATATGTCTTTTACTAATGCAATAAAGAATAAAAAGAAGTGTTATTTTTAATCCAAAATACAAGTTTCATTGAGATTAGTAGGAGAAGAAGAATGTTTCCTAGGGAGAATATTTTAATGTGAACTTTCTTTTAAAAATAAATAAACACATAATGATTCCCTAAGAATGAATAATGCAAAGAACCCGAATGGTCCCACCGGGCATGTGAAAATGTTTCACCAATAAGTTTTATTCTTTCTAGGATGAAACAAATAGAAGGTAAATGGTTAAGGAGGAATACTTGTGAGGTGAAGGTGGAAGGTAGAATACACGCGTTGTTGACGTTATCCAAGATGATCATATAGAACTCCTTTTTGTCTGGGAAGGAATACCTGTAGATGTAAAGCAAGACCACAAAAGAGTATTAAATAGCATATGACAGTGGAATGCCTAGCGTATGCTAGATCTAGGAAGTGTGGTGCTTCCTAGAGAGGCTGTCAATCCACTATTTAATAAAAATTCAATGTGAATAAGAAACTGAAATAAATAAGTCCTATTGCAATGTAATGATTTAGGTTTCTCATACACATAATACACTAGATTTTATGTTAGATATCAAAATAACACTAAATCTAATTAGAACCAGGGTTTTTTTAGGTCGATATGTCGTCACAAAGGTCGATAAGGGTTTGTGGATGATTGGTTGAGGTTTGGGTTGGTTTTGGGTGAGTGGTAAACTTGTTAGTCTGAGAATATAAAATGACACAAAGACTAATATCGGTCTACATTGATTGATGCAGTATGGAGAAGAAACTAACGGTGGTCAAGGAATTGATGTTGGTAGGGGCAATAGGTAATGAACTTTTAAATATGGGGTTTTAGGCTCTATATGATTGCACAATGAGTAAGGGTAGTGTGGTTTGGGTTGTAATATGGCTGAGAAGAATCATGAATACTAAGAAGGAGGCTTAGAAGGGTGAAAAGGATTAGGTTGGTTGAAAAGTGGGTTGGTGGGAAGATGGTGATGTACATGTAGCGAGAAGAAATAAATTATGGAAAGCAACAAGAGATATACAATGGAATAAGAAGAAATGATTAATATCACAGATTACTTATTTGGTATTTTGTAGATCCTGTGAGTTGATATGGTAGATGGTTGATCGGAGAAGAGTGCTTGATTCTATGTTGCGACAGTGTAAATGATGTGCTCCCATGGGTATTCTAATGCTTTATGGAAGGAGAACTGCCGCTTGTCTTGTAGTGTGGTAATGTGTTTCCGTCATTGATGCGGGAAGTCTTGAAGAATCACTCTTGAATGTAATAAGGCTCTATTAACTGAATTACCAACTTTGTGTAAAGAGTTGTAAAATTATATATAAAAGAATCGATGGTAGTTTAGGTGACCAATGTCGGATCGAGGATAAATTAGCGTTGGTTGGGGTGAAATAGTACAAGTTACCAAAAATAGCCTCGATCTTCCCAGATTTAGCATTATTTCCTTGTTGGGCCCACTTAGGGAAGTAGATTTCACTTGAGAGAAGGAACTAAGATTTTAGAATAAGTCCAGTTAGGTTTAAGAAGAAGTCTTAGTTAGTTAGGTCAAGTAGTGACTAAACACTGGGAGTGATAACCCAATGCTGAGAGTGATGACTTGGTCACTGTGAGTTAAATGCCCTTGGAATAGGTCTAAGGTGAGGTGTCATGATGAGGTGGAGGTGTGAGGATTAAATTAATTGAATTAAAATAATTAAATTAATTAATAATGTGAAGATGAATATTAATATGGGATAAAGGGGTCATGGTTAGTTAAATGTGTTATGTTAATTAATTGAAGTGGACCAAGGGTAAAGCGTGACCCAAATTTTGTGTCTACACTTAATTAAATTTGTGAAATCCTTGTGAATGCAAAGATCCACATGATATTTTTCCACAATAACTAGCAGATGTTAATCTTTAAATATCTTACTTTATTTTGTTAAATCTTAGTGACCGCCATGTTCCAACTATTATGTTGTGGTAGTGTCTTAGTGGCATAAAATTTAAAAATATACGTAAATGACTAGTGATCGCTAAGCTCAAAATATGTTATTGTGGCATAACCTAGTAGCCACTAAGCTCACAATATCTTACTTGATTTTGTTAAAACCTAGCAATTGCAAATCTTAAAATAATATGTTGTAACATAAGCTAGTGGTTACTAAGCTAAAAATATCATTATTTGACTTGTTAAATGCTAGCGACATCTAAGCTCAAAATATTATATTGTGGAAGCACCTAGATGCCAAGTAGCTCAAAATATGTTAATTTTATTTGTTAAATCATACCACCGATAACCTCCAAATATTATTATTAAGCATATCCTAAAGGTGCTAGGATTCTAAAATTTTAATTTAATGTGTTAAATTATGATGACCAATATGCTCTAAATATTATGTGTTAAATCCTAACAAATGCTAAGCTTAAATTATTATATTGTTGTAAATAATAGTGGTCGTGAAGCTCAAAATAATTTCATTTAAAATGTTAAATAAGTCAAAAGGTTTGATTTTAATGTTATTTTTTCCAGCACATAGAGGCCACTAATTTCATACTACCTTAATTTAATTTGTGAAATCCTAGTGACCGCTAAGCTCCAAATAATATGTTGAGACATTACGTAGTGGATGCTAGTCTCGAAATATCTTACTTTATTATGTTAAACCTTAGTAACCACTATGTTCCAAATAATATGTTGTGGTAGTATCTTAGATGCCTAAAAGATCAAAAATATGTAACTACCTAATGATCGCTAAGCTACAAATGTGGTTTTATGATGTACCCTATCGACCGCTAAGCTCGCTATATATTTATTATTTTTGTTGAATCCTAGTGATATCTAATATCCAAATAATATACTTGTAAAATAACCTACCAGATGCTAAGCTAAGAATGTAATTATTTAATGCGTTAAATGATACTAACTATAATTTTTGAGATATTATTTTGTGGACGTATATAGTGACTGTAAGCTCCAAATAATATGTTGTGGCATATCTAAGTGGCCGATAAGATCATAATATTTTAATCTTTTTTAAATCATAAAAACACATGGCTCTAAATATTATTGGATTGCATTTCCTAACAACCACTAGGCTCTAAATATATTTTTTTGGCATAGCTTAGTGGTTGCTAACCTCAAAAAAACTGACTTCAAAATCTTAAATTGTAAGTGTAAACTCAAGTAATGTATAGATATCTAGTTTTCATAATAAATAATTCATTATTATTATTTTCTCAAGGATTTAACTAGCAACCACTAAGCTCTAAACATAAACATTCTACAAAAATTTCTTCAAAAGAGAATTATAGGCTAACATCCGCTAAGCTCCACAACACGTTCTTAGTTGATTGTATTCATTTGGATACATAGAAATACATGTAGAATCATGAATTAATATATATGTCAAGACTATATCTTACACCAATAATATGTGGCCTATTAATAATATTGTTTAAAAAGAATTATATTATCATCACTACAAAGCTATGTTATTTTTTCATGGCTTAGTGGGTGGAAAAGAAAATATAAATTTAAATACATAGTGATTAAAAATTTATTTGGTAAAATTTATGCATTAACTATTGTTAGAATTTAGAGGATTCTAATTATTACGAATTTAATCAACCAATGCATTTAAATATTAACATAAACCATAAAAATTAAATGTTAAACATTATGCAATGTAATAAATAAAATTACATAACATATTAATTAAGTAATACATACCAAAAGTAAGAACATAATGACACAATGTTTATAGTGGAAAAACCCAAATAGGGTAAAAACCACTATGAAATAACATTTTAATTTCAAGAACCAAATTTACATCTAGTAACTTTCACCTCCTCCGTTCAACCCTAATCACAAGGGTAAAATAATATTCACCTTTTATATTTTATTCAAACATATCAAATGAGGACCTAAAGTCCTTTTTATATTAGGTGATTGGGTATGTCTCCCGACCCACCTTTTCAACTTTATTCGTTGACACATATACCTAGATTTATAATATTTAATATTAGAAATATAATTATTTCATGATATTAAATATGTAATCAAAAGATAAACCTAGGTTATCATATATAATAATAGAAATATAAATATTAACCCATATATTAGTGATAGACCCATAGACATTAAGGGTTGTCCAAACAACTTAATAATTATGTTCCAACACCCCCTCTTATGTTAAGTGGGATAACATAACAAATGCTAATAGATTACCTTCCCATGCTACACCACAAGATTTACAATCCTTAAACCATAAAGGTTTTAGACTAGCATATAAGTTGAAGGAATTATAACACCTTCATCATACTCAAGTTACCTTTTAATAAAAAGGATTTGAAATCCCAAATATCATCCCATGATTAGTGGCTAAGTATGATTTGTGAGTTTTACATGTTTCCCACAAGTTCTTATAAAAGGTTATTGAACCCAAGAATATATGAGCCTTTTTTAACCAATGACCTCCTTAACAATATGTTTATACAAAATGTTTACTAGTAAGATCAATAGTACTAAAGAGTTTATTGAAGAATTCCTTTAAGATCTTTATAGACTTCTTTCTAAAAAAGAAGCCAAAGATGTATACATTCGTGAATGTATTTTTACAAAAATCAAGTTCCATTAAGAGGTGAAATTTTCATCCACACTCCCCCTCAATGTAGAAACTCTAACAATCTAAGTTTTTCAAGAAAGTGACAAAACTATTCAAGACATAGGGGCTTTGTGAAGATATCAACAACATGTTCTTTAGTTGGCACAAACTTGAGATCTATCTCACCATATAACACCTTCACGGATGAAGTATATATGTATCTCAATGTACTTTGTCCTTAATGTTTATCTTGGATTATGTGCAAGAGCTATGGTTCTTTGGTTATCGCAGAGAAAAGGAACACTTCTGGATCCTTCATATTTCTCACATCAAAAAAACCTCTTTAGCCATAAAGCCTCTTTTGGAGCTTCCATTGCACTTCTATACTTCAACTAATGTTGAAGAGATAGAAATAGTTGGATGTTTTTTTCTACACCAAGTAATGACACCTACACCAAATTTAAACACATAACCAAAAGTATATTTTCTATCTAATACATCACCAACATGATCGAATCACAAAATCCATATAAGTTAGCATTTTCATTCTTAGTATAATGCAACCCATAATTGATTGTTCTTTTAATATATATAAGAATATTTTTTCAAGATTCAAATGATCTCTATAAGGTTCCCTGCATAAACACGGAATCAATTCCTACTACATAGGAAATATTTGGTCTCATGATAGCTAGATAAATCAAACTACCAACTAAGCTGTCTATATAAAGTATGATCAATTTTTTCACATTCGAGGTTTAGGATAAATTTCAAATCCAACTTCCATGAGAGTAGAAATTGGCTTACAATCAATCATGTTGAACTTTTCAAGTACATTGGTTACATAATGTACTTGAGAAACAATAATAAAATGTTTATCTTGAAACACAACCATGCCTAGTAAAATGATGTAAGAGACCTAAATCAGTCATTTCAAAGCATTATTTTAATTTTTCTTTAATTCTACAAATTAAAGCAGGATTGTCACCAAATCATAAAAAAATCATCAACATATAGACAAAGAATGATAATATGTGATCCTTATTTCTTAATGAATAGATCATTGTCAAAAGCATAATTAAAAATCCTAAATATTTAAATAAATAATTAATTTTTGCATACCAAGCTCTAAGAGATTACTTTAAACCATATAAAGATTTTTTCACTTTAAAAACATAGTTTTCATTACAGTTTCTTTAAATAATTTAGGTTGAGACATGTAAAGTTCTTCTTTTAAATCACCATTCAAATAATCATTTTGCACATCCATTTGGAGGATTTCCCACCCAAATTGAGTGGAAATTTCAAATAAGGTCCTAACATTACTCATTTTAGCTACAAGGGAAAATGTCTCAACATAATCAACTTCAGGTTTCTAAGTGAAACCTTTAGCAACAAGTCTAGATTTATGCTTTTCAACACTATCATTAGCATTATATTTTACTTTGTATAACCACATAGGCCCTATAATACTTTGTGGCTCTAGTCCATACAAGGTAATTAATGCATGGTACATATGGTAGCTTCTGGTCATTTTCTAAGGTTAATAGGATTTAAACTTTCTAACATAGATTGAGCCCACTTTAATTTCTTAACTAGGAAGATAGAAGTATCAGAAACATCTATAGCATCAAAACATCATCATGACCATTTACTAAATCAAAATCAAAACCATCATTTAGAAGAATTTAATGAAGTAACTTCAAGAGAAGAAGACAATAAATGTAAACCTTTCACTAGATTATATCTAGACATTTCATATAAGCTTTGATAATTAATATGTTATAACCTTTCATGCCATAGTTTTGAATTATTCAAACCTTGAGATATAAAACAAGATGTAGAAGAGAAATCATCAAAAATATAGAGACCATTTTTTTGAATTCCTTTACCTATTATACTCTCATTAGTATCCTTGATATACCAAGTATCCTTTATGCATAGATTCTAGTTGTGTCCATACCTCTTTTAGATGTTCAATATTATCAATGTGTAGAAGGTACTCATCGTTCACATTCATAGAATCGTAGAAAGAGCCTCTTGTATTCATTGCAAGAATGCATTCATGTTATCCACAATTGCTTGACGACCGATGGGAGAAACCTCGAGATCCAAAAAATAATAGTCCGAGTTTCCTCGCCATAAGTTTTGGTTTGACCTCGATCTTCTAAATGTTGTAGTTGGTTTCATCCAGGATCGAGTTTTGTTAAGCAGAAATAGTTAGACACCATTATTTTCCAAAACCTATAAAACACACCCCATTATAATATATATAATGTACTACGTGAGTTGGATACATATTTATTGAACAAAAGTAACACTTAATAGAATTAGTTCTAATTTTTATAGATATAAAGAAACTATTTGATCATAACTAATTATGTCATTACAATGAATACTAATTAACCTCCCATGATCAAAATAATAACCCACAATATAAAAATCTCGCATTATACCTCAGATTTATATAAAAAATATTTCTTACCATATATAAGAGAAGAAGAAACCACTAAGAATGCATAAAAACTTGATTTTTTTTTTTAAAATAATGTAGACAAATATCGAATAGCTTAAATTTGACGTTTAAATGACCGTCATTATGACTTATTTTTTGTTTTTGTGATGGTCATTTGACTGTCAATTTTAACACAGTAAAAATTTCCTAGAACCTACGAGCTTAAATTTTACGTCTAAATGATTGTCATACTGCGTTATGTTTGGTCTATCTTGAAGGTCATTTGATTGTCAAATTTAATAGAGCTAAAACTTGTTGTTGTGTATTTCTAGAATGTGAAATTCTAGAATTTATTCTTCTATATAATATTAAGGAGGTTATATTTTAATACATTATAATAACCTATTATAATTTATAATGTACTAAAATATATGTAATTTTTTTATAAAAAATAAGTAAATAGTTTATATAATGTAAATAAAAAACAACATATAGTTCATAAAAACTAGAAACTATAGTATTTTTTTATAAAAAAACACATAACCCTTATTAAAGGGGTTTAAAGGATATAAGACCAAGTTAAAAGAATTTTACCAGTGCAAGTAGATTTATGAGAATATAGATTAACTTGGTGATTTTACAGAGGGGACAAGAATTTCACCCAACCAATGAAATAAATTGAAATCCCTATTTTCATGAACCTTGTCTCCTCCTTCATTTACTCTTGATTTTTACAATTGAAAACATTTAACCTGCACACATTAAAACTATGGAATGATTCATATCGATTTTGTAAGCTAAAAACTTTATAACTTTTATGTAGCTATAACTACTAATATTTTAATAAATATTTACCATACATCATTTGGGCCACCAATAAACTAGCTTTTTGTAATTTCTCCATTTATACATGAGAATTACACATTTATACCTAAGATATTATCCCTTTTTATTCTCCACTCCCACACTTATATAAAATAAAACCTTGAAATAAGTTTGTTTATATATTTTTAAAACTATAAGATATAAATGAACTTACATAGATAATATAAATGGTTAGGGACACATGTTAGGTTTAGGTTTGAATACTTATTTTTAAAAACTATAAAATTATAGTTATTTTATTACACAAATAGATAATTTTGTTTTTGTTTTTATAAATTATAAAATATTACTATAGTTTTAAGACTATAGTATTTACATGAATTTATTAAAGAAATAGAAATGACCCTATTTAAAGGGATCCTGCCAACTATAGATGACTTAATAAAAATATGTAAAAAAATCAAACCAGGATTTTAGAGCAAGTGCATTATTTTGTCTCATTTTATGGGCTTTTAACCTCAAGCCAATAGGAAAATTTTAGTTTTCCTATTCTCAAGGAAAATTGTCTCCATATGAGAGACCTTGTGATTTAAATTTTTAAATGTTTACCCGAAATTTAACTTGGGCTTGCACATAAATTACAAGCTATACAAGAATTAATAAAATATTTCTTAAACATTTTAACCTTTATATATGATATTCATGACCAAGTAAAAAATGTATTCCAAAGCACGGTTTCGAGGATGGGGTCCACCACAATTTTCCTACAAATACAAATTCTTCACAAAACACACACAATTTTAGTTCGCACAAAAAATGGAAAAAAAGGGGGCCTGATAATTTTAAATACCCTTATGGGTTGGTTTTAAAAAACCATATAAATTACAAGATTAAATATAACTTAGACATAACCTATTTAATTTTAACCATGCTCTTGTACTCATGTTAGAATTTAGAGGATTCTAATTATTAAAATTTAATCAACCAATGCATTTAAATATTATCATAAATAATAAAAATTAAATATTAAACATTATGCAATGTAATAAATAAAATTACATAACATGTTAATTAAGTAATGCATATCAAAAGTAAAAACATAGTGACATAGTGTTCTTAGTGGAAAACCCCAAATAGGGTAAAACCATTGTGAAATAACATTTTACTTTCCAGAACCAAATTTACATCCACTAATTTTCACCTCCTCCTTTCAAACCTAATCACAAGGGTAAAATAATTTTCATCTTTGATATTTCATTAAATACATATCAAATGAGGACACAAGTCCTTTTTATATTAGGTGATTGGGTATGTCTCCCGACCCACCTTTTCAACCTTATCGATTAACACTAATAATATAAATATAAATATTTCAAAATATTAAATATTAACCTATATATTAGTGATGGACCCATATACATTAAGGGTTTTCCAGGACCACTTAATTATTAAGTTCCAATAGATAATATGTTTACCTTATTTTATGAAAATTTATCAAACAACTAAAAACTTCATATGATTCTATAGTTTTAAATCATTTTGTAAAACCTAGAATATCTTATCATAAATCAAGGTGGAAACCATATAAACAATGTATAATAAAATAATTACATTAGGTTTATTTTATCACCATAATTAAAAGCTGGTAAAAGGAAGTCATAAGAAATATCTAAATAATAATTTGAGTCTCTCAAACTATAAAAATTTCAACAACTAATGACTATGTGATTACCCATCATTTCGTGAAAAAAATCCAGAGGGATACATAGAATGGTGAATATCCAAAGAGACAAAAAAATATCTAAAGGGAGATATAAAACAATGGATAAGTGAAAGAGTTCAAATGAAATAAAAACTAGAGTTGAAAAGGGATTAAATTTTATTTTGTTAGGGTACAATAGAATATTTGTTTTCTTTAAGAACAAGGTGGTTTGATAAGGCAATCAAAATAAACCAAAGTAAGTAGAGCTGGTCCGTGCAAAGTACTTTTTGGTAGGGGAAAATAGGGATGGATTGACATTAATAAGACAGAACTAGTCCAAGTTAAACGATTGAACAAGCCCGATTCAAAAAGGTGCACATTTACTATAAGATACATTTTTATAATTACATGAGTTAGATATGAGATTATGTTGTGCCCTGGTGATGTCTTTCAAACCTCTATCTTGTTACATCAAACTAACTATATACACAATTCTATCTCGCAACCCATTTCCTTCCCTCGTGTGTGTACTCCCTTTGTTTTCCTCATGTGTGTTTCCTTTGCATGCTTTCTCTGTAAATGAAATTATAATTACTATCGATTGTTCCCTTGTAAAAAAGGTCAGGATTCTTGCACTTGGCCCTATAATCTACGACTTGGTTGTATTGTTTTATGATTTCACGAGCTACTTTTCCTACAAGTCCTGGATAAACATAATCCTAAAATTAGTAGTCCTCTAGGGTATTTAATAATTTTTTCAGCACATTCCATGAGAGAAATTTTGAAAATATACAAAGTTGTGGGATATGAAAATTATACTTTTCTAAGTAGTAGAGAAAGAGCGGGGAATGTGAGAGTATTTTAAAATTTCAAGTACTCTCAAATTTAGGGAATTCAAAATTCAAAATTTTAATTTACCAATCATTAAGAAAAACTATAGGATATCAAAATAATAAATAATATTGAAAACAACCCCTTTTGTTATTGGTTATAGCTTAAAATAGTAAAAGTGAAATAAAACATAATATATTATAAGAGAAAAAAACAAATAAATGATATAATTGTATAGGCACATATATTTTTATTTTTATCAAAATTTGCCTAGATAATGTTAGATTTAGTGCGCTAATGAAATATAATTTTCCAATTACTCTATGCGACATGGCAAGTTTGAACCTAATCGTTAGAAAAATTATATTGACACATTTATTATGAAATTTTATATAAACAAATGACTATAAAATATTTTAAACCTATATGAATCTGCAATATTGTAATATAAATATTACCCACTAAAATGATGACACATGGTATGAAAATTATGAAATCTCAAAAGGTGTTTTTGCATTTAAAAATTGAAAAAAATAGCGCTTAAAATTTGTGAAGATAGTGATGAAAAAGGCATTAATATGAGCCTAGCAGCCATTCAACTATATTATGATTTGTCATTCAATTGCTATTTCTAAATTAGGAAACCGTAGAGCCTAGTGGTCACTATGCCAATTCTTTTAATAAACAAAGTAGCTTAGTCATCGCAAAAAAATTATTTGTTAAGAACCAATATGAACTATATGTTGCAATGATATATCTTATATATATACTACATAAAGATCACATACTCTCATGGGTATATAATACGTCACTGAGCTATGTCAAGGCTAGTAAAACACATATGATACAATTATAATCAATGAAATATAGTACGATCGAAGTTGTAAAGATAGTTTTTAGAATAAAAGTATGTATTAGGATGATCCTAGCAGCCACTAAGCTATATCATGATTTGATATTCTATTACTATTTCCAAATAAATAAATAATTGATCCTCTGGTTCTTTATGTCATTCATGTTAATTAAAAGTGGAGCTTAGTATTCAAGAAGAATTTTCTTTGATACGATTAATGTGTATTATAATTGACAAATCTATATATCAGGAGAAATAAATAAGTATTAATCACTTTCAATGGAATGTAGTGTAAGAATTGGATCCATCAGGTAAAGTCTAGCCAATACTATATAATTATAATCAATGAAAAATAGTATCGATCTAAATCTCAATAGATAGTGATTACAATGACAAGCGGTAATGATAGGAGCCTAAAAGCCACAATGATATAACATTGTTTTTATTATATAACTATTTTAAAATTAATAAACTATTGAGCCTATCAGTTGCTACATTATTCCTTTCAACTAGTAATGGAGCATATTGATTCTTAGCATTTTTTATAGGAGCAAAAAGTCTTGATTCCACTTGATTGAAAGTAGTGCAAAAATGGGATCCAACAAGTAATGTACAACTAATTTGATATAATTATAATCATTAAAAATTATAATCTATCTAAAAATGTACAGATAGTGATTACTATGACAAGATGTAATTATAGGATCCTAGTGGAAGTTAATCTTGACAATGATTTGTTATCTAGAGCTATTTTCAAATGAACAAATTATTGAGCCTAGAGTCACTAAGCTTATTATTTGATACAAATGTATATGGATTTTACTTTACAAATATATACCTTATAAGAAATAAGTAATTCTTGATCCTTATCAATGGAATGTAGTGTAGCAATTGGGTCCACCATGTAAAGTCCAGCCAATAAGATACAATTACAATCAATGAAAAATAGTATCAATCCAAAGCTAAATAGATAGTGATTACAATGACAAGTGGTAATGATAGGAGCTTAGTGGCCACTAAGTTAGACCATTATTTGTTATTATATATCTATTTTAAAATTAAGTCACTGTTGAACCTAGTGGTTGCTACATTATTCCTTTCAGTAGTAATGGAGCTTAAGAATGCTAAGCATTTTATTTTATACGAACATAATGTCTTGATCCCTCTTGATGGAAATTAGTGCAGCAATTAGCACCCCCAGGTATTTTCCATTCAATTTTCTACAATTACAATCATTTAAAATTAGAATCTATATAAAGTTTTGCTAATATTGATTACTATGACAAGAGGTAATGATAGGATCCTAGTGGTTGCTAAGCTATAAAATGTTTAGTTATTATATAGCTATTTTGAAATTAGGAAACCGTTGAGCCTAGCAGTCACTAGAATTTTTCTTTGATATGAATGAATATGGATTATAATTTACAAAGATATATCTTAGGAGAAATAAATAAGTCTTGATCCCTCTCGATGGAATGTAGTGCAGCAATTGGGTCCACCTTGTAAAGTCCAACCAATACGATACAATTACAATCAATGAAAAATAATATCAATCTAATGTTGAACAGATAGTGATTACAATGACAAGAGGTAATGATAGGAGCCTAGAGGCCGCTAAGCTAGACCATTATTTGTTATTATATATTTATTTTCAAATTAAGAAACTATTGAGCCTAGCAGTCGCTACATTATTCCTTTCAACTATTAATGGAGCTTAGTGGACTATTTTCTAATTAAGAAACTATTCAACCTAGCCACCATTGTGTAATTATTTATAATTAGTAATGGATTATGTAGAGTATAATTCACATATAACATCCTCCCATAATGTGATTAGAAGAACTACTTCAATTCAAGCTATAACGAGGTAAAAATGTAGCCTTTTCTCAATGTTCTAAACACCAAATTCTTACAAAATCTTACCTATAGGCTCAAATCAATTCATTGATTTCTACAAGCATGTTTTTTGTCATTCATACACCTTATCTTGGTTATTGAGGCCCTTATAAATTAAAAAAATGATTACCTTGCTCCCTTTTGTCGAAATTACTTAAATAGGCTTCCGGAGAAGCTTGCCTATCGAGTGATGGTGGATTGGGTGCTTCATAGGGCCGTTGATTAAAAGGATAGTATTTTTTATCACCACTTTATAACTTTAAGGTGTGGGTAAAAGGTTATTTACCAACTCTCTTGCAAAGGCTACTTATTTCACAAACTCTTTCTCTTAGCATAGTTACCCTTACCAACCCTACTTCTAATTGAAATTCAATGCAAATTTTGAATGAAAAACTCTTTATACGAGACCAAATAGTGTTTCAAAACCCATTTACCAAAGGAATCAAAGTATAAATTCTCACTATGAATTTCTTTGTAAGGATGAATTCAAAATTACAAAGTCATGGTCTAAAATTAGGTCTCACTATATAGTCACAAGGTTTCAGTCTAAACAGTCACAAGTTTCTTTTTCTTGGTTTCTCATCCATGTGAAATTTATCATGATTATTCCTAAGGAAAGTATCTAGGTGGTATCTTACAAGTTTTAGGTCTTGGAAATGCATACAATATCCTCAATGAAAATTTGTATATAAACCCTAGAGGGTTTGTCTCAGTGAACCCAAGAACTCAAATCTCTTAATCTAAACACTTATTTTGAATTTCAAATCCTAAATCCAATTTGAACAAGTCTAATTTATCTCTCAGAATGTTTCTTCCTTACCATAAGAAGTTGACCCTTCCTAAATCGCGTTTTTGATGAATATTCTTTCATGCTTTATCTTTTGAACAGAGACATCCTAGAGTTAGACATATATCTCAAATAAGATAAAATGGTTACCTTTCAATGTTCTAAGAGTCTAAATTAATATGATGATCCTATGACCATTACTCTTTAAGTATCCATTCAGGAATTCCTTTTTCTATCAACTTTTGTGGTTCAAAATTACCATTCAATGTATAAATTTAGAAATCTTCCTTGATTCTCTATAGGGTACAATCTTCTTGGTGAATAGTCACCCACACATATTATCAAATGCAAAAAATGGCTTAAAAATAATCTTGATTTTATTTCTCACTATACTTATACTAGTTTCATGCTCATGCATATCGAGTTATATAGTGCTAACTCTACTAAGAAATTATTGTTTCATGTTTTCCACGAGGGTTTCAACCTTAAACGTACATGAAATCCTTAAGAATATTATAAACATTCCTAGATACATTAATCATCATTCTCTCATGCTCTTTATAGTACCTAATTCAACCTTAAACCAACAAATTTCTAATCTATACTTATATGCACAAATGTTGTTATCCTCATCACTATTTACAAACAGTTATCGGTGGGACTCATTTCTTGGAGATCCAAAGTTTTACACTTCTTGATTTATCAATAATTGAAAAGTAGTTAAATGATGAATCGATACTCCCTGACTTGAGTAACTCTATAACTAACTTCTAAGGTAATAACCATGGTTGCAAAATGGAGTTTACATTATAAGAAATGCTCGAAATGAGAATTTTGGAAGTTTCATCACCCCATACATCAAGTAGAAGCTCCAAGATGACAAATAGACTATAGACACAAACATAAACTTGAATACTTACCTACAAACCTCTATGTCTAACTAGAAGGCACAAATTGGCTCTTAGAAAATTAAATTGTCAAATTAGAATAAAATGGAGGGAAACCTACAATTTTAAATTTTGAACTTCTAAAGCCCACAAAACTAAAATTATTGACACCTAAGACTATTAAAGGACCTTTAAAAGTAAAAATTGATTATAATAACCCTATTCTAGCCCCTAGAGTTATGCTCTTGGATCATACTCTTAAAGGGAAAAGAAGTCTTCTCATGATTATTTTCTTTTCTTGCAATCACTTTGATTTTTCTTTCCTGATTTCCAATTACACGTAGGATTTTAAAGGTAGTATTTTATTCAACTTCATATTTGTGTCATACTCTTCCACTGTACCTTACCTCTTACAAGATCCTCCATCCTTGAACTAGTGTCCCTCATGAGTTATTGATTGTAGTAGGATTGTGTGATGACCTTTGCACCTTCCGAATGAGATTGTATACTTGTTTCACCTTAACTTGTGATGTTTCCTTGGGTACCTTTTTGGTACACTATATTGACATCTTATTTTTCTCTATTTCTTCTTTGATCCCATGTCATGTTCTAGTTTCCATTATTAGCTTCTAGTACTCCTCTTATTTTCTTGTCTTCCATCTCTATCTTTAACATTCTCTTATCTTCACTACCTACAACAACTATGATGTCGTCTTCATGATCTATTTGATTTTCCACTATTGAACTATACCTTGCCTTGATGTATTTATTATATGTCTTGATTGGTTGATTAGTTAACTCATTTGAGCCATATATCTATTATTGATCTTCTTGGGGTTTTATTTTTGTATCCATCATCTTGTACTCTTTCTTTATTTTAGTCCACATCAACTCATTCCTCTCAACCATGCCTTGTTGCTCTTCCTCTTCATTCTAGACCTTTAACACCCTTTGTAAAGAATATCCATACTTCCTTTCCTATTTTTTTTGTTAAATATCAATCCTTCCTTTTGTGTTCCCATAAGCTTAATGTTCATATTCATTAGTCAACAATCTCACACAACCTTCTCTCTGGTTTGTTCTCGAATCACCATGTCCTTCTTTCCCATATTTTCTAAGAAATCTTATTTCCTTGATATCATTCTTTGAATATATACCTATAATGAGTTCTTGTGTAGGATCCAATCATTTTCTATTCATATCATTCATCATCACCTTATCTTTCTCTTCTTCTTTTAACTAATGTTAAACTTCCCTTTGTTGCCTCTTGTCTTCACACTATCATTGCGTGGAGTCAACTAGTTGTTCAATTCTTTTCAATTATTTTTTCAATGTAAAAATAACTTCTTAATCTAGTCCTTCATAAAATTTTGGACCATCCTTCCTTTCCTCTTGCACAATATTTTCTTTCTCATTTATCTCATTCATCATCTCAAAATCATGATTACTTGAATCATTATTCAACTCACTATCTTGCTTACCTCTTTCATGTTCTTCATCATATTTTTTATGTTATTTGGATGCTAAATAATTTTATTTATTTTGACTACTTCATTCATGGCTTCTAGTTCTCTAGTTTTCCCCTATCATCTTCATTCATCTTGTCTTTGCCTTTCACTATCCACACTCTTCTTTACATTTACCTTGGTTTGGTTGTTGACCTTCTTTGGACTCATTTTCTTGATTCACAAATATCCCTTCTATGATGTAGAGTATGATTAACCTATGGAATCCTCACACAATGGAATTATAATAACTACTTCAATTTAGCCTATAATAGGTAAAAATGCACCCTTTTCTCAATGTTGTAAACACCAAATTCGTACACAATGTGCCCTATAGGATCAAATCAAATCATTAATTTCTATAAGAATGTTTTTTTCCTTCATACATCTTATCTTGGTTATTCAAGAACATATAGATTAAAATATTGATTATCTTTCATCCTTTTGTCAAAATTGCTTCAATAGGATTCTTTAGAAACGTGCCTATGGAATGATGGTAGATTGGGTGTTGCACAAGGTATTTGAGTAAAAATACAATAGTTTTGATCACCATTTTAGAATTTTAAGGTGTGCATGAAATTTTTGTACCAACTCTCTTTACAAAGGATACATCTATCACAACCTCTTTTTCTTGACACACTTACCCTTACAAGCCCTACTTCCAATCAAAATTCAATACAAATTTTGAATGTAAAACTATTTATAATGACTAAATAGTATTTAGAGCACCCATTTACCCAAGGAATAAAAATATAAATTATCACTATGACTTTCTTTGTAAGGATGGGTTCAAAATTACAAAGCCGGGGTCTAGAATTAGGTCTAATTGTATAGTCTAGGGTTTCAGTCTAAATTGTCATGAGTTTATTCCTCTTGGTTTCTCATTCATCAAAAATTTCTCCCGATTATTGATAATGAAAGTGTCTAGGTGGAATTTTACAAGTTTTAGGTCTTGGTAATGCATACAATATCCTCAATGCATGTTTGTATATAAACACTAGAGGGGTTGTCTTAGTGAACATTAGAAACCAAATATCTTAATATAAATACTTATTTTGACTTTCAAATCCTAAATCCAATTCGAACAAGTATAATTTATCCCTGGAATATTTATTTCTTATGAGAAAAAGTTGAATATTCCTAAATCACGTTTTTATGACTTTTTTCATCTTTTGTCTTATTATAACAAAGACATCCATCGATTAGACATATATCTCGAATGAGAGAAAATTGTTAGGTTTCAATGTTACGAGATATTTGAATAAATATGATGAATTTATGACCCTTAATCTCTAATTCTACTTTCATGAATTTCTTATTAAATTAGCTTCCTTGGTTCACAATTACTAGTCAATGTACAAATTTAACAATCAAATACGATTCTCTACAATATACAACCTTCTTGTTGAATAATCACTAGCACAAATTACCAAATTAAATGAATGGATTAAAAATAATCTTGATTTGTATTTCTCACTATAATTCTATTAGTTTTATGCTCATACATCTCAATTTTTATAGTTCTAACTCTATGTTGTCGTGTAAATGATGAACAAGGAAATTGACAATTTCTAAGCATGAATACAATACCCTTGTCTAAATTTTTTTATGTTTTATCGAGTTCGAGGAACCTCGGGTCTACCAAGTAAGTCCAGTAACCTCCCAATTGGTGTTAATTATCTCCCTAGGTGATTTAGGAAAGTTAATTCAAAACCCCTAGGTTAATTTAGGATTTCATTGAAAATTGCAAGCTTCGGGTGGTTGTGGGAAGGGATAACACTTGGCCATACTAGGACTAGAGGAAACACGAGAGAAAAAGAGAAGCTAAACCAGACACAAAATTTTTACCAAAGGCCTAGGGACATCATGGAATTGATTTAGGAATATTTAGGAAGGACTTGAAGAAGATGGGGTAGTTTCACAAAAATTAGGGTTCACAGGCCTAGGCATTGCATAGGCCAAAATACCTATTGAGCTTCGAAAGGTGATTCCAAGAGCTTCTATAGTTAGGAAAAAAATGAAACATATTCAAAAATTGAATTCCAATCCCTATAAGATGGTGGAATTATTTTTTCATGAAACTTTAGTGAAATGGGTCTGCAAGTAGTTTATATCATGCACAAGTGGAGTACTAGATCCAAAATGTGATTTTCGGGGATATAATGGAGGAAATGAAGACATGAGACCCACACCATTGGATTAAATAATTTCTTTACCAGTCAATATCATATATAATTTCATCAAAAAAATTCCATCGAGCTTACGTTATTGCCATTTCAAGTTGTCCTCTTGGAATGAGTTTGAGAGTTAGTCAAATTTTGATGAGGACACGTGTTAGTTCCAAGATCCGGAACAATTGTTTCTCCCTTTGTTCCCTCAAGGTTATGAAAATCAAGGTCAAGTAAATGTGCCTATCCCCCATAAGCCCTCGGACCCTCATGTAACCTCCATTATCTCTAGTTATTTCAAGTGTGTTTGCAGAACTCAAAGCCTTCACCATTGGATCGTTGCCACATGTCATCACCTGGTGCACCATAAAAATTTATGTCCCTCATGTCCCTTTGAGATGAGGGACATCAAGTATGAACATATGCACCTAGAATTCATGATGCCTCAAGGTTCCTCATGCGACCGCTTCTCAACCCTCTAGTGCTTTAAAGCTCTTTTTAGCTTTAATCCATGCCGTTGGATCTCCACCTCATGTCAAGATGATGCACACTCTATAATTTGATGTCCCTCATATATTTTTGAGATTAGGGATGTTAGGGACATAAAAATTCACCTCTCTCCAAGATTTTAAAATTTTTCAAATTTTAAAATTCCCTCCAACTTCATAACTTCTAACATCTAACTCCTTCGTCCGAGAGCTTGCTTTGTAACTTCTCACCACCACTCTGTCATTTGCAAAGCTCAAAATAGCTCCAAAAATAAATGAAATCCTCTAAACCATGGTGCTATGTAGGTCCCGGGAGAAATATTAAAATAATGAAGGAGAAGAAACGAAGAAGAACAACAACGAAAATATCCATTGTCATGAAAATAGAAATTTTAAGAGATCTTACAAACCGATGAAGCAGTTAAAAACTATCTATTTCCATTCATTCCTCTATAAAAATTATTAAAAACCTTTGTACCCTCCTCAATGGTATAAAAAATCACAAAAAATAAATCCTCTTTCTGGCCCAACAAAGAAAAAATCTTGATTTCCGTCAAATCGGCAATCGATCGAAACGATATTTCACTAGAAGCATAAGAAGTGAAAACCCATATAAAAATTGATTTCCATTGCAAATGGAGGATAAAAATATACCTGTAATTTTTTGGTCCATTAATGGGTGTCGTGTCTAGAAGTGTCATCAGGTAAGAAATTTAAAAGTTTAAAATCTCTCTGTTTGTTGATTTGGGTGGGTCAAAGATTTGAGTGGGGAGATATTGGGAAAAATCCCATATCAGAAAACTTCATTCCATATCAATCCAACATCCAAAATCCTACTTTCTAAAGTTAGCACGTCTTCTGTATAAGGGACTGCTATCGAAAACTTCATTCCATATCAATCGACATCCAAAATCCTACTTTCTAAAGTTAGCACGTCTTACGTATAAAGGGATTTGCTATGTTGGGAAATTCATCAATAGAAGAATTTGCAGGGAGACAATGAACACAAAAGATGCACTCTGATTGAAAATTCATCAAAACAGGCATCTTGATCAAAATTTTGCACTTACTAAAAATATTAAGTGATCCACGAGCACCTACCAAAAATACTAAATTGATACGAGAAGGTGAGAGGAATGTAGGGAGAAAGGGAAATATGAGTTGCAACATTCAGTTGAGGTTTGAGGGAGCTGTTTTTTCATAATTACTAAAAATAGTAAGCTGATTTTTGTCGGCATGATTCCTCATATTCCGTAGTTTGACTTAGCTTTCAGATTCAATAGGAGTAGATTCTTCATCAGCATGATTCCTCCTTCCTTTTCTCTCTCCTCTCTCCTCTCATCTCCCAACTTCCTCTCTCCTCAATGTTCTAATTTAACGTTTGGGGTTGCACTTTTTCAATGTAATAAGTCACCCTTAAGTTATAAAAGGGGACTTAATGTTCTCCTTAGAATGTGAAAATTTTCATGACATATGAAGGGTCAATGGGGGTGAAAAAACTTCCAAAGTACTATAAATTTTAATGAGATCCTCATTCCAAGGGGTTCTAATTCTAAAATTATTCTAGTTGGTTGTATTCTTGTAAGTTCATGAGAGATATTTTTCTCACTTGTGAGTGAAAAGAGTTAGCCACTTTTCCCCTATTCTCAATGTCTTCCATTCTCATACTATGTACAATTTCTACTTGAGCATCAATACAAGGAGTTTTGAGCCTTTTTTGACTAAGGGGTTTACTAATAATTTGTGTTCATTAAATTCTAATTGGTCTTGTTATTGTTTGTAGTATTGTTTCTTCCTAATTTTAGTGCATGTGATGAAGTTTCTAACTAGTGTGTGTAGGAATATGATTTTCTACCTGCAACATTAGTTCCCCTACCTCATATTCTCACTCCCTTTTATTCTCTCCTAGAAAATTCTTCCCTTACAGATAGTTGTAAGATTTTTCAATAGGTTAGTGGAGTGACCCTGTTGGATCCTTGGCCACAAGAACACCTAGTGAAATCTACCTTTACTCGCACATGCATATATGACAGTTGCACCGGTTAAGTAGAGGGACTTAGATTCACAGAGCATTGGCAAGAAATCTAAAAGTTTTCCACCCAAAATTTTCTCTCTCCAGCAGTTTTTGGCACCCACAATTTCCTAGAGTTTCTTTTCATATTACTATTACAAAAAATTTGGTTGATAGAATTTGAAGAAGAATTCGCCAAAGTAGAAGCGGAAGAAGAAATGAAAATGGAAGATGAAGCAAAAATACTTCAACCCATTGTTCCATGGGGAAGGAATACATGCCTTCTTTCTCTTGAACCCCCTCTTCATGATCTACCAATGAGTTCCCACAAGAAATTTCCAAAGTTAAAAGGCTACAACACACAACATCCTAAAGAACACATCATTGATTTCACGAGATCATATGAAATTCTTGGTGTCAAACATGAATATGTCGTAGTAAGACTATTCATGGAGTCCCTCTAAGAAAAAGTAGTGGAATGGTCCTATCTCCTACATACCCAATCTATTACTTGCTGGAATGACATTAAAAGGAAGTTCAAGAAAGATTGATTCACCGAGGACTATCAAGATATGCTTATTTGGAACAAATGAATGAATGAGAAAATGAAACTATGAGATACTTTGTGGCTTTTTTGATTGGTTTCTTTGTAGGATACTGAAAGAGGATTCACCATCAGAGAACAATTTCAAAAGATTCTTTATTAGTTCTTAATCACCGGAGGTGGGATTTTTCTACAAAGAGTTCAACCAAGGTATATTGCTGAAGCATAAAGATTAGATATTGAAATTGATGATGATCTCATCCTATCTAGAAAGATCAAGAATCCCTCAAAGGGTAAAGCTCAATATCCAGGAGATGAAAGATCGAGATCTGTTGTTGCAAAAACTACTTAATGATATGTCATCGTTGAGGAGGGAATTTTTTGAATAAGCATCTTCTCAAAGAAGCAACACAAATAAAATTAAAGGATCACCCTAAAGGCTTGCCTTGGAGGCCCCACCTATCAATGACATTTGTAGGAATAAGGGAATGAAGAAGAGCTTGAACAAGAAAGTGAAGGTGGTGATTTTATAAAAGTTGATGAGTTTGAGAATGATACATAAATCAGATTCTATGAGTATTATGGAGGTGATGAGGATGACAAGGAATATGTACCTAGTTTCTCATGTGTGGTATTCAATCATTCTCGGCCTGAGAAAGGAGCCTCTTCCTCCACTATTGCTAAGAAAAAGAAGACTGCAGATACTCTTGTGGCAACTCAAAAAAAATAAAAATTAGTCAAGGATCTCCACTCCCACCCTTCAAGGAGTCCGCATTGTTAAATATTGATCCTTCAGAAAGCAAGAAGCCTCCCATAATTCCAAGTAAGTCTTTCAATTCCTCTTCCAATTCTAAATCTAAATCTACTCTTGTAAAAATAAGTGCTTCAAAAGTTCCTAGTGTGTTGTTCAAAATACCCTGCATTACCCAAGCATCAAACCTTGCTTCACAACCTACCCCAACTCAAAAACTAGTCCCTTCATTCCCCTTCTCCACATTATCTCTCTTTGACTTCATAGAACATGTGTACAAACCCAAGGTGTAGATCATTGAAAGTGAATATTTGTGGAATCACCGTAAATAATTTGAGATATTTTTTAATACATCAAGAGTTGTAGTTTAACACCCAATGTTGTAGCTCCTAGTTCTAAAGGAATAATACCTAACCCCCTACATATTCCTCATATAACATGCTTTCTTTGAGTGTATATAAGAATGATAAGGTTAAACCTTTTATATGTCTCCCTTCTTGTTGGAGAATATGTATTAAACAACTACATAATAGATTTTGGTGCCTCTGACAATGTAATGCCTATAAAGGTCGAAAAGGATCTAAAACTCACCATGACTCCACCTGATGGCTCTTTTTACTCCCTGGAGAAATAAGGTCCCAATTTTAGGGAAGGTCAAAGATTCATAGGTGGCTCTCACTAGATTTCTAGACAAGAAAATTTCAGCGATGATTTTGGTAGTAGAAATTTCGGCTTCATTTGGAATATTGCTAAGTCAAATCTTATGCCAAGACTTGGGAGGGAAAATTCAAATGAATTGGTCTTTTGCAACCATACAAGTGAAGGAATACATGGAGAAATTTTCAACAGAGAAGAATATGAGGTACATAGTGCAAAAGACTAGAAGTCGACGAACCAACATCTTGTACCAAGATACTAGGAAGATGAATAAATTTGTGAAAAACAAGGAGGAAGAGGATATTCCCTTCTTAATAAGGCCAAAAATGACTTCCCAGAGAGGTATGGACCTTGAATAAGCATTAAGGAGATTCGAGTTACAAGAGAGCAACCTTGATTTAGCAGAAGATGCAAACCATGAAGAAGAAGAAAAGGTTCTTGGTGAATCTCAAATTGAAAAATCAGCTTATGTTCTTATCCACTGATGAAATTGAGTTATTTTCATTACCATTTGGAGATGAAGATGATCTCATCCATGCCATTCATGGAGGGATAAGACCAGCTTGTGATGATCCCACGAAAGGTTTGAAAGAACTATTTGTACAAGAACTACTTAGAGCTGTAGAAGAAATAGAAGACCCTGAGCTAAGTCTTGAAATATTGATACAAGCCATGAATCTATAAAACAAGTGTGAATCTGATTTAGAAGCCTCAATCAATGTGAAGGTTGGCCATGTTGAAACAAAGAAAGATGATAAATATGATGCCCTTCTTGAGCCAATGGCTGATTGATGTAATGATGAAGAAAGGATTTTGGGCATTTGAAGCTAAAGCTCCTCTTGACTAAGGAGTGATAGAATGCATTGATTCCCAAGATGATGAATTAATCCATCCAAATAGTTTCCTTGAGCTTAAAAATAAATATTCTTCAAAGACATATAAAGATGAGCTACAAGAAGTAACAAAGGAGATATTCGTGCAAGAACTATTGGATGCAGTAGAAGTTGCAGAAGATCTCAAGCTGATTCTCGATCTCTTAACTCGTGTCATGGCCATACAAGAGAAGTATGATTTTCCTCGGATCCTCTCTTCAATACTCAAACACCTCATCATGGAATAGATATAGCTGATGAATCTAATGTTTCTCATGGAGAAGATGTCAATGAGCATAGATTTGGGAAAGAAAGTAACTCAGAATATTCAAGAAATTTAAATGAAAATAAGCTTGAGGGAAGTGATGAGATTCTCAATGAAAAATCAGCTATGTGGATGAACACGAAAGGAAACTCACACTATGAAATCAATTTCAAAGAGTGTGAAGGAAATTGAATTTCTAAGTGAAGGGCTAAGCATAAAAAATATCATGTAGAATCAATCCTACCAAGTACAAAAATAATCATGGAAGCACTTGGATTTCATGAATGTTTAAGGAAAGGATGCTACTTTCGGAACCAATCAATGGCTTCATAAAACAACATCACTCATTGTTACTCACTTACGAGTAACTTTTGATGAATGAAAAGTAATTTAGTTAAAGTGGGCTATCCCCACCTATTACCATAGGTGATTGTAAGGTGTGTTTCCCTTTCGTAGTGTTTTTTTTTTCCTTTCCGTGTGTGTTTCCTTCCATAATTTTTGGTGTGTGTGTTTCCTTCTCTCTCTCTCTCTCTCTCTCTCTCTCTCTCTCTCTTCGTAAGTTTTACATGACTCGTAAGGACCAATGGATAAGGAATTAGTAAATATGTAGCAAAGTGAGATTACGGAGTTCTCATGTCATGTCTTCACTATACTCAGTCAAAACCATGTCCCAAGCTAGAGAAATGTTTTCTCGTGTAAATGTGTAACAAGGAAATTGACAATTTCTAAGCACAACAATGATACCCCTGGACCAAAAATTTCATGTTTTATCATTTGAAGAACCATGAGTCTACCCGGTAAGTCTAGTAACCTAAAAAATGGTGTTAATTATATCACCTAGGTTAATTAAGAAATTCAATTCAAAACCCCTAGGTGATTTTAGGAGATCATTGAAAATTGTAAGCTTCGGGTAGTGTGGGAAGGGCTATCACTGGCCTTCCTAGGATTGGAGCAACCACATGGAGTAGAAAAAAGAAGATAAACTAGACAAAGAAGTGAATCAAAGGATTTGGGACAATATGGAAGTGATTTATGATGATTTACGAAGGACTCGAGAGAAGTTGAGGCATTTTCACCAAAATTAGGGTTCACGAGGCCTAAGTAGTGCACTGAGCCAAAAACAACTATTGATCTTCCAAAGGTGATTACGTGAGATTGAGATGGATTTATGAGAAAATTGAAAAAATTACAAAATGGGATTTTAAGCCCTAAAATTTGGTTAAATTATGTTTTTCAAAACACTTTTTCGCAATGGGTTCATAAGCAATTTTTCTTATGCACAAGTAGAGTACCAAATAAATAATCTAATTTTTTTGGTATCAAATGGAGGAATCAAGACATGAAACTCCAACCATTGGATTTGAGAATTCCACTTCCGAGTGAATTTCATATAAAATTTCATCAAAACAGTCCATTGGGGGCTCAAGTTATCACCATTTCAAGTTGCCCTCTTGGAGCAAGTTTGGGAGTTAGTCAAATTTTGATGAGGACACATGCCAGCTTCAGGATCATGGCACAATTTTGTGTCCCTTACATCCATTAAGGTCAGGTAAATAAATGTCAAGAAAATTTTCCTAGCCCCCGTAAGCCCTCTAAACTCTCATGCAACCTCCAAGATTGGCAGTTCATCCCCTAGGTGCTTGCGGGAGCTCAAAGCCTTCATCATTAGATTGTTGCCACATGTCATCACTTGGTGTGCTATGGAAATTGATTTAACTCATGTAACTTTGAGATGAGGGACATCAATGATGAAAAATTGTGCCCATCCATCATGATGCCTCAAGGTTCCTCATGTGATGGCTTCTCAGCCCTTCTAGTGCTTGAAACCTACCTTTTAGCTTTAATCCCTATCGTTGGATCTCTCCCACATGTCAAGTTGAGGTGTGCTATGAAATTTGATGTCCTAAGGTCCCTTTGAGGTTAGGGAGTTCAGGGACATGAAAATTCACCTATCTCCATGCCTTTGAAAATTTGAAAATTTTAAAATTCCCTCCCACTTCTAACTTCTAACATCTAAATCCTTTGTGCATGAGCTTTCTCTGCAACTTCTCACCACCACTCCACCATTGTCAAAGATAAAACTATATTCCCCACACAAATTAAATCCTATACCCCATGGTTATATGTGTGTCCTATGATAAATATTGAACAAAAAAGGAGAAGAAATGAAGAATAAAGAAGAAGAATAGTGAAAATCTTAATTGCCACAAAATAGAATTTTGAAGAGATCTTGCAAACGGATGCATGGATTGATGAAATGTCTATTTTTGTTCATTCCTATCAAAACCATCATAAACACACCTTCAAACCCTACTCCCATGGCATAAAACATTCATAAAAGAAATCCTCTTTAGGCCCAATAGAGAAACAATCTTGATTCCCCATCAAATCGACGGTTGGATTTGAAATGAGATTTCATCAAAAGCACAAGAAGTGAAAATACATATGAAAAAGGTTTTTACATTGTGAATAGAGGAGAAAACTAGGCCTATAATTTTTGAGGTCCATTAATGGATGTCATGTCTATAAGTGTTGTCGGGTAATAAATTAAAAAGTTTAAAATCTCCCAAACTATTGAGTGGGTGGGTCAAGATTTCATTTAGGTGATATTGATAAAAAAACCCATATTAGAAAAAAATTTCCTTATCAATCCAACCTCCAAAAGGCCACTTTCTAAAAATAGCAGGTATTCTCTATAAAGGACTTATATTTTGGGAAATTCATCAATAGAAGAACCTTTGAGGGAGAAGTTGAACATAAAAGATGCACTACAATTGAAAATTCATCAAAACAAACATCTTGGTCCAAATTTGACACTTACTAAAAATAGTAAGTGATTCGAAAACACCTACCAAAAAAATTAAATTGATATAGAAGGTGAGTGGGACGGGAGAAAGATAAATTTGAGTCGCAACATCCAGGTGAGGTTCGAGGGAGCAAAATTTTCATAATTACTAAAAATAGTAATTTGATTTTTCATGCTAAGGAGCCATGAAGTACAAATGGAAAGAGTAAAATCCAGCATAACCTTTTTCTTCTGAGTAGGAGATAGAAAAAGTGTAGTCTCTATCATCATACTATGTAGAGTAGGTGAAAGTAAGGATGTCAACAATGTCTTTTGACACTCATTTCATGCTTTAATTGGTATGCGAGAATCAAAATTCACATTAGATACGGTCAAATTTTTCATAATACACTTCATCAAGACCATGTCTAAATAAGCTAAGCATTGTGGCATTGTCACAAGGAATTAGGACAGGATTTGTTCCAAAACTTCAATCTCTTTAGAGGGAATTGTCACGAGCGACACATGTGGTCACCAAGGGTTCCATTCAATAGTGTTTCTAAACACTTATTTTGTGTCATCTATAGGTCATTCGGAGGTATTTTCTCACCTATGGCCAAATAACTTTCCCACAACAACCCATCCGCAATAGAATATCATTATTCACTATAAAGGGTTCAAAGGTATAAGCATCAATCTGATTGAGCTTTCAAGGAGTCAGCAGTAGCAAATTCTTCATTGGCATGATGATTCCTCCTCTCTCCTCTCTCTCTCTCTCTCTCTCTCTCTCTCTCCTCTAATCCCCCAACTTACTCTCCTTAATGTTCTAATTTGATGTTGGGCAATTACACTTTTTCAATGTAATAAGTCACCCTTAAGCTATAAAAGAGGACTTAATGTTCTCCTAAGAATGTGAAAAGTTTCATGACATATGAAGTGTCAATAGGGGGTAGGTGAAGAAACTTACAAAGGACTATAAATTGTAATGAAATCCTCATTCCAAGGGGTTATAATTTTGAAATACTTTTAGGTGGTTGTATTCTTGTAAGTTCATGAGAGAGATTTTTCACTTGTGAGTGAAAAGAGTTAGCCGCTTTTTCCCAATTCTCAATGCCTTCCATTCTCATACTATGTACAATTTCTTCTTGAGCATTAATACAATAAGGAGTTTCAAGCCTTTTTAATTGAGGGGTTTCTTGATACTTTGTGTTCACTAAATTCTAATTGGTCTTGTTGTTGTTTGCAATATTGTTTCTTCCTAATTTTAGTGCATGTGATGAAGGTTTTAACTAGTTTGTGCAGGAATATGATTGTCTACCTGCAACATTAGTTCCCTTACCTCATATTCTCACTCTGTTTCTTGCTCTCCTACAAAAAATTATTCCCTTACTGAGATAGCTGTAATAGTTTTTGTAGGGTCAGTGGAGTTCCCTTGTTGGATCCCTCACTAAAAGACCACTAAGAAAATACACCTTTACTCATGCATGCATATATGGAAGTATTGATTAAGTACGGGGACTTAGATTCTCGGAGCGTTGGCAAGAAATCCACAAGTTTATCCACCGAACAAATTTTCCCACCAACATTTTTGCACCCATCATGGTGTAGATTTAACAACATCTACACCTAAAATATGACTGCAAGGTCAAAAATTTGAAAAAATTTAAATAGTAAAACACAAAAACAAAAAAATAGAGTTAATGAAAATACATCGATACACTTGTTAGTTTTTGTAAGTGAATTTTCATATTCCACGGTTCCTTTTCATATTACTATTACAAACAAAATAATTTTTATAATTTGAAGAAGAATTCACCAAAGTAGAAGAGGAAGCAGAAACAAAAATGGAAGATGAAGCAAAAAGACCTCAACCTATTATTCCATGTGGAAGGAATACATGCCCTCTTGTTCTTGAACCCCTCTTCATGATCTACCAATGGTTTCCCTACAAGAAATTTCCAAATTTCAAAGGTGACAACACACAATATCCTAAAAAACACATCAATGATTTCATGACATCATGCGGAATTCTTGGTATCTAACATGAATATTTCATTGTAAGACTATTCATGGAGTCCCTCCAAGAAAAAGCATCAGAATGGTTCTATCTCTTGCTTACCCAATATATCACTTGCTAGAATGACATAAAAAGGAAGTTCAATGAAATATTTAGATTCACTGAGGACTATCAAGATCTCCTTGTTTGATTGGAACAAATGAAGAAAGGATAAAATGAAACTATGAGATACTTTGTGGCTCATTTTTATCTTTTTCTTTTTAGGATACAGGAAGAAGATTCACCATCAAATAACAATGTCAAGAGATTATTTATTAGTGCTTAATCACTGGAGGTGGGATTTTTCCTACAAAGAGTTCAACCAAGGGATATTACAGAAGCACAAAGATTGGACATTGAACTTGATGATGATCTCATCCTATTTGGAAAGATCAAGAATCCCTCAAAGGGTAAAGCTCAATGTTTGGGAGATGAAAGAACAAATCCATTGCTGTAAAAAATGGTGAATGAGATGGCATCATTGAAGAGGGAATTTTTTGAATGAGCATCTTCCCAAAGAAGCAACACAAATCAAATTACAGGAGCACCCCGAAGGCTTGCCTTGGAGGCCCCACCTGTCAATGCAAGTTGTAGGAGTAAGGAAAATGAAGAAGAGATTTAACAAGAAAGTGAAGGTGGTGATTTTATAGAAGTTTATGAACTTGAGAATGATACAAAAATAATATTCTATGAGTATTCTAGAGGTGATGACAATGATAAGGAAGATGCACCCAGTTTCTCATGTGTGGTATTCACTCATTCTCAGTCCGAGAAAGGATCCTCTTCCTCTACTACTACTAAGAAAAAGTAGACCGAAGATCCTCATGTGGTAACTCCATAAAAGAAAATAATCAATCGAGGATATTCGGTCCCACCCTAAATGGATTCCACATTATTAAATCTTGATCCTATAAGCAAGAAGGATCCCGTAATTCCAAGTTAGTCTTTTAATGCCTCTTCTAATTCTAATTCTAAATCTACTCCTATTAAAATATCACTTCAAAATATCCTAGTGCACATTTCAAAATACCCTCCAATCCCCAACCATCAAACCCTACTTCCTAACCTACCCCAACTTGAAAAATAGTCCCTTCATTCCCCTTGTCCACATCTGCTCCCTTTAATTTCATAGAATGTGTGAATAGAGCCAAGGTGTAGATTACTAAAAGCGAATATCTATAGATTCACCCTAAATAATTTGAGAGATTTGTTCAATACATCAAGAGAGGTAGTTTAACACCCAATTTTGTAGCTCTATGTTATAAAGGAATACTATCAAACCCATCTACACCTCCCTCATAGAACACAATTTATTTGATTGAATCAAATACTAATAAGGTTGAACCTTTTTGTGTCTCCCTTCTTGTTAGAGAATATTTATTGAACAATCTGCATAATAGATTTTTATGCCTTTAACAATGTAATGCCTATAAAGTTCACCAAGACTCTCAAACTCACCATGAATCCACCAGGTGGCTCTTATTACACCCTAGAGTAAAAATAGGTACCACTTGTAGGGAAGTTCAAAGATGAATAGGTGGCTCTCACTAGATGTCCAGACAAGAAATTTTCAGCCATGATTTGGTAGTAGACATTCCAGTTTCATTTGGAATGTTGCTAAGTTGAAGCTTCTTCTAAGAATTTGGAGGGAAAATTAAGATGAATTGGTATTGTGCAACCATACTAGTGAAGGGATACGTGGATAAAGTTTTTATAGAGAAGAAGATGAGGTACATAGTGTGAAAGTCGAAAGTCCAGAACCGACATCTTATACAAAAATAATAGGTAGATGAATAAATTTTTGACAATCGAGGAGGAAGAGGATATTCCCATCTTGATAGGGACGTACATGCCTTCCTAGTGAAGTATGGACCTTGAAGAAGCATTGAAGAGATTCGAGTTCTAAGAGAGCAACCTTGAGTTGCTTGAACGACATAAACCAAGAAGAAGAGGAAAAGGTTCTTGGTGAATCTCAAATGGAAAAATCAAATTATGTGCTTATCCACTATGAAATCAAGGTATTTGCATTCCCATTTAGAGATGAAGATGATGTTAGCCATGCCATTTTATGAAGGGACAAGACCATCTTATAATGATCCCGTTAAAGGTTCGAGAGAACTGTCTATACAAGAACCGCTTAGTGTAACGAAGAAGAAATAAAAGACCCTGAGATAAGTCTCTAAATCCTGATGTAAGCCATGAATCTACAAGACAAGTGCAAATCTGATTTAAAAGCCTCAATCAGTGTGAAGGTTGGAAATGTTGAAATAAAGCAAGATAAGAAATATGATGCCCCTCCTGAGCTAATGGTTGATGGATGCAATGATGAAATCAAGGTATTTTCTTTCCCATTTGAATAGGAAGACTCTTTCCATGATGAAGAAATTAAAGAAAGTACTTTTGAGGCATTTGATGTTGAAGTTCCTCTTGAATAAGGTGTGAAAGAATGAATCGATTCCCTAAGATGATGAAGTAATCCCTCCGGATAGTTGCCTTGGGCTGTAAAATAAAGATTCTTCAAATACATACAAAGATGAGTTGCAAGAAGTAAAAAAGGAGATCTTTGAGAAAGAAATATTGGATGTAGTAGAAGTTACATAAGACCTCTGGCTAATTCTTGATCTCTTAACTCATGCCATGGCCATATAAGACAAGTATGAGTTTTCCTCCGATCCTCCCATCATTTTTCAAACACCTCATAGTGGAGTAGAGATAAAGGATGAATCTAAGGTTTCTCATGGAGAAGATGTCAATATGCATAGATCCGGGAAAGAAAGTAACTCATAATATTTGAAAAATATAAATCAAAATCAGCTTTGGGGCCATGATGATATGTTTAATGAATAATCAGCTATGTGGATAAACACAGAAGGCAACTGGCACTATGAAAATAATTTCAATGAGTGTGAAGGAAATGGAATTTCTAAGAGAATCCCTAAGCATCAATAAGCTCATATAGACTCACTCCTACCAAGTGCACAAACAATCATGAAGCACATGGCTCTTCAAAAATAGTTAAGTAAAGGAGGTTAATTATTGGATCTAGTCCATGGCTTTGTAAAACAACATCACTCGAGTGTTACCCACTCATGGGTAAATTTTGATGAATGAAAAGTAATTTAGTAAAAGCGTGATGTCCACCACCTTATACCATAGGTGATTTTTAGGTGTGTTTCCCTTCTATTCTATATGTTTTTTCCTTTCATTATGTGTTGTTTGTTTCCTTCCATCTTCTTTCTCTTTCTCTCACTTGTCACAAGTTATACATGACTTTGTAGAGACCAATGGATAAGGCACTAGTCAATATGATACAATGTGGGATTATAGAGTTATCATGCCATGTCTTTTCTGTGATAAGTTCAAACCATGTCCCCAAGCTAGAGCTAGTTATTGTTGTGTAAATGTGCAATAGGGAAATTGATGATTTCTAAGCATGATAACGATACCCTTGTACCAAATTTTTCATGTTTTATCATTCTGAGGCACCCTAGGTCTACCTTGTAAGTCCAAGTAACCTACCAATTGGTGTTATTTATATCCCTAGGTGAATTAGGAAAGTCAATTTAAAACCCCTAGGTGATTTTAGGAGTTCATTGAAAAATGCAAGCTTTGGGTAGTTATGGGAAGGGCTATCACTCGCCTTCCTAAGACTAGAGAAACCACATGGAGTGGAGCAGAGAATCTAAACTAGACATGGAAGTGAATCAAAGGCCTTGGGAAATCATGCAAGTTATTTAGGAAGATTCGGGAATTCTGTAAGAAGTTGGGGTAGTTTCACCAAAATTAGGGTAAGAAGTTGGGGTAGTTTCCAAAGGTGATTTTGGGAGATCCAAAGAGTAAGGATAAAAATAAAACATATTTGGTTAAATTCCAAGACCTGCAAGATGGTGATATTATATCTTTAGGGTTCACAAAACATGCCAAAACATGTGACGAACTTCCAAAGGTGATTTTGGGAGATCTAGAAAGAGTATGGATAAAAATAAAACATATTTGTGTAATTAAATTCCAAGACCTACAAGATGGTGATATTATATTTTTCACAACACTTTGGTACAATGGGTCTATAAGCAGGTTTAATCATGCGGAGGTGGAGTACCGGATAAAAATATGATTTTTTTAGGAACCAATGGAGGAATAAAGACTGATACCCCTATAATTATATTTTTAATTCCATTTTCATTCAAGATCATATAAATTTCATCAAAAATTCCATCAAGAGCTCAATTTATTTCCATTTCAAGTTGCCCTCTTGGAAAGAGTTCAAAAGTTACTCAAATTTTTATGAGGAAACATGTCAACTCGAGGAGCCTAGCACAAATTTTTGTCCCTTACATCCTTCAAGGTCAGGGACATTAAGGTCAAAAAATTCACCTATCCCCCATTAGCCCTCTAAACCCTCATGCAACCTCAAGGATGCCGAGTTCAACCCCTGGTGCTTGCGGGAGCTCAAAGCCTTCATCGTTGGATCACTACCAAATGTCATCATATGGCACACTGCATGTGAAAACTGATTTCCCTCATGCCCCTTTAAGGTGAGGGACATCAAGGATTAATAAATTCACCCAGCCCTCATGATTACTCAAGGTTCCTCATGAGACCCTTTGCTCAGTGCTTCCAATGGTTTAAAGCTATTTTTAGCTTTAATCCCCTACCGTTGGATTTTGCCACCTATCAAGTTGAGGTGCGGTGTGAAATTTATGTCCCTCACATCCTTTTGAGGTGATAGATGTCAAGGACATGAAAATTCACCTCTCTCCATGCCTTTGAAAATTTTAATATTTTTAAAATACCTCCCATTTTAACTTCTAACATCTAACTCCTCTGTACAGATAGTAGCTTGCTCTATAACTTCTCACCATCACTCCACCATTACAAAATATCAAATGATATTAACCATATAAATTAAATCCTCTACCCCATGGTGATACATAGTCCTAGGAGAAAAATTGAACAAATGAAGGAGAAGAAACAAAGAATGAAGAAGAAGAATAGTGAAAATCTCCATTGCCCAAAAATAGAATTTTGAAGAGATCTTTAAACGAATGCATGGATTGATGAACTATATATTTATGTTAGTTATTACATAAAAACATTATAAACACACCTTTAGACCCTTATCCCATGGTAAAAAAATTCACGAAAATAAATACTCTTTCTATCCCAACTGAGAAAAAACTTTATTTCTCATCAAGCCCATAGTCCGATCAAAACAAGATTTGTGGAAGCAAAAGAAGTGAGAACCCATATCAAAAATGTTATTTCCATCACGAACGGAGGATAAAAATATACCTGATATTTTTTATTTCCATTAATGGTTATCGTGTCCAAAAATGTCGCATGGTAAGAAATTTAAAAGCTTAAAATTTCCCAAACTATTGAGCAAGTGGGTCAAGGATTTAAGTGGGGTGATATTGGGAAAAAACCCATATCAGACTTTTTTTTTCCATATCAATCCAAATTCTAGAAGCCTAATTCTAAAAATGGCACATCTTCTTCATAAGGGACTATTATTTTGGGAAAGTAATTAACATAATAACTTCTTGCGAGGGAGATGTTGAACATAAAAGATGCATTACAGTTAAAAAATCATTAGAACGAGCATCTTGGTCTAAATTTGACACCTAACAATAATAAATTGATCCAGGAAGGTGAGCGGAACATAGGGAGAAAGGGAAAAATGAGTTGCAACATCCAGTTGAGGTTTGAGGGAGCTACTTTATTATAATTACTAAAAATAGTAAGTTAATTTTTCATGCGCATGATTCCTTATATTCATGTAATCCGACTTAGCTTTCCAGAAGTCAATAGGAGCTTCATCAACATAACTCCTCCTTTGTCTCTCTCTCTACCTCCTCTCTTCCCCCAACTTCCTCTCTCCTCAATGTTCTAATTTGATGTTGGGGTTTACACATTTTTAATGTAATAAGTCACCCTTAAGTTATAAAAGGGGACTTAATGTTCTCTAAGAATGTGAAAAGTTTCATGACATATGAAGGGTCAATGGGGGTAGATGAAGATACTTCCAAAACACTATATATTATAATGAGCTCCTGATTCCAAGGTGTTCTAATTATGAAATTATTATAGTTGGTTATATTCTTGAAAGTTCATGAGAGATATTTTTTTCACTTGAAAGTGAAAAGAGTGAGCTACTTTTCCCTTATTCTAAATGTCTTCCATTCTCATACTATGTACAATTTTTTCTTGAGCATCAATACAAGGATTTTGAGCCTTTTTTGACTAAGGGGTTTCTTGATATTTTGTGTTCACTAAATTCTAATTATATTGTTTTTGTTTCAAGTATTGTTTATTCCTAATTTTGGTGTAGATGATGAGTTTTCTAACTAGTGTTTCTAGGAATATGATTTTCTACCTGCAACATATTATCATCCCTTGTCTCTCTCAAGAAAATTCTTCATTTTTAGATAGCTGTAAGATTTTTAGTAGGGTCATTGGAGTGCCCGTGTTGGATCCTTAGCTGTTAGGCCATAAGGAAAATCCACCATTACTGTGCATGCATAAATGATAGTTACACTGGTTAAGTAGAGGGACTTATATTCCCATAGCATTGGAAAGAAGAAATGATAATGGAAGATGAAACATAAATTCCTCAACCCATTATTACATGGAATAGGGACCACTTGTTCTTGAACTCCCTCTTCACGATCTACAATGGGTTCCCACAAGAACTTTCCAAAGTTCAAAGGCCACAACACACAACATCCTAAATAACACGTCGATGCTTTCAAAAATCATACGAAATTCTTGGTGTCAAACATGAAGATGTCATTGTAAGACTATTCATGGAGTCCCTTCAAGAAAAATAAGTGGAATGGTTTTATCTATTACTTTCCTAATCTATCACTTACTTTGGAATGACATAAAAAGGAAGTTCCATGAAAGATTCATATTTACTAAGGAATGTCAAGATCTCATTATTCGATTGACACAAATGAAGAAAGGAGAAAATGAAACTATGAGAAAATTCGTGGCTCATTTCAATTGGTCACTCCATAGGATACCAGAAGAGGATTCATTAGAGGTGGGATTTTCCTATGAAGAGTTCAACTAAGGGATATTGCTGAAGCACAAATATTGGCCCTTGAACTTGATGACGATCTCATCCTATCTCGAAAGATCAAGAATCCCTCAAAGGGTAAAGCTCAATGTCCAGGAGATGAAGTATCAAATATGTTGCTTAAACAACGAGGCAAATGAAATGGCATCGTTGAAGATGGTATTTTTGAATGAACATCTTCCTAAAGAAGCAACACAAATAACATTACAAGAGTGCCCCAGAAGGCTTTCCTTGGAGCCCCACCTGTCAATGCAAGTTGTAGGAGTAAGGAAAATTAAGAAGAGCTTGAACAAAGAGTGAAGGTGGTTATTATCTAGAAGTTGATGAACTTGAGAATGATACACAAATAAAATTCTATTAGTATTATGGAGGTGATGAGGATGACAAGGAAGATGCACCTAGTTTTATATGTGGTATTCACTTAATCTCATCCCGAGAAAGGAGCATCTTCCTCCACTGTTCCTAATAAAAATAAGACCGGAGATCCTCTTGTGGTTAATTCATAAAAAAATAGTTGAGAATCTCTACTCCCACCCTCCATGGAGTCTGCATTGTTAAATCATAATCTTGTAGCAAGAAAGAAGTATTTTGCAATTATGAGTAATTCTTATGATGCCTCTTCCAATTCTAAATATAAATCAATTCCTAGAAAAACTAGTGCTTCAAAAGTTCCTAGTGTGCCATTAATAATATCCTCTATTCCCAAAGCATCAAACACTACTTCCAAACCTACCCCAACTCAAAAAGGTCCCTTCATTCCCATTATCCACATCTACTCCCTTTGATTTCATATAATATGTGAATAGAGCCAAGGTGAAGATTGCTTAAATTGATTATCTCATGGACTCACCTAAACAATTCAGAGATATTTTTTCAATAAATCAAGAGTGATAGTTTAAATTCAAATTTTTAACTCCTAGTTCTAAAGGAATACTACCAAACCCACCTATAGCTCCCTCAAAAACATTCTTTCTTTGATTGCATCAAAGAATGATAAGGTTGAACCTTTATATGTCTCCCTTCTTGTTGGATAATATGTATTGAACAATTGTATAATAGATTTTGGTTCCTCTAATAATGTAATGCCTATAAAGGTTTCCAAGTCTCTCAAACTCACCATGAATCCACCTAGTGGCTCTTTTTACTCCCTAGATTCAAAAGAGGTCCCACTTGTAGGGAAGGTCAAAGATGCATAGGTGGCTCAGCTAGATTTCCGACAACAAAATTTCAGCGATGATTTTTGTAGCAGACATTCTGGATTCATTTTGAATGTTACTAAGTTGAAGCTTCTGCTGAGACTTAGGATGGAAAATTCAAATGAATAGGTCTTCAAAAACCATATCATTGAAGGGAGACATGGATAAGGTGTTTCAAAAGAATAAGAAGAAGAGTTACAAAGTGCAAAAGACTAGAAGTTCAGGAACCAAAATCTTGTACCAAGATACTAGGTAGATGAATCACTTTTTAAAAACCAAGGAGGAAGAGGATATTCCCATCTTAATAGGGCCATACATGCCTTCCTGGAGAGGTATGGACCTTGATGAAGCATTGAGGAGATTTGAGTTACAAGAGGGAAGCCCCAAATAACTAGATGATGCAAACCCTAAATAAGAAGAATAGGTTCTTGGTGAATCTCAAATATAAAAGTCAACATATGTGATTATCCATGATGAAATCGAGGTATTTTCATTCCCATTTGGAGATGAATATGATCTCAGCCATGCCATTCATGGAGGGACAAGGATAGCTTGTGATGTGCCTATGAAAGGTTTAAAATAACTATTTGTACAAGATATTCTTAGAGTCACAGAAGAAACAAAAGACCCTTAGCTAAGTCTCGAAATCTTGATGCAAGCCATGAATCTACAAGACAAGTGCAAATATGATTTACAAGCCTCAATACATGTGAAGGTTGGTGATGTCAAAACAAAGCAAGATGAGAAATATGATTCCCCTCCTGAGCCAATGGTTGATGGATGCAACGATGAAATCGAGGTATTTTCTTTCCCATTTGAAGAGGAAGACTCTTTCCATGATGAAGAAATTGAAGCAAGGATTTTTTAGGCCTTTGAAGTTGAAGCTCCTCTTGACGAAGGAGTGATAGAATGCAGCGATTCCTAAGATGATGAAGTAATCCCTTTGGAGAGTTTCCTTGAGTTGAAAATAAATATTCTTCGAAGATGTACAAAGATGAGCTGTAGGAAGTAACAAAGGGGATCTCTGTGTAAGAACTATTAGATGTAGTAGAAGTCATAGAGGACCCTTATCTAATTCTTGATCTCTTAACTCATGCCATAGATATAAAAAACAAGCATGATTTTTTTCTCTAATCCTCCCATCAGTACTCAAACACCTCATAGTGGAATATATACAAAGAATGAATATAAGGTTTCTCATCGAGAATATGTCAATGAGCATAGATCTAGGAAATAAAGTAACTCAAAATATTCAAGAAATTTATATGAGAATTAGTTTCAGGGAAGCGATGAGATGCTCAATTAAGAATCAACTATGTGGATGAACATGAAAGGTAACTCGTACTATTAAACAAATTTCAAAGATCATGAAGGCAATGGAATTTCTAAGTGAAGGCTTGAGCATCAAGAAGCTCATGTAGACTCACTCCTATAAAGTACATAGACAATTATTGAAGAACTTGGCTTTCATAAATAGTTAAGGAAAGTAAGCTACTTTCTTTAACCAGTCAATGGCTTCATAAAAGAGCATCACTCAATGTTGCCCACTCATGAGTAACTTTTGATGAATTAAAAGTACTTCGGTGAAAGTGGGTTGCCCCCCACCTTGTACCATAAGTGATTGTAAGGTGTGTTTCCCTTCTTTTATTGTGTTTTTTTCCTTTATGTGTGTTTTCTCCATTTCCTTCCATCCTTTTTGGTGTGTGTGTGTGTGTGTGTGTTTCCTTCTTCACTCTCTCTCTCTCTCTCTTGTTGTAAGTTGTACATGACTCCTTAAGGACCAATGGATAAGATAGTGGTCAATATGTAATATAGTGAGATTATGGAGTTCTCATGCCATGTATTTTTGCACTCGACTACCAAAACCATTTCCCCAAGCTAGATCCAGGTTTATTTCATGCAAATGTGAAACAGGGAAATTGATAATTTATAAGCATGACAATGATACCCTTGTACCAAAATTTTCATGTTTTATCATTATGAGGCACCATAGGTCTACCCAAGAAGTCCAATAACCTCCCAACTAGTGTTGTTTCTATCCCCTAGGTGAATTAGGAAATTCAATTCAAAACCCCTAGGTGATTTTAGGAGTTCATTGAAAAATGCAAGCTTCGGGTAGGTGTGGAAAGGGCTATCACTGGCCTTCCTAATACTAAAGCAACCACATGGAGCAAAATAGAGAAGCTAAAATAGAAAAAAATCAATCAAATGCCTTGGGACATCAAGGAATTTATTTAGGAAGACTTGGGAAGGAATAGGAGAAGTTGGGGCAGTTTCACCAATATCAGGGTTCACATGCCTAGGTAGTGCATAAGCCAAAACAATTGTTGAGCTTCCGAAGGTGATTTTGGGAGATCTAGATGAATTTATGAGAAAAAAAAACATCTTCAGAAATTGAATTTAAATCCCTACAAGATGGTTAAATTATGTCTTTCATAACACTTTTCCATAATGGGTTTGTAATAATTTTTAATCATGCATAGGTGGAGCGCCAAATCAAAAATCTGATTTATATAGTATCAAATGGAGGAATCAACACATAAAATTCAAGCCATTTGATTAATAATTCCATTTCTAGTGAATTTTATATAACATTTCATCAAAATTGTCCATCGAGAGATCAATTTATCACAATTTCAAGTTACCCTCTTGGAGCGAGTTCTCGAGTTAGTTCAATTTTCATGAGGACATGTGTCACTCTAGGAGCCTGGTGTAATTTTTTTTTCCCATACATAACTCAAGGTTAAGGAAATAAATTTCAAGAAAATGTGTCTAGTACCAACAAGCCCTTTGGACCCTCATGTAACCTCCAGGATCGCCAGTTCAGCCCCTAGGTGCTTGTGGGATCTCAAAGCCTTCACTATTGGATCGCTACCACATGTCATCACCTAACGCACTATGAAAACTGATTTCCCTCATGTACCATTAAGGTGAAGGACATCAAGGATGAAAAATTGTGCCCAAACCTCATGATTTCTCAAGGTTCCTCATGTGACCACTTCTTAGCCCTTGTAGTGCTTTAAAGCTATTTTTTTACCTTTAATCCCCTACCATTGGATCTCTGCCACATGTCAAGCATAGGAACACTATGCAATTTTATTTCCCTCATGTTCATTTGAGGTTAGGTATGTCAATGATGATAATATTCCTCTCTCCATACCTTTGAAACTTTTCAAATTTTTAAAATCCCTCCCACTTCTAATTTCTAACATCTAACTCCTCCATACACAACTTACTTTGTAACTTCTCACCACCACTCTGGCATTGCCAAAGCTCAAAAAATATTCACCACAAAAATTAAATCCTCTACCCCATGGTGATATTAATGTCCCAAGAGAAATATTGAACAAACGAAGGAGAAGAAATGAAGAATGAAGAAGAAGAATAGTGAAAATTTCCATTTTCAAAATAGAATTTTGAAGAGATCTTCCAAATGAATGCACAGATTGATGAACCATATTTTTCTATTAATTCCTCTATAAAAATTAAAAAAACACCTTCATACCCTCCTCCAATGGCATAAAATATTCACAACAAAGAAATCCTCTTTCCTTCCCAAATGATAAAACAACTTTATTTCCCATCAAACCGATAGTCAAATCTAAACAAGATTTCACTGAAAGCACAAGAAGTGAAAATACTTATCAAAAATAGTATTTCCATTACGAACAAAGGAGAAAAGTATACCTGTATATTTTGAGGTCCATTAATGGTTGTCATGTCTAGAATTGCTATTAGGTCAAAAATTTAAAAGTTTAAAATCTCCCAAACTGTTGAGTGGGTGGGTCCAAGATTTCGGGGGGGGGCGATATTGAGAAAAAAATCCATATTAGAAAACTTTGTTCCATATCAATCCGACCTCCGAGTAATCCCACTTTATAAAAATAGTAGGTCTCTTGTATAAGGGACTATAATTTTGGGAAATTCATCAACAAAAGAACTTATGAGGGAGACACATCGAACACAAAAAGATGCACTACAGTTGAAAATTCATCAAAACAGGAATCTTGGTCCAAATTTGACACTTACTAAAAATAGTGAGTGATCCCACAAACACCTACTAAAAATAGTAAATTGATCCAAGAAGGTGAGGGGAATGCAAGGAGAGAGAAATCTAAGTTGCTTTGGTCAACATCCGGTGAGGTTCGAGGGAGCTGCTTTTTCATAATTACTAAAAATAGTAAGTTGATTTTTCATGTTAAGGATCCATGAAGTACAAATGGAGGTTCTAATTCTTAAATTATTCTAAGGGGATAATCCAAAGATAGCATTTTTCTTCTGAGTAGGAGATAGAAAAAGTGTAGTCTCTATTATCATACTATATAGAGTAGATGAAAATAAGGATGTCAACAATGTCTTTCGACACTCATTTCATGCTTCAATTGGTATGCTCTCCTAGAGTTGGAATTCGTAGTCGATACCCTCAAACCTGTTCATAATACACTTCATAAGGACCACATATAAATTAGCTAAGTAGTGTGGTGTTATCATAGGGAATCAAGATAAGATTTGTTCCAAAACTTCAATATCTTCAGAGGGGATCATCACGAGGGACACCTTTGGTCACTAAGGGTTCCATTCAACAACATTTCTAAAAATTAGTTTGCATCGTATGTGGGTTATTCAAAGGTGTTTTATCACCGCTCGCCAAATAACTTTCCCATAATAACCAATCTATAACATAAGAATGTTATTCACGTAAATGGTTTAAAGGTATCGGCGTTAACTGACTAAGCTTTATAGAGTCAACAGGAGTAGATTCTTCATTGACATTAATCCTCCCTTCTCTCTCTCTCTCTCCCAACTTCCTCTCTCCTTAATGTTCTAATTTTACATTGGGGGTTCCATTTTTCAATGTAATAAGTCACCCTTAAGCTATAAAAGGGGACTTAATTTTCCTAAGAATGTGAAAATTTTCATGACATATGAAGGGTTAATGGGGGTAGGTGAAGAGACTTACAAAGCTAACTTGTAAATTTTAATGAGATCCTCATTCTAAGGGGTTCTAATTCTTAAATTATTCTAGCTGATTGTATTCTTGTAAGTTCATGAGAGATATTTTCTCACTTTTGAGAGAAAAGAGTTAGCCACTTTTCCCGTACCTCATATTCTCACTCGTTTTCCCACTCTCCTAGAAAATTATTCCCTTCTACGAGATATTGTAAGATTTTTCTGTAGGGTTAGTGGAGTGCCCCTATTAGATCCGGAATAAAAGGCTGCAATACCACCAAGAAAATCCACCTTTACTCTCACATGCATATACGGAAACTACACTAGTTAAGTAGATGAACTTAGATTCCTAAAGTGTTGGCAATAAATTCACAAGTTTGTCCACTCGAATTTTTTTCTTGCTAACTATTTTTGGCACCCATTTCTTGTGGAGAATATTTAACAAAGCATCTACACCCAAAATATAACCACAATTTCCAAAAAATTAGAAAAAATCAAATAATACAAATAAAAAAAGAGTTCATGAAAATCCATTAGTTCACAATCAATTTCTGGAAGTGAATTTTCATATTCCAGTGTCTCTCTCTACTCTCATCCCCAACTTTGTCTCTCCTCAATGTTATAATTTGACGTTGGGGGATGAACTTTTTACAATGTAATAAGTCACCCTTAAGTTATAAATGGGGACTTAATGTTCTCCTAAGAATTTGAAAAGTTTAATGACATATGAAGGGTCAATGGAGGGTAGGTGAAGAGACTTCCAAAGCACTATAAATTTTAATGAGCTCCTCATTCCAAGGGGTTCTAATTTTAAAATTCTTCTATCTGGTAATATTCTTGTAAGTTCATGAGAGATATTTTTCTCACTTGTGAGTGAAAAGAGTTAGCCCCATTTACCCTATTCTCAATGTCTTCCATTCTCATACTATGTGCAAGTTCTTCTTGAGTATCAATATAAGGATTTTGATCCTTTTTTGACTAAGGGGTTTATCGACAGTGATATCTTGTGTGTTCACTAAATTCTAATTGGTTTTATTGCTTTTTACAGTATTGTTTCTTCCTAATTTTAGTGCATGTGATGAATTTTCTAACTAGTGTGTGTAGGAATATGATTTTCTACCTACAACATTAGTTCCCATAACTCATATTGTTACTCCCTTTCCCACTCTCCTAACAAATTCTTCCCTTACATGATAGTTGTAATATTTTACTGTAGGGTTAGTGAAGTGCCCCTGTTGGATCCCTAGCTGTAAGGCCACCAGAAAAATCTACCTTTACTCACGTATGCATATACAACAGATGCACCTTTGGTTGAGTAGAGGGACTTAGATTCCCATAGGGATGATAATAAATTCACAAGTTTGTCCACCCGAAAAATTTTCTCACTAACACTCTACCAAAAAAATTTTGTTCCAGGTTTTCAAATAGGGTTTCAACCTTGAACATACATATAATCCCTAAGAAACTTGTAAAAATTCCTATATACATTACTCAACATTCTCTCATGCTCTTGATAGCACTTGATTCAACCTTAAACAAGAAAATTTCTAATCTATATTGTCATACATAGATTTTGTTAACCTCAACCTTTGTTTGCAAATAGATTATCAATAGTGGGACTCATTTCTTGGAGCTCGAAAGTTTTACACTTCTTGATTTATCAATAATTGAAAATTATTTACAAGATGAATCTTATATCTCCCATAACTTGAGTAACTCTATAACTAACTTCTAATCTAATAACCATGGTTGTAAAATGGAGTTTACATTACAAGAAATGCTAGAAATGAGACTTTTGGAAGTTTCATGACCCCATACATCAAGTAGAAGCTCCAAGATAAAAAAATAGAATATATACATAAAACTAAACTTGAATAGTTACCTATATACCTCTATGTCTAACTAGAAGGAAAAAATGGCTCTTAGGAATTGAAATTTTCAAATTAGACTAAAATGGAGGGAAGCCTACAATTTGAAATTGTGAACTTCTAAAGCTGACCAAACTAAAATTATTGACATCTAGGACTCCTAAAGGAATTTTACAAGAAAAAAATTTAATGTACTCACCCTAGTATAGCCCTGGAGTAATGCTCCTACATCATACTCCATATGGGAAAAGAAGTCTTCTCATGATTTTTTTCTTTACTTGAAAGCTCTTTTCTCTTTATTCCTTTATTTCTAATTGCTTTCTTACCTTCTCAGTCCCCTTTCCCTTTTCCTTTCTTAATTTTATACATTTCTTCTTTTCTGAGGGATGTAACATAGGATTCTCAAGGTAGTCTTCTATTGAAATGCATGTTTTCTTCATCCTCTTCCAATGTACCTTACCTACTCCAAGGTCCTCCATCCTTGAACTAGTTTCCCTCATAATTTTATTGATTCTAGTAGGAATTTTTGTTTTCCTTTCCACCTTCTTACTAAGATTGTATACTTGTTTCATCTTTACTTATGACGTTTCCTCAGTCCATTGATTGTTATATTATCTTGACATCATATTTTCTCTAATTCTTCTTGGATCTCATGTCATGTTCCTGGTTTCCCTTATTAGCTTCTAGTACTATTCTTATTTTCTTGTCTTTCATCTCTATCTATGGAATTTTTTTATCTTCACTACTGCAACAACTACATGATGTCTTCTTCATGCTCTATTTTCTTTTCCACTCTTTAGCTATACCTTTCTTTGATGTATTTATTACTTTTCTTGATTGGTTGATTTGTGATGTAGGAGCATCCTTGAAGAACCATTCGATCATAATAGAGAATGTTCGATTTAAATTTGTGCATTGCTTTTAGAGTCCCTAATATCCCATACATGCATGGCACAAGTTTACATTCCTGAATGGTCGAGAGACAATTCGAGTCCACGTGTCACTCATAACACTTGCTTTTTTGTTTGCACATCTAACACACACACAAAAACTCCAAAATTAGTTTTTAGAGCTGCAACAATTTCTGATAAGATCTTAGATCGGTGTTTGTCAGTGAGGATCCTTTGGATCACATTCGATTGCGAGTGGCAAGCTTCTTAGAGTCTATTTTAGACATGAGAAAGTTATAGGATGTCTTGGTAGGTCATACGATTCCTTTCTAGTGATTAAGGTGGCAGAAAATTCAAATTTTATGTTTTCCCTCAAAAAATGAATGCTTGGAAATTCAAATATTATAATGAGGTACATGGGCTTGAGGAATTTATTCAAGTAATTCAAAGTGTGTTAAGTTTGGTTATAGCCTTCTATGTGTTATGTTAGCATGTGTATGTCATTTTTGTGTGTGTGTGTGTGTGTGTGTGTGATGCATAATTAAGATTATTTTCATAATAGGTGAAGGAGTTACAAGTCTCATAATGTAGTGGAATTTGAAGAGTCACTTTTGGAATGTCCATTTTAATGAGTATTCAGTCATAATGTGTGTAAGATCGTTAAATTTGGGAGAGTTATAATATGCATGGAGGTGTAAGATTGAATATAGGAAGGAAAGTGATTTTTGTAACTCATTCCTCATGATAGAGGAATAATTTAATGAAAGTTTGTAATTTGATACTTCTTAGTGAAAGGAAAACTATATTTTGGTGTTCAAATTGTATGTTTTCTCGGTAGTTTCTTTGATGCATGTAATGGTATGAAGGGAAGCTTAATTTTTGTGTGAATAAGAAACTCTCACTCAAAACTCTGAGTTGATGTGATTTTAGAAACTAACTACTTGAATTCTTTTATAGATTCATTGATACTAACTCAAGGGGAGTACTATGAGTGTTACGATGAATGCTTCACTTTGGTCAATGCTCACTCTATTTTCCATGCAAGTGATCAACCCCATAATGGATATAACTTTAAAGTTATGTTTGAGTAGAGTGGAATGATTATTTTGTTTATAAACTTGCTCTTGTAATCCTGAGATATTAGTGTACACTCAGGAAGGAACTTTACATAATACTTACAAGCATATTGTGATAAGGCCAACTATGAAACATTGATTGTTTTGCATGTTTGAATGAAATCATCTTATGAGAGAATCATTAGAGGTTGTGCTTGATGAACACCATTTATGAGAGCTTGTTTATTTATTTGAAGGAGGTTTGAGACTCGCACTATAGTCATCTAAGGGTGAATCCCTATTCTAGCATGTTTTCTCAAGCATAATATTGCATCAAATGAGCACACAACTTCATATCCCAAGATCTTGGTAATATTTTTAGTTTAGAATCCTAGAAAAAAACCTCCACTATAAAATTTAGGGCTTAGTTCCATCATTAAGGAAAGTTACATCAAGTTTTCCTCTCTCGAGTCTCACTGATAAGGGTTTTATTAGATTGAGCGGGGTTTTGAAGTTGTGACACTAAATCGGTGATTTTTTTCCAAGATTTTAAAATAATAACCTTGAAATTATCCTTTGGCTACTGAAAGAGGATATTTTATTTTTATTGGTAAAATATCAAGTTATTCATGATAGTTGCTAAAGGGACAGATTAGATACGATTGGAAATGTAATTCTAGAGGTCATTTTCCGAAGAAACAAAAAATTATACTTTGAGCTAAGCATTGGAACTCTAGGGAAGGGAAAAGATCATAATGGATGCTTAGAAACCTCATTTTTATGTCTTGGAAACTCTTAAAGATGAAAGTATGAGTAACAATAGACTGTTTTGGGGCTAGTTGGAGCAAATAAGTCTCCAATAAGGAAATCAGTTTTGCAAGAGGAAGGTAAGGTGTCTAGAAATTTAAATTTGGGTAAATTGTAGGTGTGATAAGGTGTCAAGGAAGTAGTTGAAATAATTTAATGGGTTACTTTCAATGGTTTAGTGCATGACTGTAGCAATGTATTGCCTTAAGGGGCTTATGAGACAATTCAGTGGAAGGAATGAATGTAAGCTTTCATTGACTTCTTGAATGTATTTTTGAAAATTCCAACTATGGTTGAATTTTTTTGAAGCAAGGATAAAATTCAGGGAATCCTTGAAGAGGTCATAAGAAAACTAGATCAAGAAGCTAGTGAGGAATAAGTAAGGTCAAGTGAGAGAAGTTAAGTACAAGGATGACTTGGGAGGTAAAAGATCTATTTAATGCTTGGAGAGGTGGTTTAAAGATTATTAGGAGTAGGGTAAAGATGTTATAAGGTTGTTAAAGTAAATTATAGTGTTATTAGACAAGATTGATAAAATCAAACAAGTTTTAGCCTCGAGAGGCTTATAGAAAGATCCTCTCTGTAGAGAGACTATGCAGGAGTTTTGTTCTCTTTCTCTTGAAATCAATATTAAGCATGATTTTAATTTTCTCTCTACATAAATTTCTTAACTTGTTTGAGCCATCTATATTATGTTTATATTCTTGAGGTCATATTTTTTTATTCATCATCTTGTACTCTTTCTTAATTTTAATCCACATCAACTTAGTCCTCTCAACCATGCCTTATTGCTCTTCCTCTTGATTGTGGATCCATAGCACCCTTTGTAGAAGAATATCCATAATTCCTTACGCATATTTGTTTTGTGCAATCTCAATCCTTCCTTTTCTATTCTCACAAGATTTATGTTCATCCTCATTCATAAACAATATCACACTACCTTCTCCCTATTTGGTTATCAAATCAACATGTCCTTCTTTCCCATATTTTATTAGAACTCCTCTTGTTTCCTTGGTATCATTCTATGAGTATATACCTACAATGAGCCCTTTTGTAGGCTAAAAACCTCTTTATTCATAGAATTCATCATAACCTAATCTTTTTGTTCTTCTTTGAACTCATCCATAAGTTCCCTTTGTTACCTCTTCTCTTCACATTGTCCTTACATGGAGTCAAATAAATCTTTAATTATTTGAAATTATTTTTTCAATGTAAAAAATATTCTTCATCTATCCCTTCATCAATTTTGAACCATCTTGTCTTTCCTCTTGTACATTAATTCCTCTCTCCTTTATCTTATTTCTCATCCCAAAATCACGATTACTTGAATCACTATTCAACTCACTATCTTTCTTACCTCTTTCATGTTCTTCATCATAATTTTTTTATGTTCCTTGGCTGATACATCATTTTTATTCTCTTGACTTCTTCATTTATGGATTCTAGTTCTCTTTCTTACTCCTCATAATCTTCATTCATCTTGTCTTTTCCTTTCACTATCCACACTCTTCTTTGGATTTTACTTGGCTAGGTTTTTACCTTCTTTGGCCTCCTTTTATTAATTAAAATATGTCCCTTCTATGATGTACAATATCATTCACCTATAACATCCTCGCATTATTAAATTAGAAGAAATATTTCAATTCAAGATATAATAGCAAAAATGGTACTCTTTTCTCAATGTTGTAAAGACCAAATTCCTACAAACTCGTACCTATATGCTAGAATCAATTAATTCATTTCTACAAATATGTTTGTTGAACTTCATACACCCTATCTTGGTTATTTAGGCCCTTATAAATTTAAGAATTGATTACCATGCTCCCTTTATCAAAATTGCTTCTATAGGCCTCTCGAGAAGCTTGGCTATGGAATAATGGTAGATTTGGTGCTCTATAGGACCTTTGAGTAAAATGAAAATAGTTTTCATCACCCTTTCAGATGTTTAAGGTGAAGGTAAAATTTTATGTGCCAACTCTCTTTGTAAAGGCTACTTCTATCATAAACTCTTCTCTGAAGCACACTTACCCTTACCAACCCAATTTCAAATCAAAATTCAATGCAACTTTTGAATGTTAAACTCATTATAATGACCAAATAGTGATTTAAGCACCAATTTACCAAGGAATTAAAGTATAAATTATCACTTTGTGAATTCCTTTGTAAGGATGGATTCAAAATCACAAAGTCAAGGTCTAAAATTATGTCTCTTTGTATAGTCACGAGGTTCCATTCTAGACTATCACATGTTTCTTCCTCCTAGTTTCTCATCGATGAAAATTTTCTCCCGATTCTTGCTAAGGAAAGTGTCTAGGTGGTATCTTACAAGTTTTAGGTGTTGGTAATATATACAAGCTCCTCAATGCAAGTTTGTATATAAACCCTAGAGGGTTTCTTTTAATGAACCCAAAAACCCAAATCTCTTAATGTAAACACTTCTTTTTACTTTCAAATCCTAAATCCAATTTGAACAAGTAGAATTTAGCACTTGAAATATTTATTCCTTACTAGAATAAGTTTACTTCTTCCTAAATCACACATTTGATGACTATTTTTCATCTTATTTCTTCTTAGAATAGAGATATCCACAGTTACACATATATCTCAAATAAGAGAAAATGGTTATATTTCAATGCTATGAGAGGTATGAATTAATATGATGATTCCTTGACCCTTACTCTCTAAGCATCCATTATTGAATTCCTTAATCTATCAACTTCTTTGGTTCAGAATTACAAGTCAATGTACAAATTTAACAATCTTCCTAATTCTCTATAGGATATAATCTTCTTGTTTAATAGTCACCCATAAGAATTATCAAAGGAAATGAATGGCTTAAAAATAATCTTAAATTTATTTTTCACTCTACATATACTAGTTTCATGATCATGATATCAAGATCTATAATGCTAACTCAACCAATAAATCATTGTTTCAGGTTTTCTAGGAGAGTTTGACCTTGAACATACATACAATCCTTGGGAAACTTTTAGAAATTCCTAGATACATTACTAATAATTGTCTCATGCTCTTGATAGTACCTGATTTAACCTTAAAAAAAAAAATTCTAATCTATTTTATCATGTAGAATTTTTTTACCTCATCACTATTTGCAAATAGATTGTCACTGGGACTAGTTTCTTAGAGTGACAATTTTAACACTTCTTGATTGAATAAATGAAAATTATTTAGAAGATGAATTTCATACCCCCTAACTCGAGTAACTCCATAATTGACCTCTAAGGTAATAAGCATGGTTACAAAATGGAGTTTACATTACAAGAAATGCTAGAAATGAGACTTTTAGAAGTTTCATGACCCCATAGATCAAGTAAAAGTTCCAAGAACACAAATACACTATAGACACAAAAATAAAAAATTGAATAGCTACCTACACACCTCTATGTCTAACTAGAATGCCAAAATTGGCTCTTAGAAATTCAAATTTTCAAATAAGACTAAATTAGACTACAATTTCAAATTTTGAACATCTAAAGCACACCATACCAAAATTATTGAAATCTATGACTCCTAAATGCCCTTTACAAGAAAAAAATTATTTTACTAAACCTAGTATAGCCCCTTGAGTGATGCTCCTACATCATACTGGAGGGGGAAATAATTCTTCTCATGATTATTTTCTTTTCTTACAAGCTCTTTTCTCTTTCTTCCACGATTTCTAATTGCACATAGGATTCGAAGTTAGTCTTCTATTGAAATGTAGGTTTGCTTCATCCTCTTCTAATGTACCTTACCTCTTATAAGCCCCTCCATATGTAAACTAGTTTCCTTTGGGAGTTTATTTATTGTAGGACTATGTGTTGTCCTTTCCTCCTCCTGACTAAGATTGTATACTTGTTTTATCTTCACTTTTGATGTTTCCAGGTCCCTTGATGGGTACACTATCTCGACATCTTATTTTTATCTAGTTCTTATTAGATCCCATGTCATGATCTTTTTCCCTTATTATATCTTTTACTCTTCTTATTTTATTGTATTCCATTTATATCTCTGGAATCATTTTATCTTCACTACCTGCAATAACTATGATGCCTTCTTCATGCACTATTTTCTTTTCCACTCTTGAACTATACCTTGCCTTGATGTCTTTATTATTTGTCTTGATTTTTTGATTTGTTAAATTCTTTGAATCATCTATCTTTTCTTATCTTCTTGAGGTTGTCTTTTGGTATCCATCATATTGTACTATTTATTCATTTCAATCCACATCAACTCAATCCTATCAACCATGCCTTGCTACTATTCCTCTTGATTATGGATCTCTCAGCACCCTTTCTCGAATAATATCCATACTTATTTGCTCATATTTGTTTTGTTGAATCTCAATCCTTCCTTTTTTTTCTCACAAGATTCATGTTCATCCTCGTTCATCAAAATCTCACACTACCTTCTCCCTAGTTTGTTATCAATTCAACATGTCCTTATCTCCCAACTTTTCCAAGAACTCCTCTTGTTTCCTTGGTATCATTATCTGAATATATACCTACAATGATCCATTATGTAGGCTCAAATTTTTTTTCTATTCATATCATTCATCATCATCTTATCTTGTTCTTCTTTTTGAACTCATCCATAAGTTTTGTTTTCTACTTCTTGTCTTTACACTGTCCTTGCATGGATTAAAATAACTATTCAATTCTCTGCAGTTCTTTGTTCAATGTAAAATTATATTTTTCATCTATTCCTTCATCAAATTTTGGACCATCCTTCCTTTCCTCTTGAACATTATTTTATCTCTCTTTTGTCTCATTCCTCATCTCAAAACCAGCATTACTTAAATTACTATTTGATTGGCTATCTTGCTTACCTCTTTCATGTTCTTCATCATAATGTTTTATGTTCCTTAGCTTCTCAATTATTTTCTTTCTCTTTAATTATTCATTCATGTCTTATTCTTCTCTTTCTTTCCCCTCATCATCTTCATTCATCTTATCTTTTCCTTTCACTATCCACACTCTTATTTTCATTTTCCTTGGTTTGTTTTTTTAACTTCTTTGGTCTCCTTTTCTTGATTCAAAAATATCACTTATATGATGTAGAGTATCATTCACCTACATAATCCTCCCACAATTGAATTAGAAGAACTACTTCAATTTAGGCTATAATAGGAAAAAAATGTACAATTTTCTCAATGTTGTAAACACCAAATTCTTGTAAAATATGACCTATAGGATCAAATCAATTCATTAATTTATAAAATCATGTTTTTCTACTTAATACACCCTATATTGGTTATTCATGCCCTTATAAATTTAAAAATTTATGACCTTGCTCCCTTTTGTCAAAATTACTTCAATAGGCTTATCGAGAAGCTTGGTTGTGGAATTATGGTAGATTGGGCACTCCATAGGGTCATTGAGTAAAATTAAAGTAGTTTTCAACACCTTTTTATAATTTTAAGGTATGGGTAAATGATTTTTAATAACTCTCTTTGCAAAACTACTTCTTTCACAACCCCTCTCTCTTAGCACACTTACCCTTACCAACCCTACTTCTAATCAAAATTCAATGCAAATTTTGAATGGAAAACTCTTTATATTGACCAAATAGTGTTTCAAGAAGCAATTTACCCAAGGAATAAAATTATAAATTATAAATATGACTTGTTTTGTAAAGATGGATTCAAAATTACAAAGTCATGGTCTAAAATTAAGTCTCATTGTACAGTGACAAAGTTTCGATCTATCTTATCATGAGTTTCTTACTCTTGGTTGCACATCCATGCAACATTTCTCTTGATTATTGATAAGGAAAGTGTCTATGTGGTATCTTACAATTTTTATGTCTTGTAAATGCATATAAGCTCCTTAATGCATGTTTGTATATAAACCCTATAGGGTTTGTCTCATTAAACACGAGAACCCAAATCTCTTAATCTAAAAACTTATTTTGAATTTCAAAGACTAATTAGAATTCAAAAAAGTCTAATTTATCCTCATAATCATTTTTACTTAATAGAAGAAGTTGAATATTTATAAATCACATTTTTATGACTACTCATTCATCATCTTTCTTCTTTGAATAGAGACATCCCACACTTTGACATGAATCTCAAATAAGAGAAAATGGTTACCTCTAAATTTTCTGATAGGTTTGAATTAATATGATGATTCCATGACCCTTAGTCTCTAATTCTCCTTTCTTGAATTCCTTATTCTATCAGCTTCCTTGGTTCATAATTACTAGTCAATGTACATATTTAGCAATTTGCCCTAATTCTCTACGGGATACACTCTTCTTGTTGACTTGTCACCCACATAGATTAATAAAGGGAATGAATGGATTCAAAATAATATTTATTGTATTTCTCACTATAATTCTACTAGTTTCATGCTCATACATCTCGAGTTCTTTAGTGCTAACTCAACCATGAAATCGAGTGTTTCGGGTTTTCCAGGAGGGTTTCAACCTCGAATATACATACAATCCTTAAGAAACTTATATACAATCCTAGATACATTAATCATCATTATCTCATGCCCTTGATATTACTTTATTGAACCTTAAACAAAAAATTATAATCTATATTGTTATGTAAATATTTTGTTAAGTTCATCACTGTTTGCAAACAGATTGTCCTTTAGGACTCATTTCTTTGAGCTCCAAAGTTTTACACTTATTAATTGATAAATAATTAAAAATTAGTTACAAGATGAATATTATACCTTCCTTGACTCAAGTAACTCCATAACTAACTTCTAAGGTAATAACCATGGTTGCAAAATGGATTTTACATTACAAGAAATGCTAGAAATGAGACTTTTGGAAGTTTCATGACCCCATACATCAAGTAGATGCTCAGAGATCACAAATAGACTATAGACACAAAAATAAACTTGAATAGTTCCCTACACACCTCTATGTCTAACTATAAGGCCAAAATTGGCTCTTAGAAATTTAAATTTTGTATTATTATACTAAAATGGAGGGATCATTGTTTTTACCTTATCTAATAAAATAAAATAATTTCAACTTTTGAATTTCTATATCCTACTAAATAAAAATTATTGACATATCAGACTCCTAAAGGACATTTAGAAGCCAAAATTTACTATACTAGCCCTAGTCTAGCCTCTGCGAAGTGATGCTTTGCATCAATGGAGCTTAACAATATCAAGCATTTACAATATAAGAACCTAACTAAATTATATATCATAAAGAATACATCTTATGAGAAATACATAAGGATTCATCCCTCCCAAGGGTTTTAGTTTAGAACTTAGCTCCATCTGTTATTATTGATATGATCTTTGAAATATGAATTACAATAACTATTGGAAGGTTAGATATCTTGTCTAGTGGAAGCTTAACAATCGTTAATCGTTATGTTGATTACTCTCTAATGATAAAAAGTAATGTACTCTAGAGATTGGTGATCACAAAGGATAATACTTATATTCATTATCATACAATGTGAAAAAAATAATTTTTAGTCCATATGTGAAGTAATTATTAATATATTCTACTCCAATTGCAGGTAAAATGTCTTCCATTGTTTGCACTCCATTCTTGACAATTCCATTCATTGAAGGTACTAAGTGCTGAAAGAAAAGAGATAAGGAATGGTTTTTTGAAATCCATACCCCTAAAAAATACTACATCGAGCTATGGTTGTTTTTATTATAGATGACACATATGAGGAATTCAATAAGGTTATATCCTCGGTACTTTTTTATCTCGAGTACACTATGTGTTGGTCAAGCATATTGACTATGAAAATAATAACTTTCTTATTCGGACATGGAGTTAGATTTTTCTATATTCGATAAATGGGAAATGCAATCCTCAATCCTCGATAGAAAAACAACCATTTTATTTTTCACCATATGGTTGGAATTTAGGGTTGTTAGTAGATAATGAAAAAAATAGCTATTCAAATATAGAAGACATTAGATTAGCATGCTTTAGATTAAAAAAATAATATAAAATTGATAAAACCCTCTTATGTTTGTAATTTTTTTAATATAATAGGTTATATTTCACCTCTAAACATGAAAATTTGTTTACTATGTTGAGGAGAACATATTTTGATAAATTGGAGACCAACCCATCTAAATAAAAGTTAGAGGGGTTGAAAAGGAAGACTAAATTAGCTACATTTATGAAGAAAGCAACCATTGTATTCATGAAAGGAGAACCTTCGAATATTAAATAGTTTGATTAGTTTTTGTTAGATGGTGAAACTATATTTTAAATTAATGTTTCAAGGTTACATATAACGCCTCCAAAGTGTCATTATTTTCTTATAGATGATGAGAATCTTGACCTTTTTGTGCACTCTATGTTGATAAATATTATTTCTACACATAGCGAAACAATTCTTCTTTCGTTCTTACGGTCTATGAATGAAATTGTGGAACTCTAAGATTTGAAATACCTGGAAATGGATGAAGTTAAATTTTATATACTTGATAGCCAAGATACAGTATGTGCACAAAAATAATTTTGGGCTTAGATACTTACAAGTCTTTGCATCTCGAGGCTACAATTTTGAAGGGATCACATTCTATCTACAAATGCAAATCCATTACTAATATTTTTAAACAACATAATGAAGTGAACAAAAAATTGATAAACACCAAATTTATTGATTAAAAATACAAATATAGATCTATTTTGAAATTTCTAGGATGTCCTCAACGTCCTAGATTGACAAAAAAAAATAGAAGAGTGGAAGGTAATGTATTTTAGTTTTATTAAATTTTTATTAATATTTACTTTCATTATATAAAAGATAAAACTTATGATTATCCTTTGAATGCGAGAACTTTGAAAATCAATGCCTTTTGATTTTCAACATAGGCGAGAATAGAAAGTCTATACAACAAATGGAATTTTCTATTGTTTTCATATTGTATATGGACTAAATGGATGACAAATTTTTAGTTGTTTATATTGGGTGGCCTTGCTTGTTCACCTATTAAAGATAATCAGGTTAAATTTCATCCAAATTCATTGGCAAGATTCATAGCCAATTCATTTAGGGTTGCTAGAGGAATGACCAATGAATAACTATCACTAATAGCAGATAAAGTACAATAAGAGGATGTCTAGTTATCTAGCTTTGTGTAGGAAGGCTTAATAGTAGAGAAAAATTTTCTTACTTCAAAGTAAAATAAAAGGAGAAAAATGAGAGCTAAAGTTCTACATTATTTTAAAGAAAAAAATCCAAATATTATTCTATTGACATCCTGTAGTGACTCAATGTAATTGAAAATTTTTAATTACATGAATCACACTACCACCAGTTGTTTTTACTATTGGGTGAAGAGAGAAAAGGAAAGAGAAAATATGATTCCCAAATAGGGGAAAAAAGTGAAATGAAAAAAAGACCATGTGGCAAAAGAAGTTCTTCTTGTCGAGGCTCAGACAATATTAGACAACTATGTGATGTCAATGGAAGAAAATATACCAACAAGGATGGAAGACATAAAATATTTTACTTGTCAATGTGCATATCCATTCCAAATTACGTTAACTCTATTAGCTATTCCTATCACCAATCCTTTCACTGTTGAATGTGTTATCACCGGTTTTTATAATTTATCCAACAATATTTATTCTAAAGTAATGATGGAGATGCAAATAGTTATTGGAACCAATTTGTTGGATTGTTTTATAATTGTTCTCTTACTAACTGAATATTAAAAAAGTTGAGAGAAACAATAAAAATACATGGAAAATATTAAATAGAGTGGAGAATCCAATCTATATGGATGTTACAAACTCTATTATAATAACGATAAATTTAAAAGCTCATGTCTTATGTACACAATAACTAGTGTGCACAATTGTGATGATAATAATGATGAAAGAGAAGAATTCACTAGGTATTTAATGGAAAAATTACCACAATAATTGTTAACTACAAGTGAAATCTGCCTAAAAGGAACCTTTCTCAAACAATCATATGAGTTCTAGGCTAAGATTTTCACTCAATGTTGTTCCCAAAATTATTTAGTATTATTGATTTATGATAGTAGTGTCACATTGTGTGCATTAGTTGAATCCAATCTATCCTTTTTTTTTATTGTTGAGACACATAGTCAAGATTTTTTTGAAACATTACTATGCTCATATGAAGAAAGATTTGTACTAGAATACAAATCAAACATGTGATTTTGTGAAATGACTTTTAACTAAATAAATACTTACACATTTCTTATTTACATAGAAAACCAAATAACAATAGGATTTGATGTACAACCCTTTCAACTTGACACTACACAACCAATTCAACATGGTGATTAACCTTTAATCATTTTATAAATATGTTTAATGAGATTTTTTTCAATTGTCATGGTTTTCATTTTTTTGACAATACTTTATGTTCACCAACCTGTGACGATAAGAAGAGGAGATCTAGCTACATCTTGCATGAATATGCAATCAAATCCTGGTATATTAGTCATGTGCATTTATAAATAAAAACCACTACTAAGCCCCACAAATTTATAAGACAATTAATGTTTTATGTAGACAACTGACTGAAACCAGAGAAAGTAATAGTGGAGTGCGCGGTGGTAACAAACATGAATATGTAATTGGAATCTAGTATGTTAGCGATGCATATTTTTAAACAAAACAATTTATAAGGCTCACGAAGTTATAGAAAATGATATCATCTAACTCTAGAAGAGGAACCATTTTCAAAAAAGGAATAATCAAATAACCCATTTATAAATCTCATGGTGGCATCCAATGCTACATATTTTTTGGTTATTATTTCTTCGCTAACATGCATTAGTATAAATGCTTAGTCTAGTCAATGATTCCATAGCCTAGCGGTCACTAATCCACATCAATATCTTAGAACTATCATCCTCCAATGTGTGGTTCAACCAATATAAATGAACCCTAGCAAGAATTGGTAAAATTCATTGAAGAGATAGAACATTTTTTTGTACTTACCATGTTATTACAAAAAACATTATGATTTTCAATTATGTTTTCATTTAACATAGCATGCAATTTATTATGAATTGATTAATGTTATTTATAATAAATATTTCATCAAAAAAAAACAAGCAAAGCGGCGGGTAAGGTCTATGCAAGCCAAGATGAAAGCTTAGTATGTGAGTGGTAGTATCCTAAAATGTTGATATAGAATTTACCATTTTACCACATAGATCACTATGTTTTTTCAAATATGCTTTCATTTTCCATGGAAATAGCTACATTTTGAGGTGTTTATTTGAAATTGTAGACACCTATAGTTTTATCAAAGCACTATTACTCTCAATATTTGCACTAACTATCCTCCTCCTCACAAATTGATGACATACCATTAGTTAGACCTATCTAATTCCCCTCTTACGACACTCTTCTTGGTCGTATTCCTCCTATAAAAAAATTATTCGGCCAATATATCTCTTATTAGATAAACATTCTTCCTTTTGACCATTCAGAATCTCATATTTCTCTCTAAACCACTTCTATAAGATTCCTAGGCTATCTATCAGGTCCACAAATGGTTATCCAAACCCCTCCCAACTCTCTTAATGAGTCTCTAATCACTTGTTAATCAAATTTAACTATCTTAAACCCTTGTTAACTAGCCTAAACCAAGCTTAACTAAACCTAAAACATGTTTATCCTAATCTAATCTAAATTTTCTTTTTGAGATTTAGTCCCACATGCCCCTAAATTTCCCACTTTCCCAAATGAAAAAAATATAAATAGCCCAATACCTCCCTCTCATTTACAAGATCACTTCTTCCCTCTAACATAAACTATAGTATTATTGTTAGGATTAGGAGTTTTATTTCATTTTATTGATCCATTTGCTTTATTCTTTGCAACACACCACACACCATGGAGTAAATGGGAAGAACCATTGGACTTAAAGCCATTAATGGTGAGATCCCATTCTCTTAAGCACAAATTGATTGCTTAGATCCTTATTAGGCTCATTTATTTAAGCTTTCAAGAATAGAGGGTAATTATATTTGTTAAGTTTGTTTGTTTGCTTCAAAGTTAATGTATGCAAAATAGGAATCCTTGTTTACTTCTTATCTGATGGTCCACTGATTGGTTTTTCACAAATATTTGGGGTCTCTTGAGTGTTCTTACCCAATTCCATAGATTTTTCAATCTTTCTTTGACAACAGTTGGCATGCCCAGTGGGACATAAAGTCCATCCTCCATTAATGGAGTATTTTCAAGATATTTATTTTCAATTTCTAACCACTTTCATGTTTTCTAGGATAAATAACTTGTTACTTGTATGAGTTCATTTTTAAGTGAGTTAAATCATCCTTAATCATGTATTTTCTATGGGTTTAAGCTAGAAATAGGATTCTTTGGCTAACCTTTAACCTGCTTGCTTGTCAAAAAATTTCATTTCCATGACTTTTGCGGGTTTTCAGGGAGTACGTGTAGGTGTCCTTAAATGGGGTGTGTAACAATCTTGATAGTTTTTATTTTATTCCTTTGCATCTCAATTGTTGGCATGTGATTTTCCTTTGTAGGATATGTTCTTTTTAACTTTGGGAAATCATGCTTGATGTGGATAAGTATTTTCTACTCTTAAGATCTTCTAACTGAACTAGAATAGTTTTCCTGATTTCATTTTTCACTTCTTGAAGGTGAGATTACAATTTGGTTTTAAGAGTTGTAAACTTATCTAATTACCCGACTCATCCTTGGATCAATTTCAGTGATCCAAGGAATGTTTTAAAACTTTGTTCGAGTGAACAAGAGCGATGAATTGGCATTCCATGAATTAAGAAACATATGGAATGAACTTATTGGATGTAAGTATTTGATTCTCTTTTGTGTGAAAATATTTCCATTCGGTGATATGTTTCGTTTGAGTCCTTTGGATCTGACCACAGCGGGTCATTCCGCGTAATTGGGATTTCAGCCTATTCATGGCATAGGAGAGAACCGAAATCCTAATCAAGGTAAAATTATTTCCTACCTAAGCTATGTAACTTGATATAATTCTGATTCTAACCTAAACTTAGTGCTAAGGGAATTGGAAAAAGTTACTAGGTATTAAAACTAAACATTGAACCTATTACTACAAGGCTATATGGTGACCTAACCTAGTGTTTTAAACTATGGCACTTTGAATTATTTACCTATGAGGGTTTATCTAAACCTAATTGCTAAGGCCTATGGTGGGGGTTAGTTGTTAGTGTTATATCCTAAGGTATAAAATTTAATCTACCTAAGATCTAACCTAAGCAAAGTAACCTATCCTAAACTATTGGGCATGAATGGGGACTTATGTAGTCACATGCATATTGGTGACGGTTCCTAAGGAATTTATGATGTTGATAAGGTTTTTATTGCACTCGGTACTACCAGCTTTGGTAGGGGTTAGTTGGCTTGGTGGAGGCTTAGGTGGCAGTATCACTAAAATGGAAACACATGTTAATTTAGACTTGGCATTCGCTAGACTTGGCAGGTGGTGGCAAGGAAGATTAGGTGGGAGATATGGAATTAATGGAATTAATTGCTTTTGGTTTACAAGCCCAAACTGTCTTGGTAGGCATGCCAGTGGATTTTTCTTGGGTTGTTTCACTTTGCATGTTTTCTGATTTTCACTTTGCATGCACTCTAGTTTTTCGAACCAGTCAGATTGAATTGCACTTCATGGCTATTTTGAGGTTTTGAATCTATTTTCATTTTGTGGAATTTATAAGAGGCATTGTGGAAGAGGTATCGGTTATTCGATCTTTCGTGGAGAAGAAGGGAAGGAGTGATCTTGGTAGGAGGTCTTCTTCGATTTGATAGAGAAACTATAAGGCATGATATGCTCTAAGCTGTTAAAATCTCTTGCTTTTCGGTAAGTGTTTTCATTAAATAAAATTTTCTTTGTGAGTTTTAAGCATTGCATGATGTATTTGGTTCTTGAGTTTATTAAGTCTTGGATTCTTGGTTTGAATCCTTTTAAAAGTAGTCTGTTTTAAGATATAGTAAGTGATTGTTTGAACTCATGTAAAACACATGCAAAAATGATTCTGTAACTCTTTTTCACTTAAATGAATTTTGTAATTTTAGCTAGGTTTTGTTACTTTCAAAAAAATGTATTCTCACTACAGTTCTTTAGAGAATCTTGCATCTATCTTGTATTGGTTGAAGCTATTGTTTTGTGATCATGTGTTGGTAAAAATCTCTAGTTTGTTATAAAGACTTGTATGTAAGCTCAAATTCTTTTGGAAACTTGTGGGTATTTGAGAATTGTGGTCAGGTTCTTGGTGTTGTTATGCTTGTGTTTCACTTCGTAAGTATATGGAGCTATGAATAGAGTAGTAGTTGGTTGGTTCTTGTTTTCAAACCTGTGAACATTTGTTGTTGCTGAAACCCTAACACATCGTGAAAATTATCTGGTGTTATCAGGATATTATGAACTATTATTGAGTGCATTTGGTTGATGTTTGTGTTTTACTGTGACCTTGTGTATTTTATTGTGAGTTCATTATGAATACAGCCTTAGCACTTACATGGTGTTGGTCTGAACTCTTTTAAGTGATCTCTTAAACTACTTTAGCTATTGAGCAAGGTTTGATATGATAGTTATTCAAACATGACGCTTGATTTTTAATTTGAACTGTTTAAATGTTGTTTATTGCATTTTATCTAGCATTAGAATGTGAAAGTTATAGTAACTCCAAAAGGAGTATTGTGATGAAAAATGAGTCGAGGAAATTGTTTCTTATTGTTGGAATTTGAAACCTGAGCAAGGTGTCGGTCTAATTGAGATTCTTTCTGGTTTTCTTGTTAAAATATACAAATCAAAAGGGAACTTAAGTTGCCTAAACTTGTTTAAAATCAAGTGAATGATTTCAATATTGGTAAGAACTTATGTTCAACATGGCACTCAGATTGGTATTTCGAATCTTGGGTAGAAGGTATCTTGTAATTATGTTGTAAGATCTTATCATATTTATTAATTTTATTACTGTAGGAAACTATTTTAAAACTCTAAATTCCTAGGAGGAAACATATGCATGTGCATGGAGAAAACTAGAAATATGGTTTTATGAGTCGGTTGGTAAACTTTGTTAGATTTTGACTGGAACCAACTTTGTAGTTTACAATTCTTATTGGGAATTCATTCTTTATTTTTACTCTTAAAGCAATAAGTTGAAAAGTATGGTAAATAATATTACTTGATTTAACTCATGGGTAATCTCGGGTGTTAACATCTACTCAGATTTCTCTTTACGTTAGGTCTCCTTAAAGAAATGAAGAACCCATAAAAGAATTAGTATGATTCGTTTGTGTATATGGATTGTGTAAGACCATTCCTGTTCTAATTTTCCTATTTGAATAAATCTCTTGGTTACAATGGTAAGTTTTAAAGGAAAAGTTTCATTAGATACCTTCTTACTTTAAGGTGTTCTTGTTCTTCTTCAGGAACTCTTATATGAATTAGAACTGTATGTATATGAAGAAGGAACTTTGTTAATCAAGTTGAAGGAAATGATTATTAAGTAGGATAATTTTCGTTAAGCCTCTTTTCTAAATCAGTTGGGAACAAGTTCATTTGCTTGAAATATTTGTTGGTTATTCCTTAGGAAAAAGTTAATCATTATTTGGTTAACCTTATCTTACTTTATCATTGATAGAAATGAAATAGAAGGAGAGTGATGACTGGTTGTTAAAAAGAGAATGTATCCTGCTGGTTGGTTGATGTTTCATCCTTCCATCTTGGATCTTTATTTATTCTGTTACGATGAATATATTAAGAAGTGAACTTGAGTTCATTAATGATCTTTTTTGTTGTTGTTATTACTTATGATTAAAGTATGAAATACTTATTGTTCATTAAAGCGAGGATTTTATTTATTGGAAAAATTAGTGGAATGCACTTTGTTTTAAGGCTTAGTGTTTATCATGCTCAATTCATTGAACTAACCCATGATAGAAATTTTTACAGATGGACTTCGTAAGTGATATAAGATGGAAAATCTTATATGATGCATTGGCTGATTGAAGTTTGATTATAGTGAAGAATTTTGATATGTTCTTGAAATGTATTGAAAAACAAAAGTATTATTCCTTTTTGAATGAAGATTGTTGTCATACAGTAAGCCTAAAATGTATAAGTTGTAAATGCATAAGTTTGTAAAGGTATAAGTTTGGAAATGAAATTGAAGGATGAGAACTTACTTGCATAAGTTGTGTGAATTATCTTGTTCCTTTGTAAAAGAAATGGAATCTTATCTTGTTGATATTCTTCATATTATTTATATGATTAAATGAGGATTCTTGAATAAGTAGGATAAAAGGGAATTAGAGTAATCTCCTTAATTAAGATGTAACTAGATAAGTTACAGAATTCAATGTTTTTATATAAACTCTTTAATATAGTAAGGTGATGTGTAATGAACACACAATGAAAACTATAGATTATGAAAAGAACAAAAAGGGTGTGTTAAAACCCTAGAACTTAACTATGAAGAGGAAGACTCTTCCTCACTCATGTAAAAGTAAACAAGAAGACAAGGAAGATATGATTTATAGTCATAAACTACATTTAATAATGCCAACTAGATTTGTTACAAAATGATCTTGTCATAGCTTATGAAAGTAGAAAACTTAAGTTACATGAGTTGAATTATGCTCCACATGATTTAGAGCTTGCTGCCATAGTTCATGCACTTCAAGTTTGTAGGCATTATCTACTGGGTAAACCATTTGAGTTGAAAAATGATCATCTAGGGCTGAAGTACATTTTCACTCAGCCAAATCTAAATGTAAGACAACGAAGGTGGTTAGAGTTTTTGTCTCAATATGATTTTGACATAAGTTACATTAAAGGAAAAGAGAATAGAGTGGTTGATGCTCTAAGTCATAGGAAGCACATTTCTACTCTTATAACACTAAGAACTCAGTTTAAGGATGAAGTAAGAAGTGTTATGGAATCTGATTCTTACTTTCAACAAGTAAAAATAGCACTTGCTGCAGATCCAAAAGATGAAAGATATAAAGGTTTTCACTTTGATAATGAAGGAATATTACAATATGAAAACAAAGTATACATACCTCTACCTAACGATTTGAGGAGGAAATTGTTAGCAGAGTTTCAAAATTTACCATTTTCGGGACACCCTGGCATTACAAAAATGCTTGCTGATATAAGACAACAATATTTCTAAAAGGAATGACAAAAAGGATGTTATTGATTTTGTGACTCATTGTCTTGAATGTCAACGTGTAAAAGCGAGCATATGCACCCGGTTGGTTTATTGTATCCTCATAGCATACCGTAATACAAATGACGGAGTAATAAGCATGGATTTTTTACAAGGATTTCCTATGTCAAGAAATAAACATGATGTTATTTTAGTAGTAGTTGACAAACTAACGAAAGTAGCTCATTTTATTGCTAGAAATCTAAAGGATGATTCTCCTATTTTGGCTAGAAGATTTGTACATGAAATTTTTAGATTACATGGAGTACTGAATTAATCATATCTGATAGAGACCCTAGAATGACGTCAAGGTTTTGGAAAACACTTAATGCAGCTCTTGGAACTAAATTGAATTTTAGTTATGTGTATCATCCGAAAATGGATGGGCCAGGTGAGAAAGAGTAAATCAGGTTTTGGAGGATATGTTACGGATGTACTGTATGGATCAGCAGTACAAGTGGGAGGAGTACCTTCCATTAGTTGAATTTGCATACAATAACACATATCATGCTTCTCTTAAGATGGTACCTTTTGAGGCACTTTACAGAAATAAATGTAGAACCCCTATTAGTTGGGATAACATTCAGAATATAGAGATAATTGGACTTGAAATCCTTAATAAATGGAACAAGTTAAAATAATTTGTGAATGCTTGAAAGAAGCTACAGATAGGTAAAAGAGTTATGCTAACTTAAAGCAGAGTTAACGAAATTTGAACTTGGAGAGAAGGTTTTCTTGAGTTAAATTGAAAAATAACTCTATAACTTTTGGTAAGGTTGCCAAGTTATCACCTCATTATGTGGGACCTTTTGAAATAGTTGAAGTAATCAACCCTATAGCTTATCGTTTAGCACTACCACCTGCTTTGTCATGAATGCATGATGTTTTCCATATTTCTTTGCTTAAGAAATACATTTATTTATCATATGTGTTAAATTGGAATTCTATACAGGTCAAAGACCAAGGAGTAATCGTGGTTAAACCCATTCGAGTGTTGGAAACTCACCAGTTACATTTAAGAAATAGAGAAATAATTCAATGTAAGGTCCAGTGGGACCAGTTTAACAAGGAAAGTGCAACTTGGGAAAATCTAGAGGATATGAAAACTACTTTTCCATATCTATTTGAATAGAATTGAATCTATTGACTGATAAAGATTTATGATTTCATCTTTATATGACATTAAGTAAGCTAGTTTTGGGTAGATAATTATTTAATTTGAACAAACAGTTATTTAATGTTGAATTCTGGAACTATAAGATTTTGAAAAAAATGACTTTGAGTAAGAAAAGTGAAGGATTTGACTGTCCTTGATGTAAATTGTTAGAATAAATAATCATCGGGATGATGATTCCTTTTAGGAGGGAAGCATGTAACACCCTTGATAGTTTTTATTTTCTTCCTTTGCATCTCAATTGTTGGCATGTGATTTTCCTTTGTAGGATATGTTCTTTTGACTTTGGGGAAATCATGCTTGATGTGGATAAGTCTTTTCTGCTCTTAAGATCTTAATTGTGAACTGAAATAGTTTTCTGAATTCATTTTTCACTTATTGTAGGTGAGATTGCAATTTGGTTTTAAGAGTTGTAAACTTATCTAATTACGACTCATCTTTGGATCAATTTCGGTGATCTAAGGAATGTTTTAAATCTACTCAAAGTGAACAAGCTGATGAATTGGAATTCCATGAATTAAGAAACATATGGGTGAACTTAGTAGATGCAAGTCTTTGGTTCTCTTTTGTGTGAAAATATTTCCATTTAGTGGTATGTCTCATTTTGGTCAGACCAGACCGACCACTGGCAGGTCATTACGCGTATTTGGGATTTGACCTATTCATGGCATAGGAGAGAACCAGAATCCTAAGCGGGTAAAAGTATTTCCTACATAAGCTATGTAACTTGATATAATTTTGATTCTAACCTAAACTTGGTGCTAACGGAATTGGAAAAAGTTATTAGGTATTAAAACTAAACATCAAACCTATTGCTACTGAGGCTATATGGTGATCTAACCTAGTGTTTTAAACTATGGCACTTTGAATTATTTACCTATGAGGGTTTATTTAAACCTAATTGCTAAGGCCTGTGGTGGGGGTTATTTGTTAGTTTTATATCCTAAGGTATAAAATTTAATCTACCTAAGATCTAACCTAATAGAGTAACCTATCCTAAACTATTGGGCATGAATGGGGACTTATGTAGTTACATGCATATTGGTGATGGTTCCTAAGGCATTTATGATGTTGATAAGGTTTTTCATTACACTTGTTACTACCGATTTGGTAGGGGTTAGTTGGCTTAGCGGAGGCTTACATGGTAATATCACTAAAATGGAAACACTTGTTAATTTAGACTTGGCATTCGCTAGACTTGGCAGGTGGTGGCAAGGAAGATTAGGCGGGAGATATGGAATTAATGGAATTAATTACTTTTGGTTTACAAGCCCAAACTATCTTGGTAGGCATGCCAGTAGATTTTTCTTGGGTTGTTTCACTTTGCATGTTTTTCGATTTTCACTCTGCATGCACTTTGGTTTTTCGAACCAGTAGATTAAACTACATTTCATGGCTATTTTTGAGGTTTTGAATCTATTTTAATTTCATGGAATTTATAAGAGGCATTGTGGAAGAGGTATCTGGTTGTTCAATCTTTCATGGCGAAGAAGGGAAGGGCGAGCTCGGCGGGAAGTATTCTTTGATTTGTGAGAGACACTATCAGGCATGATAGGCTCTAACTGTTAAAATCTCTTGCTTTCCTCTAAGTGTTTTCATTAAAACAACTTTTCTCTATGAGTTTTAAGCATTGCATGATGTATTTGGTTGTTTGGTTACTGAGTTTATTAAGTCTTATATTCTTGGTTTGAATCCTTTGCAAAAGTAGTCTAGTTTAAGATATAGTAAGTGATTGTTTGAACTCATGCAAAATGCATGCAAAAATATGTAACTCTATTTGGCTTAACTGAATTTGGTAATTTTGGTTAGGTTTTGTTACTTTCAAATGAATGTATTCTCACTCTAAGTTCTTTAGAGAATCTTGCATCCAACTTGTATCTGTTGAAGCTATTGTTTTGTGATCCTGTGCTAGTAAAAAGCTCTAGTTTGTTATGAAAACTTGTATGTAAGCTCAAATTCTATTGGAAACTTGTGGGTATTCGAGAACTGTGGTTGGGTTCTTGGTGCTTATTATGCTTGTGTTTCACTTTGTAAGTATATGGAGCTGTGAATAGAGTAGTAGTTGGTTGGTTCTTGTTTTCAAACCTGTGAACATTTGTTATTGCGTTGAAACCCTAACATGATGTGAAAATTATGTGGTGTTATCAGGATATTATGAACTATTACTGGTCTGCATTTGGTTGATGTTTGTGTTTTACTGTGACCTTGTGTATTGTATTGTGAGTTCATTATGAATACGACCTTAGCACTTACATGGTGTTGGTCTGAACTCTTTTAAGTGATCTCCCAAACCGCTTCAGTTGTTGAGCAAGGTTTGATACGATAGTTATTCGAACATGACACTTGATTTTTAATTTGAACTGTTTAAATGTTGTTCATTGCATTTTATCTAGCATTAGAATGCGAAAGTTATAGTAACTCCAAAAGGAGTATTGTGATGCAAAATGAGTCAAGGAAATTGTTTCTTATTGTTGGAATTTGAAACCTGAGCAAGGTGTCAGTCCAGTTGAGATTCTTTCTAGTTTTCTTTGTTAAAAGATACAAATCAAAAGGGAACTTAAGTTGCCCGAACTTGTTTAAAATCAGTGAATGATTTTGATCTTGGTAAGAACTTATGTTCCACATGGCGCTCAGATTGGTATTTTGAATCTTGGGCAGAAGGTATCTTGTAATTATGTTGTAAGATCCTATCGTATTTATTGAGTTTATTACTGTAGGAAACTATTTTAAAACTCTAAATTCCTAGGAGGAAACAGATGCATGTGCATGGAGAAAACTAGAAATATGGTTTTATGAGTCTATTGGTAAACTCTGTTAGATTTTGACTGGAACCAACTTTGTAGTTTACGATTCTTATTGGGAATTTGTTCTTTATTTTTACTCTTGAAGCAATACGCTAAAAATTATGGTAAATAATATTACTTGATTTAACTCATGGGTAATTCTGGGTGTTAACATCTACTCGGATTTCTCTTCTGTTAGGTCTCCTTAAAGAAATGAAGAACCCATAAAAGAATTAGTATGATTCGTTTGTGTATATGGACTGTGTAAGACCATTACTGTTCTAATATTTCTATTTGAATAAATCTCTTGCTTATAATGGGAAATTTTTAAAGGAAAAGTTTCATTAGATACCTTCTTACTTTGAGGTGTTCTTGTTCTTCTTCGGGAACTCTTATATGAAATTGAACTGTGTTTATGTATGTATGTATGTATGTATGTATGTATGTATGTATGTATGTATGTATATATATATATATGAAGAAGGAACTTTGTTAATCAAGTTGAAGGAAATGATTACTAGGTAGGATCATTTCTGTTAAGCCTCTTTTCTAAATCAATTGGGAACAAGTTCATTTACTTCAAATATTTGTTGGTTATTCCTTAGGAAAAAGTTAATCATTATTTGGTTAACCTCATCTTACTTTATCATTGATAGAAATGAAATAGAAGGAGAGTGATGATTGGTTGTTAAAAAGAGAATGTATCCTATTGGTTGGTTGAAGTTTCATCCTTCCATCGGGATCTTTATTTATTCTGTTCTGATGAATATCTTAAATGTTTGATTTGAAATAGTGAATATTAAGATGAAACAACTTTGGTTATCATATGTACCTATTTCTTGCTTATGGATATTATGTAATTCAACATAATGAAAATGGTTTCTCTTCTTCTTGTTACAAAGTTAGATAGAATTTCAAATATTTGAAAGGAGAAAAGGTGAGAATTCATACCAATTTTTGACACCTTCATGAAAACATACCGTGCTCGAGAAGTTTGGCAATGAACTATGATCGATTTTCCAATGAATTATTATACTTACGAATTTTTACCCTTATGCCAATGTTATCACACAAATCTTCACAAATTTAAGTATCCTTAAAATATATTAATGAATGCAAATCTATAATATTATATGGAAAAACACTTCCAACCTCCACTTTCTTCGGTGCATGAATTACAAAAGACACGTGACTTTTATTATTTTCTTTATATTTAATGGGTAATTAATGGCTATCAAATGACACATATATTTCGAATATCGCATAAAATTTACTTTTTCGGTTAATGGCCAATTTATTTTAGGGAAACTACTATATTAACCATATATACCACAAGAAAAAATCATCAATATTAACAATAATATCATCAAAATAAAAACATGTTCAATGTCAATTTTATCATCTTTAAATTACATAGTGAGTATATATGTATTCCATACTTTGACCATACTAAAAATGATATGTGGTTCAATTGATGTCTCACATTTTTAATTATCATATTTCAAATATTGCACAAATTTTACATTTCTTGGTTTAGTGACACTCAAAAATATTAACCATATATGCCACACATAAATAATATCAAAATTATCAAATGAAAAGAACACCATGCTCATTGAATATATTATCATCTATAAATTACATAAAGAGTATATAAGTATTTCATACTTTGACTATAATACTTGAGTGATGTGTGTTTTAATTTATGTCTCACATATTGAATTATCATATTGCCCTCAACAAAAATATACATGTTTACCAACATTGTTTTTAAGCATTTTATTCTGAGCGGTATCTTCATATGTGTGCGTCAATGATCTTATTGGCACCCATGATGTTGATCATTGGCATTGCTATGAAATAAAAAGGAATAATTCAAAATAGACAAGTATTAGCTAACTCCAATGTATGATATTTTCTATTTTAAGATGGAATGAATGACACAATACTATATTACTTAGGTTAAAAAAATTGTAACTTACCTAGGTATAAAGAATCATGAATTGAAGTTATACATCCAATATTTTATTCCTTAGTTTTCTCTCTTGTTCCATTATTTCACACTCTATTTGGATCCTTCCATTTTGAATTTATTTTAATGTCTAACTGAATATATACATGTTATTTTTTATTAACTCTTTCAAATCTCCATAAGATTTTCTTTTTCTCTTCACATATTTTCTCTTAATTGCATTTTTTTTCAAAGGGGTTTCTATCTTTGCTCCTTCCAAATTTTCAATGTTGATAGAAAGGATTTCTGATTTCCCTCTCGTTTATTTTTCAAAAGTATATGTGGTTATATTAACCCTCTCTTTTCCATTAAAACCAATAACCTTGTGTGTTTTTGTGTAATGCTGATCTATATCTTTATACAAAGTCCATATTGACTATGTTTCCAATGTTGTGTTTTCCAATTGTTTCTCCTTCTTGACGGTTTTATTCAACCTGTTCATCTTGTATTTACATTTCTTAAAAATGAATGTTTTTCCACAAAATTCATTCAAATCATCTGCTATATTATCCCAATGTTTATTTTGATATATCCATAGTTTAAATGTTCATACACCTCTTCATATTTTGAAATAAATTTTTTCACATTAGATGTTGACCACAACTCTTCTTTGTATTCTTTCATCAGCTCCTCTTTATTTCTATATCTTTCATATGTATGGGTTATTGAAGATGTTTCTTATAATTTTGATTCATCAACATCATCAACAATATATGGATAATTTAGATCAATTTGTGAATGTGGAATGCAAGGACCCAATTTTGATGTGTCACTTGTATTCTTTTGAAAATTTGAGACTCTATTTTCATTTAATTTTTTCACGCAAAAGTCCTTTATAGGGTATGTTGAAAAAACCATATTTTATGCATAGTTTCTTGGATTTGATTTGAAAAATTATGATTAGAAACGTGAAATAAAGGAAAATGGTGATATTTCCTTGTCCTAAAAATTTACTAGTTACCATAAACAATCACAAATGAAACAATTTACATACTCCATCTTTTATCTAAATTGAATTTCATTTTCCATTTTCTAAAAATAAATATATAAGGGTCTTGCGCTTTGTAAAATCACATAATCAAAACATGTGGAGAACCATAGAAAATTGGTTAATTACCTACTAAAAAATGTAATATTTATAATCATTGTGAAATGGGTGTATAAATTGAAATCATTCAAAATAAAATAACAATTCTTTACCTCTTTTTTTTTTTAGAACTCTATTCTTCCCCTATTTGAGTAAGTGCTCCTTATTTTGGTGTGGTATAGTTCAAAATGAGTAGATAATTTTCCATATTATTTCATAAAATACGAGGGCGTTATTAGAGTTTGTGTGGATTACAATTTAATATTATGCGACTTAATATTAAATGCAAGTACAAAAAAATTAAAGCATACTCTCAAGTGGCATATTTTACATTACACGGTTTGATGGCCATTTAATGTTTAGGAAGCACAATATTAATTATGTAACATTTGACCTTCCAAAAAGTGTAATTTTTATTGTATTATAAAATTATTAATCTCTCCCCTACATTATGAGGTTTATGGATAAAATTATACACACAACAGTGCGATCTAAAGTTAAGGTAACCTTTTTATAACATAATTTTTAATGTATGAAAACTACAATTCGATGTTGTTTGAGACTTAAATTTAATTGAAATTAAGTCTTTAGTATTGAGAATTATTAATACAAATTTATGTAGCATGTGTTACTTCTACTGAATATTATATACAATTATTAAACACAAAGATATAAAAATCTTAGAAACAATTAATACACATAATTGAATCAAGGCATACACCACCATCGTTAATCAAATAAAGACTAAAACTTGAACTCTATACCATAGAATAAGAATAGTTATACAATTAGAGTATTAAATACATGAATGATTTACTTTGACACAATATTAATGGCCCTAAATTTAAGTCCAAGCCACTAGTCGGCTATAGAATTTTTTTTACTAGAGTGGAAAGTGAAAATATGCCCTTCGATATGTGAGTGATCACTATTCCAAGTGTGAATCCACATTTCATTTAAAAATACATGTATGTTATCATGTAAGGTATCACACATCGAAGTGCAAGGAGAACACACTTTGACATGCGAGGAGATCAAATTTTGATATGCGAGGATATCACACTTTGTTGTACGAGGAATTAAACTTAGTATATGTACGAGGCCACAACTCTCTCGCTCTATGATCAAATATCACTATCATGTCCAAGTGTAAGTTTTCAAACTTGGAATTGCACTAAATCACACATTGAAATGTGATCACCTACTTTTCGACTCCCATTCTAGTGAATATTTAAATTTTAGTGTGTAAAAAAAATAATTACGTCACAATGGCCACTAGGCTATAAAACTACTGAAAGCCATAGGGGAAAGAAGAAAATGATTGTGAGTGGTAATGTGTAGTATAGGACCACCAGATGTAAAAATTGAAGTCAACATTTATAACTTGTATACTAATAATTTAGAAAAAAAGGTAGCCAATAAGATAAAAAACCAAGTCGCATGTACAAATCAACCAAGAAAAGGTGACACATCGGATGTCCGACAAGGTGATTTCATTCACAAGGAAGGGCCAATATTCATTTTATTAGTACTAAAAATTACCTATGTTTAATCCCTTAGAAATAATTTTTCAAAAAAAGTTAAATGCACAAAATAAAATGTGTGCATTATAAATATATTCATCTTTCCCCTACACTATGTGGTTTATGGATAAAATTATACACATAGTGGCAGGATCTAAAGGGTAGTTTGTTATATGTTTAAATATTTGTATTAAATGAGGTTTTAAAGATGTTTATATAATATGTATATTTTTATTTTCTCATTATGATTTCAATTCTTCATACTAATGTTAAAGATTTAAGTCTTCTTTGTACTAATTTTCTCTTTTTATTTACGGATACACTTGAAAATGATTTTTTTTTAAGGAGCACATGTGGATTTACTATCCAAAGGTGTGAAAGTTATGGAGGAATAATTTATCTATCCAAATATACACTCCATTGTAGAGATGGGGGAATCTAGCTTATTCATTATCACAATAAGTATTATATTCAATGGTAGAGCGAGACTGTCATACACAATTGATGATTGTGAAACCCTGGCAGAAATTGAAAACAAGGGATACTTTATCCCATGGGAAAGGAATAAAATGGTTAAGCATGCAATTTCAAATGTTTTACATGTGGGGGTTATGGCATTCAAAAATCATGAGCGAGTGACTCATAGGATACATTTAATGAGGATGAGGGTTTAAATTCTACAAGTGATATCCATTGTTTTATAACTCCTAAAGATAAGGATGAAATTTCTACAATCTACATGGTGTAAAAACATAAGTTTCCTTAGAAATAAGGTGACATAGTTGAAGGGTTTATATCCCTAGTAGAAGAACAACATGTGATTTTGGGAGTAGTGTTGGGACCCACACACTTAGGTGCTTTGTGGAGAATATTATAACTACATGCAATGATTGTTATCCAAGTCTACAATGCAACAATGAAGTTTCTTGGCCAATAAAAACTTAGTTTATCTAGAAACAAGAATTGCACTTCGTGTGAATGGAAATTCTAAAATCTAAGAAATAACTACCACATCAAACAATGACTTCAATTTGAATTTCAAGGGGTTAATGCCAAGTTGATACATTTATTTTCAAAATAACACAAATTTGTTACAAAAGGAACAACTACAAATGTCTGTGAAGGATACATGGTGCACTTTAAAAAATTATATGACATTACATTTGGGGTGCATGTTGATAAATTAACTACACATTTTTGTAATGGTTTCTCCATAATAGAAGGATCTCTTGTCTAATGGCATGTAAACTAATTGGCTCATCGAGATGGTTCCGTTATGGAAGTAAGGCTAAAATAAATTATAGAAGAGTTGTTGGTAGAAATGTGGAGTGTATTTGAAGATACATTACCTCATTTGGTATACCCAAATTCTTATGACTCCTCCATATGTAGTAGTAATGAGAACTTGATAAAAATACCTTACAACGCCTGGAAACACCAAAAGGTAAATTCTACTCCATCTAGTACTTCAAAGGAAATGGAAAATGATGAAAAATCAAGAGATTTTTTTTTCTAAAGTTGAGAAAAACCTTACTACAAATATGCATGTCTCTCCAATCTATCTTTATGCACTTTCAATCACAATTTGAATGTAACTCTAGATATGAATGAAACTTCCATAAAAAAATTTGTACTTAATAGATTCACCACAAATGCTATCAGTTGTGATCAAGGTCAAACTTCATAACATAGTATAGATAAATTGAAGTTATGTGGAAGGGATATATGTCAGAATGAATGGTATAGATGTCATGGAATCATGAAAAGAACCTATTACAGATAAAAACAATCTTGGATTAATGGAAAGAGGAGGGTAGTAAATACAAATAAAGGAAAAGAAAAACAAATTCCAAACACTATTGTAACTATTACATTGATATCCAAAATGGTGGAGAATAATTCTGATATATCCCCACACATGTCTCATTCAGTGGGACAAGATGGTACTAAAGTAACAATGAGATTGATGCTGCATGTTATAATTTTGCTAACATACTACAAAAGTGTAATGAGGGTATTTTATTGTTGGGCCTTCCTCAAATGTCATAGTCAAATATCAACAAAATATGGCAAGTAAATTTCTCCCTTGTTTCAATCAGAAAGAACAACTTCTTCACCAAATGTGACGAGTGCACAGATCTTAAGAAAAATGTGTAATGAACTCATGTCTAGAAAAAATAGCACAAATAGATCAATGCCAGAAATGACACAATAATTACATTCAATTTTTTGTGTAGCTTAATATGCATATAGAGTGCAATAAAAACAAAATCCTAATAGTTATTTGAGCATTGTGCACAAAAAAATGGACAAGATAAAAACTGCAATACCAAGGATGAGTAATAAAGAAAAATCAATAAGAAATGTTATTAATTTCCTCGTAACCTTGATTGGTATGCTAACACATGGGCATAAAATGTGGGGTTTCAGGAACTTTGGTCTCCCTTTTATTAAGTGAGGAGTAAACTTCACAATAACATCATTTGTACCATGTATCCGGAAGCTAGAAGAACCACTTACGGATCAATATGGTGATTTTTAATATAGTAGTGGGACGTCAACACACCCATTACTTGATGAAGTGTTGAAAATGATGCATATAACAAGTGTAAGGAATACAATCAGAAAAATGAGGGTTCTCCTACAACTAATACCTGTAAGTATTTATTCAAGTTCATATAGAAAACAACCACCAATTATCTACGTGTAACTAGATAATGTTGTAAGTGACAAAAAAATCACACATTGTTTGCATTTATATCCATGTTGACAACTAAAAGTGTTTTTAACATAGTGTATGTGAGTTTCCTTCAAGTGGATCACACACATGAAAACATAGATGGGACAATCGGCCGATTATAAACAACATTTTTAAATTGGATACATTCTCTTTACCACAAATAATGGAAACTTATAGAACATGCCAAGAGGATTCGATCACATTCACTTCGTAGGTTATCCAGAATCCTACAACTTTAAGGCCTTTGTTGAACAACACCTACTAAATGCTAACAACATTATTGTGGTTATCAAAAAACCAAATATGTTTAAATTCTATGGAAAATACATCAAGCATGGCATGGAGTTCAAAGCATCAATCTTGGAGTTTGTCTAGTCACATTCAATTGAGATATGGAAAATAGTGGATGGGAAAATTTTCTTACCTAATGGGGATCATCCATTGACACCCTTCAAAGAACCAAAAATATAGTAGACATGCAAAGAGGCATTCATGCATACATCACACACTAGGAAAAGAGTTCAACATATGGTGGAAAATCATACTATGTTCCAAAGATTGCATATGAGAAAAAATTTCTATGTGCCCTAGAGAATCCCTTTTTCAATTGTAACTTGATAAGAAGAGATTATTTTTAGCCAAAAATAATTCAGGATAGCACAATGTATGATCAGATAGTGGGTGCACCATGTCTTAACATGGATAGCTACTATTTTCAAAATGTCCTTTCAAATAAGGATATATATGTTGGACCTATTTTTGATAGACCTCGAGAGGAATTCAACCTAGTAGTGGATGTGAATGTTGGGAAGATGATACTAGTAAGACCGGATGATGATAATGTACCTATATGGATGGGCAAGGTAGAACTAAAAATAATACAGGATGTTCACACAAACACTCAAAAGATAAGGGTATACTGGTGGGAACCCACAAGAAAAGGAAATATAGAAAAATAAAGGTACAAGGAATGTTTGTTGAAAATGTAATGGTGGCGAAAATCAAGGGACACATCATATATTGATATAGATAGTGTCATCTGGGCATGGATTCTAAGAAAACCTGAAAAGGAGTTAAAATTAAAATACCGAATCGAGGTCATGAAGCTATCCAACAATACCTTGAAAAAATTCAAGAACAATAATTAATACCCTTACAAGGGATCAATGCTTATGTAATTTTCAATGTAATTTTCCTTAAGGATTGATTGCCTATGGAAATACATTTTCAAATCCATTTCCTCAAAATAACTTGTTTAATGTAATTCTTAACTCTTTGTTGTTCATTACTATTTACTGAGAATGGAAAAGCATAAATGTAGTTGACTTTATCACACATAACTTGCATATTTTCAATATTATGGTATTTTTATATATATTTATATAAAACTTATACCAATATTTAATATACATAAACTATTAAATAAATATAAATTAGAAGTATTTCAAAAACTAATGTTTTGTACTTTTTAAAGGGAAATGTTGTAAAATTAGTGTCATCTAAAATTTTTTAACACACATAAGTGGTCGTTAAATATAATCCCTATGCTGATGTAACTTTGTGGCACCTAGGCTTATGTAAATCAGCAAAAGCTAGGCTTATGTAATCTGTAGAGATATTTTTAAAAGATCTTTGATAAATATCCCCCTTTTTGTTGTTGTTACCCCTTCCTAGCTTTTTTTTTTCTCGGATCAAAAAATTGACTAAGTATAAAGATGAATGTGGAGGGTCTCCACATGTTTCATTGGTGAAATTGGGATGTGAAAAAAGCATGAGGGTATTTTACACTTACGCCGCATTATACACTGTCATAGGCCCCAAAGGTTTTCCTTAATAAGGGAAATGTTGAAAAGATATTAGGGATTTTCTAGAGGCTCTTCACATGTCGCTCGGGTGTAGATTCAAATAAAAGAAAGGAAAGGGGCCAAAACAAACACACAATCTCCATGTATCTATTAGGCACATTTTGAAAAGTAAAATCTCAAGTAAAATCCTCAAGAAGCTTTAGCCCGCCATGTAATGAGGAAGAAGCTTCACCAACTTAGGAAGTACCCGTCATATAAATTAAAGATGGTTATAGATATCCCTAATGAGAAGTTGAGATTTTGGCTTGAAAGGAAAGATCGTGTAAGATAATTGAATACTAGAAGTTAAGGCTCTAGTTCTAAACATCGGGGATAGATCCCCAAGGATCTATAATAAGGGATAGCATCCCATAATAAAGGGAGATTTTTTTCGGAGAAAAAAAACAAGTGGAAGCTAAGGAAGACATGAGAAGATTCAATTTTGTAATAGCCAGCCTTAGCAAGATCTTTCATTATAAGGAGATTGTAATTTGTGCCATTTCGGCCTTATGTATGATTTTCTTTATATATTAAGTTCTTGTTTTGTGCACTTGAGCTCTTCATACTCTGAATCTTCATTTATGTTAAATGATGTTAGGAATTTATGTAATCTATCATGCTATATGCCCTTAGATTTTGAATTATCTTTTATCTGTGTCTGTTGTGTTTTTGCCCCCATTTTACTACGATTTAAATATTTAAGGTATCACTAAATAGATAGATCATGCTTTAACGCTCTTTGAACTATTTCAATCAAACTCTCTAGATATTTCTCCTTTCGTAGGATTTATCTTGGCGCATCACCCCCATTAAGTTTTATGTTTCTTTCCAGCTTTCTCCTAACCTTACCTCATACAACAGAGAAGAACCAACTTCTTTAAAATCTTGAGGTCACCTTAGGGCACACATCCCACTAACCTAAGGTTTTGTACAACTATGATGGTCCATTTACAAGGATAATCATCAAAAATTTCCTAGCACGTCGATGGGATGAACATCTACACACTTAGATTTCCATTACCAAAGATCTACTAATCCTAGAAGTGTTCAAGTGGTTTGCTCAAGTTACAAGATGAATGTGAATGAGGATGAGAGTGAGGGAGGAAGGTGTGCTTGAATATTTAAAGCTATTTCCACCATGTAATAGAAGAGGTTGATAGATCTAGAGATCCCTGTATCGTCACGAATCAAGTTCTCTAAATGCCTCCACCAGGTAGGCCTTTTACACAGTCAACTAGAACTCTAGACCCATTTCTATGGCTCATCTTCAACCCCCACCTCCGAGGTAGTTTGTCTCTTGGGATCAAGGAAGCCCACTCATTCTACCCATGCCCTGGTGGTGTGGAACCCTATTCCAACTAACGCATTAAAATCACTACCCAAATTTAGTGGGGAAGACTTCAAAACCCCTAAGGAACACCTCTAAGATAGTGGAAATATGTGCAATGCATTATATAAGGCAGCATGACATCACGTTAAGATTTTTGGTTACCTCCTTTAAGGGAAAGGCCCTAGAATGGTAATGATCCTTAACCTCTAATACTATCTGGTACTTGGGACCAATTAGGAGGGGCATTGGTGACAAGGTTCAACAAGAAGTGGGACAAGTCATCACTCATGCAACAACTGATTTTTATCAAAAAGGTCCCTGCAAGAGTTAATGATAGATTTTAACACTAGGTTCTATAAAACCTACTAGAGGATTCTAGCCACGACAAGGCTACCCATAGGTATGGCTATTGTATTTTATTTAAAATATTTAAATTCAGATATTTTTGTAATTATTCAATCATTTAGAGGGAAATCCTAACCGTAAGACTATAATGTTGTGGTCCAAGCCAAAAATAATTTAATAGACATCAGAAACTCCCTCCCGAACTCTTTTTTTGATGAATCCTAAGATAGCACCCCTACCATAAGCACAAATAAAAACCTTTCTCAAGCCCCTATGTCCTTATATAACTACCTACCTACTCATATAACTCCAAATTTTACCACCATACCCTCATCTTCTTCTCCCAAGATGGATGAGATGAGAAATATTTTGAGAAACATTTCTAATGAGATAGTGAACCTTAAAAGGAATCATGTGTCTTATCCAAGGAAAAAATAACAAAATTACCAAGGTAGAAAACCCACTTATCCCGATCAATACTATAATACTCAGAGATCGCCAAACACACACGACCATAAAATCAATTAGTTCATGTACCAATGCCACTTCACAATATTCCTCCCAATAACGGGAGAGAAATGATCCCTGGAAAGAACCATTTGGCTGAAGACCCCAATGCTTGGTGCTTCCCTTGTAATAATTCTCATATGCCAAAGGATTTCCCCAAGGGAACTTACAACAGAGGGTGGCCAAACAACGATCAAGAGAAGGTTATGATGCATGTACGTCTAGACCCCACCAGTCTATGGGAGCCCAAAGTGCCACTTTCATAGCCCAGATTCAAGGGATGTCCCTATAACAAGAAGAAAAGATCATGCAAAAACACACCCTTTTATCTTGGCTAGAAGGGGACGAGTCCATATTTACAAATGAAGTATCTGTCTCAAAACTGTTTAGTTTAACTATAACCCTCACTTTAAGAAGAGAATCATTGAAGAAGATGCCCCAAATTCAAGTTCAATCAACAAGATGTGCAAAGAGCATCCAACCATCACAAACATGTCATCACCAATTATAATGAGGAAAGCTCCAAAGAGAACTATCTAGGATTAATATTCCCATCACCTCGATAAAGAAAGGATGAAGTATCAACCATCTTCTAGATCATTTCCACATGGACCCATCAATGTAGTCCAATAACTTAGAAAAGCTCCAGCTAAAGTGTCATTGTGGGAGCTTCTAAGTATACCTAAGGAAAAGTAGTTGCTCTAAGTAGCGCTTAAACTAGATAAAAAAATGACCATCACAACTATGGAGAAGGGACGGTGAAAGTTTCCTAAGTTCTTACGGAGGCCATATTGTTGAACCAAAATTGATACTCAAGTAAACCAAGTCCCAACCCCTTCTTTTTGACTCTTATTATAGGTAATAAATTATTATATAACTCCATGACAGACTCTGGTGCAAGCACTATTGTCATGCCCCAAGAAATTACAGATGCTTTGGGAATTCAAAGTGATCAACCCTTAAAGGAAGGATTTATGTAACTGGATGAGAAGTTTGTTCAAAGCATTGAAATTATCAAGGGACTCCCATTATAACTCTATTCTTACTCGAATATAACCATCTGGAAAGATATCATGGTGATTAACATCCCACCAGTCTTCGGGCTTTGCCTCTCCCATGATTTCATAGCTAATATTGGAGGATATATGTCTCTGGATTGGTCCCATTTAATCCTACGAACCAAGTATGGGTCTAAAATGAAGGTCTTTTCAAACCCCTCTCTAAGGAGCATATAACAAACCAAGTGCCTTTCAGCTTTAAAGCCTCTCATGTTATGATCGTCAAAGAAGAATAATTGTACGTAGAAGATGAGGAACCTCATAATGGTGATCATCTATTTAATCTCCCCCTAGAGATCCTTTTTGGAACTTTGATTCCACAAGCTCGGGGACTTACATCATTTTTGACAAAAATCCCAAAATCCCAAAGGTGGTGAAGGGGTATGATGAATTAGAAGGAAACTCTCCAGGGAATCCTCCAATATGGACCCTACATTTTGAAGGGGCCAAAAGAAAGAATGGATTAGGAGCTGGAGTGTGCCTAATATCCCCAACTGGTGAGAAAATACTCCATTCAATTTGTTTCAGTTCTCCTGTACCAACAACGAGGTAGAGTATGAGGCCTTGGTGTATGGTTTTTCCACCTACCAAAAGGAGGGTATCAAGCAGTTGAGAGTGTTTGGTGACTCAGAGTTGGTGGTGACACAAGTAAGGAATATTTCTTCCACCAAGAACCCAAGGATGAGATACTATCGACATTAGGTATGGGATCTCTTAGATGATTTTGAGGCCTTCAATATTAAGGTAATTTCCCGTGATCAAAATATGGAGGATGACATGATGGTTGTGATAGGATCTCAATGCGACCCAACTCAAGATTTGATTGTAAATAAAAACACCATAAAAGATCATTTGCCCTTCTATCCCTAACAACTTCGATCATTGGCAGGTGTTTGATAATGACCAACAAGTCATACACTTCCTCTAATAATCAACAAGTCACACTTCCTCCAAAGAATCGAGAAAAATTTGTAAATCAACTCCAACAAAAAATCAAGGAAGCATATGGGGATCAGATAATTCAGCTAAAGACAAACAAGCTCCCAAGAGGGTTAATTACCCTTGAAAGTATTTTGACTCAAATGATGCTAGTTCTAATCAAGAAAGTTTGAGACAGAAAAGAAGACTATGTAGAACTAGAAATAACTAAGGAAAAATGACTGAAAGTTGGAAAATCGGTGACTCAAAAGGAAAGAGATAGACTCGTATCCTTATGTCACAAATATGATAAGGTAATGGCTTGGACATATGATGATCTACATGGTTATGACAAAGACATTATCTAGCACACCATTGACCTAGAAGAGGGGACTAAGCCTATGCATCAAAAACAGAGGCTTGTGAACCCTAAGGTAGAAGCCTCATGGCTAAAGAATTGAGAAAGCTATTGGAGGCTCATATAATTTTTCTAATCAAACACATGACATGGGTTTCCAACTTGGTCCCAGTGAGGAATAAGAATGGTGAAATATGACTCTACATAGATTTCATAGATCTAAATAGGGCCTCCCTAAAATACCATTACCCCTTTCCCTCTATGGAACAAATATTACAAATTGTCACAAGCTTTGAGATGTTTTCTCTATTGGATGGATTTTTAGGCTATAACCAAATATGGCTCACAGAAAGAGATCAATATAAGAATACCTTCACAACCAAATGGGGAACCTTCGCTTATGCAAAAATGCCTTTTGGGCTCACCAATGCAGGGGCTACCTTTCAAAGGGCCATGGATACCACGTTTGGGGCATTAATAAACAAGGTAATCCTCATATACCTTGATGACCTTACAATGTTCACTAAAACAATGGAGGAACATTTTGATGCCTTGGAAGTCGTATTCAAAAAATGTCAAGATTTTGGAATCTCTCTAAACTTGAAGAAATGTATCTTCGAATCCCCAAGGAAAACTCCTAGGACATATTGTGTCAAAGGAGGGAGTCTCTATTGACCCCAAAAGAGTCAAGGCCATTTTGGAGCTTCCCCTTCTAGTTAACAAGAAGGTTATCCAATCCTTCTTAGGAAAGATCAACTTTTTTGGTAAGTTTATATCAGATTTTGTGGGGACAATCCACCTGATCACCCTCATGCTAAGAAAGGACCTCAACTTAAAATGGACCAATGAAGGCCATGAGTCCTTAGAATTAATAAAAAATGCTATTGCATCAGCCTTGGTTCTCAGAACCCTAACTTCTTCAAATATTTCATTATGTATGTATATGGGGGAAAGCATAACATAGCGTTTGTGCTGACCCAAAAGGGAGAACTACAAGGGGAGGAACACCTAGTCACTTTCTTTTCAAAGACTCTCCATGACTACTAAACAAGATACAATTTTTGGAAATACAATCTTATGCCATAGCTAAAGTTATGAAGAAGTTCAAACACCTTGTCACGCATAACAAAATATGGGTCATGGTGGCTCACTCCAACATCAAGGAATACATAATAGAGGGTGAGATAAATGAAAAAGGGCCTACTGGATCACCAAGATCTTGGATTATGACATTATAGTGAAACCCACAAAACTTGTGAGAGGTACGGGGTTGTGTCAATATTTAACACAGGAATCTATCCCAGAGGTCAATACCAAAGTGGGGAAGTAATGTACCTTTAGGAAGATAGGTCTGAAGGATGGGTCTCTGAAAAGTTTACTTTATGCAAACTGGAAAGTACCCTATCATCTCCCCTTAAAAAGAGGAGATATTATAGGCAATACGGGAGTAATTTCATCATAGTTAATGGCTTCCTATTTAGGAGGAATTTTAATGGAATCCTATTGAGATGCCTAGATGATGGGGAGGCTAAAAATTCTTGCATGAATTACACCACGGGAGCTCGGGAGGCCATTTTTTCCCAAACTACAACCATAAAAATCCTACATGTAGGATATTTTTGGCCAAGTCTGTTTGCCGATAGTCAGGAAGAGGTAAACAAATGCAGGGTGTGCCAAGTTTACACCAGTTTCCATAGGAACACAAAATTACCCCTCAATCCTATCTTGGTAGAGGAACCCTTCACCTAATGGGGTCTAGATTTCATTGGAATGGTAAATCTAGCTTCTAGCGCTAGCCACAAATGGATCCTCACAACAACTGACTACTTCACTTGGTGGGTGGAAGTAGTGCCCCTTAAGGAGGCCATAAAAAATGTAATCCTAGGACTCCTACAAGATATAACTACACACTTTGGGCCACCCCGCACTATTATATCAGACAATGCTAAAGATTTTATGGGAGCCAAGGTATCTGATTTTGTGGTAAAACATGGGATTTACCTAAAGACATCTTCCAACTATTATCCATAGGGAAATGGTTTAGTGGAGTCTACCAATAAAAATTAATCAGACTCATAAAGCGAATGGGGCATGAGCATAATAAATTATGGCATGAACACATCAAGACAACCTTATGGGATGATCGAATCACCCCAAAGTAGATCCTAAGAGCTTCACCATATGAGATAGTTTATGGGAAAAGCGTTGTGATGTCGGTTTCCCTAGAGATCCCCACATTACAACTATTAAAGCAAGTAGAGCTCCAAGAGAAAAGAGAATTAGCTCAAGAGGCCATGATTAGCCACCAATAGATAGTCAAGACTTGGTTTGACTAAAAGACATCAGAACCAAACTTTCAGGTTGGAACCATGGTCCTAAAATGGGACGCAAGAGCCACCAAGCCTGGGAATCATGGAAAATTTGATCCCCTATGGATAGGGCCCTTTAGAATTAGTGGGTGTAAGCAACACAACTCATTTGAACTTGAAACTATGGAGGGTGATCCCTTAGCCATTCTAGTGAATGAGACCCATCTAAATAAATCCTTGTAGGTCCTTTTCCCATATTGTATTATATGTACAATTTCTTTTATTTGCTTTTCCTATTTTGTTTTCTTTTAATAAGTGTCACATACACAAGTCCCTTTTGAGGAATTTTTTCCCCTTTTGAAATTTTGAAAGAACCGTAATGCCTGTTTCATTTCCAAATTAATTATCTAGTAATTTCCTCAACGCTCGAGGGGTGAAAATATTTTAACGTGATGCGAAGTCCCTAAAAAGATGCAGAGCATCAACTTGAGTTCATTAATTGGAAATGGATTGTTGTGTGAAGTGACCCTGTTTACATGTGAACCATTATTCCTAAAGTGAGGGTGGATCTTTAAGTATTAAAGAGCATTCAACATGCTAACTCCAAATGCCAAGGTTCCCCGAATTAGTTATCAAATTCTAGAGCTAAGGAAATTCTAACTATTTCTAAATTCGAGAGAGGAGTACCGGGACAACCTCTAGCTCCACACCAGAGAGAAGTCTTATGTAGGGTGACCCTACCCCCTTAGACTCTACGAGATAAGATTAAAGTTTCCACATGAAGGGCCCCAATTCAGCAACCCCACTATGATCTCTAACCCCACCGATAATGTTTTTGACCCATCCCTCAACAAAAATCCTAAAGCTTTAAGGGAGGTAGCCTTTGTTAGGTTCCTCAACACAGGAGATCGAGAATCTTTCAGCTCTAGGACTTACAAAACCATGCTTTCCCAATACATGGTGCCCCTCACACACCCATTCCCGAACTCATTCAGATGTGTGTAGACTATTTCGAGTCCAGAACCCACACCATTCAGGGTAGGCACTTAAAGGTGGTGATTATGCCACAAACTATCAGGGACATGTTGGCCCTGATGAAAGACCCAGCAACCAGTTTCTATGACATGGCCAAACTCCAAACTATCTGGGCACAATGTCAAAACAAGGTTTCGTTCCTTAATAGGGAACTAAGACAGGAGGATACACGGGAACCTCAAGAACTATCAGCTTTCCCATACCACTAAAATCACTTTTAGCAGACTCTCAGGATGTCTGCTCTATGCTATCCTTCATTTTTGGGTAGGATTAAAATAGAGGCATCAAATATTAGTAGATGGGAGCCTTATTCCAAATGAGTTCTATTGCAAAAAAATAGGTGTATCAATTTGACTTTGTAGAAGTCATCAAAGGATCCATTTAGAAACAACTCGATCGATTCTCAGTGTCCTTAACCTTTTAGGTATAATTCCTATTTTTTAACCTCATTCTTTATCAAAATGTTGAATATTTTAGTCAATTTATGACCATGAATATTTGGGATGTGGAAGTAGACTCTCAAAAGGTCATACCGAGTCCGCATTGGACCCATGTATAGTCTCATTCATCATACGTATATGAATTTTGTAATTTTTTCATGGAGCCCCTTTTACTTGAAAATGATCCAGAAAGGATTGACAACAGGATGAATGACTCAGTGCATTCTATATTCACAAATCCCCCACACCCTATGATTAGTTATTCGTCAGAGGACATTCCTTGATTCAACTTCACGGTTTTAAGAAGGCGTCCTTCATGCTCCCCAAGGTCCTCACAACTTAAGTGGTTGGCCTCAAAATTATGCGGCAATGGTAATCCTGGACACAAATTTTGGCTCAACTGAAAGAAGAAGGCACTTTTTGAACTTCCCTTAAGCAAGGGAGGAGTTACCCTATATAAAATAAAGGAAAAACATGGCCTTATGAAAAATTTGGCCTCCTATGGGTTTACCCTAATTCAAGATTCATGGAGGTATGACCTAGATGGAAAAATGGATAAGATTCTGGTTGATAAAAAGATCCCAAACTATTGCAAACATGAGCCTAGGGATTTTTTCAATACAAGGTGAAGTCCCTAGGAGGAGTCACACGACACATTTAATGAGCTCTTCGGACATACTAACCTTTGAAGTGGGATTCATTCCATCAGGTTAAATACAAGTATGATCCCACTCTTACTATGGCTAAAGGACTCTGATTGGATCTAAAAGAGAAGGACTGGACTCTAGAAAAAATCAAGGCCTTTTGGAAATATAGGCAGGAGATTGGTCAGACCACCTTGAATTTTGACGATGTCTCCAATGATGAGCAATGGGATGAATTATGGGACACTGATCATATGTCTGAAATAGAGAGTGAGGATATGGTCACAATCACATCGGGATGGCCCATGAAATCAACTACGAAGTCCTCTAGTCCCCAATGATAACAACCACCTATCCTACCTCTATCTTCCATTCCTAAAAAGAATCTTTCAGTTCTGGCTTCCACACCACAATCTCCAGTTATCCCCTCATGGGAAGGACCTATGGAAAAACTAGCCTCCAACCCACCGCGTAAGAGGTCAAAATTAGCAACAGTTTCTATTTCTCCTTTTCCTCTCCCTCCTCCCAAAGCTTCATTTCAATCTCCCCTCCACCATAGATTTTACTTTCTAAAGGTTTTCCTTTGTCTTTTGCTCCATTGAAAACTCTCTCCCTACCCCCACTAATTTTTTTCCACAACTTCCCTCAAACATACCAACCTTCTCCCTCCATGTGATGACAAGATCCTCCATGACCCTGTTGACTTCAATGTCACAACCACATATCACAATCCCTTAGGGCCTACTGCCCAATTTTCCATTCCCAGGAGGGATGGTCCCCTCTTCATCTAAGTTTTTGAGTTAAGATGAGTTCGCTAAGGCTTCCCAAGATACTAGAAGGGAAAAGAAAAATAAAAAATAGACGGAAGATGGAGCGACCAAGCATATGTAGTCATTATATGACCATTAACAAAGTTCCTTAATAATCACCCATCTTGTCCCTCATATATCCATACCTTGTGGGAAAATGCAACCAGAGGATTATTTCATTAGCGCTATATCACAACCGACCTTTGAGTTTCGGCCTCAAGATAAGGTTTAATTAATGAACGAAACCGCAACAATAGTCACTACAAACTATTTGAAACTCATTAATCAGTTGAAGAAGGTACAATCCAACCTTCAGAAAGTAGAAGCCATGGTCGCTACTCACCAAGCCGAGATAAAGGCCAAAGGGAAAGAAATTGACCAGACTCCATAAAGAGTTGAAAGGAGCCCCATCCAAGAGACCCTCATAGCTTTACGGGTGGAGTTAGAGGTAATTCAAAGTGCTAAGTTACATATAGTTGAGGTGGAAAACCATGGCCTCCAAACCAAGCTCGAGATCATCGAAAATACGTTCAAGGATTTGACCCATAAATTATTGGAACAATCCTAAAAGGGGGAATTATAACATTAGTGCAAAGGATGTACGCCTCCTACTTTGTGAATGAATTATTACTATGGTGATGGCCTTAGCCCCCACACTCAGATTCATATCGATGCTCAGGAATTGTGCTTGAATGTAGATTCCACTGCCTCCACCATCATCAATGTAGTGTCCACCAAGGTCCCTGAAGCCAAACTCTTGATTCAAAAGCTTTATGATGCTTTAGACTCTTCCCTTGGTGGTAGGGATCACGAGATAGGCATATCATTACTAAAAAAGATTAATGAGATTTTGTTCTGTGACAAGGCTTCCATCAAATTCTAGAATCTATTGGCATAGCTACATGATATGATTAGGGAGAGGAAACAAATCATTAATGAGATAGTTCAATTAGACTTCCCTTCTCCCTTCCTTGATGATTATACATTCCTCATAAAGGACCAAATTTAGTAGTTCCTAATTGTTAAATGTAGAGACAAGACTATCTTTGGTAGCTTATAATTTTGATATTTTGAGAATGTGAGATTATAGGATTCTTCCATGATTGGCATAGAGTCCCTTTGTGAGTCACCATAACTATAGAGATTTTTTTTTAAATATATTTTAATAAATAACCCCCTTTTTTGTTTACCCTTCCTAGATTATTTTGTTTTCTCTCGCTCAAAAAATCAACTAAGTATAAAGATTAATGCAGAGGGTATCCATGTTTTCACTAGCACAATTAGGATATGAACAAAGTAGGAGGGCATTTTAAACTTGTGCCATAGTGTACACATCACACAGTCTGAAGGTTTTCCTTAACAAGGGAAAAGTTGGAAAGAATTAGGAATGCTCGAGAGGTTCTCCATGTATCTCCTAGGTGCATATTCAAATAGAATAAAGGAAAGGGGCCACAAATAAACATGGACTCTCCACATGTCTATCAGGTGCATTTTGAAAATTAGAGTCTCGGGTAAAATCCTCAAGAAGCGTCATCCTGCCACCTAATGAGGAAGAAGCTTCATCGACTTAAGAAGCACTAGCCATATAAATTAAAGAAAATTGTATATATCCCTAATGAGAAGTATATATTTTGGCTTAGAAATGAAAGATCATGTAAGAGAATTGAATGCTAGAAGTTAAGGATCTAGTTCTAGACATCGGAGATAGAGCCTCAAACATCTATAAGAAGGGATAACATCCCACAAAAAGAGAGATCTTTTCTAGACAAAAAGATAGGTAGAAGCTAAGAAGAGACACAAAAAGATTCAATTTTTTAATAGCTAACCTTATCGAGATCTTTTATTAGAAGGAGATTGTAATATGTGCCATTTCGACCTTATGTATGATTTTATCTATATATTAAGTTCTTGTTCGTGCACTTGAGCTCTTCATACTTGTTGCCAAATCATTGCACCCTCCAAATGGCCAAAATGTGAATAGGACATTCGGTGTGATTGGGACACATGGGATCACCTCTCAAGTTGTGGGACTTGGGCTCGAGGTGAACCTCCTAGAGAAGGCCAAATTCCTCTTCCTAAATTAAGTGTTGTACTACTCCTAGTGTGATAAAAAGGCTATCTAGTCCTATGCTAACATTTTCATGGGGTTTTAGGGAAAGAGATTTGTAGAAATGAAACTATAATAGGGATGGTGATGCACCAAATAAAGGATGTTTCCAGACTCAGGAAGGGTTAATTTGAAGAGGGTGTGTGCACCACAGATCAACTTCACCTACTGCAACTTAGAGAGGGTACAAAATACCACAAACTAAGAAACATGCGTTCCCTTTGTTAAAATTGATTAGATAGTGTAATATAAAAGTTTCCCAATGAAGAAATATGAACTTAATAAGGGTGAATGGACACCATAACTAAACCACATGTAATACTCCACAACTCGATAAGCATAGAACTCCAAGAACCTATAGTAGAAACATGAACTTACGTAGTGTTTCTATAAGCATGAGAAAAGGCACAAAGAAGTATAGAAGGATGAAAGGACTGAGATTAGTCACAAAACACACTTTTATTCATTCAATAATGTACACAATGCATCATACATTTAGAAGAGGAAATGGTTGCCATTACAGTCTTGAAGAGGAGGCTTGAAATTTCTCTCAACACACAAGGACAACTTGCAGAAGAGAGAGGACTCTTGAAAATTGCACTTGCCTAAGATGTCTAAATTTCCAACCTATCTGACCTATTGGAACCCTTTGGAATGAGCTTCCAACTTATATTTATAGAAGAATATGTGAGAGAGAAGAGGAAAGGTCATAATTACATTCCTAAATTAAAGGTACATGATGGTTCATTTATTACAGTTGGTTGAACCAATTTGAGAAGCTTCCATCATGTGCCATTAATGCCCAATTGACCTAATATTCTCAATTAATTAAAATAATATTTAAATAAAATATTTAAATAATAATAATAAATATTATTATTAAAATATTTAAACAAAAATATTAATTTAATTACTATTTAAATGGTGGGATTCCCTGTTGAATGGTTTAACTTGAAGAGGAAGGGGTCATGAAGTAAAGGTAAAAAATGAGTCCAACTTAGTGGTTGGCTCACCGAGCCAACCCACCGAGTTGGGTATCATGCTCTACCGCATGAGTATTATCATATCGCCATGACTATCACTAATTTACGAGTAACCTACCAAAGTCACCGAGCTCCAAAATGAGCTTTGTCTTTTACTCCATGATCGAGCCAAGCTCCCTTGCATTAAAATTCTCTTGACCAGCTCGTTTAGTGAGCTCCTTCCATGTTTAGTGTAAGCGAGTTCCCTACGCCAAGATCTCAAAACACACCTTCCACCTAGCTATCACGAGCTCTAATCTAAGCTCCATCATCTACACTTCCATTTTTTAAGACTCGGTGATCTTGCATGTTATCTGCTAAGTTATCCACGCATCAATATCACCACCAAGTATTTTCCCATGAGCTATTCAATTGACTCGGTTTGTATGATATTTCTCACAAATCTCCTTATTCTTAAAGATCCATCAAAGCATCATGAGTCACTTTTTCAGTTAAACTCTATATCATCTTGAACCTATGTTCCCTATGGTCTAGTGCTCTGAAATCGGTCCATTCATATATGTAAACACTATGTTCATACTTCCAAGCTCAGCCAATATTGAGCCTTTGAGATGGCTCATTTTTGTACTCCCTCCGAGTTCCATTAGCTTCCTCGCATCGACTTGAACCTGCCACTGAGTGGCCTCAGTTCCCATCCAAGCTCTCCCTAACCAATTCACTCGGTCTATGATTAATGACTCAACTTGGTTATTGGAATCTTCCATGCGAGCTCTAGTTTGATGCATCAAACTTATCTTTGATTGAGCACATTTGTGAGTTTACCACCCATGCGACCTTCTCCAAGTTCCTCCACATTGTGTTATTTTTCCTCAGTGACTTTACCTTGTTCGCTTTGTAGAATCCTACCGAGCTCATACTAGAATGCCACATTGAGTTGTTCCCATCCCGCTTAAAACTCGAGTTGATCAAGTTACCTCATTTTTAACCAAATGAGCTTCACCAATTCACAATGACTAGGCATGAGCTTAACTCGATTGAGTGGGTTATCTCTCATCAATCTTGCCTTTATGATTTGATGTTTCATTTTACATTCAATCTCTCTACACATGCGAATAACTCACCGCCACCTTTTCCGTGAGCTCGGCCTACGAGCTAGTCTTAGGGCCTAACCAAATTACATATTCTAACACCAAGTCGAGCTCACTCGCATTGAGTGCTCTCATTTGTATTAAAAGCTAGAATTCATTTTTAACTTACAGATTCACCACAGATCCACCCTTTGTTGTATCACCTCACATCCATTTGAGCTACTCGACATCACCTTACCGTTGAGCTTCCATATCTGAATATGCTCATTTACTCCTTTGCAATTTCTAACTTATGAGTTATGTTTATGTGCCATTCAGGTTTTTTGTTTATTATGTTTCATTTAAGGCTGAATCGGCCCTCAACTCAGCTCCCAACTAAGTTATCCTCCATTTCAACCACAACATCCAACTTAATTTCCCAAGCTTGAGTTTTAAAAATCATGCACCAGTGATCATCACTTTATGTACGAGCTCCTAATCCATGTCCCTAGCCTTCAAAATCGTGGGACTATGCACACCTTTAAAAGCTCGAGAACTATCCTACCTCTCCTGGAATAGGCTCCCTTTGGTTTTCCTCGAGTCATTTACTCTCATCACCGAGTTGTGAAATCCCTGTGTTCTTTAAGATAACTCACTAATTCTCCACATTAGTTTTTGCATAGGCGAGACTATTTGCAAAGTTGAGGAACCTGAATCGATGCTCACACATCATGTTATGTTCTTGTAAAACTTGTTGAGCTTAAATCCTGAAATCATTTATTAGTTCAAACCTCTATTTTCTAGACTCATGTGGCTTTCTCCGGTGAGATACTCTTTGTGTTTGAACTCACATTGACCCTCCCGAATGCTCTATTAGGCCGAGCTATGTTATTGTGGTTCTTTGAACACATTGCATCAAGTGATGAGTTAATTTCGTTCGATCAAGCCGCTCCACATTACACACTACTTTGCATTGAAAAATGAAATTTTCTCATCACCATGCCATCTCGGTGATGGACTTGGTCTTCATAACACCATATTTGTCAAGTTACCAAGGATGTAATTTATGTAGGAGATTAAAAAATAGCACGATGAGCCATTCATGTTCCACAAGCCTATTCCTTATGGTGATCTTTCCTCAAATTCTCACTTATTGGAAAAAATCCTAGGCGGACCCAAAATGTTGGCTCAATAAACTCAAATATCAACTCATTGTTTTCCCATGTAAATTTTTCCACAATGGCTATTTCATCTTAGGATTCCACCTATTTTTTCCCATATGCATGACATGGGCTCCACACCATGCAAGTCGAAATGGGAACTCAAGTTTTCAATACCATTTCACCCACGTATTATTTGGTGATTTGGTTCCCGATGTCCACTTTTGTAACTTGGAACTGCCATTTCACTATAGCCCAAACCTTCCAACATTGACTGAAGAACTTGCTAGAACTTGATCATGAGCTTAGTTCATCATGAAATCAATCTCTCCCTTTCCACTTGGCTTGGCTTACCATCTTTCTCACCAACACCATTTGAGGTTGGTATTTCAACACAATGGTGAATCATTTTAATGTGAAGGCAGATCAAGTGTTAAGCTCTACCCTTATCCACTCGCTTCGAGCTTGTGGATTTTGATCTTTGCATCAAACTATATGTTACTGAAACCCTGAATTATGTGGTTTTTAGCTCCTCGACAATGCACACACTACCGAGCTCGATTCTTCATGCATGAGTCATATAACAACTCAACCCAAATTCATGTATGTCCTAGTTCGAACGTCGAGCTATCACAACCAAAATCTCCTTACACTGTGACATGCGAGTCATTTTTCTACTGATTCATTGGCCTTGCTTGGAATTCTCTTCAATAGCATGAGCTCACTAAACAACCCAAAACATTCCCTTGTTGAGTTCAAACTTGATGCATTGAGATGATTATTATCTTAAAACCTTCATGTTCAACTAGCTCACCCAAGCTAAAAATCAAAAGACTTTAGACAACTAGCTCTTATCATATAAACCTAGCTTGTTGAGTAGCTCACCGAGCTACTCGGTGAGCTGATTTGGCTTGGTGCTACTTATGATCTCCAAACTGATTTTCACCTGATTTTAATCATCTTGGGCTCTTTCTTGAAACCGAGAGAGTCATGGAAACTTGATAAGATCTCCTAAAGGTAAATTATTGATTTGGTCAATTTATCCGCATTGACTAGAAGTGGGCCCCTAGGACCAATTTCATGATTTAATCATAATAGGATCTCGTTGTCAATTTTTCCTTGTGTGCAAAATTGGATAACATTTTGGTGACCTCTCAGGGATGATTGCCTACTAAGCATGATTCTAGTAGCCTTAAGTCATCCATTGGGCATGGAGTCAATATTGGAATCTTGAAAGTGATTTTATCTTCTTTGATACATCATGGAATCTCTTTGAGCATTCGATCCGGGACCTTCCTGGAATGCTAAGCATGAGTTATACTAAAACTATTGAATGCTTGACATCTATGGAACATTACAGAATTTTGAATAAGGTACATCATGAAACTCTTATGGAAACCTTAAACCTTCCTTCTCCTTTAATACCTCCAATGATGAAATAATGTGCAACAAAAAAACAACAAGGAAAGCGAAATAACAACAACACACACAACAATGAGCATAAGCACTTGGACAAAAACACCTAAATAAATTGTACAGGCGGTGGAATGCTTCTCAAAAATAAGATTTGAAATGTATCCCATTTACATGAATGGGTGGTTCTTCTCCATTGAGCCTAGATAAATGAAATGAATTCACCTCTTTACAACTCATGATGATGTATGGCCTGCTCCAGAGAGCATAAAACTTGGCGTGCTTTCCTAATTTAGTTCTGTCTTCATCCCATTTAAGGACTAGATATCCCTCTTGAAAATGCCTTTCAAAATCCTTTTTGTAAAAATATTTCTTAACATAAGCTTGATGTTACTCCAAATTCTTCATAGCCTTGTTTTGTACTTCCTCTAACTCCATGAGTTCAGCAAACCTTACTGTCAGAGGATCACTCTCCATAACTTCAAGTTGATGAGCTAACTCCAAGGAGAGTGGAAGTTTTTCTTCCCTTCCATATACAAGCACAAAAGGAGAATTCCCTATGGCCCTTTTAGGTGTGATCCGATCTGCCCATAAGGTAGTCTTAAGCTATGTATGCCAAGTCCTCTTGTTAGTTTCCATCATGTGCTTAATAATCCTTATGAGGTTTTTGTTACTAGACTCAGCCAATCCATTTCCTTGCAGATAGTAATTGGATGAAGTCTTGAGGTAGACCCCATTTTTAACATCCCATTCACTCAACTTCATACCAAGAAAATCCATCACGTTGTCTAAAATGACTGTAAAAGGAACACCGAACCTTGTCATTATACCTTCCAAAAAATCCAAAACTACCTTTTCATTTCTCTCTTTCAATGCTACCACCTCTGTCCATTGAGTAAAATAGTCTATTGCAGTAAGGACCCATTTATGTCCATCACTAGATGGAGGATTAATCATTCCGATGAAGTCTAACCCCATTGAACAAAGGGTTGATCCACTTGAATTGGATGTAGTGGAAGAGCTACCAACTTCTGCTTGCCTGTGAAAAAGGCACACTCTTTACATCTCCTTACCCAGAGATGGGCATCTTTGAACAAATCTAGCCAATAGTAATTGGCTCACATGATCTTGGTAGCAATTGTTCATGCAGAGTAATGTCCTCCAAATAGGCCATTATGAAACTCTTCTAGTATCTTACTCACATGTTCTGGTCTTATGCACTAAAGGAGGACACCATTCAAATCCTTTCGAAAGAGAATGTTATCTACCAAAACATATGGAATAGATTAAAGATGGAAATTTTGTCTTTTTTTTTATCCATGTTCACAGGATATACTCCTAAGAAGAGGAAATTCTTCATTTTGGATAACCAGTCAACTTGATCATCACTCTCATCAGTGTTTAGGAGCATCGTATCCTCATCACCTTTTGATTCCATGTCTGTAGCAAGTTGTTGACACAAACCTTTACCTCTAACAAGTTTGGTAACCTTGATATGTACATCATACTCCATCACCTTCATGATCCATCCAATGTGCTTCTCATTCATCTCTTTGTTCAGAAAAAACTCCTTGACACCTGGATGAGACACCATCAGATGAATTTTGTTGTTGGACAACATGTGCTTGAATTTCTTCAAAGCTCAAATAACCACAAAGACCTATTTTTCAATGAATGAGTATTTGAGCAGTCTTTGAGGGATTGACTGAAGAAAGCAATTGGTTGCTCCATTAGATCATCATTTTGTTGGGTGAGGATCCCTAAAATGCTCTCTTGACCTACAAAAGCATAAAGGATAAAGTATTTATCAAACCTAGGGTTCACTAGTGTGGGAGCTTGAGAAATTTCCATTTTGATGGCTTTAAAGCTCTCTCATCCTTCCTTTTTCCATGAGAATGGCATGTTTTTCTTCAAAGCATGGTTTTTAGTGGTTTAGCCAATGTCATGAATTGAGGGATGAATCTCTACATAAAGTTTATGGTTCCTAGAAAACTCTAGAGACCCTTCTTATGACTTGGGAGAGATAAGGACATAATCAAACAAATCTTGGTTAGATTGATTGACAGTCCTTCCATTGAAACAACATGCCCCAAAAAATTTCCCTCATGCACTATAAAAATACACTTCTTGGGATTAAGTGAAACCCCAAATTCCCTACACCTTCAAAAAACCTTCCTTAGATGTGTGATGTGATCATCTACATGCTTAGAATATACTGATTATTTCATCCAGGTAAACCAAGATGATATCATTGATTAGTCCTTTAAACGCCATGTCCATGGCTCTTTGGAAAGTATCCCCAACATTGGACAATCCAAATGACATTTTGTTGTAGGCATACGTGCCCCACTTGGTAGTGAAAGTTGTTTTGAATTGGTCAGATTCTTGGACTAGGATTTGATTGTAACTGAATATCCATCGAGAAAAGAAAATATTTGAGCTCCTGCCACTATTTGAAGGATCATCTCCATTAATGGAAGAGGGAAATGGTCTTTCAATGAGGCACGATTCAAATCCTTGAAATCTATGCACAACCAAATATCTCCATTCTTCTTCCTTACGTGAACTAGATTGGCTACCCATGAGGAATGCTTGATGGGAAAAATTATGTAGGCCTTGATGAGTTTGGTTAGCTCATTTCTCATTAGTGGCTCTATTTTGGGATTAATCAACCTCTGTTTCCACCGAACTAGCTTAACATTAGGATCCAGTCTAATGGTATGTTGTGCTAGACTGGACCAAAACCAAACAAGTCTTTATAGCTCCATGAAAATATGTCATGGTATTGACAAAGTTTTATGAAATCTTATTTCTCTTGAGAAGTACACACTTTTCCAATCTTCAAAAACTTCTCATGTGCTACCTCAACTTCCTCAAAGTCTTCTTTGACCACCATGTTAGAGCTCTATCTTTTTGCTTGATCATCTGAATTGAAAATGGATTCCATAGTGACTTATGATTTTGGTATTTTGTCACTTTTCAATTGTATAATTTGATCACCATATGACTCTTACAACTTATCCTGATTTCTTGCAGAAAATTTGCCTCTTCTTATAGGAAAAGGAGAATTTTTTGTCACTATCAAACACTTTCTAGCTACTCACATTATCAAGGACTATAGGTTAGACCACTATTTTGACAAATTGCTTCCCTTATTTTATGACATCAACAAGTATGTTGTCATCATGCGAGACAATTCTAGCAAGCATATTAGTATCTTGATTTTGATTTCTAGGAGCGCATGGATTCTAAAAGCTTCAAAATATTCAATCAAGTCCCAAACTCGGTTCTTGTATGATCTTAAAATATCATTCTTTGATGCACTTTGCATTTGCATGCGTCACTTGATGGACAACAAACTCACTATCTCTAAAAATAGTAAGGGCTTTAATCCCCTTATTTTGGGCTAGCGCATTCCTTGACAAGGGCCTCATATTAGATAACATTATTAGTGCAACTGAATTACAACCAGAAAGATGGGAAGTACTTATCTCCATTTGGAGAAATTAACATAACACCAACACCAATTCCATTCTTACTTGCTTATTCCATCGAAGAACAATTACCACAGTACTTCCAAATCACTTGGTGTTTTGACAAGTTGTGGTATGATTGTATCTTCTTCATGAATGTAGTATGTACCCAATCCTGTTTCTTCCAAAAGTAGAAAACCAACTTTATCTTCTACCAATACATCAGTTTAGGGATCGTACTGATGATCTCCACTTACTTCATCTAGTAATGTATTGGGGACTTCTTCAACAAGAGTGGTTGGTTCATGATCAAAAAATTCTTATTTAGGATATCTAATGGTGTAATTCCCATTTATAGGACTAGCAGTGTAGGGTTCTACATGGTTTTGGAAGATTGATTCAGCCCTTATAGTCACTTTGGTTCTGTATCAAGTCTTGAGAATCATATGTCAATCGGTTGATAGATAACTACCCATCTTGGCAGTGAAATATCATGAAAGGAAGATGATGAAGAGAGGAGGAAGATCAATGAATGAATGGTAAGTTGAAGTACTTTGATAACTCAAATAGTCTTAATAATTGTTCCATCTCAGCTGAATAACTCCTCTTATAATTGGCACATATTGTATGCGTAGTACATCTATAATTTACTTGGGCGTGACTGAGCTACTGACACTAGAATCGATCATGTAATTGTGCACCAGGTGGTTGCCAATGATCAAGGAAATATAGAATGGTGGTAGTTTGTTTTCTTTAGGAATAATTTTCCCTTCTGGTTGACACAAACTCATAGTAGTTGTTGCTCCATGAATTGATGATCTGCCAATTGAACCAAAATTGTTCAGATCCTCTCGCAACAAGTTCCTTTGATAAGGAATTGAGAGAGCATCCCACATATTAATGCTCAGGTTTGTTTTATTAATTTGTTCCACTATGATGAAGGGAATTACTTGTAATTTTTTTATGCTTCTTTGAGCATTGGGATCCTCCTTTGGAAAATTCTTGTTGGGTACCGTGATGCTTGATGAACTTTCTTTTCTTGTGGCTTGGCTAGCAAGTATTTCTGGTAGTTTCTTTCCCACATCTTTATCAACCACCACTTGTGTTTGAGGCTGTAAAGAGGATGTTTGATCAGCTTTGTAAGTTTTAGGTTTCATTTCTCTCTTCTTGGAACAAGTGTTTTCATGACTAATGATGGATTTATATTCAACCCACAAAAATATTCTTCTTGCTAGTTTAGAAAATTGGTTTCTTTAGGTACCTATGGTTGATATGTTATTTCTTACATAGATGTGTTCTCTATTTTCTTAGAAGGGGTAGATACACTTTGAACCATAAGGGCCTAGCCAAGAACTCCATTGGGACAAATATTTTGATTGTGGGGTTGAGAACAAGGGTAGCACCATTCGTAGTCTTGAACTAGATTATTCTGGATAGGTATAATGGCTCTAGATGAACTAGTAGCAAGAGGGTTTTGAAAGTTCAAAGGTCTAACATTCGCAGCTTGATTTGTAGCTTGATTTACGGCTGATTTTTCCCTTGAAAAGGAGGATAGTTAGCCTAATACTGCTGATTTTGTGGTTGATATGGATGATTGTATTGAAATTGTTGCCTCTTGAGTGCAAAAATCTTGTTTCCAAATGTTTACAATAGTAACTTGGCTTCAAATAGATCATTTGAAGAGGTAGGGGCAGACTGAGTTGGTTGATTAGAGGCTGCTGGAATAGGAGAAATGATAGGCTGATTGTTCATAAGATCCGGAGACAATGGCATTGGTGGTCGTGGAGCTATCTTTCCAGCCTGAATCAAGGAATTTTCCACTCTTATGGAAACATCGTAGGCGTCAGGTAATGTAGCCCCTCCCATGGATTGGATCATGACTGCTACATCACTATTCAAGGCTCACAAATAATACAAGAATGCATTATGTGTAGAAGGCTTTACAAGTGCCGGAATCCTATTCCAGGTCCTGTGGAATTAGAAGTTGAAGTCACTCATGTATTCTTGGGGAGCTCTCTTCATGGTAGTGAGTTGTTCCAAAAGTGAAAGATTATCACTCTTGTCTTCAAACTATTTACAAATATTTTCTCCTAATTCATCCCAAGTGGTTATACTACCAACACTTAACCCTCGAAACCATTGAAGTGATTTTCCCTTAAAAGAGGTAGCAAGAATTCTAACCGCAACGTTGTCCTCTGTGACATTATGTACAACACAAATGTTGGCTACATCAAGAATATGTTCCACTGGAGTAATGTGAGTTTCCCCTGTGTAAAAGGGTAAAATTTTATTACTGAAATAAGTATAGGATCATGTTGAGCCAACAAAAGAGAACTACTTACATTGAAATGGGGGGAAAATGAGGTTTCATGCCATAGCAATAAGATTTTGATTGTTCCTTGGTGGAGTGAACCTTCCATACAAACGAGTTAAATGACCCCTACAAGGTAGACCTGTAAATGGTGATGTTGAAATGCCTCTTCATCTTCTCTTTGGAGAATACAAGGAAAGTTTGATATGATGATAATTTCCTTGCTTTGAAGAAACTCTTGTTTGAATTATTTACATAAGTTAACGCACTAAGATTTGGAATCTAGAGATATAAAGTCATCAGGTACTTTGACTTGTGTAAGTGAGAAGAGAAGTACCAACTCTTTGTCCCACCGGGTGTGCCAAAAAATATTGTGTTGGTAGCATGGTGGCTAAGATATTACAATGGGATAACTGTGAAATGTAGAACCTTCACCTATTGTCCCACTGGGCATGCCAAAACTTATTGTCTCAAAATCATTGCACCCTTGAACGACTAAAATGTGAATAGAATTTTCAGTGTGATTGGGAAAAATGGATCACCTTTCAATCTATGGGACTTGGGCTTGAGGTGAACCTCGGAGAAGGCCAACTTCATCTTCCTAAACTAAGTGTTGTAATACTCTTACTTTGTGATAAAAATGCTATCTAGTCCTATGCTAACATTTTCATGGGGTTTTAGGGAAAGAGATTTGAAGAAATCAAACTATACTAGGGATGGTGGTGCACCAAATAAAGGGTGTTTCTAGACACGGGGAAGGGTTAATTTGAAGAGGGTGTGTGCACCACAAATTAACATCACCTCTACCGCAACTTAGAGAGGGCAGATTACCACGAGACTAAGAAACATGTGTTCCCTTTGTTAAACTTGATCGACAATACAATATATCAATTTCCCAGGTGAATAAGGATGAAATTAAGAAGGGTGAATGAACAACAAAACTCAACTACATGCAATACTCCACCATTCAATAAGCACAAAAATCCAAGAACCAATATTAGAAACGTGAACTTGCAAAGTGTACTGTAAGCATGAGAAAATCCACAAGGAAGTATAGAAGGATGAAAGAACTGAGATTAGTCACAAAACACACACTTTTATCACTTCAAGATAACATGCAAAATGCATCATACATTAAGAAGAGGAAACGGTTGCCATCACTGTCTTAAAGAGGAGGCTTGAAAGTTCTCTCAACACATAAGGACAACTTATAGAAGAGAGAGGACTCTTGAAAATTGCATTTGTGTAAAATGTTTAAATTTCCAGCCTATCCGACCTGTTGGAACCCTTTGGAATGAGCTTCCAACTTACATTCATAGAATAAGATGTGAGAGAGAAGAGGAAAGGTTATAATTACATTCCTAAATTGAAGGTACATGATGGTTCATTTATTACAGTAGGTTAAACCAATTTGAGATGCTTCCATCATGAGTCATTAATTCCCGGTTGAGATAATCTTCTCAATTAATTAAAAGAATATTTAAATAAAATATTTAAAAATAATAATTAATATTATTATTAAAATATTTGAATAAAATAAATCAATTTAATTACTATTTAAATGGTGGGGATCCGCATTGAACGGTTTGACTCCAAGAGGAAGGGGTCATCAAGAAAAGGTCAAAAATGAATCCAAATTGGTGGTTAGCTCACCAAGCCAACCCACCGAGTTGGGTATCGAGCTACTCCATGAGTATTCTCATATCACCGCAACTATCATTGAGTTCGAGAAACTTACCAAAGTCACCGAGCTCTAAAATGAGCTTTGTCTTTTACTCCACAATCAAGCCAAGCTCCCTTGCATTAAAATTATCTTGACCATCTTGTTTAGTGAGCTCCTTCCATGTTTACCAAGCTGAGTTCCCCTGTGTCAAGATCTCAAAATGAACCTTCCACCTAGCTATCCACTGAGCTCCAATCTGAGCTCCATAATCTACACTTCCATGTTTACAGAGACTTCAAGTGAGCTTGCATGTTATCTATTGAGTTTTCCATGCATAAATATCACTGCCAACTATTTCCCCACGAGCTCTTCAATTGACTCGATTTGTATGAGCTCACTCATATAGCTCCTTACTCTTAAAGATATGGAGGCATAATGAGTCACTTTTCAATTAAAATCTATGTCATCTCGAATCTATGTTCCCTATGGTCTAGTGCTCTAAAATTGGTCCATTCATAATGTAAATATTATGTTCATACTTCCAGGCTCACCAACATTGATCCTTTTAGATGGCTCATTTTTGTACTCCCTCTAAGTTCCATTAGCATCCTCACATAGACTTGAACACCGCCACCAAGTGGCCTTAGTTCCCATCAAGCTCTCCTTGGTGATTCACTTGGTCTATGATGAATGACTCAACTTGGTTATTGGAATCTTCCGTATGATCTCTAGTTTGACGCATCAAACTTCTCTTTGATTGAGCACATTTGATAGAGCTCACCACCCATGCAACCTTCATCAAGTTCCTCCACATTGTGTTAGTTTTCCTCTGAGGAATTTACCTTGTTGGCTTCATAGACTCCTATTGAGCTCATACTCGAATGCCACATTGAGCCATTCCCATCTTAGTTCCAACTTAGTTGATCGATCTACCTCATTTTTAATCAAATTAGCTCACCAATTCATAATAACTAGGCAACAACTTAACTCAATTGAGTGGGTTATCTCTCATTGAGCTTGACTTTATGATTTGATGTTTCATTTTACATTCAAGCTCTCTACACATGTGAACATCTCACTACCACCTTTTTCGTGAGCTTGGACTACGAACTATTCTTAGGGACCGACCAAATTCCATACTTTGACACCAATTCGAGCTCATTCACATTGAGTGCTCTCATTTGTATTGACAATCGACTTCATTTTTAACGCATGATTCACCGCAGAGCCACCCTTTTTGTATCATCTTGCATCAAGTGAGCTACTTGACATCACCTTACCACCGAGCTTTCATACTAAATATGCGTGTTTACTCCTTTCGCAATGTCGACTTATGAGTTATGTTAATGTGCCATATGGTTTTGTCATCTGTTATGTTTCATTTAAGGTGAATCGACCCTCAACTCAAGCCCCCAATTGAGTTATCCTCCATTTCGACCACAACATCCAACTCGATTTACCAAGATTGAGTTTTTAAAACCATGCACTAGTGATCATTCACTTTATGTGTGAGCTCCTAATCCATGTCCCTAGCCTTCAAACTCGGGGATGATGCACCCCTTTACAATCTCGACAACCATCCTACCTCACCTAGAATAGGATCTCTTTGGTCATCCTTGATTTGTTTACTCTCATCACTGATTTGTGAGCTCCTTGTGTTCTTTAACCTAACTCACTAAGTATCCGCGTTGGTTTTTGTGAAAGAGATCCTATTTGTAAAGCTAAGAATCTGAATTTATGCTCACACATCATGTTATACTTTTGTAAGACTTGTTGAGCTTTAATCTTGAAATTATTTATTAGCTTAGCCTCTTTTTTCTAAACTCACCTATCTATCTCCTAGCGAGCTACTCTTTATGTTTAAACTCACATCGACCCTTTTAGATTCTCTATTAGGTCGAGCTATGTTACTTTGGTTCTTTGAACACATTGCATCAAGTGATGAGTTAAGCCCGTCCGATCATGCCGCTCTACATTACACACTACTTTACATCAAAAAATGGAATTTTCTCATCACCATGCCGACTCGACAATAAACTCGGTCTTCATCGCACCATATCCACTAAGTTACCAAGGATGTAATTTATGTAGGAGATGAAAAACTACCCGATGACCTGTCGTGGTCCATAAACCTATTCCTTATGGTGATATTTCCCCAAAGTCCTACTTGTTGGCAAAAATCCTGGGTGGACTCGACATGTTGGCTCGACCAACTCAAAGATCAAATCATTGTTTTCCCATGCATTTTTTTTCGCAATGGCTATTCCATCTCGGGAGTCCAAATATTGTTTTCCCATGCACAACATGGCCTCCACACCACGCAAGTCTGAAATGGGGAACTCAGGTTTTTAATACCATTTCACCCACGTATTATTTGGTGATTTGGTTCCTGATGTATGCTTTTCCACCTTGGTAAGATGGCTCTCATATTCTTCCATTTCACTATAGTCCAAACCTTCCAACGTTGACCAATGAACTCCTCGACCTCGATCATGAGATTGGTTTGTTTTGAAATTAATTTCTCCCTTTCCACTTGGCTCGACTTACCACCTTACTCACCAAAGCACCGTTCGAGCTCAAGTATTTCAATAGAATGGTGAACCATTTTAATGTGAAGGCAGATCAAGTGTCGATCTATACCATTATCCACTCGCTTCAAGCTTGTAGATTTTTATCTTTACATCAAACTATTTATTCGAAACCCCGAATTATGTGGTTTTTAGCTCCTTAATAATGCACACACTACCGAGCTTGATTCTTCATGCACGAGTTGTATAACAACTCGAACCAAATTCATATATTTTATTATTCAAGTGTCAAACTATCATAACCAAACTCTCCTTACTTTGTGACCTACGATTCATTTTTCTACCGATTCATCGGCCTTGCTCGAAATTCTCTTCAATAGACGAGCTCATTAAAGAACCTAGAATCTTCCTTTATTGAGTTCAAAATCGATGCATTGAGATGATTATTATCTCAAAACCTTCATGTTCAACTAGCTCACCTGAGCTAAAAAACACAAGACTTTAGACAAATAGTTCTTATCATATAAACCTAGCTTGTTGAGCTACTCGATGAGCTGATTTGGCTTAGTACTACTTATGATCTCCAAACTAATTTTTACCTTTAGTTTAATCATCTTGGGCTCTTACTTGAAATCGAGAGATTAAATGAAACCTAAAAGATATCCTAAAGGTAAATTATTGATTTGGTCAATTTATCCGCATTGACTAGAAGTGGGCCCCTAGGACCAATGTTGTGATTTGATCGTAATATGACCTCATTGTCAAATTTTTCCCTATGTGCAAAATTGAATAAAAATACTCTAAATTTTCATTTCGTTAAATGATGTTTGGAAGTTATGAAATCTATCATCTTATATGCCCTTATATTTTCACATATCTATTATCTATGTTTGTTGTGTTTTCTGCCCCCCTTTTTATAGATCTGATTTAAATCTAAGATATCACTAAATAGATAGATCATGCTTTACATCTCTTCGAACTATTTCAATCAAACTCTCTGGATATTTCTCCTTCCGTAGGATTTATCTTGGCATATCGCCCCTGTTAAGTTTTATGTTTCTTTCCATCTTTCTCCTAACCTTACCTTATACAATAGAGAAGAACCAACTTCTTTAAAATATGGAGGTCACCTTAGGGCACATGCCCCACTAACCTAAGGTTTCCTATGACTCGATGAGTCCATCCACAAGGATAATCATCAACAGTGACTTAGCGAAGCTAGGCTTATGTAGCTTAGAATGGGTGGGCTTATCAAACTTGCTATCGGTAGAGGTGGTGTAACTTTCCAACTGCTAGGATTATTTCACCTAGATGATTCTACTCTTGTGTAAATTAACATCCACCAGGATTATATAAGTTAACAACCTATATGCTTATGTAATATAGTGGTTTCTAGGCTTATGTAAGTTAACAACCTATACACTTATGTAAGATAGTGGCCACTAGGCTTATCATCCTTTTATGTAACTTAGAGGTCACAAGGCTTACGTAACTTTGACCCCACTTGGCTGATTTCACCTAGCATGCATTTTCATCATGTAAGTTAGCAACCGCTAGGATTATTGAAGATAAAAAACATGGGGCTTATGTATGATAGCAGCCACTTGGCTTATGTGGGGATTCAAATAAAAATATATATAAAAATCCTAAAATAATGAAACTAAAATCCAAAAATTGGGATTTATAAATTGGATTACAATAATGGTGAAATTGGAATCCAATAATAGCACTATTGGAATCCAATATTAGCCAAATTGGAATCCAATAATAATGATATTGGAATCCAATAATAGTGAGATTGGAATCCAATAATAGTGAAATTGGAACTAGAATAAATCCAATAATGACAATATTGGAATCCAATATTGTTAATAATGGAATCTAATAATAGTAATAATGGAATCTAGTATAGACAAAAATGGAATCCAATATATGTAAAATGGAGATGGATTTCTTCCAATACTTGAAATATTGGAGTCTCAATTCACTGGAATATGTCCCAATTTAGTGAAATAAGTATTTATATGACATGGTGAAGGAGTGCATTGATTTAGAGAAGAATGGTTGAGCCTTCTCATTAAAAACAAATGAAGTAGGTTCTTAATGATTATTTCTCTATAAAATTCATTTGTTTCTATCATACATTAGGTGTAGAGGTAGGTTCAAAAGTTTAAAGAGAGTTTGTGAAGAGAAAATCATGGTGAGGATAAAACTCAAGTATGATTGTTAGATTAAAACATGTAAAGAAAATATGAATCACTAGTACTATAAATAAATATAAAATAGATAAAGTGAGTGAGAAGACTAACATGGTATGTTGTGTCGAGTTTACTTAAAAAGTGAAGAATTTATTTTTGAGGAATGAGGAATCTAAGTCAAGGAGAATGTTTAGAGGAAGGATTTTTGAGCTAAGTTCTTTTAAAAGGAAACAAATATTTAATATGTCTAGTTCATGTAGAGTTATTGGTGTAAGACGTTGAGAGGGAACAAACATGGTTAAGAAGACTCATAATAAAGATAAATTAATATGTGTTGGTTTTTAACTAAGGATATTAAGGGAGGATTACACTTGGAACAAATAAAACAAGATTTAGAAGGAGTTCTAGATTTGAAAACTAGACCAAGGTGAAACATTGTTTGCATGTGAATTAGTTTACTATATTTCTAAGGTGTGTTTTGTCTTTTCTACATCAATTTTGCTCCATACATTATATTTCATAAATTACTTAAATAAATTATTGTCTATCCATCCACTACTTAAGTTTTATAAGAGTGATCCTTATAGAAATATTTTCAATGTTAATTCTTATTATTGCTATTGTATATACATTGGTCACCTCACTAATTGATGTGTCAATCTTGAAATGTTATAGAAAACATTTTTATAAAAAATATAATTACATGGGATCATCCCATTGAATCCTCTATGTCTACTAATGAAAATCATCCACTTCTTAATCATAAAACTACTAAATCTATTTTGAAATTAAATAATACTCATCATGCTATACCACCTCTATCCTCATATGATCACCCATTAGATGAAATGCTTGGTAGTTTGTTTTTATGATACTTTTTACATTTTTAATACATTTGATTACTTTAATATTCATATTATGCTTATCTCAAATATTATGTATATTCACTTGTCCTCATACATAGTGTCTAGTTCATCCATATAAAAGTGATAATTTAAGTAATATCAAGCTAATTCATTCTCTTAAATATTATAGAAAGAACAAAACATCTAATTCTAATTATACTTATGGACATAATTTTCTATCTATCATCATCTTCTTTGTTACCACACAAGTCCCATTTTTAGTGTCTTACAATATTAGCTAAAGTGTCATGTGTTTATTTCCACCTTGATTACGTAATTTTATTTAACATGTTATTTAGTATATATTTCTCTCATAGGTCTCCATAGAGGAATCATAATTCATATACTATATATAGTAACTATTTCTCTGCTAAATTTTGAGATATGCTTTCTTCTTTATAATTTCTATGGTGGCTTTAAAGATTCTAGTCCTCAGTTGTATTCTAGTGTAAACATTATCTCTATTGGATATTTCTTTTCTAGTACTCTTTGTAGGTATGTCCCATCACATATTACTTCTCATTTATCTAATCTACATGGTTATCCTCTTAGGAATTTTATGAAACATATCCTTACCTTTTTACTACTTTCACATGAGAAATGTTTTTGAATTGAAGAATAAACATCTCATATATTTTACATCTTATTTATGGGTAAGTGGACCAATGCGGGGGGCCAAAAGGGGTCTTAAGTGAATTTTTTTATGAAAAATAAAAACTCCTCAACTTGTATGAGTTATTTGAAATAGTTACACTCAAAATTGGAAGATGTTGTAAGAACATGAATCATATCATTTTGATCTTAGTTTCTAATTTACTAAATTTTATTGAAAACCGTTAAGTGTAGTGGGTAAAATAACTAAAATACCAAATAGGGCTCCTTTTTTTACTCAAAAATATAATAGAGTGACTTTCGTGTGCCCCACCATTTTTGAGTACCATTTAGTATTTTTGAAAACCATTTCGTAGAAAGATAGCTAGGAGCATCTAGTTTGGGCTCCATTTTTTTAGATTTTTAGCGAGTATTTTTTATGATTTTTATAGTAAAAAAATTAATTTAAAAAAATGGTGCTTGACCATGCACCCCCAACTACCTCAAAAATAACAAAAATTTTTTTTAATATTTATAGAATTAGGCCTAGTTTGGGATAGTATAATTTACTTCAATTTTAATGAGCCAAAAAAAGATACACGACAAAAGATAGTTATGTTTAAACTTCAAAAATAACAAAAAAAGGCATATTTAGAAAATAAATAATATGGAAACCTTATATTAGTGGAAAATTTGAAAAATTATATTTTTATAAATAAAAATATACTCTACATCGTAGTCATATTTTTATTAAACGAATCGATTGTTTTAAATATAATTTTTATGATGGAAGTGGCATTTTCACATTTTAAAAAAACACGTTTTTGTGTTTGTGCGAGTCCATGCCTCGGGCATAGGTATCCAAAGCTGGATCCAATCCTTAAGGCATGCCTTAGAAAAAGAAAAATACAAAACATATATGTGTTCTTCATAGTATAAACATTATATGTGATTTTAGCATGATTCTATACTCTAAATTTATTTTAGTAAATATAAGAAATTAGGTTCACTCTATACCTTTTGGAACTAGTCTCATAGATCCATGAGTTATCGTTTAGGAGATAGTTTTTCATAGTATAATATGGTTAGTACATAGGTAATTTTAAGGATTTTAGCATTCAACCTAAATATTTTAGTGTTTAAATTCTACAATCAAAATGCTAAACCCTAAACCATAAACCTAAACCTTTATCCCTTAACCCTAAAACCCCTAAACCCTAAACCCTAAACCTTGAACTCTATGATCTAAACCCTTAACACTTAACCCGAGAAAGTATAAGTGTTTCAATTATTATTATTTATATTTTATTATTTCTTATAATTTAAATTTATTCTAGTAAATAAAATAAATTAGGTGAGTTTGCACATGATGGAACTAGTATCACAATGCATGAGTCATGGTTTAGGAGATAGTTTTTATAGTATAATCTAGTTAGTACATAGGTAATTTTTAGGATTTTAGCATTTAGCCTAAAGCTTTTAGCATTTAAATTCTAAAATCAAAACCTAAAACCTAAACCTAAACCCAAGGCCCTAAACCTAAACCCTAAACCCTAAACCCTAAACCATGATCCCAAAACTCTAAGACCTAAACCTTAAACCCTAACCCCTAAACCATAAGCCCTAAACCCTAAACCTTAAAAATTCAAAATTTACCCTTTTTCCCTAAATCCTAAGCCCTAAACCCTTAGCCTTATGTGCTAAACTCTACATCCTAAACCAAGAACCATAAACCATGAGCCCTAAATGATAAACCCTAAAATATAAATCCTAAATACTAAATCCTAAAACCTAAACCCTAACCCCTAAACCCTAAACACTAAATCTTAAACCCTAAACCCTAAAATATGTGACCTAAACCATTAACCCTCAACCCTTAACCCCGAGACCTAAACCCTAAAATATAAACCTTAAACCTTTAAAAAAACCCTAAACCTTGAACACTAAATCCTAAATCCTAAATCCTAAACTCTAAACCCTTACACCTTAACCCTTAACCCTAAACCCTAAACCCTAAACTATAAACCCTAAACCTAAAACCTGAGCCTTGAGCAAGTAAACCTAAATAATAAATTCAGATCCCCGAGCTCTAACCCCTAAACCATAAACATGTAACTACAAACCCCAAACCTTGAGCCATAAACCCCTGAACCACGTAACCCTAAATCCTAATCCCTAAACCCTAAACCATAGAACCTAAAGCCTTGAACCATACACCCTAATCCATGAGCCCTAAACCCTAAACCTTAAACCCCGATCCCGAGACCAAAACCCTAAAACCTAAATCCATAATCCCGAGCTCTAACACCTAAACCTTAAACCCGTAATACTAAACCCGAACCCCGAGCCATAAACCATAAGCCCTAAACCCTAAACCCTAAAAACACTTATTTCACAAAATTTGGACATATTCGAGTGAATTGGGACTCCGATATTACAAGTATTGGAAGAAATCCATCTCCATTTTTGCGCATATTAGATTCAATTTTTGCTATCTTTGGATTCCATTAGTGGAAATATCGATTGGATTCGACTTATTCGCAAGTTATTTATCATTATTGGACTTATTCGAGTTCCAATTTATCTATTATTGGATTCCACTTTCACCACATAAGCCTAATGACTTCTCACTTCCATAACCTTCACAATTGTTATCTTACATAACCCAAGTGGTTGCTAACTTACATAAGCCAAGCGATTGCTAACTTACATAACCCAAGAAGTTGAAAACTTACATAAGCCAAGAAATCGCTAACTTACATAGGCCAAGTGACCGCTAACTTTAAGATAATGCGTAAGTGATTGTTGTAATTTATACCACTCAATATTAATATCATCATGCATATACGACTATCCATGCATACCTTATTCAAATCAATAAACATTGACGTTGAAAATACCTTCACTGAACTTCCTTGAATGGTGTTAAATTTGATGACTATTTAGATGTTTTTCGTGATTTTAGACATAACACACTTTCAAATATTTTATAGAACTAGAACATGTGACTCACATATTTAAAAGGTGATCATTAATATCTATATAAATTTATATAATAAAATTTATTGTATATATTAAGCATAGTAAAAAAATCTCAAATTATCATTTAGAAATTTTGTAAGTAGTGTATAAGTGTGAGTGATCACACTTACAAGTGTGATTGGTCATACGTCTAAGTGTAAGCCTCGAGTCACATATCCATCGACTCATACTTTAAGTGTGAGTCTCAATTGAACTCGTTAAGTATGAGTATCGACTCACACTTATAATTTTCAGTCTCAACTCACACTTCTAGGTGTGAGTCTTGATTCGCACCACTAAGTGTGAGTCGTGATTCACACAGCTAAGTGTGATAAATCTCATGTCAAATTATTTTTGGGTAGCGGTAATTTTTCAACACTACCCTTTAAAAATATATTAGTGTTTATTTATACTAATTATTTTGTATAATTTTCATTATTTTTAATATATTCATGTAAAATATATATAATATTTATATTTTATATATAAATCTATATTAATAATTGGCGTTAAATATTAAATATGTAATACACGTCTCGTGTTTATTACAAAGATTTACAAGTATTTTATGGCTATAATCAACAAAAACATCTAAATGGGCCTCAAGAGTCGCACGTCAAAGTGCAAGCACAAGAATTAAGGGCTTTATTTTTACTCAAATTATATAAGGTATTTTATTTACAATAAAAAACTATATAAGGGATTGTATTCTTACATTAATTATTTACAATACCAAATGCAGTATTAATGATAACCATTTTGTAAGGAAAAATGCTAATAAATGTTGCATTTACCTCAACATTAATTAACAATTAATTCGAGCTATGTAAAATTAACCATTTAAAAGTATATGCACCATTTAAAATATATGCACCTTTCGAGCATATAAGCTGTTGTTAGCCATTAATTATCCATTTAATAAAAATCAATGTAAAATCATATGCGTGCCTTCTTAAATTCATGTACCAATGAAATTGGTGGTTGGATTTGTCAGTTACATATCACTTTAAGAAGACATTTTTTGAGTTTATATTTTTAACATTTTCCTTTCGATTATCTTCGCCAATGCGTAAGCTTATTCATCAATAGAAAAATCTCATCAATGCAAGCGTCAATAATTTTGGTCTCGAGTTCTAGAAACATTTTTATTTCCTCTCCATGTCAAAAATTGGTATGCATTCTAACCTTCAAGATACCTCCAAAATTATGTTAATGTAAAATTTTCCATACCTGATTAGGGCTTATATCCATGTAAGTCTTTCCATAGTTAATTAGGGCTTATAGCCATGTAGGGATTTTGTAGATAATTAAACAAAAGTAAGTTTATTATTCAATATTTTGTAAAGGTAGTTTTGTTTATCAAATAAATAATTTCGTAATATAGTAAACATTTGTTAGATGAGTGAAAGAGTATGGAATGAAGCACATCTTGACAGAGAAAAACACAACTTAATATGTAATAACATGAGATAAATATTTGCATAATTTTAAAAACCCAAAACACCTACCAAGAACTTGTTTTTTTGAGTCTTAAAAAAGAATTCTGGTGGTATGGAGGGTGGCTAAATTTTCACAATAAAAAAATTAATATTAGAATCAGTTTATGGTCATGGTGGTGTGTAGGAAAAGAAGAGCATATGTATTTTATAAAATTGATATTATTTTGTTGGACTTCTTGTTGTCCGCAAATAATCCTCTGCTGCACATACTTAGAAAAATTCAATGGCTACGACATCGTTAACATTGTCAATGACAATATTTTAGAAGATATTAATGTTAAGAATGATTTTCCATTAAATGTGTTGGTGATGGATTACAGTGACCTATTTGAGAAAAATATGGTAATGCAAGATTAGGAGAACCAAAAAAATTTTGGAGAGCAAAAGAACAAATGAAAATTTGTGAAAAGAGAACTCAAGGAACAAAGAAACTCTAAGATTATGCTCCTATGTAATTTTTATCTAGTAACAAATATCCTCAATGTGTCAATTTTTTTTTACAAAATGTAATTTTTATCTATTTGCATCGTGGCTATGTGGCATACTTTTTTATCTTTTTCTACCTAGTAGACGAGATTTATCTCTTCTATGTGTCAATGTCATATTTTTCCTTAAGGAACTTTTTTGTAAAAGGATGTGTGTCCTTTGAAAACCCCCATATTAACCCTTATGGAAAAAAATGGACGTACATAAAATTTTTGGACACAATCAAAATATGTTGTGGTGGCATAACCTAAGCAGACTCTAAGATGAAAATATCTTACTTTATGTGGTTAATTCATATTGAGGTGTGAACTTGTTGCCATAATGAAAATAACCATAATTCAAGAAAACAATCACACAACTAAAACATCTCCCATCCATGAGGTGTGAACTTGTTGCCATGTGTTGTTTAATTTAAAATGTCATTAAAAAATTACTATTAACAAGGTTTATTAAATATACATGAACATAATGATTGGATACTTTATACAGGGATTAAGGCACCCAAAAACCTTACAATAGAATGCATCGTGAGCATTACGAAGAGTTAACATAAAAGAAAGAAGTAAAAAGGGCTAAAATAACTCATCCTAAACTACATTCCAACAGATCAATATAAGGAAATATCACATAACATGGATGGGAAAACATCCCAAATGATGCATTCCATAAATAGTCAAAAAAAATCTCCAAGAGCCAACGAACTAGTTAGCCTTCAAATGTTTGTATTCCGGACGCTCCTTCTATCATTTCATAGTATCATCCTGCTTGTTCATGATAAGGATGTCATCTTCAACCTACTCTTCCTCATCAGAATTACTGAGGTGGAGATTATACCTATGAAATGTGTGTCCTTACTCTAGCTTGACCACATGCCCGTGAAACTCCAAAACCAAACTTTTGATCTCTACCATATCGACCTTGATAGAGTTTTGGGTGATGTAAATTTTATTAGAGGCGTCAATGCAATGCATGACATTGTTTCCCATATTCATTCCAAATTTTCCTAAGGCCTCCATATCCATTTCCACCCGAGTCACCCTGAGAGAAATTTTATCAAAAGCCACATTCTAACCCATCTCTTCTCTCTCTTTCCCTTTAGACAAATCCTCTTTTGTATAAATCAAAGAACCTATAGCCATTGTACCAAGATCATCATTCCCCTTAGATGTCTTACTCTTCTTTCCCTCGTTCATTTATATGGTCCGTAAGAGTACAATTTTCATCTAAATCCCCAAATTCGGGCTCTAATTCCTTTACCACCACCATTTTACTATACTTAATAAGTAAATTAATTAGTCCATGGTGTATTGTGGTATCAATTTTCCCCGTTAAAAATCATGCACTCGATGTAGAGAGCAACATAAACATGAAAAAGGAAGGCTCATAGCAATATTACACCTAAACACATTAATTATAGTAAGATGGTGACTAAATATATTTCTATAATTTTATTTAAGAGTAATGTACCTCATAAGTTGGAGGCATACTGTATTCCAAATATAGAGATGCAAAATCTAGCTATATCGTCTACCAATAGGTAAACCATTTGTTTACCATGGAAGAAATTCTCAATTTCATGTTTGCGTATGGTGTGGTCTTTGAATATATTTAAACCCTACAGCTCCATTCCACATGTTTACACTATCGAATCCTATGAAACCATAATTTCCATGCCATGGATCACCATGCTTCCATGATTCCATGCCTAACCAAACTCCAACACAAGATAAGGATCAGACCCCATGACTTTTGAGATGAAATTCCTAAAGCCCCAAAATTTTAGAATGAGCTGAAAGGAGGGGTTGTCCTTTAGGGCACCATAGTTCATGGGATTAGTACTTGAATGACCACCTCTCATGGTTTTAATCGAATGAGATTAAAAATGGAAGAAACAATGGTCAAAATGAATCATAAGAGAAAAATTAATACAAATCCCGCCATATATCCTGCATGTGAGAAGGGTCCTACTAACCATAAGTACAAGGATGACATCTCAATGAGGGAAAATAACAACCACCAAACACGTTAGTAATTAATGTTATTAAATATATTAATAACATTGGTGATATCATATCCCATCTTACACACTTTAAAGTTACTACCTTTAGCCCCCAATTTGGCAAGATAATCCACACATTTATTACCCTTTATATGGGTATGAATAATAGAATTTATTCAAACTTTTTTAGAAAAATTCTTTAGTATATTTATGGATATTTATTATGGTCCAATTATTAATTGTATCTTTTCTCACATTACAAAGGGTTAAAATCTTGTTTTGTATAACTAACTAGAAAATCACATTGACATTGGTGAGTAAATCCTTAATCAAATATTTCCTCTAAAAATCCATTTCAAGACAACATATACTCGCAGACAATGAATATCTTTAGTCCAAGAACTCATATGTCGGGGTCAGTACTTAAGAACTATAGTCATTGATCTCCATAAATGTATGTAGGAAAATCATTTATGTGAAAATAGTTAATCTAGGATGTTTAAAACACTTCAAATTATTTAGAAACATGTTCAATATTTTTCATTCAAACAAAACATATTATAAGTACAACATAAAAGGTATTTTGTAGTAAGTAACAAATCTTTCAAATAAATACAACTTTCATCCTCCAATATTTACAATTGAATTCTAGTTAAGGCAGATGATCTTCATGTTGTTAACCTTGGGGAGTAAATCTTTAGTCTAATTTTTCCTCCGTAACTCCTTTCAAGATAACTTATGTTTTGACAATTAATATGTTTGGTCCAATAACTTATATGTCACATGTTATACTTAACTATAGTCATTGATCTCCATCAATGTATGTAAGGAAAGATTTTTTGTTGAACAATTGATCTAGGACATTTAAAAGACATCAAATTATTTTAGAAAAATGTTCTATATTTTTACATTCAAATAACAACATATTATAAGTACAACATAAAAAGAAAAAAACATAAAAGGCATTTTGTAGTAATTAAAAAATCTTTCAATCTTTCCAATAAGAAGAACTTTTAACATTCATGATGCTAGTCACACTTTTGTTTGAGTAGTATAAAATTTAAAAACAAGTTACAAATTTCACTTCTATCCCAAACTATAATACCCTTTTTTGTTATATCAATTCAATCCTCCAACTAGGTGGAAGTTCATTATAATATTAACACTAGAGATACTAGCGGAAACTAAAATCAATATTTCTTTCTTTTTCTTGTTAAATGATAGTGACTCTTTAGCTCAAAATATTATATACTTCAAATACATCTGGCCACTAAGCTCAAACTAGGTTGATTTATTTTTTTAAATCCCAGTGACCACTAAAATCAAAATAATATGTCACTTTATTTTGTTGAAACCTTGAGACCGTGAAGATCCAAATATTATTGTGTGTAATAAGCTAGTAGATGATAAGCTCAAAATACCATTCAAGTAACTTGTTAAATGTTGGGCCCCAAAATATTGGCTAAGGATGGGAAGGTATGTGGGCATGCAGGACCTAATTGAAGAAGGGTACAGAATGAAGGTGCATGCACGTACTCAAAAATTGTAAGGTACTACTATTGCATGAGCGGTGTAATAAATGCCCCAATGATGATACAGTCTCTTCGCAAGGTGTTCGAGATCCAGAGAAGCTTTACGGATATGCGTTAACATCTCACATGCCCCACTTAGCCCCGCGTGCTTTGTTTTCCCTTTTTCCTCTTTTCTTGGCTTTTGGTCTTCGATGGCAAATGGGATGAAAACCGCCGCCTAGGGGCGGCGGTCCTTTACGCATTTTCTAGAACGTTTTTTTAACTAACGCATGCAAAGTTCAACGCTTCACCAGCTTTTCTTGCCGACTTGAGCATGCATTAATGTTTTTGGTCCCCTGGAATAGTGTTTTTCCTTTGTTTATTGTTTAGGAGTTCAGTTTGGTTTTGATCTTTGGGTGTTTGAATTCCTATAAATGCATGGTTTGTGCACATGCAAAAGGCCCCGATTCTTGTTTAAAAACTCACCACCTTCTGAGTTCAGTCTTCTAGTTTGCTTAAGTTTGATAGTTTAAATCTTTTCATGCTTAGTTGCATTACTCAAATTGCATTGGTAAGCCACAGATCCAACTTGTGCAAATAGTATTATTGTTTCTGGAGTAGAATAGTTTAGGCAGCCATTAAAGTTACAGTTTTCTTCTTCATACGAGACTAGTTTCAGTGTTCGACGCTTTTGTTGCATGATTCGCAAGTAGACCCGCTAGGAATTACATAGGCCAAGCTCGTACTCTACTCAAGGCTTTATCCTCTCCTATCCGCATTCTATTCTGTCTGCATTCTGAAGGATGTCCATTGATCCAAATATCTATTCCTGTTGATGTAAGCATTACACACTTTTCTGGATTCACGTGAGCACAAAGAACGAAGAGATCATACTGAGGGGACAAGAACACACACACCGTCGGATTCGCCACTATTCTGTGAAATCCAGGTTCCATCTTTCAAAGTTTTAGTTAGAACTTATCAAATAAAGTAGTTATTCACTTTATTACAGTTATTTCCATTCTCGATATGCCGTGGAAGTTGTGGGGATTGATAGTTTCTGAGAAACTATGATTCATTCCTCACTTCTAAGGTAGGATCGAGAATCTTGTAAATAGATTAGTTATTTCGTTGTTTAGAATAGATATACAAAATTGCACAAACAAATAGCTACACTCGGCTATTTTGTTTGTTTTACGTTATTTGTTTAGTTGTCAATTCTAAATATTTTTAGATAGTCGCTTTCTTCTAAATTTTAAAATACAAAAAAAGAAATTATATATGCTAGAAGTGTACTTAGATTTTACTTTATTATAGTTTGTTTCATTATTTCTTTTGCATGACAATTACGGGACCTAGGGAGCCCAGGGAATACATTTTTGAGCCAATTGTGCCCCAGCCCAATATCGTAGTGGCAGTAACTAACATTGACCAAAACCTTAGGATACAAGTCTTCCAAACAACAATGCACTTCCAACAGATCAGGTCACAGTTGAGAGGGTTAAACGTAGAAGACGACCAAGCACACACATTTTGGTCAAATCAACCAAACTACAGGTTATCCTAGAAAACATCCGCATGACTGTAGAAGGATTTGAAAGAGAACAAATATTCGGGTGTGATCCTTTAGTTCCACAGCCAGACACTGGAGACACCCTCGTAGATATAGATACCAGCTTAAGAATTCAAGTTGCTAGAACACCTGTGAGGTATTATGAGAAAATCACACAATTACTGATTCTAAACGTAGAGGCTGAGAAAGCTTACGACTACTGGATACTAGGGATTAGAACTTGATCTCACGTATGACCATAACAGGACCGTAACAACCAAGAGTCTACGGTTGTGATCCACAAATCCCTGACCTAACGAATCCACAAGTCGATTAGATATAGACACCGACCTACGCACATTAGTATTTCGGGTCTACTCCGATTCCACCTATCATCATTCAACAGTTGTCCCTACTAGACACAACAGCTAACAAAGCTAGAGAATTTTGGACTAGGCCAGAGAATCGTCCATAGAGTTGACTATATTCACCATATGACCCTATCAGGAGAAATACACGAAACCATCCCGGGTCATTTTCCACGCATCCCACAACCCATAGATCGAATCGCGCCGCAGCTCGATATTGATTGGAGCCTTGAAAGCAGTCATCCTCGCTGATCGATCTATCACACCAGTCCAAGTTAGAAGGGCCTTCTTTGCCTTAGATTTGCAAATACCATTAGTGCGTGTCGAAGACATTAGACTCCTCAACTAGTTTGTCTGCATATTCTACCCCCACCGATTGTCTCGGCACGACCTCGGGAGGTCGGGTACGTGGAAGAGTCACTTGTTGATTCTCACGCTCGCCTGTTGCTTTTCCGACGTACAAAATTGGTGAACCCGACGTGAAACAAATGAAATTAGTGAAGCTGACGTAAAACTTCCTACCTTCTCGTTCGGAGTCATAAATATCACGTTTCCCTTCACAAATCACCTTCGCTCCTTCCCATTATTCTGCGGGTATTCATATACCCCCCGAATATGTCAGGGATTCGATGCATATGGCAGACCCCTCCTGGGTCTTGAGGCATACTATGCCCAACAGAATAGGGAATCATCACCCTCACTCTCAATGTGGGGCGACAACTATTCAACTAATCAGTTTTCAACGCAAACGCCAAGGACTAGATATAGTTCGCCCTTCCAAGCAGAGGCGCTGGAGCAACAACTCGCTCAAACACAAACAGAGCCTTCTGTGCTCAAACAATATGACATTGATTGGAGAATCGCTTCATCTCCTCACGTGCTACTTAGACCACATATTAAAGATAATCAGATCCATACTCGCTTCTAGATGACGAGTACTCAATACGTTATCCTAGGAATGAACAACACTCTCAAGGCATGTACCCACCGTAGGAATTTTGCAAAACATACGGCCCGAGTTCTCTCCTCAAGAAAATACCTCTATGCCATCACGTATAGAAAATACTCTCAGAGAAACTTGGCAAGATAGCAATCGAGTTCATGACAGCCTATCACACGCCTATACAACACCAGATATACAACAAACGCCACCAAGGCATGATATCGTGACTTCACCAAACGAAGTCATTTCAACTCTAATAGAAAAGGTTAGAGGATTAGAACTTGCCCAAGTGAATCAAAATTTGAAATTCATACAAACAGGGAGTTCCAATCCTCCACACCATCCTAGCCAAGTAGATCTCCTCACGGGAGTAGGCACGTTATGTATGACTCCTCGCATTCACAACAAGTACCAACTAGACCCACTATCGCTAGCACAGTTCCTCCTGGTCCGGTACAGAGCAATCCATTCCTGGATAGTACCCCTTCGTACTTAAACATGTATTCCAAATCGCCACAAGGGGATATGTACTCATCCCCCGGCATGTTTACTCAAATGCAGGGATTGCCTTATGCCCCTGCCAACGCGTACGTTACGCCATATCAACAACCCGTTCCGCCACCGCCTCCTCAACAGGCACCATCAATGGTTGAGACGTATGCAATAGGGACTTATTCAGAATATTTAAAGGAGCCCTTAGATTTCGCCATAAGAAGCGTTATGCTTCCAAGGCCTCTTCCCGATTTGCCCAAATACAAAGGAGAAGGAGATCCGAATGCGCATATCAAAGCTTACGCTACAGCCATTCGAGAATTACTCCCATGGGATGGGGTCGTTGCTAAAATATTCCCCAAAACGCTGGAAGGCATTGCCCTCGATTGGTATTACAGAATACCCGAGGCTTCCATACATTCATTCAAACAACTCGTGTCTGAGTTCATCAAAGCCTTCGACATGAACAAACTATTAAGGACAGGAATCAGGGAGTTCTTGCACATCAAGCAAGAACATAACGAGTCTGTCACCCATTTCATCCAAAGGTGGTGCACAGTCCTTTATTCCTCGGCAAGCGCTCCAAACATGGATCAGATGGAGCTATGCGATTTATTCCTTCATTCTCTTAGCAAAGAAGTGAAGGAAGAAGTCCAGAAGTTCCCACTAAGGACTTATGACGAAGTACTTGAGAGTGCTCTACTTAATAGACCAGACAACAATAGAAGTGGCCGTAAGACGTTATGGAGCAAATGGGAGGTTAATCACCTCCACTCAAAATACTACAACTACCACAAATGTCAATCAAGGACCCAAAATCCTTAACAAAAATCGTGGGGTAACAAATGATGGGGTAATCGACCATCCCAAGAGGGTAAATGTCGTTAATACTCCGTCACAAACAAACAACCAAAGAAACAAAATTTTACCCCGATGGTCAATACGGTGGATTTTAATAATCCACAACAACAACGGTGAAATCCCATGCAAGGGCTAAGCTAAAACTCATTTGGTTACCAAAACCAAAGTTAAAACCAAAAACAACAATTCCAAAACTTTGGTCCTAATAGCAAAGATTTGATCGGAATTTTAGGCCACAATACACACCAAACCAACAAAATGGGAATTATAATCCCAATTCTTATTGTGGTTTCCATAAAATTCGGGGTCATGACACTAGAACGTGTTGTGACTACAACAAATTCATGCAACGCTTTCCAAATGAACAAAAACAATTTTTTATGGATATGTTCTTAGCAGATCCTACGTCACCAATGGCAAGTACCTTAGGGCGTTTCCCCTCGAATGCCCTCTCAAGATCTTTAATGATCCACTCCCAAATCATGATAATGATGGGTTGAAACCAACTCGAACAAACAAAGGCGCAATAACAGTGAAACAACGATCACGAGGCCTCAACTTCGTTAAATCCGTTAGTCGTCGCCCACAACTAGGAAGTCACCACGACCTAAGGTAGTTGGATTAGTGGAGTTAGACTCCGAATTACCCGTTGAAGCAATTACGAGGACACGAGAGTATTTCTCTCAACCAAGTCCAAGCCATCTCGCTGAAGCGAGATAACATCCAAGAAACCATAGCAAAACCTATGGGTGCTTACAATCTAATTAATGATCTAACAAAAACCTTCTCGCATATTTCATTCCTTGATATACTAAAGAATTCCCCCGCTCACATGGGCTACTCTTTAGAGGCATTAGGTTTGGGTCATTTAATTAGTATCACTCCACCACCAGAAGCACAAGTAAATCATATAGACTTTGATGTTTATCCTCCGGGACAGGTGGATAGGGATGTCGAATTCATATTCGAAATAAGTAAAATGCCTACGGATGCCGAGATCGCACGCCGAGGCGATCCAGCCCTACACTTGCAAGTACAGGTTTATAATAATTATGTAAAACGGGCAATGGTTGACGATGGAGCTGCGGTTAACATAGTCCCTTTCTCTTTTCTCCAAAAATTGGGATATGGTGAAACAAACTGTTCCACTACTCGAAATACCTTGAGAGGCTACGATAGCCTTAAAGCCACATCGATAGGAACCATAATACTACCGGTCACTTTGGGACCTAAAACAATCCTGACTGAGTTTTATATTATAGATTGGGAAACTAACTATAATATGATCCTCAACTAGTCGTGGATACATCAAATGAAGGCAATCCCTTCCACGCTATTTCAAGAAGTAAGATTCTTGCATCTAGGAAAGGTATTTGTAGCCAAAGGTGATCCAAAGCCGTTTGACGTACACCTAGCTGATTTAAAGAAGAGACCAGGTGTACACTCGAATTCAAACTTCCAAAAACCAACTCAATAAACCCACCGACTCAAAGTCAAAAGAAAAGTTGGTACCTACAACGGATCTCGAAACCATCGGCGAGCCAAAACAACTCAATTCCTAAGCAGTAAAGCTAAAGAAATCTGATCATTAGGGACTACCGCAAAAATTGTTGAATTAATAGAACAAGGTTTACCAATGTTCTTACCATTTGATTCGGTAGGTATAGGATATTCCTTAGGGGTTGGCTCTCTTCTAAGCAGAAGATCTTTGCATGGTCAAAGTAGAATGTGCAAATACAAGAGATACACCTACATCTATGCTCCCGGCTAAATATTGGACTCTCCATTTCGATGGAGCTAAATGCCGCTATGGAGCGGGGGCAGTATAATTCTTACCTCGCCCAAGGAAAAGGTCCTCCCATTCTCTTTCAAGTTGAACTTTGAATGCACAAACAACGGCACCGAGTACGAAGCTCTCCTCCTTGGCCTTACCTTAGCCAAAATAATTGGTATTGATAACATCAAAGTTTTAGGAGACTCGCAATTAGTAACAAACCAAGCTTCAAATATATGAAACTAAAGCCGAACATTTACAACTCTACAAAGATGCTATGTTAGATTTAAGCAAAGTGTTTAATTTCATATCCATCAAGCAATCCCACGAGAGAAAAATCTTCTCGCCAATTCAATAGAAACTTCGGCATCACGCTTCACTCCAAGCAATGAGCTAGAAGATACTCACTTCACAGTATCCATTCGTAACGAACCATTGATAAAAACAATGACAAATCCTCTTTCAAGCGGAAATGAATCTACCGTCCTAGACCATGTTGGAAATGATGCGGCTACTTTGGATTACTTAAATGCCTATGCAACATTACATCGCTCCTGTCACACACTAGATTTATCTCTGATCTCGCATTCATCTTCCTACTTCGGAAATCCCGTAACGGATCTTTCCTCGCAAAGGGAACCTAGCATATACGCAATAGAAAATGGGGATGATATAGATCTACCTCCAAAGACCACCCGAGTTTGAAGAGGGTAACGCCTCTTTAATCGAAGAAACAATCGATGTCAACATGGGACAGAAAATGAACCAAGGATATTGAAACTAGGTTCTTCATTAACCCCATAAGAAGTAGAAATACATACTCAGGTTCTCAAAGAACATCAGAAGGCATTTGCATTTAATTACAAAGAGATGACAGGAGTCGCACCCCACATTGCGGTGCACAACCTCGTCACTAGATCAGATGCGAAGCCAATTAAGCAAAAATCAAGACCTATGAAGCCCAAGGTAGCCCTTATGGTAAAAGAGGAGGTAATAAAACTCCTTCAGGTAGGATTCATCAAGCCACTCTTGACTACTCCCAATGGGTATCAAAATCGCTCCCATTCTCAAGAAGAATGGAAAGATACGCATCTGCATAGATTTCGGGACATTAACAAAGCATGTCCTAAGGATGACTTCCCATTGCCATCTATCGATGTCATTGTTGATGCAACAGCTGGGTTTGAGCTCTTGTCTCTCATGGATGGATTCTCGGGATACAATCAAATCAGAATATCCGAGCAAGATCAAGCTAAAACCACCTTTATAACTCCTTGGGGAACCTATTGCTACGCTGTTATGCCATTCGGTCTCAAGAACGCCGGTGCCACGTACCAGCGGGCTATGACTTATATATTTCACGATTTAATTCATAAAATCATGGAATCCTACGTAGATGACTTGTTGGCTAAAGCCAAGAAGTGTTGTGACCATCCCGAAGTACTCCGTGTCATTCTTTCACATTTAATAGAATACGGAGTTACGCTAAATCCGGAAAAATGCGTCTTTGGTGTAACAGGAGGAAAGCTCCTAGGTTACATCATATCGTCACGAGGGATCGACGTTGATCCAACCAAAATTCGGGCTGTCCTCGAAATGGTCCCACCTTCGAGTGAATCTGGAATCAGATCATTTCTCGGGAAGCTGGGTGCAATCCGGAGATTCATCCCGGACTTAAGCTTCGCTATTCATCCAATCAATAATTTACTCAAGAAAGACTATAGCATTGATTGGACTGAAGACTGCAACGAAGCTTTCAACGCAGTTAAATGCTTCTTACTGTCACCACCTACGCTAATGCCACCTAAGCTAGATCGCCCGTTAATTCTATACTCATGGGCTACCGATGTTTCGTTAGCTTGCATGCTAGCCCAAGAAGACGATGACAAGAGAGAGCGTGTAATTTATTTCATTAGCCGAACATTACTCGACTACGAAACGTGCTATATACAAGCAGTAATGAGAATGCCTTGCCATAGTTTTCGCAACCAAACGCCTAAGATACTACATGCTAAATCAAGAGAAAAGGGTCATGGTAAAACCGACCACTTACGAACCTTCCTCACACAAGGGTCCCCGTCTAAAAAGGTGGGACGCTTTATAACCTTAATGGGAGAGTTTGAATTAACTTTTGTAAACCAAAAGTCGCTTAAAGGAAAATCATCGTAGATTGGTTAATGATAACCCGCTAGATGGAGGTGACTTAGTAGACTTAGACTTTCCGTGATGAATGCGTGTACTACGTCGAAACCCAACTCGCTATATCCGAGTGCCCTTGGTACGCTGATATCATTAGTTATATCATGGACCATAGGTACCCAAAAGGAGCTACACCTCAACAAAGAAGGCGGTTACACATTATCGTAGCTAAATACGTCATTATAGAGCAAGTGCTCTATCGTAAAGCATTTGATGGAATGCTCTTAAGGTGTGTTGACACAAGAGTCCAAGAAGATTCTCCATGAATCTCATAGCAAAGATATGTGGAGGCCACTTGCGGCCATGCCACCACTCAAAAAATACATTGAATGGGCTATTTCTGCCCACTCTAAAACATGATGCAATAGAGTTTTGTACGCAGTGTCATAAATGTCAGGAGTTCTCTCATGACATCCACATGCCGGCACAAGCTTTGCAACCGATCGCTACTCCGTGGCCCTTTTCTACATGGGGCCCGACTCGGACTTGATAGGAAGTTCTCTTCCTCGTCCACGAGACGGACATAATTTTATAATCACGGCTTTGAATATTTCACTAAATGGGTAGAGGCCATGCCTTCTACAACCGCACTCGGTTCCTGTAATCGCTAAGTTCATTTTGAACCAAATCATTTGCAGGTACGGTATCCCGCAAATTATTATCTCAGATAATGGAACTTCTTTCAAGAATGAAGAAGTTCGTGAGCTATGCAACAAATTTAAAATCAGCCATCATACGGCTTCCTTGTACTATCCCCAAGCCAATGGGCAGGCTGAAGCAACGAACAAAACACTGAAAGCCATTCTCCTTAAAACAGTGAAAGAAAACAAGCGGGATTGGCATTTGAAATTATATCCGGCCTTGTGGGCCCATCGAACCTCAATAAGAACTCCGACAGGAGCAACTCCTTTCTCGCTGGTATTTGGGTCAGAAGCAGTTCTCCCACTCGAAGTTGAAATCCCAGTCTTCGATTTCACTACAAGGGATTCTGGATGAGGACGCTTACAGAGAAGCACGTCTTTCTCAATTAGAAAGCCTGGATGAAGCTAGGTTAGATGCTGAACAACGACATAGAGTCTATGCCGACCGAATGTGCCGGCAGTATAACAAGAAAGTCTATGAACGTGACATATACGAAGGTGACCTAGTTCTGAGGTTAGACAGCCGGATCGACAAGAAGACCGGCGAAGGAAGGAAATTCCGGCCCAAATGGTTGGGCCCATACCGAGTCATGAAAGACTACGGGAATGGTGCTTATCTCTTATGCACGCTAGAAGGTGAGGAGTTTGGCGAAACAGTCAATTCCCTCCACCTCAAACGTTTCTACGCATAAGCAGCAAGCGCTGCCTATATAACTATCTACATCACATTTTCATATAAATTAGGATCATTTTGTCCACTTGTTCTTACACAAATTGTGATCAAGGAATCTATTCTCAAAGCAATTTATTTCAAACTCGTGATGTTTCTGGCATGAAGTTCTTTAATCATACTTCTCCGTCTTCGATATCATCAATCAATTAGAATCTTTTATCTAATAAAATCAGACATGACGAAGTCCTAACGGTAACCATACCAAGCTCTGCAAGTTTGTTCTTGCTTTGGTTTCTTCTTAGGATAGGTGTCTTGCCTATGGTCTGTTCTAGAAGCTTCATGGTGTCACATCTATCCCATATGCACATCTCTTTGGAAATAAGAATATACTGACATCTTACTCAAACAAACAAGTCAAGAAGTGATTAAACAGAAAATTTTATTTTACACATTTCCTTGCCCCACCAACCTTCGGTGATGAGCTTGCGTCTCTTACTAGTGACGTAGGGTTGGGAAAGGATGGAAATGCCCTTACTCGCCTATGCCTTGCCCATGGTAATAAACCCATGCTTCTTACAGTAAAGACGGGGCAAAGTGTAGGAGGTCCTCTAGACAAAGTAAATGTTAAAAGGTCATAAACAAACAATTCAAACTTTGAGTCAAAAATGAATGAATCGGATATTCAAAATTCCAAAAAGAGTTAAAATCCTAAAAACCCATATTTTGTCTACTATGTGGCCATCTACGGGTCTCGGTCTGATAAACCGCAAGGTAAGTTACATCCAAAACTATGAAGTCATTCGGAGTAGAGTAAGCTTGTAGTTTTCAATTTGGTTCTACCAAAGCTTTGTCTGTCTTTCATCACTATCACTTCACCATATTTCATAACTTGCGCCCTTCTTGGCTCTTGGTGATGAGCTCTCGCATCTTACTAGTTGCGTGGAGTTAAGGGTGGGGCAAGTCAACTGCTCATCATATGGTTGTTTCATCACTTTGCCAAAACAAATCATGAGGTATCCAAATTGCTAAACAAAAGTTAAGATTCAAGATCACAATATATCTACAATATCATGTATGCATCATGAAACACAAAAAGAAAGCAAACATTTGCATCATCTATTTTCCATTGCATACATTCTAGAAAGCATATAAAACATACATCGTAGTATACACTAAAAAGTGGAAACAGAAAGGGAAGACACAAGTGACAAAGTTTTGATCCAAAATCGGGCGCATATATATAAATAGTCAATATTTGTATACAATTCCATCATGCACTAGGCATGGTCAAAACGCTCAAAGAGCCCGTAATACACAAAAGAATCCATAATACAAAAAGTGCATAGGAGCAGTGGCCTCTCAACCCCTACGCGATCCCGCCGAAGGTGCGCGCCCTCGCCTAGGACTACGACTACACTGGCATTCTGAATGGACGGAAGGCTCAGGGTCTCGAGGGGAGGTCGTGGTCTCGCCATGAGAACGGCTCCTCATAAGGCGCTCGGCTGTCCTATAGCCTACCAACTCTGTACGGAGAGAAGACACCATCTTGGCCACATGCCAAATGGGAGCAAAGACGCGGTATGCTCGCTGGGCCCGCCGAGGGCTCCCGACATCTACGGATAGCTCCGCACGGGTCTTATCCATAGGGATCATCAGAGAATCGCACATACCCTACGGATTAGATCCCGCCACTCGTCAACAGTCTCTGTAAAACAAAGAAGAAAGACGAATTAGAAACTAGGCAAGAGGCTAAAATATACAAGATACAAATATAAGGAGGGATAACAGTTAAAACAAGTCAAAAAAATCAAACTAACACTGAAAGGGAGAAAGGATAACTTACTCGGGTCAATGGCCTCCAAGATGGGTCACTAGGGCCAGCACTGCCGCAGATGCCGCCGCCGACTGAGGAGCTACTCCTGTAGTTGGGGCAACATGACGCCCGCAACGGACTCATCATCTCCACCATGGCCCCGGGAGAGTGGCTCCTTGGAAACCAGAGTCTCTCTCTCTGCGCTCTGCTCCGCCCTCTCCGCTGCATGATATCCTGAGTATCATGCCACTCAGGATCACTCTCGTCCGTCTACTCCTCCGACCCTCCCTTTGTGGACTCCTCAGAATCAGAGTCAATATCTATAAGGTCATCGCTACTATGAGCAGGACCCGCGGTAATCCGAAGTAAAGGTGCCCGAGGCGCACCAGCTCTCCCTCTGGCCCGAACTATCCCCCTGGCTGCAATAGGAATGCCAGGGGTAACCACTGTCCAACCACGGCCTCTAGGCCCCCCTCTAGCCTCCCGAAATGATCGTCAAACCGGTGCTACCTTGGAGGAAGCATGCCCACATATTGCCGAGAACCCTGCTGAAAGGATGTACCTCCACCCGTCCCACACGGTCAATAAGCTGCCCTGTAATGGAGCAGGAAACCAATGTCATGGCCTCCTCTCCCCATACGCCGGCCATAAGCTGGTACGGTGTGGCCTCCATGTCTGCTATAGTGAGGGAGGCTACTGGCTGGTGAGGTGCTCTAAGCACCGACATATCTGACCATCTGGCCGCCCTCACAGCCCCAGGATCTGCCACCTCCACGCCTCTACCATAAGGAATAAAATGCTCATACACCCAACTCATGACTAGAGTTGGGTGGCTCAACGACTGTCCCTGTAAACGGACCACCCTATATAAGTCGTGATAGGTGGTCCCCAAAATGTCTGCCCCCCAGGCGTATATCCGGCCATGCCCCTCTATCTGTGCAATGATGGGGGCCCAACAATATAACAAAGTGTCCCCTCCCTTGTCCCCGATCAGTCTCGAGGCAAGGATCCCCATGATGGCCTGTCGAAATACGGGGATGGGCAAAGAAGGAATGGATCTAACTCTCACTCCCTTCTTCGGCCCTGTGGAAATAGCTGCATCTCCCATATATGTCGCCCACTGTGCAATATGTGCCCGTGAGCCTCTTTGTCTCTAATGTAAGTCGCCTCCCGATGATCGGGACTCCCTTAATGTGGTAAACGTCCTCTAATGTAATGGTCCACTCACCACGGACCCCTAGCAATCGGAAAGTGTTCCGATCTGCATCCCAGTATGAGAACAAGTCACAGAGTATGTGACTAGACGGAGCAACGTGAGGCACACGCGATATCCGCAATATGCCGGCCCTCTGCAATGTGTCCTCCTCATCTGCTGAGAGGGCATCCAATACCCCGGGCAGCCAGTCACACTCTCTCTCCCGGCTCCATCTAATATACTCCTCCTTCGCCTGCATACACCCAAAAACACACAAAACAGAGTAAGTTAGTATCTAAACGATATCAAGAGAGTCATAAAAACATACACAAATGCTAAAAATACAAGTGTAAGTTTTCAAAAGAGGTCCTTTTGCATTCTGTGCAAAACCGCCGCCCTGGGCAGGGGGCGGTTTTGTAACCGCCGCCTTGAAGGCGGCGGTCTCGTGACCGCCACCCTGGCCAGGGCGGCGGTCGCGGTCCGAAAACCCGCACGGGTTTTTAACCCCAAAAAGCCAAAAACTGCAAAAAAATGACCATTTTAGCTAAAAATAAAGCCTACCCAGTAGGCACCCCCCTAGATGGACCTTTTAAACCTAACATTTTCAAAAATGACCCCCCCATTACAACAAATTTAGCATTTCAAAATTGAAGAGGGAAAAACACAAAATTGAAGAAAAACCAACCTGTGATCTCGCGGGGTGGCGTTCCGCACGTGGAGGCATGATCACTATCTCGCTGTGGACGTTTTGACTCTACTCGCGTGAGAAACCGTTACCGTGGGCCCCAGAGCTCAAAATCTATCAAATCGACTCGCGCAAATGAATAGTAAAATGGGCCCACTTTTATATATATAGCGCTCTAATTCGTTTTAAATCCCCTTTTCACAGGTTCGGAGCGCCAACAGATGTAAATTTCTATCCTCGCACTAATGGTACATCCTCTTCCCCTATTATTTTAGCGTTTATTTTCCAAGTTATTGTATCTATCTGCACTTGAGTTCCCCTTTCATTTTGCAGGTAGCGGGAATTTCGGATGGCATCATTTCGACACACGGACATATAAGGTATAACTTCTAACTTCCCATTTCGGGACGGCCATACTCGGACCCACCGTTTTATGCCTCTTCATGGCTAAAACGCTTCTCCAAGGGGGAAATATGCGTACCCAAAATTGTAGAAGGTCTTGTCAGATCGCGGAGCAGTGTAATAAATGCCCCAATGATGATACAAGTCTCTTCGCAAGGTGTTCGGGATCCAGAGAAGCTTTACGGATATGCGTTAACATCCCACATGCCCCGCTTAGCCCCCGCGTGCTTTGTTTTCCCTTTTTTCCTCTTTTCTTGGCTTTTTGGTCTTGATGTGAAACCGCCGCCCAAGGGCGGCGGTCTCGTGACCGCCGCCCGAACAGGCGGCGGTCTAACTAACCACCGCCCTGAGCAAGGCGGCGGTCCTTTACGCATTTTCCAGAATGTTCTTTTGACGGAACGCACGCAAAGTTCAACGCTTCACCAGCTTTTCTTGCCGACTTGAGCATGCATTAATGTTTTTGGTCCCCTGGAATAGTGTTTTTCCTTTGTTTATTGTTTAGGAGTTCGGCTTTTGTTTTTGATCTTTGGGTGTTTGAATTCTATAAATGCATGGTTTGTGCACATGCAAAAAGGCCCCCGATTCTTGTTTAAAAACTCACCACCTTCAATATTCGAGTCTTCTAGTTTGCTTAAGTTTGATAGTTTAAATCTTTTACATGCTTAGTTGCATTACTCGGTTGTTGGTAAGCCACGATGATCCAACTTGTGCAAATAGTATTATTGTTTCTGGAGTAGAATAGTTTAGGCAGCCATTAAAGTTACTGAGTTTTCTTCTTCATACTGAGACTAGTTTTAGGTTCTGACGCTTTTGTTGCATGATTCGCAGTAGACCCCGTTAGGAATTACATAGGCCAAGCTCGTACTCTTGCCTATCCCTCTCCTATCCGCATTCTATTCCACCGCATTCTAAAGGCTGTCCATTGATCCAAATATCTATTCCTGTTGATGCAAGCATTACACACTTTTCTCGGATTCACGTGAGCACAAAGAATAAAGAGATCATACTTTGAGGGGACAAGAACACACACCGTCGGATTCGCCACATTATCGCTCTGCGAAATCTAGGTTCCATCTTTCAAAGTTTTAGTTAGAACTTATCAAATAAAGTAGTTATTCACTTTATTACAGCTTATTTCCATTCTCGATATTGCCGGGGGGAAGTTGTGGGGATTGATAGTTTCGAGAAACTATGATTCATTCCTCACTTCTAAGGTAGGATCGAGAATCTTGCAAATAGATTAGTTATTTCGTTGTTTAGAATAGATATACAAATTGCATGCACAAATAGCTACACTTGGCTATTTTGTTTGTTTTACGTTATTAGTTTAGTTGTCAATTCTAAATATTTTTAGATATCTTCTTTCTTATAAATTGCCGAAAATACAAAAAAAGAAATTATATATGCTAGAAGTGTACTTAGATTTTACTTTATTATAGTTTGTTTCATTACTTCTTTTGCATGACAATTACGGGACCTGGGAGCCCAAGGAATACATTTTCGAGCCAATTGTGCCCCCTGCCCAATATCATAGTGGCGAATCGGCATTGACCAAAACCTTAGGATACAAGTCTTCAAACAAACAATGACTTCCAACAGATCAGTCATAGTTGAGAGGGTTAAACGTAGAAGACGACCAAGCACACACATTTTGGTCAAATCAACCAAACTACGGGTTATCCTAGAAAACATCCGCATGATCAGTAGAAGGATTTGAAAGAGAACAAATATTCGGGTGTGATCCTTTAGTTCCACTGACCAGACGTTGGAGACACCCTCGTAGATATAGATACCGACTTAAGAATTCAAGTCTGCTAGAACACCGTGAGGTATTACGAGAAAATCGCACACCATTACTGATTCTAAACGTAGAGGTTGAGAAAGCTTATGACTATTGGATACTAGGGATTAGAACTTGATCTCACGTATGACCATAACAGGACCATGATAACCAAGAGTCTACGGTTGTGATCCACAAATCCACGACCTAACGAATCCACAAGTCGAGTTAGATATAGACACTGCCTACGCACATTAGTATTTGAGTCTACTCCGATTCCACCTATCATCATTCAACAGATTGTCCCTACTAGACAACAAACTAACAAAGCTAGAGAATTTTGGACTAGGCCAAAGAATCGTCCATAGAGTTGACTATATTCACCATATGACCCTATCGGGAGAAATACACGAAACCATCCGGGTCATTTTCCATGCATCCTGACCCATAGATCGAATCACGCCAGAGCTTGATATTGATTGGAGCCTTGAGATCATCCTCGCTGATCGATCTATCACACCGATCCATGTTAGAAGGGCCTTCTTTGCCTTAGATTCACAAATACCATTAGTGCGTGTCGAAGACATTAGACTCCCAACTAGTTTTTCTCGCATATTCTACCCCCACCGGTCATTTGTGTCGGCACGACCTCGGTAGGTCGGAGTGCACGTGGAAGAGTCACTTTTGATTCTCACACTCACCTGTTGCTTTTCCGACGTACGGTGCACATGGAAGGGTTCCACTGTAGGTTTCAAAACATATGGTGTGCATGTGTAAGGAAAGATAGGTTTTTACTTATCCGTATTCAAAGCACCCATGAAGCACATGAAAAGAGTATGACCCTTGTGGATAAGGTGCTAGTGAGCGATTGTGACATCAAAAAGGGAATATTCTAGGAATGCAATGGAAGAATTCGAAAGAGCATCATCATACATAGTGGAAAGATAGGATCTATGAAGGCATGCTCCCATGGAGGACCACTTCGAAACTTGGTGACTGATCTCGTAACTTCCACGGAAGGCATGGCGGTGGGTCTAAGGTCATAAATATAAGGTCCCAATAGAAAAAATATATAGAGGGTGAAGGAGAGAAGAGAGAGGTGAAGCCCTGGAGAAACAAAGTGAAGGATACTATGGGTTAGGTATTAGGAGAAATCTATAAGTGATGGCATATTTAGGGTGATGGGTTTCATTTATCTTTGTAATATGATGAGCATAATATAGCTTTGATGCATGAGTTGGCTCTGCATATTCATGTGAGGATCTGTGATGACCTCAAAGGATGTAAAGTGGATTACTGGATATGTTAATATGAATATAAGGCTTTTTTATAACTCATGTATGTGTTCAAGAGTATAATACTTATACAGTTCCTCTTTGTATGAAGCATTTCCATGTGCTTCCTGTTATTTCACTTTTCTGCATGCAATGAGATGAAAACTCATTCTAGGCTCTTAGAATGTTGCATGGTTCTTTTCTATTCTTCTACCTTTGATTCTCTTTCATAAGATGGTGCATTCCCACAAGACTCACATAAAGGAGATACTCAACATCTGTGTGTGCCTTGGGTGAGTGCTCAGCACCCATTGGGTGATAGGTCAGCACACATGGGATTAGACTATTGGTTTAATGGTATAAAATATGACAACATTAAATGAAAGTTACCACTACTCTTAAAGTAATATAAACAACCAATGTAGACTATGCCTGTAAGAAAATAGTATTAATTCAAGTTTTAATATATATACCCACACCATTCTAAAGGAACTTAAGGGTTTAATATAAGAAGAACTTTTAACATCCATGAGGCTAGTTAAAAGATGAAAAAACATATTATTCTTTTCATGTACCTATAGTTGTACTGTAAGAGAAAAAAACCCAATAAGCATATTATTATTTCCACATACATGTAATTGTATGTACATTTAAATTTATATTAGTCCAAACTAAACATGTTGCTCTCTGTTGAAAAAATCAGACCTCCGGATGGAAAGGAATTATGGGGATGCATGTTTTTCAAGAAAACACCATCGTCATCTCATTCCAGTCAAACAATGTTTTGTGGAATCACCTCACCAAATCTCACAAACAAATTCCCATCAAAATTTCTTCTTGTGCTCCCTCTAACATCTATGTGCTTACCCACTTCATTTCCATGTGTAGAAAGAAAAACCTTGGAGAACTTAAATATAACAAATAGATGTGTCAATAATGAAATTATAATAAGATATTGGTTTATGATTTTTCATTTGATAATATATACATTATGAAATCATGTCTATAAATGTTATTTATTTCACATTTGCTTCATTTTGTTTACAAATTCTTCCTTTATAATATCTATTAACTAAATACATCTAATATGGTAACATTCAAACTTTCAACCTCCACTAAATGTAGTAATTACATGAACATTAACTAATTAATGTAGCGGTTAGATGAACATTAAATAACACTATAATAAAATTTGTTTGGTTATGTTGAGGTATAACCTCTTTTTGCAGCAATAAGAGGATACAACATTTTTGGGTTTTTAGGAATTTATGGCATTCATAGGCTGCGTTCGTGTGATGGGCATGACCAATCAATGAATATTAATAATTACATCAGATTTCAATTAGAAATATTGGAGAAACGTTTTGAAGATTGGAATAAATGTGCTTGACATCTCTCTTTAAGCATCGTCTATATTAGTCCTTTGGGAATCATTTTCACAATAGCCTCATTCACTATTAATGGCACCATCAAATGCATTGAGCCTTCTTCCTATGAAGAGGTCAAGGCTGACCTGATAGTATGGAATATTTTGCATGAGGGTGGTGTTATGTCATTTATGGAAAAATTGTCTGGTCACTCTATCCGAGTGACTAGTAGTGTGTTGGAAACCTTGAAGAAAGGATGAGTCAAAGTGGGCAAGAAAAAAATTTATTTTGACACAATTGATTGTGGTTGCGACGGGGCTCCCCATGGAGGAAACATTTATTTTAAATGCTCGTTTTAGGAGAAGATGGATGATTTCTTATATCTTTGGTTAAAATACAAAAATGTATCACTTGCACTATGAATTGGGCTCTCTTCCACAACCTTGGGATAGGGTTGCTAAGAAATTCATGAGGGACTTCAGGCTGCGGTGACACTACAAAGTTATCTATGGATGTCATCTTTTTCTTCTTGTGCATATTCGACATGATCGAAAGTAAAATTTGTGTATTTTCTATTTCAATAGCTTGAGAGGTCTCTTAAACTGGATAAAGAAGATGAATTTCCTTTCTTACACTAAGGACATTTTAATTTTCTCTTTAAAATTGAAGCTTCACAAAAAAATCCTCACGCTTCCCCTCTTTGCAAAAAAAGTAGCATCATGTCCCCCTCCTATTTTATAACCATATCCCTCTTTTTTTGTCACGGTGCCTTCGTCTCCCTTCCGAATCGATTCGACATCATAATCATTATCCGAGAATGGTGTTGTGGTCTCCCCTATTTTTTTCTCTTGGGTATCCCTCATCTTCTTTGGTGGCTTGTAACCCTTCGGACACCTTGGAGAATTCTCTTAAGGTCTCTAAACCGCTTACATACGACATGTACTTCCTCTCCACCTCGTTCGACACTTCTCTAGCTTATCTTTTTGTCTCCACTGAAATTGTAATGGCTACAACTAACTCAACTCACATGATCACAAAATCATGTGTAGTTTCCCCACATTTTTATATGGAAGATAACACGGACTCAAAAATTGTAGATGTGTTGCAAGATCTCTCCTCATTTTACCTTGATTCTCCTTTGTTTGATAAAATGGGCTCCCATGATGTAGCTTTGGAACACAAAGAGAATTTAGAGAAGATATCTCTTGATCTACATGAGGCCATTAAAGATTATGTTACACTCATTATCTGCTATCAAGGAATGGAAAATTCACATGGACATGACTTGTATTATAATCAACAAAGAATTCCTAGAACACATTAAAGTAGTAAATATGATGGTTCAACAAAAATTTTGGTTGCTCAAACATGCACCCATGTCTTGGATCTTGGAAGGGCTAAGGTGTTTGAGACCACAATGGAATCATCCCCAAGTTATGGGACCTTGCACACTTGGGACGGATCTCTAGAGAAGGTCGGTTCCTCTATCTATTTATGTTACTACTACTAGTAATCCTAGTCTTTGAAAGGGAAACTAAGCTAATAATGCCAAGGGACCAAGGATAGAAGAAGAATGACACGAAATGAAACTAAACTAAAAGGTGATATCACCGAGAAAAGAGGGATTAACACTATATGTTATGATTGAAAATGAAAGGAAAATGTGTGAAAGGAGGCTAGGCATGAGTAGCACAACTAAACACGTATTCATCATATCATTCTCATGGAACACAAAAAAATAAGGAACTGCAAGGGATTTCAAATAACACAACCAATGCATAATGCTAAAGAAAAGGAAAGAAGAATGAATGCAAACATGTTAGGAAATAGAATAGTCATGAAACAATGCTTATATTACTTCCAAAAATACATAGAGCTATTACAATGATGAAGGAGGCCGATATCCACATGTAAGAGCCAAATCTAGAGGTATGCAACTCAAAATATAGAAAATATGGAGTCCTTAGAAAACTTCCTAAGGATCCAGAGTGTCTCACATAAAAAATGATCCTTGCTCTTACATTTATAGATGAATCCATGGAGGAAGAATGGAAAACCCAAATTTGAAATACAACCACCAATAAGAAGCATTCAATGCCTACAAATCCACCTAGAGATCTATGAAATATGTTTCCCAAGCTTATTTGGCATGTTGAAGAAGAAAGGAGGGTAGATCATATCAAATTAGATGGTTGGAGCAATTAGATATGCTCATTAATGCTCGAAAGAAATTTTCTCCATTTCTAACCTACCAAATTTCCCAAGAATTTGAATTTGAATTTCTATCACTGTAGCTGATATCAACAATGACTTTTCGAAAATTATAGGTGCACACCGATATGAGATTTATAGAAAATATACAACTCTCAAAAGATTTCAAAGTCATTGGCACATGCAAAACACGTGGCACACATGGATTGGCTAAAATGATGGCCAACTATGAAAATATTTGTCATTTCTCTACTGCGTGTCACTTGTTGATTTGTTGTACTGATTTGGCATGCTATTGGGGCACTTTGACTAGTTTTGCATGGCACACTCCAACATGTCAGAAGATGACCTTGGCATAGAGGAGCGCAAAGGAGGGTGTGAGGGACATGCATGCGTTGGAAGGTGTAGAAGGGCACACGTGACGTGTTATGTTTTTGGAGCCTATTTTTATTTTAGAGTGTGGTACACCTTCATGTGTTACACTCGGGTATTTTTACGGTGGTTTATTAACCCATGGGTAATGGGTAACCATTATGGGTTTTTTTAGGTCCATGGTTTTTGAGTACCCATTGTTTTGATACCCAGTTTTTTTCCCATGGTTTTGATACCCACGGTTTTGTATCAAACTACTTAAGCAATTGTCTATTTATATGGTCTTATGCATATGATAGATAGACAAGAAAATGTATTGCAGATGTGTTTTGAATTCAGGTGTGAATTCTGTAGAGTTTGTTGAGCATAGCTCCAAACAGATCTGGGTATTGTATTGAGAGAGTGGAGGCTTGTAATAAAATCTGAGTAAGTGATTCTTGGTGGACATAGCCCAAATTGGGTGAACCACGTTAAATCTTATCTCTCTCTGTGTTGTGTTATTTATTCTCACTTTTATTTGAGATCTATAATATTTTCTACATATTAGTTTCTATTGTTGCGATTCTGTAAGGGATTATTCTGCATATTTTATCTCTTATTTCCTAACAATTGGTATCAGAGCCTGGTTTGGTTTGTTGAAGTGTTGAATCACAAGGAAATTTTTAGCTTGAGTGGGAGCTATGGAAGATGATGGAAGATCTAGTGTTGATAAATTCAATAGGTAGAATTTCAGTCTTTGGAAGATGCAGATGGAAGATTACCTTTATCAAAAGGATCTTTATACTCTGTTGCGAGAAGGTGAACAAACCCTTGAGTATGAAAGATGCGAGAATGGGATTTCTTTGGATAGGAAGGCACTTGGGACAATTCGGCCATGTCTTGCATCTTTGGTATTATTTAATGTTTCAAAGTAAAAGACTACAAAAGATCTAATGGATGCATTAGGAAATTATATGAAAAACCCTTTACCTCTAACAAGATATTTTTAATGAAAATGTTTTTTAATATGAAGATGTCGAGAATAGTTGAGATAGCATATCATTTAAATGATTTCAATATGGTTATGAATATGCTAGCTTTGATTCTGATAGAATTTGATGAAGAAGTTAGGGCTTTATTAATTTTGTGCTCTTTACTTGAAAGTTGGAATAGCCTGGTAATGGCGGTAAGCAACTCGGTTCCAACTAACTCAAAGTTGAAGTTTGAGGATGTTGTAGGGGTGATTCTAAGTGAGGAAATGTGAAGAAAAATCTCTAGGGAATCTTCTACTTTAGGGAATTCTTTGACAGTGGAAACTAGAGGGAGATAGAAGAATAGAGGAAACCGTGGAAAATCGAAAGATCGAGCAAGGTCAAAATCCAAGAGCAAGATTGTATGTTGGAATTGTGGAAAGTCTAGGCATGCAAAGAAGGACTGTTGGGAGCTTCGAGACAAGAAGAAACAACAAGAAGAAAATAAGGAGGCAAATGTGGCATCGGGTAATGTATGTCAAGATGCTTTGATTCTTTCTTTGCATAATATTACTGAATCTTGGGTTTTAGATTCAGGGGCTTCTTTTCATGCTACTCCACATAGGCATTATTCTGTTGATTATATTCAAGGTGATTTTGGGCATGTTTTTCTTGGTGATGATGAGCCTTGTAGTATAGTTGAAAAGGTTCTATTCAGGTTAAGATGCAGAATGGGAATACATGGCTATTGAAGGATGTCAGACATGTGCCTACATTAAGGAGAAATTTGATATCGGTGGGGTAATTGGGAAGTGATGGTTGTATTGTGATATTTATAGCTGACTCTTGGAAGGTCACCAAGGGTGCTCTTGTGGTGGCAAGAGGTAAGAAGGTTGGAACCTTGTATTTAACCACTGATAGTACTAATGATTGTAATCTTGTGGCTTCAGATGTAGATACAACATTATGGCACTATAGGCTCGATCATATGAGCCATAAGGGCATGGACATCATAAAGAAGAATTTTCCTAGATATACAGAAATAGGTTTGGATTTATGTGAGAACTACATATATGGGAAACAAAAGTGAGTAAGGTTTCTCAAGGTTGGACCTACGAAGAAAGAGAGTAAGTTAGAGATGGTACATTCTGATGTGTGGGGTTGGCTCAGGTATCATCTCAAGGGGGTTCAAGTTATTATGTTACTTTTATTGATGATGCAATAAGGAAAGTTTGGGTTTATTGTATTAGAAACAAATATGATGTATTTGATACTTTTGTTAAATGGAAAGCCTTGGTAGATAATGAAACAAGCCTTAAGTTAAAATGTCTCAGGTTAGATAATGGAGGGGAGTATTGTATCAGCAATGAATTTGATGATTATTGTTCTAAGAATGGAATCCACAGGAAAAATATGATTCCAAGAACCTCGCAGTAGAATGGGGTGTCAGAAAGGATGAACAGAACAATAATGGAACGTGCTAGGAGCATGAGGATACATGCAGGACTGCCTCTTTATTTTTAGGTAGAAGTAGTGAGCATAGCTATGTAATTGATAAATAGAGGACCCTCAAGTGCCTTGGATGGAGGCATACGAGGAGGCTTGTTACGGTAAGAAATTTGATTACTCATTTCTTAGAGTCTTTGGATGTGAGGTGTTTGTTCATATTGACAAGGATGATAGGACCAAACTAGAGGCTAAATCAGAAAAATGCACTTTTATTGGTTATGGTGGTGATGACTTTGGATTTAAATGTTGGAGTATTAAAGACAAGAAAATCATTCGGTCTAGGGATGTGGTCTTTAATGAGAAAGTCATGTATAAGCAACAGTTACAGGAAAATAGGGAAGAATCCAAGAAAGAATATGTAGTGGTAGAGGATCTTCTGGATGGGAAAGTGACCCATGAATTAGTTTAGGAACCTACTCAACAGGAACCCCAAACTCCTATAGTGAGGAGGTCTTCTAGGGTAAGAAAAGAACCTGAACATTTTTCTCCTTCTCTTTATTATTTATTAATCACTGATAGTGGAGAGACAAAGAGCTTTGATGAAGCAATGCAAGTAGATGTCAATAAGAAGTGGGAGAAAGTCATGGATGAGGAGCATAAGTTTCTTATGGAAAACTAGACTTGGGATTTGGTGAAGCTACCGGAAGGCAAAAGAGCATTGCAGAACAAGTGGGTGTATAAAGTTAAAGATGAAGGAGGAAAGAAAATATATAAGGCCCAGTTGTTGGTCAAGGGGTTTACACAAAAACCAGGTATACATTTTGATGAGATATTTTCTCTTGTAGTAAAAATGACTTCTATTAGAACTATTCTTGGAATAGTGGCAGTAGAAGACTTGCACTTAGAATAGTTAGATGTAAAGACTACATTTCTCCATGGTGATTTGGAGGAGGAGCTATATATGTAGTAGCCAAAAGGATATGAAGTCAAAGGTAAAGAGGAGATGGTGTGCAAACTAAAGAAGAGCTTGTATGGCCTGAAACAAGCTCCACGTCAATGGTATAAGAATTTTGATAGCTTCATGATGGAGCAAGGTTATATTAGATGTCATTCTGACCATTGCGTGTATATAAAGAAATTTGAGGATGGAAGTTATATTATCCTGTGTTTGTATGTTGATGACATGTTGGTTGCATAGGTAAAAACATGTAGGAAATAAAAGTACTCAAGAAACAACTAAGTGAATCCTTTGATATGAAGGATTTGGGGGCTGCCAGACAAATCCTTAGTATGAGGATAACTCGGGATAGGAAGGAACGGAAGCTGACTTTATCTTAGGAAGAGTACATTAAGAAGGTATTGGATAGGTTTAACATACAAGATGCTAAACTAGTTGGGACTCCTTTGGCAAGCCATTTTAAGTTATCAAAGGAGCAGTGTCCCAAGATAGAGCAAGAAAGAAACCATATGTCCAAGGTACCTTACTCATCAGCGGTTGGCAATTTGATGTATGCTATGGTATGCACTAGGCCTGATATTGCCCATGCAGTAGGAGCTATGAGTAGATTTATGAGTGATCTAGGTAAAGAGCATTGGCAAGCAATAAAGTGGATCCTTCAGTATTTGAGAGGGACCATGGGGATAGTTTTATGCTACAGTGAATCAGACACCACTTTACGTGGTTATGTTGATTCAGACATGGCTGGAGATGTAGACAACAGGAGGAGCATGATAGGTCATATTTACACTATAGGTGGGACAACAGTAAGCTAGATTTCATGACTAAAGTGGTGGCTTTGTCAACCATGGAGGCTGAGTATGTTGCTGCCATAGAGGCAAGAAAAGAGATGATTTGGTTACAACAATTTCTTGAGGAGTTGGGGCATAAGTAGGAGGAATGTAAGCTGCATAGTGATAGTCAGAGTGTTATACACCTAGCTAAGAACTCTACTTTCCACTCTAGGACAAAGCATATACAGTTGAGATATCACTTCATCAGGACAACTTTGGAGGAAGATAAGTTGAAGTTAGAGAAGATTCATACTAGTTAGAATCCTACAGACATGATGACCAAGGTGGTCACAAGGGATAAACTAAAGCTATGTTCATCTTTGGTTGGCCTTCGTGGATGACAGTGAAGGGTTGAGAAGATTTCTCATTGGAAATCAGTCTCCAAGTGGGAGATTGTTATGTTTGTGGAGCCTATTTTCATGTTAGAGTGTGGTACACCTTCATATGTTACACTCGAGTATTTTTATGGTGGTTTATTAACCCATGGGTAATGGGTAACTGTTGTTATGGGCTATTTTTGGGTCCATGATTTTTTGGTACCCATTGTTTTGATACCCATTTTTGCTCATGGTTTTGATACCCATGGTTTTGTATCAAGCGCTTAAGCGAGTTCTCTATTTATATGGTCTTATGCATATGATAGAAAGACAAGAAAATGTATTACAGATGTGTTTTGAATTCAGGTGTGAATTTTGTAGAGTTTGTTGAGCATAGCTCCAAACGGATCTGGGTATTGTATTGAGAGAGTGGAGGCTTGTAATAAAATTTGAGCAAGTGATTCTTGGTGGATGTAGCCCAAATTGGGTGAACCACATTAAATCTTGTCTCTCTATGTTGTGTTATTTATTCTACACTTTTATTTGAGATCTATAATATTTTCTACATATTAGTTTCTATTGTTGCGATTCTGTAAGGGATTATTCTACATATTTTATCTCTTATTTCCTAACACGACGCATGTGGGGAAAATAGGAAAATAGGTGAGTAGAGAACACATGGTGAAGGCACAACTATTACAAAGTAATGGGTGCAATAGGAGAGGGGTTAGGAGTTATACGATAAAATAAAGTGTGAGGTGTGTGGTAAGGGAAGAAGATGATTTAAGAAGAAGGTGAATGCGCAGAAGGTGGATGCAAGGGAGGAGTGAAACAAAGAGGGAAAGGAAAATGGAAGGAGAGAACAAAAATTCAAAAGGGAACTTGAAAAAATAAGGGGTGCCAAGGGGAAGCGTAACCAAGGGGTTATGTCAATTGAACTTGAGTTCACATGACCTTGATGGGAAGCGAAAGCTAGAATGTGTATACAAATTACTTGAATTACTAGGAGAGTTATTTAGATAATAGAAACCCTATTACAAATTGTAAGGATGAAGTAACTACTCTCATGAGAAATGGCATGCATATTTTTCTTTGTGATGCATGATGACAAAATGTTTGACCTTGGAAAGTGTTGAAACATGGTTCAAGAGCACGGAGGATGAGTTTTCTCAAATATTTATCACTGAACTTGAGTTTGATGCATGTAGATGGGTAGAAGAGAACCTATACCATGAGTTATATGAGACATTATTTTGTTGCTTCCCAGTAGAACTATATGAATGGCTTTCAACATATGCATCTAGATCTAGCTAGTACTATAGATCACACGTGTGGACCTAAGATGACTATCAAAGGTTGCAAGATGCATATATAACTTGGATGTATGTTATTGATCATTGGTGGAAGAGGGTGTTGACCAGTTATACTTTAGAATATGCCATTTTGACATATTCTTTCCCAAAATTTTTTGAGTTTGAGTTTCTGAGGGAGCCTAAAGGATCATTTTTTCATGTTATTCCTTTGGAGCTATGAAGATCTTGTTCATTACTTTAAGTTTAGAAGCATTTCCCATGGACACCTAACCTTCTCTAAGTGCTACGAGAGGAAGCTAGGGTGGAGGAAGATGTCGGACATTGCGGTCTAAAAAGGAAAGGGAGGAGAGACGACACAAGTATAACAAAGCTCGTAAAAGGGAGATGACTAGAAAATGCAAGGTTACAAGTGTGATGGATCTATGGAGGAAGATGTTGTAGGAAGGAGTTGAGGTTCATGTAAATGATGTGGAACTTTAGAATTCTATGTTATCCCATCTTGGAAAGTGCAGGAGAGAATCCACTTTCACTTCTAATGAGAGTTATTCACATGGAGAAATAAGAGTGTCGTTGCACATCTAAACCCACACGGTGACTAACCCCTAACGTTTGGTTTTCTAAATCAAGAGAGAAGTATTGTTAACCTAATTTGGAATTGGTAGGAGTAAGCGATCTCGTGCCCATGAGATATAATTTTTCATTTGGAACATCCATGGCTATATCATCCATTCTTGTATTTGTAAGAATCTTTGGACAAGGTGTAATTATGCAAGCTTTGGGTATCACGTATGGGAGTGGACGGGACACACAACTAGTAGTGGGAAAATATCATAGACCATCTACACATAGTTTAGTGGGACATTGGGAACACTTAGCGCAACCACTTTAGGCCCATTTTCAATAGCAAGAGGTGGATCTAGTGGATTGGGAGGAAAAATACCTAATGGATCCAATGGATGCAGTGGAGGAAACACCGAGAGGAACCAAGGCCCTGGATCGGGAGGATAAGGGCCTCAACCACCTCCCCAAGTGTTTTTCGAGATGTCCTTACACTTACCAGACTATACGGGTATTGAAGATGTTGCAGAGCATGTGCACAAGTGTGAGTTACTATGGCATGCGAGGGGATCAATACCCCAGTGGAAGGCAAGACATTTTGGAACAATGTTGCAAGGGCACACACATAGTTGGTATAGGAAGTATGGCCCCATCAAATGGTGGTAGACTACATCACATTGAAGAATACCTTCCTTACAGAGTTCCATATCCCAGAGTTTGAGTAGAAGAGCATCAACGCTCTAAAAGAGATCTAGTATGGAATGATAGAGAGTGTGCGGGAGTATGATGTGTGTTTCAATACTCTCTTATCAAAGCTATCCTATGACATTCATCCATATCAACATGCTCAATGGTTATTTAGAGGATTGATAACACAATTTAGAAGGGCTCTATCACATAATACTTTCACAGACCCGCATAAGGCATTGGAAGCTTCCCTACACATTGAAGTTGTTGGGAGTGTTGATACTAGTATTAGTCCTTTTCTGGAGGCTCAAATTGCTACAATGGTGAAGCGGTTGGAGAAGTTTTACTGCAAACTCAACACATGTGGTTCATAATGGGATTTAGTGTACATACTATGAAGTGGAGGGACATGCAAATGATAATTTCCCTCAAAATTTGGTATGTTCTATGGTGGTAGATTGTGAGATTTTCCATGGGGATCATGATGTGAGTAGGTTCCCTCTTCTAGAGTGCACAATCCATAAGAATTTTCTTTCTATTGTAAGATTTATACCTCTACAACCCATGATCCAAGGATTGTAAAATAATTGATCAGATCCATGATGCTATTGATATGTGTCTGTGCAGGAGTAGCCTTGTAGGTAGTTCGAGGATGATGACCATCATTATGATGGGTGTATAGATGGAGGGGCACATGGAAGAGGTTTTCGCAAAGTATTTCGTGGTCGCATTAACCATGGAGGAGGATGAAGTAAATTCCCTCGAGGAACATGTTATAATTTTGGATTTACAGAGCATTAGAAATGCAAGTGTCCTAATATTTTACAATGTTCATGGTGCAGAAATAAACATAAGTACAAAGAGGTCTAGAAATTTATAAGCATATGAACCAACATCACCGAGAAAGTCAAGGGCTGGGATGGTGAGCATCAAGAATGTTGATTCATAGTGATAGTGGATGCCAAGAGTGGTGCATGAGTCATAGCTAGAACCTATACTGGTGACAACATGAGCAGAGGCTACACGTGCCAGGGATATGCCAAGACAAAAGGACAATAGTTTCAAGAGAGGAAGTGGCACATGGAAAGTATCCGGACCTATGGATTAGAAACAGGTGTATCAAGAGACTATGAACGTGATTCAGAGTTTACAAGTGGAGATCTAATGCCTAAAGGAGTAATTGAGGTAGTTGGAGTAAAGGAAGAATGTCGGGGTTCTAAAGGATGACCTAGATGAGGTCAAGGAAGTGCACAAGATTTTAAGGAAAGAGAATATTATCCCCTTGCTATGACAATGGGTGAGGGAGAAGGTACCATGTGCCTAGAGTAGAGTGTGAAAAGAATTTTTCATGTAAACCTTCCTCCTCATAGCCTCGAATTTGATAAGGAAATTACTTTGAATGTGGTTGCTGATGGATGGATTAGAGTAATATCCTCATCAACATGGGAGTAGAGGTCAATTTATTACCTTAGATGCCTTGACATCAAATGGATAGCCCGCATTGCATCCATCTTTGAATGTGTTTATATGGTGAAAAGACTAAGGAAATTCCCATTGGATTCCCGAAGGATGGAGTTATAACCATTCAAGGGCCAAGTTCATTGGATACTTCGAATTCTTGGAGCTCACTGAGTAAGATAGCTTTCCAATGTTGATTGGGTGCCCATGGTGTTACAAGATCAATGTCAACTATAGTTTAACAAAGGTTATATCAGCTTTGAGAACAAGGAAGAAAGGTTGATCATCCCTTTGACAGATGGGAATTCAAATCCCTATACTAAGCCCTTAGGAGAATAAGGCCTTTATAGAATCTATGTGTGCTCTATTAGAGATCTTGAGATAATTCACCCCATAGAGGGAGTTATCCAGTTTGAAGATGCTCAGTCCTTGAGTGATACCACTAGTGTGGCATGTGAAAATTGGGCACATGGGACTTATGAGTTGATAGGAAGATAGTTAAGAGGATCTGTAACAAGGGTGGAAAATGCATGCTCAGTCAAGTGCCTAGGAGGAAAGAAGTTTCCAAGTTACTCTGGAGGGGCATACCCTAAAATTTTCTTACGGGAAATGGAAGCTCAATGGAAAAATGAGGACAAGAGAAGAGGAATTCTCAATTATAACCTACTTGGAACTACAACACGCTAATGGGTTACACACTAGGATAACCTCCTAGAGTGGCGCGAACTAAGAATTACATTTTCTATAAGGTTATCAAGAAGCAATGTGCCCACGGTCATACAAAACTACTGTGGTACTACTTCATTTCATATCCAAGTATGCAAGAAAGCCTGGAGGGGAAGCACAAAAGTGTTTCTGCCTTCAATATGGGTTCATAATTTTTATTCCACCTTACAAGGTTGTGCACACACGTGGTATATTCATGCATCGTCAAACAAGTAATCGGAAAGAGTTGAGGATTGATCTCATTCAATAGTTTGAGTATAGGAGTACCAAGCCATCAGTGGATAAGGTGTTGTAAGTGATCAAACACCTTACGATGGGATATAGTGTTATGGCAGAGGATAGGCTACTAGAATTTCTAGGTGAGCCTTATTTGGAGACATACCTCAATGAAGAAGAATCAGAGGAAGTAAAACTTGAGCACATGTGCATGGAAAAAGAAAAAGGAAAAATGGTCTACGTAATTGATAGAGAAGAAATGAAAACTTTGGATGTCAACCATTTGGAAGGTACACAAAAATTCATGGATAGCGATGATGAGAGAGAACGCACCTACCATGATCCCTTAAAAAAGGTTAACATTAGAACAAAGACGAGAACCTAAGGAAGCTATCATTGGGGACTATTGGTCAGAAAAATAAGTTTCAAAGATCATTGATCTGTTGCAAGAGTTCCAAGATTTTTTTCCTTATGGGTACTTGTCATCACCAATCCAGCACTATGATAATTCTTCACCGGGAACTCCTCGTGCTATGATTATTTACTAATGCACAACCTTTAGTTTGGTGGATGTAATCTGGAAACACAACAACAAACATAACACAAGAATACCATAGACTATGATAAGAAGGAATGATGATAAATCTGAAATATCAGAGTAAATTATAATATTAACATGAAATTTTACAATATCACCCATGAGGTACTTCAAGTGTTATTGACTTCACTTGCCTTTCACCAAGACTATGGGAGAAACTTTACAATTACACCTCTTAATGGCTTCTTCAACACACCTTTAAACTGATGGCTTCCTTTGCACACTTCCTACAATATTTCTCACTACTTCCTTCTATGCTAAATGAGGGGGGTGGCCTCTTTATTTATAGACTTATAGGCTTATCCATATTATTTCTAAGATAGGATAAGAAATCCACTTTGACGAATCATATTCCATACCTTAACTCTTATCTGTACATGTAAGCTTATCTTTTAAGATAAGATAAACCTTATCATTTCACATGGGTTCCACATTTTTAGACTTTTTACAAATAAAATATACAAAATATTTATGACCTCACTCCTTGTCCTTATTACCAATATAATATTTTTAATTCCTAATCATGTAGACCCTACTTCTCTTCTTACCCCAACTTTGACATTTTAACATTCTTTGGACCACTTACGACAACTATTTACTTTTTACCACAACATTCCTATTGTACTTTTGACTATTGCCCATACTATACATTATTGGCGGCGTCATCTGCGGCAAAGCACGCCGTTATCTTCTATCGAGGCTACTACTAATTATACTTAACAACATCCTATTCCTAATACATACATTAATGAAATAGAAATTACGGAGGAAAATTTTAGTGTCGACATCTTCCCCCTTCCTAGCTTTACTACCGTCCTGGAGTAGACTCTTACAGTGCTTGGAAAATCTTCAACTTGTCGTGGTTGACCCATTTAGTAATGGGAGTGCCATCTAATTCCTCCAGTCGGTATGTACCATTTTCAATGCACAATTGCTATTTTGTAAGGCCCCATCCATTTTAGAATAAATTTTTTGTCTTCTTTTTTTGTATACGGAATCATATACTAGAACCAAGTCATTCACATGAAATGGAGACCACCGGATCTTTTGATCAAAGTATTCCTTCTCGCTTCATTTTCTTCTTATAGCTTGTATCCTTAGCTATCTCCCTCATTTCCTCTAGCAAATGAAGATGTACCAACCTTTCTTTTCTTGAATCACTTTCATCCATTTTTTCATTTTTCATTACTCGATCGTGGGAATATCAAACTCAATAGGAAGAAGCTGGATCAATGCCATAAGCCAACCGAAATGGGGAGTATCTGTTGCTGAACTTTGATGTTGCCCTATATGCCCACAATGTTGCATGAATCCTTTTATCCCATTTATGTACCTGCAAGGCTGCATCTTTTGCTAGAATTTGACACAACACAAAATTTGTTTGTTCCACCTGTCCATTTATGCTTGGCTTGTATGTTGTTGCCTTCTTGTGCTTAATAGAAAACTTATTGACTAGGGCTTCTACCACCTCATTAATGAAGTGGCTTCCTTGATCATTATAATTTCTAATGGAAACCAAATCTAGTGAGAATGCATTCATATATGAACCTTGCCACTTCATCCATGGAAGTTGTTTTCAATGGCCTAGCTTCAACCCACTTGGTTAAATAATCTGTGGCAACTACAATATACTTATTTTGGCGTGAGGTAGTTGGAAGTGGACCTACAATGTCTATTCCCCACTTTTCAAAGGGACCAAGTGGAAGAATATGACATAATGGAGTTGATGAAGTCTTACGGTTACCATGTGTTTGACAAATATCACATGTATTACAATAATTATAACAATATTTAAAAAGAGTGGGCTAGTGATAACCTGCATCCAAGATCCTTCTTGTTGTAAGTTGTCCAGAGAAGTGCCCTCCACATGTACCATTGTGGAATTCTTCTAGCAGTTCCTTCCCTTGATCATGTCCAACTACCCTCTTGTACTATCCATCAGGTCCTATTCAAAATAATACTCCATGTAAAATAGAATATGGACAGTGGCTTGAGTAATCTTTCTCTTAGTCTTTAGATCGAAACCATCGGGAAACTTGAATTCATTCAGATAATTCCAAATATCTATGTATTCACTAGGGATTGTGTCAAGGGATAACAATGTCTGCATCGGAGAAATCATCATCATCACAAGATGATCCTAAACCATCATAGGCTCGAGAGAGTGCATCTGCATTGACATGCTTCTTTCCTGGCCTATCTATAATATCAAATTCAAATTCTTGTAGCAAAATTATCCATCTTGCTATCCTCCCTGATGGGTTAGGCTTATTTACAATATATTTTAGAGCTTGATGATCTGTTACAACTAGAAATTTTTGTCCCTAGCAAGTAATTCCTAAACTTCTTTATAGCAAAAATGATAGCCAGAGCCTCTTTTCTAGTTACAGTATAATTTACCTCACCATTGCTCATTTGTTTGCTCCTAAAGTAAATTGGATGTTCATTCCCATTTTCATCCTTTTGGTTCAAAGTACTTCCTAGTCTGCATCGAGGCATCAGTGTACACAATGAATGGCTTACTCCAATCTAGATTCTTTAAAACAGTGAAGACACTAGGCTTCCTTGATTGTCCAAAATCTTCATGTGTCTTATTTCTGGTTCATAAGTAACATCCTTCTTCAAGGCTGAGTTAGTGGGTCATGTAATCTTTGAGAAATTCTTGATGAACCTTCTATAGTACCCCACATGGCCTAAAAATGATCTCAACTTACTTCTATTCATAGGAAATGGTAACTCTTTAATTTTTGAAACTTTATCGGGATCGCACAATACCATCTCTGGATACAACATGCCCTAACAAAACACCTTTAGAACATCCAAAGACACACTTTGTAGGGTTTAGTGAGGCTTGTGCTTCATCTAACCTTTAAAATGTTGTCTCCATTTGGTGCAGTGGTCCACTTGCTCCCATGGATGCAAAAATCATCCGAAATACTTTAATGAAGGTCCCAATGTAGGGTTCGAACACCCTATTCATCAAACGCTGGAATGTTGTTGGAGCATTACACAACCCAAAAGGCATAACTCTATAAGCAAACATTCCCCGAGGAGTGGTGAACGTGGTCTTCAGCTGATCTTTCTCTGCTATATGAACTTGGTTGTAGCCGCATTATATCCATTATCAAAACTATAGCACTCTCGACCAGCTACTTCGTCTAAGATCTGATATGAAAATGGAAGAGGGTAATGATCCTTCTTTGTTGCCTTATTGAGCTTCTGTAATCAACACAAATGTGTAGCTTCCCATTCTTTTTATTGATATCACAATGGGAGAAACCCATTCTAAATTCTCCACAAAGAAATATGAATTACGCATTAAGTAGCTTATCTATTTCTTCTTTTACGAGTCTTGGAAAAATTAGGATTCATTCTATATGGCATTTCTTTATGGGCTTAGCACCATCTACCACTCAATAGAATGTTCTACCCAACTTACTTGGTGATTTCCTTGTAATCAAAAGTGAATATGTGTATGTACCTTCGAAAGAGATGGAGGTAGGATTCCTTCTCACTCTCCATCACAGCATCACCAATCTTTATTTGTTGGAGATGATCATCAACTTCTTCTTTAGATAATTTTATGGGGTCATGAGTTGGTGTGACTGGAAGGATATCCATGACTGAAACATCAACCTCACTTTCTTCATCTTCAGTGTCCACTTCACTGGTACTGGAGTAATAAGAGGATGTCTAATCATCAGTTTCATCACTTGAATCCATAGGTTCTGCCTTATGATGTTGAGGGATCATGTTTATCTTCACCCTCTCTCTACCACATCCAAGTGTCATGAAACCTTCATTCCAATAGTTTCTTACATGAACTCTCCTTAGCCATGGTCTTCCCATTAGTATTGGGTATGCAATGCAGTACCATTTTTCATCACACGAAATTCTACCACACATACAACACCCATAATGAGATATTGCCACATTTGAAACTACACCTTCGGTTTAGTTTTTCCTTTATTTAATGACCTTAACATAAGTGTTGAAGGGCGATCAATTTTTAAACCCAACATATTCATTACAGACTTGGTCATTACATTAACTGCAGCACCTCCATCAACGAAGACATCATGAATTGAAATACCATTACATAATACCTCAGCTTATGGAGCATAGGGATCCACCTCTGCCTCCAAAATAGGGACCTCAACCTCCTTCCTTCGTCGAGCATTGAGTCCACTTCGCAACTCCCACCTCTTCTCAGAAGACATAGCCAAGAGTTGACCATATGTAATATTTGCAAGCCTTTTGGATAGATCTTCCAAGATGGAGTATGGTCCTTGCCCCTGTGAAATCAGAAAATCCTGCACACCCAACTTTCTTCTCCTATGTTTCTTACTAGTTTCTCCTTTCATCTTCTTAGGATCATTTCCATCTTGATTATCTTTTTTTTTCTTTCTTTTTGTTACAAACACATCTACTTCATTATTTCTACTCTTATCTACTACATCAAAAGAATTCACAGGTGCTTTTCCTTTATCATTATCTCCTTTACCAGATGTAGAAGCTCTATCTGGACAATTATACTTATAATGACCCTTTTTATAACAACCATAACATACAACTTCAGAAATATTTCTTTTTGGACCTCTATCTCCTCCCTGAGAACTAAATTATTTTCCTTGAAGAAGATTAATAGTTAAGCTCGACCCATCTTTTAGCAAATCTTCATACTCAGTAGATGTACTAGGAGAAATATTTGTGCTCATCGAGAGTGGTTGTGGATTCTGGACCAAAGGTGCTAGTGTAGGCTCTACTTTAGCAACAATTTCTTTGGGCTCCTCTTCCATGCTTTCTTCTTGCCTTCTTGCAATCTCCTTTGCTTGTTCAATGGTAGTTGGGTGGTCATACTTCACTCATTGTCTGATCTTTGGCTTCATCCCAAGAATGAAGTGCTTACATAGGAGATTATCCACACCATTCATCAACCCATCCGCTAATCCTTCCTTCCGGATCTAGGCATCGAGCTTCCTCCTTAGCTCTAGAACACGAGCATGATAATCCCTTATCTTCTCCTTCTCTCCTTGGGATAGCTTTGTGATCTTGATCATGAGATCTGCATATTTCTGTTGTTCACCAAATTCTTCAAGAAAACTTTCAATTAATAAATCCCATGAATTTTTCACATTTTCACCTAGTGTTTCAAACCACCTAAGTGCTGAACCATCTAAAAAGGTAGGAAAAATTTAGTCCATTGTTCCCTTCTTATAAGGCCATTACAAATACAAGATCGTTTAAACTCTTGAATGAAAGAGGAAGCATCTTCATTAGATTGGGCTGAAAAAACAAGAATCTTCCCCATTTTCAAAAGTAACCACCGTAAAATACTAACCCACAAGTACAATCAACAAGACTTATGTGCACAAATAATTGGAATCACTGTAATAGAAAGTGACTTTACACCTTTCTACAGTAAAATAGAAATGACCATGGTAACTATGGTAAAACTTGACTTACTGCGGTAAAAACTGACTTTACTGTGGTAAACACTATTCACAGTAAAAAGTGAAGTTACTGTGGTAAATACTATTCACGGTAAAAAGTGACTTTACTGTGATAAATACTATTCACAGCAAAAATGACTTTACCATGGTAACTACTATTCACGGTAAAAATGACTTTACCATGGTAACTACTATGCACAGTAAAAATAAGGTTACCCTCCAATTGATTTTTGACTAAGTGGGAATATCTCTCCAAGAAAATCCACCAACGAGGAATGGTCCAGCAACGGAACCAAAATGTCATCACCAATCCGGCACTATGATAATTCTTCACGGGAACTCCTCGTGCTATGATTATTTACTAATGCACAGCCTTTAGTTTGGTGGATGTAATTTGGAAACACAACAACAAACATAACACAAGAATACCATAGACTATAATAAGAAGGAATGATGATAAATCTGAAATATCAGAGTAAATTATAATATTAACATGAAATTGTTACAATCTCACCCATGAGGTACTTCAAGTGTTATTGACTTCACTTGCCTTTCACCAAGACTATGGGAGAAACTTTACAATTACACCTCTTAATGGCTTCTTCAACACACCTTTAAACTGATGGCTTCCTTTGCACACTTCCTACAATATTTCTCACTACTTCCTTCTATGCTAAATGAGGGGGGTGGCCTCTTTATTTATAGACTTCTAGGCTTATCCATATTATCTCTAAGATAGGATAAGAAATCCACTCTGACGAATCATATTCCATACCTTAACTCTTATCTATATATGTAAGCTTATCTTTTAAGATAAGATAAACCTTATCATTTCACATGGGTTCCACATTTTTAGACTTTTTACAAATAAAATATACAAAATATTTATGACCTCACTCCTTGTCCTTATTACCAATATAATATTTCTAATTCCTAATCATGTAGACCCTACTTCTCTTCTTACCCCAACTTTGACATTTTAACATTACTGGACCACTTACGACAACTATTTACTTTTTACCACAACATTCCTATTGTACTTTTGACTATTTCCGTACTATACATTATTGGCGGTGTCGTACTGGCAACGCCGTTATCTTCTATAGGACGCTACTACTAATTATACTTAACAACATCCTATTCCTAATACATACATTAATGAAATAGAAATTAAGGAGGAAAATTTTAGTGTCGACAGTACAATGAATTCAAATGCATCCACCATTCCTTGGGGAGATGAAGATCAATTTGAAGGAAGGTGTGTGCCCGATCCAGAAGAGGCCTTACTAGATGAATCCAAATTTGTGCATATGGGTTAAGGAAGAAATAGAAAAAAAGATAGCATCTGGTATCATTGAGGCAATGGAAGAATCAAAATGGAAAAGCCCAATGGTTATCAGTATTAAGAAGGATGGTAGGATAAGAATCTATGTCGACTATAGGGATCTAAATCTAGTAATGTGTCCTAGATCCCTTTCCAACCCCCTTTACTAAAGAAATTTTGGACAGAGTAGCCGGCCGCAAAGTCTACTCTTTCATGGATGTGTTCTCAGGGTATCATCAAGTTAGGATCACCAAGGAAGACCAGATAAAGATAACTTTCACCACTGAATGGGGAATTTTTTCCTACATGCTTATGTCTTTGGATTGAAGAATGTGTCTGTTGTGTTTTTGCACATTCAGTACAAGCATTCTAGGACTTCATCCATAAGTTTCTTCAAGTTTACTAGGATGACTGGAATTTGTATGGATTGGTGAAATACCATTGTAATAATTTAAGGCTGATGTTTGAGATATTTCAGCAATTGTGGTTATTAAGAAATGTGTCTTGGCTACTCCATTTGGAACCCTGGTAGGACACATTATATGCAAATACAACTTACTAGTGGATCTCGCCAAAGTTACAGTTATTATGGGATTAGGGAGCCTACTAGTTAAAGTGCGATGCATGGATTGCTTAGGAATATGGGGTATTATAGAAAATTCATCAAGGGATATTCCAATATCGTCATGCCCTTGGAGGAATTGTTAAAACACAAAAGTTCCTTTCATTGGGGAGAGATGCTACGAGAAGGCATTTGACACTTTGAAGGATAGGCTTATCATGGAGCCCATATTACATTTTTCTTCTAAGGATAAGCCTTTCGGTGTGCATGTTGATGCCTTAAGGAAAACTATGGGAGCAATGTTGGCAAACCTAGTGAGGGAATTTTTATTATCCCTTGTGCTTTATAAGTAGAAATTTAACACCAACATAATATAACTACATAACTACACGAGTTTGAAGAATTGTCTATGATCTATGCACTCAATAAGTTTAGGTAGTATCTGTTGGTAACACCATTTATATTCTACACATACCACATGACATTAAAGTACTTAGCCAACAAGCCCGTTATACAAGGATGCATATTCCATTGGGTCATATTATTTCAAAAGTTTGAGTTGAAAGTGGTCGTAAACCGAGAAAGAGTAATTTAGGGCCTAACCACTTATCAAGGATTAAATCCAAAGAGGATGCAAAAATAATTGAGGATACCATGTCAAATGTATAACTATTTAGGTTGTGGCATGTGCCCTTAGACTTGGAAGATATCGCAATGTTCTTAAAAATAGGTGTGGCACCAGAAGGGATGAAATATCTTGAGAGAAAGAAGTTAGTAATACATGTTGTAACCTACATGTTTTTTAGTGGAGACCTGTATAATTTAGGTCATGATGAGGTTATGCATTGATGCGTATTGGATCATCCATGCATGGTGGGATTGCAGGAGGACACTATGCAAGAAATGTTACCACGCGGAATATTTTATTAGTAGGGATTTGGTGGGAAACCATCTATAAGGATTGTATTGAGTTTTACAAGGCATGTGACCATTGCCAACACCTTGGAAAACCTATAAAGAGAGATGAAATGCCTTTGTGACCAATATCTAGCACTGAACTATTTGAAAAATGGGAAATCAAATTTGTAGGGCCAATTTTACTATCTGCGTGAAGGACTGGTTCATGGTATATCATCACTTGTAATGATTACTTGACACGGTGGGTAGAGGAAGTGCTTACGAGGGATTTCATAAAGAACAAAAACTACTAGATTTTTACAGGAGAACATAATCAACACGTATGGTTGTCTTTTAAGTTTAACAAGTGATAGAGGTACACACTTTCTCAATGAAACAATCAAGATTTTGTTAGCAGAATTTATGGTGGCCCATCACAAGATTACCCCTTACCACCCTCAATCAAATGAAACTACTAAGGCATTTAATAATATACTAAGTCACATGTTAACTAATATCTATGACATTGGAAGACAAATTAGGATGATAAAGTATTAGTCTTTCTATGGGAATGTAGAACAACATACAAGAGGTTGAACAAGGCCACACCATTTCAATTGGGTTTGGTGTGGAGGCTATTTTACCGATTGAAGTCATGTTACCATCACTACATATATAGCACATAGAGGAGGGTTAGCTGATGAGAAAGCTACTGGAAGAATGAATTGATAAGTTGATGCAGTTAGACGAAAGGAAATCACTTGCTAGATGGATTTAAAAGTTAGAAAAAGTGAGAGAAAAGGCATGACATGATCGTCATATCAAGAACAAGAAGTTTGAGGTTGGGAAAATGGTATTGTTGTATGATTTTAAGTATCTGCACCATCTCGGGAAGTTGAAATTTCATTAGTTGGGACCTTACATCATCTTGTACATTCTTAATTAAGGCACTTCCTAGTTATAAGTGTTGGATGGGATGAGGTTAAGAGGTCACTTCAATGGGAGTAGGTTGAAGCCATAATATAAATAAGTCTTATTGGTGTTTGTAATAAGGCAGTATTTCCAATTATCTTAGAATTTCCCTTTATGTTTTTCTTTTCTTGTGTTTCTCTTTCTTGTTGCTTGTTCCTTTCTTTTTGTTTTTCTTTACACCTTGTGCATCGGTAACCACATTATTTTTCCAAGGTTGTGTATGTGTAGAGGACCACACATCTATTTTAATTTGGTTTGGAGTAATGTAAAGTATAATCCTATAACAAAATTTGAGTGGCCTAGTAGAAGGAAGCGGATAAGGTGGATATAGCGCATGAGGAAATGGTGGATATTGGATTATGGTGTCAAAAAGGTTGTAACAAAGACAACATACAAAGGATGAAGAGCACAGGAACAACATGAGGTAGGTGAGGGAAAACATCAGGTAAAGGTGAAAAGAAGTGCCTTTGGCATTGTGGATGTGCGCGTAAGAGTCTTTGATCGGATTGAATTTTCATGAATTTGAAGGTTGACAAGTTTTTCGTACAAAATTAGGCATGTGGTTAAATGCGCTTGGGGAAAGGATTTAGGAAAATATGCATTTAGTGTCAAGTATGGTGGTAGGTGGTATAACATTTAATGTTGGAGGGAAGAAAAAACTATAAATACAAGGTTGGGCAATTCATTTGTTACCTTGTGATTATGAAGTAAAAGAAGCTCTTGCAAACTAGGGCATCTAGAGAGAAATTTGTGTGAAGAAAGGAGAATCTAAGAAATTTGAGTGTGCATCTAGAGTAGATCTATAAACCAAAAGGAAGGAGTACACGGGTGTGAGGAAAGGTTGTGTGAAGAGCATTGTCTTGTGGAAGGTTTTCTTAGTTAGGGTTTGGCAGCTAGGGCATAGAGAAAGAAGGATTCATTTTAGGAGTTGAAGCTTTGGAGTGAGATTTGGGATTGAGCAGAGTAGCAGAGTAGAGAAAGAGGAAGGATTTTAAGTTTATCCCAACCAGAAGGATGGTACTAAATAAACCAACCATTTCACCAAATTAAAAGGGACAAGGGCAAGGGAAAGTAGACAACTTCAGTTGTGAACACAAATGAAGAATGGTATGTGGAAATGTAATACCAAGATGGGGTATTGTTAGGAATAAAGTGGGAGTCACACTTGCAAAAGATGACTGTGAGTGATTATAATCATTACACGAGCAAAAATAAGAAATAAATGGCATTAGAGTTGGTTGGCCCAGATAACAAGAGGATGTCAGATGGAATGCCCATTTACAATGACGAGGTGAAGTCAAATTGAGAAGGTAGGATTATTGCAACTATATGAGTTTCCATACTTTGAAATCCTGAGAACCTTTACCAATGGTTGATGTCACGTGCATGCATGAGGATCAATTTATTTTGTGGGATGTAAGATACACATCACACCTCAATGTATATCTAAGTTCACATACCTCATTTCTAAAGGAGATACCATTGATGATGATCGAGTGACAATGATGCTATCAAGGAGACTGTAGCTATGTATGAATACAATAATGGATCGCGATACTTTGACATCACAAAAATTCTAGACCCATTTATGAGGATGGCCATGCACTTGGTCACCAAGCTCAATGATCAGAATAATGGACACAAGTGAACAAGGCATGGCTAAATGTATGCCAAAAGATATCAGAAGGAACCATCTATAACTTGTTTGCTTTCATCATGGATGAGATTATAAGTAGCACGTAGGAGGGAGAGAAGATAATATTTGGTAAAATCCTCCTCATCATTGTAATTTTCAGAGATTGGAGTGCTTGATGGGCCAAAAATATTTGTATGGGAGTATCCAGAAGAGTATCCCTCACCCGTAAAAAGGTTTAACAAGTACACTTGTTAAACCATGACAGCCACTCACAAGGCACGCCTAGAGAAATGGTATAAGTGAATGTATGATGCATTTGGGGTAGAGTGGAGGATCCCATTGAAGTTTCCCACACTCGTGAATGGAGAGGAATAGTTTTTAGTATACCAACACTTTTGCATTGGCATATTTACATTAACAGATGGGAATATGTGTCCTTAGTGCAAGCTACCCTTCTCCTTCACCACAAAATACTTCCAAGCCAGAGTTAATCAGCTCAAAGAGGCCAAGAGACTAAGGTTCAACCCTAGTGAGGTAGATATAGATCATGTAAGCTGCACCGAAAGCTCATCTACTGAAATAAGAATGCATACATGGAGAGATATGTCTCCCACAAAATACAAATGATGAATCCTTTAACACTGCCGATTATAGGGAGGACCATAGTAAGGGTGTATCTACGCATAAGGCCAAAATTTTAAAAGGGAACTTACTTAGAAAATGATGTCTCCATCTCTGAAGACCCTACAAGAAAGAAGAAGGCCACACATAGAAAGATATAAATAAAAGATGTGTAAAAGCACCAAGTGTTCAAACCACACAAATGGGGAGTGTACCGGAGACAAGTGCAAAGCCTAGTAGTTACATGTGGAGAAATAAGTCTCTTATCAAGGTGAATACCCTAGACTAAGAGGTGTCAGAGCATGAAAATCCCTCACTCATGAGGAATCTCTAAGGAAGACATCACTGTCAAAGAGAAAGAAAAAGAAGAATCTGTATCTGGAATCCCAAGGTACGGAAGCGAAGGTGATTGATGAGGTAGATTCTGAAGAGATGAAGAATCTAGATGCCTACATTGGCAACAAGGATGATGAGGATGATCCAGAAGGAGGTGAAGACCATCCATTCTATGAGGTTCATGATTCTGAGGAAGAAGGAGATGAGGAGAATAAAGAAGAGGATGAGGAGAAGAATGACGACAAAGAAGTTGAGGCTAAAGGCAAGGGGGCGAGCGGGAAAGAAATAATAAAGGATCAAATGACCCCAAGACTCATAAAGGAATAGGTAGACAAGGCCACAAAGAGAGAAGTGGAAAAAATCATCAAGGACCTGGTGGAATAAGAGGTTGAACGAAGTATAGATGAGGTCTTTGAACGAAGTTGATGAGGAATGCATAGAAAAAGAATATGGCAGCATAAGAGGAGATCCCAGTTTGGTTGTAAGATTTCCAAGAGCCACATGCACATGGAAGAAGATCATAGAAGAATCACAAGGCCAAGGAATGAGTTACATTAATGATCCAAACAAGGTGTTGCACATGTGCTTCCAGAGCACCATGCCAATGAAACAACTCTTAGCTATGGCTTTATTTGATGAGGAAGGTTCATACCCTTGGACAAGTAAAATGTTATCATGGGCATTTGAGTCCCACATTGATGAGCCCGAATTTGAAATAAGCCAAGGAGCATTGTTGAAGGTGACAAAATAAAAGGAATAAACCCCTTGGTAAACACCCAACAATTATCAGATGAGAAAATATGTAACATGCTAAAAAAATTCAGTTGAGGTTGAAGCTAAGATCTTTGGAAGAAATGACAGGGTAAAGTTCCTAGAGGTAGAGCTAGAGAAAAAGGAGGAAGAGCTCCTTGAGAAAAGAAAGGACCTAAAGTAGGAGAAACTAATCAGCACTTAGTTAAGGCATGAGTTAAAAGATGAGAAGGAAAGAGTGTGTGAGGCATACAAGAAAATAGAGATGATCACGGATGCCATTGTCTTGAAGCATCCATACTTAACACCACCTGCACTAAAATATGGATCAAATTTCCGGCTCCTATATAACTTGACCGCATACTCACTATGGAAAGGAAACCACTTGCCTTAGAATCCATAGAAGAGGCATTGGCACACCAAGAAAAAGAGAATAAGATGAAGGTTGTGTATTTTTTTCTCAATACAACAAGATCCTCCCAATGTAAAATTCAATGCACAAGTTGTTGAGGCTACCTATGATAACTGCATGGATATGGATAGAGTGGAAATTATATTTTTTCCAACCATGAAGTGAAACTCAAGGAGTTCCAAGAAAAGAACAAGGGGAACAGGGCTAAGCGAGACAAGATCCTAGCCAAAGTGGAAAAGAAATCAGAGGCGATTAAGATCTTGTGGGGGCTCAATCAAGAGCCGATAAAGGAATTATACCCCCAAATCACTTAGAGAATGGACGTGCTCAAGTATTTGGGAAACAACTAGAGAAGATTGTGGAGACAATGAGTGCTAAGGGAGAGGAGATGAGTTTTGAATAAGTGAGCGCCCTAGTAGGTGACCTTTGTCAACAAACTTAGAATGAGGTCGATGCTTGGGGAAAGTTAGAAGAAGAATTAGGGAAGGATTTCCCTCTCCTCCTCTAGAAATAAATTTTTTTCCCATTATTTCATTTTTTTTTCCATTTCTTCATTCCTTTATTCTTCCATTCCAACCATTTGTAAGGATCCATCATTCTTTATTTCTTTATTCAAGAGTATTTCAAAAGGATGAAGAACAGGTTTAATATGGGGTGATGTTAGGCCCTAGAATATTGGATAAGGATGGGAAGGTGCATGGGCACACGGGACTTATTTGGAGAAGGGTGTGCAAGTTGAAGGCATGCAGGGAAGGGTTCCAACCGTAGGTTGTAAAACATGTAATGTGTATGTGTAAGGCAAGACATGTTTTGTACTTAGCCATATTCGACACCTAGGAAACATACAAGAAAATAATGACCCTTGTGGATAAGGTTCCAGCTTGGTAACTATGGGATCAAAAAGGGAATATTCCATATATAAAATGGAAGGTTCTAGAAGATCATCATCATATAGAGTGGAGAGCTCAGATATGTGAAGGCATGCTCCCATGGTGGACCATTTAAACACTAGGTTATTTATATGTAACTTCACGGAAGGAATGGCGGTGGGTGCTAAGGTTATAAATACAAGCCCCGATAGAAGAAAGATATAGAGGGTGAAGGAGAGAAGAGAGAGGTGAAGCCCTGTAGAAATAGAGTGAAGGATGTTATGGGTTAGGGATTAGGAGAACTATGTAAGTGATGGCACATTTAGGGGGATGGGTTTCATTCTTCTTTGTAATATGATGAGGATAATATAGCTCTGATGCATGACTTGGCTCTGCATAGTTATATGAGGATTTGTTATGATCTTAAGGGATATAATGTGTATTACTAGATCTCGTTAATATGAATATGATGCTCTATTATAACTCATGTATGTGTTCATGAGTATATCACTTATGCATTCCCTATCCGTATGAACCATTTCCATGTGTTGCCTATTATTTCTCTTTTTGTATGCAATGAGATGACAACTCATTCTAGACTCTTAGATTGTTGCATGGTTCATTTCTATTCTTATACCTTTGATTATTTATCATAATATGGTGCATTCCTACAAGACTCACATAAAGGAGAGACTTGGCACCCACGCATGCCTCGGGTGAGTGCCTAGCACTTATTGGGTGATAGGTTGGTGTTCATGTGATTAGACTATTGGTCTAAGGGTGTAAAATATGACTACATTAAATGAAAGTTACCACTACACTCAAGTAATTATAAAAACCAAATGTCGACTATGCCTACAAGAAAATAATATTGATTCAAGTTTTAATATATATACCCACACCAGTCTGAAGTCACTTAAGGGTTTAATATAAGAAGAACTTTTAACATCCATGAGAATAGTTAAAATATGAAAAACCATATCATTCTTCTCATGTACCTATAAGTGTACCTATAATTGTGAATGTAATTGTACCTATAAGAGAACACAAACCCAAAAAGCATATTATTCTTGCCACATACATGTAATTGTATCTACATTTAAATTTATCTTGGTCTAAAACTAAACACACTGCTCTCTTGTTGAAAAAATTAGACCTCCAGATGGAGAGGACTCATGGGGATGTATGTTTTTCAAGAAAACACCATCATCATCTCATTCCAATCAAATAGTGTTTTTTGAAATCACCTCACCAAATCTCACAAATAAATTCCCATCAAAAGTGCTTCTTGTGCTCCCTGTAACATCTATGTGCTTACCTACTTCATTTCCATGTGTAGAAAGAACAACCTTGGAAAACCTAAATGTAACAAATAGATGTGTCAATAATGAAATTCTAATAAGATATTGGTTTATGATTTTTTACTTGATGATATATATAGTAAGAAATCATGTCTATAAATGTTAGTTATTTCACATTTTCTTCATTTTTTTTGCAGATTCTTCCTTTACAATATCTATTAACAAAATACATCTAATATTGGTAACATTCAAACCTTCAACCTCCACTAAATGCAGTAATTACATGAACATTAACTAATTAATGTTGTGGTTTGATGAACATTAACTAACATTACAATAAAATTTGTTTGGTTATGTTGAGGCATAACCTCTTTTAAAATGCAAGCAAGAGGATACAACATTTTTTTGTTGATTGGGCATTTATGGCATTCATAGGTTACATTCATGTGATGGGCATGAAGGATTAATGAATATTAATAATTACATCAGATTTCAATTAGAAATCTTGGAGACACATGTTGAAGATTGGAATAAAGGTGCTCGACATCTCTATTTAAGCATCATCTATATCGGGCCTTTGGAAATCACTATCATAATAACCTTATTCTTTATGGGTGGCATCATGTCAAATACATTAAGCCTTCTTCCTATGAAGAGGTTAAGGCTGACCAGTAGTATGGAATATTTTGCATGAGGGTGGTGTTACATCATTTATGGAAAGATTGTTTGGTCACTTTGTCTAAGTGACCAATAGTGTGTTGGCAACCTAGAAGAAAGGAAGAGTTAAAGTGGGCAAGAAAAAAATTATTTTGACACGATTCAATATGGCTATGATAGGCCTCCCCATGAAGGGAAACATTTATTTTAAACGCTTGCTTTAGGAGAATATGGATGATTTCTTGTATCCTGGTGAAAATACGACAATATATCTCTTGCGCTACAAACGGGATCGCTTCCACAACCTTAGGATAGGGTTTCGAGATATTCATGAGGGAATTCACTGCTGCGGTGATGCTACAAAGTGATCCATGGACCTCAAATTTTTATTTTTGTGCATATTCGACATGATCGAAGGTAAAATTTGTGTATTTTTTGCTTCAATCTCTTGAGAGGTCTCTTAAAATGGCTAAGGAATATGAATGTCCTTTCTTACACCAAGGAATTTTGTATTTTCTCTTTAAAGTTGAAGCTTCCCAAAAAAATCTCATGCTTCCCCTCTTAGGAAAGAAAGCACCATCATGTCCCCCTAACTCTTCAAAACCATCTCCCTCTTTTTGTTGTTGTCACCTCTGACTTCATCTCCTTCCGACTCCGATTCGGACATTATGATCATTATCTAGAGTGGCATGGTGGTCACCCCCTATTATTTTTCTCTTTGGTCTCCCTCATCTTCTTTGGTGGCTTATAACCCTTCGGACACCTTAGAGCACTCTCTTAAGGTCTCGAAACCACTTATGTACCTAACATCTACTTCCTCTCCACTCTTTCCGAAACTTGTTTGGATTCTCTTTTTGTCTCCACCGACATTGTAATGGCTATAACCAACTCAACTCAACGATCACGAAGCACGTGTAGTTTCCCTCCCACATTTTTACATGGAAGATAATACGGACTCGAAATTCTAGATGTGTTGCGGGATCTCTCCTTGGTTTACCCGATTCTCCTTTGTTACATAAAATTGGCTCCCATGCCGCAGCTTTGGAACACAAAGAGCATTTAGAGAACATCTCTCCGATCTACATGATGCCATTGGATATTATGTTACACTCACTATCTCGCTATCAAGGAACGGAAATTTCACTTGGGCATGACCGGATGAAAATCAATAAAGACTTCCTCAAACACATTAAGCTAGTGGATGTGATGGTTGAAGGAAAACATACTAAAAATTCTAAGGATGAATCAATTACTCTCATTAATATCCATAAAATATAATTTGGATTTTTCCAATTTTGGGATTATTTGGTTTTTGTTTTTTTGTTGCATATCTTTAGATTGTTTTCTTCTTGTTTCACTATAATATCTATCCATGAGGGATTTTTGTGTAAGTATGTGGGTCATTTTGGAAAACCCCATTTTACTCTAATTCCAAATAATTTTATGTTTTGGCATATCGTAGTCGTGACTAAGCTCGTAATATCTTAATGAGTTTTCTTACATCCTTCAGATCGCTATGCTCCAAATTTAATATCTTGGTATAACCTAGTGCCTTTCCAAATCACGGTATCCTACATTATTTTGATAAAACATGGTGACCACCAAGCTCCAAAATTTATAGTGTGGCATAGCTTACCATTTTCTAATCTAAAAATATAATTCTCTTACTAGTTATGTACTAGCAAAAAACCAAACTAGGAATATTATATTGTGGGTTTAGCACTAGAAAAGTTGTGAATATATTCCTATAATTTGCTAGATGATGTAAAATATATTTATTATGAATTATTAAACCTTAGTGATGAAATCACCAAATAACATGTTGTGGCAAAACCAAAGCGGTCGTGAAGATCAAAATATTATATTGTTTAAGTACCTACCACCCGCTAAGCTCAAATTATGTTGATTCAAATTTGTTAAATCCTTGTCACTATTAAGACCTAAATATTATGTTTTGGTGTAACCTACTCGGCATCCAAACTAATAATATCTTATTTATTTTGTTTAAACCTAGTGAGTGGTAAACACCAAATATTATGTTGTGTCATAATCTAGCGGGCGGTAAGCTCAAAATATCATTGTGTAACATGTTGAGTGATAGCAACCAATATGCTTCAAAATAATATATTATGGAAGTGACTACTCTCCACATAGTTCAAAATATGTTAATTTAATATGTTTAATCCTATCGAATGTAACCTCCATATATTATGTCGTTGTTTAAACTAGCGTCACTAAGTTCAAAATATCCTCCCGTAATTTGTTAATTGTTGTAAAATATCGTAAATATGAATTATTGAACCTAGATAATTCAATCTCCAAATAATATGTATTGGAAAAGGCTACCGATTGTTAAGCTCATGTTAAATGATAACAACCACTATTGAAATAATATATGATGGAAGTAACTAGTCTCTATCAAAATATGTTAATTTAATGTTAATTTAATCCTATCAACCATAACCTCCATATATTATGTTTTGGTTTAAATTAGCATCAACTAAGTTCAAAATATCTTCCGTAATTTGTTAATGACTGTAAAATATCACAACTATGAATTTTTGAACCCTAGCTAATTCAATCTACAAATAATATATTGTGGCAAATGCTAGCGCCTACTAAGCTTAAAGTATCTAAAACTACCGGTAATATCAAATATTATGTGGTAACATAGCCTAGTAGGTGCTAAGACTGAAATACCTTAATTCAAAATCTTAAATGCATACAAAAAATTCAACTAATTTATATTAGTTCTTGATTGCTATAAAGATCTCCAAATTCAATGTCTTTCTTTTGTTTGTTAAATACTATTATTTTTTAGCTCAAAATATTTATATTCTTAAGTTCTTACTTTCTTTTGTTGAAACCTAGAGACTGCTAAGATCCTAATATTATGTTGTGGCATAACCTAGTGGCCACTATGTTGAAAATATCTTAATTTAATTTATCAAATCCTAACCATTGATAGGCTACAAAGATTGTGTGGTGGCATAAACTAGCGGGCATTATGCTCAAAATATCTTAATTTGAAATCTTAAAATCATACAATAAAGTCGACTAATTTATACAGATCTTGATTGCTATACATTTCTCCAAAGTTAACGTGGTTGATTAACTTAGAGGTCGATAAGCTCAAAACAACTTACTTTAATTTGTCAAAACATAGCAAATTATAAGATTTTAATAAAAATTGTTAGATTATTATGAGGGGTAACCTTTTTGGTAGTGACAAGAGGATATGGCATCTATAGATTTAATGGTCATTTATGACATCGATAGATTATATTCGTATAATAAAAGGAATAGATTAAAGGTTATACAAACATGACATGTAAGATGACATTGGGCATTTAAGAGTTTTAATGGGAAGCATGATATTTATGATTAGGATATCTAATCGATGATCTTCGATACTATCACACTTATCTCTTTTGTGTGTTGTGCATTGGTGTCTTTATATATCCAGGCCAACTGGACATTTCACTACCCCTTTCCTCTTTTCATTTTTGTCATTGTGCTTCCTGTCTCTTTGGGATGGTGACAGGGGTGTTGGTTTTTTCTTGGGTAGCATGGAGTGTGGTCCTAATAGGAAGATGTGGAGAGATATCATAGGCAAGGACATCGAGGAATCATTTAATTTTTGATGGATGGGAAAATTTGGAATGTAGCTATGTGGAATTGGCTCAAGAAGGTTTGGTTGGTCGCAGAGTGATTTAAAGAAGAAGATGATGGTGATATTTTTGAGAGAATGCACAAGCTAATGCTTGACCTGAACCAGTCCAAAGGGAAAAGGAACTTTTTTGACAGGGTGCAAGGGTTGAGCACAGAAAACATATTGTCCAACTCTTTAGGGAAGTTTATCCTTCATAAGGAGAATGAGAATTTGGAAAAGCATCTAGTCAACCTTTAGTATCATGTTCATTCCTTAATGTGGGGATGCGGTGATTACGTGTTTTCGGAGGAAGTTGTGGAAAATCAGGGTATAGAACTTCCTACTTGTGTTAAAGTGAAAATTTTGGAATCCTGTCTCGATTCATCCTCCACCTCCGATCAGATGAAAGGGGACACGGATGTCAAGATCATCAACAAAGTAGAGACAAGAGGCGAATGACCTAATCTTTCGAGGATGCATTTGTCTTTAGTTTTTTATTAAGGGCCGAGAATGGTTATCTCAGATAGCGAAGTTTATAGATATAGGAATTATTTGTGGGTGAAGTGAATTTAATTATAACTCTTCCCGATATTTTGGCATATATTTAGTAACATAAGTTGATTGTATTCATCATGGGAGTCCACTTTGGAAGACTTATCATGGATTGGTTCCTCATGTAATTTTTTTGAAGACTTATCATCAAAATATCCTAGTTTAAAATCTTAAAATCATAGAATGAATTCAACTAATTTATATATATCTTCTTTATAATACATATAATGTTTTTGATACATAAGCTAGTGAATTGAATACCCAAATACTATATTTTGGCATAACCTAGCTCTCACTAAGCTCTTAATACCTCAATTTAATTTTTAAATCGTAACTACTACTAGGTTCCAACGATTATGTGGTAGCATAACCTAGTATGTGGTAAGCTCGAAATATCTTAATTTAAAATAATGTATCATGTTTGTGATACATAACCTAGAAAATTAAAAACCCAAATAATATGTTGTGGCATAACCTAGCAGCCGCTAAGCTTTTAATACTAGTATTCACTAAGATCATATTATTATGTTTTGGTATAACCTACACACTGCTATGCTTATAATATTTTATTTTATTTTAGTGAAAGCTGGAGACTTCTAAGATCCAAATATTATGTTGTGTCATAAGATAGAAGACGCTAAGCTCAAAATATAATTGGGTAATCAGTATGCACCCAAAATTGCATGTGCTACATTGTTGAAAAATGGTTATAAAATTCCCTAATGATGATTCATATCCTTTCAGAAGATGTTCAAGATCTAAAACCCATTCACATTATATATTTGTATCCTAGACATCCCTACTTATCCCTCACATGCTTTTTCCTAGCTTCCCGCTATATTTTAGAGTAGTTTTGACCTTTAGTGTCAAAAATGGGGTCCTACTTGTGTGGTGGTTTTATAACCAATGCCCCTGTAGAGCGGCGGTCATGTGTGAATTTTCAGAGATTTCACTCATGTTTTGACATGAAATTATCTCACTTAACTTTCATTTTTAGACGTGTTTCTTATTTGTTTTAGATGATTCCAAGGCCCAACTGCCTTGTGGAAATCTATTCTTGCACTTCTATTTATGATTGATGGTTGTTAATAGTTTGAACTCCCTCTTAAATTTTGTTATTTCCTCCTTTGGCTTCCAAATGGCTTCAACCATTTCCCAACTAAATTCCTATAAATACCATGCTTGTGTGCAAGAAAAACCTAGAGAAAATTTGTATTCTTGTTATTGCAAAGTTGTTGCCTTTCTTGTTGGAAATTGCCAAAGCCAATCTCAGTTCAATTGTGCTTACACTCTTCCACTTGCATTACTTCCCAGTCTACCAATTCAAGTTTTTTTTCTCCCACATCCTTCTTCTTCTGTTGTTTTTGCATTCCCATCCATTGGACTCACATGGACACAAATATTGAAAGGATAAACTGAGGGGACAATACTCTTACAACCAAAGATTTTCCATATTCTTGCAATATCTAGGTTGGAGGTGTTATTTGATTCATTCATGAAATTATCAATTCTGAATTTATCATTTCAAATTTCATATCAAATACAATAGATAAATCCTTTCATCGTTTCAATTATCAAGTCATCAATAGATCATATCAAATTAGAAATTTTGTTCTTCAACATTACCAGGGAAGTTGCAGGGAATAATAGCTTCTCTGAGGTTATGATTTATTCTCTGTTTCTGAGGTAAGATTGAAGGTTTTATTTGAAATATTTCAATTAGTTAATTATTTAGGATTTAGATTAACACCATTTACACAAGCAGTTAGCTACACCTGGTTAATTGTTTGTATTAGGTTCATTTATTAGATTAGAAGTTTTTTTCTTAAAATATTAAAAATAGTCCAAAAATATTTCCTTTGTTAGATTAATCATTCATTTTCTTTGTTCATTTATATTCTGGAAAATACAAAAACATAGTTTAGATTTGATTTGCTTTATTAGTTTGTTTTAGTTAATTAGATGCAATCACATTTCATATGACAATTATGGGCCCCAAAGAACCCAAAGATTTTAGCTTCAAACGGTAATACCACAACCAAACCTAGTGGTTCCACTTTGCAGACATAGATCAAGGCCTTATGTACAACATTTTCAAGACAACTAGAGACATACAAAAAGAATCAATTGACAATAATGGACACATTAAACATTGAAGATGATAAAGTGTTTGAGTATTGGTCGAATCAACCAAATTACATACTACCTTGAGCATCTATATGACCATCAAAGGTCCGCAAAAGAGAAAAATTTCAGTTTGATCCATTGGTCCCACAACCAAACGGACCTGAACTACTCATGGACATTGATATGAGACTTCATCTTCTTATCCTCAAAACCCCGGCCCGATACTCGAGAGGATAGAACAACTCAACTGTGCTAAACATTACAGCTGATCAAGCTTATGATTACTAGACCACCCCTGAGCATAGATTTCCTAACCACCCTTAGGCTTAGGATCTTGATCATTCTTATGACCATAGAGGGACCATGACTAGAAATAATTTATGGTTGTGATCCTATGGTTCCCCAACCGAATGGAACCAAGAACCAATTGGATGTAGACATCAAATTAAGAGTGTTAGTCTTTTGAAACTCTCCATTTCCACCCAATATCATTAGAAAATTAAATGTTCTAAATGAATAAGCTCATCGAGCCCTCTCATTTTGACCGAACCTGCTAACTATCCATAGAGCTCAATGGAATCATGCCTCTCACTTTTAATTTTTCCATGACCTTGTCTAGAAAAATTTATGAGGCCATTTAGTTTCCCAAGAGTTAAATAACTAATAGAAAGATATCTTCAGAGCTTGATATTGACTAGAGTCTTCGTGTTGCCATCCTTTCCTATTTCTCCATTCGAGCCACCTAGGTTAGAGAGGCTTTCATCACTCTTCATGAGAATATCCCACCATTAGAGTTAGAGGTGTTACATTTCCTTGAAAACCTATCCACACACTATTTTCCATTACCATATTTTTACCACCTAGCCATTCATATTTTCTACACCTGCCTTGGCATGACCTCGGGGAGTCGAGTGTGGTTGAAAGTCATGTGTTGATTTTATTCCATACAAATTGGTGAAATTGGCATGAAGAGATAGTCTCGATCATTTTAAATTTCTTCATCCATATTCCTCTCTCTCATCATTATTGTGCGGGTATTTATATACCTCCTGAATATTTTAGGATATGATGGATATAGCTGACCCATTTTGGGTCTTGAAGCATATAACTATTAGATGGGTAGACAAACAATATCACCCTCACTTTCTACATGGGAAGATAACTATTCAACCACCCATCTTCAAACTCCTCCTCTCTTAGGGGACAATGTTGGTTCCTTAATAAGGATTGAGGAAATTGATCAAATTACACAAACCCAACAACCTGAACTCTCAAGCTCTAACAACATGAATTTTATGAGAGAGATGAGCTCATCTCCTTGGGTCTTGTTCAGACAACCCATTAGTATGTAGTTTGATCAACTCCCACATTTAGATGAGGATTATTTAGTTTTTAAAAAGTAAGTGAATAAATGCTTTAAAACAAATGAGTCAACATTTTGATAGGATGCAAGGACATGTTGATGTCTTGCTTCAAAAAATAATACTACCCCTCCTATAGTGGAAAATGTTTCCAATGAGGGGTGGATAAATAATGAGCAATTTATAGTGGGATATCATATCCTCCGTCATCATCTAGAAAAGTTCAACAACATATGCAAAAAAAAAACACCAATCCATCGATGGGTGAAGTCATCTCGGCATTGGTGGACAAGGTCAAGGAGTTGGAAATTTCCCAAAATACTCAAACTTCATATACTAGGCAAGGAAAGATTCCTTTCTACTATGCATAACTATGACCAAATACCTACTACACTAGGTCCTCTAGTTTACATGGGTGTTCTTAGTCCCTAGAGACCTTTTAACTGGGTTGGGCACCTTGGGTATGCCCCCCATGCTACATATGGATACCCTCCACATAGCACATCAGAAGTGTGTTCTCAAATTCCATGCCATCTAGAAATGCAATGTTCCTGGCTATGTGCCTCAACATCCATATCAAAATAATCCTCCCCTTACATGCACATGTATTCTAAGTCACCACAGGGGGACATGTATTCTTATCCAGGCCCATATGGTTAGCCATAGGGGATGCCTTATGCCTCGACGAATGTATATGCTACACCATTCCAACAACCAATTCTTCCTACACTTCCCCAACAAATCCATCAATGGTTGAGTCTTATGCAGTAGGAACCTATTCAGAATATCTAAAAGAACCTCTTGAATTCTCTATATGGAATTTCATGCTCCCAAGACCTCTGCCAAACCTTCCAAAATTTAAAGGGGAAGGAGATCCTAACGCACACATCAAAGGTGTACATAACTTCCATTTGAGAGTTGCTCCCATGGGATGTGGTCATTGCAAAAATATTCCCTAAGATGTTAGAAGGTATTTCTCTTGACTAGTATTATAGAATACTAGAGGCTTTGATACATTCTTTCAAGAAACTTGTGTCATAGTTTATTAAAGCTTTTGACATGAACAAGATTTTGAGAACAGGAATCAAAGAGAATTCCTCCATATCAAACAAGAGCATAATGAGTCTGTTGCCCATTTCATCCAAAGATGGTGGAAGGTCCTTTATTCTTTGAAAATCACTCCTAACATGGACCAAACATGGATATTTTTGATCTATTCCTTCACTCCCTTAATAGGGAAACAAAGGAAGAAGTCCAGAAGTTTCCATTGAGGAGCTATGAAGAAGTATTGGAGGGTGCTCTCTATGAATTGATCAAGAAGTTATAGATAGTGGTCGCAAGACCTATGGAACAAAAAGAGACTGATCACTCCCAACCAAGGTAACTCTAGTTACCCTAACAACACGAACAACAATCAAGGACCAAAGGTCCTCAACAAGAATCATGGGGTTACAAACTGATGGTGTTACCGATCAGGAAAAGAAACCAAACATTCTTAGCACCCCAATGTAAACACTACTAACAACAACAACATAAATGACAATAACCAAAGAAATAAAAATTTGTGCCTACAATTAATGTTGTGGAAGTCAACCATCCTCAACAACAACAACAAAATAACAACAAAAATATTTCACAAGTATAAGCCCAAGGCCCTAGTCAATACCCAAGTGGGTACCCAAACTAGGTTCAAAATCAAGGGCAATGGGCTCCAAACTTCAATTATAACAATCAAAAATTGAATAAAAATCAAAACTTCGGACCACAATAGAATACAAACTAGAGACCTTGGGATTATGACTCTGACTTATATTTTGGTTTTCATAGAGTTTGAGGGCACGATGCCAGAACTTGTCGAGATTGTAATAAGTTTTACAATGTCTACCCAAAGACCAAAGAAAACTTTTCATTGACATGTTTTTGAAAATCCCACTATGCCTAATCAAAATGCTAGCATGGGACCAGTGTCCCCTCAAAATATTCTTCTTAGGATCTTCAATGATCCTCTCCCAAATTGACCCAATAATGGTAAGCTAGACCCCAATGGATCAAACAAGGGTATTATGGTGGGAACCAATGATCAAGAAGATTCAAATTCATCAAACCTCATCAATTACACCCACATTCATATGGGCATCAACAGACTAAGATCATGGGTCTTATAGAAATGGATACTAAGCCTTAAATAAACATGGCCACTAGAACCAAATACTATTCTTCGCATCCTATCCCAATCTACTTGACTATATCAGATGACATTCATGAAACACTAGGAAAACTAGTAGGATCTTATGACTTGATCAATGACCTAACCAAGACCTTCTCTCACATTTCCTTCTTAGATCTGTTAAATAATTCCCTTCTCATAAAGTCATTTTATTAGAAGCACTAGGTCTTGGGCATTTGATTAATGTCACCCTCCTCTAGAAGCATAGATAAACCATATAGAATTTGATGTTTATCCTCCATAGGCAGCCTGAAAGAGATGTTGGATTCATATTTGACATCAATAAGATTCCCATAGACATTGAAATAGCTTATAGAGGTGATCCAACCTTTTTTTACAAGTTTGGATCTATAATAACTATGTAAAGCATGTGATGATTGATGACAAAGTAGTGGTAAACATAGTCCCCTTTTTCTTTTTTTAGAAATTAGGTTATAGAGAAACCAATTACTCCTCAACACGAAACACGCTAAGAGGCTATGAATCCTCAAAGTGACATCAATTGGAACTATAGTGTTTCAAGTCACCCTTGGACCTAAGATAGTTCTAACCAAATTTTATATTATTAGATCAAGAAACCAACTATAATATGATCCTCGATTGGTTGGATTCATCACATGAAGGAAATTCCCTCCACTTTATTTCAGGAAGCAATATTCCTACATTTAGGGAAGGTCTTCATGGCGCAAGGTGACCCAAAACCCTTTAACATACATCTAGCTAATCTAAAGAAGAGGTCAGGGGTTCATTCTGAATTTGAGATTCCTGAAAAACTAGTTAAACAAACCTACAAGCTCAACACTAGAAGAAAATTTGGTTCCTACAACAGAACTAGAAATTATGGTTTGATTAAAGGAGTTCCTATTGTAAAGGATGAAACTATAATTGTTGAGACATTGTCAATAGGAATGAAAAAAGATATTCAAATTTTTGGAAAATGACCTACCCCTTCTCCTTCCATTTGATTCCATGGGTATAGGACATGCCTGGGACTGGATCTCTCCCTTTTGATGAAGTATGCATGGTAGAGGTCTCGAAAGTGAAGGAGGATGATGCCAAAGATGATCCAATGTCAATATTCCCAAGTAACTATTGGAATTTAAATTATGATGGAGAAAAGTGTTACTTTGGCATTGGGGTAGGCATGATTCTTACCTCTCCTCAGGGGAAGGTCATGCCTTTCACCTTTAAGTTGAAATTTGAGTACATGAATAATGGTGCAAAATATGAGGCTCTCCTTCTTGGTCTCATTGTAGCCAAAAGGATGGGTGCTCATAACATTAGGGTGCTAGGGGATTCACAACTAGTCACAAATCAAGTATCTGAAGTATATCAGACTAGGGCTGAACACCTGCAACTCTATAAGACCATTGTCTTGGAATTAAGTAAGGATTTTTATTTCATTTCAATTGAATCTATACCTCAAAAATAAAATTTTAGATGATTCCATTGCAACCTCTACATATTTCCTAACTCCAAGTAAAGAGTTAGAAGACACAATATTTATGATTTTGATTCTTGTCGAGCCTTTGGTTTGTAAGACACCAACAAATTTCAATTCTAGCACACATAGAAGATGAGAATGAGCCCATCACCCTAGACTATGCTGAAAATGATGAAGAAATCCTAGGGTATCTAAATGCCTACATGGATTTACATCCCGCTCACCATAAGATTGGATTTTCTCTCATTCCTCACTCTTCCTCCTACTTTGGAGATCCCATAATGGAACCTTCCTCGTGGAGGGTCTTGAGGTCTATGAGGTAGAAGAAGAGGGGAACTTAGAGCTACCTAGCCCCACCTAAATTTGAAGAGGGTAACACCTCTTTAATTGAAGGAACAATTGATATAAACATCAAGACAGAGAGGAACCAAAAATTTTGAAGTTAGGATCTTCTCTAAATCCTACGAAGGAATATGAGATACCACATGCAAATTCTCAAGGAACATTAAAAATATTTTTCGTTTAGCTACAAGGAAATGATAGGAATTTCTCCTCATGTTGTAGTTCATAATCTCGTCACTAAACCAGATGCTAAGCCTATTAAGAAGAAGTCAAGGCCCATGAAGCCCAAGGTGGCTCTCATGGTAAAAGAAGAAGTGATGAAACTTTTGTAGGAAGGTTAATCAAACAAATTGACTACTCATGGTGGGTATCCAACATCATCCCCATTCTCAAGAAGAATGGAAAGATCTATATTTGCATTGACTTTTGAGATATTAACAAAGCATGTCCCAAGGATGATTTACCTACCATACATTGATGTTATTATTGATGCAACAACTAGCTATGAGTTATTATCCCTTATGGATGGGTTTTTTGGATATAACCAAATCAAAATATCTAAGGAATATCATACCAAAACCACATTTATCACTCCTTGGGGAACTTATTATTATGCAGTCATATCATTCAGACTTTAAAATGAAGGAGAAAATTACCAATGGACCATGAATTACATATTCCATCATCTTATTCATAATATTATGGAATCCTACATTGATTATCTCCTAGCTAAGGCCAGAAAGCACTCCGATCACTTTGAAGTGCTTCATGTCATCCTCTCCCATATAATTTAATATGATGTCACTCTAAATCTAGAAAAATGTGTGTTCAGTGTGACAGAGGAGAAAACATATCGGGTTACATTATCTCCTCACGAGGGATTGATGTAGATCCAAACAAAATATGAGAAATATTGGAATTATCTCACCATCAGATGAGTCTAGAATTAGTTATTTTCTTGGAAAGGTCAGTGAAATCCAAAGGTTCTTCCCTTATTTGATCTTCGATATTCACCCAATAAACAATTTTTTGAAAAAGGATTGGTGCAGTGATTATATTATTGGAGTGATTTGACCTTTGTTATTCATTCATTTAATTTGGTCAAACAATTCTTACTATCCCCTCACACACTCACACCTCCTAATTCATATCACCCCTTAGTCTTATATTCATGGGTTACAAATGTCTCATTGGCTTGCATGCTAGCTCAAGAGGATCATTATAACTGAGAGCATGTGGTCTACTTTATCAGTTGAACACTACTCAACTATGAGACAAAATATAATTAGGTAGAGAAAGAGTTCCTTGCCATATTTTTTATAAAAAATTGGTTAAGACACTACATTCTAAATTAAGAAATGAGAGTCATTTTCAAGACATATGATTTGTGGGAATTTCTCACAAAAGGTTTCTTATCAAAGAAATTTGGACATTTTGAAACTCTAATGGGAAATTTCAAGCTAACGTTTGTTCATAAGAAGTCCTTCAAAGGAAAAATCATTACAGACTAGTTAGCTTACAACCCATTAGATGGAGGAAATCTAGTTAATTCAGATTTCCTTGATGAATTCATATATCACATCAAAATCAAACCCCCTATTTTTGCATGCCCATGGTACACTAAAATTATTAATTTCATAGTGGATCATGTGTACCCTAAAGGGGAAATATCACAACAGAGAATATGGCTACACGTAATAGCTACTAAGTATGTGATCTTAGAGCAATTTCTCTATCAAGGAGCTAATGATGGAATGTTTCTAAGATGTATTGAAAAATAAGAATCCAAGAAGATTATTTATGAATCTCATAGTGGATTATGTGGAGGTAACTTTGGAGGCCACACCACTTCTCGGAAGATACATCGGATGGGATACTTTTGGACCATGTTAGAACATGACATGGTAGAGTTTTTGCACAAATTCCATAAATTTCAAGAGTTCTCCCATGATATCCACATACCGACACATGTTCTCGTAACCAATTCCAACACCATGTCCATTTTCCATGTGGACCCTAGATTTGATAGGGAAGTTTTCTCCTCATCAACAAATTAGCCATAACTTCATAATCACGACCATAAAATACTTTAATAAGTGGGTAGATGTCATGCCTCTTACAATTGTTCCTAGATGTGTAATTACTAATCTCATTCTAAACCAAATCATTTGTAGGTATGGGGTCCCATAATTCATTATCTTTGATAATGACACATATTTCAAAAATGAGGAAGTACATGAACTATGTGTAATGTTCAAAATAAATCATTTCTACAAACTCTCTCTATTATCCTCGACCAATAGATAGGTTGAGGCTACAAACAAGATGTTAAATTCCATTCTCATTCATACTGTTAAGGAAAATAAATGAGATTGGCATTTAAATATCTTTCCATCCTTGTGGGCCTATCAAACATCGATAAGAATGCCAACAAGGGAAACCCCCTTTTCTTTGGTATTTGGTGCAAAAGTAGTTTTTTTCTTGAAGTCAAAATACATAGTCTTTGTATCACAACAGGCAAGGAATTCTAGGAGAAGAAGGCTATCCTCGTGCACTCTCTCAATTATAAATCCTTGATGAAGCTAATCTCAATGTTAAACAAAGACATAGCATTTACATTGACCGAATGACTAGTCAATACAACAAGAAATTCTACGAGAGTGAGATATATGAGGGATATCTAGTATTAATACTTGACCACCAAATAGACAAGAAGAGTGGCGAGGGAAGTAAATTCAGGCCCAAGTTGTTGTTTCCATATCGAGTAATAGAAGACTACAAGAATGGAGCATATCACCTTTGTACACTAGAGGGTGAGGAATTTGGGAATCCATCAACTTTCTTCAACTAAAGAGACATTACGCATGATCTATCAACATTTCCATATGTATATTCTTGGATCCACAATGCATTTTCATTTTCCTACCCAAAATTTGTAATCAAGGGACTTATTCTTACTAAAAAAGTAATTCCTAAAAGTTTCTAAAAATATTGGAAAAGCTTTGAAATCATATATCCTCAAATTTTCATAATATCATTAGTTATTTATAAATCATTTCATCAATAACCTATCAGTCTTTACTTGGGACCTTCGAGAAGGTGCATTTCCTCTAGTCTATTCTAGAATCCAGGGCTCCTACTATTACCTCTCGGATGGCATGAGTGCACTAAGGGGTGTGATTACCCATGAAAATGGCCACTAACCATGTATTATCGATACTGTGCTTCTCCTCATCATTGTTCTCTCCCAGCTCATGCCCACCTTGCATGAGGCAAGCCTATAACTTTAGTCTTCAAGTCCATAACCATCTCTATCACCTTCAAGAGAGGCCCAAAAATGTCGGTGAATGAGCGGATAGCCTACAAAGGCTTCCCCACATCCTCTAACAATTATGCTCTTTGAGTTACCCGTGGGAAGTGGGAAAAGTGTCGTTTTCATCATTCTTTTCCAAAACAATAATAAGTATTGAAAATTGCAGCACTACTTACATAATCATATAATAAGGTCTCACCACTCCTCAATGTTCGTCTGTGGGTCCCGCTATTAAGACAAGAAAACACAATGACAAGTTAGAAAATCAAAAATAAAAATAAAATATATAATTATAACAACTAACACTTCCAATCTAATGATTCAGGGAAATAATGTCCACGTACTTGAAACCCCATGCATCTATGTGGGGTCGACTGGTATTACTTCCGTAGGCATTAGGTGTGCCTTCTCTCCTCTTGAGGCTATACACTCACCCATGATGAATCCCTCATCCCCTCCCTTGTCTTGAGGAAGTGGTTCCTCTTATACTGAGGTCTCCATCTTTGGGTCTGCGTCCTCTAACTCCACTATCGAGACATCCTAGGTATCATGCCACTCGTGGTCACTCTCCTTCTCCTCCTCTATATGAGATGTCCCTGTCAGCATCACCACCTAACTCCTCATCATATGAATCACCAAAAATATCCTCCTCTCCGATCTCCTCATCACCTAACACCTCTCCAGTCTCATCTCTTATTTCCCCTTAGAATCGGACTCTCACGTCTATCGGTGCCTCCTCCCACTATGAGCACATGCAACCTCAATCTAGAGTAAAGATACACGAATGGAACTAGCTACCCATCAGGCACAAACATCTCCCGTAACTACAATGGGAGTTCTGGAGTCACCATTGTCCAACCCGAATCTCTATCAGTGGCCCTTTTAGGCCTCCTGACACTCTTGTACATGGTTTCCATGGGGGAGCATATTAATGTAAGGAAGAATGAACTATTGAGGAACTTAGTCAAATGGGTGAACCTCATCCTTCCCCTTCCCGTTAACTAATAGACTAGTAGTGGCACAAGCTACCATTGGAGTCTCGTCTTGTCCCAAAACTCATGTCATGTCATTGTAGGGAGTGGAAACTAAGTTGCCGTGGCAGCCACACCGAAGACAACGGCTTATGTGGGCCTCGAGAACTCGACATCCTAGACCATCTAATGGACTTGACAGCCCCTAGATACTATACTATATTCCCCTCTGGTATGGGATAATGCACTCATACACCTAACTCATCACGAGTGTGGGATGGTGAGAGACCAGACCAGCCATGAAGAGGCGTAGAAATGGTGGTTCCGAGTATGGCTGGTTCCAAATGGGAAGTTAGAAGATGTCAATGACACACTTAGTATAAGTCATTATAAGTGGACCCAAAGATCTCGGGTCCCCAAGCATAAATGTGACCATGTGCCTCTATCTATGTGATGATAGGAGCCTAGAAATATAACAGTGTATCACCTCCCTTTTCCCCAATCAATCGTGAAGCTAGAATACCCATGATGACCTTACAGATAGTGGGGATAGGAATGGTGACAATAGATCAGACATTCAAACCCTTGTTTGAACTAAGCGACACCATGGAATCCCCATATAATTATCCCAAAAAGTACCAGTTGTTCTATATCCTCTGGTTTCAAGAGTCAACCTTCTCCCAAGTATCAAAACTCTAAGTATCCGATACACATCCTCTAATGTAATCATCCACTCATTACGGAACTTAAAGTTGGAAGGTATTATGGTTAACATCCCAATATAAAAATAAGTCACAAATAATATGCTTGGTAGGAGTAACATGGGGCACCCAAACAATCTCCCATATGCCTATTCTCTGATCACCGAAGGTCAGGGCAAGGAAAATGTGTACAATCTATTAATCTCATCTTGAGTGAGTTGATCAAGGATCTCAGGGAGCCAGTCACACTCCCACTCATGACTCCATCAGATGTATTATTCTTTCTTCGCAATCACCAAAATAAAATAAAAATAGGAAAGTTTATCAAGTTTAAAAACATTGTAAAACATTAAAAATCCAAAAAAATTAGATTTAACACAAATATTTTACATTTTGTTCGTAACCGTCACCCTATCCAAGTGTCTCGCCGGGGTTTTGGATCGCCACTTGCAAGGCGGTAGTCCCGAACCAATTCTCCATATAGCTACGTGTCCCTAAAAATATCCTAAAAAATAAAATTTACCATTTTTCATGAAATAAATGACTACTCTATGGGTGGTCCCCCCTACAAACTAGTCTAAAATAAGAAATTTCAAAAATGACACCTCTTAGGAAAATATTTTGACATTTTTTATATTTTAGGTTTCAAAATAAATAAATGATAAAAAGCTACCTTAAACCATGGGGATTGATCTCTCGCTTGTGGAGGCATGATCATAGTCTCATAACGATCGGTTCGGATATAATCTCATCAAAAACAATCACCATACATGTAGAGCTCAAAAATCACTAATCAAATATGCACAAATGAATTGAAAAATGAACTCGTTATATATATATATATATATATATAAGTTGTTTTGACCTCATTTTGAGTGTATTTATTTGTAGGGCTAGAGTTTTAGTGCAATTATACTTTTATATCCCCACACAAATGGTAAGTCCTCTTGTCATTTTAGTTTAGCATTTTTTTATAAATTTGATATTTGCACTTGGGTCTTATTTTCATTTTCAGTAGGTGGTGGAAATTTGGATGGCGACATTTCGACACACACACATGTTAGGTATAACTTCTAAATCACCATTTCAGAACACCATACTGGACTCTATGTTTTACCTCTTCATGGATAAAACACTTCTCTGAGGGGGCAATATATACTTACCCAAAATTACAGGTGCTACATTGTTAGAAAATGGTTATAAAAGTCCCCAATGATTATTTATATCCTTTCAGAATATGTTCGAGCTAGAAAACTCATTTCCAGTATATATTTGTATCCTAGAGATGCCTATTTATCCCTCACATTTTTTTCCTAGCTTCCCACTACATTTTAGAGTAGTTTTGACCTTTAGTGTCAAAATCGCCACCCTTCTTGGGTGGTGGTTACGTGACCGCCACCAAATCGGGTAGTAGCAGTTTGACAACCACCTCCTTAGTAGGGGTGGTGGTCCTTTAACCACCACCCTGCATAGGGTGGCGGTCCTGTGTAAATTTTCCAGAGAGTTCACTCGCATTTTGATGCATAATTCTCTCACTTAACTTCCATTTTTAGACACGTTTCTTCTCCATTTTAGATGATTCCAAGGTTGAACTACCTTGTATAAATTTATTCTTGCACTTCTATTTGTGATTAATGGTTATTAATAGTTTGAAATCCCTCTTCACTTTTGTTATGTCCTCTTTTTTCTACCAAATGGCTTCAACCATTACCCAACTAAATTCCTATGAATTCCATGCTTGTGTGTAAGCAAAACTTGGAGAAAATTTATATTTTTTCTTTTGTAAATATGATGCCTTTCTTGCTGGAAATTATCAAAGCTAATCTCACTTCAATTTTGTTTACACTCTTCTAGTTGCATTACTTCCTAGTCTTTCAATTCAATTTGTTATTGCTCCCACATCCTTCTTCTTATGTTGTTATTGCATTCCCATCCATAGATACAAAGTAGATAAATCCTGAATTTATCATTTCAAAATTCATATCAAATATAGTAGATAAATCCTTTCATTGTTTCAATTGTCAAGTCATCATTAGATCACATCAAATTAGAAAAATTGTTCTTCAACATTACCAAGGAAGTTGCAGGGAATAATAGCTTCTTTGAGGTTGTGATTTATTCTTTGTTTATGAGGTAAGATTGAAGATTTTATTTGAAAGATTTTACTTTGTTAATTACTTAGGATTTAGATTGAAACCATTTGCTCAAGTAGTTAGTTGCACCTAGTTAATTGTTTGTATTAGGTTCATTTATTAGATTAGCAATTTTATTCTTAAACTATAAAAAAAATTCAAAAAATTGTTAGATTAATTGTTCATTTGTTTTGTTCATTTATATTTAGGAAAATACAAGAACATAGTTTAGATTTGATTTTCTTTATTATTATTTTTAGTTAATTAGATGCAATCACATTTCATATGACAATTACACACCCCAAAGAACCCAGAGATTTTAGCTTCAAACTAGTAATACCAAAACCAAACATAGTGGTTCCACTTGCAGACATAGATCAAGGCCTTAGGTACAATGTTTTCAAGACAACTAGATACATACGAAGAATCAATTGAACTAGACATGTTAAACATTGAAGATTATAAAGCTCTTGAGTATTAGTCAAATAAACCAAATTAGGACTACTTTAAGCATCTATATAACCATCAAAGGTCTACAAAGAAGAGAAAACTTTCGGATGTGATCCATTGATCCCGAAACCAAATGGACTGAACTCGTTTATGAACATTGATATGGGACTTCATCTTATTGTCCTCAAAACCTTGGCCTGATACACCAAGAGGATAGAATAACTCAACGTGTTAAACATTACGGTCGATCAAGCTTACGATTATTGGACTACCCCCGAGTGTATATTACCTAAACTCCCTTTTGATTAGGCTCTTGATAATTGTTATGAATATAGAGGGACCATTAATAGAAATAATTTATAGTTGTGATCCTACGGTTCCCAATAGAATGGAACCAAGAACCAATTTGATGTAGACACTAGATTGAGAGCAGTAGTCTTTTTAACCTCTCCATTTCTACCCGATATCATTAGACAATTGAATGTTCTAAACAAAGAAGCTCATTCAGCCCTCTCATTTTGTACAAAACTCACAAACCACCCATAGAGTAGAATGGAATTAAATCTCTCACTTTTAATTATTCCATGATTTTTTCTTGACATGATTTACAAGGCCCCATTCAGTTTCCCATGAGTTCCACAACTAATAGATAGGATATCTTTGGAGCTTGATATTGACTGGGGTCTCTGTGTTTTCATCCTATTTGATTTCACCATTCAATCCACCTGCATTAGAGAGTATTTCATCATATTTGATGAGAAGATCCCACCATTAAAAGCTAGATTTGTTACATTTCCTTGATAACCTATTCACACTCTATTGTCATTACCATATTTTCTACCACCTAGCCATTTATAATTTCTACATTGGATACATCGGCACGACCTCAGGGAATTGAGTGTGGTTGAATGTCATGTGTTGATTTTCTTATGTAAAAATTGGTAAATTTGACATGAAGAGATAATATTTGATCATTTCAACTTTATTCATCCATATTTATATCTCCCATTATTCTCTAGGTATTTATATACCCCCCAAATAGGTCAAGATATGATGGATACGGCTGACCCATTTTGGGTCTTAAAGCACTATAACTATCAGATGGGTAGACAACAACATTCACCTTCTCTTTCCAAAACATGAGTCAACCTTTTGATAGGCCGTAAGGACATGTTGATGTCTTACTTCAAAATAATAATATTACACCTCCTATAGTGGAAATTATTGCAAATGAGGTGTGGATAAAAAGATCAATTTATAATGGGATATCATATCCCTCAAAGCTCTGCAAAGGATCAACATCATATGCAAAACAAAACACCACTCCATCGACGGGTAAAGTCATCTTGACATTGGTTTACAAGGTCAAGGAGTTGGAAATTTCACAAAATACTCAAACTTTATATAGTAAGGAAGGGATGATTCCTTTCTACCCTAAGAAATATGCGCAAGCACCTACTACACCATGTCCTCAAGTTTACATGGGCATTCCAAGCCTTGGACACCTTCTAACTAGGTCGGGCAGGGCATCGTACGATGAAAAAGTGACATGCGAGCATGGGAATCTACAAGTAACTCTTCCTCATACCCGACCTCTCAAGGTTGTAGTGAGATGACCAGTGAATGTGAAATATATATGGATACAAACAAACTAGTTGGGTAATCTTATATCCTCAATACGCAATAATGGGATCTACAAATATAAAGCAAAGAAGGCCCTCCTAACCGAATTGTTGTAATGCATTGCTCGGATATAATAGTTGTTCAGAGGCTCCAATCAATGTCAAGTTCTATCAAGATCCTGTTTATTGGTTATTGGATATGTGGGAAGTGACCTGTAGGTGCTTCATGTATATTTCAAGACAAGGTCATGAAAATGGTGATGGGAGGTGTATTGGTTTCTCTGGGATTTTATGGTCGATTATCTGGTCTAGTACAGAAATCCTTAGCTTGATTGGTTGCTAAGTTTAATAAGGAGAATTGGGTAATGATGTCTAGTGGGAGTGATGAGGACCTAAATACTAGTGTCTCTAAACCTAAAGATCAATGTCTAATACATCAATAGGCCCGTTGGGTGTGGTACTATGGATCACAACCGTAAGTTCATGGTTGTGGCAGAACTCCTATGGGCATGTGAAGAGTTAATCTCTCCTTCCGATTATCCAATAATCATACGCCTTTTCAGCCTCTATGTTTAGAACTAGAAGTTGTGTAATTTTCTCAAAATACCTTACAAGTGTTTTGGCAACTTGAATGCGTAAGCTAGTATCTATGTCAATGAGGAGGTCTCCTGCATTAGGTTATGGAACTAAAGGATCGTAACCAAATACTTGTTCTCTTTCGAATCATTGTCAGATACCATACAAGATGCTCTATCAAGGCAATCTATAGTTAGGATGATTTGACAAAAATATGTATGCCTTGTCGTCTTCAATATTTAACTCTCTCAGTTGTTCACTAATTTCTCGTAGGTTTACCATTGCTCAAAAGATCTATATTCTAAGGTCTTGATCTATATCAACTATTGTTGTGAGGAGATTTGGTTGAGGCACTATTGGTTCAAATATGTATTCTCTGGGCTCTCTAGGTCCCATGATTGTAATGTAAAACGACTCAACTTTTAACTAAAACTAGTAAACTAATTATAAAAGATGTATCTACACTATGCATGTATTCTTTTATTTTTATATTTCGATGAAGTATTTTAAGGAAATTAAAAGAGCGGCTATTCTAATATATTTAGCAAATGGACAACTAATCTAGTAATAGAATTAAAACAAACAAAGTAGCTTGGTGTAGCTTATTTGCACATGGCATTGTGAATTTATCCTAAATATCTAAGGAACTAATTTTTTAAATTGAAAGGCTCTCGATTCTACCTTAGAAGTGAGGAATGAATCATAGTTTCTTAGAAACTATCAATCCCCATAGCTTCCTGGGTGATATCGAGACGGAGCTTTGACTGAAATAAAATAATTTACTACTTCTATTTGATACGTCAGTAACTAGAACTTTGATAAATTTGAAACCTAGAGTTTATAGAACAATGGTAAATCCAATTGTGTGGGAATTTTTCCCTCAAAGTGTGATCTCCTCATTCCTTTATGTTTTCTTGGATCCAAAAAATCATGTATATGATAGCATCAATAGAATAAGGTACTTAAACAATGGGAACTTTGGATATCGACCGAATACAATGCGAGTAAGAGAGAGATAAGTACAAGTGAAAAGAGCTTGACTATGCAATTCCTAGCAAGATTTATTTCGGGAATACAACATCAATACAAAGAGAGTTCTAGAAACTATCTTTTGTGACTAAACAAAACCTACAACTCTAAATGGATTTCAATCTAATAATGAAACTATTCTAAATTCACTTGCATGGAATAAAAATGAAGCAAGATTGAAACAAGAAGATTTAATGACCTCTAAACAAAGAAAGGAAGACTAACAATGGATGCAAAACATGAAACTATTGGAATTCTAAACAAGAAACTCAAAATACTAAATGATTAAACAGAGAAGGAGAGGTTCCATTTGTTTGAAAACATGTTGGCTATTTATAGTAAATGCATTCACTAGAAGGTAACTTGGAATGAAACTCTTTTACTATTAAACAAAGTTAAATCACTATTCATAGGATGGCTAAAACATAAATGCAAAGAAAAGTAGCTGAAAAATGTGGATAGAAATTGAAATTTTATGCTTGACATAATTGTTGGAACTTTCTAGAAAATGCACATAGGATCACCGCACATGCAGGGTGGCGATTCTGAGACCGCCACCCTATCCTCAGGTGGCGGTCATGTGACCACCACCCAGGCAAGGTGGTGGTCTCATCACTTAAGACTAAAATGTAAGGAAAAAGGGGGTAGAGGGTAGAACAAAGCATGTGGAGGCTGGGTGAGGCATACAGGATACAAACATATACATGGCGTGTTTTTCTATATCCCGAACACCTTGCAAGGAGACCTATATCATCATTGGGGTATGTGTAACATCTTTCCCTTGGTGGTGCAGTACCCTACAATTTTAGGTACATACATATTACCCACTTGGAGAAGTGTCTTAGCCATTAAGAGGCGTAAAATGGTGGATCGGAGTATGGTGGTCCGAAATGGGGAGTTATGAGTTATACCGACACACCCATGTGTTGGAAAGTCATCATCCAAAATCTCGCTATCGTATAAAATGAAAAAGGGGACTCAACTGTAAATAGATAAAATAAATTGAGAAATAAACCTAAATTGATATGAAATGAGGAGTTACCATCTACGCAGGTTTAGAAATTACCTCCGTTGATGCTCCAACCCCGCGAAAGACATTTAAAATCACTTTTAAAAAGCTATATATATATATAAAATGAACTCATTTTACTATTCATTTGTGTGGATTGATTTGATATTCTTTGAGCTCTGGGACCCACGGTGATGGTTTTCAATGAGAGTATAGTCAAAACATTTGTGGTGAGATAGTGATCATGCCTTTGAGAGCGGAACATCGACCCGCGAAGTCTTAGGTTAGTTCTTATTAATTTATTGTTTTTGAACCTAAAATGTAGAAATGATAAAATATTTTTCTTAGGGGGGTTATTTTTGAAAATGCTAGTTTTAAATGATTCTCTAGGGGGTGCCATAGGGTAGGTCTTTATTTTAGTAAAAATGGTGTTTTTGTGCATTTTTGATACGTTTTTAGGGCTTACGAGCAATTCATAGGTTTGCAGTACATGATCGCCACCCGCACATTGGTGGTGGTTAACAAGACCGCCACCCTAGAAGGTGGCGGCACGGAAATATCACTCGCACAAGGCAGCGGTTCACAATAAAATGCAAAAAAGACGTTTTATTTACTTATTTTTATTTTTACATTTTTACATGTTCTTGTTAGCTTTTCTAGTCAAATTTTGTTACTAACTTACTCTTTTTTTGTGTTTTTGGGTGGATGCAGAAGGAGGAGTACATTAGATGGAGCCAAGAGAGGGAGTTTGATTGGCTCCTAGTAGTGTTAGAGGCACTGACCTAGACAGAGCGAGACACTCTGCAGAGGGCCGGTATTTGGAGGATCGCACAGGTTCCTCACGTTGCACCTACTAGTCACATATTATGTGACTTATTTTCATACTGGGATGTGGATCGGAACACTTTCTGATTTCTAGGAGTTAGGGGTGAGTGGACCATCACCCTAGAGGATGTTTATCACATATTGGGGGTCCCAATTCTTGGGAGGTAGTTGTCTCTCAAGACAGCAGTGTCAAGATCTCAGGTGGTTTAGTGGGCCACTTATATGGGGGATGTCATTGTTTCCATGGGGTCAAAGAAGGGAGTGAAGGTCCGCTCCATTGTTGAGTCAGATATTCTTATGCTCTGAAAGGTTATCATGGGCATCCTTGCTTCGAGATTGATTGAGGACAAGGGAGAGGACACTCTCTTATATTGTTGGGCTCCCATCATTACATGCATTAAGGGCCATGGCCACATTTATGCTTGGGAGTAGACATCCTGGGACCACCTACCATAATTTATATAGGGTGGTCGACTACAGGATAGTCATTGAGCCACCCTACTCTTGTCATGAGTGGGTGTTTGAGCACATCACTCATATGGGAGAGGTGTATAGGCAGTAAGATCCGGGGCCATCAAGGAAACGAGGTGGAAAAGGATGACCATTCTTAGAGAACCTCACCAGCCTAGTGGCCTCTTTGACCATTATAAACATGGATGCTACTCTTTATCGGCCATGGCGGGTTATGGGGAGAGGAGATTATTACATTGATTTCTTTCTAAACTACTAGTCAATAAATTGGTAGATAGGACAAGGAAGTTAGAGACCCACCCTTCGACACAGAGTACCATGAGAGTTTGTCCTCCCATACATCACCATGTTTCCTCTAGTGGGGCTAGTGTATAGATCTGTTCGTGAGGCTTGAGGAGGTCCTAGAGGATGGGGTTGGACTATGGTTACTCCTGGTGTTCATGCCACAGCTAGGAGGTTGGTTCGTGCTCGAGGGGTAGCCGATTGTCCTCAGGAACCTTTACTTCATATTTATGTTGGTCATGCTCATAGTGGAGATGAGCCCATTAACATGGACTCTGAGTCTGAGGAGTTCACTGGGGGGAAACATATGAGGAGACAAAGGAGTTAGATACCGATCTGGTGGGATAGGTGAGGAGGATGACAATGATTTTGAGTTACATAACACTCAGGATATCTTGTGGGCCAAGAGGGCAGAGAAGAGTGTAGAGTAGGTGACTCTGATTTTGGAGGAGTTTCCTTCTCAGGATTTAGGGGGAGATGACGAGTCCATGGTGGGCCATCACTTTCCTCTAGATGTGGGAGAGGGACGATAGTCGGTGGTAGCATCGGTGTGGTAGGCATGGATCCCAAAGATCCTACTCCGGAGGCCTTGAGATCCGAGTGAGTTACTACTCCTTTCTCAACTTTTCTTTAGTTAGAATTGTTTAGTTGTTATTTATTTTGTTTGTCTTTGGTTTTTATTTTGGATAACTTTCTAACTGTGTGTTTCTCCTTTTTATTTGTAGTGACTGCTGAGGGATGGCGAGACTTGATTTTCTAGGTGTGCGTAGACACTCTATTGCTCCCTTCTGATGGTACTTGAGCTAAGATAACTAAGGACGTTGGGAACCCTAAGTAGTTGTTCGACATAAAAATGTCTTTTCCCCTATCTGGAAGGTGGCAAAGATCATTACCTCCCTCCACACCGAGTTGGCTGGATATAGGATTGTTGAGTGCTTGATGAGGAGGATTTTCTCTCATAGTGAGACCACAGCTGCTAGCGTGATCATGAGCCCTCCGTCCATTCAGAGCATTGTCACAATAGGAGTCCTAGGCATGGCCATACACCCTCTGAGGGATCTCACAAAGATTGAGAGATCATAGTGTCTTTTTGTAGTGACTTTTGGTCAGATATTTGTACGTTTGTTTTGTATTTTCCGGGCTCATTGAGAATTTTGACCATGCCTTAGTGCATGATGGCATTGTACATGAAACACCATATATATATATATATATATATATTTGGATCTAGACTCTTGGTGCCTAGAATTTTGTGACTCGTTTCCATATGTATACTAGATGTTTTTAGAGTATTTGTTTTCATGCTTTTCAAAATGTATGCAATGGATAAAAATGATAGTAAACAAAATGTTTTACTTTTTATGCTTTTGTAATGTTGATATGTGATGACGAACACATTGTAGTATTGAACTTTCGACCTCTTTGGGCAATGTCTATGATTTCTTCTTATGTTGGCAAAACGTGATGAATGTATAGTGATAAAGAGAGGAATTTTCCCCACTCCCAACTCCACACAACCAGTAGGATGCGAGGGCTCAACATCAAGATTTGGGAAGGGAAAAATTGTATGAGTTTGAATAAATGGAACAATGAGAGATAGACAAACCAGTGATAGAAACCAAACTTATACCTACACACTTACCCTACTCAGAACTACCACCAATCTTAGAAGGCCACTTACTTTTCAATTTTTCTAGACTTAGATCTATAAATGGAAACTTGGTTGAAAAAAATTGGTTTTGAGGATTTGATCTCTTTGGAATTTGGACATTTGTTTTCACTTAATATAATTTGGTTTGTATTTCTAGAATACCAAGATTTGTTGATTTGTGTGAATGGACCCCCCACACCCTACCTCATGCTACTAGTAAGAAGCGGGGGTTTGCCACCAAGGACAAGATATAGGTGAGTAAGGGAACTTATTTCCTTTCCCAACCTCGCACCACTAGTAAGAGACATAGGCTTATCACCAAAGGTTGGTGGGGCAAAGAAGTGTGTAAAATAAAATATTCTGTTTGCTTGGAATTTTTTATTCTATTTATTTCACATTTCTGATCTGTGACTTTGGGATATCCTTTCTTTCAAAGAGACTTAAGAGGGATAGATGTGACACCAAGAAGCTTCTAGAACAGACCGTAGGTAAGGACAACTTTACCTAGTAGAAAGAAAGAGCAAAACCAAGTATGCAGGCCTTGGTATGGTTTTCGTCAATACTTGTTTGTCAAACTTTGATGATAAGATTTGAAATTACTTGATGATGTTTGAGGATATTTTATTTGAATGCTTTTGCCAATATTTTCATTAATTTGTAATAGATTACTTAAGGGTAATTTTTGACTACCATTTTACGAAATGAGTGGACAAAATGAAACAACTAAATGACTAATGCAATGTAGGTAGCTATAATGTACAAGTGGTGATTATGATGTCTCATGCATAAAACCATTTAAGATGCAAGGAATTGATAGTTTCATTGAATTCCTCACCTTCTAGTGTGTACAAGAGATACACACCATTTTTGTAGTCTTTCATGACTCGGTATGGGCCCAACCACTTGGGCGAACTTCATTCCTTCACCGGTTTTCTTATCAATTTGGTTGCCTAGTCTTAGAACTAGATATCCTTCATATATTTCTCACTCATAGAATTTTTTGTTATACTACCGGCACATCCGGTCAGCATAGGATTTTTTTCATTGTTCAAGCATTTAGCCCGGCCTCAACAAGGCTTTCCGGTTGAAAGAGGCATGCCTCCCTATAAGATTCCTCATCCAAAATCCCTTGTAATGAGATGCGAAGATCGGGAATTTCAACCTCAATTGGGAGAACCACTTCTACCTCGAATACCAATGAGAAAGGGGTTGCTCCTGTTGATGTTCTTATTGAGGTTTGATGGGCCCACAAGGCTAGATATATTTTTATATTCCAATCTCACTTGTTCTCCTTGATTGTTTTGAGGGGAATAGCCTTTAATGTTTTATTTGTTGCTTCGGCTTGCCCATTGGCTTGAGGGTAGTAAAGAGAGGCCATGTGATGGTTTGTTTTGAATTTTCTTCATAACTCATGAACCTCATCATTTTTAAAGGATGTGCCATTATTTGAGATAATGATTTGTGGGACACCATACATGCAAATGATTTGGTTCAGAATGAATTTGGTAATTAACGAACCTGGTACTGTGGTGAGAGGCATGGCCTCCACCCATTTGGTAAAATATTTCATGGCTGTAATTATAAAATTATGGCCTTCGGTTGATGAGGGAGATAATTTCCCTATCACGTCTAGAACCCACATGGAGAAGGGCCATGAGGTTGTTATTGGTTGCAAGGATTGTGCTAGCATGTGAATCTCATGAGAGAATTCTTGGCATTTGTGGAACTTACATACAAACTCTACTACGTCATGTTCAAGAGTGGGCTAAAAATAGCCCATCCGATGTATTTTATGAGTACTGGCATGACCACCAAAGTGGCCTCCACATATCCCACTCTGGGATTCATAAAGAATCTTCTTAGATTCTTTTGTGTTGACACATCTTAGAAGCATGTAATCGAAGGCTTTACGATAGAGTACTTGTTCTAAAACAACATATTTAGCAGTGATAATGTGTAGCCACCTTCTTTTTGTGATGTGGCACTTTTTGGGTATGTGTGGTCCATGATAAAATTGATGATATCAGTGTACCACAGACATGTAGATATGGGGGGCCTAGTTTTGACAAAGTATATACACTCATCAGGAAAGTCTAGATTTACCAGATCACCTCCATCTAGTGGATTGTCAGCTAACCAGTCTACAATGATTTGTCCCTTAATGGATTTTTGGTTCAAAAATGTTAACTCAAATTCACCCATTAAGGTTATGAAATGCCCAACCTTTTTAGATAAATACCCTTGCATGAGGAATGTTCGTAAATGATCTATCTTTACAATGACCCTTGTTTCTTAGTTTAACATGTAATGTCTTAAACATTTTTTTACAAAGACTATGGCAAGGCATTCTCTCTCTACCTATGTATAATGTGTTTCATAATCGAGAAACGTTTAGCTAATGAAATAGACCACACATTCTCATTTATCATTGTCTTCTTGAGCTAGCATGTAGGCTAGCAAGAAATGAGTGGCTCGTGAGTATAGGATCAAAGGGTGGTCTATTTTGGGAGGCATTAGCATGGGTGGAGACAATAAGAAGCATTTAACTACTTCAAATGCCTTGTTACATTCTTTAGTCCAATCAATGCTATAATATTTCTTTAATAGATTGTTGATTGGATGAATGGAAAAAATTAAATCGGATGACCTTCGGATTGCACCGAGTTTCCCAAGAAATGACCTGATTCCAGACTCATCTGATGGTGGAATCATTTCAAGAACATCCTGGTTTTGGCTAGATCGACATCAATCCCTCGTGAAGATATAATGTAGCCCAAAATTTTGCCTCCTGTCACACCAAACACACACTTCTATGGGTTTAATGTGATGCCATATTTAATTAATCATGAGAGGATGATACGAGTACTTCTGGATGATCACAACGCTTCTTGGCCTTGGCCAATAAGTCATCCACATAGGATTCCAAAATTTTATGGATAAGATCATGGAATATGTATGTCATTGCCCGCTAATACGTAGCGCCAGCATTCTTAAGACCGAATGACATGATAATGTAGCAATAAGTTCCCCAGGGATTTATGAATGTAGTTTTGGCTTGATCTTGTTCAAATATTTTAATCTGATTATACCATGAGAACCCATCCATGAGGGATAACAATTCAAATCCAACTTTTGCATCAATAATAACGTCAATGGATGGTAATGAGAAGTCATCCTTGGGAAAAGCTTTGTTAATATCTTGAAAATCTATGCAAATGATTATCTTCCCATTCTTTTTTAGAATAGGGGCGATATTAGATACCCATTGTTAATAATCAACAGGTTTGATGAATCCCACTTGGAGAAATTTTATTAATTCCTCTTTTACCATGAGAGCCACTTTTGGCTTCATTGGTCTTGACTTTTTTTTAATTGGTTTTACATCCGGTTTAGTGACAAGGTTATGTACCATGATGTGTGGTGTAATGCCCGTCATTTCTTTATAGTTAAATGTGAAAGCCTTTTGATGTTCTTTTAGGATTTGGGTGTGTATTTATATCTCCTTCAGAGTCAATGAGGATCCTAACTTCAAAATTTTTGGTTCTTCCTCCATTCCGATGTTTATGTCAATGGTTTCTTCTATTAAAGAAGCATTACCTTCTTCAAATTTAGGTGGGGCTAGAGGTAGTTTCAAGATTTCTTCATCTTCTACCTCATAGATATGAGATCCTTTTTGTGGAGGAGGCTCTACCATGGGATTTCCAAAATAGGAAGAGGAATGTGGTATTAGGGAAAGATACACTATGCGATAAGTAAGGTGTAGCTCCGCATAGGTGTTTAGATATTTGAGAGTGACTCTATCACCATCAAAGTGATCCAGGATATGAAAATCATTATCAGCTTCTCTATGAGTGAGGAGTGGGTTTGTTGATATTTTACGTATTAGCGGTTCAGTACAAAGTGATACTATGAAATTTGTATCTTACAACTCACTGTTTGGAGTGAAATGGGAAGCTAAGGTTGCTATTGAATCTGCGAGAAGGTTCTGCTCTTGTGGGATTGCTTCAATTGATATGAATTTGAATCCCTTACTTAGATCTAATACCGTTGTTTTGTTGAGTTATAAATGTTAGCCCTAGTTTCATATACCTCAGAGACTTGGTTTGTAACTAGTTGTGAGTCTCCTAGCACTCTAATGTTATCAGCACCAATTATTTTGGCTAAGATGAGGCCAAGGAGGAGAGCTTCATACTCAGCTCCATTGTTTTTACACTCAAAGTTTAATTTAAAGGAAAAAGGTAGGATATTTCCCTTAGGTGAAGTAAATATCACTCCTGTCCCAACTCCAAAGTGACATCTAGCTCCATCAAAGTGGAGAGTCCAATATTTTCATGGAAAAATGGATATTGGGATATTTTTTATATCTATTTCTTCTACTTCTATTACTTCTACAATAAAAACTTCATCTAATGGAAGAGAAGTAATTACCAGGGTGCATCCCATACCCATAGAATCAAATGGTAGGAGAATAGGTAAATATTTCTCTAAGTAACTTGACAATTTTTGCGGTAGTCTCTAATGACACTGTTTCTATGACATTGGCCTCATTTTTGAGTGTTGGGATGCCCTTGACCAGATTTGTAATTTCCAACTCTATGGTGGGTATCAACTTCTCTTTTGGTTTTGAATTAATCAGTTTGCTAAGTTGATTTGTTGGGAGTTCAAACTCGGAATGAATGCTTGGTATTTTCTTCAAATCAGCTAGGTGTATATCGAAGGGTTTTGGGTCACCTTGTGCCAAAAATATTTTCCCTAAGTGTAGAAATCTTATTTCTTGGAATAACGTGGAAGGGATTTCCTTCATACGGTGTATCCATGGCCACCCAAGGATCATATTATAGTTGGTTTCTTGATCTATAATATAAAATTCAATGAGGACCGTCCTTAGGTCCTAAAGTGACCTGGTAAAACTATGGTTCTAATTGAGGTGGCATTGAGGCTATGATAACCTCTTAGCGTATTTCATGTTGTGGAGCAATTTGTCTCTCCATATCCTAACTTTTGAAGAAAATTGAAGGGGACTATGTTAACTACTGCCCCATTGTCAATCATTGCACATTTAACATAATTATTGTAAACCCATACTTGTAAATGTAAAGTTGGGTCACCTCTTCATGTAATTTCAGCGTCTATTGGCATTTTTCTTATATCAAATATAAACTTAGTATCCCTATCTGGATGCCCTAGAGGGTAGATGTCAAAGTCTACATGGTTTACTTACATTTCCGGAGGAGGAGTGATGTTGATTAAATGACCAAGGCCTAATGCTTCTAAGAGGGAAGCCCTATGGGTGGGAGAGTTCCTTAACAAATCCAAAAAGGAGATGTGAGAGAAGGTTTTAATTAATTCATTAATTAAATCATAAGTGCCTATGGGTTTTACCAACATTTGTTGAATTTTGTCTAGTTCCAATGGATAACTTGGAGTTGGTTGAGAAGAATAATCTTGTGTTCTTGTTATGGTTTCTACGGGTAGCTCGGTGTCTAACTCTACTAGACCAACTATCTTAGTTTGGGGTCAAGTTCCTAATTGGGGTGTGACTGGTGGATTTAATGAAGTTGAGGCTTCATGATCATTGTTTCCTATTATAACACCCTTGTTTGTTCCACTAGGATCTAGCATGTTATTGTTAGAATGGTTTGGGAGTGGATCATTAAAGATCTTGAGGGGTGCATTTTGAGGGGAAACTACCCCTGTATAAGTGTTTGGCATGGGTACTACAGAATTTGCTAAAAACATATCTATAAAGAGTTGTTTTTGATCTTTTAGAAAATGTTGCATGAATTTATTGTAGTCACGACAAGTCCTAGTATCATGGCATTGAATCTTGTGGAAACCACAATACAAATTGGGATTATAATTTTGAGGTTGTTGATTTGAAACCTATTGTGGCCCAAAATTCTGATAAGGTTGCTGGTTTTTAGAGTTAAAATTTTGAGGTTGTTGCCTTTGGTTTTGACTTTGATATCCAGTTGGGTTTCAATTTGGACCTTGTGTTTGGATTTGTTGTTTTTGTTGTTGTTGTGGTCATGGTGGATGATTAAAGTCCACCATGTTGATTGTTGGAGTAAAATTGTATTTTCACCATTGATTGTTAATGGGTGGAAAAATGTTCACAACATTTTCTCTTTTAGTTTGGTCAATTACTCCATCTGTAGTAACTCCATGGTTCTTGTTAAGGATCTTAGGTCCTTGATTAGCATTCCGGTATTAGGATAGGATGCGTGTTTTTATTAGGAGTGATTAATTTCCCGTTTTTTACGTATGTCTTACGACCACTATCTATCGCTACTTGGTTAATTCAGAGAGCAATCTCAAGTACTTCATCATAAGTTCTTAGTGGGAACTTCGGACTTCTTCTTTTATCTCTCTATTGAGAGAATTAAGAAATAAATCACATAGTTCCATTTGATCCATGTTTGGAGCACTTGCTGATGAGTAGAGAACCATACGCCATCTTTGAATACAATGAGCAATGGATTCATTATGTTCTTGTTTAATATGCAAGAATTCTCTGATTCCTGTTCTTAGAAATTTGTTCATATCAAAAGCTTTGATGAAATCTGATACGAGTTGTTTAAATGAGTGTATCGAGGATTCAGGTATTCTATAATACCAATCAAGGGAAATAACCTCTAAGGTCTTAGGGAATATCTTAGTAGAACAACCCCATCCCAAGAGAGTAGTTCCGTATGGATGTGGTATAGGCCTTAATGTGTGCATTTGGATCTCCTTCCCCTTTGTATTTGGGTAAATTAGGAAGAGGTCTTGGAAGCATAACACTTCATATGGTGAAGTATAGGGGCTCTTTTAAATATTCTGAATAAGTCCCTACCACATAGGTCTCGACCATTGATGGTGCTTGCTGAGGGGGTGGGGGTGGCATGGTTTGTTGATATGGCATAGTATATGCATTTACAAGGACATAAGGGAATCCTTGTGGTTGAACGAACATCCCGGGAGAAGAGAACATGTCTCCTTGTGGTGATTTTGAATAAATGTTTAAGTAGGGAGGAGCATTGTTTTGGTATGGGTTGTTTGGTGCCAAGATGGGAGGTATCATGTTTTCAACTGGAGCTGCATTTGAAAATACAGTCCTAGTTGGTGTTTGTTGTGGGTGATTATACAATTGTTGAGGAGGCATGCCTAACATTCCTATTCTTGTAAATAGGTCAACCTAACTGGGGTGATACGGAGGGTGGGGATTCTCTATTTGCCCAAAATATGAATTTTGGTTTACTTGAGAAAGTTCCAGTCCTCTAACCTTCTCAACTAAAGCTGAAATGATCTCTATTGGCAAAGACATGATGTTTTGACTTAATGGTGTTTTTGTACACCTTGAGGTTGTAAAGGGTATGATACCTGCTATGAATTGATCATTACCCCTGCCAAGCTTCACCAAGGGAATTTCCCATAGTGTAGAGGAATGGGGGTGTTTTCTTGGATTAGGGTATCAGATTGTATTTGTAGACTCCCTACGGGTGGATAGATGTTTGGGAATTGTTTTCACTTCTAGCGTAGTGTGCTAAGTACTCCTCATCAAAAAATGGGAGTGGATCTGACTGTCTACTAATCTGTGGTTTGAACAAGACACGAGGAGATGAAGTATATTCTCTAGTAAATGTCATATTGTTAGAGCTTGATAGCTCTAGTTGTGTTTGTGCAAGCTGATCCAACCCCTCAATTCAAAATGAAGAACTGGAACTAGTTCTTTGAGGGGGATTTTGAGATGACAAATAATTACTTGAATAAGTTATCAGCCCATGCAAAAAGTGAGGGTGATGATTATCTATTTGTTTGACCATAATTTGCTTTGAGACTGAGATATTTTTTCCATATGTGTCATATCCTCGACATATTCAGGGGTATATGAATACCCACGTAATAATGGGAAAGAGTGAAGGTGGATGAAAGAAATGAAAATAAAAGAGGACAAATTGCTTGGGTCATGTCGGGTTCCCTAATTTTTTACGATGGAAAATTGACATGCGAGCATGGGAATCTACAAGTAACTCTTCTCATACCCGACCTCTCGAGGTCATGCCGAGATTACCAAGAATTTAAAATATATATGGATAAAGAAAAACTAGTTGGGTAATCTTATATCCTCAATACGTAATAATGGGATCTACAAATCTAAGGTGAAGAAGGCCCTCCTAACCTCGAATTGGTGTAATGCACTACTCGGATATAATAGTTGTTCGAGGCTCCAATCAATGTTGAGTTCTATCAAGATCCCTGTTTTCAGCCGTTGGATACATGGGAAGTGACCCGTAGGTGTTATGTGTATATTTCAAGACAAGGTTATGAAAATGGTGATGGGAGGTGTATTGGTTTCTTTGGGATTTTATGGTCGATTCTCTGGTCTAGTCAAAAATCCTTAGCCCGATTAGTTCTAAGTTTAATAAGGAGAATTGGGTAATGATGTCTAGTGGGAGTGGTGAGGACCTAAATACTAGTGTTTGTAAACTAGTATCAACGTCTAATAAATCGATAGGCCCATAGGGTTATGGGACCTTGGGATCAAAAAGTAAGTTCAAGGTTGTGGAAAACCTCCTATGGTCATGTGAAGAGTTAATCTCTCCTTCCGATTATCTAATAATCATACACCTTTTAGCCTTTATGTTTAGAACTAGAAGTTGTGTAATTTTCTCATAATACCTTACAAGTGTTTTGGCAACTTGAATGCGTAAGCTAGTATCTATGTCAACGAGGAGGTCTCCTGCGTTAGGTTATGGAACTAAAGGATCGCAACTAAATACTTGTTCTCTTTTAAATACTTGTACAGATATACAGATGCTCTATCAAGGTAATCTATAGTTAGGATGATTTGAAAAAATATGTATGCCTTATCGTCTTCAATATTTAACTCTCTTAGTTGTTCACTAATTACTCGTAGGTTTACATTCCTCGAAAGACCTATATCCTAAGGTCTTGATCTATATTAGCTACTCTTGTTGTGAGGATATTTGGTTGAGGCACTATTGGTTCAAATATGTATTCTTTGGGCTCTCTAGGTCCCGTGATTGTAATGTAAAATGCCTCAAATTTTAACTAAAACTAGTAAACTAATTATGAAAGATGTATCTACACTATGCATGTATTCTTTTATTTTTTTATTTTCGATGAAGTATTTTAAGGAAATTAAAAGAGAGTAGCTATTCTAATATATTTAGCAATGAAATGGACAACTAATCTAGTAACAAAATTAAAACAAACAAAGTAGCTTAGCAGTGTAGCTTATTTTCCTGCAAGTGGGGTTGTGAATTTATCCTAAATATCTAAGCAACTAATTGTTTTAAATTGAAAGGCTCTCGATCCTACCTTAGAAGTGAGGAATGAATCGTAATTTCTTAGAAACTATCAATCCCCATAGCTTCCTGGGTGATATCGAGAGGGAGCTTTGATCTGAAATAAAATAATTTACTACTCTATTTGATACGTTGTAACTAGAACTTTGATAGCTTAAACCGGAGTTTATAGAATAGTGGTAAATCCAATTGTGTGTGATTTTTTCCCTCGGTGTGATCTCATCATTCCTTCGTGTTCTCTTGGATCTAAAAAAAGCATGTATATGATAGCATCAAGCAAAATAAGGTACTTGAATAATGGGAACGTTGGATATAGACTCGAATACAATGTGAGTAAGAGAGAGATAGTGCAAGTGAACAAAGCTTGACTATGTAATCCTAGCGAGATTTATCATGGGAATATAACATCAATACACCGAGACTTCTAGAAACTATCTTTTGTGACTAGACAAAACCTACAACTCTAAATGGATTTCAATCTAAGAATGATACTATCTTATTCTATCGACTTGCATGGAATAAAAATGAAGCAAGATTGAAACAAGAAGATTTAATGACTTCTAAACAGCAAAGGAAGACTAACAATGGATGCAAAACATGAAACTATTGGAATTCTAAACAAGAAACTCAAAATACTAAATGATTAAATAGAGAAGGAGAGGGTCCATTTGTTTTGACAACATGTTAGCTATTTATAGTAAATGCATTCACTAGAAGGTAACTTGGAATGAAACTCTTTTACTATTAAACAAAGTGAAAACACTATTCACAGTGGTGGCCAAAACATAAATGAAAAGAAAACTAGCTAAAAATGTGGATAGAAATTGAAATTTTATGTTTGATGTGATCATTGGAACTTTCTTGAAAACGCAAATGACCACCGCCTGTGCAAGGTGGTGGCGTTATGAGACCATTGCCTTGTCCTGGGTGGTGGTCATGGGACCGCCACCCAAGCAAGGTGGCAGTCTCATCACTTAAGACCAAAATGTAAGGAAAATGGGGGCATAGGGTAGAACAAAGCATTCATAGTCCTGGATGAGGCATACGGGATACAAATGTATACTTGGTGAGTTTTTGGATCCCGAACACCTTGTGAGGAGACTTGTATCATCATTGGGGTATGTGTAACATCTTTCCAAAGTGGTGCAAGACCTAAAATTTTTGGTACGTATAGGCACCTTAGGTATGGCCCCCATGCTACGAGATAAATACCCCCATAGGCACCAACCAAAAGTGCATTATCAAATGCCTGACATCTTAAAATGCAACATTCCTTGGCTATGTTCCTCCACATCCATATCAAAATAATCCTCTCCATTACATGAACATGTATTCTAATTGATTATAGGGGATGCCTTATGCCCCAACGAATGTATATGTTGCACCATTCCAACAACCAATTCCACCTACACTTCCCCAACAAATGCCATCAATGGTTGAGTCTTATGTAGTAGGAACCTATTCAAAATATCTAAAAGAACCTCTTGACTTCTCTATACGGAATGTCATGCTCCCAAGACCTCTTCTAGACCTTCCAAAATTTAAAGGGGAAGGATATCCTAATGTGCACATCAAGGCGTACGTAACTGTCGTTTGAGAGTTGCTCCCATGGGATGTGGTCCTTGCAAAAATATTCCCTAAGACGTTAGAAGGTATTTCTCTTGACTGGTATTATAGAATTGTTATCCAAATTCACCCCCCAGGGTTAATTTGATAACATGCATCAGAATTCTCAAGTCCCAGGAAAATGGATTGATTCAGGGCAAAAATCATGTTTCTAGGGTCCCCTCGAATTTTTTCTAAGTCCCCTGTCCGAGAGGAAAAGAGAAAGTTCTGAGGAAAGGTGAAAAAAGTGGCAAAAACAAGCTTGGGACAGGAAAAATCGTGAAAATTGGCTAAGTCCTAGTCCTCGCAAAAGTTGGAACAGTTGGGACATCGAGGCGCGGATCGGCCGAAAAGCCTCCAGGCGGCCCGCGAAGCAAAGGGACATCTAGGACATCGGGCGCGGGACGCGGAAAGCCGGTTCGGCCGAAGGAGAAGAAAATGACTAACTGCTCTGGGACATTGGGGACAAGAAGACGCGAAGGACGCGAACCGCCCGGATCGGCCGAAATGGAGAACTTTCACACTAAGCAGTTCGGGACATTTGGGCCGTAAGGACGTGAACCGGCCGAATCGGGTGAATCGGAAGAATTTGTCCCAAACAGTCCTGGGACAAGTGGGACAAAGGGACATGGAAGACGTGGATAGCCGAAAAGCCGAGAACCAATCAAATCACGACACGTGTCACCAGCAGAAAAGGGACAGGGAAGCCCATTTCGGGTGAATCGGAAGATTTTGTCCCAAACAGCACGGGACAAGTGGGACAAATGGATGCGATGGACATGAAAATCTGGCAGGCCCGGGAACCAATCAAATCACGACACGTGTCACAAGGGAAAAAGTCCAAAAGTCAAAAGCCAATCAGAAGAGCACGTGTCCAATGGAACTGATAAGCTCAGAGCCCGGGAAGGAGTTAGAGAATTTGGCAAGAAGTTCACCCAAAAGTTAAAAGTAGAGGTCTACCCCGTGCCCCTGACGACCAATCAATGCATGCCACATGTCATCCAGGTGGCAGAGCACGGGAAGAAATTTAAAAATCCGTTTCACCTGTTTTGTGCCCTAAATCTTCAGATCTCCATATCTTTTGATCCAGAGCTCGGATTTACACGTTCTTTATATCAACGGAAATCTTATGAAATTATCTACGTGATTCTAGGGTTAATCTTGAATTTTGGTGAGTTCTAGAGAGAGAAAATTGAGAAATGACTCGACGTGTGTTCATGGCCAGAAATGACATTTCGGTGACCAGATTTAATGTAGAATGGGTTGCATACTCTCCCGTAATTCGGTCAAAATGATAGGTATGGGTTTGTAAGGTCCCCCATGCTGTTTTAATGCACCTGCAGCCAAGAAGGAATGGGCTCTCATGTTTTTGTACATTTTCTGTCTCCTAGGCTCGACCCATGTAATGTAAAAGGTAGATTTGGCTCACAACAAAAAGAGGGAACAATTTTTGACATAAGAACTTCTTCTTTCACCTCCAAGCAGTGGTTGATGCAAGAATCGAGACTCTCTACAAAATATTGTAACAGTTTTTACCTCTCTGAGGTTGTAATGCAGTGATTTGGGTACTGGAAATGATAATGCAAGCTTTGTGAATGGTTTTCAGTCCTTTGTTTGTATTATTTGCTTCATTTCAGATCCTAAGTTATATCTTATCAGCCTGTGTATGTTTCATGTTGCAAATCTCTGGTTTGTGTCTATTTGCGTGACAGAAATGTTTCACCACTCCTTTTGGTGCATCACCATCTTCAGTTAGTTTCAATTTTTGCATTTCTATCCCTGCCCTCTTGCAATTTAGAGTAGGATTAGGATCTGAACCTCTGTAGTTTTGCAAAATATAGATCTAAATCAGAGGAGTTTGAGGAACCAGCCTCTAATCTGGAGATTCCTCTCTCAGTTTCACAAGTCCCCACACTTGGAGAGAGGTTTCCATGTTGTGCAATCACACTGGATGCTAGAGTGATCAACCTAGAAGCCTGATCTCGATCCGGGGTGCTATGATCCTCGTAACAACAAGAATACCATAGGCTTCGATACATTCTTTCAAGTAACTTTTGTCATATTTTATTAAATATTTTGACATGAACAATCTTTTGAGAATAAGAATCATAGAGTTCCTCCATATCAAACAAGAGCACAATGATTTTTTTTCCCATTTCATCCAAAGATGGTGGAAGGTCCTTTATTCTTTTACAAGCAACTGCTAAAAAGGACCAAATGGAGCTTTGTGATCTATTCCTTCACTCCCTTAGCAGGGAAATAAAGGAAGAAGTCTATAAGTTTCCATTGAGGAGATATGAAGAAGTATTTGAGGGTATTCTCTCGAATTGATCAACTAGCTATAGAATGTGGTCACAAGACCTATGGAAGGAACAAGAGACTAATCACTCCTAACCAAGGTAACTCTGGTTACCCTAACAATATGTATAAAAATTAGGGACTAAAGGTCCTCAACAATAATTTTTGGGTTACAACCGATGGTGTTACCTATCAAGCAAAAATACAAATGTTGTTAGCACCCCTAATGCAAACACTACTAATAACAACAACGTAAAAGGGAGTAACCAAAGAAATAACAATTTTGTGCCTACGGTCAACATTATGGATGTCAACCATCCTCAACAATAAAAAAACAACAACAACTAAAACAAGTTCAAAAAGTGCAGGCCCAAGGCCCTAGTCAATACCCAGGTGGGTACCCAAAATAGGTTTAAAATCAGGGGCAATGGGCTCAAAACTTTAATCATAACAATCAATAATTGAATAATAATCGAAACTTTAGACCACAACAGAATACAAACTAGAGACCTTGGGATTATGACCTCGACTTATATTGTGGTTTTCATAGAGTCCGAGGGCACGATGCCAGAACTTTCCAAGATTGTAATAAGTTTTTACAACATCTACCCAAAGACCAAAGATAACTTTTCATTGACATGTTTTTGGAAAATCCCACTGTGCCTAATCAAAATGCTAGCATGGGACTAGTGTCCCCTACAAACATTATGCTTAGAATCTTCAACAATCCTCTCCAAAATTGGCCCAATAATGGTAAGCTAGACTATAACGGATCAAACAAGGGTATTATAGTGGAAACCAATGATCATGAAGCTTCAACTTCATCAGAACCATCAATTTCACCCTCGTTGGATGGGCATCAACAGACGAAGATCGTGGGTCTTGTAGAATTAGATAATAAGCCTCAAATAAACAGGCCACTAGAACCAATGACTATTCTTCAAAACCTATCCTACTCTACCTGACTATATCAAATGACATTCATGAAACACTGGGAAAGACATTAGGATCTTATGACTTAATCAATGACCTAACCAAGACCTTCTCTCACATTTCCTTCTTGGATCTGTTAAAGAATTCCCCTACTCATAAAGTCTCTTTATTAGAAGCAATAGGTCTTGGGTACTTGATTGTTTTCACCCCTCCTCCATAAGCATAGATAAACCATATAAACTTTGATGTTTATCCTCCAGGGCATCCTGAAAAGATGTTGGATTCATATTCGACATCAGTAAGATGCCCACAGACACTAAAATAGCTCATAGAGGTGATCAAGCCTTGTTTTTACAAGTTTAGATCTAAAATAATTATGTAAAGTTTACGATGATTGATGACGGGCAATAATCAACATAGTATCCTTTTATTTTCTTTAGAAATAAGGTTATGAAGAAACCAATTTTTCCTCAACACAAAACATGTTGAGAGGCTATGATAGCCTCAAAGTGACATCAATTTGGACTATAGTGTTATCATTCACCCTTGGACCTAAGACGGTTCTAACCAAATTTTATATTATAGATCAGGAAACCAGCTATAATATGATCCTCATTCATCCTTGGATTCATCACATAAATTTTATTCCCTCCACTTTGTTTCAAGAAGTAAGATTCCTATATTTACGGAAGGTGTTCGTGGCACATGTGTTGACCCAAAACCCTTAGATATACATTTAGGCAATATAAAGAAAAGGCTAGGGGTTCATTCTTATTTTGAGCTTCCTAAAAACCAGCTAAAAAAAAACCTACAAGCTCAACACCAAAATAAAATTTGGTTCCAACCACAAAACTAGAAACTACGAGTTTGATTGAAGGAGTTACTGTTATAAAGGATGAAACTATAATCATTGAGATAGTATCAAAAGGAATGACAACAAAGATAGTCATGTTTTTGTAGAATGACCTATCCCTTCTCCTTTTGTTCGATTCCATGGGTATAGGACATGCCCTAGAACTCGATCTCTCCCTATTGATTAAGTATGCATGGTAGAGGTTTGGAAGCGGAGGATGACACCAAAGATGATCCAATGTCAGTCTTCCCAAATAACTACTAGAATTTAAATTATGATAGAACAAAGTGTCACGTTGGTGGTGGGGTTGGCATGATTCTTACCTCTCCTCAAGGGAAGGTCATTCTTTTCATCTTTATTTTAAACTTTGATTGCATGAATAATGGTGCAGAATATGAGGCTATCCTTCTTGGTCTCATTATAGCCAAGAGGATGGGCGATCATAACATTAGGGTTATAGGGGATTCATAACTAATCACAAATAAAGTATTGAAGTATGTCGAGTAGGGTTAAACACCGCAACTCTATAAGATTGTTGTCATGTAATTATGTAAGGTTTTTATTTATTTTTAATTGAAGCTATACCTTAAGAACAATTTTTTTATCTAATTCCTTTACAAACTCTCGCATCTTGCTTCATTCCAAGAAAAGAGTTAGAAGACACAAGATTTACTATTTCAATTCATTTCAATCGTTTAGTTTGCAAGATGCCAACAACTTCAATTTTGGCACACGTAGAAGCTGAGAATGAGCCCATCACCCTAGACTACACTGAAAATAATGAAGCAATCCTAGGGTATCTAAATGCCTACATGGATTTACATCACGCCACCATAAAATTGGTTTTGGAGATCCCACAATTGAACATTCCTCTATGGAGGGTCTTGATGAATATGAGGTAGAAGAAGAGGGGAACTTAGAGCTACCTCTCGAGAGCTAAATTTAAAGAGGGTAAAACCTCTTTAATCAAACAAACAATTGATATAAACATTAGGACAGAGGAGGAAACAAATATTTTGAAGTTAGGATATTCTCTAACTCGGAGGAAATAGAGATACACGGGAAAATTCTCAAGGAACATTCAAAATATTTTTCGTTTAGCTACAAGGAAATAATTGGAATTTATCCTCACATTTCAACTCATAATCTTGTCACTAAACTAGATGTTAAGCCTATTAAGAAGAATTCATGGCCTATTAAGCCCAAGGTGGTTCTCATGGTAAAAGAAGAAGTGATGAACCTGCTATGGGTAGGGTTCATCGATTAGTTGAATACTCACGGTGGGTATCCCACATCCTTCCCATTCTCAAAAAGGATGGGAAGATATTTATTTGCATTAAATTTTGGGATATTAATAAGTGGGTCCCTAAGGATGATTTCTCACGACCATCCATCGATGTTATTGTCGACGCAATAGCTGGCTATGAGTTTTTGTCCCTTATGGATGGGTTTTCTGGATACAGCCAAATAAAAATCTCTAAGGAAGATCAGACCAAAATGACATTTATCACTCCTTTGGGAATTCATTATTACATAGTCATGTTATTCGGACTTCAAAATGTGGTATTAACTTACCAACGGGCCATGACTTACATATTTCATGATCTTATTCATAAGATTGGGGAATCCTACATCGATGATCTCTTGGCTAATGCCAGAAAGCACTCTGATCACTCTAAAGTGATCTGTGTCATCATCTCCTATCTAATCGAATATGGTGTCACTTAAAAGCTGGAAAAAACTAGGTGTTATGGGAGGTAAATTACTGGGGTACATTATCTCCTCATGAGGGATTGATGTAGATCCAACAAAAATATGAGTAGTATTGGAAATGATCCCACCATTAGATGTGTCTGACATTTGGTATTTTCTTAGAGATCTCGGTTGCAATCTGAAGGTTCATCCCTTATTTGATCTTCACTATTCACCCAATAAATAATTTGTTGAAAAAGGATTGTTGTAGTGATTGGACAAAAGAGTGCAATGAGGCATTTAAGTCAATAAAAGGATTCTTATTGTCCCCTCCCACACTCATGCCTCCTAAGTCAGATCACCCCTTAATCTTATATTCATGGGATACAGATGTCTCATTGGATTACATGTTAGCTCAATCTGATGATAATAAATGAGAGCGTGTAGTTTTACTTTATCATTTGAATGTTTCTCAACTATGAGACATGATATACTCGGAAGAGAAATAGTTCCTTACCATGTTTTTTAAAATAAATATCTTAAGACACTACATTATTAATCAAGAAATGAGAGTCATTTTCAATACAAAATAATTTGTAGACATTTCTCATACAAGGGTCCTTATCTAAGAAAGTTGGAAATTTTATAACTCTAATGGGAAAGTTCAAGCTAACATTTGTTAATAAGAACTCACAAAGGAAAATAATTATAGACTGGTTGGCTAACAACCCATTAGATGGAGGTGATCTAGTTAATTTGGACTTCCCTGATGAATGTGTATATTACGTCAAAATCAAACCCCCTATTTCCATGTGCCCATGGTACACTGATATTATTAATTTCATAGTGGGTCATGTATAACCTAAATGGGAAACTTCATAAAGAGAAGATGGCTATGTGTTATAGCCACTAAGTATGTGATCTTGGAGAAATTTATCTATCATAAAGCCTTTGATGGAATGTTTCTAAGATTTGTTGATGAAGAAGAATCTGAGAATATTATTTATGAATCTCATAGTGGAGTATATGGAGGTAACTTTAAAGGCCATGCCATTTCTCACAAGATACATCAAATGGGCTACTTCTCACCCACTTTATAACATGAGGTGGTAGATTTTATTTGTAAATACCATAAATGACAAGATTTATCCCATGAGATCCACATACTAGGATAGGATCTGCAACCAATGTAACACCATGTGGCCCCTTTCCACGTGGTTCCTAGATTAGATAGGGAATTTTCTCCCTCATCAACAAATGGTCATAACTTCATAAACAAAACCACATAATACTTTAATAAGTGGGTATAGGTTATGCCTCTTACCACCATGCATGGATGTGTAATAGATAAGTTCATTCTTAACCAAATAATTTGTAGGTATGGGGTCCCACAAGTCATTATCTCGATAATGACACGTCTTTCCAAAATTAGGAAGTATGTGAACTATGTGAAAAGTTCAAAATAAATCATCATACAAATTCTCTCTATTATCCTTAGGTCAATGGATAGGATGAGGCTACAAACAAGATGTGAAATTCCATTCTCCTTAATATTTTCAAGGAAAATAAATGAGATTGGAATTTAAAGCTCTTTTCTCGGCCTTATGGTCCTATTTAACATTAGTAAGAACGATGATGGAGGAAATCCCATTTTATTTGGTATTTTTTTCAAAACCGGTTTCTGACTTGAAGTAGAAATACCTAGTCTTCGTATCTCACTGAAAGGAATTCTTGGAGAAGAAGGCTATCAAGAGGTGTGAATATCTCAATTAGAAATCCTTTATGAAAACTAGGCTCAATGATAAACATGGCATAGCATTTACGTTGATCGAATGGCTCGAAAATACAACAAGAAAGTCTACGAGTGTGAGATATATGAGGGAGATCTAGTATTAAGACTCAAGAAACGAATAGACAAGAAGACTGCTGAGGGAAGGAAATTAAAGCCCAAGTGGTTGGGTCAATATTGAGTAATAGAATATTACAATAATGGGGCATATCACTTGTTTACACTAGAGGGTGAGGAATTTGGTGAATCCTTTAACTCTCTTCACCTAAAGAGATACTACACATGATCTATCAACATTTCCATATGTATATTACTGCATCCGCATTGCATTTTCATTTTCCATCCCATTTTGTAAAATTTGTAATCAAGGGACTTATTCTTACAGCAATTCCTAAAAAATTAGAAAATATTGGAAAAACATTCCAATCATATCTCCTCATATTTTTTTAATATCGTCGGTTGTTTCATAATCATTTCACTAATTCAAGAAAGATAAGACAAATATTTGACAAGAACCATTCAAAGCCTACAGACTTGGTTCAAATCAAAATTTCTTCTAGATTAGGTTTCATTTCCTATAGTCTATTATAGAAGCTTCATGGTGTCACATATATCGATATACAACTCTTTGGAAATAAGAACATTCTAAATGTTTTATTTAGATATATGTGTCAAATTAAAATAAAAAAAATATTATGTACAAAATTCTCTACCCCACTAACCTTCATTTTTTAGATCACATCTCTTACTAGTGGTCTTGCTATAACTCCTCCTCATCACTACTCTCTCCTACTCATGTGCCTCGTAGCCTGCAACACTAGTATTCAAGTCCATAACCATCTCCACCGCCTTCCAAAGAGGTGAGAAAAATTAGTGTGGCAACCATCTTGTAAAGGTTACCCCACATCCTCCAATAACCTCACTCTCGTCTTACCCATGGGAAGTAGCAAAGTGTCCACGCATACATGATAAATAAGATCTCGGCACTCCTCGGTGATCGTTGCAAGACAAGGAAAAAATGGAAAGTTAGAAAATAAATAAAAATAAAAATATACAAGTATAGAAACTAACACTTCTAATGTAAAAGAGTCAAGGAAAGAATTTCCATGTACTCGGTGTATACGTGCATCCATGTGGGGTCAACTTGTACTATTACCATGAGCACTAATTATGCCTCCTCTCCTCTAAAAGCTATGTGTTGACCCATGATGGATCCCTCATCCCCTCCCTTGTCTCGATGAATTGGGTCCTCAAAGACTAAGGTCTCCATCTCTACATCTGCCTCCTCGTGCTCTACTATAAAGACATCTTAGGTATCATGTCAGCCTAGGGTCTCTTTCCTCCTCCTCCTCCATGTGAGTTATCCTACTAGCCTCACCACCTAACTCCTCATCATCTGAATCACCACCAGTCTCCTCCTCTTCAGTCTCCTCATCACTCGAATCCTCTCTAGTCTCATCTCAAATCTACTCCTTATAATCGATTCTACGTCTATCAATACCTCATCCCCATTGTGAGAAGGTGTGGCCTTGATCTGGAGTAAAGGTGCATGAATGGAACCATTGCCCATTGTGCATGAACAACTCACCTAACTATAATGGGAACTCTTGGAGTCACCACTATCTAACCCAGATCTCTACTAAGGCCCTTCCAGGCCTCCTTAACACTCTTGTACATAGGTGCCATAGGGGAAGCATATCAATGTAAGGAAGACCGAACTGCTGAGGAACTCAATCAAATGGGTGAATCTCAACCTTCCCCATCCTATCAACTAACTGACTAGTAGTGGCACAAGCTACCACTATAGTCTTGTTATGTCCCCAAACTCTTGTCATGTCATGGTAGGGAGTGGAAACTAAGTCATCGCTAGCCAATGAAGCCACTAGCTGATGTGGCCCTATGAGCACTGACATCCCGGACCATCTAGCATCCATGAAAACCCCTAGATCCTGTACTAGAAATCCCCTCTAGTAGGGGATAATGTGCTCATACACCCAACTCATCATGAGTGTGGGATGGATGAGAGATTGGTCCTGTAAGTGAACCACTTACTATAAGTCATGGTAAGTGGTCCCAAGGATCTTGGGTCCCCAAGCATAAATTTGGCCACATGTATCTATCTAAGTGATGATATGAGCCCAACAATATAGTTGTGTATTACCTCCCTTGTCCCCTATACATTGCAAAGCCATAATACCCATGATTTCCTTACGAATAGTGGGGATAGGAGTGGTATCAATAGATTGAACCTTTTACCCTTCTTTGAAAAAACCGAGACCAAGACATCCCCTATATAATTAGCTCAAAAAGTTCTCATGGCTTTAAATCTTGCTTTCTCAAGAGTCATCCTCCTCCCAAGTATTGGAACTCCAATTATCTGATACACATCCTATAATGTAATCATCCACTCACCTCTACAACCTAGTAATCGGAAGGTATTCTGGTCAGCATCCTAATATGAAAAATAAGTCACAAAGAATATGGCTTGCAGGAGTATCATGGAGCACCTAATAAATCCTCTATATGCCTACTCTCTGCAGTCTATCAATCCCAACCCGAGTCAGTTGATCAAGGATATTATTAAGCCAGTCACACTCCCACTCACAACTCCATTATATGTACACCTCTTTCTTCTACATTCACCAAAATAATAAAAAGAGAAATTCAATGACATTTTCAATAAGCAAGCTCATCAAAAACATCGTAAAACATTAAAAATAAAATTAAAAATAGATTTAGCACAAAGATTTTACATTCTGTTTAGAACCACCACTCTATACGGGGTGAAGATCCTATGACTTGCCACCTTGCTTAGGGTGGTGGTCTGAATCGATACACCATATGGCTACATGGCCCTAAAAATGCTAAAATTGACCATTTTTCATGAAATAAATGATTATTCTATGGGCACCCCCTAGAGACTAGTCTAAAACAAAAAAAAAATCAAAAATGACCCTTGTTAGGAAAATATTTTGACATTTTTATATTTTAGGTTTCAAAATAAACAAATGAGAAAAACCTACCTTAGACTATGTGGCTCGATCTCTCACTTGTGGAGGCATGATCACGGTCTCGCAATGATCATTTTGGTTGTACTCTCATCAAAAATAGTCACCGTAGGTCTAAAGCTCAAAAATTGCTAATCAAATATGCATAACTAAATATAAAAATGAACTCGTTATCTGTGTGTGTGTGTGTGTGTGTGTGTGTGTGTGTGTGTGTGTGTGTGTGTGTGTGTGTTGTTTTGACCTCGTTTTGAGTGTATGTGTTCACAGGGCTAGAGCGTTAGTGTAGGTATACTTCTATATCCCCACACAAATGGTAAGTCCTCTTTTCGTATTAATTTAGCATTTTTTTGATAATTTTTCTATTTGCACTTGAGTCTTCTTTTCAATTTGCATGTAGCGGGAATTTGTATGGTGACATTTGGCACATGAGCGTGTTAGTATCGCTTATAACTCCCCATTTCAGGAATGCCATACTAAGACTCTAAATTTTATGCCTCTTCATGGAAAAAACACTTCCACGAAGGGGAAATATATATGCACCCAAAATTGCATGTGCTACATTGTTGGAAAATGGTTATAAAAGTCCCAATGATGATTCATATCCTTTCGTAAGATGGTCAAGCTAAAAACCCATTCACATTATATATTTGTAGCCTAGACATCCCTACTTAGCCCTCGCATGATTTTTCCTAGCTTCCCACTACATTTTAGAGTAGTTTTAACATTTAGTGTCAAAACCACCTCCCGCTTGGGCATCGGTTTTGTGACAACCGCCCAATCAGGGGAAGTAGTTGTAAAATTGTTGCCCCTGGGTAGGGCGGTGGTCCTTTAACCTTTTCCTACATAGGGTGATGGTCCTATGTGAATTCTCTATATATTTCAAGTTTTGACACAAAATTCTCCCACTTAGCTTCTTTTCTTAGATGTGTTGCTTGTTCATTTTAGATTATTCTAAGGCCCAACTTCCTTGTGGAAATCTATTCTTGCACTTCTATTTGTGATTGATGGTTGTTAATAGTTTGAACTCCCTCTTCACTTTTTTATGTCCTCCTTTGGCTACCAAATGGCTTCAACCATTTCCCAACTAAATTCCTATAAATACCATGCTTGTGTGCAAGAAAAACCTGGAGAAAATTTATATTCTTGCTATTGCAAGTTTTCTTTCTTTTGCTAGAAATTGTCACCAATCGCAGTTCAATTGTGCTTGTACTCTTCCACTTGAATTTATTCCAAGTATGCTAATTCAAGATCTTTTCTCCCGCATCCTTCTTCTTCTATTGTTGTTGCATTCCCATCCATTGGACTCACATGGACACAAATATTGAAAGGATAAACTGAGGGGACAATACTCTTATAACAGATTTTCCACAGTTCTTACAATATCTAGGTTGGAGGTGTTGTTTGATTCATTCATGTAATTATCAATTCTAAATTTATCATTTCAAAGTTCATATCAAATATAATAGATAAATACTTTCATCATTTCAATTATCAATTCATCAAGTAGATCATATCAAATTAGAAAGTTTTTCTTCGGCATTACAAGGAATTTGCATGAATAATAGCTTCTACGAGCCTGTGATTTATTCTTTGTTTCTGAGGTAATATTGAAGGTTTTATTTGAAATATTTCAATTAGTTAATTGTTTATGATTTATATTAACACCATTTTCACAAATAGTTAACTACACCTGGTTAATTGTTTGTATTAGGTTCATTTATTAGATTAGAATTTTTGTTCTTAAAATATCAAAAAAATAGTCCAAAACTATTTCCTTTGTTAGATTAATTGTTCATTTATATTCTATAAAATACAAAAACATAGTTTATATTTTATTTTATTTATTAGTTTTTTTTAGTTAATTATATGCAATCACATTTCATATGACAATTATGGGCCCCAAAGAACCTAGAGATTTTAGCTTTAAACCGGTAATACCATAACCAAAGCTAATGATTCCACTTCAGGACATATATTGATTCCTTAGGTACAATGTTTTCAGGATAACTAGATACATACAAAGAATCAACTGACAACTATAATCATTAAACATTAAATATGATAAAGCATTTGAGTATCGGTCAAATCAACCAAATTACAGACTACCTTGAGCATGTAGATGACCATCAAAGGTCTGCATCAAGAGAAAACTTTCATTTATGAGCCACTTTGGTCCCCATGCAACCAAATGGACCTAAACTTCTCACAGACATTGATACATCGTACACCATCTTCTTTCCCTCAAAACCCGACATGATAAATTAAGAGGTTAGAACAACTCAACATGATAAATAGTGCGACGATTATCGAATCGCCTCTAAGCGTAGATTTCCTAACCACCCCTTAGGCTTAGGCTCTTGATCATTTTTATGACCATAGAGGGGCCACAACCAGAAATAATTTATGGTTATGATCTCGTGGCTCGAAACCAACCTGGAACTAAGAACTAACTAGACATGACACTTTGAATTAAGATATTTACTCTTTCAAACCTATCCATTTCCATCGGATATCATTAGAAATTTGAACATTCTAAATGAACAAGCTCATTGAACCCTCTCATTTTGGACTGAACCCACCCACCACCCATAAAAGTGAATGGAATCTCTATTCTTACTTTTAATTATTCCATGACTATTTCTAGACATATTTACAAGGCCCCGTTAAGTTTCCCATGAGTTCCATAACCAATAGATAGGATGTCTTCAATGCTTGATATTAACGGAATCTTTGTGGTTCCATCCTTTCTAATTTCTCCATTCGAACTACCCATGTTAGAGAGTCTTTCATCATGCTTGATGAGAAAATACCACCATTGCAAGTTAAAGGTGTTGCATTTCCTTGACAACCTATCTAGACACTATCATCCATTACCATATTCGCTACCACCTACAAATTCATATTTTCTACACAGTTGCCTCAACACGACCTCGAGAGTCGAGTTTGGTTGAAATTCATGTGTTCATTTTATTTCATAAAAATTGGTGAACTTGATGTGAAGAGATAGTATTTAATCATTTCCACTTTCTTCATCCATCTTCCTCTCTCCCATTATTTTGTGGGTATTTATATACCCCCTGAATATGTCAGGATATGATGGATACAACTAACCCATTTTGGGTCTTGAAGCATATAACTATCAGATGGGTAGACAACAACAGTCACCCTCACTTTCTACATGGGAAAATAACTATTCAACCACCCATATTCAAACTCCTCCTTAGGGGACCAATGTTAGTTCCTTAGTAAGGATCGAGGAAATTGATCAAATTACACAAACCCAACAACTTGAACTCTCAATATATAACATGATGAATCCCATAATTTACAAAGTAAAAGTCCAGCACGCGGCACATCACTCAACCTAAATCGAGCGGTCACCCAAATTTTGCAAAGGTATCGGCCCCTCTTTAGGGTTGTTATTACAGGATGTTAGCAAGATGAATACTTAATGCGTTCAAATCCATAATTAATATATAATCCTACAAAGTGCATGATTAGATCTAGATCTAATGAATAACATACTTGAACGATAACCATGATGAAATAAAGAATGCAAGAACCAATCATACTCGGGATTAATACTCGATTCAGAAATACACTCCATTATATAAAAACATAGGAATGTACGAAGCTTACAATAATAACATTATATGATTATGCACATAAGTTTGACAACATAATCTCGAGTAATCCATATCTTACATACCCCTCTATACTACGTAGTTCATTATATATTTATAAGGGTAAGGACTTTCCCTTCACTACTTATCTAATCCCAAAATAGGTCACATGCTAAGAATATTCATGTTCCTTTACAATAATAGGCTCACATGCAAGAATGATAACAATAGACCTCTCACAGTTAACTAGCAAAGTAGAAACTCTATCTTTAGCTCACATCCATGTAAAGCAATCCATAACCAATCTTCTAAAAATAGCCAATGCATGTCACTAAGGTCTTTCTCGGTTTATGTGCTTCACATGCCATCTTCCAAAAATAGATCATAATCATGAAAATGGCTAAGTCCCGAATCTGTCTCTGTCCTCCATGTGTGATTCCTTCCCGATCCTCCTGCACCTTTGAATGTGCTCTTCTCTTCTGCATGAATATTTTGTATGCCTTATGCTAAGTGTTATACATAGTCCGCTCAACATTACCCCAAACTAATTACATTGCCTCCTGGAAATGGTTAATTCTTGAATGTTCAAAGAATAGAAAGAACATAAATGGAAGATAGTAAAGAATTTTCTATACAAAATAATTATTTACTCAGTTGTATCCTCTTCTTCAACTAAAAGATTCAATTATGGATAATCTTCCTTTATCTCTACCTCTAATGTCTTCCACTCATTTAGTACGGCCTCTATTTTTCTGGAATATCTACCACAATAGACTCTAGCTCATCTTGGGCAATTTCTCCCTTTTCATTCTACAAAACCATAACAATGTTGGACATTACAGACATTCTTCCTTCTAGCAGATCCACCATCTATGTTGTAGTCTTCCCTAGTTCATCCAATCTTTCCTTATGGGGTTCTTGTTCTCTGCTACAAGGGCCTCGCGCTTTTGTTTTACCAACATCAACCTCTCTACGTGACCCAATGTCTCATCCTTCATCACTTTTAGGACTTCATTGTCCTCTACCATGGTCCTTATCCTGATGACCACCTCTAGAGCTATGTAAATATTCAATGCTTGGTCTTCTTTCCTCAGCTCCTCCTGCAAGGTTTGGAGCAATGCCTCATAAGATGCACTTTTTCCAATCACTGCAACCTTTTCCCTCTCTACCTCTTTTTCAAGGTATTTTAGCACTGGAACCCTAACTGGCCCCTCTTCAAGTACCATATCAACAAAATTTTACACACAATGCACAACCAAAGGGAACTTTTTGGGCACCTTAGGCTCTAAGTGTGGTCTTATTTGGAGGACATGATTCCCAATCACCTCTATCCTACCAATAAGAACCCCATTCTTTTTCTACTCCAATTCCTTTTCTTGTTTCAAGTGTGTGATCTCTATATCCTTGGCCTTAATATCTTCCCTCAGTACCCTAATAGTTGCAGCTTTATCCACATTCCTCCTTGCCACCTCTATAGATACCTTTACCAAGTCACTACTTGTTCATCTAACATAACAGTAGGATTTACCATTATGTGTCTGGCCTGAGGTGTCTTCTTCAATCTTCTTGATACACAGGACTCTTCACATACGTCGAAGTCTGGTTCATCCATATGTGTCTGCATTGACCAAGACAATTTTTTTCTTGCACACACAATGGCCATGTCCTCATCCATCATCTCCCAACCATATAATTCCTTAAGGCCCACTGTGCTTTGGAAATGGGCATGAATAATTTTACTTGTGTCCTCAACATAGCCCATGACCAGTGCAGTATACTCCCCACTTGTCCTCTTCGATCTCATCCCCTTAGGAACTTGAGCACCAAGATTTGGAGTTTTTCTTGCTATGCTCTAAGTAGTTTCTTTTTTGTCCCATCTACCTCCTTTACTCCTTCTTCATCCTTCATTTCTTCATCCTTTGGCTCTTCCACATCCTCTGGTAATGTAGGAGATTCAAGCATGCTCTCCCCAGAATCTTCTTCCTCTTTTTCCAGCTTCAAATTTCTTCTTCTCTTCTCAATTTTCTCCTTCTATGGAGAGATTCATGGTGATCTGTGCACTAACTATGGTGTATCACCTTGGGTTATGGTTCTTCTGAATACCCTTTTGAAGCGGTGCTCTCCTTGTACTGCATCCAAGTCCTCATCACCTCCTTCTTGTACCTGAGGTGGTGTAGTTACACATTTAGTTTCTACCTTGTTATGTAGGCTACTTTCATCCTCTATGCTCCAGGCCACCACTATCTTCTCATTCATCTTCCTCTTCATCCACCACTATAGTCTCTACAGGATGTGGAGTTGGCACATTCTCTACTGTATGCTTACCCTTAGGTGGCCTTGGAAGTGCAAACTCATTTTCCACATATTTTTTGTTCTCTAGCTTGGGCTTGAGTTGAAGATACACAAGCGCTACTCCAACGTCTCCGACTACCAAGCTTACTAGCTTCATGCTTATTACATCTAAGATAAGCCTCTCAATGTAGGTAGTCCATCCTAGATATACATATGTTTTTCTCAGAGTGTGATAATCACAATATACCTTATCTATGATGAAGTTTAGGTGGCACGCATCTATGAACCAGTAAATTGATGTCTATTAGTAGCATGTTGTGAAGGCATATGACAGTTTGCACCAAGGGATCTAAGCTTCATCCTTCATTACAAATCTATGAAAAAATGTTGGTAGACCACAAACTATACTACCTTACTCACCACTGAAGGTAACTCCTTTGATATGTTCCACTCCTCTTCGAATGCCACATGGAGCCTTTCATACCATATCTATGCCCTATGTTTGAATGGCCCACTCATAGTCCCTTCACATAAGTATTTACCAAATATTTCTGCTAGATATTTATTGTCCATGGTGTACTTCTAAATCTTTTCCTTTGGCCCATCGGGCACTCCAATCTCCATAAAAACCAAATATAATAAAATAATTCCAAAACTAATTCTATCACATGTATGCACTTCTTCAATGATTGTCTTTGTTATGTGATCTGTGATATTGTAGATTACTCCTTGAGAGTTTTTTTGCAACGTGCAACCATATTGTATTGACTGTGACCACCTTTCTTGGTCATTCAACATTGTTACTAGATGTGTAACTACTTGTACCACTTTGGGTACATCTTTAATTTATCAATGTCCATGACGTGTGGACCCTTGGTATATCCTATCTCCTTCCTTGTCTCTAGGATCATTGTTTTATCCATTAATTCATTCTCCATATATTCTCCTTGAGGTCCTTAATCCTATCACTATTGAAATTAAGGAAGCTGTGATTCTAACCCTCCATCTGACGAAGTAGAAGTTCTCATGGACTCTGCTCATCAACCATCAATACAATGGTTCATACTTCCCAAAGTATGGCAGCTCATACAACTGATAAACTTCAATATACTTTAGTAACTTCTCCCCAATGTCATCATACACTGGCATGTCCTTTATTGTGCACTTGTTTATTTTCATGCTCAACATCACATCTAGTTCATTATTATAATGTGATGTACGATGTTTTTAATCATTGATCTTACATTTATGAATGTGGGAATCCCATTCTTATCCCACAATCACACCCTCTAGAAATTACATTTCGAGAAATTATTCTCGGGAGTAATTTCTTCTTCGACTTCAAACTTTTTTTTTCCTTTTACTCTATTTGCAAGTGCTTTCTTCAAAGAAAGCATTTGAAAATCTCTCCTTTATATCCTCTATAATAAGAAAGTTAAAACCATAGTTCAAATCATCGTGCCCTAATGGAAAACATGTGCCCTAGCTCCTTTGTAACATGTGTGCTTCTCTCAAACCCTTCACCTATGGGGATGCTAGCTTCTCCTACACACAAATCTCCTCTCCACGTCTAGTTTCACACTCTTCACACATCAACAAATTCATTCATCTCATTTTCACATATTTCTTTTAAAATTATTGCAAGTTCAATGGTAAGAATGAACTCGCATCCCATCCTACATATATTTTCAAAAATTTAGTGCATTTATTTCTCCTTCATCTACTAAGAATTCTCTCATTAATCAACCATTTTTTCATTCTTTGTGCTCAAGATATAACCTTCTAGCATGCCTTCCTACCTTCTAGCCACAGACTTCTCTTTAGCATGCCTCATGCACCTGAATACCTCACTACTGCACCTTCCCTTGGTAGTTCCAATGGCCCCTTCTTACCACATGTTATACTTGTTTCTTTATTCATCTCCACTTATGGTCCTCATTTTTAATCAATCTCTTTTTTTTCTATAATTATCCAACTTGAATAACACCCATAGTAGTTTGTTCCTTTCATGTGTACTTATTTTCAATAGTCCTGTGCACTCCGGATATAAATAACCACCCCACACTAATGGTATGTGCAGTCCTCTGCACATAAAAATTCTTCAAAGAATAAATTAGCTTAACGGCGCGTAAATGTTCTTATTACAAAAAACACCAACTAAATTGAAAAAGCATAGCGAAGAAGAAGGAAATATATTGAGGAAATACAAAATTGAAAACCTAATATAAATGGAAACAACTTGCCTTATTAGAAACACCAAGAAGATCTATTTATAGTAGGGCTTCACTACTCCCATTGAAGTACCTTAGTAGTAGTGTTCCATAAATGCCTCTAATTGACAAGCACCTATTTCAAGTATGTGAGTAATAACATATTACCCTAACCAATGTACCTTGAGTTTTCCTAGATGGCATAAAAACTTAGAATCATAAAGGAGTACCATCTATCTTATATCAAACATTTTATCCCTAGTGTGCCTATCATGTCATGCTTTCTTCCTAGCCTTTTCTTGTTTTTGACTTGAACGTGCTATTGTTCATCTATCATCCACCTTGATTAAATTTTTAATCTATTATTCTAATTCTTGTTCATCAGCTAGACCTCCGACATGCACAATATGCAAAGAAGGTAACATGAATTCCATAGGAAGAAATGCTTTATGTCAAACACTAACTGAAATAGTGTGACTTTGTTCAACCTTTTATATGTTGTTCGATATGCCCAAAAGCAACTGCAGAAAATTTATCATCCCAATCCTTTCTTCCAATATCACATTTTTTTCAAATTTTAGCTCAAAATTTTGTTGAAATCCTTAGTAATCCCATTTTTCCCGAGGATGATATGGTGTAGTCTTATGGTGTGCAATCATGAATTCATCAATAGAATTCTTATTATCTCATTCGAAAATGGTGACCCTATCATTGGTCAAACTCAAAGGACATCCATACTTTGTAATAATATTTTCTCATAGACACATGTCTGTTTTAGCTTTGTATCGATCAACTTTGTAGGTGTTTCTTCTTCCCACCTTGTTAGATAGTCTATGTAAGTAATGATATAGTGCGATCCAAGATCTTTGCTTGTGACTAGTGAAATAGGACCCAAAAATATATAGCCCATTTCTCAAATAGTTATGCACTAGTAATAGGTATTAGAGGAATTTCATCTCATTAACCTGGTTTCCCAACATGGTGAAAGTGATCACAAGCCTTGAAATATGCTTTATAATCTTTATACGGGGTCTCTTAATATAATCCAATGAGTAGAATATTGGGAAAAGTGGCATCACCTACATAGTGGCAACCTATAATACCACCATGAACTTCCTCCATGATATATGTGCACTCATCTTATAGTACATAATGGTGCAATAATTCATCCTGACCTAACTTGTATATGTCACCACTAATCAACATATAGGGTGTTGTGTGTATAGCAAGTTGTTTCTTCTCTAAGGATTCCATTCCTTACAGTGCAATACATGTTCGTAGAAAGACAAAAATGTCCTCTATTTCAGACTATGTGTGTTGTAACTTGTATAACTATGCATCGAGCATGGTATCTTTAATTTCCTATGCTTCTTCTCCCTGATTGTTTTATGAATAAATGGTTTGGTCGAGAATTATTTTTCCCGGCTTTACCATAAGCTGTGAAATAATTTTTTTAAATAAGATTACCCATCTGCATATGTGCCTTGTAAAATGGGCTTATTCACCAACTAACTCAATTCCATGTGGTCTGTATAAAATAAAAATTGTGTAGCTAGAAGGTACTATCTAAATTTATGTAGAATATAGATCATTGGCAAAGCTTTGCACTATGTAGTTGTGTAATTCTACTCTATAGAGTCAGCTTTCTACTAGAAAAATAGAGAGGATGATCTATAATAATTTCTCTCGATTGAGCCAACACTATGCCAATGGTCATACTAGAAGAATCCACATGGTCCACGAATGAAAGTGTAGAATAGGCATGGTAGTAAATTTTTTTGGTGCTCAATTTAATCTCACCCCTTTTTCATTTAAAATTGTCATCCCGCTTGGTTTTATGCACTTTCTATCTTCTATGTGGATGCGTCATTATTTTCCTTCACCAGGTGTCGTTGTCAAGTCCTTCCTTTAAGTCATCGATCACATTGAGTCTTAGTATTATTTATAGTTTTCTCTCTACGGGGAAATTTTTTTTATTGGGTGTCTACCACGATTGTGTCTCCTTTGTAAATCATGTCCCAACATCCATGGATACATGGTCTTTTCTAATTGGATTTGGTGTGGTGGGTCTATTTGATATTTTGATGCATTATGGTGAAGGGCGTGAAAGTGTAAGGTAAATGCCTAATACCTATAAAAGGATGCTTGGAGGACTCGCACTCATTTGAGGATCCACCTCTTGTTTTGACCTTTGGAGTTGTGTTGAAGAGACATGTGGAGGCTTCCGCTAGCTCCTCTTTATACTGAGAATTTTCAATGGCCGAGGTGACTTTCTTAGGCTCGAGACATGTGGAGGGCCCACGCTCATTTGGGGTTGCACCAAAGAGACACGTGGAGGTTTCCATTGGCTTGTCTTTATAGTGAGACTTTTCAACACTGAAGAAAATTTCTTGGGCTAGGGACACGTGTAGGGCCCGTGCTCATTTGGGGATGTGCCTCTAGTTTTGACCTTTAGAGTTTTGTTGAAGAGACATGTGGAGTTTTCTAGTGGCTCCTCTTTATACCGATACTTTTCAACAGCCAAGGCAACTTTCTTGGGCCCAAACACATGGAGGGCCCGAGCTCATTTAGGGATATGACTCTGGTTTTGACCTTTGGAGTTACACCGAAGAGACATGTGGAGGATTCCTTGGCTCCTCTTTATACTAAGACTTTTCAACAACCAAGTCAACTTTCTTGGGCCGGGACATGTGGAGGGCCCGCACTCATTTGGGGACCTACCTTTGGACTTCATCTTTGCAGTTGTGTCAAAGAGACACATGGAGCTTCTATTGGCTTCTCTTTATACTTTTGCTAACTCAAACTTGTAGTACGAGATAAACAAAGGGAATTCCAAAACACTATAGTCGAAGGATAAGAGACCATATTTCTGAGCGAAGTGTAATTGGAATTATTGTGGAGATAATTTTACAAACCTGAGAAGGATGAAAGCTATTGTTTTCATTCATAATTACTTGGGCGCTTGTAAATAATTAACATACGACCCTGCCAGGTCCCTAGACATCCCCGTGTCCATCAAATTTTCCAACGTCATCCTAGGGTAGCCCATAATCTCCTCAAGCTCAATTATCTTTTGGTCAGATAATACCCAATCCAAGAGACCTAGACTACCTAAAAAGAAGGTCATTTTCCCCTTCCCCTTGTGAAGGGTTGACTTTCTAGGAATGCTTTGAGGAGGGATGTTTGGAGTGATAAGGGGATGTTTGGAATGATAAGAGGATAGATATTGCATGTTGGTGACTGGATGAAATGTGAGGCTTGGAACTAGATCCTGCTTCCCATGTCCTAGAGAAAGGTGGGTTTTCCTTAGGAGAAGGAATGAGCTGAGGTCCTTGAAATTCCTGCTCAGAATGAGGGGCACAATGCATCAAATGTGTGGATAGCCAAGTTGCAAACCTTCCTCTGTTATCCCAAGCTGAAGGTATTTGATTGATGTGATATAATCCATGTGAGGACACTCATTTCTAAGAGGTATGAATGCAAATATCTATTCCTCAAGATGTTTTCTCAAAGGTGAAAAGGATTTCTTGTTAGATCAAGCCATATGTACCCCAATTATATCTAATGAAAGTAGGAAATGTGAATGGCTCACAAATTTTCCACCTAGAAAAAATAGAAATGAATATTCTTCTTTAAAGATTCATGTTTTTGGGGGAAAAATAGGATGAGTGAGCGAGTGAAATTGTATAAATGCAATGAAAGTAATACTCTTGCAAAAGGGTGGGTTACTTTTTCTAAGAAATTTTGAGAAAAACCATTTTCACGAGTGACCGTCGAGAAACCTGTTTATTTTCCTATGTTTTTAGATTTAATCATGTCAAGATGGTTGCTAGTGTACAACCATTGACAAGCTCTGAGATTGTTAAAGAAACTTTCCCCTGTTGATGAATCTAATGAACCTTGAATGAATTTGTGTTGATCATGAGCATAATTGTGTTTTCTTTTATTTCAGAATGTTTTCAAATAGTTTTTCATGTTCCTGTTGCAATCTTATGTTAAAATCCCTTTGAATGACACAAGATCTTATCCATGTGGTAGTATTGTGGCATTTTAAATTTCATTTTGATAAGAGCTTTCATTTTGTAATGAAATAAACAATTTAAAATCACTTTACTTTCACTTTTTTGAAAAATATTGTTTGTTATTCTATGAGTGTATCTTAACATGATGAATCGGGATTTTCCAACGTTTAATTGAGTCTTTAACACGATCCTTTGTGTTGAATTCTTGAAGAGTGTATGAAATTGTGCATCTATGGGCCTCCATTGATACATACCTTCTGGTTGAAGGAATATTTTGGCTATTTTGAAACATTTTATCTATGAATGTTCCAATATTTGTAAAGGTTCTCAAATATCGGTATAATCAATTTTATCTTACTTAAATTCCCAAAGAAAAATTCTCAAATGATAAATCCTACATGAAATACACCTTTTGTATTGTGTATCAACAAAAATTTAACAAATTCCATTGCCAAAATATGCGAGAAAGAATTAGGTTTCAATTATTGTCTTTAGGACCCAAACCTTGTCCAGAAACATTTCCACTCTCTAGTGTGACATGATTGTGATAGTTAGATTGTGTTGTATTGATCATATCTTCTCAAGGTTTTCATGAAGATTGTGCAAAGAAGAAGGATCTCTTGATATCCTTCACCAATATGGGTTACAAAACGGGTCCTCTCACACTTATTAAATGCACAACCTAAAGTAGTGAGGATGGATCAAACCCTTAATAGGGCATTATCCATTTCTCCAACACACGAGTGACAAAGAGTCAATTGAATCCCTTCCCGGCTAAAAATGACTTACATCATGATTTTTTGTCTCTAAGCATCTTGCCGGTTTCGTGATGTTGCTCATCCCTTATAGGAGAACCAATTTGGATACCAACATCGATCTAGCACAATTGTCAGGGGACTATTTTTACAAATTCATATGCATACCGATCCTACTAATGTTTCTTACATGATTTAAGTACAAATACATTGTTTAAACATCATCCTTTTTTGAGATTTGTAAAATTCATGCAATATCACAAGTTCATTGTGCATTATTTCTAGTTTCTAGTGGTTATTGTACTAAATTTGCATCAATAGTGATAAATGTGGGTAAAGGAAGGTCGGATCTGCTAAGCTTTACAAAAATTAAGTATTGATAGACATTTGACAAACTACTTATAGTGAATTTTCACATCTAAGGTGAGAATCCTTGGTGGTGACTCGAATTGGTTTAAAATTTTGATGATTACCAGTGTCTTAACCTGTGTCAAGTGAAATTTTTCATTAATATTTGCAAATATGGAGGGAAGAAGGTCTTTCTTCACTAGGGATCCTACTAGAAAGTTGTTTCTAGAATTGGGAAAAGAAAATTTAGAAGGAAAACAAGTCTGGAAAGTGGTTGGAAATCAAGAATCAAAAAAGGAGATATCAGTTTTGAAAGGTGATCAATCTGTGGTTGAAGATTACCATATGTCTTCAAGTGATTCTGAACCAAGTAGTCCTTGTGTGAATTTAAGTTCCCCTACTGGAGAGGGGCCATCATTTGTGTCTAAAAATGTGTTCCTCGGCTTTTCTTTTCTTTTAAGAAACTGAGTCATTAGAGGATATTTACTTTGAAATTTATACTCATGTGCTCCAAAGACCCCTCATCCCTTATCATTTTTATTCTCCTACAAGATCACCTCCTCAAGGTAATATGGCTCAACCTCCACCTAGACCTCCTTTTGTTGTAGTACTTTTGGACCAATAAATTTCATAGGTATGGTTGGATATCCTAATATGGTGCCACAAGATGTCAGAAATAGGTTATAAAAATTTTAAGGGAATAACGCCATCACTAGTGACCAGCATTTAAGACTATTTGTTAATATGATGGAAGATAGTTAAATTGAGTTTGAAGACATGTATATAAATTTGTTCATTCATACTCTTGAAGAGGATGCACATGATTGGTACAAGTCTTTAGTGGATAATTCAATAGAATCATGGACTGAGATGAAAATGCCTTAAGACTATGCAATATGGGGATAAGACTGATCCGAGGTTCCTTTTATCTAAGTTTGAAAATATAAAGAAGAATCCAAATGAATATATCTAGGATGTTAATACTATGTTCAACAAAACCTTAAATAGATTACCTATAATCCTAAGGCCAAGTGATGAGTCATTTTTGATAAAATATTTTGATGCTTTTGATAAAAGGGCCACTTATTACTTGAGAGATAAGAACCTAGGAACATTGAGGTAGGCTTTCACCATGGCCTTACAAATACAAAATAACATCAAATCAATTAGAAAGCCTCCTAAGAGAGAGGGTGTCAAGTTGATCAATCTGAGAGGCCTCATTCAAAAAAGGTTGTGGATCTGGAAGAGGTTGTAAAGACTTTGGTCGGAGTAGTTAAAGAGATATCCTACAAACTGGCCAGAGAAAAAAAAGGGATACGATAGAGTTCCTAGGGTCAACACAAGCCACATGGTCGGAGATATTTGGAAATCATCCTAGAGGTGATCATAGACTAGATGATAGAGGGAAGGGGCCCATGGGATCAGGAAATAAATAGCCTCAACCCAGGGATAATAGATTGGTTCCTGATCCTTTGACTGCTAGGATTGCTACCATAGAAGAGGCCAATGTTATTGAGTGGTGTGATAGGTGTTTCTTACCACATTCCCCATGTGATGTAGATAAGGAAGTTGAGGAAACAAATGATGATGAGGCATATGAAGATGTGTGTATGATGGAGTGCCCTAGGAACTCATAGTAAGGGGCAACATCAACTAAACTGATAAGTGCAAGAACTGTTGAAAAAATTTGGATTGTGTTCACGGTATTTCCTCTTCCTCCTGTTAATACTTTTGAAATTGATATGGTGTAAGAATTTGATTTACCTAATCATGATTTTGAATACTTAAGGCCTTGATGATTAAAAAGTATGGTATAGGGATCCCCTCCTAAGAATACAGGAAACTATTATGAATGCAGTAGGTGTTCAGGAGAAAGAATATAACACTAGAAGTAAGGTTGTCAAAGGGGGAGAGCCACAAACCAAGCCAAAATTCCAGTTCTTAGCAATATCTAAAGGAAACCCCTAAGAAAGATACATCTAGAAGAGGCCTAATTACCCCAAATAAAACTTGTGCTCCTACCCATGCCTAGACTCTGAAAACTCTATCAGATGAAATTGTGAATCTTCCTCCTAATACTGTCATGCCCAAATATACTCCTTGTGACATAGCTCAAATTTTGAGTCAGATTAATCTTATTGTTCCCATTTTTAATTACTCAGGATCCCTGAGTATAGGAAAGGGCATTCGAATATTTGGGATTTAAGGAAGAAAAGATTACTCAGGGAAAAAGTGTAAACAATGTAGAGATTCCTCCTATTATTGTAGAATTAGAAGTACCACAAGCATTGGAGGAACTAGGTGAATCACCTGAGATATATTTGGGCACATCTCTAGTTGAATCTCAACTTGATGTGGATCCATTTTATACCACTTTAATTATTAAGGATAGGTTGGTGCATAACTGTATGTTTGATTCAAGAGCCTCATGTAATGTAATGCCTCTTGAGGTGATGAACGAGTTAAATATCAAAGTAATAATAGCTTTTGGGAAGTGTACTACTATGGATTCAAGAGAAGTTCCAGTAATTGGATATGTCAAAGGAATGGTAGTGCAACTAGCATCTTATCTAGGAAAATGCCTAACCATGAATGTAGTTATTGTGGACTATCCTGCTAAGTGGGGAATGTTATTATCTAGAAAATGGGTAGCTAGTGTAGGTGGAAGCATACAAATGGACATGTCATTTGCAACCATACCAATTGAGGGAAATCTTGTGAAGTTTTATGGTGAGAAGAAAATGTTACACCTCATTGAGGATCCTAACAATGCTTCTTATGAAGTATTGTACAAAAGTTGATGTTGATAACTTTGTGGGTTATGCTGATTTTAAGGAGCATAAAATTGATGAGTGAAAGTATCTTGAGTAGGTTGGTTTTCCCTAGACTCTAATGTTTGATGGGGATTGTTCTAGATTTGGTAATGGTGCTAGTGTTGTCTGATATCTCTAGTCATGAGGAGTTTAACTTTTCTTTTAAACTTAAAGAAAAGTCGAAGCACTAATTTTGGGTTTAAGGATTGCTTGGAAGTATGGTGTTAGAGACATTATTGTTAAAGGGGATTCAAATTTGATAGTCAAACAAGTTAGAAAGTTGTATGCAACAAAAAATCAAAGAATGAAGCAATATAAGCATGCAGTTTGGGACTTAATTGAAATGTTTGATTCTTTCAATATAATACACCATGATAGGAAATACAATACTATAGTAGACAAGTTGGCAGTGTTGGGATCAAGGTTTGAGAACTGTACAGTATCCCCTATTATGAATATGATATTGAAATATTGACCAAGCCGTCTGTCCCTGATAATATCAAGCATTGGCAAGTTTTTGAAGATGATGCCCAGGTCCAAAGGTTTTTGTAAAATAAAGGATATTTTACCAATAAAAGTATGGACTGGGAACCGATGGTTTGTGTAAATGATGGAAAAGAGACCCTATTTGGTAAAGACATTATCCAATTGAAAACCAATACTATTCCTAGAGGTTTGGTTGCATTGGAATCAAATTTTGATAATGTTGACCACATTGTTAACAGACACATGTCAGCCTTGTGAGATGTTAAAGAACATAGGCTAGGCACAAAGGATAAACCTCAAAAAATATGGTTAGGTAGAAACTTAAATAAAGAGGAAAATAATGCATGTGTCTAGTTGTTAAAAAATTACTATGATGACTTGAAATGGTCGTATTCAGAATTAAAAGCATATAGGGAAGACCTTTTCCAGCATGAGATACCCTTGGAGGCTAATTTCAAGTAATTTAGGTAGAAGAAAAGATCAATTAACCCACTCCTTTACCTAAAAATGCAAGAAGAGTTGAAAAATTTAAGGGTTGGAGGGATCATACAACCTATGAGGTAGTCTTCATGGGTGGAAAACTTAGTACCTATTCAAAATAAGAACGAAGACATAATAGTGTGTGTGGACTTTAGAAATTTAAATAAGGCATCAATTAAGGACAGCTACCCCTTTCCAAATATGGATAACATGTTACAATTGGTTACAATTTATGAACTGTTATCTACTTTGGATGGTTTTTCTGGGTATAACCAAGTGGTTGTGAAGCAATTAGAGAGAATCAAAAATTCATTCACTACTCTATGGGGTACTTATGTATATATGTAATAATGTGGTTTGGCTTGATGAATTTTGGAGCCACGCTTCAAAGAGAAAGAAATGGATTTAGCATTCTCAGGATATATAAATGACTTCATTTTGTGTATTAGGATGATGTGATAGTTTTTTCAAGGAAGAGAAGTGATCACTTGCAGCATTTAGAAAAAATTTGTTAAGGTGTAGGGAATATGGTATCTCACTGAACCCTAAGAAATTTCATTTTGGGGTTTAAAAGGATAATTTTCTCAAACATATTGTATCAAAAAAAGGGGTCATGATTGATCTGAGAGAGTGGAAGCCATTAGAAAAGTTCCTATTCCAAGAACCAAAAAGAGAATTCAATCCTTTTTGGGTAGATAAATTTTATTAGGAGATTTATTTCTAACTTTTCAGAATTGACTATCCCAATCACTAGTATGTTGAAGAAGGATCAGAGTATCAGATGGGAGGAAGAAACTATTCAAGACTTTACTTTGGGATCAAGTAAGCATTGAAAAATGCCCCTATTTTAGCAGCTCCTGATTACAAAAATTCCTTCCAAATGTTTTCCTTTGCCTCTAAGAATACCATTGCATCTGTGTTGCTACAAAAGGATGATGAAGGAGCTGAAAGGCCAATTGCTTTCTTTAGTAAAGCATTACAAGGGGCAGATCTAAAGTATACTATCATGGAGAAACAAGCCTTTTCTTTAGTGAGAGCCATAAATATCTTTAGGCCATATATTTTAAGTAATAAAGTCATAGCTTATGTCCCCATACTATGGTCAAGGATATCCTTTCGAGAGATGAACATTTCCAATAAAATATGCCGATGGGAAAAAAATTTATAGGAATATGATATTGACATCCAAACTACAAAATTGGTCAAAGGTTTAAACCTGGAAAAGCTAATGATAGAGAGAAATCTGTAAACTATTTATATAAATGAGATCAAAGAGGAAAGTGTGAATATTCTTGAGAAATTGATAAATTATGAATGGTACAAGGACATTATTTTCTATCTCAAACATCTACAATCCCACGAGTACATAAGCAAGAATCAAAGAGAGAACTTAGGTTAGCTTCCCAAAAATATATCATCACTGATTATGGGTTGGCTTGGAAGAACCTTGAGGGAGTTCTCTAAAGGTGTATCACGAGGATGAGGCCCTAAAAATAATTGGTGATTTCCATGGAGGATTTTATGGGGGCATTTTGTTGGGAAAGTAATATCCCATAAGATCTTAAGGGTTGGTTACTAGAGGCCAACACTTTTAAGGATACAACTTTATTGGTAAGAAAGTGTGAGAGTTATCAATGTTATTTAGGAAGATTGAAAGCTTTGGGATCCCTCCCTTTGCAGAAAGTGTCAATTGAATCCCCTTTAAAGAAATGGGGAATGGACTTTGTAGGGGAAATTTCAGATTCTTCAAGTGCATGCCACAAGTGGATATTGGTGGCCATTGATTACTTCACCAAATGGGCGGAGGAAATCCCCACTAAGAAGGAAACCCACCAAATTATCATGGATTTCATTCTGAATCATATCATTTATAGGTTTGGAGTACCTGCTAAAATAATTAATGATAATGTTATGCATTTTCAAGCTAAAACTTTGGTAGCCATGTGTCAAGAGTATGGGATAAATTTATCATATGCATCCAATCCTGATCCCCAAGGTAATGGATAGGATGATTCAGGAAACAAAAATTTATTGAAAATAATCAAAAAAACTTTGGAGATAAATAAACGAAAGTGGGGTGATAAATTGAAGTTTGTTGTTTGGGCTAATAGAATTACTATTAAAAGAGCTACTTGGAAAGAAACCATTTAAATTGGTGTATAGACCTCAATCTCTACTTCCCTTGCATATGCAATTATCTTCATATCAATTCATCTGACAGTTGGAGGACCAGGAGGTTAGTCCCTATGATGCACGGATCAATCAAATTGTTGAACTAGATGAAGAGAGAGGGAATCCCATCAAAGACATGTGAAGTTTAGGGAAAATTTTAAGAAAGCTGTTTGATAAAAAGGTAACCCCAAGAGTTTCCATTGTAGGAGATATGGTGCTACTATGGGAAAGCAGACATGAGGATAAGGGAAAACATGGAAAGTTTGACGTATTATGGATGGGCCCTTATTCTATTGATATTTGGATCGGTGAGCACACCTTCTTCCTAAAATATCTAGATGGGGAATTACTTGAGTTTCCTATTAATGGAAGGCACTTGAAACATTTCCTTTATTGATTTCTTAGAATCAAGGTACACATCATTGTAAAATGTACATTCTTTTAGTTATTTTTTTCATTTCTACATTTTTCTGTTTTGGTTCATCCTGGTCCTTGGTGGCTGGTTTTTGTTGGTTTCTTAGTTTGTCCTTGGGGTGTTGGAAATTGTTTTCTACTTTGCAATATTGCTCTTGACTCGTTTACCAATAGATTTTTGGCGCATGGTTTGTTATATTTTTCTTATGGCACTCATTGGGAGTTCCCATCCCCAAGTTGGAGCCAATGTTGGTGCTCAATTTAATCTCTCTCCTTTTTCATTTAAAATTTTCAGCCCACCTGGTTTGATGCACTTTTTGTCTTCTGTTTAGATGTGTAATTATTTTCTTTCACTTGGGGTTTCATTATCAAGTCCTTTCCTTGGGTTGTAGATCACAGTCTTGGTATTATTTACGTTTTATCTCCATGGGGAAAATTTTTATTATCTTCCACGATTGTGTCTCCTTTTAAATCTTGTCCCATGGATACGTGGTATTTTCTAATTAGAAATGGTGGGTCTATTTGATATTTTGATGCATTATGGCAAAGGGCGTGAAAGTATAAGGTAAATGCCTAAGACCCACAAAAGGACATGTGGAGGACCTGCGCTCATTTGAGGATATGCCTCTAGTTTTGACCTTTGGAGTTAATAGAAAGAGACATGTGGAGGCTTCACTTGGATCCTTTTTATACCGATAATTTTCAATGACTTAGGATAATTTCTTGGGCCCGGCACATGTGGAAGGCCCACGCTCATTTAGGGATGCACCTTTTGATCTTACCTTTGGAGTTGTCTTTGAAGAGACACGTGGAGTTTTCCCTAGTTCCTCTTTATACGAGACTTTTCAATGTCCGAGGAAACTTTCTTAGGCCGAGACATGTGGAGTGTCTGCACTCATTTGGGGATGCACCTCTATTTTTGACCTTTGGAGTTCACGAAGAGACACGTGGAGGTTTCTAATGGCTCCTCTTTATATGAAGACTTTTCAACAATCGAGGCAAATTTCTTGGGCCTAGAACACATGGAGGGCCCACGCTTGATTGGGGATGCACCTTTGGTTTTGACCTTTGGAGTTACACCGAAGAGACACATGGAGGCATCTGCTAGTTTCTCATTATACCGAGACTTTTCAACGGCCAAGGAAACTTTCTTAGGCCCGAGACATGTGGAGGGCCAGTGCTCATTTGGGGCCCTGCCTCTGGACTTCACCTTTGTAGTTTCACCAAAGAGACACATGGAAGCTTCCATTGGCTCCTCTTAATAGTTGGCTAACTCAAACTCACACACGAGATAAACAAAGGGGAATCCCAAAAATTCCATAGTTGGAGGATGAGAGACCATATTGTTGAGTGAAGTGCAATTGGAATTATTGTGGAGATAATTTTGTGAACCTGAGAAGGACGAAAGTTGTTGTTTTGAGTCATAATTACTCGGGAACTTGCAGATAATTGACATATGACCATGCCAATTCCCTAGGCATTCCCATGTCCATCAAAGTTTCCAATGTCATCCTAGGGTGGCCCATAATCTCCTCAAGCTCAATTCTCTTTTTTCAGATAATACCTAATCCAATAGACCTAGACTACTTAAAAAGAAGGCTATTTTCCCCTTCCCCTTATGAAGGGTTGAATTTCTAGGAATGATTTGAGGAGGGATGTTTGGAGTGATAAGGGGGATGTTTGGAATGACAGGAGGGAAAAATACTGCATGTTGGTGACTAGATGAAATGTGAGGCTTGGAACTAATCCCTGCTTCCCATGTCCTAGAGAAAGGTGGGTTTTCCCTGGGAGAAGGAATGAGCTGAGGTCCTTGAAATTCCCACCTAGAATAAGGGTCACAATGCATCAAACATGAAAATATTCAGTTGTAAACCTTCCCTCGTTACCCCGAGCTGAAGATATTTGATTGATGTGATATAATCCATGCAAGGACACTCATTTCTAAGAGGCACGAATGCAGGTATCTATTCCTCAAGGTGTATTCTCAAAGGTGAAAAGGATTGCTTGTTAGATCAAGCCATATGGAGCCACTTGAGAATTATTAAAAAGGGGTTTCTTACATGACAAGATAAAATAATGATTAAAAAGACTGTCAAAAGTTATGACATGGTGCCCCAATCATATCTGATGAAAGTAGGAAATGTGAATGGCTCACAACTTTTCCACCTAGAAAAAATAGAAATGAATATTCTTCTTTAAAGATTTGTGTTTTTGTGGGGAAAATAGGATGAGTGAGTGAGTGAAATTGTATAAATGCAATGAGAATACTCTTGCAAAAGGGGGTTAATTTTTTAAGAAATTTTGAGAAAAACCATTTTCCCAAGAGAACATATAAGAAACCTATTTATTTTCCTGTGTTTTTAGATTTAATCATGTAAGATGGTTGGTATTATATAGCCATTGATAAGCTCGAGATTTTAAAGAAAATTTCCCTTCTTTGATGAATATAATGAACCTAGAATTAATTTGTGTTGATCATGAGCATAATTGTGTTTACTTTTATTTTAGAATGTTTTCAAATAGTTTTTCATGTTTTGTTACAATCTTATGTTAAAATCCCTCTGAATCACACAAGATCTTATCCTTGTGGTAGTATTGTGGCATTTTAAATTTCATTGTGAGAAGAGCTTTCATCTTGTAATGAAATAAATCATTTAAAATCACTTTACTTTCACTTTGTTGAAAAATATTTTTATTAGTTTATGAGTGTATCTTAGGCATGATGAATCAGGAATTTCCAACATTTAATTGAGTCTTTAACGTAATCCTTTGTGTTGAATTCTTGAAGAGTGAATGAAATCATGCATCTCTGGGCCTCCATTGATACATACCTTAGTTGAAGGAATATTTTGGCTATTTTGAAGCATTTTGTCTGTGACTATTCCAATATTTATAAAGGTTCTCAAATATATGGTATAATCAAGTTTATCTTGATTAAATTCCCACCAAAAACTTCTCAAATTATAAATCCTACATGAACTACCCCTGTTTGTATTGTGTATCAACAAAGATTTAAAAATTCCACTACCAAAATATGTAGAAACAATTAGGTTTCAATTATTGTCTTTAGTAACCCAAACCTTATCTAGGAAACATCTCCACTCTCTAGTGTGACAACTTGTGAGAGTTAGATTGTGTTGTATTGATCATATTTTCTCAAGGTTTTCATGAAGATTGTGAAAAGAAGGATCTCTTGATATCCTTCACTAATATGGGTTATGAACGGGTCCTCTCACCCTTGTTGAATGCAAAACCTAAAGTGGTGAGGGTAGATCAAACCCTTAATAAGGTTTTATCCATTTCTCTAATGCCTGAGTGACAAAGAGTTAGATGAATCCCTTCCTCACTAAAAATGACTTATATCATTATTTTTCTATCTCTAAGCATCCTTCCAATTTCATGATGCCTTTCGGCCCTTACAGGAGAATCAATTTGAATACCAACAAGTTTCTCCTTCAATGTCTCGAATGCACGTTGTTGTGGTTCTCCCCAATAGAATGTACCTTTTCCTTTTAGTAACTCCTCCAAAGGTGTGACAACTTTTACATACCCCTTTATGAATTTCCTATAATACCCTATGTGACCCAAGAATTTTTACACCTCACTTTTACTGGTAGGCACTTTTAGGCCAATAATGACTGCAACCTTAGCTAGATCAACCAACAAAGCTTCCTTACAGATTATGTGTCTCAACATTATTCCAAATGGTGTATAAAATATGCACTTCTTGATGTTCAAAGAGATACTCAATAGTCTACATCTTTCAAACATTAAGTGCGGATTTTCACAATGATCCTTAACCAATCCATACACCGTATAGTCATCTAAATAAACCTGCAAGAATTTGTGAATAAAATATTCAAATGCCTCGAACAACTAAGTGTGAAAATACAACAAGCACATTTTTCAATCCAAAAGGCATCATAGTATCGACAAAGATACCCCATTCGATAGTAAAAGTAGTCTTTTCTTATCCTCTTGGGAAATCCTAACCTAATGATATCCATATAACTCATCTCTAAATGAATAGATTTTTCTCCTACTGCAACACCTTCTAGTATTTCCTCAGTGAATGGTGTAGGAAAGGGATCAGTCACACATGAAACATATAGCTCCCTATAGTCCACACAGATCCTAATTTGACCATCATTCTTGATATTGATCACCATTTGAAAAACCCATTCGAATTGTCGAGGGTTTGATGATTCCAAACTTCAATATTTTGTCAATCTCTTCTTTAACCTTTTCATGTAATTTGGGGTTCATCATGTAGGGTCTCTTTTGAACTGAGTGCGCACCCTCTTTAAGATTTATCCTTATCTCCCCTAATGAGTCATGCAGACCATTAAGTTCACGTTATCCCGAGGGAATAAGTCCTAATAATCCCATAGTAACTCTATGATTTTTTCCACTTCATAGATCGACCAATAGTCTCCAATTATGGCCTCCTTAGGCTCAACATCTGATCCAATATTCACTTTCTTTATCTTCATAGGTTCATGATAGGTGTGCATGGTCTTATCTGCACTGTCCAACACCTCACGCCTACCTGTTGAATGGTCTACATCCATATTTTCTACTTCTTCATCATCCACTAAGTAGACCATTTTTCCTTTTTCTTGCTCAAGGAAAGCACATTTAAGTAGTGTGGCATCTGTCTCTATTTCTTCAACAAAATGCACTCCTGAGTCTCCTTCATCAAATAAATCTTGAATGAGTTCCTCCACCTTGGCACTATCCCCCATAGTTAAGTGCTTTATAACCTTTAATGCTTCTTCTACCAGAGGTTTGGTAGAGAAGAAGTCAAATGTTTGGGTCATTCCTGTAATTAAATCCTACCAATTTACGGTGTCGCTATGGAGTTCTACATATACATACCAATCACATGTGTAACCTTGTAACACTAAATAAAACTTGTGCACCTAGAGTGAATGTGGTAAAGCTTCATGTCCCTCTATCTAGAATCTCTCACACTACTTAACGTGGTGCTTTGAACAAGTTGATTACCATGATAAGTATATATTTGAGTAGGTTCATTTATCCCGACAAACCTAGTAGCCGAGTAATCCTAATTTCATTCCATCCTACAATATTATCCTTGTGTACCACCCACCAACATGCCCATTAGCACGTTTTTGTCTCACGTAGGGTATATGCTAGAATATTCCTTCTCTCAAACTAGTCTATCCACCTGTTCATCCATGGCAAAGAGGAACGCCATAGGGTCTCCTTCTCTGGTGTAACGAGGTGCCAAGTAGTTACCTTTTCTTTTGATATAATGCGGTCTATTATCCCTAGAAAATATACTCTTTACTTTGCACCCCACCAACCCGTAAGTGCTATGAGAAAAATTATCACAAGCAACACTTGTAGTATCACCGATAGACCGTGCATCCTCCCATTGAATTATTCCTTATTTAGATGGCTCAAGCACCTTTGGATCCTAGATGGTGTGTACATAAATTTTATACAAGTCTTCCTCACTTAAGGGATCAACATAGGGTGCAGATTTTCCATCTCATTAAAGGGATAATAACTCTTTCCTCATTATTTTCAAAGCTGATATAACCCTTGTTGAATCAAATATAAAAATTATTTGCATAGCACCAAGGACACCCTAGTAGAGCTAGAAATCCATCTACCTCTGCTGTGTTAAGACCTCAAGATCTCCGATTAATTTGGCTCCTTGTATGGTAATGGATGCATCTTTTAAAACTTCGATGGGAGTGGTTGTAGTCTAATTAGCCACGAAAAATACATTAGATGATGGCTATAATGGAGGTCTTCCCATTTGTACCATGCATCTAAAGTAATAACATTGACTTTATCTCATGTATCAATCAATATATTACTCAATAGCCACCCATCCACAACATCATTCAGAGTGATTTCCTTGTCATAATCTATGCTATGAGGGGGAAGATTTGCATGCAGGATCTATCATCCAGTCTCAATACTTGCATGCGGAGTGTTCCCATTTTACTATTTCCCTAATAGTGGAATGATATTCTCTCGGTGTAACATTTTTCACACTTCCTTAAAGTCATCCATATTAGATTGGACTATATCTTATGCTTTCTTTTGTTCCATCTTCCATGATTTCTCATTTAAATATTATATTTCAGCCTAAATATTTTTGAGTACCTCCATGGTTTCCTAATAAACCTCCTTTTAATGGGTAGGATCTGGGTATCATGCATGTAGAACCTCCTCCTTAGTGATGGTAGGCCTCTGCTGTAATGCTTCTTTGGTGCACGCCACTTTAGTGTGGGTTGTGATCTTTACCTATAATGCATCGATTCCAGTTCTAACATAGGCATCCACCGATTGTGCACAACGTGTTATATCTTAACCATCCATGTGCCTTTTTCTTGTTTATACTACTTGCTAAGATGCTCATAAAAGTCTGGGCATTCCTCATAACTATGATTTTTTCCACATAAATAACATATAATATTCTGAGGACTTTCACATCAGTAGTGGTCAAGAGATCTACATGTATAACATGTTCCATGAGGGAACTCACCTCATCGCCACCATAGCCTCATCCTCCGAATCTGCCATGGTATCCTCGACCTCTGCCATGACTACCTTTAAAATGCCCTTTATTTTGATCATAGCGCACCTAATTGTGATCCCAATCCTGATGCTCATTCTTTCCTTTAGAGTTATCTAAAACTCATGTCTTTCGTACACCAATATCTATAATGTCATGGATCTAACCAATCAGTTGGTATTCTTCCATGTCATGAGTTGTGGTGGACCTACAAATTTTACAGTAACAAGATACGTTCTTCCTTATCGCGCATTGTAATAATGGGAAATGGCTAGCATCATGGTTTAAATGGCATATCTCATAGTCTAACAAAATGATCATACTAATCTATGGGGACAACTATCCTTTGTGTGACCTTCCACTTCATAATCCATGCACCAAATCCATGTGCACATCTCATGTGCTGAATTTTCGATAGCTTCTCCAACTACTTCACCATAGCTATGATATGTGCTTCTAAAAATGGGCTCACCCTAGTATCTATACTTCTAACTACCTCAACACATAAAACTACTTCAAGTGCTTCGCGTGGATCCATGTATGTATTATGTAATAGTACCCTTCTAAAAGGTGTAATCAAGCCCTAAACAAACCATTGCGCATGCTAGCTTGCATGAATATCATAAGAAAGCTTATATATCAACATTTTGAAAGGAGTATCATAATCTATGACACTCTCAGTAGTGCCTTATTTAATATCCTTGAGTACACTTATACTCTTTTGCTCAAACTCAGGGATGTGAAACTCCTTAAGGAAAGCATATTTTAAAGCTACATATTCTACGCCAATTTGATGAGGGTCAAAATTTATGTACCAGTTGTGTGTGTGTCCTTATAATGTAGTAGGGAATTGACTTTCCCTACACTCGAAGCCATGATTCCTTTTGCACACCATAGTATTTCACACAAGTTCACGTGTTTAATAGCGTCTTTTATGTCCTTGTACTCTAGAAGACGAAGAGACATCTCCATGTAAATATTTTGAGGTTGGTGTGGACCCTACCCACCGATCTAGAACCTCCTATGTTCCCTCTACCTCTAAAACCATAAAATCCACTAGAAATAGAGCCACCTATACCTCCTGATCCCAAACCTATAGCTAGAGCCAAAGCAGAAGATGTATTTCTCTATGTCCCAACAGTAGTATTGAATTGCACCCGATAGTCTACGTGAAGTGTTACTACTCCTAGAAAAGATTCCAAAGTCCACGTACCGAATTATGTGTAGATGATACACTGAAAAGATAATCCCATACAAAAAAAAATACATTTGTGTTGTCATCGATGTTCTTTTTATATGACTCACTCTTGCTCTCCCACTGCTGAATTAGCTTGCTAACTATTTGTTATACTAGATACTAGAATACCAAGTGCAAGGGAAAGGTTTCCAAGTGGATTCAGATGCATGCTCGTAGCCTAGGTCATCTCTGTTGGTGCACTTCTTCATGAGGCCGAGGAGGGTTCCTTATCATGATTTCCCAAATGGGGTAGTTCCTAATGCTCAAGTTCCACGTCTTCTGCATGAAATTTAAATCCTTTACGAACCATCTCTCTCCACAATGCCATTCACTCTGTAACATTCCATTGTTTCTCTATCTCCCTCTCACATGCCTCATTATACTTAATTTGTCTTTCCTCTCTCTACCTTTCTATTGCTAGGTCTGCCATCTTTCACCAAACCTTCCTCTACCCCCATGCATGGTGGGGTTTAGTTAGCCATCATTTTACTCTCCAAGTGTAGATCAAGAATTTTGTGCTTGTTACCTGTCCAAGTTAATGTACCAAACTAAACACAAAAACCCTGAAAAACTCAAATGAAATTGATACCTGATAGATAAGACAAGATATGAAGATATAGATGGAAAAGAAAGCCGATGTAGACAAGACGGGTGCACACAAGTTATCCTGAAGAGTAGATCTAAGAAAACCTGCGAGACACAGATGCTTGACAGAAAAAGACCACGTTAAAAGATATTTGGGTGGACTACCCGAAAAGTAGGTCGAGAAGCCATAAGCTCCCTTGAGCGGATGTCAGTCCATGTTTTCAATTAAGGAAAGAAGCATACATGATAAAATATGTAAGTAAATGTCTATATTTTGATTAAAAATGACAGACAAAAAAGTAAACAGTAGACAGAAACCAATAAAAAATGGGAAAGTGTGAAAACAATGCTGGATTTGTGTTCCCTAAATTATTTTACCTGTCCACAGGTAGATCGGTGTCGATTAGAAAATCAGCGTCAACTGAGACAAATCGGCATCAACTGAGATAGGTCGGCGTCGACTAGACAGAATCGGCGTCGACTGGGTATGGTCAGCGTCGACTCGGGGAAAATTGGAGGAAGATTGAGAAATAAATAGTGGAAGCTAGATCATCAATCTCGTTGGATCTACAAGAGTCGTAGGGATACTGACAAGGCTCCACCTATGCTAGATGTAGGAACATAGTCACCAAGAGATTAATAGAGGCTCACGATGTCGATGTGGTAGGAGCAGAGTAATGGTACTCCTCTCAGGGATTGATTTGGATAGGATTCACTCTCGCTTGATAGATAATGCTTAGACTTGATGCTCAAAACTCTCTGTCGTTCTTTCTATCTAACCAGAACTAAATTTTGTCCCTGTATTTATAATTGGCACCAACCGAAATGAAATCGGTGCCGCTCCAAAAAATTGGCATCGCCAAGTACCTTGATCGGTGCCAATCGAAAACAGAACTCTCGAAATGGCCAAAAGGGATGATTTTTGGAAAGATGAAGTGATCCTTCCACCTCAAATATGGGAAATATCCCGTTGCTCAGTTTGGGAGGAGGAGAAATAGGGGGGATAGATGGATAAAATAGATATGGGAGGTTAGGAATTGATATGGGGTGGATAAGTGGTTAAGTTATATGTAGAAAAATATAATTAAATAGTTATTATTTAATTATCTAGGGGTAAAACATAATGGGGTGAAATAAACTTAGGATAGATGTTTAAATTATATATTAACTAATACCCTAAGGGAGAAGTGGTGATATAGATGTGCCCTAGGTTACCTGAGAAGTCAAACACACATGGGGGACACTAAATTGGATAACCAATTTTAGGTGTCTACATTTTGCCCCTTTTTGTCAAGTAACTTGTGATAAGTAAAGTTGCGAGACAAAAACAAGGAGTTGGAAGAAAGGAAGAAAAAGTGATGATGTGATCCCCCTCAAACTAGGGATGGGATGGTCCCCAAAAGAGAAACTGATCCCAAGTTTGAAAAAGGTAGATGAAATATAGGATCTAGCTAGATGCCTAGAGTAGATCGATCATGAATGATGTAAAAAATAAATAAATAAAAGGCAGAAACCTAAGGAACTCACATTGGTAGGGCAGACTAGATGGTCTCCGCATGAGACGACGTTAGTACCTATAGACCCATGAGTGTAAGGAGGGATGCAAAATAGTCAAGCACCTAAAGAGAGACACATTGGTAGGGACAACAGACAAGTATGCAAAGTAGACGATGTTAGTTCCTACACCGTTAACTCTAAGCTACCAAAAATGCGAGTGCCCCATGTATAGGGAACAAGCTTGAAATGGATGAAAATATCAAAATTATGTGCCAAAAACAACACTTAGTGGCACAATAATGACCAGATAAATAAGCCAAGCATCAATACTATGGCAAGAAGATTAGGAGATGGAAGAAAGGGAGGTGGAGAAGTAAAATTGCAACCAATCGGCAACAATAGGCTTAAATGGTGTCAATCCAGATTAATCGATGTTGATCGAACAATCAGTGTCGACCAAACAAATTGCGCATCGACCATAACGAGTGCATATAAATATGCAAAATTAAAACGTGAATGATTTATTTAGACCATGATGATTGATTTAGAGAGAGTCAAAAATTGGATTTGAGCACCATGGAAGCCTCTGGGATCAGTCAGAAGTAGAAGAGGACACGACCGGGGGTAAGTGAATCTACCCGAACTTCCTTATATACTTTTATCATGAAATAGCATATTAGGATGCCAAATTTTAGAGAAAAAGGGAATAAGTGGGAGGTAAGAGTGTTTTTGACACTTTGCTTCCCACTCAACGTCAATTGGAAAAAATGACACCAATTATATTAAATTGGCACCGATTATCTTTAATCGACGTCGACTATTTTGGGTCGACACCGATTTAACTAAATCGACATCGATTGGACCGAATACACTTATAAGATGATAGAATGTGTTTTTTGATGTTCTGATTTGGATAAATGGGAAGCTAACATTTCTCTTGACATCATGGATGTAGGCACGAGAGGTGTTACACATGCGGGATGCTATTCTTGAGATTCTGGAGACCATTCTCCCAGATGTGACTGACGTAGATTGGTGCCACCTAGAGATAGGTGCTGTGGGGCCTAGAGTTAGTTAGTGCCGAAAGATGTAGAGTTGCTGCGAGCACTAGTATGATGATGGGATAGCTGGACTTGCACTTTTTGGTTCAGGACGGGTGAGATGACCATCACCCATGAGGATATATACAGGATCCTGAGGCTACCGATCACCGGGGACCCTATTGAGATTACTCCATGAGAGCAGTAGTAGAGGGCCCTAGGATGATTATATGGGGACAGGGTGGATGATTCAGAGATAGTGTCCGGGGTAGTGAGGATAGCCTCTCAAAGATGCGTACAGATAGGATGATGCCAGGAGAAGATGGATAGTACTGATTCAGATGGTGATCTCCTATTTTGCTCTACCAGATTTAGGAGGTGGGAGATTTCTGCTATTATTACTAGATTGTGTTTATGACATCCTATAGTTTAGATAGGTGTTCACATTTTCTCGATGCCTTGATAGCTTAGATCTATTATGAGTTATGGATGTACACCACTGGCAGGAGGACATGCATCGATGTTAGTTTTTTTCTCCATTGCTAGGCATATGAGCACATAGTAGTGATCAGGCCATCCGAGCTTCCATGGATGCCAGTAGTAGTGGGGGCCATTGATTATGGATTCCGGTGATGGCGGGCTGACATGGCCCTGGGAGATATAAGAAGATTTACGGAGTGGTATGCTAAGTGTTTCGGATGATGCGACACCAGAGCAGGTCATTTGGAGACCATATCGGGTCTATCCGACATGGGCCGGTCAGGAGGCTCACCTGGTGGGGTTGAGATGGAGCAGGGTGGTTAGGGGCCGCAGGCTAGATATGTGGGAGCACATCCCATTTATACGGGTATTGAGGTAGTTTGGCTTAGTGTAGACAGTTCGACCACCTACAGGCCATACAGGTGAGATAGCAGAGAGACTGATCTACTGATTTTGATCCCTGATAGATCCATTGAGGGAGGCCCCACCTTCCACAGACAAGTGATGATGATGCTCAGAGTGGATGATGGCTATGGCATAGTATTTGACATAGTTACCATGACACCTGCTAGCATCCATAGATGTTGATGAGGAGGATATTACCACAAAGGTCTTTGGAGAGGTGGAGGGAAGGCATGCCACCTCAGTGCGACACACCGAGTTGCCTCGAGGAGACGAGCTCGCAGAGGAGAGGGATGCCCGATGCATCGGAGAGAGACACATCTCGCCAGAGCGAGATACTGATGATCAGCGAGATGGATAGCTACCATCGGCATAGAGGGGCCCTCAGGGCCAAGTATGGTGATACAGGTACTATGTCAGAGTCTAGGTCATAGGGTGTGACCATAGGAGGGCCACCACCAAGTAGCACCAACAGTGCCATTACAAGCACTTGGTACAGTGAGCTTGAGTACTTATTAGTCTCTCCTTACCGAGGTGAGATACTACGAGGATGCCCTAGCATAGCATGCCCCTGATGTGCCCGTTACGGTGTGAGGAGGAGATCAGCGACAGTTGCAGCTAGTGGGGCATCAGAGGGAGGGAGCACTAGGAGAGACTAAGGTGGCAGCAGGCCCCCCCAGCAGCAGGTGCCTCTAGCTCGATAGGCGCGGCCAGAGAGAGAACTGGACTAGAGGATGGTGGAGGAGATAGTGTCTTCCACTTATGGATTTCATGATATATATTTTTGTATTGATAGACTGATGTAGCCTCGATGTGAAGGAATTTTTGATGTATGATATAGATGGCTTGATTGAAAGCCATCCATTCTTTGTTTTACAGACACTCATGTATATATATAGATTCATCATTTTATGTGTCATACGATTATACTCATGCTTTTAATTTTAATGGATATGGATAGATGTAGCATAAGTGTGATGGATATAGACATATCTTTGATAGATAAAAATAGATTTGATTTGATGGACATGGACATAGAGGATAGATAGATGTGATGTGATTTTATGTGATTGATATGTGGATTTAATTTTGATGAAAAATAGATATAGATAAATGTAGTATAACCGTGATGTACTGTTTTTAGATGATTTGATGGATAGATGGAGATGTGATTGATAGATTTGATATGTTTTAATATGTTAATTTAATTTTGATGAAAATAGATAGGTATATTCACATGTGTTTTAAGATGTTAATTTAATTTTGATGACAATACATGCTTTGATATATTTTTTGGACAAAGTAGATAAGATGAATATAAATAGATGATAGATTTTGACTAAATTAACATGTTAAATGTCAATCTAATTGGATGAATAACAAAAAATAATGGGAAATAATCTCTATGAGAGCAAAGGACGTAATGAAATGACCTTGATTAGAAAATAAAGGCAATGCACCTAGATAAGAAAAATAATGATAAGCTAGGCCCCTAACCGACCATAAATAGAGACTTTGATAGGAAACCAAAAGACCATGCATACAAGGCCATATATGAGGTTAAAATAAACCTAACACTAGCTAGTCGCAAACCAGATCTAGAAGGTAAATGGAAGGAGAAGTAAGTATTTATCTTGTCAAAATTTACAAAGGATAAAATACATGCTCACATTGGGAAAAAAGGTTCTACATATGATCGACAAAAGGTCTTATGTCTCAAACTTCATGATTTTTTTCTAATATAAGAGAAAACCGATCAATGCAGGAAGTTTGCTAGATATAGAAAGAAAGTATTTTAATGATGCTAAGAAGCAAACAAAAATTCTTCCTTGAAGGGAACGGTCTGTATTTTGAATGTAGCCATCCTTCAAGGGCATGGTCTATATCTTTTTATTCATTTTGAAAATGCATAGATAGCTGTCCTTCGAGGGATCAGTCTATCTTTTGGGAATTTTTAGGATAACACCTTTTTTTTAGAGATTTTGGAGAATTTTTTGAAAGAAGCTGAGTGTAGACCAGATAGATCAGATAGAGGGGAAGAAAACATATAAAAAGCACGTACTCATGCCTCAAGTAGATTTGATTAACATAGATACTTGGAATGGATGAAGAAGTGATTAAGGTGTCCCTACTAGGAGGAGGAACATATCCATAAGAAAAATGCTATGAGTAGAGCCACGATACTCATATTTAAGGTGGAAAAGACATAACATTTGGAGAACCACATAGTTCCGAATCACTATGAAAATATATGACTAGTTGTTAGATGGATGAAAGATTTTTTTGTGACTAAGATCGTGTAAGATATATTTTAACAATAGAAGGGCCTTAGATGCAAGGCATTGAGAGGTTCCATTTTAGGTACACCATCCATGGAAGATAGATGATAAGCCATAGACCCATATTTATGAGTGACTACGTACGGACCCATCCAGTTAGGAGTAAACTTACCATGCTGACTCCATTCTAGTGTAGTGACATTTTGGTTTTCCTTAAGAACAAGATCACCAACTTTGAAGTCATGGTGTTACAAGTGCTTGTTATAAGCACATTTGACACGCTCAAGATAGACTTGATGGTGCTCAAGAGCTTTGAGATGCCACTCATCTAGCAACTCAAGCTATCCTAGATGATTTTAACGATAGTCCTCATCGAAAAAAATTCTCTGAGAGAAACACGAAGAGATGGGATCTAGACTTCCAAAGGAAGAATAGCTTCTGACCCATAGACTAGAGAGAAGGGAGTAGCACCCGTAGGGGTATGAATGCTAGTCTGATAAGCCCAGAGAGAAAAAGGGATATGTAAATGTCAATCCCTACCAACTCGACTAGTTACCTTTGCGAGGATATTACACAAAGTTTTATTGGAAGCCTCATCCTAGCCGTTAGCTTAGGGATAGTATGGAGAAGAAAGTTGAGTTTGATATTGAAAGCATCACAGAGGTTCTAAAATTGTTGTTTTGAAAGATTTACCATTATCTGTGATGAGTTTGTGTGGAACACCAAAGTGACAAATGATGTGTTGATAGACAAAATCAACTATGGGTTTAGCTTTGGTCAATGAAAGAGGAATAGCTTCCACAAACTTAGTAAAGTATTATGTGGCACTAATGATAGAATGCTGACACTGTGAAGAGTGGGGATTGATGAGACCAATGAGATCAAGACCCCATTGTGAAAAAGGCCAAAATTCTCTTTGCAGGTTGCAAATCCTAACTGGGGATATGTGTGAGATTGGAATGTTCTTGACACTTGACACATTTCTTAGTGTATTCACAACAATCTCAATTAAGAGAAGGCCAATAATAGCCTAAACATAAGATGTGTTTAGCTATGGCCAAGACACTAAAATGTCCACCATAGATACCATCATGGACTTCTGGATATCTTTTAATGATTCAAGGGTTTTGAGGCACCGAAGCAAAATACCATCAAAACCACATTTGTAGAGGATTCTACCTAGAATAGTATAGTGATTAGCGTGTAGGATAAAAGATCTTCTACCATTGGAAGTCAGATCTAGAGGAAGCACTAAATGAGATAGATAATCAATGATGTGTTGATACCACTCATCTTGAGTATTGGTTGTGACGGCATTGATTGAAGTCAGTTGCTTGAGATGAGATGGTTGATCTAATCATTGCATAGCCACATAAAGTCGAGAGTCTTCGGTAAAGGGAAGAATAAGTGAGGCTAAAGAATCCATTGTATCGGTGAATGATTCGTAGTGTGGGGGATAGCTTGATAGTGAATTTATCAAAAGATTGAAGTTAAAAGAGAACGATATCACAATATTTTTGAAGGATATCATTTTTGCATTGATAAAACCTCATGACTTGATTAACAATGAGTTCAGAGTCACCAAAGATGTCGATATGGCGGGCACCAAGATTAATGGCATTTTGAAGACCTAAAAAGATTCATATTTAACCATATTCTTGGTACACTCAAAGTTAAGTTTGTGTGTGACTAGGATAGGTGCACCCCAAGGAGGAATCATAACAAAACCTACATCTCCCCTTACTAGAATTTAGATCCATCAAAGAAGATTTTTACTTTAAATGGAGAAAGACCAAAATCAATTTGTCGAGATATATTCATCGAGGAATTGAGCAAGGGGGACTTGAGTGTCTGGAAGAGGAGCATCAGCTAATTGATCCACAATGACTTGACCCTTGATAGATTTTTGTGGAATAAATTCAAGATCAAATTTTGTCATGAGCATGAGCCAACAAGTGATACGATCATTGTGATAAGGCTTCACATGCATTTTCTTGAGTGGATTGACACTTGTGATAATGTAAGTTTTGTGATTGAGGAGGTAGTGATGAAGCTTAGAAGTTGCAAAGAAGAGAGCACAACACAGCTTTTCAACTTCAGAATAATGTGTTTCATACTCATGGAGAGTGCGACTGATGTAAAAGATGGCTTTTTCTTTATCGTTAGTGTCTTGATACGAGACCATGGCTCCCAAAGCATGGCCAATCATAGAAATATAAAGATAGAATGGCTCCATATCATGTGGAGGTGTAAGCACAGTGGGGAAAGAAGATAAGATTTTAGATCATCAAAGGCATTTTGGCAACTCTTATCCCATTCAAAATGAACATTCTTACGAGAGGAGATGATGAAAAGGTTGACAACGGTCTGACAATTGTGAGATAAAACAATGTACTGATTGAAGACATCCTTGAAGACTGCAGAGTTACTTTAAGTTAGAAGGGGGAGGAATCTCAAGGATAGCTTTTATTTTTGCAGGGTCCACTTCAATACCCCTAATAGAAATGATAAATCCTAAGATTTTACCAGTGAGAACGCCAAACATGCACTTGGATGGATTTAGGTGAAGACAAAAGAAAATGAGCCTCTCAAAGAGAGGTGCAAGAGTAAAAAGATGATCCTGACGGCATTTGGATTTACCGAGGAGATCATCGACGTAATCTTCCATGGTTTTGTGTAAGATATCATGGAAGATGTAGGTCATGGCTCATTAATAGGTTTCTCCCGCATTCTTAAGACCAAAAGGCATGATGCGATAACAAAAATTCCCCAAGGGGTTATGAAGGAAGTCTTATACTAGTCCTCTGGTGTGATAATAATTTTATTATACCCAGAGAAACCATCCATAAGAGAAAGCATCTCATGACTCGCCGTTAAATCCATGAGTTGGTTGATATTAGGTAGAGGAAAATTATCTTTTAGACAAGAAAGATTAAGATCCTGGAAGTCGGTACAAATTCAAATCTTCCCAAAGAGCTTTGGTTATTGGTACTACATTTGAAACCCATTGTGGATAATCAATGGGTTGGATGAAGTTAGTAGAAATCAAATGTTGCAACTCTTCTTTAACAAGAAGGGCTACTCGAGGGTGCATTTTACGTAATTTTTCTTAACCGGTTTGATGTATGGAAGAGTAATGATATTGTGGACCACGATATCAGGATCGAGTCCTGGCATATTCTCATATGACCAAGTGAAGGCTTGATGATGGTTGAAAAGAAAAGTGGTAAAGTCTCCTAACTCTTGTGGATTAAGAGATTGGCCAACCTTAATGATGTGAGGGTCTTTAGAAGCCCCTATATTAAGATCGATGGTGGCTTCGTTAAGAAGTGTAGATGTGTCAGAAGGAATGGTTTTAGGAAGATAAGAATCCTCTGCCCCTAGATAGGTGAGGACAAAATCATCATCCACACAGTGGATAGTGTTGATAGTAGGAGAGTCGTCTCCAACTATTTCAGGGAAGACTAATGGTATGGAAGTGGATTTTTTATTAGTTTTATAGGTCAGTGGCCCTAAGGAAATGGTATTGACTAAAAAAAAAGTTAGATGGGATGAAAATGGTGTCTTCCACATCAAATGATGCTTCTAACCTAGCGGGAGAAGATGGTTCCTCAATGGGAAGAGGCTCATCGAGAATAGTGATGGTGGATTTTGAAAGAGGTTTAAATCCTAAACCAAATTTTTGATGTGGTTTGAGAGTTGGAATGGATGCGAGGTCATGCACACCCTGTTCATACTTTCCCAGGCCAAAACCCTTCCACGCACATCAATATAAATAAGTTTTTGCAAACATGGGATTCTATAGACAATCAAACCCTGTTGAATAAGGTTTGGCCCTAGGAGGAGAATCCGGGTGATAGTGAGGTGTATCAAGACCACCGTAAATGAAGTTAGTCTCATTGATTGGGTAGACCAATGGTGATGACGTGACCGAGACCTGGCTGATATTTAGGTTGTTTTTCTGGTCTACCATACTCATTAGGTTTGAGATGGGTGTCAAAAGAAAGAAGAGGAAGCTCTCCTAGTGAGAAACGCTGTAATGTCTCTTCTAGATTTTGTAAATCTAGTAGTTTTTTGTAGGTATGGAAGAGGATGAAGCCTCATCAAGAGAACAAGCATTCTCCTTTAGAGGGGCAGACCTTGTGGTCATGTCGCATTGTGCAGAAGGAAAAGGATCTCCTGGATGAGTATAGATTTTTCCCTCATATTGATATTTTAAGCATCGATGGAGGGTTGATGGGATGCAATGCATTGCACGAATCCAAGAGCATCCAAGGATCATATTGTAGTGGAATTTCCCTTCAACAATGTAAAAGAGTTCGTGAAGTAGCTTCTTACACTATGTTCTTTGGTAACTTAAGTTGCTCGAATGTGTGTGAGGAAATGACATTGAGTGCAACACCATTGTCAATCATAGTGCATTTTAATGTAGTGTTGTTGATTTGAACTGTGATAAAGAGGGGAGCCTCCAAATCCTCGGAAGAAAGGGAAGGAATTTCTGAATCTTCAAAAGAAATGGCGGTTGATAGTTTATTCAATCCAACAATCATCTCAAAAGGCTGGGGCTCATCTGAATTCACTGCGATACGGTGCAGATTATCAATCAAAGCCTAGCAATGCTGTGGAGATGATTGAATGAGGTCAAAAAGAGACATTTTGACTAGAGCATGGGTAAGTTGTTTCATAACACTCTCCTCTACTAACATGGGAATCTGAGCCTGAGGTGAAGCATGAATAGAGACCCTAGGTCTTGAGGTTGATGTGGAAGGAGGAATGCCTTCAGGGGCTATAGAAATGACAACCCGTGGCTGAGATGTAGATGATGATAGATTATCATATTGTTGTGTTCTAGTGGTGATATGAATCGTGTCGATTTGAGAAGGTGGAAGACCATCCGGCATGGAATTAATAGAACTAGAGGCCTGAGTAGATTGTTGAGGCTCAAATGTGGTTGAGATGACAGGAGATACTTGTTCCTCCTCTTCTTCTAGCAAAAGATCACTTTCTTCCAAAATACTGTTAACAATGTTGAAGGGCTTTACATTTCTTAGTGTCATGTCTGGAGTGTGATGGTAAGCATAAATCAAATCAGAGTTGAACCAGGAAGGTTTTACTCCTTTAGGATTATAGGGTTTGATCGAAGGAAGGGATATGGATGAAGACTGGATAAGTTGGTGAAGAATTTCAGTATAGAATCTAGTAGACAAAGATGAGGATAGAGATGATGGAGGTGCCTCTTTTACCTCCATGGACTGCCGAGGTAAAAGAACCTGCATGTCTGGTTTGACAAAGTATTTTTAGGGATCATTTTACTTTTTCAGACATCGAGAGGAGCAGCCTTGGACACTTGAGATGGAAGCAAGTGAGGCATGATTGATTTCTATGGAGGAGGAGCTCCTAAGATAGATTTTGAAGATGATGAAGATGTGACAAGTGTTGTGGTCTTCAGAGATAGGGAAGGTTGCTTGATCAAAACAGATGACAATTTAGATAATGTTGATTTAGATGAGGGAGGAGCTCCCAAAATAGGTCTGATCGGAGGAATAGAGGGTGCCTTGGCTTTTGGTGATGAAGATGATGGTCCTGATAAAAGAGGTGATGCCTCTCTAGTCTGTGAATTCACTTTACAAGGCACCAGTGAAGAAGGTGTTGTAGAAGAAGAAGATGATGGTTTTGATGGTATTGTAGAAGAAGATGCCTTCCCAGTTGATAAATCTAATCTTTTATGAGGCACAGAAAGATATTTTTGAGGGAAAGCACCAAGAGTCTTAATAGTCTAAAATATGGGTTTTCCTTTTTCAGGGATGGTGACAACTTCAACCACATAAGGTGATTGTAGCCTTTTCGGGGGAAGGAGATGAGGAGGTGTTGATGATGTAACGTTAGACTTTAGTTGTCTTGGTTTAAGTTCAAGAACCGAGAGTGTAGGTTCTGGTGTTATTTCTTTAGATTTTCCCTTAATAGGAAAAATAGTATCGGTGATGGAAGAAGTGGATGATGAAGAAGCAATTCCTTGCGAGGAAGTACTTTGGTACAAAGAATTGAGGTGTAAATACGTGGGAAAGGAAACAGAAGGGTCAAAATCGAATACGCTTCTGTTGAAGTTGGTACAACTATAGGTATGTTTACCAATGGCATAGTCATATAAAAAATGGGAGAAACAGAAGTAGATGTATTCGCGGTGGAAACTCGAAGGGATGTAATTGCCTCAAGCATCGAAAGAATATCTGATGATGAGACAGATGAGGATGAAATTGTCTCGGGCATAGGTGGAAGATTAGATAAAGAGGTAGAGGGAGATGAATCCATCTCTAACAATGTGGGATTATTCAAAGACGGGTTGTCTGAAGATGGTGGAATCCCGGCGATTAGTAGAGTGATATGAGGTTCGATTCGGATTGATGTGTTTGTAGATGGCTTAGTTCTAGAAGAAGATTCTTCAAAGAGAAATGAAGCTAATAGTATGAGTGTTTGGTTTTGAGACTCAAGAATCATTGTTGGGGAATGATTGGGAAAAGGTTGTTTAAAAACATCAAGCACCTAATTTGGGGGAGCATTTGGGTTATCCAGAATGAGCTCACCTTTATCAATGAATTTCTGGACAATATTTTTGAAGGTCTAACATCATTCAATGTCATGGCTTTTGGTTCTATGATAATGACAAGTCATTTTCCTATACCAGAATGGACGTTCTTGGTTTTCATCAAAATTCTTAATGGGGGAAGTTTGATCATGTGAACTTCCAACATTTTTTCAAGATAGAAGCATATGATTCCCCAACGAAGTAAAAGATCAAGATGATGAGGGTTTTCGAGAAGATGAGGAGTCTTTCCATGGTGTTTGATTATAAGTGTTATCGGCACGTGGTGTTTTTAATATGATAGCATTAGTGGACCCCTGATTCTTGTCTTTGTTAGAAGTGGAAGGATTTGTTTTTGTAAACCGAGAAAAATCTGGTTTAGATTTAGAGTGAAGTTTTAACTTCCCTTGTTCAATGGCGCGAGACTCAAGTTTTTGTGCCATCATAAAGGATTATTCAAATGTGTGAAAGGTCTATATCCTTAAAGTGGAAGAAATATGATTAGCACAAGATCAAGTAAACAAATTGATCGTTGAGATTGAGGAAGGAAGAAAGACAATTGGTTTATTATCCCTCTCCAATGAGTGACAAAGTCTGTAATAGACTCATCATCAAATTGACGAATGTTATAAAGATCTACAATCGAGATCTTATGTGTGATGTTTATTGAAAAGTTTTCAACAAAATTCTAGGCCAATTAAGAGAAAGAAAACAAGGAATGTTGGGGAATGTTATTATACCAGTCTAAAGTAGGCCATGCTAAAGACATAGGGAAAGTACAAAGCATAAGCTCCTAATCCTGGACTATCAGGAAGTAAGCATGTTTAAATGCTCACAAGTTTTGTTAAGGATCCTCCCGACTATGAAATTTTGAGAACTTAGGAAGTTCCCATTGGGGAGGATAAGGCTTAAAAGCCACTGATGGATGAATGGGTTCATTACACACTTCTTCAAAAGAGTATGAAGGATGAGCCCCTTTGGTGGAGGCTTCTAGGTCAATGATTTTCTTAAAAATAATTTGGACCACGTTAGATTGAGGAGGAGGCATACTGGTATGTCCTACATAAGAATTGAATGGTGGATTTTGTTGAGGTGTCAATGGGGGATTCATCTGTTGATTAACAAGATGATAAGAGGAATAACCAAGCATTTTAGGTGACACATGGTGAGGTATTTGTTGTGAAGGAGCACCTTGTGTATAAATAGGCTATGAGATGACAAGTGGTTGAGAAAAAGGTGGTTGAATGATTAGCACAAGATCAAGTAAACAAATTGATTCATTGAGATTGAAGGAAGGAAGAAAGACAATTGGTTTATTATCCCTCTTGAGTGACAAAGTCTACAATAGACTCATCATCAAATTGACGAATGTTATAAAGATCTGCAATCGAGATCTTATGTGTGATGTTTATTGAAAAGTTTTCAACAAACATCTAGGCCAATTAAGAGAAAGAAAACAAGGATGGGGAATGTTATTATACCGGTCTAAAGCAAAGGGGGTTGCCATGCTAGGACGTAAAAGACATAGAAGAATTACAAAGCATAAGCTCAATCTGCGGACTATTAGGCAGAGAAGCATGTTTAAATGCTGTGGAATGTTGTTAAGGATCCTAGGAATATGAAATATTTGAGAACTTAGGAAGTTCCCATCGGGAGGATAAGGCTTAAAAGCCAGCGATGGATGAATGGGTTCATTACACACTTCTTCAAGAAAAAGAGTATGAAGGATGACCCCTTTGGTGATGGTTCATGAGGATCAATAATTTTCTTAAAAATAAGTTAGACCACGTTAGATTGAGGAGGAGGCATGTTGGTATGATCCTACATAAGAATTGAATGGTGGATTTTGTTGAGGTGTCAATGGGGATTCATATGTTGATTAATAAGATGATAAGAGGAATAACCAAGCATTTTAGGTGAGCACATGGTGAGGTATTGCTTGTGAAGGAGCCTATGTATAAATAGGCTATGAGATGACAAGTGGTTGAAAAAGGTGGTTGAATGAAATCATAATTGAGTGAGCCTATGATTGGTGGGCTCTATACTTCTGGTGACTGAAGGAATGGATTGAGGAACATGGGTGAGCCATTCTTGATTGGAGATTATAACCGAGTGGACGATCAAAACAAGCCGAATGATAAAAATTTTGACTTCCGAATGGCATTGAAGGTGTCAAAACTAGAGGATGGGTGAAGGTCATCTCTTTGGAGCATTGGAAGAAAGACAACCGGAGGAAGAAAAGAACCAATTGACTCATGGAAGGGGGTTGATTCATAAAGAGGTCTGAACCTAGGATAGCCAAAAAGGATGGCATAGAAGAATTAACAATAATTTGTGGGTCCCAAAGGCCATTATCTAGAGAAGAGGACTTCTCGAAGTAGGTTGTGGAATAATCCAAAAGCTGAAACACATCAGGAATAAGACTATTTGAGAACAGTCAAAATGTCGGTGGAAGAGAAAAAAGGAGGATATATGTGACACCCTCTTACGTGGTTCGAGGCGAGAAAAAGGATGCTAATTGTTCTAAAAAATCCAGGAGCAAAATGAACTCATTATGGCTTTACAAGAAACGCATGATTTTCATGAGGATAATCGTAAACTTGTTGAATTGGTGGTCCTTGATTAGATATTTGAATAGAATTATGTACTAGATAGTCCATAAGGGCTATCGATTACATCAAGGAGGACCTGAAAGGGTTTGAAGAACATATCTCTACATCGCAAAATGATGATATTAAGGATTTGGGTGAAGCTACACATGATGGGATTGCTTTATCACGATGACGGAAAAACCAAGATTATATGACCAAGATGGGAAACCAATTGAATAGCATCAAAGTCCCAAGGAAGACCCGGGGGTGCGGGTAAACATCCAAACTAATGGTGATCTCGGAGGAAGAAGAGGCCGGTTGAGCCATTTTCTAGATTATAACCGAGTGTGACCGTCATAAACAAGCAAAAATATAAAAATAAGATTGACCTAACTAATGCATAGACAATTCAAGTAAGCGTAGGTGATTATCTTTTTAAATTTTCCTACTTTTAAGAAAGAAAATATTAGGGAAGGATTTTTAGAAAAGGAACTACTCAGCTAGCCAAACTAAGGATGGTTTAGGAATTTTTGGTGAGGAGTCGAAAGGCACTTCTCTAAAAAGACCAAAGTCGTGGCTTGCATATATGAGGCCTACCCCAGCACTTCACACACCACTACGATAAGGAGTTGGGTGCTTGCCAATATATACCAAAACTTTCGTGAATTTATAGCGTGGCCCGAGTACCACATAGGCTCTTCCTCTTGGATGTCACTTCCAGTTAGTAGGTGAGGCCAGGAAGGAATTTTATTTTGATGCTTTATACCTAGTGATTTTGGCTTTGTGTGCAAGGGTGAAAAATAAAAATCAAATAGTGTCACTACCAATTTTGATTAATTTTTCCAGCCTATTTAGAAAACTAGATGAATAGCATATAGCAGAAATGACAAAGGAAAATTTCTTTTTAAGCACTAAGAATGAAGTGTTGGATTTCGATGAAGACAAGTCAAAAAAATTCTTTCCCAAGATGCGATTAAATTCTTTTTAAGCACCAAAATCAAAATGTTTGAATGTGATGGAAAGAAAACAAACAAATTCTTTTTAAGTTCTTAAAAAGGAGAAAACACAACCGATGTAAAAGAGGAATACATGCTTAAAATAGATTTAGCTCTCCAAGGTGTGTGGACTTCAAAAGCACGTTGTTGAGCTCTTCCCCTCGATGATCCATGAACAAGCAATGTGCTCAACTCAAAAAAGGTTAAGCAAACACCCAACAAATCTAGAAATATATATGTGGATGATAGTAGAATGAAAATTTCTATTTAAAGAACTAGAAAACTTTCAATAAAATAACAATTTTGCAAAAAGAAGACGGATCAAGAATGTAATTTTGAAATCAAATGAAATATTTATTGATCTTGGAATAGAATTGGAATTTATTTTTGCAAAAGAAAGAAGAAACCTTAACTTTCAAATTATAAGTGAAAGAAGCAAGACCAAAAATGAAGGAAGGAAATGCTACGGAGAAATGACAAAAGAAGTGAAGAAACAAACAAAAGCTCAAAAGCGATAAGGCTCCACCTCATGTCTTTGGATGTATGAATAGAGTCCTCAAGAGATCAATGGAGGCTCACGATGTTGATGTGGTAGGAGAAGATAATGGTAATCCTCGGATTGATTTGAGACAAGATTCACTCTAGAAGCGATAGATAATGCTTAGATTTGATGCTCAAAACTCTTTGTTGTTCTTGTGCCTAATCGAGAACTAAATCTGCATTTTATTTGTAATCACATTGGCCAAGAGATGAAATCGGTTCGCTCCAAAAATTGGCGTCGACCAATTCTGCGGTCGGCTACGAATTAGGAATAGACTCGAAATGGCCAAAAGGACGATTTTGGAAAGATGAAGTGATCTTGCACCTCAAATAGGAAAATATGGGGCTTACCCTTTCGGTTTGGGAGGAGGAGAAATAGGGGATAGATGGATAAAATAGATATGGGAGGTTAGGAATTGATATGGGGTAGATAAGTGGTTAAGATATATGTAGAAAAATATAATTAAATAGTTATTATTTAATTATCTAGGGATAAAACATAATGGGGTGAAATAAACTTAGGATAGATGTTTAAATCAAATATTAACTAATACCCTAAGGGAGAAGTGGTGATATAGACGTGATTCAGGTTCCCAGAAGTTAAAGCGCACATGGGGACATTAAATTACATAACCAATTTTAGGTGTCTACACAAGTTGTAAGTTCCTTGGGATATCATAAAAATTTGAATTTAGATACCCTTGGGAACTAATAAGTGGAAATTGATTACTCAAGATATATGGTGCTGGAAAACACCATGAAACCATGTATCTTTGGAGGAGAACGTAAGTCCAAATTAGATCTGTGGAGGGGTATCATAAAGGGTTTGAAAAGGGGTGAAGAACAAGTGTGTGATACCTCTAATTTCATTTAAATGCATAAGTAACCAGCCACTCATATAGTTCTAGACTTTGGTAAAATAACAAAGAAGATCTCGTGCAAATGCACATACAAATTATGCTTCACCCATGTGCATGCGTAAAACTTAGATCAGTGTTGAACCTCTATATGTATTCTTTTTCTAGGTCATGTATCCAATGCTCAACACTTGTTAGGGTTCAACCATTATGTATTCATATGAAACCATTGTGAAAAAACTAAAAAGAGTTCATCATGGAAAAGCGACCTAGAATTTACTGAGGGTAAAATCCTAGGTATGCTAGCACATCCTCATGCCCAAGGAGTCCCGAGCACTCACTTGAAGTGTACAAAGGTACTCTTGGGTCCCTCTCTAGGGTCCATTTTGTAGGATTTTAGCAACATGAAGACTTCTTGCATTCGGATCCATAATTAATATATCATTTTATAGTGCTTCACATGCTTAGATCTAGATCTAAAGAATAACATATTTTGAATGATAACCATGATGAAATCAAGCATGCAAGAACAATTATACTCAAGATTAATACTTTAATTCATGAATACACTCCATTATATAAAAACACAAGAATTCACAATCTTCTTACAATAATAAGAATTATATGATGAAAGAAGAATGAGTTGCTTAAAGAATGGATGGAAATGAATGATTCGACAACATGATCTCAGAGAATGAGTTCTTACATACCCCTTTATACACACGATTCATTATAGGCTCAGGCTACAATAATGCTAGCAATAGACCTCTATTAAAGATAAAGTGGAAAACTCTATCTAAGCCGCATCTATCATGCAAGTTCTTGTTGTTGCAAATCAGCAGCACCCTCTCGATGTTGATCAGATTTCTAGTTTGATCACCCTATGCATCCAGTGTGATTGCACAACATTGAATCCTCTTCCAAAGTGTGGGACTTGAAAAATGGAAGAGGAATCTCCAGATTAGAGGTTGGTTCCTCAACTCCTCTGATCAGCTATTTCACTTGCACAATTGCAGAGGTTTAAACTCCTAAATCTACTCTAAATTCCAAGGAGACAGAGATAGAGAATGCAAAAAAGAAAGAACTAATGCTAATAGGTGATGCACCAAAGGAGTTGTAGACACCTGATGCTGCATGAAATACACAATCCATAAGGAAACATAGCACAAAACATGCACAAATGCTCAAAATGTAATGAAAGATCAAGAAAGCAATGATAGATATATGAAAGGATTGAGGGATTTTAATCACAGAACATATATCAACATCTCAGATCCAATACAGTACATTACAGTGATCTAGAGGCAAGAAAAGGTGCTGCATTACATGGAAAGGTAAAATTTCTTCACAAATTCTACCAAGGAGGAAGAAAAAGGAAGTTGCAGAGCTGAAAAAGTGTCTCTCCTTTGCAAAATGAACTCATTCTGGCTTTTACAGTGCAAACCACGACCCCAGGAGAGAGAAACGTGGGAAAACATGCAAGGGGTTCAACCATTGACCAAAATGCCATCAAAACAGCATGGGCACCCTGACAGACCCATTCCCTGACATTTTTAGCCATGCTGGGAGAGAATGCGAGCCATTCTTCATTAAAAACGGTGGTTGAAACGTCATTTCTGTCCATGACCACGTGCCAGAAGAATTTTTTATTTTATCTCTTCAAACTCCACCAAAATGAAAAATTGACCCCATAATCTTGTAGATAATTTCACCAGCTTTCCATTGATATAAAGAACGTGAAAAACCAAGCTCTGGATCGAAAGATATGGCGATTTGAAGTTTTAGGGCAAAACAGGGCCAAATCGGGTCGGCGGGCAAAAATTTGAATTTTTGCACCTTTTTGGTCAATTGGAAAATTTTCCAAAATTTCCCCACGCTCCGCCACTCTAGGTGCCATGTGGCGGCATCTCATTAGCCATGGGCCTTTCAGGGGAAAATTTTCCACAAAAACTCCGCCGAGCCATAACTTGAAAAATACATGGAGTTAGGAGGAAAACTTTACCTTTCTAGAAAGCTGAGAAAGAGCTCTATCCAATGGTGTCATTTCCAGAAGGTTTTGAGTGCCTAAAAAATCAAAATATTATGACTGAGGCACAAGAGAGGAAAAAATGAGAGGAGTTAGCCACAAAAAATGAGCAGGGGCACATTTTGGATAACAATTTTGGTGACTCAGAGGGGTCATCTACTGCTTGGATGAAGTTACGGTTGCTGAAGCATCCATTGGGCATGGAGTCATGAGTTGTAGCCTGCAAACTGATTTGAACTTTGAAAACCTCATCTCTGAGCCACTTGGAAACCCACTGAAATGGACTGTGCAAGAGCAAAACCAGCACCACAAAAACTATGTACAAAACTGAAAATCATACATGCTCCAAATGGAACATGTAGAGTGTGCACAAGCACTTCTTTTATTAAAAGAAAACCTACCTACTCTACCCTAATGGAAATAAAGGTGAGCTAAACAAACCCTGCAACTGGTTGTGCAAAATAGCTTCCTTTCTTCAAAATTGGCAACCATGCAACTAATTTGGCATTGAACATGGCTGATTGGATGAATGGAAAATCAACAAGAAGCTGGTCTTCCACCCAAATCATCAAGGTATCAGCTGAAGGAAAATTCAATACCTCTTTTAGTTGTTCTGCATTTGGATTGGAGAGGTATGACAACTGATCCTTGGTTCTTTGTAGCTCATCCTCATGCTTAGAAGCAAGCATGACTGGTTGTGACTTCTCCTTTGGCTCCAATAAATCCAAATACCTGATTGGGCAAGGTATGATCCGTTTGATATGCCCATAGCTCTGATTTTCAACTCCAAAAATGGAGTCTTCTTGTAGACCTTCTTGGGTGGGTGATGTGGAATAAATGGTAGAACCTTTCTGCCCTTTCTCTTCTTCCAATGAAGAACATGAAAGATTAAAATCTTCCAATCTTAGTTCCAAAGAGCTGCTATAAGATGCAGGCTGCTGCAAATGAATGCTCTCCTTCATGATAGCAGGCTCAAGTATTTGGGACGTGGAAGATGAAAGAGAGAATGGTGGAAACTCAACTGGTTCTTCTTCATCAAAACAGTCCTCCAAATCTGACAGATACACTACCTCATTGTTGTCCTGATGCAAATGCTCAACTTCCTCCATAGTGTCCTCTTGATCTGTAACTTGATCATCATGGTTTCTTTCATCCTCCAACATTGAGTTTGAGAGATCAAACTCTTCTTCAGCACTAGAACACGAGAGGGATGAAGTAGAAAGAAGAACTGAAGGTTCTCCTATAGCCTACCTTGTGTTCAAAGCCCTTGGATCTGCACTTTTCTTCTTCACAGCTAGAATGTGCTCCTCTTCTTTCACATTTGGAGCGGCTTCTCCCTCCTCTACTACTTGAAGGAAATCTTGCTCTTGATAGAACTCTTCTCCTAGCATGAAGTTTGTCAAGTCAAACTCTTCAATCTGCTGCTCTAGAGGACAAGTTGGGACTGCAAGATCTTCTTCTGAGCTTTCTTCCTCCATGGCTGATTGTGTAACTTGAATTGAATCGGAATTCCCTTCAAATAGAGTGCCAACATGGACACTAATTTCTGAGCAAACTAACTGCTGGTCTGCTTCTTCTTTTTGCTCTTCTTCTGCTGTCACAAAATCAGTCCTAACCACTACTTGTTCTCCAACTCCAACCTCTTCTGAAGGCTTAACCATCAAGGGGATCTTTTTCATCCCAAATTTAAGAGCCCAACTCTTCGGACTTTGAATTTCTTCATCTTTGTTTGGCTTCTCTTTTTTGTTGTTTTCCTTGACTGGCATTCTAATTTTTATCCTCCCAACATGGATTTGGGAATGCAAGAGGAGAAGTGGATTGTAACTCAATTGATTTGGCAATTTTTTGTGGTGGTGGAGGAGGTAGAAACTCTTGTTTCTTTGGAGGAGAGGGTATTTCCGTTAGCTCTTGTGGAGGGGATGACTGTTTGGAAGGAAAGGGGAAAGAAGAATCGAGATGTGGTGGAAGACTAGGGGATGGCGAAATGGAATTAACTCCTGGGGCAGCATTGACTGGATTTAGAATTTGAAATTCCAAATGAGATGATGCTGCTTGAGTAATGGGAAGAGAAAAACCAGATGATGGTGTAGAACTTACCCATTGACAAGGTTGTTCAACACCAAGTGTATAGGCCTCTATTTCTGCTGTCCATTGTGCAAGTTGGGGCAGCATCTTCATCATAAAGTCCAGCTTCTCCTGAGGGCTGAAGTGTCTTGGAAAAGGGCCTCCCCATGGACAAGGAGTCCTGCAACTAATTCTGAAAGCCTTCATTTGAGCTGCTGCTCTTGATTGCACCATCTTTGCCTCCATCTTTTGGATTTTTTCCACAAAATCTGCATCTTCCATTTGATTGTCTTCATTGCATGCATACCCTTGTTCTTGATGTGCTTCACAACCAAACTGACTTTGGCACTGCTGCTCATATGGGTAGACATGCTGATTTTGAATTTGATCAAAATGCTGATTTGGAGGATTTGTAAAACATGTTGGAGGTGTGATATACTGCTGTTGTAAATGTGAATTCCATGATGGAAATGAAGTCATGATTGCACAACTTCATGGAATGGAAAAGAATGAAAATGATGGAAAGAAGAATGGATGGAAATGAATGGAAAACAGGTCTGCAACTTAGAGAATGAGTTGTTTACCAGATGGAGTCACCAGATGTGCTTTTGAAAGTGCCTCCAAAAGGCTGAATCCACAGGAACACACCAACCTATCAAAGATAAAGTGGAAGACCTCTAAGGTCCCACCGGGCATGCCAAAACTGTTGTTGCAAATCAGCAGCACCCCCTAGATGTTGATCAAATTTCTAGTTTGATCACCCTATGCATCTAGTGTGATTGCACAACATTGAATCCTCTTCCCAAGTGTGGGACTTGCAAAATGGAAGAGGAATCTCCAGATTAGAGGCTGGTTCCTCAACTCCTCTGATCAGCTATTTCACTTGCACAATTGCAGAGGTTTAAACTCCTAAATCTACTCTAAATTCCAAGGAGACAGAGATAGAGAATGCAAAAAGAAAGAACTAATGCTAATAGGTGATGCACCAAAGGAGTTGTAGACACCTGATGCTGCATGAAATACACAATCCATAAGGAAACACAACACAAAACATGCACAAACGCTCAAAATGTAATGAAAGATCAAGAAAGCAATGATAGATATATGAAAGGATTGAGGGATTTTAATCACAGAACATATATCAACATCTCGGACCCAATACAATACAATACATTACGGTGATCGAGAGGCAAGAAAAGGTGCTGCATTACATGGAAAGGTAAAATTTCTTCACAAATTTTGCGAAGGAGGAAGAAAAGGGAAGTTGCGGAGAGCTGAAAAAGTGTCTCTCCTTTGCAAAATGAACTCATTATGGCTTTACAAAGTGCAAACCACGACCCCAAAGAAAGACGTGGGAAAACATGCAAGGGTTCAACCATTGACCAAAATGCCATCAAAACAAGCATGGGCCCCCTAATGACCCATTCCCCGACATTTTTAGCCATCTTTGGGAGAGAATGCGAGCCATTCTTCATTAAAAATGGTGGTTGAAACGTCATTTATGTCCATGACCACGTGCCAGAAGTGTTTTTTTATTTTATCTCTTCAAACTCCACCAAAATGAAAAATTGACCCCATAATCTTGTAGATAATTTCACCAGCTTTCCATTGATATAAAGAACGTGAAAAACCAAGCTCTAGATCGAAAGATATGGCGATTTGAAGTTTTAGGGCAAAACAGGGCCAAATCGGGTCGGTGGGCAAAAATTTGAATTTTTGCACCTTTTTGGTCAATTGGAAAATTTTCCAAAATTTCCCCGTGCTCCACCACTCTAGGTGCCACGTGGCAGCATCTCATTAGCTGTGGGCCTTTCAGGGGAAAATTTTCCACAAAAACTCCGTCGAGCCATAACTTGAAAAATACATGGAGTTAGGAGGAAAACTTTACCTTTCTAGAAAGCTGAGAAAGAGCTCTATCCAATGGTGTCATTTCCAGAAGGTTTTGAGTGCCTGAAAAGCAAAATATTATGACTGAGGCACAAGAGAGGAAAAAATGAGAGGAGTTAGCCACAAAAAATGAGCAGGGGCACATTTTGGATAATAGTTCTTCATATCCACTCTTCCAAAAATAGCCAATGCAATGTGTCATGTAAGTCTTTTCCCGATTTATGTGCTCCGCATATCATCTTCCAAAAATAGATCATAATCATGAAAATGGCTAAGTCTCGAATGTGTCTTTTCCTCCACGTGTGATTTGTTCTCGATCCGTCCACACCTTTGAATGTGATCTGATATTCCATGTGAATATTCATTATGCCTTCTACTAAGTGTCATACATTTTTTGCTCAACATAACAACTTGAAATTTACTAGAAATACAGGATCATCTCCTTAGGTCTTATTAAGACAACCCATTAGCTTGTAGTTTTATCAACTCTCACATTTAGACAAGGAGTATTTAATGTGTTTCAAAAGAAGTGAACAACGCTTCCAAAACATGAGACAAGTTTTTTATAGGCCACAAGGACACATTGATGTCTTTCTTCAAAACAATAATACTACCCCTCATACAGTGGAAAATATTTCCAATGAGGGGTGGATAAATAATGAGTAATTTTTAGTGGGATATCATATACCTCAGCAGCCTACAAAGTTTCAACAACATACGCCAAAACAAAACACCACTCCATAGATGGGTGAAGTCATATAGGCATTGGTGGACAATGTCAATGAATTGGAAATTGTCTAGAATACTAAGATTTCATATACTAAGGAAGGAAAGAATCCTTTTTACCTGCATAACTATGGCCAAGGGCCAAATGCACTAGGTCCTCCAGTTTACACAGGCATTCCTAGCCCTAGATACATTCTGATTAGTTCGTGCACCTTTGTTATGCCCCCCCATGCTACATATGGATGCCCCCATAGGCATGGCCATAAGTGCTTTCTCAAATTCCATGCCATATAGAAATGCAATGTTCCCTGTCTATGTGCCTCAACATTCATCTAAAAATAATCCTCCCCCTTACATACACATGTATTCTAAGTAACCACATGGAGACATGTAGTCTTATCCATACCCATATGGTAAGCTAAAGGGGATACATTATGCTCAAATGAATGTATATGCTTCACCATTCCAACAAAAAATTATACCTACACTTCCCCAATAAATGCCAACAATTGTTGATTCTTACGCATAAGCACATATTCATAATATCTAAAAGAACCTCTTGACTTCTCTATACAAAACGTCATGCTCCCAAGACCTCTACCATACCTTCCAAAATTTAAAGGGGAAGGATATCCTAATGTGCACATCAAGGCATATGCAACTACCATTCGAGAGTTGCTCCCATGGGATGCGGTCGTTGCAAAAATATTCCCTAAGACTTTAGAAGGTATTGCTCTTGACTGGTATTACAAAATACCAAAGGCTTCAATACATTATTTCAAGCAACTTGTGTTAGAGTTTATTAAAGATTTTGACATGAACAAACTTTTGAGAACAAGAATCAGAGAATTCCTCCATATTAAACAAGAGCACAATGAGTCTACTACCCATTTCATCCAAAGATGGTGGTATGTCCTTTATTCTTAAGCAAGTGCTCCTAATATGGACCAAACAGAGCTTTGTGATCTATTCCTTCACTCCCTTAATAGGGAAACAAAGGAAGAAGTCTAGAAGTTTCCATTGAGGAGCTATGAAGAAGTATTAGAGGGTGCTCTCCAAATTGATCAAGAAGCTATAGACAGTGGTCACAAGACCTATGGAACAAATGGGAGACTGATCACTCCTAACCAAGGTAACTCTGGTTACCCTAACAACATGAATAACAATTAGGGACCAAAGGTCCTCAATAAGAATCGTGGGGTTACAACTGATGGTGTTACTAATCAGGTGAAGAAACCAAATATTGTTAGCACCCCCAATGCAAACACTACTAACAATAACAACATAAACAACAATAACTAAATAAATAACAATTTTTCACCTATGGTCAATGTTGTGGACATCAACCATCCTCAATAGCAGCAACAACAACAACAACAAAAACAAGTTCAACAAGTGTAAGCCCAAGGCCCTAGTCAATACCCAGGTGGGTACCCAAACCAGGTTCAAAATAGGGGCAATGGGATCCAAACTTTAAGCATAATAATCAGTATTTTAATAACAATTGAAACTTTGGACCACAAAAATACAAACCAGAGACCTCAAGATTACAACCCCGACTTATATTGTGGTTTTCATAGAATCTGAGGGCACGATGTCAGAACTTTCCAAGATTGTAATAAGTTTTTACAATGTCTACCTGAAGACCAAAGACAACTTTTCATTCATATGTTTTGGAAAATCCCACTGTGCCTAATCAAAATGTTAGCATGGGACTAGTGTCCCCTCAAAACATTTTACTTAGGATATTCATTGATCCTCTCCCAAATTGACCAATTAATGGTGAGAACCAATGATCAAGAAGCTTCAAATTCATCAAACCCATCAGCTACACCCTCATTGGATGGGCATCAATAGACTAAGATCATGGGTCTTGTAGAACACAATATCGAGCCTCAAATAAATGTGGCCACTAGAACCAAAGACTATTCTTTGCAGCCTATCCCAATCTACCCAACTATATCAAATGACATTCGTAAAACATTAGAAAACCAACAAGATCTTATGAAATTATCAATGGCCTAACCAAGACCTTATTTCACATTTCCTTCTTTGATTGGTTAAATAATTCCCCTCCTCACAAAGCCACTTTATTATAAGCACTAGGTCTTGGGAATTTGATTAATGTCACCCATCCTCCGAAGCAAAGATAAACCATATAGACTTTGATGTTTATCCTCAAGGGAAACTTGAAATAGATTTTGGATCCGTATTTAACATCATTAAGATTCCCACGGATGTTGAAATAGTTCATAGAGGTGATCCAGACTTGTTTTTATAATTTTGGATCTACAATAACTATGTAAAGAAGGAGATGATTGGAGGCGGGTAGTGGTTGACTTAGTCCCCTTCTTTTTCTTCATAAATTAGGCTACCGAGAAACCAATTTCTCCTCAACACAAAAAATTTTTAAGAAGCTATGATAGCCTTAAAGCGACATCAATTACAACTATAATGTTATAATTAACCCTTGAACCTAATATGGTTCTAACCAAATTTTATATTATAGATCGTTAAACAACCTATAATCTAATCCTAGCCATCCTTGGATTCATCTCATGAAGGTGATTCCCTCCACTTTGATTTAGGAAGTAAGATTCCTACATTTAGGGAAGGTATTCGTGGTGCAGGGTGACCCAAAACCTATCGACATACATCTAGATAATCTAATGAAGAGGCCAAGGGTTCATTCTTATTTTGAGCTTCATGCAAACTAGTTAAACAAACCTACAAAATCAACACCAGAAGAAATTTTTTTTCCTACCATGAAACTAAAACTATGGATTTGATTGAAGGAGTTCCCTACTGTAAAGGATGAAATTGTAATCATTGAGCCAATGTCAACAAGAATGACAACAAAGATAGTCGAGTTGTTGGAGAATGACCTACCCCTTCTCCTTCTATTTGATTCCATGGGTATAAGACATGCCTTAGGACTCGGATCTCTCCTTTCTAATGAAGTATGCATGGTAGAGGTGTTAAAAGTAAAGGAGGATGACACCAAAGATGATCCAATGTTAGTCTTCCCAAGTAACTATTGGACTTTAAATTATGATAGAGAAAATTTCCACTTAGGCACTAGATGATCCAATGTTAGTCTTGTAACTATTGGACTTTAAATTATGATAGAGAAAATTTCCACTTAGGCACTAGGTCAGGTGTGATTCTTACCTCTCCCTCGGGGGAAGGTCATGTGCCTCACCTTTAAGTTGAAATTTGATTGCATGAATAATGGTGTATAATATGAGGATATTCTTCTTGGTCTCATTGTAGCCAAGAGGATGGGTGATCATAACATTCGGATGCTAGGAGATTCAAAACTAGTCACAAATCAAGTATCTGAAGTATATAGGAGTAGGGATGAAAACATGCAACTCTATAAGAGAATTCTCTCATAATTAAGTAAGGATTTTTATTTCATTTCAATTGAAGCTATACCTCAAGAAAAAAATATTTTAGCTGATTCCATTGCAACCTCTGCATCTCGCTTCACTCCAAGAAAAGAGTTAGAAGACACAAGCTTTACGGTTTTGATTCGTGTCAAGCCTTTGGTTTGCAAGATGCCAACAACTTCAATTCTAGCACATGTAGAAGATGAGAACAAGCCCATCACCCTATACTACACTAAAAACAATGAATAAATCCTAGGGTATCCAAATGTCTACAGATTTACATCTCGGTCACCATAAGATTTTGTTTCTCTTATTCCTCACTCTTCCTCCTACTTTGGAAATCCCACAATGGAACCTTCCTCCATGGAGGGTCTTGAGGTCTATGAGGTAGAAGAAGAGGGTAAATTAGAGCTACCTTTGGCCCCAACTCAATTTGAATAGGGTAATGCCTCTTTTATCAAAGGAACAATTGATATAAACATCGGGACGGAGGAGGAACCAAATATTTTGAAGTTAGGATCTTCTCTAACTCTGGAGGAAATAGAGATACACACAAAAATTCTCAAGGAAAGTTTAAAAGGTTTTGTGTTTGGGTACAAATAAATGATGGGAATTGATCCTCACATTGTAGTTCATAATCTCATCACTAAACTAGATGTTAAGCCTATTAAGCAGAAGTCAAGGCCCATGAAGCCCAAGGTGGCTCTTATGGTAAAACAAGAAGTGATGAAACTCATGCATGTGGGGTTCATCAAGCTAGTTTAATACTCATGGTGGGCATTCAACATCATCCCCATTTGTAATGAATTTAAGGATATTAACAAAGCATGTCCCAAGGACAATTTCCCACTACCATCCATTGATGTTATTATAGACACAACAATCGACTATGAGTTTTTGTCCCTTATGGATGGGTTTTCTGGATAAAACCAAATCTAAATATCCGAGGAATATCATACCAAAATAAAATTTATCACTCCTTGAGGAACTTACTATTATGTAGTCATGTTGTTTAGACTTAAAAACATAGGAGAAATTTACTAACGGGCCATTATTACATATTCCATGATCTTAATCATAAGATAGTGGAATCCTACGTTGATGATCTCCTTGCTAAGGATAGAAAGCACTCTAATCACCCTGAAGTGCTTCGTGTCATCCTCTCCCATCTAATTGAATACGGTGTCACTCTAAATTTGAAAAAATGTGTGTTCAGTGTTATGGGAAGAAAATTACTGTGGTACATTATCTCCTCACAAGATATTGATGTAGATCTAGGAAAAATATGAGTAGTATTGGAAATGATCCCACCATTATACAAGTTTGGCATTAGGTCTTTCCTGGGAGAATTACCGTGGTACATTATCTCCTCACAAGGGATTGATGTAGATCCAGGGAAAATATGAGTAGTATTGGAAATGATCCCACCATCGATGAGTCTAAGCATTAGGTATTTCACGGGAAAATTATAGTGGTACATTATCTCCTCACAAGGGATTGATGTAGATCCAAGAAAAATATGAGTAGTATTAGAAATGATCCCACCATCAAAAAATTATGGCATTAGGTCTTTCCTGGGAAATTTTGGTGCAATCGAAAGGTTTATCCCTTATTTGACCTTCGCTATTCACCCAATAAACAATTTGTTAAAGAAGGATTTTTGCAATGATTGGATGGAAGAGTGCAATCATGCATTTGATTTGGTAAAATTATTCTTCTTTGTCCCCTCCCACACTCATGCCTATGAAGTAAGATAGCCCCAAAATCTTATATTCATGGGATATGAATGTCTCATTAGCTTGCATGCTAGCTCAAGAGGATGATGATAAATGAGAGTGTGTAATTTAATTTATCATTCAAACATTTCTCGACTATGAGACATGATATACTCTATAAGAGAAAGAGTTCCTTGCCAAAATTTTTGCAACAAAATAGTAAATACACTACATGCTTAGTCAAGAAATGATAGTCATTGTCAAGACATATCATTTGCGGAAATTTATCACACAAGAGTCCTTATCTAAGAAAGTTAGATGTTTTACAACTCTAATGGGAGAGTTTGAGCTAACATTTTTAATCATACGTTTGTCAAAGGACAAATCATTATAAACTGGTTAGCTTGAATAACCCATTAGATGGAGGTGATCTAGTTAATTTGGACTTCCCTGATGAATGCGTATATCATCAAAATCAAACCCCTATTTCTATATGCCCATGGTACACTGACATTATTAATTTCATATTGGATCATGTGTACTCTAAAGGGGAAACATTGCAATAGATAAGATAGCTATGGATCATAAGCGCTAAGTATATGATCTTGGAGCAATTTCTCTATCGAAAATCCTTTGATGGAATGTTCTAATATGTGTTGATGAAGAAGAATCAAAGAATATTCTTATGAATCTCATAGTGGAGTATGTGGAGTGAACTTCAAAAGCCATGCCACTTCTTGGAAGATACATTGGATGGGATACTTTTGGCCCACATTAGAACATGACGTGGTAGATTTTGTGCACAAATTTCATAAATTTCAAGATTTCTCCCATGATAACCACATACCAACACAGGATCTACAACCAATTATAACACCATGTCCCTTTTCCATGTGGGGCCTAGATTTGATAGGGAATATTTTTACCTCATCAACGAGATGGCCATAAATTCATAATCATGGCCAAAAAATAATTTACTAAGTGGGTAGAGGGCATGCCTCTTACTTAGCATGCCTAGATGTGTAATCACTAAGTTCATTATGAACCAAATCTTTTTGTAGGTACAGGGTCCCACAAGTCATTCTCTCGATAATGGAAAGTCTTTGAAAAATGAGGAAGTACCCGAACTATGTGAAAAGCTCAAAATAAATCATCATATGACTTCTATATGTTATCCTCAAGCCAATGGAAAGGATGAGGCTACAAACAAGACATTAAAGTCCATTCTTCTTAAGATTGTCAAGGAAAATAAACAACATTGGAATTTAAATCTATTTCTAGTTGTGTGGGATTATCAAACATCAATAAGAACACCGATGGGGAAACCACCTTTTCTTTAGTATTTGGTGCGAAGTAGTTTACCACTTGAAGTCAAAATACCTAGTCTTTGTATCTTACTGTAAGGAATTTTGGGAGAAGAATTCTATCGAGAGGCATGAATCTCTTAATTATAAATCCTTGATGAATATAGGTTCAATGTTAAAAAGTGGCATAGCGTTTACACTGACCGAATGGCTTAGCAATACAACAAGAAAGTCTACAAGCATGAGATATATGAGGGAGATCTAGTATTAAGACTTGAAAATTGAATAAACATGAAGACTTACGAGGGAAGGAAATTTAGGCCCAAGTGGTTGGGTCCATATCGAGTAATAGAAGACTACAAGAATGGGGCATATCTCTTGTGTACACTAGAGGGTGAGGAATTTGGTGAATCCATCAACTCTCTTCACCTAAAGAGATACTATGCATGATCTATCAACATTTCCATATGTATATTACTACATCCGCATTGCATTTTCATTTTCTAGCCCATTTTGTAAAATTTGTAATCAAGGGACTTATTCTTATAAAAATTCCTAAAAACTTCTAAAAATATTGGCAAAACATTCAAATCATATCTCCTCAAATTTTCGTAATATCATCAATTGTTTCTAAATCATTTCATCAATTCAAGAAAGATAAGACAAAGCTTTGACAATAACCATACCAAGGCACTCGTATACTTGGTTCTACTCATAGTTTCTTCTAGATTAGGTGTCTTTTCCTATAGTCTGTTCTAGAAGCTTCATGGTGTCACATCTATCCCATATACACCTCTTTAGAAATAAGAACATTCTAAAAATTTTACCTAGATATATGTGTCAAATGCAAATCAATAGAATTTTTTTATTTACACACTTCTTTACCTTGCCAATCTTCAATGTTTATCTCGCATCTCTTACTAGTGGCATGAGGTTGGGAAAGGAGAGAAGTTTCCTTACTCACCTATGCCTTTTCCTTGGTGATGAGCCCATACTTCTTACCGGTAGCATGGGGCAAGGTGTAGGGGGTATTTATAAAAAAATTAGAAAGTTAAAAGTAATTCATCAATAAACAAAGTTGTAGTAAAATCATAAAACTAAAGCAAAGTGAGTTATATGTTCAAATTCAAAGATATTTTAAAACCTTAAACCATATTTTTTAACCCAAGTTGTCATCTACGGATCTAAGTATAGATTAACTAGAAAGCAATTTTCATTTTGAGCTATGTAGAAAACTTGAGTAGAATGAGGTCATAGGTTCTCAATCTAGTTTTTCCAAATGCTTATCTTTCTTTCACCATTATTGTTCAACAAATTTGTATAACTTGAATCCCTTCTAGCTCTCGGTGTTAAGCCCTTGCATCTTACTAGTTTTGTGGGGTTAGGAGTGGGGAAAGTTCATTCTATTATCATATCATGTTTTCATCATGTTTTGCCAAAACAATAAGAAGTATCAAAAATTGCTTAAAGAAACTAAAGTTCATCATTACATTGTACTTGCATCATCATATATCAGCATTGCAAAAAAAAAACAAAAAGGAAATCATTCTGTTAGCATTCATCATCCATTACATACATTCTGAAAAGTGTCAAAATTGGAAATTCTAAATATCTAGAGTACACATGTGAATCAAGCCATAAAATGGAAGACAACTCTATGAGAAGAATAACCAATTAAAAATATGTAGTTTTATATATATCATGGAATAAGTTTGAGTACAATGCCATCACACACTAGGCGTGGTCAAAATGCTCACAATGAGCCCAAAAATACAAAAAATCATATAAGTGCCTCACAAAATGGAAAAAAGTAATAATGGCTCAATAGCCTATCAGTCTCTGTGGGACCCTTGAGAAGGTGCATTCCTAATCCGAGGCTCCTGCTACAACTCTAATGGCATGGGTGCAGTGAGTGGTGTGAGTTCCCATGAGAATGACCACTATTCATAGTGTCACTTGACTCCTCCTCATCACTACTCTCTCCCTCTCAACCACCTCATAGCCTAAAACTCGGTCTTCAAGTCCATAACCATCTTTGCCGCCTTCCAAAGAGGTGCAAAAACATCAATGTGGTGGCCATCCTATAAAGGCTACCCACATCCTCCAACAACTATGCTCTTGTCTTCCCCATGGGAAGTAGAAAAGTGTCCACGTAGACCCAAAAATAAGGTCTCGCCACTCCTCAGTGTTCACTAAAGACAAGGAAACAATGATGAGTTAGAAAATCAAAAATAAAAAAATATACAAGTATAACAACTAACACTTCTAATCTAACATAGTCAAGGAAAGAATGTCCACACACTTGGATCCCCATGCATCCATGTGGGGTTGACTAGTACTTCTTCCATGGGCACCTGGGTGCTCCTCCTCACCTTCGAAAGCTATGCATTCACCAATGATGGATCCCTCATCCCCTCCCTCATCTTGAGGAAGTAGGTCCTATGAGACTAATGTCTCCATCTCCATGTATGCCTCCTCCTACTCTGTTGTTGAGATATCTTTGGTATCATGTAACTAAGGGTCACTCTCCTACTCCTCCTCCTCCATGTCAACTACCCCATCAGCCTCACCACCTAACTCCTTATCATCCGAATCACCACTAGTATCCTCATCTCTTTTCTCTTAATCACCCAACTCCTCTCCAAGGTATCATCTACCATCTCCTTCTTCAAATCAAATTTTATGTCTATTGGTTCCTCCTCCCCACTTTGATAAGCTACAACCTCGATATGGAGTAAAGGTGCACAAACAACACTAGTTTCCCATTAGGAATGAACAAATCACCTAAATTTAATGGGAACTCCTGGAGTCACCACTTTGTCCAAACCAGATCTCTTCCAAGGCCTCCTTGACACTCTTGTACATGAATGCCACAAGGGGAAGCATATCAATGTAAGGAAGCACCAAACTCCTAAGGAACTTTGTCAAACAGATGAATCTCAACCTTCCCCATCTTGTCAACTAACTGAATAGTAATGGCACAAGCTACCACTTTAGTCACATCTTGTCCCCACACTCTTGTCATATCATGATAGGGATTGGAAACTAAGTCATCGCTAGACATTGAATCCGCTTGGTTGATGTGGCAATATAAGCACTAACATCCTAGATCATCTAGTGACCCTGACGACCCACGGATCTTGTTTCATAACTCCCCTCTTATAGGGGTAATGCAATCATACATCCAACTCATCACGAGTGTGGGATAGTTGAGATAATGGCCCTATAAGTGAACCACTAGGTATAAGTCATGGTAGGTGGTTCCAAGGATCTTGGGTCCCCAAGCATAAATGTGACCATATGCCTCTATCTGTGTGATGATAGGAGCCCAAAATATAGATGTGTATCACCTCCCTTGTCCCCTATTGTGAAGCCAAAATACCCATGATAGCCTTGTGGATAGTGGGGATAGGAGTAGTGGAAATAGATTGGACCTTCATACCCTTCTTAACACTAAGCGACACCACAGATTCCCCCATATAACTATCCCACAAATTCCTTGTGGCTTTATATCCTATTGTTTTAAGAGTCATCCTCCTCCCAAGTATCGGAACTCCAAGTATCTGATACACATCCTATAATGTAATCATCCACTCACCCTTATAACCTTACAACCAGAAGGTATTCAGTCAAATGACTTCCCAATATGAAAAAATAAGTCATAAATAATATGACTAGCTGGAGTAACATGGGACACCTGAGAAATCCTCCAAATGCCTACTCTCTATATAGTCTATCAATCTCATCTTGAGTCAGTTGATCAAGGATCTTAGGGATCAAGTTACACTCCCATTTATGAATCCATAAAATGTACTCCTTTTATTTCTACATTCACTAAAACAAAAAAAAGCACAATTCAATGACATTTTCAATAGGAAAGCTCATCAAAAACATCGTAAGATATTAAAAATACAAAAAAAATAGATTTAGCACAAAGATTTTTCATTCTATTTAGAACCACCACCCTGTGCGGCAGGTGGTGATCTGAGTGGTTCATCATGACGGGTATGTGGCCCTAAAAAGCTCCTAAAATTGGAAAAAAATGACCATTTTCATGAAATAAATGACTACCCTATGGGTGCCCCCCTAAAGACTAGTCTAAAAAAAGAAATTTCAAAAATGACCCCTCGTAGGCAAAGATTTTGATATTTTGATATTTTAGGTTTCCAAATAAACAAATGAAAAAAACTTACCTTAAACCATGCAACTCGATCTCTCACTTATGGAGGCATGATCATGGTCTCACAACGATCATTTTGGTTGTAATCTCATCAAAAATGGTCACTGTAGATCAAGAGATAAAAATTGCCAATCAAATATGCGCAAATGAATTGAAAAATGAACTCGTTATGTGTGTGTGTGTGTGTGTGTGTGTGTGTTTCTAAATAAACAAATGAAAAAAACTTACCTTAAACCATGCAACTTGATCTCTCACTTATGGAGGCATGATCATGGTCTCGCAACGATCATTTTGGTTGTAATCTCATCAAAAAGGTCACTTTGTAGATCAAGAGATAAAAAATTGCCAATCAAATATGCGCAAATGAATTGAAAAATGAACTCGTTATGTGTGTGTGTGTGTGTGTGTGTGTGTGTGTTTGTGTGTTATTTTGACCTCGTTTTGAGTGTATGTGTTTATAGGGCTAGAGAATTGCACGGGTATACTTTTATATCCCCACACAAATGGTAATTCCTCTTGTCGTTTTAATTTAGAATTTATTTTTTGATAATTTTTCTATCTGCACTTGAGTCTTCTTTTTATTCTAGAGGTAGTAGGAATTTGGATGGAGAGTTGTAGAACACGGGCATGTCGGTATAGCTTTTAAATCCCCATTTTGGGAACACCATACTCAAAATATATGTTTTACGCTCTTCATGGCTTAAAAGCTTCTACGAGGGGGCAATATGTATGAACCAAAAATTACATGTGCTACATTATCAGAAAATAGTTATATAAGTCCCCAATGATGATTCATATCCTTTTGGAATATTTTCAAGCTCCAAAATCCATTCACAATATATATTTGTAGCCAAGACTTCCCTACTTAGCACTGTGCATGATTTTTCCTAACTTCCTGCTACATTTTAGAGTAGTTTTAACCTTTAGTGTCAAAACCGCCACCCTACTTGGATGAAATTTTGACAACCACCACCTTGTATAGAGTGGTGGTCTTGTGTGAATTTTCCAAAGAGTTCACTCATGTTTTGACGCATAATTCTCTCACTTAAATTCCATTTTTAGATGTGTTGTTTGTCCATTTTAGATGATTCCAAGGCCCAAATGCCTTATGGCAATCTATTCTTGCACTTCTATTTGTGATTGATGGTTGTTAATAGTTTGAACTCCTCTTTAATTTTTTTATGTCCTCCTTTGGCTGCCAAATGGCTTCAACCATTTCCCAACTAAATTCCTATAAATAACATGCTTTTGTGTAAGAAAAACTTGGAGAAAAATTGTATTCTTGCTATTGTAAAGTGCTTACCTTTCTTTGTTGAAATTGTCCAAGTCAATCTCAAGGTCAATTGTGCTTACACCTTTCCTCTTACATTGCTTCCTAGTCTACCGATTCAAGTTGTGTTTTCTCCCACATCCTTTTTCTTCTATTTTTCTGCATTCTCATCTATGTGACTCACATGGACACAAATATTGAAAGGATTAATTGAGGGACAATACTATTATAACTATATTTTCCATAGTTCTTCCAATATCTAGTTTGGAGGTGTTTTTGATTCATTCATGTAATTATCAATTTTTAATTTATCATTTGTAAGTTCATATCAAATATAATAGATAAATCCTTTCATAGTTTCAATTATCAAGTCATCAAGTATATCGATCAAATTATAAAGTTTGTTCTTCAACATTACCGAGGAAGTTGCAGGGAATAATAGCTTCTTTGAGGATGTGATTTATTATTTGTTTCTAAGGCAAAATCATTGAAGGTTTTATTTGAATGATTTAAATTAATTAATTGTTTATGATTTAGATTAACACCATTTATAGAAGAAATTAGCTACACCTAGTTAATTATTTCTATTAGGTTCATTTATTAGATTAGAAGTTTTGTTCTTAAAATATCATTAAAAAGTCCAAAAATATTTCATTTGTTAGATTAATCATTCATTTAATTTGTTCATTTATATATTAGAAAATACAAAAACATAGTTTAGATTTGATATTCTTTATTAGTTTGTTTTAGTTATTTAGATGCAATCACATTTCATATGACAATTACAGCCCTAAAGAACCCAAAGATTTTATCTTCAAACTAGTAATACCAAAAAACTGGTGTAAATGGCTTAAAAATTGTTTTAGGTTATTCTTGTATATGTTGACTAGAAGTGTATTTTTCACTAAAGTGTGTATTTTTAATGTTCCTATCATGTCATCTATATAATGTTATAGATTTTACAGATCATATATAATACTTTCAAAAGGTGTAAATGGTTTTGTATCTTTAATGCATCATAATTCGATTTCAAACTTTTAGAAAAATTCTAGTATTATTGATTTCATCCACAAAATATGAATTATTGTAACTAGTTGAATAATACATAAGATGTCCTATCAAATCCTAGTGGTCGCTAACCATTAATTTAATTACTCTCTTATAATACATAGTAAATAACTCTAGAGTTTGGTGTCCACTAGGGTAGTATTTAAATTCCTTAATAGAAAATGCAAGAAAAAAATTAAAGTTTGGAAATGACCTAATTATTAATGTATTTTACTCTAAATATAGGTAAAATGTCTTCCATTGTTCATGCTCTATTAAGAATAATTCCATTCATCTTAGGAAATATTTGTTGGAAGAAAAGAGATGAGGAATGGTTTGTGGAAAAATTCCCTAAAATGCCCCATGTAATGTTGTTTTTTTGTTATAGATGAAAATCACGAGGAATTTGATATTGTTCTATCGTCATAAGTTATTGATTTAGGGACACTATGTATCTAGGTGGAATGATTTTACTTTGAAAACAATAAGTTTCTTATTTTGGATATGGATTTGGATGTTTCTTTGTTCAAGAAACGGAAATGCATGTCTCTATAAACAACAAACCATATTCTTGTTCAAAATATGGTTAGAATTTGGGGATTCTAACGGATTATGACAAAACTAGTTGTTAAAATGTAGAAGACATTCAAAATGGTATAATTACAGTATTAAAAGAATTGTATCAAAATGAGAAAACATATTTTTTTTGGCATTTATTGCATATTAAAGGTTTTCTTTCACCTCCAAAATGATGCGCGAATTACTGAAGCAGGAACTTGACAAGGTCATAACTTGAGCTTCGGGTGTCCATTTGAGTCCATTTTTTTAAACCACGTGTTTCGATGAGATGAACACATTAAAACATATGCCCCACTAGTTGGGGAAAGTTTTTGAAATGTTTTTGGGCCCTAAATCCGCCATCTTGAGGCCAAAAATTAGGATTTAAGTTATAGTTAAGTTTTTTCCTATTTTTGAGCATTAGTTAATTTTAGTCTAATAGTTGCATTATGAGTTAGAAAGTTTGAAATTCCTCTAATTTAGGGATGTAGAAGACGTGTGGAAATTTTTGTGCATGTAGGAATAAGCATGTAAACTTACTAAGAATAGCAGGTTCTAGTAACTCGCTAAAAATAGTAATTTCCGCCACTTAGAGTAGATTTAGTCGAGTTAGTTAGAGTTTACTTAGAAACTCAAGTTGGGAGTTATTTTCCTATTTAGGAAACATTGTAATTCATTATTAAGGAATGAAGAAGGAGATCTATTTTCTTTGGAGTTCATATTATTTGCAATAAATCAAGTTGGTTAGAATTTGGCTACATTACAAAACATGCCAAGTTGTCTACTATCTTGAGGCGAACATATTTAGATAAATTGAAGATAGACCCATATAAATCAAAATTGCATGGGTTGAAAAGGAATACTAAATCAACTAGGTATTTTGAGGCTAGTGTAATAGAAGAGATATTTTATTCTTACTACCATAGAATAAAAGGAGACAACAAAATGAGAGAGAAAGTTCTACACTATTTGAGAAATAAACATCTAGCTAATATTGTATTGACATCCCACAATGAATTCAATGTAATTAAAAAATTTAAATTGTATGAATCATACAATCACCATTTTTCTATATTGTTGGGTGAAGAGAGCAATGGAAAAATAAAATTTTATTCCCATATTGGGAAAAAATGGAAAAATGGAAAAAATATCATGAGGTGGAAGAATTTATTCCCATTGTGGCTCATACAATATTAGATAACTATGTCATGTCACCTGGAAGGAAATATACCGAAAGGATGAAAGTCACATAATTTTTTTCTTATAAATGTCCATATCCATTCCATCTTCCATCAACTTTATCAGCTATTTCTTCAACTAATCCTTTGAATTTTGAATGTGTGATAGCTAATATTTGTAATTTGGCTAGTGATATTTTTTCTCGATATCATAATGGAGATTCTAATGATTATCATAACCAATGTGATGGATTGTATTTATTATTATTCTAATACCAACTAGTTATTCAAAAAATTTAAGCGACACATTACAAAGATACATGGAAAAGGTTAAATACATTGGATTATCAATTATGGATGGATGCTACTGAGACTCTACGATAGCAACGTGATATTAAAAAATTGTGTCTTATGTAAATAATATCTTGTGTACAACCATGATAATAACGATGATTATAAGGAAGATGTCACTATAGATTAGATGGAAAAACTACCACAAAAATTGATAAGTGCACGTGAAATTGGCCTAAAAGGAAACATCCATCCTTTTGTTTCCAAAATGTTGTATGAGTTCTAGGATGATATGTTCACTCGATGTTGTTCGAAAATTCTCTCGGTACTAATGTTTTATAGATGGCAAAGTGTCGCACTTCATGCATTGGTGGATTCCAAACTATCTGTTATTTTTATTGTTAAGACACATAGTCAAGAAATTTTTCTAAAACATTACTATTCTCATATGAAGAAAGGTTCTTCTCTAAAAAAACTTGGAGAATTGATTTTGTTTAATGGATTTTAACCTAAATATGCTACTTATACAATTATTGTTTATAAAGACAACCAAAAAGATATAAAATATGATGTACAACCATTTCACCGTGACACTACACAACCAATTCAACATGGTGATTTAATTTCAATCATTTTATAAATATGTTTAATGAGATTTATCTTCAATTTCCATGGTTTTCAATTTTTTTAACAAAGTTATGCTTTTTCGATTCGGATGACAGACATGGAGGATGCGGGCACATTGGCCATGCATACGCCATCAAATCCAAGCATGTTAATCATGTGAATTTACCAAAAACCCACTAATAAGCTCCACAAATTTATAAGACAATAAATTATTATGCGAGACAACCAATAAGGCCCAAAAATTATATGAAACACTATTGTTGAGTTGTGAAGCTTAATTTCTTCACAAATAACATGCTTTATTAACTTGCTAGAATACACAATGAATAAAAGCATCGGTTGGGTAATCACGTCGGTCACATGGGGACTAGTATCGGTCAAAACAAGTAGAACTGGTATCGGTTAGGGTAACCAACATTAGTTACATGTGCATGATTATTTTATTTAACTCATGAGAATTAGATCTAACCTTTGATATAAAATTGATCTAATGGTTGTAATTACATAGCTAAAGTGCCCTAAGTTTGTATATGTATATATAAGATAGAAAGCTAGGTTAGAACATAATAATTGGGAGAATTGTAAGAAGGAATTTTTTTAGAGAGAAAAGGAGAAGTTTGTGAGGAAGAAAGTATTGTACATCGGGAGAGGTGTGGAAGATTGAATATCTTCATTGTATATCATCTCTGAAATTTTTATTAATATATTGGTTTTTTCTTGGTGGACATAGCCCACACTGGGTGAACCATGTTAAATCTTGTGTATTGTTTCTTCTAGTTTATTTCCATATTAATTTCTTGTATGCTTAGATCTGAATAATATATCTATACAACTGGTATGATTAACCCCAACAACCTGGTATCGAGATCCTTTTTTTTGAGGGTTTTTGTGTTGATAAATTTATTCACAGAGGTATTTATGATTGAGTGGGAGCTACACAACAATAGAGGAAGATGGAAAATACAGAGTTGAAAAAATTGACATCCAAAATTATCAATTATGGAAGATGTAAGTGAAATATTATCTATATCAAAAACATTTATACCTACCATTAGATGAGAAGGAAATACCTACAAATATGACTAATGAAGAATGGAAAATTCTTCACATAAAGGCTATAGGATATAAAATATTGATCCTGATAGCATATGTGGCTTCAAATATTACTGAAGTTGCAACCACGGTAGAGTTGACAAAATATTTAGCTCATTTATATGAAAAACTTAGTGTTTCAAATAAAGTTTATTTGATAAAGAAATTATTTAATTCAAAGATGCAAGAAGGTGAATTTGCATCAAGTCATTGGAATGATTTTTGTTCTATTATAAATCAATTAAAATTAGTGAATATTTTGTTTGATGATGAAGTGAAAAACTTTTATTTCTATGATATTTTCCAGATAGTTAGGATAACTTGGTAATGGTTATTAGTAATACAACATCTTCTACTAATATTTTAAATTTTGATGATGTGGTTAGTATAATCTCGAATGATAAAATATGCGGGAAAAATATAGGAGAATTATCATCTAGAAATGCTTTAAATGTAGAAATTAGAGGAAGGAATAAGGAGAGATCCAAGAGAAATAATAATGGGAAATCAAAGTCTAAGAATGGTAGATCTAAATCTAGAGGTAAAGGAATAACCTATTGGAATTGTGGAAAGAAAGGACATGCAAAGAAGGATTTTTGGTTCAAGGAAAACAAAGAGAATGTACCAAAGAAAGGTAAATAAGTGAACGTTGCTACATCGAGGTAATGCAAGATGCCCTTATTCTCTCCTTGGATAATAAAATTGAATCTTGGGTTTTAGATTCAGGAGCTTCTTTCCATGCTACCCTTAATAAAGTTTATTTTAGAAATTATGTCTAGGGTAATTTTGGGCCTATTTATTTAGGAGATGATGAACCATGAAATATTATTGGTAAGGGATAATTTCATCTTAAATTACAGAATTGAAATACATGGATATTGAAATATGTGAGGCATGTGCCTAGCCTTAAGAGAAATATTATTTCTATAGGACAACTAGGTGAATATGGTTACTTGGTTACATTCACAACCGACTCTTGGAAGGTTACCAAGGGATCTCTTGTTGTAGCAAGAGGAAAGAAGGTAGGAACATTATATTTGTCTACTTATATTTTTTTATTCATTTTCTATGACATATACTTCAGATTCAGATGCAAGCATGTGGACATAGTCAACTAGGCCATATGAGTCAAAATGGGATACATGTCTTAAAGGCTAGAGGTAAGTTATTAGATTTGAAAGATGTAGACCTTGATTTCTATGAGCATGGTATATTTGGAAAGAACAAAAGAGATATATTTCTCAAAGTTAGGTCAACAAAGGAGTAAAAATTAGAGCTTGTGCACTTAGATGTGTGGGTACTAGCCTGTAGCTTCTCGTGGAGGATCCTAATATTATGTGACTTTCATTGATGATGCCACAAGAAAGGTATTGCTTTATTGTATAAATTTAAATATGATGTTTTTGAGAATTTTAAAAGATGGAAATCCCTTATGGAAAATGAATCAAATTCAAATTTAAAATGCCTAGATCTTACAATGGTGGTGAGTATTATAGTAAGGCTTTCAATGATTATTTTCAGTCAATGAAATACTCAAAGAAAGAATGGTTCCTAGAATACCACGGGAGAATGGTGTTACTTGAAAGAATGAACGGGATGATCATGGAATGTGCAATAATCATGAGGATACATGTTGGATTACGCTTGCAGTTTTGGGCAAAAGCAATAGACAAAAAATTTTATTTAATTAACCATGGGCCTTCAAGTGCACTGGGTCATGGAATACTAGAAGAAGCTTGAACTAGAAAAGAGGTAGATATTTCTTTTTTTAGAGTATTTGGTTTAGAATATTTTGTGCATGTTGATAAATAAAATAGAAAGATGTTGGATGCTAAATACACAAGATGTAATTTTATTGGTTATGGATCTGGTGATTCTAGTTTTTATTTTTGGGATTTAGAAGATTCTATGATTTTTAAGAGTCGTGACATTAAATGGAATGAAAAAAATGTATATGGATCAAGTTTTGGTACCCAAAAATGAACCAGTAGAAGAGTTTTGGATGAAAATGCATTCTCATATTTAAAATTCACACCTACATGTTTACACAGTAATCGTTATCAATTGACCCTTTATGACATCGGTTTCCTAAACCATTTTCAGAAATAGGTGACCATCGTCAGTCACTATTTGAGATTGATACAATTTTTTAGAATGAGCATATTGAGCCTTCAACATGCCAAATATCAGTGAGAAGGTCACAAAGGGTAAGTATACCTCCATAAATATTTACACCTTCCTTATCTTATTTATTATTGACTAATAGTGGTGAGACAGAAAGTTTTGAAGAAGAAATGCAGGATGAAACCTAAAAATAGTGGGAGCATGGCATGGATGAGGATATGGAATCCTTGAAATAGAATCAAACTTGTGATTTGGTTAAGTTGTTAACAGGTAAAATAATATTGCAGAATAAATGGGTTTATAGGATCAAGGAAGAAGAGGGTGGATAGAAAAGATACAAGGCAAGGCTTGTGGTAAAAGGATTTGCATAGAAATCAGGTATTGAATTTGGTGAGATATTTTCTCCTGTAGTAAAAATGAATTCTATTCATACTGTATTGAGTTTAGTTGTAGTAGAATATTTACATTTAGAGAAACTTGATGTCAATATGGATTTCCTTCATGGTGATTTAGAGGAAGAGATTTATATGCAGTAGCCACTTGGTTATGAAGTCAAGGGTAAGGATAAACTTATGTGCAAGTTGAAAAAGAGCTTGTATGGGCTCAAGCAAGCCCCAAGGCAATGGTATATGAGGTTTGATAGTTTCATACATGAGCATGGTTATATGAGATGTGAATCTAACCATTGTGTTTATTTCAAGAAACTAGAAAATAGAAGCTATACTATTTTTGTTATTGTATGTGGATGATATGGTTATTGCGGGATCTAGTATGCAGGACATTAGTGAGCTTAAATAAAAGTTAGCACATACATTTACAATGATGGATTTAGGAGCTACAAAGAAAATCCTTGGCATGTAAATTCATAGAGATAAGAAGAAAAGGAAGTTATATTTGTTTAAGGAACATTATATCAATAAGTTTTGGAAAGGTTTAATATGCATAATTCAAAACCTTTAAGTACACCTATGGTTGGATATTTAAAATTGAGTAAATATTAGTTTCCTACATTACATGAGGAGGTCGAGTACATGACATGAGTTCCATATGCTTCAGAATTGGAATTCTTATGTATGCTTATGATTTGTACCAATCTAGACATTATACAAGAAGTGGGAGTTGTCAAGTATATTTATGGACAATCTAGATATAGAGCATTGGAAAATAATCAAATGGATTCTCGAGGTATTTAAGAGGGACATTCAATATGTAGTTATGTTATGGAGGGTTAGATACTTCTTTATATAGCTATGTTGATTCAGATATGGATGGAAATTTGGATGGTTGGAGAAGAACCACTTTGGATATGTATTCACAAAGTAGGTGGGATGATAGCTAGATATATTTCTATATTTCATAATGTTGTGGCCTTTTTACCATAGAGCTGAATATGTAGCATCTACGAGAGGCTAGCAAAGAGATGATATGGATGAGAAGGTTCATGAAAGAGTTAGGAAAGGAGAAAGAGGATTTTAGATTTTATAGTGATAGTCAAAGTAGAATTCATATGGAAAATAAATCAATGTTTCATTCAAGAACGAAACATATTCAGTTGAGATATCACTTCATACGGTAGGTATTGGAGGATGGACAAGCTGAAACTAGAGAAAATTCATACAAATAAGAACCCTATGGATATGCTAACGAAGTCATTGGAAAAGGATAAGTTGGAGCTACATTCACATTTTGTTGGTCTTCGAGTTTGAGACTTGAAGAGGAATAAATAGGCCAAGGAAAGGATCTAAGAATGGAGTTGTATGGTACAGTGCAGTAATTTATCTCTAAGTGGGAGATTTTTGAGTTGTGAAGCTTAATTGCTTCACAAATAGCATGCTTTATTAACTTGTTGGAATACACAATAACTGGTGTCGGTTGAATAACCTTTTTCAGTCACTTTAAGACCGACATCGGTCAAAGCAAGTAGGAACTAGTATCAGTTAGGGTAACCAAGATCGATTACCTATACGTGATTGTTTTATTTAACTCGGGGATTTAGATCTAACCTTTGATATAAAGTTGACCTAATGGTTGTAATTTCATAGCTAAATTTCCTAAGTTTTTATATGCATATATAAGATAGAAATCTATGGTTATAACATAATAATTGGGAGAATTGTAAGAAGGAATTCTCTGAGAGAGAAAAAGATAAGCTTGTGAGGAAGAAAGTATTATACATCCGGGAGAGGTTTGGAATATTTCATATCTTCATTATATATCCTTTTTGAAGCTTTGATTAATATATTGTCTATTTCTTAGTGGATGTATCTCACACTGTGTGAAGCCCGTTATATATTGTGTATTGTTTCTCTTGGTTTAATTTTGTATTAATTGCTTGTATTCTTAGATTTGAATAATATATATGTATAATTGTTGTGATTAACCCCAACATATATGATATCCATGTGTATTTTACAAAAAAATCATTTATAAGGCCCACAAATATATAGGAAACAATAACTATGAGACATTAATTCAAATGCTTGACTTAGGTTCAAAAAAAAGTTTAAGTAAATTCATTTGTAAGCTACAATAACAATTTAAAATGAAGTATATAGAGCTTAGTGGACTCTATGCATCCACATTCAATACAAAAATGGTTTGAATAAAAAACCTTACATTCATCAATATCTCGTTGATTTACAATTGCATACTATCTACAATGTTTCACTAATTCACTATTGCATACTGACTACTTATATTGAATTAACATTGTTTTGGATTCAACATAATCATAAAAAGAACTACATATGACTTGATCGAGATCATACCTATATAAACCAACACTTGGTTATCCTCATCAAGGTTGTCTAGCTAGGTGTAGTTCAGCCCAATGATGGCATAGCCTAGTGATGCAAATCCTCATCAATAGATGAGGATTGTTCTCTACCAAATGGTGGTTTAATGAATATAAGAGTAGCTTAATAGCCACTAAATTGTAATTATAAGACATAATAATTTATATTGTACTTACCATATCACCACGAGAAACCAATATGTTTATCCATTTAAGTTTTCCATAGCATGAAATCAATTACAAATTGATTAATGTTTATTTCAAATACATTATGCTCACATTTTTAATAGGAAGAAATAGATTATGAATTTATGATTGTTTATTTGAAATAGATCTTGCATAAATGGATCTAGAAGTGTGTAAAGGTGATGTAATTTAAGCCGCAATTTCAATTAGTAACTGTTAGTCGTAAGCTAAAATGTTGTTTATTTCAAGTGGTTGTAATTGATATGTGGCCAATTAAAATAACTTTTTTTTACTTCCCTACAAGTAACGATAAAAGTTATTTAATTATTTTGGATATGTAGGGTCTACTATATGGGATAAATAAAACATATAATAGGAATATGTCATTCAAGTTTGTTATGAAATTTGTCAACTTGAGGTGGCCTGTCAGATTTTATAAAATTATTATTACCATACCGTGAACGGGATTCTAGTCGACAATCTCATTTCTATTGATGTTAAAAATATATCAACGGGATTTAATAAAAAAATATCAACCGTATTGAATCGAATACTTACTTGGGGAAAGGAACATTGCAATATAGTCAATTGAATAGAAATAAGAGACCTAGAAAAGGTTTAGAGTAGAAATAATTTTTTATACAATTCGAAAAACACTTTGTGTATTACATTAGGTGCAAAGGGAAACCCTCCTGAAAATTTTATGGTGGGTATGAAAAGAAGACACAAATATTATACAAAAGATAAATGGTTTATGGTTGATTTTTACAAAAAAACCACAAATAGTGTTTCGGGGAATTGAATGTGGTAGAGGGCATCAAATACTTGCAGCAAGAAAATGCTAAATAACTATTTATCTTTTCATAATGTTGTTATGATGGTACTACTTAACATTGTCAATAATATATACATACATATGTTATTATGAAAGTACTACATAACTCTATTATATTATGATGAGATTGTTGAAATATAAGTTGGGTGGATTTATATTTTCATTGATTATAAGCTGACAGTATGATTGAATAACTTCTATGGTGAATTATCAGAAAAACTTGCCCTTGAAAAATTATAAAATAGTATTTTTTTACATTGTTCATAAAATAAATATAAAATTATATTGTATATACTTAATTATTTTTAATATTTTTAATATAATTAATATATAAATAAATCTCTAGAAAAATTGATGGTCACATCTATAATATGCAAGTCATATGTGATGATTATTTCAAATATTTGAAACTATTTTAAGGATAAAAACAATAAAGAATATTCTAAACAAACATCAAATTTAACACCACGTTTTATCCTTTTTTGCAACCCGCGTAAAAATGAAGATGTTTGTTATCCCTTATAAAAAATAAACAAATAAACATGTGATAAATAATACCTAGCATCCACTAGAATGTATAAAACAAAAACATGCTTTGTATTTAACAAAGCATGAATAATGCTTAAAGGTCATTAGCCCATTTAAAACATAAAAAATTCTTTATATAAAAAGTATAAATAATGGTGGTGCACTGCTTAGCCCTTTTAAAATAGAAACATGTTTTGTAAATAAAAAATCATAAATAATTCCTAGCGATTTGTTATCCCATATAAAACATATATAATTTTTGCTTAGTCCAAAATATAGACAATGCCTAGTAGATGCTAGCCCATATAATGGATTCCAATATTTGACTTTTTAGATTCTAATATATGGGACTTTGGAGTGTAGTAAATTCTAATATATGTGATTTTGAATTCCAATATATGTGATTTTGGATTCCAATATATGTGATTCTGGATTCCAATATATGCGATATTGGAATCCAATATGTGTGATTTTGGAGTCCAAATAATTCCAATATTTAACATTTTGGAATCCAAAACAAGTAGTTTTGGATTCCAATATTGGCTATATTTTTTACTTTGGGACTGGAATAAGTCCCAATTTAGTGAAATAAGCATCTAAACTATAATCTTTGAACCCTCCACCCTCATCTATAAGCCCTAAACGCTAAACCCTAAACCATGTACCCAAAGTTATAAACCTTAAACCCTAAACCCTAAACCTTAAGCCCTAAATGCTAAATCTTAAACCCGAAACCCTAAACCTAAAACTATGAGATCTAAATGTTAAACCATAAACCCTAAAAACTAAAAACTAAATCCTATATGTTAAACCCTAAACCCTAAACCATGATCCCTAAACCCTAAACTCTACGACCTAAAACCTTAACCATTAACCCTTAACCCTAAGAAATTATAAGTTTTTTAGATTTTTATTATTTCTTATACTTTAAATTTATTTTAGTAAATATAAGAAATTAGGGTCACTATGCACCTTATGGAACTAATCTCACAACTCCATGAGGCACGATTTAGGAGATAGTTTTTATAGTATACTCTAGTCAAGATACATAGGTAGTTTTCAAGATTTCAGCATTCGGTCTAAAGCATTTAGCATTTAAATTCTATAATATAAACCCTAAACCTAGGGTCCTAAACCTAAACCTCTAGCCCTTAATCCTAAACACTAAACCCTAAACCATTATCCCTAAATCCTAAATCCTAAACCCTAAACACTAAACCCTAAGCTCTAAACCACAAACCTTAAACATTCAGCCCTTACATGTAAGCCCTAAACCCTAAAATGTAATACTTAAGCCCTAAACCCTAAGCCTTAATCCCTAACCCTTAACCATGAACCATGAGCCCTAAATGTTAAACCCTAAACACTAAACCCTAAAAACTAAATCCTAAACCCTAAAACCTAAACCCTAAACATTGAATCCTAAACCTTAAACCCTGAGCCCTAAACCCTAAATTTTATGACCTAAACCCTTAAACCTTAACCCCAAGACCAAAACCCTAAACTATAAACCATAAAACCAAAAACCAAAATAATAAACCCTAAATCTTAAACACTAAATCTTGAGCCCTAAACACTAAACCCTTAAACATAAACCCTAAACACTAAACCCTAAACCCTAAACCCTAAACCCTAAACCCTAAACCTTGAACCCTAAGCCTTAATCCCTAAACCCTAAACACTAAATCCAGAACCTTGAGCTATAACCCCTAAACCTTAAACCCATAGCTGTGAACCATGAACCTTAAGACATAAACACTGAACATAGAACTCTAAAGCCTAAGTATTAAACCTTAAACCCTAAACCCTAAGCCTTAAACCCTACACCCTGATCCTTGAGCCCTAAAACCTAAACCCTAAACCCTAAACCTTGAACCTTAAGCCCTAAGCCCTAAACCCTAAACCCTAAATCCATAGCCCTGAGCTCTAACCCCTAAACCTTAAACCCGTAACTCCAAACCCTAAACCCTAAGCAATAAACCCTAAACCATGAACCCTAAACCATAAGCCTTAAACCCTAAACCATAAACTCTAAGCCTTGAACTCTACACCATGATCCCTAAGCCATAAAACATAAACCAACCCTAAACCTTAAACCATGTACCATGAGCCCTAAGTAAGCCCTAAACCCTAAACCCTAACTCCTAAACCATAAACTCTAAACCTTAATCCCTAATTGCTAAATCCTAATCCCTAAACCATGAGCCCTAAATGATAAACCCTAAACCGAAAACCTAAAAACTAAATCATAACCCCTAAACCCCAACCCCTAAACTATAAACCATAAAGCGTAAACCCTAAACCTTAAACCCTAAATCCTAATCCCTTAACAATAAACCCTAAACCTTGAACTCTTTGACCTAAACCTGTAACCCTCAACTATAACCCTAAGACCTAAACCCTAAAAAATGAACCCTAAGCCCTAAAATCAAAATAATAAACCCTAAATCCTAAACACTAAATTGTGAACTCTAAACCCTAAACTCTTAACCCTTAACCCTAAACTCTAAACCCTAAACCCTAAACCTTGAACCCTCACCACGAGCGCTAAACCTTAAACACTAAATCTAGATCCCTAAGCTCTAACCCATTAACCTCTCGTATATTTTCATTACGTCTCATGAGTGAGTTCATATTTTTAATATTAATAATAGGACCATATTTCCTAGTCTCGTTCCTAGAACCATCATTGATTCTTCTTGTCAACTACCTTATTTATGAGAGGTGAGACAAGTAACTAAATGGATATAACATCTACCTTATTCCTTAAAATGCATATTACACATCTCTGTCACAAACCTATTTATCCCCAAATATACTTACACTCTTGAATGACAATTTCATCACTCTCGAAACAAATTTTACATTTCTCATATTTCGTGTATGGTATTATGCAATCTAGGATGACCCATTAGAAGATGGAAAAAATAACCATTGCAAATGAAAAATTAATCTCAAAGGAAATGGAATAAACATAAACAATATACCAACACAGAGGTGTAGGATTAGAACCGAATTTCCTACAGTATCCTCTCCTTTGGAGAAAGAGAATGCTCTTCTACTATTGGAATGGATAACAAATTTGACAAAAATTCTTTAAGTGATGAAAATAAACATATAAACAAGGGAATGTATAAGAACACATATGGGTTATCAATCGCCTAATAAATATTTCTTGTTTAGTTCTAAATGGGGTCAACTAGTATATGGCTTAGTGACCTTCATTCATCGATAACTCCTTCATGATAAACCCATGGTTTAAAAGTTCCTTCAAAAGATAGGGGTAGTCATCAATCCTAGTGAAGGGTGTGATTTGATTTCAAACAACTTGAAATGCATAAAAATTTAGAGGTCATAACACGAAGTTAAAAATATCACTATTGTTGTAAATGAAATCCAAGTAATGGTGTCTCCCCTGTATGTAAGGATCGAGAACTAATGGGGTTTGTTGCGGGATTGTAAATTAAGGAATCATCGAGTCTCTAAATTAGAATGTCATTACATCTAAAGAAACATTTTCAAACATTGGAGTAATTCATCTTGGAATATAAAATTGAACCTCACAAATACTCTCAAATTTCCATCTTACACAAGCATTGGACATATCAAGCTTTTATCTTCAAATGAAACATTTGTTCCGAAACTTGAAAGAATTATTCAAAAGAGCATTGAAAAAAATCAAAACTTGTTAGTATCATAATCACTGGACCCAAAAATACCCTTGGACTTGTTATTCTCAATTTATAAAACTCTTGGAGCTCCAAATATTTCAAAAGTTATAAAAAAAGGATATCATTGTATTGGGTGACATTTCTTTATACCAAATTGTTCTCAGATATCTAGAATTTTCCTCCTTCAAAATATCAGCAGATGAAAGGTGTCAAATTATGATGACTCTCTTTGAATGTTCTACCTACGGAAGCAGATAAAACATTTTCAATTGAATTTTATTTTTCAATACTAATAAGAATGGATAAGAGACATAACATTATAGTGAGTGAGACCATAAACCCTAATCCCTAAACTGTGAACCCTCAAACCTTAACCCTAAACCCCGAGCCATAAACCCGAACTCTAAACCCTATACACTAAACCCTAGGCCTTAAACCCTAAACCCTAATCCCTATACCGTATACCCTAAACCCCGAGCCTTAAAACCTAAATCCTAATCCCTAATGCCTAATCCATAAACCCTAAACCCTAAACCCTAAATACTAAAACCTAAACCTTAAACCATAAACCATAAACCATAAACCACAAACCTTAAAACTTAAACCCTAAGCCCTAAGTCCTAAACCTTGATCCTTAAACCCTAAAGCATAAACCATGTGCCCTAAACCATAAACCATGACCCTTAATCCTTACACCCTAATCCCTTAACCCTAAACCATAAATCATAAACCCTAAATCCTAAGCCCTAAAACTTAAACCATAAACCATAATCCCTAAACCTTAAACCCTCATCCCTAAACCCTAACCCTTAACCCTAAACCTTAAACCATGAGCCCTAAACCCTCAACCCTAAACCATGAGCCCTAAACCCTAAACACTAAACTTGAGCCTTAAACCCTAAACCACAAATATTAAACCCTATAATATAAACCCTAAACCATGAGCCCTAAACTATAAAACCTAAACCCTTAACTCTAAATTGTGAGCCCTAATCCCCGAGCCTCGAGCCTTGAGCCATATACCCTAAAACCCTATTTTAACCATCCTAAACCCTAAAACCTAAACATGGAGCACTAAAATCTTAGCCCTAAACCCTAAAATATGATCCCTAAACCCTAAAGCATGAGCCCTAAACTCTAAATCGTAAACCCCGATCCCTAAACCTTAAACCCTAAGACCTAAACAATATTCGTACATATTTCTATATTTTCTTAAACAATTTGAAGATTATCCTGGCATCACCTCTAGATCCTTAATATATTTTTTAACCTCCCAAAAGGTGTTTGATTAGCTCAGAATGGCATTTTTAGGCCTCTAGAGGAAGTTATCTTCCATCAAGTCACACTGAACTCATCAATCATCGTATCCAATCATCCTTGCACATTGAAAAAAACTTTTAAAAAACTTTGTTAATAATTTATTTTGATCCAGGTTGAGAGTGGTACTGAGGTAGGCTAGTTAGAGGAAGGACACACCATTGACCAGGAAGTGAAAGATGCATTCCCTAAGCTTGTAAAGTAGGTACTCATCCATAGTATGATTTTACCATATTCTAAGACAAAATTAGGGATTCAACTCCATGCTCATGGGAAAATTCATGAGTCCATATATTCGATCAGTTGTCACTACCTTTGAGAGTTGTGAGGTTTGTAAATTCTAATTTTGACACATTTAACACTCTTAAAAATGTCAATAACCAATCCAAAAGGCCCCAAAACCTAAACAATGACTATATTCTTTCAAAAAATAGATATCGATTGTATAAATTGAATTGTGAAGGATTCATCATATTTAAAGGTGAAATGTGGAGCTCAAGGAGTGACTTGATGATCATCATATCCTGACTCTATCATTATACCTAAATCTCTCCAAAGAACAAGCTAAAATGAGTTACTCATGCCACCGAGGTATACAAGACCATCATGCATGAAGTATTAAGGCATCGCCTATCTCCATAAGATACATATGAGTAATTAAATGTATGATAATATTGAATTTGATTATATGAAAGGATGATTTTAGATCCAAGAAATGTGAAGGGATGATCTTTATATAGAGAACCTTGTTTCTAAGAATGAGCAATCATCTAAGTTGACTTTATACAATTCACTTGGTACTATTCGTAAAAACTCATTCAACACCTAGTAGTGTAATCAAACCTTAAGGAGGAGGAACATTACATTCACCTCGTTTTTTCCATAAGATAGGAATCCCATTCAGGGAATAATCCTCTATCTACAAAGTGAGGGTCTCATTTTATTAAGAAGTAGAAAAGCATCATAGAGCTGATTTTTGGTCACTAAAGTGAGTTATGGACAAAATTTCAAAATTGGTACCAATTAAAGTAGTGGTAGGGCCAAAATCCAATCTAGAAGGTCAAAAACCCTACAAAATGACTATATGTTTTTCCAAAATAAATACGGACTACAATATATACCTAAAAGTAATAGGTCATTGATAAAATTTTGAAAATGAGTAAGTACTAACAAAATTAGATTTTGACTACATGACCACTTCCATCAAGTGTAGAGTGACCCTAACTTCTTATATTTACTCAAATATATATGGCTCCTTTGAGCCCTTATAAACTTCATATAGCTCGAAATGCATATGTGTTTCATAGCACTAGAAACACGTACGCATTTTAGGTTCGTGAAACAACGAACCAAAGAAAACATAACGCACTTACGTTTTTCTTGTTTTTTCTTTCTTGTCCACTTTTATCCCCTAGATTGGTGCACTTACTCTTACCTCCTCATGAGTATCTCATTCAATAGAAGTTATGAAACCTCTCTTCTTGTAAATAGATATTTTTTAAATATAAAACATGCACATACTTACAAAATATATCTAGTAGTTATATACATAGCCTGCATTGTTACCACTCTTCATTATATATGTTGTTTGTCACTATATTTTTATTGATAACATATCTTATCTACTTTTTACACACATGCATTCATGAGATATATTGATCTTGATGCATGACAGCCAGATTTTTAAATGCTAATAGAATATAGCGTGATGCCTTACATTATTCTCTTAGGGTAATCCCTCGACACTATACATGTGTTATTGTTTCATTATATTTATGTACACGTTATATTTTAGACTAAAACTAATAACACGTGTATTTTGTAATGCTGAAATATCTTATTTAGTGTGTTTTCTTACTAATTCTATTGCTTTAATAACTATTTGAAATCATTATTTCCTATGCATGGTTTCTACTTTCTTGTGTTACTACTTCTTTACTTCATTATATGTGACTTGCATACCTTGATCATCTTATGATGTCATGGGTGTCCTAAGGTTGTGGTTCTATTCCTTTATCATGTTACATACTTCTATTGTATGTGGCCTAAGTGCCTTTATTATCTTGTGATATTGTGGGTATCCCATGTTTGTGTATCTATACATTGATATGAATTCTCTCTACATGATATGACTTATTTCTGCTGATTTGATTATTGATTTGTCTTTATTCTCATTCTATTACATTTTTACTATTGTTCTTATTACTATCACTACTATTGATGTTCTTGTTGTCATATTTGTTTGTCTATGGACATGCCATGTTACGCATGATGTGTAACCTATTTTATAAGTACGGAGTTTCCAATGGTGGCCACCACTTCATCATTCCACACTCTTTTATAGCTTTAAAGAAGTAATTTATCCATAGGACTTATTTATGAACATTAAATTTTTCATCACTATTTGTTTATGTAAGCCTGTACATTTCTATTTCATAGTGGACTATGGTCCTAACTAAACTATAAGATCTCGAAACCTTCCATCTAAGAAGATTCTTCTAATTTAATAATAATTATGTGATTTAATTCAACTTCCTATGTTTTCCATAATGTGAATATATAACCAACGAAATACCATATAATAAATTCAAATACACTTCATAACTCACTTCACACTTTCATAATATACTACTAAAAATATTAATACTAAATCACTTGAGGATATCTAAAATATCCCTAAAGTAGATGGAGATCATTTATAGTAGGAACTACATTAATTTAGAAACACTCAACCATGTCTACAAGTCTATCTTCCTCCATTTACAAGAACTAAAAGGTATTAAATCCATGATTTAGAAGGATCAAGTAACTCAATAGTTTTCAACGGTTTTTTTAGAAAACTCTTAAATCTAGTAGGATTCATATCATATCACACTATTAATATGTCGGGTATAATTCTCTTCTCTGTTGCTAACCTACTATCCTTGTGCCCGATAGACCAAAGGTCACACAAAGGGGTAAGCTTATATTTCATCACCTACACTAGGATAACTACATGAGGATTTATCCCACTTGAGGGTATGTGATATAAACATCAAATAGTGTATTAGGAGTTGACTATCAATGGTTTTGATAGGTTAGGAGGAGTTTATTTTAGCTTTAGTGACATACTGATGAAACACATTCTGAGAAATATAACTCTATACGATATTACAAATTCCCTCTTCACATAGGTCTAAAACCATACCGAATAATCCATGACCATACCACATTCTAGGAATATTTATATGATCTTGGAAAGGTGTAGTTTCAAAGTTCCATTTAAGAGGTAAAGTAATTCCAAGTTTATATAAACTCATCCATCTAATTTGCAAATTGAAATCCTACATATGTCACTCTATGAAGCTAAATATGTATCCCTTTATTTTTTTCAAGCAATCATCTTATCATTATAATGTATTTTCAAGTCTTAATCCATTATTTTGAATGTGCATGGTTAATGCCAATTAATTATTTCAAAATAATATCATGTAATAAACCATTACATATTATATTTTTTTATATTACATCTTATAATTTTAGGGTGTAAACAATTTCTACAAGAGGTATTTCGATCCGAATTGATGTCAATGTTGGATGGTTTCTCTATATATAATTAGGTTGTTGTTAACAAGTTTTAGAGATACAAGACTATTAACATTGTAAATGAGAAGTAAAAAATGAATCATTTATGGATCTTATCAACTTCCCACACTTACTTTAATTCATTTTCTAAAAATATTTTTCATCCTTTATTCCTCTCGAGTAGCTGACTTAGGTTATATTCTTAAAACATATCCACCCAATCCTTCTTCACATGCACTCCATGTCCTTTGTTTTGAGTAATTTCCTTATGCCATTATTGGAACTCATCACTTCCTTTCTATTTGTAGCGAGGCCCAATGCAATGTTGGAACTAGTAAAAGAGGAGGTCTATACCACATTCCAACCCAATCCATTTTTAATTCAATGATAACTTCTACCACAGCCTTAGCTCTTCTTAATGAAAAATTGTAAATTTGGAGGACAGTTGGCTCCTTTCTCTTCATTGTATAAGACAATGATTCCTATTTACTGATTACAAAATTTTATGGCCAAAGATGTTTTTGGGATATGATTTTTATGTATGCATTTAGGAAAGTTACAAAAATTGCATCATATTTTTCTACAAGGTTTATACCGTATACCCATCTTCTAAATTCAATAACAATACTAGATGATTTTTATAGTTTAAGCGAATATATAGTCCAAACCTATACTTTTGCTTATCCTCAAATTCGATGGTGTGATCATATGAATTTATTTAATTTTGTAATGCGGATGTGGAAACACGTATATAGACATATAATACAAAATTATTGACCAAAACATTGGTCTCATGTGGTATTCAGATTCCATATAAAAAGAAATCACAAAGGATATTTTTTTGTTCCTCATTTTCCATCACAAAGGCCTCTACAAACTATTTCCCATTTTCTATATCATAAGGGAGGTCACAAGAAATCCTTAATAGTACCCACATGAATATTTTTCTAAAATAAACATATTGTAAATGGAAGATGGTTTTACAGTAAGCCAATAGAAGATTTCTAGCAAAACATGCATCTAGGATCCTCTTTTCAATTTTTTCCTTATCTGTCTCCTAAGTTTCCTTCTCTTTTATGATTTTTTCAATTTCTCTTTCCAATTTGGCTATTTTTTTGTCATTTAAATTATTTTTCCTAGATTTTAGAATCTAGTTTTAAGCATCGTATTACAGTATAATTTTGGAGCGTGTCTTTCCACGTGGCTCCTTCTACTGAGTCTCTTTATGTGTAATAGGTGGATTTTGGGTTTCTTGATCGGGATCTTCAAAAATTTCTTCTAAATCAACATGTGATGGCCTAAAATGTTTTTGGTAGATATTATATCTATAACTTCCTTTTGGGTGGGTGGTGGATTTGTATTTGGTTAATTGATTGCCTCCATAATATCTAGCTTTTGGAGTGCTTGGATGGTCTGATCCTTCTCTTTTAATGCTTGCTTTAGGAGAAGAATTTCTCTCCTCTATTCTTCAATAACCCTCTCAGCATTAGAAAAATTTAATGCATATTTTAATTCTCTACTTTTATTTGGTGGAGGTGATATATTCTCAACTTCTTCTTTAATTTGGGCCTTCCCTTTATCTTTCCTCGGATCCCTCATTGGTGTATTGTGAATATTCTCTTCCCTTTCTTTGGATAAAATGTCTGTCTCACCACAGTCGCATCCCTTGTGCTTTCAATGATTATAGATTCCATTTGTTTCTTTCCATAGGATTACTCATAAGCAATGACTATCTTTATTCTTCTTTTTTTTCTTCTCTATATTCAAGGATTTTCTTCTCAAAATATCCTTCAAATAAAACTAATCAAGAGAATTGGTTGAACTAAATTTTCCATTTTATTTTTGTTAATGGCATAATTTGTTAGGGTTTCTTCACCATTTTACTACTTAAGGTCCTCGGTTTGTATACTTGGATGATTGAGTTCAATTTTTCTATAAGAAAACACACCCATTTTTTCTTCCCCTTCTTTGTTCTAGAAAATGGTTCTTATAAATCAATTGTATCAACCCATGATGTCTCAGCCATTTCTTATATTTTTGATACATTTGAGACATAAAATGAATATATTGATACAAAAATAGAGGGAGTTGGAAAGGACATTGTTTCCCATTTTTATATGGATCATGAGACAAATTACCACTATGTCTCGGGGTCTAGTTAGGTTTCTATTTTGATTCCCTTTTTTATTCTTGTAATGGTCACATACTATCTCTATTTTTCATTGTCTACTGAAAAAATCTCCACAAGAGATGAGTATGATAATTTTCTACTGACAAAATCTACCCCTGTGTTTGAAGTTTTAGAAATTTGTGCAATTATATTAACATTCATAGGGATTTTGACTCCTTTGACAATAGTATGGTTAGTTTGAAGGTTCAAAGTAAATTCCTCTACTAGTTACAAGTTATAACCCTCATTTAAAAAAAACCCTAACCACCCAACTTTCTTAAAAATAGATACTATTTCCCCATATTTTAATAATTCCTCTATCAATTCAAGCACTAATTTCTTCTTAAACCCCATATTTCACTAGACACGACTTCTATAAATTATATGTAAAATTACTTAAATGTAATAATATTTATCATAACATATTTTCATTTTCATATTTGAGCGTTTTAACTGCTCTTAATACAAGATATATCCTTAATAACATGAGTAATTGTTGTGTTGATATATTATATACATTATACATTTATTTTTGTGTTGATAGTATATCAATAGATCAAATCAAATAACTCAACATAATGTCTTCTTATTAATAAATTATCAAGTGTTAAAATCTTCCCCTAAGATCACAAACTGGTCAAATAAAAGTAATTCTCCTTTCTCCTTTATCCCTTCAAAATGGGAATGTTTTCATAATATTATAATATAGAGGTACCCATGCAATTGGTGTAAGCACTTGGATTATCTATGTTTTAAGATAAAGAAAAATTAATTTCTATTCACAGTAATAAATTTATTCTCCAACGCCTGTAAGTGAGATAGTTAGAAGGGTCAATTCATCTCTATTGGAAGGTAAGTTCTTATCTCTCTTACAAAATAATAATAAAATACTGAGTATCTCCTACAAGAAATTGGAAATTACTATCAATAAAAATGTATTGATCCTTTAATGTTCTTGTTTGTACCCCTAGGATAGAACTACCTAGGAGAGAAACTAGCATCCACCACTCTTTTATGTTTTGGTAACTTTTGTCCCTACACTAATTTTGGCATGATTCTCAATCTAAACTTGGTTATTATCTCTCATTTTTCTAATTTTGTTATGTGTCATTCCATTTATGGTCTCTAGACTACTAAGAGGGTGAAATAATCACTTAATGATTTCCCCCACTTGTTTGGGGTAAGTGAGATGAACCAAGGTGAGTGTGGCCCAAAAAGGAAAGTTAAAATTTATTTACACTTTTGAATTAGAACTCATATAGGGGGATTAGGAAATGCACATGGTGATAACATGGAACATGAAAAATAGGAATGATGCGAAAAAAACTAGTCAAAACACACAATAACATTGAAAAAGACAAAGTAACTTGTGATAAGGAAATTCTAGTAAGGTATGAAACATTAGATTATCTAAGCATGTTATTAGTAAATGTACATCAAGAGTGATACATAAGGGAGGAGTATCATGGGTGCAAATAGAAAGATGATCATGTAAATTAATATCACTATCATCCATCATAAGATGATAATTATGTGTAATATAAGCAATGTCTTCATCATGATGTATGAGAGGGATATCACAAATATTAGCAACATGAGGTGTGGAATCTATTGTAGTAATATCCATGGAAGAAGGTGTCCCAAGGAATTTTGTTATATAGTATGGGTAGAAAGGACTGCATGCATTTTATGTAGCCGATGATGTACTAGAAGGATATTATAAGTGAGATCATATGGCATAACATAAAATATAAGATTAAGAGTATAAGAGACTACAATAATGGGTAGATTGATTTATCCCAATGCTTTCTTAGGTGTGTTATCAAAGCCATGAATACACAAAATTAGATGGTGTTAGATCATTAGTAGAAAGCACTATTTTATGGATAAAATATATGTTACATAGATTAAGATCAAATCCATTATCAAATAAACCATGTTTAATAAGAACACTACAAATGTGAATCTAAATATATAATGAAGGATAATTGTCAAAAATTGTTTGGGAATGAGAAATAGACTCAAGATATTGTGTTCTATATGGAGATGAATGGGATCTATGATAGTTTGGAGATGTGTGAAAGTTAGATAGATACTAATAATTCATGTAGAGGAATACAACCACCATACCAAATCTTAACAATAAAAAATTAGATGAAAATTACACCAAATCATGCAAAGTAATTCACAAGTTATTGTTTTATTTCTATCAATAAGGAAAATTTGATCACATTTTCTTAATGTTTCCAATGTTTCATCTATTATTTCTCCCTTATTATAACCTTCACTTCATCCCTTACTCAAACATAGCTTGAAAACACATGAACATAGTTGGTCATATAAATCATGATATAAACTAGGGATTCTCCCTTGCTTGGATATCATAATTATTTCTTCTTTACATGTGATAACTAGATCAATTATATTCATTTCTATCTTTATCTTCTTAAGGTTATTTTTACACTTTGCCATGGTATTGTGTCTCAACCTTATTGTTTTCATTACCTCTCATATATCACCTTATTTCCTACCCACTTGAAGTTCTTAGTTCATCTACTTGTCTTCTTAAGGCCATATCAACCCTTCCACTTATTATAAAAACCCTCATATAATGCATTATATCACTCTCATACTATTCATTCTCCAATGCCTATTTCACTAAATATGGACATATTCCAGTGAATGTGGACTCAGCATTACAAGTACCGGAAGAAATCCATCTCTATTTTTGCGTATATTGGATTCCATTTTTGAATATGCTGGATTCCATTATTACTATTATTGGATTCCATTAGTAGCAATATTGGATTCTAATATTGTCATTATTGGACTTATTTGAGTTCTAATTTTGCTATTATTGGATTCCAATTTCACTATTATTGCACTCTAATTTCACTATTCTTTGGATTCCAATAACGTAATCAATGGATTCCAATTTTTCACTAATGGAATCCAATTTCTAAATCCCAATTTTTGGATTTTAGTTTTGCTATTTTAGGATTTTTTTAATTATTATTATTTGATTCTCACATAAGTCTCACAACCGCCTTGACTTACACAAGCCAAGCGTTCTTAACTTACATAAGCCAAGTGGTCGCTAACTTCAAGATAGTAGTACATAAGTGATTGTTGTAATTTATGCCACATATCAATCTTAATATCATCATACATATCGACTATTTATGAATACCTTATTCAAATGAATAAATGTTGATGTTGAAAATCCTATCCTGAACATCCTTGAATGGTGTTAAATTTGATGGTTGTTTAGATATTTTTCGTGATTTTAGACATAACATACTTTCAAATATTTTATAGAACTGGCACGTGTGACTCGCATGTTTAAAAGGTGATTGTCAATTTTTATATACATTTATATAAAAAAATATTCGTATATATTAAGCATAGTTAAAAAAATATGGAATTGTCATTTATAAATTTTGTAAGTAGTGTATAAGTGTGAGTGATCGCACTTAAAAGTGCGGTGGTGGCACATCTAAGCTCGAGCCTCAAATCACACTTCTCTCGACTCACACTTTTAAGTGCAAGTAATCACACTTCTAAGTGCGAGTCTCACTCACACTTCTAAGTTCAGTCTCGACTCACACTTCTAAGTGCAAGTCTTGATTTTCACGAGTTAAGTGCGATAACTTAGATGATTCATTACTTATTTCAATTGAAAAGAATTGAGGGAGTTAAATCTTAAATCTTTATTAAAAATTAAAGTTTATTTTATTCATAAAAAACTATACAGTATTGATAATTGATAAGTACATACATGTCCTTCACATCGAACTAGATAAATGAATTAAAACTATTATTCATTATGGCAGTTCCAAATACCTCAAAAGTACATGTTTTAGCTTTAACTACTATACTTTTTTATATTGTTTTCTATTTTTCATTGAACAAATGGCATATTATTTTGGAAATATTAGCTATTATTAGCATGATACTAAGTGGATGATGCCATATATATAGATAAGTGACAGGCCCTTGTTAAACAACTTTTGGGTAATGGTAATTTTTCAACATTTCCCTTCAAAAATACAAAACAATGTTTATTTATACCAATAATTCTCTATACATTTCATTATTTTTAATATATATAGATGTAAATTTTATAATTTATATATAAATCTATATTAAAAATTGATGGTTAAATATTAAATATGCAAGATTCGTGTGTGACATTTATTACAAATATTTGCAAGTATTTTATGGCTACAATCAAAAAAAACATCTAAATGGGCGTCAAGAGTCGCACGTCGAAGTGCAAGCACAAGAATTAAGGGCTTTATTTTACCTAAATTATATAAGGGATTTTATTTACAGTACAAAAATTATAATATTAAATTCTTTACAATACCAAATGCATTATTAATGATAACCATTTTGTAAGGAAAAATGCTAATTAATGTTACAGTTTCCTCAACATTAATTAGCCATTAAAATGAGCTATGTAAAATTTTCCATTTAAAAGTACATGCACCATTCAAAATATGTGCACCTTTTGGAGCATGTAAATGCTGTTAGCCATTAATTATCCATTTAATGTAAAACAATGTAAAATTATACGTGTGCCCTCTTAAATTCACGTGCAATGAAATTGGCTATTGGATTTGTTATAACTACATATCACTTTGTAAATAGATAATTTTTGAGTTTACATTTTTAATAGTTGACTTTCTATTCTCTTTGCCAATGCGTAAAGCGAGACACTTTATTAAATCAATAGAAAAATATCACCACGGAAAGCATCAAATTTTTTTCTCAATTTCGGAAACGTTTTGATTTCCTCTCTCGTGCGCAAAAATTGGTATGCGTTCTCACCTTCATCCCCTCCAAAATTAGGAAAAAATTTAATGTAAAATTCTCCATAAGCGATTAGGGCTTATATCCATATAGGGATTTTGTAGATAATTAAATTAAAGAAAAAAATTATTCAATAATTTGTAGAAGGTAGTTTATTTTTATCAAATAAATAATTTTCTAATATAGTAAACATTTTTAGAGTAGTGAAAGAGGAAGGAATGGAGCACATCTTGACAAATAAACAACATAGATTAAATTTGTAGAAATTTTAAAAACTCATAACACCTTCCAAGAACTTATTTTGTTGTGTTTTGAAAAAGAATCCTGGTAGTATGGATGGTGAATCAATTTGTGAAATACAAAAGTGAATATCGAAATTGATTTATGGTCATGGTGGTGTGCAAGAATCGATGAGTAGATGTATTTGATAAAATTAATATTATTTTGTTGGCCTTATTATTGTCCACAAATAGTCCTCTGCTTTGTAGATACTCAACAAAATTAAATGGCTCTGACATCGTTGATATTGTCAATGACAATATTTTAGAAGATAAGCATGTTAAGAATAATTTCCATTCGATGTTTTGGTGTTGGTTTACAATGACCTATTTGTGGAAAAAAAAATGGTAATACAAGAGTAGGAGAATGAAATAGATTTTGGAGAAAAAAATAACCAATACAAATTTGTGAAAGGATAATTCGAGGAATAGTTAAACTCTAAGATGTTTCTTATTATCTATAACAAAAGCACCATCGCTACTCTTGTGAAAGCGGTAGTTATCCTCAAAACTATTCACAAAATGTAATTTTTCTCTTTGGAGTCGTGCTCTATGTGGATTTTTGTCTTTTGTTGCCTATGGGATTTCTCTCTTTTATGCTTGATGTCATATTATGCCTTAAGGGTCTTTTTGTAAACTGATGCGGGTCCTTTCAAAACCCCCATATTCATTCACCCTTCAATATTTTGTAGAAGGTAGTTTTTTTTATCAAATAAATAATTTCATAATATAGTAAACATTTGTTAGAGTAGTGAAAGAGGAAGGAATGGAGCACATCTTGATAGATAAACAACGTAGATTAATCCATAATAACATGAGAGAAAAAAATGTAGAATTGTTAAAAACCCATAACACTGTCAAGAACTTATTTTGTTTTTTTTGAAAAAGAATCTTGGTGGTATAGATGGTGGCTCAATTTGCAGTAAAAAAGTGAATATCGGAATCGATTTATGGTCATGGTGGTGTGCATGAATTAATGAGCATATGTATTTGATAAAATTGATATTATTTTGTTGGCCTTATTATTGTCCACAAATAATCCTCTGCTTGTAGATACTCAACAAAATTAAATGGCTACGATTTCGTTGACTTTTTCAATGACAATATTTTAGAAGATTTTTATGTTAAGAATGAGTTTCCATTCAACATTTTGGTGTTGGACTATAGTGACATATTTGTGAAAAAATATGGTAATGCAAGAGTAGGAGAATGAAACAAATTTTAGACAAAAAAATAACCAACACAGATTTGTGAAAGGAGAATTTGAGGAACAAGGAAACTCTAAGATGTTTCTTATTATCTATAATGAAGCACCATTCTTTGCGCTCTTGTAGAAGCAGTAGTTATTCTCAAAACTATTCACAAAATGTAAATTTTCTCTGTTTAGGTCGTGCCTATGTGGATTTTTGTCTTTTGTTGCCTATAGGATTTCTCTCTTTTATGCTTCAATGTCATATTATGCCTTAAGGGTCTTTTTGTAAAATGATGCTGGGTCCTTTCAAAACCCCCATATTCACCCTTTTACAAAGGAGCTAGAAGTTGTCCATCGAAATATGTTTTTGTGGCATAACCTAGCAGACTCTATGATGACAATATCTTACTTTATTTTGTTAAATCCCATCAATCGATAATATCCAATTACTATGCTATCACATAAGCTAGTAGATGCTAAGCTAAAAATAGTATTATTTGACTTGTTAAATGCTAGTGATCCATGAGTTCACAATATTATATTGTGAAAGTGTTAGGTTATCTTAGAGACGCTAAGCTCAAAACATATTACTTTATTAGCTCCGGAGAATTAATCAAAAATGATTTTCCTTGAACCCCGCATTTACTATTGTTGAAAGCTTGAAAACTATTTATATATTAATTAAAACATTTATTATTATAATAAATCTTTTTCTACGTGAGATGAAGGTTTGTATCCAAATAGAATTGCTTTCCAAATCCTTTGTTCATGGCATCCTTGTGTTAATTTCTATGTAACTTTTTGAACTTGGGGAACTCGTGTCGCCCAGTCATTTGGTCTCCGCAGCCTTCCATCTCATGAAATGTGTTTATTATGCGGAGATTTGGGTGATATTTGGAACATGAAGCACTTGGTGTCCTCGGCCCTCCGATTAAGCGAATCGGTTGCCGAAGACTATTTGTATTACACCGAGAAAAATGATGCTCACAAAGGCTGTATCCTCAGAAACAGGAGTGAATTCCATTCCATCAAAGTAATTTGATGGAGTATAAAATATATCAGAATCTTGCACAGGAGGAGTTGCAAAATATTAACCCATATAAGGCTGCTTTGAAGATGAATTGGAGGAATACTTCGCTGGTGTCAAATTAATGGTGTCTGTATCATCTCACCCTGAACGTATGGCCGTATGGATGAATAATTTCTCAAGGCTGAAATATTGATTTTGTACTCAAACTATTTGGCAAAATGTGCTAATTAAAATGCAATTCAAAGACGTGGGGTGGTAGTATCTAATGGATTTGTTTCACAAGCAGATAAAAATGTGGAGGGCTTTTTGGCATTTAGTTGAATAATGCTAACCTTGGTTAAGTTACAGGTAGAAATCTAAAATGAAATATGTGTCATCCCCGTAGTTTGGGAAACCCAATCGGTATTTCAAGGAGCAGGAAGAAGATGCTCGCCTTAATGGGGTTCATACAAAAACAATTTTTGGTGAAACATTATCAGTCAAGGTTTTAAGAATTGACAATAGTATAAATAAATGATCTCAGGCTTAGAGCTATGGCTAGTTGAAACCAAAAACGGGAAATTATCAGTAGTATCTGACACACCAATAATGGAATATCCGCATAAAGCATGGGTTGGAGGTCAAAGTTTGCATTCGTACTGTTTGACAAAATACCCCAGTGAAAATCAAAACGTGGGTATTGCTCTGATTCATTGTCTAGCAGCACTAGCAAGCGACTCTTGTGAGGAAATTGAAGCATGTGCAAGCTTTAATATGCCCGATGACTTTGTTCAATAATAAATAATGTTTGGAGCGATAAGGCTTTAATGTTTTCAAATGCATCTTCTTGGTAATAAGGATGGTAGGCAACAAGTTTGTATTGTTGGCTTGAAAATATTTGAAGTCTCAGATGTATAAATTGTGAAAGAATATATTGAGAAAGAGAAGCGGAAAAGACAAACAAGCTACGACTCTGATTTCGATATTTCATTCATCATTTTCTTAACAATACTGCAATACATAATAAGAGACTGCGAATCGTGGCCTTCAGGGAAATCGTTGATGGATACCAATCTCAAGGGGATTCTGGAGTTGTGTCTAATATAATATGCAGAGAAGCTAAACCAGTTGCAGGGAAATATTATCAGCATGGTGAATTTATATTTGAACAAGAGCAATAGGTCAAGGGAGAATGGATGGGTGGAGCCACATCTTCTGACTCAAAACCAGCTTCGAATGATGATTTGATTGCAAATCGGAAATATAAGGTTTGGAATGACCAGTAGACACCCAGAGAAGATAAAAATAAAAATAATATAGTAACTCCTAGAACATGGAACTGCAATGTGGATGAATACATTTACAATCTGAAGTATGGCTTTATCAGTGGTAATATAAGAGAAGAATTGTAAGGAGAGGAATCATGCAAACTGTTCGACGAAATGCCTTAATGGAATTGCACAGAATTTTGACATGTCAATTTGTTGTGAGTCAAAGAATGGAGATACATTCTACCGTTTGAGGAGAAGATATTATGAAAATTTTGAGAAGACCATTCCATATGTCTTATTATGTCAAGTAACAGGTTTAAGAGGATACTCTAGAGCAAATCCCAGTCTCTATCAGGAAGATTTTCTCGGACTACTAGTTCCATACTTGATTGAAGACTTCAAAATTGAGGCAAAAGTTTGGCAAGATATGATGGGGAATGAAAATGAACCACCACCATATGTACTAAATTAGACGCAATGTTTTCGTAATTAAGAGGAAATACGATAATACAGATGATGATATTGGGTGCTCATGTGGGGCGGATGCAATTGTATGCAATGAAAATTGTGAATGAAGGGTGCAGTCAATGAGTTGTTCACGGACATGCTAGTATTCAGAAATTTTGCACAAACAAGCCATTCCGTAGAGAATGAGGCATTGATAAATTATTCAATGTATTGATAAGTGAGATGGAACATCGACCAAAGTCTGAGTATTTGTTTAGGAAGTACGTAAATTTGGTTGAATGAGAAAAAATATCAAGGAAATGATAATATCCTAGACAAGGGCCATAAATTGTAATTAATTCAGTTTTGAATTAATTAAATATCAAGGATATATAAGTTATAATGTAAAACGTATTTAATTAATTTTCTCATCAAATTAATTAAATACTAACATTGTAATGTAGTATATAACCCAAGTTAAGTCAACTTGAGGTTTTGGTAGAATAGAGTCGGGTTAGTTTGGAAAGTAGTTTTATAACTACTCTTGGGAGCATATTGCCTATAAAAGGCTTCATTATAATTGTAAATGAGATCTCTCTCTCTCTCATTCTTTCATTCCATGCTCTTGGAGAGACTATTCTATCTGCACATTTTGTTGTTGTAACTTTGTGTACATAGATGAATACAATACTTTTATACCATTGTGTTAATGATTTTCAATTGCAAAATCTACTAATCTATTTGTGATTAAATTATTAACACTATTTTTCCTTCATAGTGTGGTGGATTCCCAAGTAAATCAGATTTTGTGCCGATTATCAAAGTACGCAGACTTTGTTCCATACCGACATATTATGAGGGCAAAGAAGACTTTTGCTTCTCAGATTTCACGCTCATTGTATTCCTTTCTATCAGATAGAGAAGTTCTTCTCTTCCCATTCATTCTTCTTTCCTCTTTGCACTTTCCATTTCTCAATTTTGTCGCCCTTTTGTGCTTTTCAGTTAAAAGCACCAAAAATACAAAAATAAGATCATACAGAGAGACTGCCCTTCTCACAAAGCAGAGGAAATTTCACCCTGTCCAAAGGTGAATTTCCCCAACTGTTGCTAATTTTTGCATACTTTCGTTGGGCATACTCGGTGGTGAAAAATCTAACCAAAAACCTATTTTTAATGTTCTTATCATGCCATCTATATAATGTTATAGATTGTTCGACTAATATGTAATCCTTTCGAAAGGTGCAAATGGTTTTGTATCTTTCAAAGCATCATAATTCGATTTCAAAAATTTAGAAAAATTGTGTTATTATTGATTTGATCGACAAAATATGAATTACTATAACCAATTTAATGAGATATAATATGTCCTATCGAAGCCTAATGGTCATTAACCATTAAGTTAATTGCTCTATTATAATACATAGACTTAAAGAACTCTAGAGGTTGGTGTCTCTGCTATGATAGTATTTAAATTCCTTATCAAACAATGCGAGAAGAAAATTTTAATGTTTGGAAATGACCTAATTATTAATGTATTTTACTATAATTATAGGTAAAATGGCTTCCATTGTTTGCACTCCATTTAGAACAATTCAATTCATCGCAGGTAGTATTTGTTGGAAGAAAAGAGACAAGGAATGGTTTGTGGAAATCCATTCCCCTGAAAACTACTATGTCGACATGTAGTTGTTTTTTCTTATAGATGACAATCAAGATGATGTTGGTATTGTTCTATCATCAAAAATTATTTATTCGAGGACATTGTGTCTCTAGGTGGAATGCATTGACTTTGAAAATAATAAGTGTCTTATTCTAGATATGGAGTTGGATGTTTCTTTGTTTAGGAAACGTGAAATGCATGCTTCCATAAATAGTGGACCATATTCCTGTTCAAAATATGGTTGGAATTTGGGGATTCTAATAGATTATGAAAAAACTAATTATTCAAATGCGAGAAGACATTCACAACGGTATATTTATGTATTCGAAAATTGAATAGAAATGAAAAAAATCTTCATTTTGTTATTTCTTTCATATAAAAGGTTTGCTTTCACCACTAAAACATGACAAGTTGTTTACTATGTCGAGGAAAACATATTTGACTAAATTTGAGATACACCCATCTAAATCAAAATTGTATGGGTTGAGAATGAATGCTAAATCAGTGGGTGCATTGAGGATGGTGAAATAGGAAAGAAATTTGATTCTTACTATCGGAGAATAAAATGAGACAACAAAATGAGAGAAAAATTTCTACATTATTTGAGAAATAAGCATCTAGATAATATTGTATTGACAACTTGTAGTGAATCCAATGTAATTGAAAAATTTAAATTGCATGAATCACACTACCACTAGTTGTTTGTACTATTGGGTGAAGAGAAATGGAAAAATAAAATTTGATTCCCGAATAGGAAAAAAGGAAAAACAGAAAAAATATCATGAGGTGGAAGAAGTTCTTCCCATTGAGGCTCAGACAATATTAGACAACTATGTGATGTCACTAGAAGGAAATATACCAATAAGGATGGAAGACACAAACAATTTTTCTTATAAATGTGCATATCCTTTCCAACTTCCATCAACTTTATCAAAGAATTCCTTTGATTCATTCTTTCAATGTTAAATGTGTGATTGTTGAGTTTTATAATCGGGCCAATGTTATTTATTTTTATGTAATAATGGAGCTTAACGATTATCGAGAACCAATGTGTTGGATTGTATTAATATTGTTCTAGTACCCGATTGGTTATTCAAAAATGATAAGATACACGGTAAAAGATACAAAGAAAGCGGTTAAAGATAGTGGAGTATCAATTGCGGATGGATGCTACAGACTCATGATAACAATGGGATATTCAAAATTTTGTGTCTTATGTACACAATATCTGGTGTGCACATTTGCAACAATAATGGTGATTATAGAGAAGAGGTCAATAGGAATTGGATGGAGAAACTACCACAAATATTGGTAACTTCAAGAGAAATTAGCATACGAGGAAACATTCATCGTTTTCCTTGCGAAAGATCATATGATTTCTAGGCTAAGATGTCCACTCCATATTGTTCGAAAATTCTCTAGTACTAGTGCTCTAGGGTGATAGTGTCACACTCTGTGCATGAGTGGATTCAAACTACATGTTCTTTTTATTGTTGAGACACATATTCAAGAAATGTTTCTCAAAGATTAGTATTCTCATATGAAGAAAGGTTCATCACCAAAGACAAATTCAAAAAGTGATTTTATTTAATGGATTTTAACCTATATATGCTACTTATATATTTATTGTTTATGCAAACAACCACAAAGTTATAAAACATTATGTACAGTTCCTTTCACAATGACGCTACTCAACCTTGATTCAAGATGGTGATTTATGTTCAATCATTTTATGAATATGTTTAATGAGCTCTATTTTCAATAGCATGATTTTCAATTTTTTAACAAACTTATATTTTTTACAATTCAGATGATAGATGTGGAGGATGCGGGCACATCATTCATGAATACACCATCAGATCTAAGTATGTTAATCATGTGAGTTTACAAACAAAACTATTGTTAAACAATTTTTCCCATGGGGAAAAATTGGACAAACGGGTGCCTATCATTCCCTCAAACTTGAAAAGGGTCTTCATGGGGAGTTTCATGACATTTCAAGTAAATTTTATGATTCTTCCCTTTTTCAATGTCTTGAAGGGTCGAAGTATGTTCAGAACAAGGAAATTGGCTTTGGGGCCCAAAATCAATAAAACGTATTATATGGGTTTTATTGTGCTTCTATGCATGACAATATGAATTATTATGCCAAGTTGAGATTGGATTTTTCAATTCGATCTCATTAACATCAAGTGTATGTGCATGTGATGAATTATTTTGGATAGCTCGATGAGTTCATGGAGGCCAAAAATGAGTTATTTAGTTGGCTTCTTCAAATGCAAGGTTGATAATATGTGTGGAGGTACCGAGTTCTAGATATATCTCGAGAAATTAAAAGTTGGTGAAGTCAACAAGTAGCTAAATGATTCGGGTTCAAACATACTCGGACAAGTTTGTGAAGACCGAGTTGCAATCCTATAGCGATGTGGAAATAAATCAAGTCATAATGAGTTGGCACCCAAGGTAGAGTAAGTGACTAACCCGAATAGATTGGTAGCTTGTCAATATATGAGTTCACGAGGAATGTAATACTTAATATCACATCAAACTTGGTAAGCTAAGTGATGACTTCATTATGGTAACATGGAAGAAAAAAATGAAACACGAGTGTCTATTGAGTTTGTACTAGAAGACAAACCAAGTTAATAGCTTGGGATGGTTTGATAATAATCCAAGTCATGTTCTAGCAAGTAGAGCCATTCATTGAGAAATATGTGAACTAAGGCAGCTTGACACTTAAAGGATGAGCCATTTTGATCGGTCACAATGGGAACTCATGTCAGAAATTCATGCAAATGAACCTTGTCATGGATTGGGGACGTCTTAAAATAATGGCGGAAGCTAGGTTGTGAGCACACAGGAAGTGAAGGTCTATTCACACAAGGAGCTCACAAACCATGATTAATGAAGGCCAAGCCATGTGGCTAGGAGAAAACATGATTTTGGTCGAGCCATGATCAAGCTTAGCATTGAGTGGAGTCAATGACATATAGAAATCAAACTCAACATGATAATAGTTCATAGACATTGCACATTGAAGAAGGATGAGTTGAGTAGATGAAGTGAATTTTTGGATCAAAGTGTAAGTGACATGTAATGAGCTATGAGTTTGGTAAGAGATAATGAATAAATCTCGCATAGATGAAGTCATGTGGTTGGTATGAATGGTGGGACAAAGAATGGCTTGGAGGGAACCGAGATCAAGTAAAGAAAAATTTGAATCCATGCACGTGAATGAAATAGGAGGATGAAGGATTGTGAACATTTCAGGCATAACAAGCTTGAATAGGTTGATTCAGCATTAAAGGACTTACAAGTAAATCCAAGATGATGCACTAATTGATTTATCGGGGAATTTTTGGAAAGGTGGAAATCTAGTGATGGCGGGACAAGATGTGTTTCATTTTTGGGGAGTTGTGAATATTTGCGAGACAATGGGGATTTGAGGCCATTTGGCAAAGGTGGTGAAAGTATGAGATGAGATCAAGGGGATTTAGGTCCCAAAACTTGAATTTTCATGAATGCGGGCGAGGGGGATTAAGCCTTAGGAAAACTAGGCAGTTGCCTAGGGTGCCAACAGTCAGGGGGCGCCTGAATCTAAAAATTTCTTTTTTGTTGGTTAATTTTAGAATTTAACCTTAAAATAATTTATCTGAAGACTTAATATTGATCACCCCATTTATAGATATTATTTTATAGTAACATAAATTTCAAGTGTACACATAAAAAAGTTTTGTAATATTTTTGCAAGTAAAAGAAAATATCATATATTTATAACCACATGATTTTTTTGGTATTATTTTTCATTATCTGATGTAGCTCCAGATTATGTAGGTGTGTAATTTGTTCTAGAAAAATTTTAATGTATTTATATAATGTTGCTAGTGTATTTAGTAGAGGTGAGTATAATTAAAGGAAAAAAGTATTTGATTTTCTATTCTTAGTTTTTTGCAGAAATTTTCTATTATTTTGTTATGGAGGAACCCGTAGCCTGATTCAAATACAACTCTTCACAAAACCATGGGAGCTACATAAATGTGTTTGTTTCTTTGCAAAGAAATGGTGTTTTATTTTAGGATAAAGTTCATGTCACCTACTTCATATGGCTAAATCAGACTTGTAAGAAACCTTGTATAAAATATTGTATTTTTTGCATTATGAGCATCTCCTATGACTAATGTATTCCATCCACAAAATATTTTTCATCCTTCCATAATAATTTATTAATATATTTTTATTATTATTTCGTTATGAGCATGATATAAATTTAAAAACATAAAAGATAGACAAATTTTATTTATTTATTTTATGGAAAAAATATTAAATAAATTTTTGAGGAGGGCGCCCACTCAAACTATTGCCTAGGGCACTCCCAACCTTTAATTCATCCGAATACGAGTAATAGAGTCGATTGGGACATGGTGTCTCATACTCTTTTCCCGAAAGAAAACGCCAATGAAATATGCCAAAGGGAACGTGGAAAATGGATAACTTTGACATGGAGAATTTGGAATTGGTTAACCGATCCTCAAGGAATCATTGGGAAGAGTTGAAACTCGTAACATGAAGTTCAATTAAAACACGTCGAGGCCATTAAATACGCTAAAGCAAAATACATGGCAAGTCATCATGTAGGGACATTATAAATCGCAAAGACCCATTCAACAAGTTAACGTAAAATGTGTGATTAAAAACCAATCAGGAATGTGGAGGAAAAATTCCAATATGATACACCTAAGGAAATGGTCAACACATGACATGCCACAATGTCCATATAAAAATCGGGAGGTCTCGATCATTCAATTCGATGGGATGATTATAGAAAATGGATTTTCGTGTAAGGGGAAATTCTCGAGTTGTATGAGTCAACCACTAGAATGCAATGAGGAACCCGCCATGTTTGGTTGAGTCATCCACCACAAGCCAAATCGCTCAAAAGTATAAAAATATTTTAATAAAATAATATTATTTTTATTAAAATATTTTATTAAAAATATCATTTTTAATAAAAGATGGATTAAATTAATTTTTTTGAATTATGAAGTGGTGGTAGAGTGTTCTTGGGAATGTAATTAATGATGTGAAAGCCATCATGTATTATTATTGGGCCTAGAATTTAGGATTTCTCCATCCTTTCTCTTGAAGGATATTTTCTATAAATGTAAAGGAAAGACTCCTTCTAAAGGGTTGCACGTTTAGATGATTAGACATATTAGACAAGTTCCTATTTTTCAAGAATCCTCTCTCTTCTGCAAGTTAGCTTTGTGGATTGGGGAACTTTCAAGCCTCTTTTCCAAGACTATAATGGTAACCATTACCTCTTCTAAATGTAATGATGCATTGTGCATGTTGAAGAAGTAATAAAAATATATATTTTATGACTAATTTTAGTCCTTTCATCATCTTATATACTTATTTATTCCTTTCTTATGCTTATAGGTACATTGTGCAAGTTCATGTTTCTATTACAAGTTCTTCAAGTTACGTGCTTACCAAGTGGTGAAGTTTTGCATGCAGTTGAGTTTTGGTGCATGTTCATCATTATTCACGGAATACGGAAAGATTGTTTGTCTAGTTGAGTTTAACAAAGGGATTATACACTTCTTCGTTTGTGGTATTTTGTTTACCCTTTCTAAGTTGCAATAAGTGAAGTTGGCTTATGGTGCACAATACCCTCTTCAAAAAACCCTTCCCAAAGTTGAGCAACACCCTTTATTTTGTGCATCACCATCCTTAGTATAGTTTTTTTATTACAAATATATTTCCTAAAATCCATGGAAATGTTATCATACATCTAGATAACTATTTCATTACTAAAATGAACGATAACCGAGATCGTACCAACCCAAGAACACAGATGCTAATCAAACACCGTGATCAATAAGATCAAAGTATTTCATCGAATAACTTTTCATAAACCTTTTCAAAAAAATAAGCAACAATATCATATATTATTATGGAACTCAATGAAATATAATGAGAATGGGCCTTACTAATATAGGTAAGGAATAATAATCTAAGAATCAGTCAAGGTCGTAGATCAAGCCATAAATCATGGAAAGAACTAGTCATCAAAGAACTAGTTAAGTCCATAGATTTAGGAGAGAAATAGACATCAATGATCTAGTCAATACCATAGATCAAGGAAAGAACTATACCTAACAACTAGATAATATCCCCCTAATATCTAAATAAATAAAAATAAATATCCACACACATAAGTGGGTGAGGATAAATACAATAAAGGTAAATAAAGTACCTAGGTAAACATGAGCTAAGGTAAATACCTACTCTAACACCCCCCCTCAAGTGAATCTAGGGGCCAAAATACAAGTGGAATGCCCATAGTATGAGTCTCGAAACTATGCTCGATGAGATAATCATATACAATATATCCATGAAGAAATATCAAACCAAAAGAAGGAAAGAATCTTGCTATAAAGAAATAGAAAGAAGAAGAAGAATAAGGAAGATGTTCTCATGAACACCCCCTAAGAACAACTTTTCAAACCCCAAGCATTCCACGCAACTCAAGGTAGTGATGGGACACAAAAGGCTTTGTAAATATGTTTGCGCAACCTACTTTGTTGAGTCGAATGTAATCTAAGCAAATAAATCCATTGTAAATGTCTTTGACAAATGAAGTGGATGTGTGTCTCAATATGCTTGGTCTCTCTGGTCCTCAACTAGGTTGCATGAAATGTGAATTGCACTTTGGTTATCACACCAAAGTACAATCGATGAATCTGTGGGAATCCAAACTCGTCAATAACTAGTGAAGCTAAAAAATTTGCTTGACTCATTTGTAATTGTGCCTTCTACTTTGCCTTTGAAAATGAAAGTGTAATAGCATGTTGCTTTTGCATGCCCAAACAAGCGGAGAAGAACCAAGACATAAAAGATAGCCGTAAATGGAATTCTTGTCATCAATGGAAACCGCCTAATTTGAATATGTATACCCAACCAATCGAGTAGAACACCTAGTGTAGTGTAGGCTAAAGTGGGAAGTGCCCTGTAAATAACGTAAAATCCTTTTAGTAACCTACCGGTGACTACAATGAGGAGAATGTACAAACCGAGATACAATCCTTACTGCAAATGAAATATTAGGGAAATTTTGGTTCAAATACATGAGACTCCCAACCAACCGCCTATACAACGTAGGATCACAAAGTGGTGTGGTACATGTGGAAGTAAGAGTAAATCCAAAATGAAAAGGAGATGGACTTGGCTTGCAATCAGCCATATCAAAACACCTAAGAAGATCATGGGTGTACTTTTGTTGACTCAAATGAATCCTTGAATCATCTCGAAAAATCTATAAACCAAGGAAATAATGTAATAGCCCAAGATTTTTCATGTCAAATTGTGTAGAAAGAGCCCTCTGAATACTATGAATGTGGGAAGAAGAGCTATCTGTATGTAATAGATGATCAAAATACAAGACAAATCAAAATATCCTCACCAACATCCCGGAGATACACTGTATCATCAGAGTGGCAATGAAAAAAACTAGTAGATAGAAGAAAAGAATCCATATTCTCATACCAAGCCTGAGGGGATTGTTTTAGACCATAGAGAGACCTTCAAAGCCTATAAACAAGAGAAAAATCTTGAACAAATCCATCTGGTTGCTCCATGTATATTTCCTCTTGTAGATATCCATATAAGAAGGCACTCTTCACGTCCATCGGTATATGGGTCACCCCTGTGATGCAAATCCCATTCTCATTATATTACATTAAGTTCCATAATAATATATGATGTTTTTGCTCATTTGTTTGCAAAGGTTTATGAAAAGTTATTCGGTAAATTACTTTCATGTTATTGATCATGGTGTTTGATTAGAATCTGTGTTCTTGTCTTGGTATGATCGGTTATCATTCATTTTAGTAATAAAATGGTTATCTAGACATATGATAACATTTCCATGGATTTTAGGGAAACAAATTTATAAGAAAAAAACTATACTAGGGATGGTGATGCACAAAATAAAGGGTGTTGCTCAACTTTGGGAAGAGTTGTTTTGAAGAGGGTATTATGCACCACAAGCCAACTTCACTTATTGCAACTTAGAAAGGGTAAACAAAATACCACAAACTAAGAAGTGTATATTACCTCAAGCCATAAATCATGGAAAGAACTAGTCATCAAAGAAATAGTTAAGTCCATAGATTTAGGAGAAAATAGACATCAAGGATTTAGTCAATACCATAGATCAAGGAAAGAACTATACCTAACAACTAGATAATATCCCCTTAATATCTAAATAAATAAAAATAAATATCCACACACATAAGTGGTGAGGATAAATACAATAAAGATAAATAAAGTACCTAGGTGAACATGAGCTAAGGTAAATACCTACTCTAACACCCCCATTCAAGTGAAGATAGGGGCCAAAATACAAGTGGAATGCCCATAGTATGAGTCTCGGAAACTAGGCTCGATGAGGTAATCATGTATAATATATCCATGAAGAAATATAGAACCAAAAGAAAGAAATAATCCTGCTATAAGGAAAGAGAAAGAAGAAGAAGAAGATGTTTTTGACGAACACCCCTAAGAACAACTTTTGAAACCCCAAGCATTCCACACAACTCAAGGTAGCGAGGTGATGAAAAAGAATTCGTAAAGATGTCTGCAACCTACTACTGAGTCAGAATGTACTCCAAGCAAAGAAATCCATCCTAAATGTGCCGACAAATGAAGTGGATATGTATCTCAATATTATTGGTCCACTAGTGCTAAACTAGGTCATAAGAAATGTGAATTGCACTTTAGTTGTCACACCAAAGTATAGTCAATGAATCCTGTGGGAATCCAAACTCTATCAATAACTAGCAAAGGTAAAAATCTACCGACTCACTATAACTCGTTGTCTTGTACTCTACCTCTCGAAGAGGAAAGTGCAATAGCCTATTGTTTTTGCACACCCAAAAACTCGGAGAAGAACCAAAAAGAAAAAGATAGCTAGAAGTGTAATGTTTTGTCAAAGAATAGAACACGCCCAATATGAATCAGTATACCCAACCAACTGAGTAGAACCCCTAGTGTAGTGTAGGAAAAAGTGGGAAGTGCCCTGTAAATAGCGTAAAATCATTTTAGCAGCCTACCAGTGACTACTATGAGGAGAATGTGCAAACCGAGATACAATCCCTACTGCAAATGAAATATCAGGGAAAGTATGGGTCAAGTACATGAGACTCCCAACCAACTACCTATACAATGTAGGATCACAAAGTGGTGTGGTACATGTGGAAGTAAGAGTAACTATAGACTGAAAAGGAGATGGACTTGGCTTACAATCAACCATAATAAAATGCCTAAGAAGATCATGGGTGTACTTTTGCTGGCTCAAATGAATCCATGAATCTGTTTGAAAAATATGCAAACCAAGGAAATATTGTAATAGCCCAAGATTTGTCATGTCAAATTGTTGATTGAGCCCTCTCGAATACTCTAAATGTGGGTAGAAGAGATGCCAGTAAGTAATAGATCATCAACATACAAGACAAGTATCACAATATCCTCACCAATGTGCTAGAGATGCACTATATGATCAGAGTGGCAATGAAAAAAACTAGTAGATAGAATAAAAGAATCCATTTTCTCATACCAAGTCCGAGGGGCTTGTTTGAGACCGTAGATAGACCTTAAGAGCCTATAAAAAAGAGAAGAATCCTAAACAAATCCAAATGGTTTCTTCACGTAAATTTCCTCTTGTAGATCTCCATGTAAGAAGGAAATCTTCACATCTATCATGTATACGAGCCACCCCTATGATGTAAGGCCCATTCTCATTATATTACATTGAGTTCTATAATAATATATGATGTTATTGCTTATTTGTTTGTAAAGGTTTATGAAAAGTTATTCGTGAATTACTTTCATGTTATTGATCATGGTGTTTGATTAGCATCATCGTGTTCTTGGCTTGGCAATGCGATCTAGTTATCATTCCTTTTAGTAATAAAATGGTTATCTAAACATATGATAACATTTCCATGGATTTTAGTAAAAGATATTTGTAAGAATAAAAACTATACTAGGGATGGTGATGCACAAAATATAGGGTGTTGGTCAACTTTGGGAAGGGTTGTTTTGAAGAAGGTATTATCTACCACAAGCCAACTTCACTTACCGCAACTTAGAAAGGGTAAAAAAACCAAAAACTAAGAAGTGTATATTCCTTTGTAGATCAAGCCATAAATCATGGAAAGAAATAGTCATCAAAGAAATAGTTAAGTCCATAGATTTAGGAGAAAACTAGACATCAAGGATCTAGTCAATACCATAGATCAAGGAAAGAACTATACCTAACAACTATATAATATCCCCTTAATATCTAAATAAATAAAAATAAATATCCACACACATAAGTGGTGAGGATAAATACAATAAAGATAAATAAAGTACCTAGGTGAACATGAGATAAGGTAAATACTTACTCTAACATCCCCACTCAAGTGAAGATAGGGGCCAAAATACAAGTGGAATGCCCATAGTATGAGTCTCGGAAACTAGGCTGATGAGGTAATCATGTATAATATATCCATGAAGAAATATAGAACCAAAAGAAGGAAATAATCCTGCTATAAGGAAAGAGAAAGAAGAAGAAGAAGGAAGATGTTTTGATGAACATCCCCAAGAACAAATTTTGAAACCCCAAGCATTCCACACAACTCAAGGTAGCGAGGTGATGCAAAATACTTTATAAATATGTCTACAACCTGCTACTGATTAGGAATGTACTCCAAGTAAAGAAATCCATCGTAAATGTGCTGATGAATGAAGTGGATATGTATCTCAATATTATTGGTCTGCTAGTGCTCAACTGGGTTGCAAGAAATGTGAATTGAACTTTGGTTGTCACACCAAAGTATAGTCAATGAATCCTATGGGAATCCAAACTCTATCAATAACTAGTAAAGCTAAAAAATATACCAACTCACTATAACTGTTGTCTTGTACTCTACCTCCAAGATGAAAGTGCAATATCCCGTTGTTTTTACACACCCAAACAACTCGGAGAAGAACCAAAAAGAAAAGATAGCTAGAAGTGGAATATTTGTCATCAATAGAATCTACCCAATATGAATCTGTATACCTAACCAAATGAGTAGAACCCTTAGTGTAGTGTAGGAAAAAGTGGGAAGTGCCCTGTAAATAGCGTAAAATACTTTTAGTAGCCTACCAATGACTACTATGAGGATAATGTGTAAACCGAGATGCAATCCCTACCGCAAATGAAATATCATGGCAAGTATGGGTCAAGTACATGAGATTCCCAACCAACTACTTATACAACGTAGGATCACAAAGTGGTGTGGTACATGTGGAAGCTAGAGTAACTCCGGACTAAAAACGAGATGGATTTGGCTTGCAATCAACCATATCAAAATGCCTAAGAAGATCATGGGTGTAATTTTGCTGACTCAAATGAATCCCTGGATGTATCTGAAAAATCTACAAGCCAAAGAAATAATGTAATATCCCAAGATCTGTCATGTCAAATTGTGTAGAAAGAGCCCTTTGAATACTCCAAATGTGGGAAGAAGAGCTGCCAGTAAGTAATAGATCATCAACATACAAGAAAGTATCACAATATCTTCACCAACATGTTGGAGATACAATATATGATCGAAGTGGCAATGAAAAAAACCAGTAGATAGAAGAAAAGAATCCATCTTCTCATACCAAGCCCAAGGGTCTTTTTTTTGAGACCGTAGAGATACCTTCGAAGCCTATAAACAAGAGAAAATCCTGAAAAATTCACCCGGTTGCTCCAAGTATATTTCCTCTTGTAGATCTCCATGTAAGAAGGTACTTTTCATGTCCATTTTATATACAAAGCCACCCCTATGATGCGAGAAAGAGAAAGTACAAGGCATACTGATTCCATCTTGGCAACGGTGTAAAATTCTCATAATAATCAATACCTTCAACTTGTGAAAAACCCTTTGTAGCAAGATGAGTCTTATACTTGTCAATGGACCCATCAACTATGTATTTGGTTCGGTATACCCACTTACACGTAACCATATTTCTTCCTTTAGGAAGAGATACCAAATCCAACGTATGATTCTTCATCAAAGAAGAATACTCATCTGTCATCGCATCATCCCACTACTATATCCCATGGGCCTTTGAAAAATACCTTGTGGATCCTCAAAACTACCTGACACAAAAGTATAGAACTTGTAGAATGTATGTGATGATGCCTAGTTGGTGGAAGATTGTGTATGAAAGGTGTTGCCTCGGAAACCGTAGTACTAGCCTACTTAGACATAGTGAAAAACATCGGTGGGAATAAGATCCTCAACGATATCTATAACCTCCTCATCAATCTCCTCAAAGAAAGTATCCTCAAAATGAGATGAAGAAGAAGGAGGCATCAAAGAAGATGAAGAATCATGGGGAGTGAAGTGCTCATCAAATTGAACATGTGTTCAAAATATAACATCATGTGTATCAGGATCTAAAAAATAATAAGTTCTCATGTCCTCACAATACCCTACAAAGATCAAGGGTCAACTCTTCTTATCCAAAACTTTCCTTTTCTTCTTTAGCACAAAATCCCAAACATGGCTCCCAAAGACTCGAAAAAATGAGACATCTGGCTTAGTGTTGGACCAAGCTTCTAGTGGAGTTAAATGCCCAAGTTCTCTATGTGTTGTGTGATTCTGAATGTCGTTAGCACAATTAACTGCTTCTGCCTAGTAGATAGGAGGTAAATCTCTAAAATGCATCATACAATCATCCATTTCCTTCAAAGTTCTATTCTTCTATTTCGCTAAGCCATTTTGTAGTGGAGTATGAGGAACAAAATGTTGGTGAATAATGCCTTGAGTTTCTAAAAAGTTAGAAAACTCATTGCTGAAGTACTCCCCCCATTATCAGTACGAAGGTTCTTTATGCATCTAGAATATTATTTCTTGACCAAAGCCTTGAATAATTTGAAGTGTGAAAAAACATCACTTTTATACTTGATAAAATAAACCCAAGTACGCCTCAAGAATTTATCAATAAAGGTAAGGGGATACTTAGCTCCATTGAAAGAGGGTGTTAGAAAAACCATCAAGTCACTATGCATAAGCTCAAGTGGTGAAGAAGCTCTCTTAGATAAATTCTTAGGAAATGGATCTTGATGTTGTTTCCCTAATGCACATCTAGGGAAAAATCCCTCAAGACAAGAAAATCTAAGAAAACCATCTACCATACCATGAGTGCTCAACTCCTTCAAATATCTATAATTTAGATGTCCAAATCTTTCATGCCAAAACTTACTCTCGAGAATCGCATGAGAAACCAATCTGGTCCCTATAAAAGAAGTGTCATCAAAACCCTCAAAGTGATATAGTCAAGAACTATGATCAACAATAGCCTGAGAAACTAGTGAATGAGTCTCCAAAAAAGTTCATACTTCTACTCCATGTGGTGTAAAAGTCACTATTTTTCCTTAACCAAAATGAAAAATTTGATATACAGAAAGAAAATTTGTAGTGATGTTAGGAATATATAATGCATCTTGATATCGCCACCATCAATTACCTTTTACTTTAATAGAAAGAAAGGAATAATTTTTGGGGTTAGCACACTAGTTGTATAGACAATATATTAGATCTAAAATACGTGCAAATAAAAGTGAATATTCTACCAGAAGAAATATAAAACCAAGAGACATAAATAAATACCATATTTAACATGGTTCACCCAGTGTGGGCTACGTCCACCAAGAAACAAGCTAATCTATTATCCAAATATTTGACAAGATATCCAATGAAGATTTACAATCTTCCGCACCTCTCAGATGTACAGTACTTTCTTTCCTCAAGCTTTTGTTTTATCACCAAGAATTATCTCTCTCAACAAATTTTGCAAGTTCTTTCTAATTCTTGTTAATATCTTTCTTCTAACCCCTATCTTTATGCTTATATAGTCATTTATAGACTTAGGGAACTTAGCCATACAATTACAATCAATAGATATACTTTAATGCTAAAAATAGATCTAATTCCTAAGAGTTAATTAAAACATCTTCACACAGGTAACCGATGCCGGTTAGCCCTAACCAATGCTGATTCCTTCCTCACACGATCTGATGTCGGTCTTGGGTGACCAATGCCAGCTACCCCCTAACCGATGACGACATCGTATTTTCCACCAAGTTTCCATTGTATACTAAACTGAATTAATTGAGTTCCACGATTCAACAATCTCCCACTTAGAGATTAATTACCACACCATACCTATACAACATCATTCTTGGATCATTCCTTAGCTTTGTTTCTTCCTCTTAAAATCTCAAACTCAAAGACCAAAAGAAGTGGAGTGTAGCTCCAACCTCTCCTTTTCTAATGGCTTTGTTAGCATATCTACAGGTTTCTTACTCATATGAATATTTTCTAGATTCAATTGTCCATCCTCCAATACCTGCCATATGAAGTGATACCTCAACTGAATGTGTTTCGTTCTCGTATGAAACATTTATTTCTTTTCCAAATGAATTCCACTCGACCAATTCTTGAATAGTTTTTACAATTACTTTTCTCCTTTGCTTTGCTAACTCTTTCAAGAACCTGCTCATCCATAGCATCTCATTACTAGCCTCTCGTATCTACAACATACTTTACCTCTGTAGTAGAAAAATCCATAACTTTCTACAATCTTGAAATCCAGCTAACTATCGTCCCACCTCTTTGTGAAAATATACCCAGTAGTGTTTCTCCTACCATCCAGATCTCCACCATATCCGAATCACACACCACATAATGAAATATCGAACCTCCATATCATAACTACATGCTAGATGTCCCTTTCAAATACCTAAGTATCCATTGAATTTCTTGCTAATGCTATTTACCTAGATTGGCCATATATCTACTCAAAACTCCCACTACCCGTGTTATGTTTGGTCTGGTACAAACTATAGCATACATGAGACTTCCAAATGCTGAAGCATATGACCCTCATGTCATGTATTTGACCTCCTCATGTGATGATGGACACTGATATTTTCTCAATTTGAAGTGTCCAGCCATAGGTGTGCTAACAAGTTTTATATTTTTCATGTTGAACCTTTCTAACACCTCGTAGAAACAATCCTCCCGAGTCAAATACAATTTCTTATTTTTCCTGTCTCTGTGTATTTGCATGCCAAGGATTCTTTTTGCAGCTCCTAAATCCTTCATAGAAAATGTGTGAGCTAGCTTTCTCTTAAGCTCACCAATGTCCTGCATACTAGATCCTATAATAAGCATATCATCCACATATAGTAACAAAATAATATAGCTCCCATTTTCAAGCTTCTTGAAATAAACACAATGGTCAGATTCACATCTCAAGTAACCATGCTCTTGAATAAAACTATCAAACCTCATGTACCATTTCCTTGGAGATTGTTTGAGCCCATATAGACTCTTTTTCAACTTGCACACTAATTTATACTTACCCTTGACTTCATACCCAAGCACTACATCGCATATAAATCTCTTCATCCAAATCACCATGAAGGAAATTTGTTTTTACATCTAGTTGCTCTAAATGTAAATATTCTACTGTAACTAAGCTTAATACAATACGAATAGAAGTCATCTTAACAATAGGAGAAAATATTTCACCAAAGTCAATACCTACTTTCTATGTAAATCCCTTTACTACAAGTCTTTCCTTGTATCTTTTCTATCCACCCTCTTCTTCCTTGATCATGTAAACCCACTTATTCTGCAATGTTCTCTTACTGCTGAAAACTTAACCAAATCCCAAGTTTGGTTCTATTTCAAGGAGTCCATCTCCTCATCCATGCCATGCTCCCACTAGATGTGGGTCTTATCCTACATTACTTCTTCAAAGCTCTCTAGTTCACCATTATCAGTCAATAATAAATAAAATAGAGAAGGTGTAAATATTTCTGGAGGTTTACTTACCCTTTGTGACCTTCTCATAGGAGTTTGGGGTACCAGAGGCTCAATCTGAACCTCCTAGACATTACTATCCAAATCTGACAGTGACTACCATCGATCATCTCTAACCAACACCAGTTATACTAAGCGAGGATGGTTTGGATCTTTTGTAACCGACACCATTTCGTCTGATGGTGCTAGTCAAGGGTTAACCGATGCCGACATTGTGTAACCCATCACAATTCTTTTAAATCGAAATTTCATTTTCATTCACAAACTTCTCAATTGGTTCATCCTTGGGTACCAAAATTTGATCCCTGTACATTTTCTTTTCATTCCATTCAACATCATGACTCCTAATAATTTTAGAATTCTCTAAATCCCAAAATTGGAAACCAAAATCACCAGATCCATAACCAATGAAAGTGCATCTCTTGGATTTTTCATCCAACTTCTTCCTATTTTCCTTATCAACATGTAAAAATATTCTAAACCAAATAATTTAAGAAAAGAAAGATATACCTCTTTTCTGGTCCAAGATTCCTTTGGTATTCCTCCATCTAGTGAACTTGAAGGCCCACAATTAATCAAATAAACTAATGTATCAACTGCTTCTACCCAAAACTGTAAGGGCAATCCAAAATATATCCTCATATTTCTAGCACATTCTACGATTGTCATGTTCATTATTTTTACAATATCATTCTCCGTGGTGTTCTTGGAACCCTTCTTTCTCTACGTATCCCATTCACTAAACAATAATCATTTAAAGTGTTACTAAAGTATTCACCACCATTGTCGGATCTAAGACACTTTAACTTAAAAATTTGATTCATTCTCAACAAGTGATTTCCATCTTTTAAAAGTCTTAAAAACATCATATTTACATTTAATACAATAAACTCATACCTTTCTTGTAGGATCATTAATTAAAGTAACATAATACTAGGATCCTCCATGAGAAGCTACCTGAGATGGTCCTCACACATCTGAGTGTACAAAATCTAATTTTGCTCCTTCTTAGTTGCCCCAATTTTAAGAAATCTCACTCTCTTTTTCTTTCCAAAGATATAATGCTCACGTAAATCAAGATCTCGATCTTTCAAATCTGATAACTTACCCTTAGCCTTTAAGATTTACATTCCTTTTTGACTCATTTGACCCAATCAGTTATGCCACATGCATGCATTTGAATATGAAGTAGATAATACGTGAGAAAATGAATTAATAATACATGTAGATAAATATAACATTCCTACCTTCTTACCTCTTACCACAACAAAAGTACCCTTGGTGACTTTCCAAGAGTCTCCCGTAAAATTAACCATGCAACAAGATTCACCTAGCTACCCTACAGAAATAAGATTTCTCCTGAGGCTTAGCACATGCCTCACATCTTTTAATACCCATGTATTTCCATTATGTAATTTTAGATTAACTTCCCTTTACTAGTAATATTGCAAGGTTTATCATCACCTAAATGAACATGCCCAAGATTGCCCTAGACATAATTTCTGAAATAACCCTTATTAGGGGTTACATGGAAATAAGCTCTTAAATCTAAAACCCATGATTCAATTCTATTATCTAAAGAAAGAATAAGAGCATATTGCATTACCTCTCGATGTAGCGATATTTTCTTCTTTACCTTTTTTGGTTGTTGGTTCTCTTTATCCTTTGACCAAAAATCTTTCTTTACATGTCCTTTCTTTCCACATTTCCAACAACTACCTTACTTATGGATTTAGATTTGATATCCCTTCAATTTTATTTCCCATTACTCTTACTCTTTGATCTCTCTTTTACCTATCCCCTGCTTTTCACATTCAAATAATTTTCAGATAATGATTCATCGTACTCTTCCCGTGAATTTCTTCATTCAATATTATACTAACCACATCATAAAACTTCAAAACATTATTAGTAGATGTTGTATTACTAACAACCATTACCAAGTTATCCCAACTATCAAGCAAAGAACATAAGAGTAAAAGTGCTTTTACTTCATCATCAAATGGTATTGCAATCAATTTTAACTGATTTACAATATATCAGAAATCATTCAAATGACTAGATGCAGATCCACCTTCATGCATCTTAGAGCTAAATAGTTTCTTTATCAAATAAACTTATTTGAAGCACTAGGTTTTTCATATAAATTATCAAGAGATTTCATTAACTCTACCATAGAAGCCACTTTTGTAATATTGGAAGCCACAGAATCTGTCAAGATCAATCTTATAGATCTTAAAGCCTTTCTATCAAGAATCTTCCATTCTTCATTAGTCATCTTCGTAGGTCTAGACTTCTCATCCAACGGTAAATACAAATCTCTTTGATATAGATAATCCTCAATCTGCATCTTCCATAATTGATAATTTCACTATCAAATTTCTCTACCTTGTATTTGTTTTCTTCTTCCATTGTTGTAGCTCCCACTCAATCAAAAACCCTCTGTGAGTAAATCTGTCAACACACAAAACCTCTAAACAAAGCTCTAATACCATTTGTTGGGGTTAACACACCGGTTGCACAGACAATATATCAGATCTAAGCATACATGCAAATAAAAGTGGATATTCTACCAAAATAAATATACAAACCAAGAGACATAAATCAAAACTATATTTAATGTAGTTCACCCAAGTATGGGCTACATACACCAAGAAAAAAAGCCAATCTATTATCTAGAGCTTTGACAAGATATACAATGAAGATTTACAATCTTCCACACCTCTCGAGATGTATAATACTTTTTTCTCAAGCTTTTTCTTCATCACCAAGAATTCTCTCTCACCAACTTTTGCAAGTTCTTTCTAATTTTTATTAATCTCTTTCTTCTAAACCCTATCTTTATGCTTATATAGTTGTTTATAGACTTAGGACACTTAGCCATGTAATTACAATCAATAGATATACTTTAATGCTAAAAATAGATCTAATTCCTAAGATTTAATTAAAACATCCTTGCACAAGTAACCGATATTGGTTAGCCCTAACTGATGTCGGTTCCTTCCTTACTTGACCAATTCCAGTCTGGTGACCATACCAGTTACCCCTAACCAATGACGGTTACTATATATTTTCGAGCAAGTTTACATTGCATACTAAAATGAAGTAATTGAGCTCCAAAACTCAACAATAATCTCCAACCTCAATTTTGGAAGTAGAACTCAAACCTAGAGAAACAAAAGACTCCTTAGAAGAAGTCATCTAATGAGAAGCACCAAAATCTACAACCCAATTTGTTTATAAGTGGTGACTGAGATCACTCAACAACATTAAGTGCTTTGCCATGCTGATTAGAAGGATGTGGCATAGAGATATAAATTTTTGTTTCTTGATTACATCCTCTAAGAGTTGCATTCACATATAACACCTATGTTCTTAATGATTACTACCCCCACAAAAGAGGATGAATGACTAGACTTATTCTTGGATTTAGAAGACTCCTTGGGGTTTGAGTTGTTTTCTTTGGGTTTAGGAGCATTTTGAGATGGAGAAGGTGTGGATTTGGTTTTACTATTTGGCTTTACCTTTCCCTTAGGATTATATGCAACTAATGCCTTTTGAGAGGTGGAAGACTCAAGGTGAGACAATTTACATTCTTCCCTAGTAAGTCTTTCACAAAATGTTTCTAAGTTAAACATTTTGAATGTGTCACCTAAGGCATCCACGCTAGAGAAAAAGGTAGAAGAAAAAATTTCGAATGGTCCTCTCAAATTAGATAGAATCAAGTAAACACACTCTTCATATTTCTTATCTCTTACACCCCCTTCAACTATGTAAACAAATTCTTGTACTTGGTAAGATAGTCTATAATTATTGAAAAATCTTTAGGATTAAATGAGGTGATCTTAATGTCAAGTTGCATGGCTCTCATATGATCCACCTTACCAAATAAATCCTCTAATTTCTCCCAAATTTTGAAAGGAGAGTCACATTTTTTCAAATGAAATAAAAACCTCCACTTACATAAGTTTCTATCAAACCCATACACTCATCAAATTTGCATTGGTACTAAAATTTCTCATATTCTCTAGTGAACACTTGGTTATTCAAGAATTTAAAGCCCATAATACTTTCCACTTAATTATTATTTCCATCCTTGGTTTCCATGTGCGGTAATTATGTGTTTTTAATGTCTCAACATGATCTAATGCAAAAGTAGATGCCATTCTCAAAAATACCAAAAGAAATGCAAGAACCAAGCAATGCAAAAAGACCCCCAAATTTTGGTACTTTATAATGAGTGTGTGTTACGATATGAAACTTTATAATTATAGTGAGATTCTCAAAATAAATATGGAAAAAAATTAATTTTACAAAAAACAAAACTCAAAATTGAGTTACTGATTAAAAACTTTTCAATTTTATGCTTTACTATTTATTTTAGTTGCCACTAAAACAGAATAAAATACTCTTCCCTTCACCACACAAATAAAATGAAAGGGGGGTGGAATTAAGCATCTACTAGTAGGAATCACAAGCTTTAAGCCCTCATATGACCATACCATATGGCCAAGGAATAAGGATTTCAATGGTGGAGCCAATAGAAAATCCATCTATGTAAGAAATATTAATAACATATCAACCATAGGCACCTGAAGAAGCCACCTTGCTAAATTGGAAAGTTGAAGATTTTTGTGGGTTAAATATTGATTCCTCATCAGTGTCAGAGAATACTCATTCTAAAAAGAGGGCAATGGAATCTCAACCTTCCAAATCCAATCAAGCATCCACTTTGTAGCCTAGGCCACAAGTGATGTTTGACAAAGATGTGGGAAAGAAGCTGCTAGAAGTGCAACCTACTCAAGCCATAAGAAAATAAGGTGTTTCGGGCATCACGGTGCCTAACAAACATTATCCAAAGGAGGATCCCAACATGTAAAAAAATGTTGGAAAACTAGGTGGCATTCCCTTCAGCATCATTAAAAAAATGAAGAAAACCAATCTAAATGTCACGATGTAGGAGGCACTTTTAATTCCTTCCCAAAGGAATTTGTTGCAAGAAGCTCTAAATTTTTTTGGTACAACCGACAGATCATTGGGTCATGGGGTAGCGACTGCTACAAGTTTGTGTCAACCGGAAGGGAAATTTATTCCTATGGAAAACAAACTATCACCATTATATATTTCCATGATCATTAGTGATCATTTGGTACATAATTACATGATCGATTATGGTGCCAATAGCTCAGTTATGCCCAAACAAATGATAGACGTGTTAGAAATAAAATATACACTAGTATCTGGAGGATTTTTTCAGTTGGATGGTACAACAATTTAGACCGCCGAGTCATCAAAGGACTTCAACTTACTATTTATGCATGTCCTAGTTTTTCATTCACCCAAGACATATCGGTCATCGATCTTCCTCCTCTCTTCGCCATTTTCCTATCACGAGATTTCACTACCAAGATGGGTGGTTACCTGTTAGTTGATTGGTCACATATGATCCTTAGGACTTGATACATAACTAAAGTGACTATAAGGGCAAACCAATTTGTCATAATCATGTGGAGCTCTATACCGCTAGTCCTATAAATGGGAATTATATCATCCATGATTGAGAGGAAAGGGTTGTTGATCACAAACTAACCACTCTTGTAGAAGAAGTCCCTAATATTGTGTTGGATGAGGTAAGTTTAGATCATCAATATGATCCCTATGCTCGAGGCATTAGAAGAATAAGAAGTTGGTTTGTTGCATTTGGATTAGACAAGATTGGGTACATACTACATTCATGAAGAAGGTGCGATCATACCAAAACTAGTTAAGACCTAAAGCAGCTTTAAAAGACTTTGGAACCTATTTTTCAATGGTTCAAGGAGTAAGAATGGAGTAGGTGCTAGTATCGTATTAGTTTCTACAAAAAGGGATAAGTACTTCTCATCTTTTCAACTATAATTTAGCTGCACCAACAATATTGTTGAATATGAATCTCTCATGCAAGGAATTCAATTAGCTCAAAAGAATGGAATCAAAGCTTTGATTTTTTTTTTTGTGAGAGTGAATTAGTCATACATCAAGTAAGAGCACATAACACATCTAAAAATGATCTTCTAAGATCATATAAGAACCCGATTTGGGATCTGATTGAATATTTTAAGGCTTTCGGGATTCATGTTATTCCTATAAATCAAAATCAAGATGTTGATAGGATTTCTATAGTTGGCTCATAATACAACATACCTATTGATATTATGAAAGAATGGAGTTAATCTGTCAAAATGGTGGTTTGACCTGTAGTTCCAAATAATGTGAGTAGCTGGCAAGTGTTCGATAGTGACAAAAAAATTATCCTTTTCCTACAATAAGAGGCGGAGTTTGCTGCGAAAAATCAAGATAAGATGCAAGAATCGTATGGTGAATAGATTATAAAATTGAAAATAGAAAACTACTAAAAGGATTGGTTACTCTTGAGTCAATTTTTAATATAGATGATTAGACCAAAAGATAAATTTATAACATGGTAGTCAAATATGACAATTTTGAAGAAGTCGAGGTAAAGAAATGAAAAGTTTCTAAAGATCGAAAAATGTGTACCTTAAGAAGAGAAAAAGGATTTTGTCAAACTTTGTCAAAAGTATCATGACATTTTTGTGTGGAGCTATAAAGACCTGTTGGTTTTTATTCATGTCTAGCACAACATACCGTTGAACTGGATCCTAATGCCAAGCCAATTTGTCGAAACGGAGGCCAATTAATCCCAAAATTGATCCATTGATGAGGAATGAGCTAACCACACTCATCGATGCCTATATAATTTTTCCTATTAAGCATTCCTCTTGGGTAGACAATCTAGTTCCTCTAAGAAAGAAGAACGGGGAAATCTGACTATGTGTGGACTTTAAGGATTTGAACCACACTTCATTAAAGGACCATTATCTTCTTCCATCTATGGAGAAAATCCTTCAAATGGTGGTAGGATCTCAAAGGTTCTCTTTTCTTGATGGATATTTGGGTTACAAACAAATTTTGGTCAAAGAATCCGATCAATTCAAACAAAATTTTACTACTAAGTGGGTCACGTATGCCTACAACAAAATGTCATTTGGATTATCCAATGTTGGAGCCACTTTTCAACGAGCTATGGACATCATATTTAAGGGATTGATAAATGACATTATTTTAGTGTATCTTGATGATATAACCGTGTACTCCAAACATGTAGAAGATCACATTACACATCTAAGGAATGTTTTTAAGAGGTGTAGGGAATTTGGGGTTTCACTCAATCGTAATAAATGTATTTTTGTAGTGCATGAGGGGAAGTTGCTAGGGCATATTGTTTCAGTGGAAGGAATCTCAATTGATCTAGCCAAGATTCATTTGATTATGTCATTATCTCTCCCAAGTCATAAGAAGGGTCTTCATAGTTTTCTAGGAACTATAAATTTCATGTGAAGATTCATTCCCATTTCATGGCCTTGGCTAAACCATTAATGACCATGTTGAGGAAAAATATGCCATTTTCATGGAGAAAGGAAGAAAGGAGAAATTCAAAGCCATAAAAACAACCATTTCTCAAGCTCCTACACTGGTGAATCCATGGTTTGATAAGGACTTTTTAGTTTATCTTTTTGTAGGTCGAGAGAAGAGCATTTCGGGATCCTCACCCAATGAATGACGATATGATGGAACAAAAAATTGCTTTATTCAGTCAATCCCTAAATACTATGAGCTCAAATATTCATTCATTGAAAAATAAGTCTTTACGGTCATTGGATATTTGAAGAAATTGAAGCACATGTTATCCAACAAAAAATTCAGTTGATGGTGTCTCATCTAGGCATCAAGGAATTTTTGCCAAACAAAGATATGAATGAGAAGCATGTTGGATGGATCATGAAGGTGATGGAGTGTGACATACATATTAAAGTAACCAAAAATGTCATAGGTAAATCTTTGTGTCAAAAACTTTCTGGAAACCTAGAATCAAAAGGTGATGATGACGTGATGCTCCTAAACACTGATGAAGGTAATGATCAGGTTGAATAGTTATCCAAAATGAAGAGTTTCCTTTTCTCAGGATCATATCCTCTTGACATGGATAAAACTCATAGATGGAATTTCCATATTCAATCCATTCCATATGTTCTAGTTGATTATATTCTCTTTCGGAGGTATTTGAACGGTGTTCTCCTTTGGTGCATAGGTCCAGAATAGGTAAACAATATTTTGGAATAATTTCACAATGGTCTATTGGGAGGACATTACTCGGCATGAACAAATGCCACAAAGATCATGAGGTTTAACTACTATTGGCCATATTTATTCAAATATGCCCACCTTTGGGTAAATAAATGCAAGGAATGTGCCTTTTTCACTAGAAAGTAGAAATTGACAGCCCTTCCTCCATCTAATTCATGTTTACCAACCCTTTGTTCAATGGGGTTGATTTCATCGAAATGATTAATCCTCCATCCAGTGATAGACATAAATGGGTCCTTACAGCAACGAACTATTTTACTTGATGAACATAGGCAATAACATTGAAGGAGGGAAATGAGAACGTAGTTCTTGATTTCCTAGAAGACATAATGAAAAGGTTTGGGATTCCATTTATAGTCATTTTAGAAAATGCTATGGATTTTCTTGGTCTGAAATTGAGTGAATGGGATGTTAAGAATGGATTTTATCTCAAAACTTCATCCAATTACTATCTGCAAGGAAACGGATTGGCTGATTCTAACAACAAGAACCTCACAAGGATTATCAAATGCACTATGGAAACCAACATGAGGACTTGGCACACACAACTTAAGACTTCTTTATGGGAAAATCAGATCACACCTAAAAGGGACATCAGAAATTATCCTTTCATGCTTGTATATGGAAGAGAAGAAAACTTCCCTCTCTCCTTAGAGTTACCTTCTTTGGAGTTAACTCATCACCTTGAGGTTATAGAGAGTGATCCTCTAATAGCTAGGTTTGCTGAGCTCATGGAGTTATCAAATGAGATGCCACAGAGGCCAAACTAGGCATGCACGCCAAGTTTGATAGTCTCTAGAGTGGAAAATACATTATCACACGTTGCAAGGAGGAAAATTTATTTTGTCTATCTAGGATAAATGGAGAAGAACTTCCCATTCATGTGAATGGGATACATATCAAATCCTATTTTTGAGAATGTTCCACCCTTGCACAGTTAGTTAGGTGTTTTCATCCAAGTTATTTTGCACATTGTTATGTGTTGTTTTTTTTCTTTCCTTGTTGTCATAGGTTTTGTTGTTCTTGAAAATTGTATCATCATTGGAGGTTTTGAAATAGAAATAAGTTTCAAAGTTTCAAAAGATTTTCCAGATTTTTGAACTCTTCAAAAGCTTCATTCAAATTACACAAAGGCATATGTAGGTGTCAAATGTTTTTCAGTCGTATATTTCCTACCTAGCAATACCATAGATTTCAATATCAATATTACAGAAGATCATATCATCTTGAGGATTCCATTGTTGACTCTATACCCAATGGATGACTTAAGGCTACCAGAATCATGCTTAGCAGACAAGCATCCCCAAGAGGTCACCAAAAATGTTGTAATCCAATTTTTCCCATGGGAAAATTTGGACAAGCGGAAGCCTATCATTCCCTAAAACTAAAAAAGGGTATTCATGAGGATTTTCATGACATTTCAATTAAATTTTACAATTCTTCCCTTTTTCAATGTCTTGAAGGGTCAAGGTATGTTTAGAACAAGGAAATTGATTTTGGGGCCTAAAATCGATAAAAACATGTTATATGGGTTTTTTTTTTCTTCTATGCATGACAAGATGAATTATTTTGCTAAGTTGAGATTGGAGTTCTCAATTCGAGCTCATTGAAATCAAGTGTATGTATGTGTGATGAATTATTTTTGATAGCTTGGTGAGCTCATGGAAGACAAACATTAGTTATTCGGTTTCCTTCTTCAAATGCAAGGTTGAAAATATGTGTGGAGGGTACGAGTTCAAGATATATCTCGGGTAAGTAACATCGGTCAAGTCAACAAGTAGCTAACTGAGTCGGGATCAAACATACTAAGAGGAGCTGGGAAGACCAAGTTGCAATCCTATAGCAAGACAAAAATAACACAAGACATAATGAGCTAGTACCCAAGGTGGAGTAATTAACTCCCCCAAATAGATTAGTAGCTTGTCCATAGGTGAGATCATGAGAAATGTAAGACTTAATATCAAATCAAACTTGGTAAGCTAAGTAAGGACTTCATCATGGTAACATGGAAGCAAATGGTGAAACTCAGTGTCCTAGTGAGTTTGCACTAGAAGAAAAATTGGGTTAATAGCTTGGGATGAGTTGACAATAATCCAAGTCATGTTTTGGTGACTCAAGATGTTCATTAATAAATATGTAAACTAAGGAAGCTCAACACTTAGAGGAGGAGACATTTCGATTAGCTCACAGTGGGAACTCATGTTAGTAATTCATGCAAATGAACCTTTCCATCGAATGGGGATGTACTAAAATAATGGTGGAAGCTCGAGATATGGGCACACAGGAAGTGAAGGTATATTTGCATAAGGAGCTCGCAAACCATGATTAATGAAGTCCAAGTCGTGTCGCTAGGAGAAAATGTGATGTTGGCCAAACCATGATCGAGCTTAACATTGAGTGGAGTTAATGACTTAGAGAAATAAAAATCGAAAGGGGAATAGTTTGTAGACATGACACATTGAAGAAGGATGAGTTGAGTAGATGAAATGAATTACAGGCTCACATCTTAAACAACATGTGAGTTTGGTAAGAGACATTGAAGAACTCTCGCATAGATTAATTCACATGGTTGGTATGCTTGGTGGGCCAAAGAATGGCTTGGAGGTAACCAAGATCAACTCAAGACAAATTCAAATCCATGCACATAAATGAAACAAGAGGATGAGAGATTGTAAACATTTTAGGAATAACAAGCTTGAATAGGTTGATTCAGTGTCAAAAGACTTACAGGTAAAGCCGAGATGATGCACTAATTGATTGATTAGGGGAATCTATGGTAAGATGGAAATATAGCGATGGATGGACAAGATGTGTTTCCTGTTTAGGGAGTTGTGAAGATTTCTGGACAATGGAGGAGTTGATGCCATTTGGAAAAGGTGGCGAAAGTATGAGATGAGATCAAGGGGATTTGGCTCCCGAAAATTGAATTGCCAGGAATGTGGGAAATTTAGTCTATTGGGACATGGTGTCTCATACTCTTTTTCCCATCAACACATGACATGCCAAAAAGTCCATGTAATAAACATGAGGTATGATTATTCAATTGATGGGATCATTATAGAAAATGGATCACCGTGTAAGGGGAAGTTCTATGAGTTGGATGAATCGATCAAGTAGAATGCAATGAGGAACCCGACATGTTTGGATGAGGCATCCACCACAAGCCAAATTTCTCAAAAGTATATCAATATTTTATTAAAAGAATATTGTTTTTATAAAATATTTTATTAAAAATATAATTTTTAATAAAATATGGATTAAATTCATTTTTTTGAATTATTAAGTGGTGGTAGAGTGTTCTTGGGAATGTAATTAATGATTTGAAATCCATCATGTACTATTATTGGGCCCATAATTTAGGCTTTCTCCATCCTTTATTTTTATGGATATTTTATATAAATTTAAAGGAAAGGCTCATTACAAAGGGTTAGACGTTTAGATGATTAGACATCTTAGAAAAGTGCATATTTTTCAAGAATCATCTCTCTTCTACAAGTTAGCTTTGTGGATTGGGGAACTTTCAAGCCTCCTTTCCAAGACTATAATGGAAACCATTGCATCTTCGAATGTAATGATGCATTGTGCATGTTGATGAAGTAATAAAATAATGTGTTTTATGACTACTATAAGTCCTTCCATCATCATATATACTTCTTTATGCTTTTTTATACTTACAGTACACCTTGTGGAAGTTCATGTTTCTATTGCAGGTTCTTGGAGTTCTGTGCTTACCAAGTGGTGAAATTTTACATGTAGTTGAATTGTGGTTCTTGTTCATCCTTAGTTTCATTCTTCTTCACTAGAAGACTGAAATATTATTTTTCTAGTTGAGTTTAACAAATGGAATATACACTTCTTAGTATTTAGTATTTTGTTTACCCTTTCTAAGTTACAGTAGGTGAAGTTGGCTTGTGGTGCACAACACCCTCTTCAAAAAAACCCTTCCCAAAGTATAAAACACCCTTTGTGTGGTGTATCACCATCCCTAGTATATTATTTTCTTGCAAATATCTTTCCTAAAAACCCATGGAAATGTTAGCATAGGTCTAGATAACCATTTTATTACACTAGGAGTAGTAAAACACTTAGTTTAGGAAGAGGAAGTGGCCTTCTCTAGAGGTTCACATGAAGCCCAAGTCCCATAGCTTGAGAGGTGATCCCATGTTATCCAATCACATTGAATGTTTTGTTCACATTCTAGCAATTTGGAGGGTGTAATGATTTGGTGATAAGAACTGCCAATAAACCCCACAAATTTATAAGACAAGTAAATGATTATGCACACAACCAACAACCAGAGAATCTAACCATGGAGGGCATAGAGGTATCCAACATGAATACACAATCCACAACCTAGTATGTTAGACATGCATGTTTTAAAACAAAGTCATTTATAAGAACCATAAATTTATAAGAAAAGATAACTAATGACATTACTTTATATGCTTTGTATATAGTAGAAGAAAAAGGTTAAGGAAATTCATTTGTAAACTACAATAACAATTTAAAAAAAGTATAGATCTTAGAGGACTCTATGCATCTATGTTCATTATAATAATTGTTAGACTAAAAACCTTAAATTCATCAATATCTTGTTGATTTACAACTATATATTGTCTACAATGTTTCACTGATTCACTACTACATACTGACTACTTACATTGAATTAACATTGTTTTGGCTTCAACATCATCATAAAAAGAACTACATATAGCTTGATCCATCTTGTACGTATGTAAAGAAGTACTTGGCTAGCCTCATTAAAGGTTTTCCAACTAAGTGTAGTTCAACCAATGATGACATAGCCTAGCGGTCACAAATCCTCATCAATAGCTGAGGAATATTTTCCACCAAAGGGTGGTTTGATGAATATAAGCATAGCCTAGCGGCTGCTAAATTTGAATTATAAGATAGAGAAAAATTGATATTTTACTTACCATATCACCACAAAAACCATACTGTTTATCCATTTAAGCTTTCATGTACCACATAATGAAATTTATTATGAATTGATTAATGTTTATTTCAAATAAATTATGCTCACATTTTCAATAGAAATAAATATATTATGAATTGATGAATGTTTATTTGAAATATCTCTTGCATTAATGGATCCAACAACGTGTAAAGGTGGTGTAATCCAAGCCACGATCTCAATTGGTAGCTGTTGGTCGTAATCTGAAATGTTGTTTGTTTCAATTGGTTATAATTGATATACGCAGACGATGAAAATTAATTTTTTTCTTCTTGTAGGAAGTGATAAGAGCTATCTACTTATTTTATATATGGAGGACCTGCTATATGGGATAAACAAAACATACAATAGGAATATGTCATTCATGTTCGGCATGAAAGCTGCCAACTTGTGAGGTGGCTGTCAAAAGTATAAGATTACTATCACCATCGTGAACTAGGATTATTGTCTAACAACATCATTTTTGCTGATGTTAAAAAGATATCAGTGGGATTCAATAAAAATATTCAATTGTATTGTATTCAATACCCACTTGGGGAAAGGAACATTGTAATATAGTTGAGGGAATAACAATAAGATACCTAGAAAATATTTAGAGTAGAAAAAAATTCATACAATTCTAAAAACACATTGTGTGTTACATTAGGCGCAAATGGAAACCCTCCTAAAAATTTAATGGCGGGGATGAAAAGTAGATGCAAATATTGTACAAAAGATAAATGGTTGATGGCCTATTTGTAAAAAAAATCACAAATAGTGTCTCAAGGATTGAATGTCGTAGAGGGCATCATATATTTGAAGCAAAAAAATGCTAAATAACTATTTATCTTTTTAGAATGTTGTTATGATGGTAACACATAACATTTTCAATAATATATACATGCATATGTTGTTATGAAAGTATTGCGTAATTCTATTATATTATGTTGAGATTGTCGAAATATAAGCTGGGAGGATTTATATTTTCACCGATTATAAATAAATTTTGTGGTGAATTATCGAAAAGATTGCCCTTGAAAAATTGTACAATAGTTTTTAATATTGTTCATAAAATAAATATAAAATTATACTGTATATACTTAATTGTTTTTAATATAATTAATATATAAATAAATCTCTAGAAAAATTAATGGTCATATCTAAAATATGCAAGTCATATGTGATGGTTATTTCAAATATTTGCAACTATTTTAAGGATTAAAATGATTAAAAATGTCTAAATGGGTGTCAAATTTAACACCACGTTGTGGCCTTTGTTGCAACCATTGAAGGATAAGAGAAGTTGTTCGGGATGATAGTTGATCAAAAACCAAATTTGAGGGATATTTTTTTAGAGCTTTACTATGATTTATTTTGTTAATTTGGGATCCCATATCCTTGGGAATAATGTTACAATTAAATTCAAACAATTCTTAAAATGTTTTTCTATGTTTCAATCTTCAGTAAAGAAATTTATATTTATTTCATATCTATAATTGAATACACAAATATATCTAGATTTTGTTTATAGTTAATTATATTCTCTTACTCTAAATAGTCACCATCTTCTAATTTCTATAGAATATCTTTAGTAATTATCTTTCTACACTGAGGTTCAATCACATCATACTCCCTAAACCTAGAAGTGTCTCAAATCTCTTGAATTTCATTAGCCTAATGACCGTTGGGCCACAAGGCATTTAAATTATACAAATATTCATATTTTAATCTTAAAGACATTTAAACACTGATAAGAACCTTATTACAAAACATTCGTAATGCCTAGCAGTCGATACCTCGTATAAAACATAGACATTTTTTTGTTTATAACAATTCATAAATAATGCCTAGCATCTGTTATCCCATATAAAACAGAAACATGTTATATACATAACATGTCATAAATAATTCCTAGCTTTCACTAGACCGTATAAAATATAAACATGATCTGTATATAGTAATGTATAAATAATGCTTAGTGGTCATTAGCCCATTTAAAGCATAAACATTTTCTGTATATAACATATCATAAATAATTTTTGGCAGCCGCTATCCCTTAAAAACATAAAAATGTTATGTACATAACAAATCATAAATAATTCCTAGTGGTTTCTATCCCGTATAAAACAAATGCATGTTCTATTTAGTCCAAAGCATAGATAATGCCTAGCGAATGCTAGCCCGTATAATGGATTTCAATATTTTACTTTTGAGATTCCAATATATGAGAATTTGGAGTGTAGCAAATTCCAATATATGTGATTTTGGATTCCAATGTATGTGATTTTGGATTCTAATATATGTGATTCTAGACTCAAATATATGCAATATTGGAATCCAATATGTGCGATTTTGGAGTCTAGATAATTCCAATATTTAACATTTTGGAATCCAAAACAAGTTGTTTTGGATTTCAATATTGGCTATATTGTTTTGTTTCTCGTACTTTAATAAGTCCTCATTGCTAACTCAAAAGATTCATATCCCCCTCTTTTCATAACTCTAATCTATTACCAAACTTGAACTAACAATCTAGGTTTGCCCTTCTTGAATGTATTTAACTTAAGACCGCATCACTATCATCACCAATATGGTTAGGATTAATTCATAATCTATTCATACACATGCTTATATTAATTACTATTAAACAACTTTCCACTTTTGGTAACATACTAGTAGTGCTTACATTTACTCTTGAAATGGGTTACATGTTACCAAATTTATTTCACAATAAATTGTCCCTTAGTATAAAATCCCTACTCCATGACTTAAAAACCTCAATATTTAATAAAAAAGTTGTATTTCTAGTTCTTATACTCCTTACGAGGTTTTAGGACTTAATACATGAAAATAAACTCAATTCAACCTCCTACCAAGACTACTCTACCAAATAGCCCTCCATTTCCTATTTTTATTGATAAAAGTCTTTAGAAAAGGTTTCATCCTAAACTAAAATCCTTCTGAGTACCCATTCATATTATTTAAATATGGGAAATGCATTTACATAAATCTTGTAAATGATCCTAATTTCATATTGACCAGGATCTTATTAGGTCTCTCATAGATCTAAGACTAGCGTAATCCAATAATGTCATCTTTTCACTTATACATACACCTTATTTCTCCATGAAACTATATAAATTTGTTATTGGGCCTATAGTAGTCTATAAATACAAAATTTGAATAACATTCATTAGGTAAATTGTAAGATTTAAAAATGTAATAATGAAACCCTAGTTGGGGTTTATAGAGACCCAAGGAGATAATAACTCATGTCTTTCAAAATTAGCACCAAAAACCTAAAATGAATTTCTATATCTCTGAAATAACATTCTCCACCCTTCTTCTTTTGACGCTACCTCTTAATACCGTATAGTTATTTCTTTTCAAAAATATATGTATATTAATCTATATAAGGAAACTCTACTTTTTAGGGATTTTTAAATTTTCAAACCTTATATTATTAATATAAACCCTTTTCTCTATTTTCATATCTCTATGGAGTTTTTATAACCCCACATATTTCATATGATCCTTTTGTAAATTCCTTCAATCAAACTTAGCTCTATAAAAATGTTATATCCTTATAAATGTTGTTTTTCCAATCTAGTATGAATAGTGTTATCTTACCTTGTCGGTTTTAACTTATTTTAGTTTAATCTTCCACATGCATACAAACCCCTCTACAATCTCTCATAATAGGGTATACAAATATGTGTAAAGTTCTCACTCTTCAATAACTCCTCATAATGCTTCTTTAGCAACCATAATTTTGTTAAATATGGACATTTTACTAAGAATATAGATTTATAGTATTATCATTTTTGGTTTTATAATTGTTGAAATTGGATTCCTAAATTGCCATTATTGGTTTTTATCTAGTGTGATATCAGATTCCAATATGTTTATTATAGGAATTTAATTATTGTAATATCAGATTCCAATATTTACACTATGTCATACAAGTAAGTTCCTAATTCTATATTGAGTTTATGAGAATGGGAATATGCCCATTCTCAACACACTCATAATACAACTATGTTCCTAATTATTTTTATGTGTATCTACTTTATCTCATTTTTTTTATGATTCCTATATGAGGCATTTTGATCCCTTTTGAAAAATAAAACAATGTGATATGGGTACATGTTGTATGAAATAATAAGCAACTATTGAGTCTATGAGAATGGACATATGCCCATTCTCATCACACTCATGGTAAAAGTATGTTCCTAATTCTTTTTATGTGTATCAAATTTATATTTATTCTTCTTCTATAATTCATATATGAGGGATTTTGACTTATGCACATAGCTTTAGGAAAAGACCATATAATTTTGTGGTTGTAATGAATGCATAAATCAAGACTAATTCCTAGAAAAATCCAAATCATTAATATTTTCAAAGGAATTATTTGTAAATGACATCCAATTACCTTTAAATCACAAGATCCAACTCCTGTAAACTTACTTAGAGCAGAGCTATTATTTTTTTTTTCAAATTAAATAAATTGCATGGTGGAAATCATATTATTAATAATACATTAATAAGATTCAAGAGTTCCATAAGCATCACAATGTTTTATAGAATAATATTATGGAAAAATCTTCCAAAGTAATATAATACCCAGTATTTCATTTAATTATCAAATAATAGTACAATTGTAAATTTTAATAGGACCAAGGTTTGGAATATTTTTTTAACCCACATCCTGAGCCAAGATTATTTTAGATACAAATTTATGAACTTAAATAGTTTCTCCAAGTCAACATTCCTTATCATGTTGAAATAGTTCAAGTATGATTTAATGGCCACATGTCCTTTATCGGGTATCTTTATGGATCCAATTTTCCAATTTTTGTTTGGTGTCCATGCCCAGATGATGTTATCCACATCGATATCTGCTTTAGGTTTGTTTGAGATGGTCCAAATTTTATTTGGCTTTAAACAATCCCAATACAATGTTGTACCTTATCCTCTCCCTACAGGTTTCCAATATTAAAAATTTCACCTTTTTACTACATCATTTCCTTCTTGTTGAAAGAATATATCCCCATCTGCTCTCCCCATCCATATCTTTTCATTATCATTTCCTAGTCATATAAGTAGGATTTTTCCTTGAACACATCCTTAAATGGACTAAATTATTGTTTAGATCTTCCATAACTAGGCATAAATATCATTATTACTTTGGATATGTTGACTAATTTAGTCTTCTTTGTGAATATGTTTGGCTCTGTTATTTGGTCATATATGTTTTTCTCTCGTATTGTTTTGGCCTAAAACAAACATCGACCTCTGCTACAATTTAAAAATGGCTATCCATAGCATGCAAAACATTTTCCCAATACACGATCTTTGGAAGCCAATAGTCACTACCTTCTCTTGTTGCACTTTTCCCCAAATGCTTGATATATTATTTTATTCCCTTTTTTAGATCCGCCATTTCTTTGAGTTCCTTGAAAGGTGTCAAAGGAGGTTTCCCTTCGAATATATTGGTTCATCATTATCATTTGTACACCATATATGGATAGAATGAGACCATTGTTGATCCTTTAATGTTGTTTTGTACTCCATCACCTGGTATGCCATCCACAACATGGAATCGAACAACTTTGGTTTGTTGATATCTACTATCTTATGGTTTCGTCCAACAAGAATGGCTCCATAAAGTCCTTGAAGTTGTACACTTCCTCAATAAGATAAGGATTGAATGTACTTGACCCTTGTTGGCATGTTTTGTAAGAGTCCATGATATGTGGCAAATAAAATGTGTCTACTTTATGTAAAGATGTTGCTAATCTTCCAAAAGTCCCATCTATATCCTCATGGGTGTGTCCCACTGGAAGGAAGCTTACATACACAATGTTGAATACCCTTTTTGTTGTCAACATTGATACAAATGCAAATAATGTACGATTCTTGTTATCACTTGAAGCATTATCCAATTACAAGTAGAGGATCGATGGTTTCTTTATGAAAGAATTATTTGCACTACCATCACTAACTAATTTTGAATGGTCAAATATTTCCTTGTACCTTTTACATTTTTCATGCACATCATTTTGTAATAATGCATCATGTAATGACTATTTGGATGATCCAAAATGACACAAAAAATATCCATACTCATCAATTATAGGTTCTTCAAGCTTCCTAAGACATAAATATAATGATGTGATTGTATAGTTTGTTCCATGTTCAACAAATGGTAGACCAAAATGGTGAAACCCCAGTCTTGTGTCCATGTGTGAGCATACCAGTCAAAGTAACTGGTAGGTTCATAACATTACTTATTGAATTTTCTTTTTTACCCATCCTTGGTATGGAAGTTTTCATTTTATCCATTTTATCATACACAATGCTCAAGAATACATGAGGTTGTTCTTTTGACTGCAATATGTGGGAATAGTAAGTGTATGACAACTTTGAATATATTCATTATGCCATGTTTGTTCCTCCTCAATATTTGTGAGTGATTCTAGGCATGTGGTGGCTCTACATTTGTTGAAAAAATATGTGCACTCATCACACTTGGAAAATAAATTATTTTTTGTAATGGAAACATGTGGAAAAATTTTGTTCATTATGTTGTTGAAGCTTGACTATGACACCTGAGGAAGTTTCAAGAATTCAAGCTCCTCATTGAATTTTTTTCACAATATATTTTGGGTATAGAATGAAGGAAGAAACATTTGGGGAAATTTTACTCCATCATCCTATAGACCAAGTCATATGTGGAGAGATATCTTAATTTATCTCAACAATTCTTGATATGCAGGAAATTGTTGTGGCAATGTTTGACCTTTGTTTCTCTTTTCTAGTGTTTCCATTCACTGTAAGCCTATTTCCACTTATCCATTTAGATTTATGTTTATAGAAGGAACTCCTTGGGTACCCATATAATTTGTGTCATGCATTCTGACAAACATCCATCCCATAAAATCTCATTTTATGTATCTCCATAGTTTTCTTACCAACATTGAAGATGACATTTGTTGTTAATGCATCAAACACAAATTTTTTTCTATCAATTTCATTCAAGGCTCTAGTTGTGCACCATATATTTTGAATTCTAACTGAAGGAAGAGGTAATTTTTTGAGACAATTAGATTTGTAACCACTAAATTCTATATTTTACACTTCTAAAAATATTTGACCATTTTCTATCCTCATCATAATTTTGATTAGATGGATTAGATTGAGGGTATCCAGCTTCAGATGTTTTGTAGCATTATAATATATTTTTATCACTCTGTTGGATTAATTGTGATTTCTTTGGAATCATATGAAATTGGAAAAAATAAAATTGAGGTTTTCACTCTTCTAATGCATCCTACATGATGACCTCAACCTCCTTTCAAACTTCTTTGAATCTAATATCCATATGAGAACCATTTATGTCAGCAAATTACCTAGCAAGCCATTGTATGAGAGATCCTTCAGATAGACATCATTATTTTTCGGGGAGGGTTGAGTACTCTATCAATATGTACATTTAATCTATTAGCATCTAATCTATTAAAATGTACTAGGTTTCCTTTAACTATGTTTGTAATTGTTCCTTCTACTACAAATTTACACTCAATTGAGTAGTAATGGATTAATTTTGTAACAACTCCCTTGAAATTCAAATTATGTTGATCACCATGTAAAAGGTGCATACCCACCATTTGAGTACTTCCTTACTTAACCATAAGGGAACTTCTTATTTCATTGAAAATCAAATTTTTTATTGACCAAACAATTGATTTACTAGGTTCTAGTGAGTCTGAGCATTCTAAACACACATTTATCACATTCTCTATGCATACACCAAAATTAAAAGGATCCAGCCTCTCCCTATTAATTTCATGAAATTCTAGTACATGAGTTATATAACCAATGGTTATTTCATCATCTCTGCTACAAGATTTGTGTTTGAGGATGACATTGTCTGTGACAAAATATTTTCTATCTTTAGGACTGTATTGATGGTGCTTTCACTATCATCACTACAATCTCCGTCACTCTTTGCATTGTAATACTCGAACCACTACAAATGTTTTCACTTCCCAAATTAGGGGAATGGATGAATTTGCATGCTTTGACAATTCACTCTCTTCCCAAGAAATGAAGTGTCCTTCATTCCTAACATCTACCAAGGTTTCAAATTCATCATTTGATAAATGAAATTTTACCATCCCATCCAATATTGTGTTAACACTAAAAAAATCCCTCTTACCACATCTTTTCAATGTAGTGTCTTCATGTATGGATATACTCTTCCCTCTACAACTTTGGTTCCTTTTGAAAAAAACTTCACATGATCATCCTCTACAAATGTAAAAGCCCCCGCTACTATAACAATATTAAATTAAAAAGTTTATGAGATTATGGAAAATCTATTAAACCATTGCATAAAATTAATGAGAAATTATCATGTATGTACAACTATAAGTATATTGAATACACATAACACATAAGTTGTGAACTTCTATAACTCAGTAAGGTTTAGAAATAATTCAAAATTATACATATAATTAAAATTGACATGAATATATTTATAACATTATCTCCAAATTATGATTAAAATTGAATCATTTGAATTTAATTGGCGAGAAATAAATAGATGAGGTTGAATTTAAATGATCAGAAATAAATAAATAGAGGTTAAATAGAAGTTAATTAGAAACTTGATTTCTAACCGCTTCATCCAAATATCTTCATCATATTATTAACATAGCATAAATTACTTTTACAAGAATTCCTCATACTTCCCATATTCACTGACTATGAGAATGGGTGTAGGAGAATTTGTCTTTTTTTCTATATTTAGTTTATGAGAATGGGCATATGCCCATTCTCATCATGATGATAAAAATATTTGTTTGTATGAGAAATGGCATATCCCCATTCTCATCACAATGATAAAAATATTTGTTTGTATGAGAAATGGCATATCCCCATTCTCATCACAATAGTAAAATTATTTGTTTGTATGATAATGGGCATATGCCTATTATAACCCTTCTAAATTATTGAATCAATATTGAAATTAATAAATTTAATATCACTATAAAGGATGTGAGAATGGGCACTGTCCACTCAAGAATAGATAAAATTTTACCTCTACTTTGTTCTATGATTCTTATATGAGAATGGGAATATGCCCATTCAATACAACATAAAAATGTTTGTTTGTATGAGAATAGAAATATACCCATTCTGTCTATGTGTATTGCCTCAAGATAATACCTCTATTTTTCTTCTATGATTCTTAATATATGAGAATGGGCATATGCCCATTCAATATAAGATAAAAATGTTTGTTTTTATGAGAATGGACATATGCCCATTCTGTCTAAATGTGTATTTCCTCAAGATAATAATATTTTTTTTGAAAAAAGGAATAAAAACTAATTCCTCTAAATGTTCTTCCAAGGTACTATCTCATTATTTAGAACATATAATATTAACCTTTGATGTGATTACTATAAGTTATATAGTTTTTATCAATTTCAAAACCATGTTATAATATCAATGATTTTAACACAAACACATATGGGAGATTTAATTATTTTCAAGTACATTCAAGATATTTACAATGAAACATGATAAATATCAAAGATACCTATCGAAATATATTAAAAATACAAGTCAATTATAAATGTGATGAAAAATCTAAACAAGCAAAAAAAGCAGATATCATAAAATATGGTATTAATACCAAATAATAGGATTTTCCTTTGTAATCAATGAAGAAATAATAATATATATGTTTTGGATCGATTTGTCCCATCCCATTTTTCTATTTAAGTCGACATTCACATCTAGAGTTCAGGGAGTGATTGAAGCAAGTAAATGATTCAACATTTGAGTGATTTCGTGAAAACCACATGTCATATATAGTTGCACTAACTATCCCCTCTCTGGTACAAATTAGTATCAATTAATTTCAAATGTATATATATATAACTTAATCATAGTCATAATTTATCTTATTTACATTTAAAATAAAATATAATTTTTAAACATTATTATAGCTATGGTTTATGTTGACATGTGCATCTAGAGTTTAGGGAGTGATTGAAGCAAGTAAACAATTCAACATTTGAGTGATTTCGTGAAAACCACACGTCATATATAGTTGCCCTAACTATCCCCTCTCTAGTACAAATTAGTATCAATTAATTTCAAATGCAAAAAATAACATAAACCATAGCTATAATAATGTTTATAATAATTTTTTAAAAAATTATATGATTTATATTTTAAATATAAATATATATATATATATATATATATATATATATATATATAATATATATATATATATGCAATAAACCTAAAACATGGCTATGATTTTTTTGAAATTTTAAATTTTATTTTAATTGCAATTATTAAACCTAAATCATGGCTACCATATATTTTAATATTTATATTGTTTTTGACCATAGAATAGCGAGACCATTAATTTGCAAATAAATTATTTTCCACCATTGATTTTTTATTAATTGAAAAGTACTTGTTTTTTTATTAATTCAAGGTACTTGTTTGTCAAACACATCTTCGACTACCCATTGGAAGGAAATTAGTGAAATTAATTCACACCACTCTATGAAAATCTAGAGAGAATGAAGATGGTTAATTTTTTTGATGACGCGATAGGTCTTGGGAATCATAGGGTTTACTATGGGTCATCGAAACTATTTCCTTCTTGTTCATCCTTTATGCTTTATTTTTCATCCATTTTCTGCTATTTTTGTTTAGCCTTCCACATTGGGCTGCCCGTTTCATTAGAATGTTATTTCCTATGAAGCAGAATATTTGAAGAATGTTTCTGAGATATTTTTCTTCCTCTCCGCCAAATTTTTTTGACCCTTACCATTTTGGCTCCCTCAGTTTCTTAAGACCATTTCGGCATGTGACACATAAGATTTGAAGAAAATTTGAGGCATGAATTATTCTAACTCTTCTCTGTTGAATTATTATGAGATGAAGAGTATCATTTGGTTTTATTTCCCTTATATTCCGTTTTGGGTTTAAAGATAATGCTCTTTTTTGATCTTCTGTATTTTTTGATCTAGGTATTAAGAATATCACTTCAATGTTTTGAAAGACATGCGTAGTTGTTAACCAAATCATAGTTGCTAATACAGGGAGTTTTTGTTATGATTTTACTAAACTACAAAGTGGTTTTACCACATGGGTGGCATTGCATTTTTACCGAGATTTGCAGGAGAGTTCCGTAGGCCAATAATGATTCATTATTAGATGAAGAAATTAATTTTTATAGTGAATAATTTTTTTACTCCTTTTCAAATTGAAGGTAAGTTTCAGAAATACTTATAACTCTTATCTGTTGAATTATTATGAGATGAAGAATATCACCCTTCGTTCTTTATCTTGTATTCTGATTTGGGTATATAGATAATGACATATTTTTTATCTTTTGTTTTATTGATATGTGTTTTAAGAATATCACTTCAATATTTTGAAAGACTTGCCTAGTATTAATATCCTCCATAGTTATAAAAGGATGCCTCTAAATATAACCATTTCTTTTATGTTTCAGAGTTTGAACAAGATCATTCCCTTATAAAATAATGTTTTTGATTGTAAAAAAACCACTTCCAATAATAAAAATAAAAATAATGGGAGAATTTCATGGATACATCCTTTAATTGATTTCTTATAATCATGTCTACAGGGAAGGTAACAAGGTTGTTATTTACCTTACAAATAGAGGTTAAAGAGGTTGAAATTTTTGTGTCATTGTAATGATTGAAAAGCATTCTCTGTTAGTATTAGGTATGAAGGAAGAGTAAGAAGTAATGAGGAGACATGTTAGAGGTTGGATGATATAAGTGCTTGCGTTGGGTTTAGAAAGGAAATTTTATTTAGACAAGGGCTTGATGAAGTATGATCATTGGTTTTAGAATGGATAAGAAGGTTTTGAATTGGGTTGGTTTTATTGCCATTTTAATAGAGAAAAAAAAATGGGCGGTGAATTGGTTTGTCTAGAACTTGATTCAACCAATGGGATTAGTAGTAGAGTTTGGATGATGTGGGAAAGTTTTAAAGTCCATGAAGAATCCCTGAGAAAGGATTTTACTACTCATTAGAAGGATGGTTGGGCTAGTATTAGGGGTTTTTCTATAAAAAAATTCTGCAGATTTTATTGCTAGAGTGGTTGGGATGAATAATGAGGGAGGGAGATTTACAAATGAAGAAAAAATGTGATGAGGAGATGGGAAAAATTTTGGTGGGTAAAGAGAAACTAAGACATCACTGTGTAGGTTTTGAGAGAGATTCTTTACCTGATCCTTTCAATGAAATCACCCTACACTTGATGTAATTTATCACCTTGGAGGGTAGGTACAAGGTAGTTTATGCCCACCATTTCCCTATGTTAAGTCATATCCACCATGATGGTATGCATTATAATTTCCCATTCTTTCTCAATCGTTCCCTACACAAATCAATCGAGAATTTCCAAAAGGAAAGTTGAAAATCCCTCTTCATCAAGGATTGATGATGGCATTATTCCATTTGGGTTCTACATATTTCACCAAATCTGAGAAGTTTAGGTGCTTTTTGAATGATGATGTAAATCATGATGAGGATGAGAAGTATATGGAGCAAGAGGATTATGAGGAATCCTCCTCTTCAGACTCAAATGACATAAAAGAGTCTTTTATGTCATTGATAAACACTGTAGATGTTGTTGGTAATATGGAGAGGGAGGATTTGGAGGACCTAGATGAATTTTTACTTTGGATGAATGAATGAATAAATTGAGGAAGAGGAAGGGTATTGATATTGCGGATGGTGTTTCTATGTCTGATATCAAAGGGGAACCTTCCAAAGGAAAATAAAATCTAGAGTTTGATTGGAGTATGGCATTAGAAAAAATTTCCCTTAGGGTTCTGTAGCTAGAAAAGAACATTGTTTCCCTTGATGAGTTTGGGGCGGACATGGTATGTACTTGTATGAAGTATATTGAGGCCTCAAAGAAAATTTGTACTTATCAAAGTTCCATCAAAGAGGAACTATTTGGGCTTAAAAATATGGTTATGGATATTCAGAGGAGGCTAGTTCAACTAGAGAAGGGAAGAAAAAAGCATAGGCTTAAGCTTTACCTCAGTAGCTCAGAGGAGGATGAGATGGTGAAGGATGATATGAGGGACATTATGGAAAGGAAGAAAAAACTGTGGAATAAGAAATTTTTATGAAAATTATAATTTAGAAAACATATTCTTATGCAAAAAGTCAAACTCTTATAAAATGATAATATTGAAGTAGTGTTGTTGAGTCTTATGGGTGTCCTTTAAGTTGTTATATAAGTGAAAATTTGATAATAATGTAAGACCTAGGTTATTCAAGTAGTAGTATAGTATGAGTGAATATGAGATAAAACAAATTATAATAATGAAGTAGCATTGTTGATGGTTTTGGGTGTCCATCATGTAGTAATCCGACTAAATAGATGTTACATTTGCATTTGGTATTGAAAAGATGTTACATTTCTTTTTTATTGAATAGATGTTATATTTTTATTTTGTATAGAATGGGATTATTTCCTTTGTCATACAAAAATATAGAGGAAGAAGATGTTTCTTAATATACGAAAATGATAAAAATATTCTAATATAAAAATATAGGAGGAAGAAGATGTTGCTTAATATAGGAAACATATAATAAGACTAGATGATTAAAAGAGGAATATGCCCATTCTCATATAAGAATCATAGAAGGATAATAAAGACACAATTTACTTTATCTTAGAATGAAAATATGTGCATTCTCATAGCCTTACTTTATTTTAAAATGGGAAGTTGTGCATTCTCAAAAAAATCATAATAGAAAATATTACTAGTGAAAGAAACTTTACACTAGGAAAAATGAAATTCTCATACAAACATATAATTTTTGTTTTTGTCATTATTAATAATTGTATTATACTAGCAACACTATCCTTCGTAGAGCCAAGTGATGCACTACATACCCTCGAGAGGGATCAAGGCTATTGTAATTCTCATCATACAATACATTTATATGATTGTGCATAATTTTAGAATGGGTTGTGAGAATGCAAAGTTTTTTATAAAGATAATATTGAATGTAAGCATGTTAACCACTAGAAATCTATCTACGATGCCATAGAGTGGCATGAATTAATTGAATTTAATTTTTCTAATTTCCCTCCACTGGGTGGTCAAAGACGTGCTTGAAAAACAAGTACATTCATTTAATAAAGGGTAATAAACAATTTATTTGCAAATTAATGGTAATGCTATGCAATGGTTAAAAAAATATAAATAGTAAACTCTATTGCAGCCATGTTTTAGGTATATGATTCCTATAAGTATGACAATTGACATTTTTCCATTCAATAGAAGCAATATTGAACTTAAAATTTTTAATACCTCTATAGAAATTGATACCTAATCATTCAATGGAAGATAAAAAAATTTGTTTGTATGAGAATGGGCATATGCCAATTCTAATCATTGTAATACAAATAATATTGAACTTATTCTTTTCAATAACTCTATGAAGGTTGTGAGAATGGGCACATGTCCATTATAAAACAAGCTACATTTTATCTCTAATCTTATTTTATTGTGTATTGTTTATACTTTTTCTTTTGGGTTCTCTCTTTTGTTGGACTATTTTGGCTTGTGAAGAAAAATTTAACAAGTAAATTTATGAGAAACACCAAACTGTTCACAGACATGATTTTATCTAACTCTTCTTTGTTGATTTATTTTGAGATGAAGAATATCATATGGTTTTATTTCCCTTGCATGGTGGAGAATTTCCCATTGTGAAAACTTTATTTTTATCTCTAATCTTATTCTATGATTCCTATATGAGAATGGGCATATGCCCATTATATATGCCCACTCTCACATAGGAATCATAACATAATAATAGAGAAAAAAATTATTTCACATTTTTAGAATGTAGTAAATTCTATATCTATTCTTCTATGATCCCTTTGTGAGAATGGTTATATACCCATTCTCACATAGGAATCATAGCAGAATAATAGAAAATTAAATTTCATCTATATTAATTCTTGTGATTTATTCAAAGATGAAAAATATGAATTGGTTATTTTTCCTTACATGGTAGTGAATTGGATGATGTAGAAAAAAGTAACTTTACCTCTATTCTTATATGATTCATATATGAGAAAGGGAATAGGACAATTCACATATATGAAGATATATTGTAGTAATCATTTAGAGAGCTATATAAAGGCTGTGATAGTGAGCAATTGTCCATTCTAAAAATAAATAAATTTTATCTCATTAATTCTTGTGATGATGTATGATTTTTTAATGTAAAATAATGAATGCAAAATAATCTTATTTAATGTTGACATTTGTATCATTATTATATGCTAATATTACCTTGTTTTCTATATTGATTATTGTGATAATGAATGACTTTTTATGGCTTATCAGATTTGTAGTTGTCTATACGATTATCATATTAGGTAGTAAATGTTGTTTTCCATTAGAGATTGCATTATTACCTTGCTCATTGATATTATGTACTATGTAGATAAAAAATATAGTTAACCATTTTGTAATCTTAATTTACTAATAATTCAACATGATTACGAGTTGAAAATTCATGTAAGTTCATTGAACTGACATGCATACAATTTATTATTTTTGTATGGTATCCAGGAATCAGAGTAATCATTACGAAGTGATACATTGGATTTGGTACACCTTTAAAGGTGGTGATTTCGGGTAAGTGCCCATGCTAAACAAAGTAAACGTTATCTCTATTCTCTTTATTATACTTATTCACACAATAATGGACTTTTTCTTATGAATCCTATTAAAGAGAATAGGCATATGCCCATTCTTTATATTCTAATGTTATCTTTGTAATTATTTTTATGATATTTTTAGTTATTCATACTTATCTCTAGTATGAACAATAATTGACATTTTTAAAATGATTCCCTTATGAGAATAGGAAAATGCCCATTCTAAAATAAATATTAAAGAGAATACGCATATGCCATTTTTACATATTCTAATTTTAGCAATATTAAACTTAATATTTGAGATACCACTATAATGGATATGAGAATGAGAATATGACTATTGAATACAAGACAAAAATTCTCAACTTCTTTCTCTGTAATACGTATTTAACGATTGTGAGGGGGAATATTCCCATTTAATAAAAGATAAAACATTGTTGGCATGTGTTTCCAGTGCTCCCCATGAGTTTCGTGACATGGACTAACCACCTCTCTTAGATCCTAACTCTGACGATTGTAGTGGAGACTAACACTTATGGGTTTTGGTCTAAAGATAATCATGGGTCCAACAAATGGTATCAAAGCAACATGTATCGAGTTTGAAACTCACTCGGGTAACGCAATGAGAGGGAGATTTTTGGCATGTGTTTTCAATGCTCCCCGTGAGTTTCGTGACATGGACTAACCGCCTCTCTTAGATCCTAACTCTAACGATTCAGCGGAGACTAACACCTATGGGTTTTGGTCTAATGGAAATCGCGGTCCAACAAACATAATTGTTTGTTTTAAAATGAGCATACACCCATGGGAATACTATATGAGAATATGGGATTAAAAATTTGATACCCATTCAATACAAAACATAACAATTTTTTTATAAAAATGAAACAATTTTGTTTACATGAGAATGGGCATATGTCCATTCTAAACATTGTAATACAAGCAATGTTGATTTTATGAGATTTCTCCTATTATTCCTATTTATACCTATTTAAAAACTGTGAGACTGTTTAATCCATACTCTTCTTAGTCTTCTTCTATTATTCCTATCTACCCAAGAAATTATTCTATGATTTGTACATGAGAAGGGGAATTTTCCCATTCAATAAAAGACAATGCAAAAAGTTACATCAATTTCATAAATCTTTTAACAAGATGTGAGAATGAGTGCACCTCTAAAATAAAGTAAAAATGTGATGCCCATTCAATACAAAATGAAATAATTTTTTTTGCATGAGAATGGGCATATGTCCATTCTAAACATTGTAATACAAGCAATGCTGAGAATGGGTGCACCTCTAAAAAAGTAAAAATGTGATGCCCATTCAATACAAAATGAAACAATTTTGTTTGCATGAGAATGGACATATGTCCATTCTAAACCTTGTAATACAAGAAATGTTGATTCTATGATTCCTACATGAGAAGGGGCATCTGCCCATTCAATAAAAGACAATGCAAAAATCTACATCATTTTCATTACTCTTTTAACAAGATGTGAGAATGGGTGCACCTCTAAAACAAAGTAAATTTGATTATTACTATCATAAAGGGCATATGCCCATTCTAAACATTATAATACAAGTAATATTTACTTTTTTTGAGAATGGGCATTTACACAGTCGTGATTGAATAATAATTGTTTTATGAGAATGGGCACATTCTCATACAAGAAATATTGTTTGTGATTCCTATCTACCAAAACTAAGGATTCCTATATGAGAATTGGCATCTTCCCATTCAATACAAGACAATGCAAAAAATATCCATCAATTTCATATCTCTTATAACAAGATGTGAGAATGGGTGCACATTTTAAACATTATAATACAAGTAATATGTTTTTTTTAGAATGGGCATGTGCCCATTCTAAACATTCTCATACAAGTATTACTGATTTTTATGATAGTGGGCATGTGCATTTTCTCCACATTCTCATACAAACAATATTGTTTTTTATTCCTATTTGCCCATGTAGGTCTTTTATGATTCATATATGAGAATGGGCATCTACCCATTCAATACAAGACAATGTAAAAATTCTCAATCAATTTCATAATTTTATACAAGTTGTGATAATGCGTGCCCAGTATAAAACACAAGTAAAAGGAATATGACAATAAATTCTACTATTTTAAATTTCATGATTTCATTATTGTTTTTGATTCCTATCTACCCATGCATGTCTTTTATGATTCTTAAATGAGAATTAACATCTACCTATTCAATACAAGACAATGTGAAAACACTTTGAGAATGGGCATGCACCCATTCTAAACATTATCATACAAGAGATACTAATTTTAATGACGGTGGGCATGTGCATTTTATCCACATTCTCATATAAGTAATATTGTTTTTGATTCCTATCTTACCATTCTAAAAACATAGTAAATATGTAAAAAGTACAATGTATTTAAATTTCATTATTATAAAACATATATTTTTACATATATGTTTCATTACTCACATAGCTATTTAAAACATTTAAATGGGTCCAAAAAATTCAAATATCTAAGCATACCCATTCTAAAAACACAGTAAATATATAAAAGTACAATGTATTTAAATTTCATTATTATAAAACATATATCTTTACATATATGTTTCATTACTCATATAGCTATTTAAAACATTTCAATGGGTCTAATAAATTCAAACATCTAAGCATATGAAAACAAATTAATAGGTGCTGATTTGTTAATGTTTTATATATTCAAAATATTAAAGCATTAAAAGGCAATGATTTGTTAATGTATTATATATTCAAATTTTGAATGTATATACAAAAATATTACTATATATTTTTCACTATTCTAATATATTTCTAGAACAATTAAATGTTTCTAAACATTTGGATAATATGACATTAAAGCATAAAACCTATGTAAAAAGTACAATGTATTTAAATTTCATTATTATAAAACATATATTTTTACATATATGTTTCATTACTCACATAGCTATTTAAAACATTTAAATGGGTCCAATAAATTCAAATATCTAAGCATATTAAAGCAAATTAATAGGTGGTGATTTGTTAATGTATTATATATTCAAAATATTAAAGCATTAAAAGGTAGTGATTTGTTAATGTATTATATATTCAAATTTTGAATGTATATACAAAAATAGTACTATATATTTTTCATTATTCTAATATATTTTTAAAACATTTAAATGTTTCTAAACATTTGGATAATATGACATTAAAGCATTAAAGCTACGTAAAAAGTACAATTTATTTAAAGTTCATTATTATAAAACATATATTTTTACATATATGTTTCATTATTCACATAGCTATTTAAAACATTTAAATGGGTCCAATAAATTCAAATATCTAAGCATATTTAACCATTAATAAGTGGTGATTTGTTAATGTATTATATATTCAAAATATTAAAGCATTAAAAGGCGATGATTTATTATGGTAGGTTAAATTCAAATTTTAAATTTCGGTGCCATTTTTTAGAGGCAATTTTTCTTGGTCAATTACTATATTAATATATATATTGAATGACTAAGGTTTCAATTTTTGCTCTCTTACGGACAATTTTTTTCTTTATTACGGCCGCTTTTTTCATTCAGAGATTTTGTATGAGAAAGAAGAAGTTATGCGAAAGGTTCTAAGTTTATCAAATCATTTTTTGCTTATGTGAAAGGATTTGGCCTGATTGGATACAAAGATTATTGAAAAAGCAAATTATTGCAGAGGTTATTAAAAAGACACGAGAAAGAGACTTTTTCTATCTTACGGATGATTTTTCTTTTTTAATGTTACGAGATGAGTTTTTTTCATTCAGAGATTTTGTATGAGAAAGAAGAAGTTATGCAAAAGGTTCTAAGTTTATCAAATATTTTTTTACTTATGTGAAAGGATTTGGCCTGATTGGATACAAATATTATTGAAAAAGAAACTTGTTGTAGAGGTTATTAAAAAAGACACAGAAAGAGACAGGTGGTACTAAATCTATCTAATCAAATTTTTTTCACACCATAAACAGGTACACATTTGAATGAAATAATTTTGATTTGTATATTCAGGTAGCGTTACGTTTACAAATCTAAAGAAATTGATTTCTCTATTTTTTGTTGTTACGTTTATGAATGCCCTATTTGTTTTCTATTACATTTTTTAATGGAAACAAATCGATACATTTTTCAGTTATAAAAATAAACGAGATATATGGAAAAATGGTTCAGATAGTCTATTTTGAACTAAAATATCTGTGCTTATACATTTTTTAGGCTTTAGAAGTAAACATGGAAAAAATTAGATATAAAAACTGGAATAGCCTGCTCGGCATTTTTGTCCCTTCGAGAAATCTTGAAAAGTCTCCCTTCACAAAATCACTATATTGGTGGCTATGTTTTCTTCTTTCTTCTGCAAAATCTCTATATCTTTATGTATCTCCTATCATCGCAGCTATATCTTCTTCTTTCTTCTACAAAATTTTTGTATCTTTGTATTTCTCTAGCTACATCTACATTCTTTGGCTTTCCCCAAGTAAATCTCTGAATGAAAAAATATCAGTCGTAATAGAGAAAAAATCAAAACCCGATTCATTCAAAATCATTATTTTTATAATGTACTTGGCCAAAAAAAGTGCCTCATAAAAAGAGCACCCAAAATTCAAAATTTGAATCAAACCTACCATAATAAATGACCAAATCTAAAAACAAGAGCATTGAAACTTCAAAATTTGAATCAAAGATACCATAATAAATGACCATTAAGAGCCTTCCAAAAGAAAGCACTAAAAATTTGAAATTTGAAACAATCATGTTGGTATTATTAAAAATTAATTAATCAATAACAAGTAATAATATAATTCAAATTGTTTCTAATCAAGATATGATATTAGTAATTAATAGTATTATAATTAATTAGTATTGCTACTAATTTAAATAATCAATTAAACTTTATAAAACTAATTAATGACATAAACAACATTATTATAAAAAAATATTAACTTAGAAACATCTAATTATGTTATTAAAATTTATAAATATAATGCTCAATTAATTATAGTACATTTTAAAATCATAAAAAATATAATAAAACTTTATCAAACTAATTAATGACATAAACATGTATTATTAAAAATTTAGAAATCAAAGTATATATACTTAATAGATGATATTAGGAGTAAAGAAAATTATTTAATTAACAATAAAACTACTTAACGACATAAACAACATTATTTCAAAAAATAGAAATCAAAGAATACATATTTAATTAAAATTATTTAATTAACAACAAACTTTCATTACTATAATAACTAGAAACCTATTAATAACATCTAATTATATTATCAAACGAAAAACAATATTTTTAAAACATTAAATAATATTAGAAAAATATGATTAAAACTAATTGACCACTTAAAACTAATTGGTCTTAATCCGGATCTAAAGTATCAAGAACAAAATCTTCTAGTTGATTACCATGGAATTATGGCTAAAGAAGAGGTGTATTGGAGACAAAAATATAGGTTCAATTGCTTAAGGACAGGATAGGAATACCAAATTCTTCCATTTCTCAGCTACTTCTAGAGCCAATTTCCTAAAGATTAATGAAATAAGAGGTGAAAATGAGGAGTCATTCACGAGATAGCAGGGACATTAATGCCTCTATAATTAATTACTTCAAGGAGCTCTTCAAACAAGAAAAGAGGCTAGAGGAGTTGGTTTAGAACAGAGTCTTAGATCTTTTTTCAGAAAGTAATCACTCCCCTTGAGAATAGAGATATTTTAAGGAACCCCTCAGAGGAGGAAATATGTTTCACAATCTTTGATATGGAACCTGATAAATCTCCAAGGATGGTTTCCTTGCCTTTTTCTTTCAAAAATTCTAGGAGGTGATTAAACATGAGGTCATTGAAATGGTCCAAGAGTTTTTTAACAATGGTCATCTCTTGAGGAAAATGAATAATACTTTTATTATCCTAGTGCTGAAAATTGCTGGGGCCAAGGAGGTTAAGGATTTCAGACCTATAAGCTGTGCAACACCAGTTATAAAATTTTGACTAAAATCATAGTTGGGAGGATTCAGATGGTACTTCCCAACTTCATCTCTGGGAATTAGAGGGATTTTGTTCAAGGGAAAATTATTGACAACATTATTGTGATTTAAGAAGCCATCCACTCCATTAAAAGCTCTGGTAGATCGGCTATGTTTCTTAAGATGGATATGCATAAATCCTTTGATAGGATAAATTGGTCTTTCCTCCAGGCCATCCTACTAAAGGTGGGTTTTGATAAATTTTTGGTTAATATGATTATGACATGCATTTCTACAGCCAATTTCTTGGTTTTGGTCAATGGTAAACTAGAAGGTTTCTTCCAAGCTAGTAGAGGGTTGAGACAAGGTGATCCTCTCTCACCTTTCCTCTATGTCATAATGGTTGAATCCCTAAGTAGAATATGTCAACATGCCATGGCTTCCAACCACATCCAGGGAGTCAAAATATCAAATGGTCTTCCCTCTATCTATCTCAATCAATTTGTAGATGATAATTTTATGATGGGTAAGGCCTCTGTCCATGAGGCCTCAAATTTCAAGGAGGTTCTTAATGATTATGAACATGTTTCTGAGACAGATGGTTAACTTCCATAAAAGTGTTGTCTTTTTCATAAATGTGGATAATCAGGTTCAAGCTAGATTAGCTCGCATCTTGGGTTGTAGAATCAAACATTTTCTAGATTCTTATCTGGGAATGCCCTTGATCCTTAAGAAGCCTGACCTCATGATTTGGAACACTCTATTGGATAGATTTAATAATAAACTCTCATCTTGGAAGGGTCTCTTTCTCTCTCAAGTTGGTAAGATTCAATTGCTCCAAATATCCCTTCAAGGAATTCCCATTTATGTGATGTCTCTTTTCATGCTCCCTACTAAAATTAAGGAAGCCTTAGAGAAAATCCAAAAGAGGTTCCTCTGGATGGGAGCTGGTGAAAAGTTCAAATTTCCTCTTGTGGCCTAGGATAAGGTTACTAAACCTAAGCTATGTGGTGGATTGGGGCTAAAAAACATTTCTCTTATGAATAAGGCATTAATAGCCAAGGTTGGCTAGAGGATTGCTAGAGAGGAAGGTATTTGGGTGCAAATCATAAAGATGAAATATTTGCGGAATATAGGCAGATTGGAATCCTTTTTTAACCAAAATAACCTCCCTAGAGGGTATTTTTTCTGGAACTCCTTTGTGGCCTCTAAATAAATCTTATCCAAAGGTACAATTTGGGAAATTGGTAAGGGCTCTAGAATCAACTTTTGGTTTGATAATTGGCTTGGGGATTCCCCCTTAGCTAACTTAGACTTCTAGAAAGATGTTGCTCAATACTACAAGGAATCTAGCAAATTTTGGATTTGAGACTTTTGGATCTAGGAAGACTTGTCAGATGGGAGATCATTGAGCCTCCCCAGATTTTGATGGTGACATCCAACCTTTCCGGGATCTCAACAATCAACTTAAGGCTTTCCACATCCCCATGTTCCAAACCAAGGAGGACTCCATCAAATGGAAAGAAGAAGAATCTGGAAATTTCATGGTTAAATCTACCTATATGTCAAATTTAAAGAATGATTTACTTAAGGACTATTGGGGGAAACTATGGGTGAAAGATCTCACCCCTAAGATTAATATCTTTTTCTGGTTGGCTACCTAGAATAAAATCATGAATGTGGACAATCTAGGAAAAGGAGAATGAAGTTTCCCAATATATGTTCTCTCTGTAAGAAAGAGAAGGAAAATTTCAATCATCTTCTCCTTCATTGATCCTTCTCCCATGATGTCTTTGATGCTATTCTAGACCTATTCAATATCTAATGGATCCTTCCCTTGACGATTGAAGATTGTTTCTTTCAATGGGAGAGCCCTTTCCATTTTCCTATCTTGACCTGGGCCTGGAATATCACCCTTCCACATTTTTGGGGTTTATGGAAAGCCAATAATGATGATGGTATCTTCTCAGAATCAGAAAACTCTTCTCTCAAAAGTTAGAAGAAAAAATTGATTTCCATAAAGGAAAACATTAAACTCTTTAAAGGTAAAGTCAAGAAACCCTGTCTGAATAGTGAGCAGAAAGTTCTTGACAAGTTCGCCCTTGGTCCGGTGGAATATCACATTCCTAAAAAGAACTCCAGTTGGAAAAGGCCTGGGGGAAATGTTGTAAAGTTAAATTTTGATGGATCCTCAAAAGGGAATCCAGGTCCTACTAGGGGAGGAGGAATTCTAAGGAATAATGATGGAGACTAGTTGTTTTCCTACATGGGTCCTTTAGGTCACCAAACCAATAACATGGCGGAAGCTAGAGCTCTTCTTTGGGGGGTTCTACTAGCTAAAGAAAAAGGCTTCAAGGACATCTAGATCGAAGGTGACTCTCTCCTCTTAATTAATGCCCTCAATAACCAAGGTTCTATTAATTGGGCCATTAGTAATATCCTCAATGATCGAAGGAAAATTCAAATTGTTTTGATAACATTTTTATAATCATACCATTCGTCAAGAGAAAAGATGTGCAAATAAGATGGCCAATTATGGAATCAATTGGAATCATTATAAGATATGGTGTAAAGTGCATATATTACCCACGAGAAATTAATGAGATCATTAGTAGAGATAGAGGGCACTAAGTTCTATAATGTTGGCATGAGTGAGCCTTGTGGTGGTGACAACTTACTTAATATCTTATGTTTCAAGATTTACGCTAGTGTTAAAGAAGGTATTTTTTTTAACATTAGTAGCAAAAAAAGAATCTCGGCCTAGTGAATATGGGGTGATAGGATTAGAGTTGAAACTACTAGCCAAAGCATTTAATATTTTAATCAGCCTCTGTGGAACATGCTTAGGATTGGGGGCTTCAATAATTTCATTGCCAAATTACATGGTCATGATCCTTCCCTATCTAAGGATTTTGGAAAACCTTGGAAAGCAGATAATTTTTTTATCAGAGGGATGTAAATTGAGGTGTCTGAGTCCTCCATTGCCTTGATCACAGACATGAAAATGGATGGGCTTAAAATTTTTAAGGATAGAACCCGTAGAGAACAGAAATTGAGTTGTTCTTTGTTGGCAAGGAAAGATGTTCTTTCTTTACGGATGGTATTGCCAAGTCGTGCATTTTGGGTATATGGAGAGAGGTGTGCCTTCAAATCATGAAGTACATCACTCTAGAGGGAAAATATAGAAAAATATATACTCACCATTTGACCCTTCTAAACATGTTCCGCCATAAGGTCATGGTGAGCATCCCCTTCTTTCTGTTTATGTCTCTGACTAACTCTTTAATGGCTTTCCAATAGGAGAAAGTGGAGTTTCCTCTGCATGAAGGGATCATTCTTCTGATGTATGAAAATGGGAAACCTACTTTGTCCCCTTCCTGAAAGAACATGTGGATGAGGATGACCTCACTCTCACTGATTGCCTCACCAAGATGAAGGCCGAAAATGTAATATTGTGGGGGAGGATTCTAGAAAATATATGTGTGAGGATGGTCATGGGGAAGTGATCACTTTGAGAAAATGTGACAGGGATGGTAATTTAAAGGGTTTGAGGATTTGAGCAGTAAGGTTCAGTACTTAGAAGGGGTGCTCCATGTGATGGAAGAAACCAATGTTGGCCAAAGGGAAATAATGATGGATGTCATCAATACTTCCAAGAAAATTGTCCACTGCACATGTGAAGTCGGTAGAAACCTCAAGTTGGAGGACTAGGTCAAAAACTCGGTAAGAGGATGGAAAGGATGGAGGAGGGCACCAAAAGAAGGATTTTCAACTTACGCATCAGTAGCTCCGAGGATGAGCTAGAGAATGATATTACTGGAAAAGGTTCTCAGATTGGTGTGAAAAAGATAACCACGATGGTAACAAGTGGGGGATCCCTAAAATATTATCTTTTTGTTCTAGACTATTGGTAGAATTTTGGCAAACTTTTGTTATTTTGCTATTTTTTGCTGTTTTGGAGACTATTTCTCCTTCTCTCTGGTTTCCCCACCTTTCTACAAATTCTAGTCCTTAATTGTAAGAGTTAAGCATGTTTAACTCCTTTCTAGGACTTTTTGTTTCCTTCTTGCTTGTTGTTTTTTGTTCCTCCTTTTGTAATGGCCCCTGGGAGACGATCCCTATTTTTACCGTATCTAATAAAAAAACTTAATCACCATTATTTATATTGCTTAATTAATTATAGAAATGAAAGGATATGTATTTAACATATAATATTAGTATTAAATAAAATTAATTAATTAACAACAATAATTAATAATACTAAGGTTTCTTTAGAAATTTTGGGAGGGGCTTAGACAAGGTGACCCCTCTCCCTTTCCTTTATATTATTATGGTAGAGTCTTTAAGTAGACTGTGAAATTAGGATACATCTCTTATTCTCTTACTGAGGGTCTCAAAATTTCTAATGGTTTTCCTCCTGTCTATCTCAATAAATTTGTGAATGAAAATTTTCTAATGGAAAACGTTTCTATTCAAGAAGCCTCTAATTTCAAGGGTGTTCTGAATTAATATGAGAATGTGTTTAGTAAATTTTTCAATTTCCACAAAAGTGTTTTTTTTTCATTAATGTGGACGAGTAGTTTCAAGTGAGACTATCTTGTATCCTTGGTTGCAAGATTAAGACTTTCCCGGATACCTACCTAGGAATGCCTCTCATTCATAAGAAGTCAGATCCTTATATCTGGAATAATTTTCGGAGAGAGTCAATAGGAAATTGACTACCTAGAAGGTAATCCTCCTTACTCAAGAAGGAAAAACTTAATTTCTCCAAATTTCACTCCAAGGCATTCCCATTTATGTTATGTCTCTTTTTAGGTTACTAGTTAAGATCTTGGAGGTGATGGAAAAAATATAGAAAAGGTTCTTGTGGGTGGTGCGGAGGAGAAGTTCAAATTCCCTCTTGTGGCTTGGGATAAAGTTACTAGACCCAAGGAATGTGGTGGTATGGGCTTAAAGAATATGAGATACATGAATGAGGCCCTTGTAGCCAAAGCGGGATGGAGAGTGATAAAATATGATGGTTTATGGACTGACGCCATCAAAAGGAAATACTTAAGGAATGTTGGCAAAATAGAGACTTTTTTCTTCAAGAAAATCTCTCTTGTGCATCCTTTTGGAAATATTTTCTTTATTCTAGGGATATTCTAAGTAGGGATATTAAATGGAATATTGGTAAATGAAATAGGATTCACTTCTCTAGTGATTGTTGGTTTTCGAGAAACTACTTGTGGAGGAAGGTGAACTATGGCAATATTTTTTAAAGATAGGGAATAGTGTGGGTTAAAGACTATTGGGGTTTTTTTAGTGAGGATATCATTTGGGAGGTTTTGAACCAACCCCTAATTTCAATGGGGATAGGCTCTCCTTTACCTCTCTCAACCTCAAATTATGAATTTTCTATATCCCGAGGTTTCAACAACATGAGGACTCTATTATATGGAAGGAAGAGGATTCGGGAAATTATTCTGTTAAATCTACCTACTTCCTTAATTTTAAGGATTCTATCTAAAAGGACTATTGGGGTAGACTGTGGGTGAAATATCTTCTACCTAAAGTTAACATTTTCTTTTGGTTGGTGGTGCAAAAAAAAATCCTCACTATTGATAACTTGAGGAAACAGGGAATGGTTATACCCAACAGGTGTGTCCTTTGTAATAGAGAGGAGAAAAGTGTTAACCACATTTTCATCTCTTGCCCCTTATCTCAAGTGCTCTTTAATTAGGTAGTGGATATGTTCCATGTGCATTGGATCCTTCCTAATTCCATTGAGGATTGTTTTTTGTAATGGGAATTCCCTTTCAGGTTTCCCTTTCTTGTTGCTTCTTGGAAGATGGCCCTTCCCCATTTGTTTTGGTGCTTATGGAAGGAAAGGAATGTCACCATATTCAAAAGTCATAAATATAACATTAGAAAGGTCAATGCTTGTTTGATTTCCTCTATTAAAGAGAATTTCACACTTTTTAGAGGTAAGCTTAAAAAGGCTTGCTCTAACAAGGAAGAGGAAGTCCTCAAATAGTTTTCCTATAACCCGATCAAGTGGTATTTCCTTCTAGTCAAATCAAGTGGTCTAAACCAGAAAGGGATAGGGTCAAAATTAATTATGATGGGGCTTCAAAGGTAATCCTAACATGGCGGGGAGGTGGCATTATTATAGATGATGAAGGTGACTGGATCCTTACCTATGCTAGTCCTTTGGGCATTCAAAGAAAAATGTGGTGGAGGATTGGGCATTGCTATGGGGTGTTAGTATTTCCAAGAAAAGAGGTATCAACCATATTTTGATTGAGGGGGAATCTCTTCTCATTATCAATGCCAACGATAAAGGATCATTCCCACAATTGGGATCGGGTTAATATTATTTTTGATAGTAAGGAACATCTTAAAGGTTTTGATTTTTTCATCATCAAACATAATCCTTGTCTTAGTAACACATGTACATATAGGATTGATAATGAAGGGGTGCATTATAATGATTTCCAAGTATGGTATAAAGGTGATGTCATCCCCATGCCAATTAATGATATTACACACCATGAAAAATCATAATAATTTCACTATCGTCCACTTGAGCGAGGAAAATTGGCTCATTTTTCAAGACAACAAGCTCGTGTTTGGATTTATTTCACTTTGGAAAGGTCATTTCAACACAAAAATTTGCAATAACCATTTGGTCAAGATTCTAGATAATATTCTGGTGACCATGGGTGGAGATAGAGTTGGGGTAGAACTGTCACAGCCAAGCAATATTATAGATGCCCCTTCTATGTGGCACATGCTTCGAGTTAGGGGATTTAGAAAGTATATCATAAAGTTACAAGGGCACTATCCTTAGCTAACTAGGGAGTTTTGGTTAACATGGAAGGATGGTAAGGTGATGGTTAGGGGTATGGAAATTAGGACTTAGAGGAAACCATTTCCCAGACTTGGTATGGACGTGGATGGTCTCAAAATGTTTAAGGACATGAATAGATGTGAAAATGAAATTCACACCTTTTTATTTTGTAAGGAAATGGTACATTAATTCATGATGACATTACTCGGTCCTACATCCCTAGAGTATGAAAGGAGGTTTGCCTTCACATTATGAAGTATTTAACTTTGGAAGTCAAGTATTGTAATATCTACACTCATCACTTTTCTCTCCTGAATATGTTTAGGAACAAGAAAATCCTAAATATTTCCTTCTTTCTATTCATGTCTTTGACTACCTTTGTGAAATATTTTCAAAGGGGCAAGGTGGATATCCCTATTCATGAGGGGCTCATTATCCTTCTGTTTCAAAATGGTAAACCTATGTCAGCTAAACCCATGCCCCAAATTGAGGAGAAAATTACTCTGGCATAATGTCTTACAAAGATGTGCAAGGGAAAATTGAGCCATAATAGAGTTGATGACGAGAAGAATTTGGTTGGCTCTGTGAGTTAGAAGGTAGGGTCCTCAAAAGCTAAAGGCAATATGATCTCAGAAGTTGAATTGAGCTACAAGGACTTGAAGAAAAAAGTGCAGTATTTCGAGACTATTTTACATGTTATGGAGGAGACAAATTTGGTGGTTAGGAATGGTATGATCAACAACATTGAATCCACCAAAAAAATTTGCATGGCCCAGAAGAATATTAGGGGGGAAATCAATGGTCTAGATAATCTTGTTTGGGATATGAGGGTTCGTTTAGAAGCGGTTGAAGAGGAGAAGAGGAAAAGAAAATATTCCAGAGCCACCAGCTCTAATGATGAAGAGGAGGATGAGGATGAGACAGAGGAGGATGCTCCAGGAAAATATGAGAAGGAGCCACCCTAGAAGAAGTTGCATCTTGAGCACAACAAGGATAATGTGACCATGGAGGTCAAAACCTCAAAAAATCAGAAGAAAAATTAATGGTGTTGGTCCCTGAACTTTCGAAGGTTTTTGGTGATCTCATCTTTGGTTTTTGTTTTTTTAGTTTTATTTCTCTTCTTTGGTTGAGTTTGGACCTTGTTGTTTTGGAGTTAAGCCTATTTAACTCCTTTTGGTCATGTTCCTCTTTTATGTGCTTTCACGTTGGAATCTTTCTTGTACTAGCCTCTTGAAGCTTCTAACGTTGTTTTTACCCTATTGAATAAAAAAATTGATAATACTAATAAATAAATAATCTTATAAAATCTAAAATTAACTAATAAATAAATAATGTTATAAAAATATAAAATTAATTAATAAATAAATAATTTTATAAAACTAATTAACCACTTAATCACCATTATTTATAATGCTTAATTAATTATAGAAATCAAAGAATATGTATTTAACATATGATTTTAGGATTAAAGAAAATTAATTAATTAACAACATTAATTTCAAAAATTCATATAGGCATTTGTCTACTCGAATGGGCATGACATGAAGATGAAGTGGATTGTGCCCCATTTTGCAATGAAAGGAAAATGAGATGTTATTCTTGAGTTAGAAATATTCATTTTTGTTTTTCTAGAGAGAGAGAGAGAGTTATAGAATAAACACTATAAATTTTGTCATAATGTCTTTGTAATAAACACTATAAAGGTTGTCAGAATGTGCTGCAATCGTCTTCCTTCCATGCAAAATGGGGAACAATCCAACAAGTAAATGGGGAACAAATTCCCATATTTCTAAATGCCTACAACTATTCCTAAAACAAAATAATATAACTACATAAGGCTTGATCCCCCTAGAGATGGTCTTTAACAAAACATGTTAATTACTCCTATATGAGAATGGGCATCTACCATTTCTAAAACAATATGAGAATGGGCATCTACCATTTCCAAGAAGAATGAATATGACCATTCCTAAAACAAAATAATACAACTATGAGAATGGGCATCTGCCATTTCTAGAACAATATGAGAATGGGCATCTGTCATTTCTAAGTGGAGCCAAGATGCCCATTTCTAAAATAAAATAATACAACTATGAGAATGGACATCTACCATTTCTAATTTCCATTTCGTGGAGCCAAGATTCCCATTCTCATCACAATCACAAAACTCTTTGTATGTATGAGAATGGTAATATGCCTATTCTATCTATTCTACCTCATTGAAGCAATATTGAACTTAAGATGTGGGAAAGGGAAACTATCCATTCTAAAAAAATTAAATATTACCTCTATTTCTCATAGAACTTAAGATGTGGGAAAGGGAAACTGTCCATTCTAAAATTAATAAATATTACCTCTACGAGAATGGGCATATGCCCATTCTGTCTATGTGTATTTTTCTTCTATGATTCTTATACAAGAATGGGCATATGCCCTTGAAGCAATATTGAACTTAAGATGTGGGAAAGGGCAACTGTCCATTCTAAAAAATTAAATATTACCTCTATTTCTCTTATATGAGAATGGGCATATTTTTCTTCTATGATTCTTATACAAGAATGGGCATATGCCATTTCTAAAAACAAAATAATAGAGCTACATAAGGCTCCATCCCCTAGAGATGGTCTTTAACAATATATGCTAATTTATCCAATATGAAAATGGGCATCTGCCATTTCTAAATCAATTTAATACAACTATGAGAATGGGAATCTGCCAAAGGGTATGTAGTGCACACTTTTTGGAGCCAAGTTTCCCATTCCTAAAAAAATAATATAGCTACATAAGGCTTGATCACAAAATATGCTAATTAGGAAAAATATGAGTATGGGCATCTTCCATTTCTAAATCAAATTAATATAATGAGCATCTGCCAAAGGGTATGTAGTGCACACTTTGTGGAGCCAAGAAGCCCAGTCCTAAAACAAAATAATAGAGCTCCATAAGGCCTGATCCCCTTGAGATTGCATTTAATAAAAAATACAAATTAGGAAAATATGAGTATGGGAATCTTCCATTTATAAATCAAATTAATATAACTATTACTACAACCAAATCATAGAACTACATAAGGTTTGATCCCCATCGAGGGTATGTAGGGTAGCACTTAGCGGAAGCATAACACATATCTACCTGGGGATAGTCCAACCTAAACAATATAATTCAATTCAAGATAAAATGAAAAACTGATTTTTTATTTGTTTTCATTGTTATTTTTCAAGAAAGGAGAGAGACCAAAAGTGAAAGAATAAAAACAATTAGAGAGAGAGGCTTGATCTCCCTTTAAGATTATGCAATGCAACATTAGGCACCTCTAGGATATCTAATCTGGTCCTCCATCCATTGCAATGTCCTCCTTTAATGTAAAATGGGAGCTGCCCAATAGTAAATGTTTGTTTATTTGAGGATGGAAAAATTCCCATATTTCTAAATAGTCCAATACAATTGAAAAAAATATGGCCAAACCAAAATGTTAGAATGTCTAGAGAATGGGCTAATGTTATTCTCATTATTACGAGTGGTCCAAGTCTTGTTTTAAAACAATTACCTTTAATTAATAAATACATGGTGGTAAACAATATATTTGCATGTTGGTCTCGATATGTCATGGTCTTACTGCCATTTCTAAATCAAATTAATCTTCCCAAGGGTATGTAGTGCAATACTTGGCAGAGAAAAGATGCCCATTCCTAAAACAAAATAATAGAACTACATAAGGCTTGATCCCCCTCGAGGGATACAATTGTATTCAAGATAAAATGAAAAAATATTTGTTTGTTTGTATGTATGAGAATGGGAATCTTCCATTTCTAAATAAAATTAATAAAACTATGAGAATAGGCATATACCATTTCTAAATCAATTTAATACAACTATGAGAATGGGCATCTGCCAAAGGGTATGTAGTGCACACTTGGCAGAGCCAAGATGCCCATTCCTAAAAAAATAATAGAGCTACATAAGGCTTGATCCCCCTCAAGATGGTCTTTAACAAAATATGCTGATTATGAAATTTATGAGTATGGCCTTCCTCCATTTCTAAATTAGAGTAATATAACTATTCCTAAAACAAAATTATAGAACTACATAAGGCTTGATCCCAAATGGGGGTATGTAGTGCAACACTTGGTGGAGGCATAACATGTCTTTGTCAGGGATAGTCCAGCCTAAACGATACAATTGTATTCAAGATAAAATGAAAAAATGATTGTTTGTTTGTATGCAAGAATGGAAAATGGGCATCTGTCTACTCGAATGGGCATGACATGAAGATAAAAGTAGGTAGGATATGATTAAGTTTACAGAAGTTCTAAACTAACAATAATTTTCTTCTACTACTCATATTATAATTAAATGGGCATCTTCCCATTCAATTCGTATCAATTTATTCCAATATACGTATTAGAAAAATTTCATTGTATGCAAAGATAAAATTAGAAAAATGTTCATGTCAATTTCTTGTAAGATCTTGATAATGGGCATATGCCCATTCTAATAATAGGAATCACAGAGAAAAATAGGCATAAGAAAAACTACATATGGGCATCTATCTACTTGAATGGGAAAGACATGAACATGAAGTGGATTGTTCCCCATTTTGTAATGAAAGGAAAAAGAAAATGTTATTCTTCACATTGAGAAGAGTTAGAAATATTCATTTTTGTTTTTCATGAAAAGAGAGAGACCAAAAGCATAGGGGCTATCAACTAAGGATATTCTAGCCAATATGATACAATTATTAACTCATAAAGGTTGTAAGAATGTGTCCTTCCATTGTAATCATCCTCCTTCCATGCAAAATGGGGAACAATCCAACAATAAATGTTTGTTTGTTTGAGGATGGATGAATTCCCATAAATATAACTATTCCTAAAACAAAACTACATAACTACATAAGGCTTGATCCCTCTAAAGGTTATGTAGTGCAACACTTGGTGGAGGCAGAACTTGGCTCTGCAAGGATGGTCCAACCAAAATGATACAATTGTATTCAAGATAAAATGAAAAAAATGTTTGTTTGTTTGTATGGAAGAATGGAAAAATCGAATGGGCATGACATGAAGATGAAGTGGGTAACAACCCAAAAATAAATGTCTAGTTGTTAGATGATGGAAAGATGCCCATATTTCCAAATATTCCAATACAACTGACTAAAAATATGGCCACAACAAAATGTTATAATGTCTAAGGAATAGTCTAATGCCTATTCTCATTATTATGAGTGGTCTAAGTCTTGTTTTAAAATAATTACCTTTATGCCATTTCTAAATAAAATTTTAAATAGAACTACATGCTAAGATTCCATTTCTAAAATAAAATAATAGAACTACATAAGGATAGATCCCCTCAAGGGTATGTAGTGTAGCACTTGGTAGAATCACAACTTGTCTCTACGAGGGTTAGTCCAACCAAAATGATATAAATGTTTAGTAGCGTTGTAATATGAATAATTCCAGTCATAGTTAAAAACCCTATTTAAAAATATGGAGTGACATGAAACATAACATGAGACCGATATTTTTATATTTTTTTACCAACCATGCTTTAATGCTTTAATATTCCTAATGTTTAGACCCCTTTAAATTTTTTAGAGAGTTATTAGAATACTGAAAAATAAATAATACTAAAATAAAATTTTTAAAACATTGATTGCATTAAAATTCTTAGAATGGGCATATGTTAATTCTCATACAAACAAAATTTTATGTCTTGTACTGAATTGCTTATGAATATTTAGAATTAAAATTTATCTTGTACCGTTTATAAACATTCTAATACCCAATACTATACAATAGAAGACTTTTTTCAGCAAGGTAAGATCATAGTAATGGAAGTGCAACATTTAATCTTGAAGGATAAACCATGTGTACCTTGGCCTTGTGTATGTGGTAAATCATTCAACAATGCAAAGAGAAACATACGATATCAAGGATAACAGATGAGACATGATTCACCATTGATGCAAGGCCAAATAGCAAATGATTCACCATCGGGATAAAATGCTTTACTTAACATGATTCACCATTGATGCAAGGCCAAGTTGCAAATGATTCACCTTCAGGATAAAATTATTTAATTTTATTAATATTATCTATAACCTTGTTGAACATCGATCCTGAAAAAAATATCATTTTATGAATGAAAGAAGAATTATAGAATTATCATTTATTTTGTGATCAATTGTCATGTCTGATTCGAAACTAAGCAATGCCTCCCAGGTGGTAAGCCCACTCTGTACTTTGGTAAAAACATAATAGATAACTCCTCATCTTAGCATGAAGGATTGGTAGTGGATTTATTAGGTAACTCCTCGTCTTACCAAGAAGGAGAATCATATACATTTTTTGCAAGGGAATGTGATCATGTTGAGACTCTAAAACATGCATGAAATGGTCATATTTAGATGCAATATTTTATAACTATGGAGGATAACAACTATGCAAGTCTTACAAAATATTGAAGTGATATTTTTAAAACCCATATCAAAAATATAAAATATCTAAAATACAACATTATAATTTATATTTATACCTAGAGACTTAGAATACAACAAAGAAGAGTTAGAAGTATCTCTGAAACTTATCTTCAATTTAAAAATATGTTTACTCAATATATTAAAAACTATGATTAGGTTAACAACTACACGTCTCACAAAGATTTGAAATGATATTCTTAATACCCAGATCAAATAATACAGAAGATCACAAATAGGGCATTATCTTTAAATTGAGAACAAAATATAAGGGAAAGAAAACCAAATGATATTCTTCATCTCATAATAATTCAATAGAGAAGAGTTGAATAATCTATGCCTCAATTTTTATTCAAATATGGTTCTTCACAAGCCAAAACAGTCTTACAAAACAAAGGGATCTCAAAGTGGAAAGGGTCAACAAAAATTTAGCGGAGAGATAAAACAATATCTCAGAAATATTGCTCAAATTTTTCGCTTCATAGGACAAAACGGTCTATGGGAAGGTAATTTGTTTTATAATGGGAAGTTGTGCATCATGACATCCTTTATAGAAGTTTTGCACATTTATAATGGGCACATGCCCAATTATTATATTAGCACCCTCTCATAAAATCTTAGTTTCCCTACACCCCTCATGAATGGTTAACTACACAGAAAAAATGGGAAATCATTCATTCCATGTGTGTGTGTGTGTGTGTATCTATATAAGTATCTATATTTTTATGAAATACGGGAAGCCAAAAATTGGAAACTAGATGAAAAAGAAAATGGAAAGGATGAACAAGAAAGAGATGGCTTCGCCCACCGTGGTTAACCTTGCAATTCCCAATATCTATATTATCATTGAAAACAAAAGTAACTACCTCCATTCTCTCTACCATGCCACAAAAGAATTAATTTCCATTAATTTCACTAATTTCCCTCTAATGGGTGCTCGAAGACGTAAACAAGTACCTTTAATTAATAAAATGTGGTAAACAATTTATTTGCAAATTAATGGTAAACAAGTACTCTATGAAGGTTGTGAGAATGGGAAATTGTCCATTATAAAACTAGCTATATTTTATCTTTGTTCTTATTTTATGATTCCAATTATGAGACCAAGAATTTTATCATTAGATACATCATTTAATATTTCTTAACACGGTAGGTGAGATCACCCACCTAGCTCTTACCTAGGTCCTTCTACTTTGGGATTCCTTTGTTTTGTTAAAATACAGAGAATTATATACACACACACACACACACACGGACATGATTCACCTACATTGAATGATTTCCCATTTTGTTTTTGTAGTTATACATTTTTTGCAAGGGAATGATCTTGTTGAGACTCTGAAACATGTAATAAACAATCATATTTAGATGCATCCTTTTATAACTATGGAGGATAATACTATGTAAGTATTACAAAAGATTGAAGAGATATTTGTAAAAACACATATAAAAATAAAAATATAAAAATATGGCATTATCTTTATACCTAGATTAGAATACAAAAGAAATAAAGCTAGATGATATTTTTCATCTCATAATAAATCAACAGAGAAGAGTTAGAAGTATATCTAAAACTTATCTTCAATTTAAAAAAAACTAAATTCTTCTTCTATGAGTCATTCTTCTTTCATGATTTCTATATGTTAAATGGGCATTTTCCCAATTCTAAAACAAAGTAATATTTATCTTCCATATGCCTCTTCTAAACATTTATTGATCTTCCATCTGTTGTTCTTCTATGTTTTATATGATATAAAATGCCCACAATTATTCTATGATTATTATTTGAGAATGGACATATGCCCATTCTAAACATCTATTCTTCTTTTGTCTATTCTTCTACATTTTCTATACGAGAATGGGCATCTGCCCATTTTGAATGGGCTTGACATGAAGATGAAGATTACTTTGTTTTTACAATGGGTCGTGCCTCCTTTTGCAATGGAATATGTGTTTCAAAACAATTACCTTTAATTAATACATAAATTGTGTTAAAGAAATGGGCTTGACATGAAGATGAAGATTACTTTGTTTTACAATGGTTCGTGCCTCCTTATGCAATGGAAGATGTGTTTAAAAATAATTACCTTTAATTAATAAATAAACTATGTTAAAAAATAAACAATAATAGCCAAAACGAGACAATTAAATACAAAAGATACAATTCTTAGTCCAGCCAAAATGATTGAGTTCAATATTTCCCACCCATTCTAAAACTAAATAATAGAACTACATAAGGCTTGATCCCTCTTGAGGGTATGTAGTGCAACACTTGGTGGTGTCAGCACTTGGCTCCACCAAGGTTAGTCCAGCCAAAATGATAGTAACAATTATAAAAAAATAGACTACATAAGGCTCATTTGGTTCATCTGTTTCCCACCGCATGAATATGGTTAAGGAATTGGGCCAACAAAAATTACATTAAAAAATGTTTACCATGCTTAGAAGAAAAATATATGTTTACCATGCTTAGAAGACAAAAATTATCTATGCTAGAAAAAGACATTTCAAAATCACACTTTCAAGAGGTGAAGTAATCTACAAAAGAGAAATTATTATTAAAACAAGCTCAAAATTGATGAAAATATTCATCTTTTTTTATTTGATGAAAATTCATTCAAAATTGATATTGGTTGTTTCCATGTAGCTCCTACAAAATTACATCCACGAAAAAGGTACAGGGTTACATAACACGAGTGGACAAGGAAACTGACACTTACAAAATCAAGTGATTTGTATTACTACATAAGGCTCATTTGGTTCATCTGTTTCCCACTACATGAATATGGTTAAGGAATTGGGCCAAATAAAATTACATTAAAAAATGTTTACCATGCTTAGAAGACAAAAATATGTTTACCATGTTCAGAAGACAAAAATTATCTATGTTGGAAAAAGGCATTTCAGAATCACACTTTCAAGAGGTGAAGTGATTTGCAAAAGAGAAATTATTATTAAAACAAACTCAAAATTGATGTCAAAATAGATTTAGCAAGTGTCAGTTTCCTTATCCACTCTATGTCATTCAACTGGTATGGAGGTGGAAGATGTGACAATGGATCTGGATTGGAAACATTCAGAGCCCTTGGATATTATCAAACTAAATGAAATTGGAGTTGTCATCCCGAACATTCTTTCAAATGATCGAGATTAGTGCATTTTTGGGAGCACATGATTGAGAGATGCAACTCTAATGTATCCCTATATTAATATTACATGGTGGGACAAATGCATTAAACAAATAATTCCTCGCTTATCTTTATGGTGGAGAATCGGAAGTAGGAGATCATGCTCCAACAATATTATAAATGTCTAACTACACCTCCATGTGCATCCCCTCTACAATTTTTTTCTCTTTTTATTATAGTCATTATGTATACGTTAATTCTTAACAATTTTTACTTCATTCAAATATTAAGATGTACATCCTTCATATAGTTTACTCCTAAAAGTTATTTTCATGTTATAGAATATATGTAAACAAAAGTTAGAAGTTTAATTAGAAGAATAGAGTTAAAATTTCACCATTCTCACAACTAGTTTAAGGCATATGCCCATTCTTAGACAAAAAAATTAAATATGTTTCAAAATATTTAGAGGTATTAAAATGATTGAATTCAGTAATGGTTAAATCATGTGGGTTCACACCCAAATTTATGTTGGGCTTTAGAAACATTTAAAAAAACAATTACTGAACTTGATTGAGTTTATATAGATAATAATAAATATAAATTAATTAATTTTATTTCTCTTCCTGTTTCATAGGTCTGCTAGGTGGGAGGAAGCATTCGTTGTAGGTTAAGTTTCACAGCATGGAAATACCCCCACTATCTGGTTTGTTTTTTTAGGGTGTAAAGAGAGAGATGGATTTCTTTGGATGCATCAAGTGGGCTCGCATACACATCATTTTCTGGGCTGAATCTGGGTCTGTATGTGAAGCCATTGAAAGGTTTCTGGGTGAGGAGTATTTGGCCACTTATGTAAGTGCTAGGTTGAATTCTGAGGTGGCTTCCTAGTTTTTTTCTTAGCTTATTTTTGGTCGAAGGAATAAGGCGGAAGTCAAGGAAATTTCTCTTCATTTTATCAAACCCCAACATTGATTTTAGTTGGATGAAGTATCAAAGGATTTTATTCTATCTCAACCAGTTCTTACCATGGACAAGGAAGGGATTTTTTAGCTAACGCTCGATGTGTCATTGTTCTATTGTCATCAAGGAATGTGAAGCTTATATAATTTGTAAAATATGTTCACGGGGCATGTCGCTAGGATTTTGGTGGTAGAAAAATCAAGAAATTTGATTTTTGGAACTATACGTGCCATTGGTTATGGAGTCGATATCTTGAGATAAGGTTTCGTAAGAAGTTGGGGTTTTCATACAACTTTATGCTTCAGAATTCTCAGGCTAGTGGGACTGCTGGTGGTAGGAAGAAGGTGAAACCCAGTCATCATGTTACTAAGGTGGATGTCATTTAGTTGGATGATTGAATGTTTTTCTTCTTTAGGTTTTTTTTATATGTAATCATCACATGTCATTTTCTTCGATTACTTGTATGGTTAATTGCAATATTTTTTTATCTTTGTTGGTTTAGGTAGGTGGTTTGGGGTGTTATAGGTTTGGATGTATGTGGGTGGGATCCCTCCAATCCCTTGGTTCTAAGCTCCAGTCAAAAGTGTTAAACTATTAAATATTTATATAAATTAATTGGCTTGGATTTTTCTCATAACAAAATATTTAACTTTTTTATAGACTATATCTTAACAATTCATTTATTACCATCACTTTATGTTGTACATAGCTTGTATTCTATGCAAATAAACCCGCGTTATAATTAAACATTTTTCACACACACACACACACACACACACGATCAAAATATGTAAAATATACAACATTCAAATGCGCACTACCCCATAGTTAAAATAAATCACATCTAAATTTTTCTTTCTTTCTATATTGAGTTTATTTTTCTTCTATGATTCTTATATGAGAATGGGCATATACCCACTCAATAAAAGATTAAAAAAATTATTTGTATGAGAATGGACATATGCCCATTCAATACAAGATAAAAATGTTTGTTTTTATGAGAATGGACAATATAAGTATTTGTTATGCATTGCAATGTTATAAATGTATTGATTATTCCATACTTATTCTTGTAAACTCCTAAAATGGAAATCCCTCATACATGATATATAATTCCAAAATTCCATTTTTGGATTCCAATAATAGCCAAATAAAATTCCAAAAATCCTTTTTGGATTCCAATAATAGTCAAATCAAATTCCAATATTTGGTATAAGAAAAACCAATATAGTTGATTTCGGTATTTAATCTAGATTGTAAAATGTCTAAATTTAACGAAATTATGGTTTAACTCAAAAATTACATGAAACACCCAAAACACTAACTCAAGCTACTCACCTCTACCAGAATGAGATAATTAATATTTTCTCAAGATTTTGAAATTGGTATCATGATTTTCCTATAAATAACACCATTACATACTCTCCTCAACCTATACAATCCCAATATATATTAGCAAGATATAATAATTTCCCATAAACATGAAAAAATCTCTAAATAACCCTTAATCTCATTCAAAAATATTATCCTTGTCATTATAATAGTACTACCATCACTAAATTAACATTATCCAATACATATATATTATTAATAATTTGAAAATTACACACAAGAATTTGTTTGCAACGAAAGACATTGTGATTAAAACAAGTGTATTCAGAAAGGAGTTCAAGAAATATCAAATGGATATTAGTATTAACATGCATAAATTAAGTATGGTGTCTAAAGAGTTGAAGGAGTTACAGGAAAAGATTGAAAAAAACACCACTATTCTAGTAAATGGGCATATGGAAACAATGAATAATAGGTGCGAGACCATTGAGAAGGAAATTATTGGCATAAAGGAAATCATGCTACAAATTAAAATTTTATATGTGTTGAATATTAAGAGGTCGATCGAGCATCTGAAAATGATGGTAGAAATGGTTAATGCAACACAAAAGGAAAAACACATGGAGAAGTTAGGAGTCATCACCAAGAAGGAAATGATTACACTAGATTATGAAAAATGGAGAGTGATGATTGGTATCTTGGTGAAGGAATGGAATTAAATCATGAATAATTTTGATGATATTGTGATTGAATAGATTATGGGTCTAGTCTCTTGGTGAGTTATTGTTTTTATTAGTTTGTTTATCTTGTTGTTAGTTTGGTTGTGAGTTGTGATGTCTTTTAGTTATTAGTCTTTTCTAGGATTCAATGGGTATACCCTTGACATTTGTTTTTGTATTTTGATGGGTTATTTATATGGGGTACGGTCCCCTTAACCTTATTTTACCTACAATCCAAATATATTCAAAGGACATAAGAATATAATTAAAAATTTTACATCATTCATATTTACAAAAATCTCAAATCTTTATTCAACTAAAGATCTATTTTACAAGAGTTTTAATGATTTCATACAGATCCTTGATGATTTTTATCTCTCTTAAATATATGTATAATTCTATTCAGTTCTCTCTAACCTAATTATATCTCCTCCATTCGAATATATCTCTTCATGACCTAAAATGGAGGTAGTTACCACCAACTTAGCTCGAACCATGGTAAAAACTGAATTCAACATGGTGAACCCATTTGGATGGGTGAAACACTTTGATTACACTACATGAGGTCCTTGATGACATTTTTACATCATTATATGACTTTACACATAACATTAAACCCTTCAAATCAAAACTAGAAATTCAAATATTCAAATAATGCATTTTTGAGGGAAAACTCAAAGTGGGAACTTTGTACATCATGGTAGGTCCAAACAAGTCGGAACCTATGAAAAAATACCAAAATTGACTCTTTATACTTATTTAAATCCAAAACTACAAGAAATATTAAAAATCTATTTACATGATGATGTTCATTCATCATACTCCCCGGGTGGGAGAAATGTGATCTCCATCTCAAATAATCCTTTTTGATTTCTTTTCTTCCAGTCATGTTACACTTTTAAGATCATTATTTCTTCTATTGTAATCTTCTCTTCTCTATCAATAACATTTTCTTCTTTTTTCACCTCTCTCTTTCATCTTCTTCTTTGTAGATTTCTTCTCTAAAATGAGGATGTCAATTTGTATTTTCTTCATTTGAGATGTTTTTAGATCTTCTCCTTATATGATTTTCACATCTTCAGATAGAAAACATGTACATTATTAGTCACCAAAAATTTAGACGAAAAATATAAACACTCTTGTGTCTCTTCATGTGCTTCTTTCATCTCTTCTTGTTTCTCCAACTTGCGCTCTATTTCAAAAACTGATTTCCTTCATTTTTGTCTTCTATTTTAGTCCCTTCATCCACCAAATCAATTATATCTCCATTGTATCTTATTGGTTCAACATTTAAAGAAATTTCTAGTGCTTTTATATTAATTATAATATAGAAATTCTTCGCTTTCATATAAAAACCAATAATCTGAATTTTCTTCATGTGCCTATTTATTGGACATTTATTGTCTCAAAAATGCATTATTCTTCAACCTCTCTAGCTTTTTCAGATTCATCCTTCTTATCTTCTCTACAAGAAACCTTATAAGACACTCAAATATCTCCCTCATCACTCTTCTAACTCCTTGGTACTTTTGTCTCCCACTCATTCTGCCAAATCTTCTACCTGCTCCATTCCATTATTTATCTCTCTTATATCTTGTTTTACCCATGAATTTATTTATCTTTCTAATTTCTTCATCTTCTCCTCCTATTTATTCTTGTGGAAAAGTAACTTCATAAATCCCTTTACCATATCAACTCTTTCTTCTTCCATTTTCCTCTCTTTAGAAAGTCTTTTCCACATTTCTTATTTCTCACTTGGTTTCTCTCTCCTTTTTCTCTTACCTAGTCTCTTAACATTCTTTCATCCTTTTCTTTCTTCTTACTTCTTCTTAGGGATTCTTTCCACTCTTTTCATTTTATTTCACTTTTCTATTTCATATTTATTTTCCTTGGATAAAATTTTCAAATTTCAACACACACTTGAAAAATTAAGTCTTTATATTATGAAGAAATTATAGTTACTTAAAAATTCTCACTCTGATACCAATTGATGTAGAGGACAATAACCACCATAGAAAATATTAACAATCAACAAGTTAGATTAAAATTGCAACAAATCATGCAACAAAATTCACAAGATTCTTGTTTTATTCTACCAACAAGGAAAATTTCATCACTTTTAGTTGGTGTTTCTAACATTTCATATGGTCTTGCTCCCTTAGTATAGTATTTACTTCACCCCCTACTTAAACATACCTTGAAAACAAAAGAACATAGTTATTCATATAAATCATAATACAAACTAGGCATGCACCCTTTCTTGGATCTCATAAGTATTTCTCCTTTGCATATGATAACTAGCTAAATCAATTCCATTGTTATCTTTAGCTTCTTAATTTTTTTTTAAAACTTCCCACAATATTATTATGTATCATCCTTATGGTTTTCATTACCCCTCCTATCTTACCATATTTCCTACTAAATTTAATTTCTTGGTTCATTTACTTATCTTCTCAAGGTCATATAGACCCTTCAAATTAGTATAACACCCTCATAAAATTCATTATGTAACTCTTATTCTTTGTGAGGTATTATTTTTGCATTTAATTTTTTTAGGGGAATTTTCCACCTCACACATGGAAAGTCATCTCACTTAGGTGAGTCATAGGTCTTTGAGGGAGTTATATCACATATGCCATATTTTTTCATACTATCATATGGGTCATTGTCATATGGGAGTTACATGTTATTCCTATAATTGTAAATCCTCACTCCATCATGAGAGTATGACATGTCTAAGAATGGGAGTTACACATCACTCCTACTTGTAATATTTTTAAATATATGAGAGTGTTAGATTTGTTTTTCCTTATGCATGAATATTTTAGCTTATGGTTAAATTTTTTTATTACTTGGAACACATTTTTGTTTACATTGGAGTCAAACAACATTGATGTTCACATTATCATTACATCCTTGTGATTCACTCTCACATGGTATGAGAGTTGTGTTGTATCATTAAATGTACAACCCATTATTGGTATTTTCTAATTCCTTCTATTTTTGAAATTATTAGTTTCTTGAGCAAGTTTTATTAATGATTTATAGGTTTGTGATAATATAGGTTAATATCTATTTTGGATTTTGTTGTTTGTGTGTTGGATTTGGTACTTCTATAGTTAGGAATTTTCCTTCTAATTCTAGCTAGTTACGTCTATACTTTGATGGGAAGATTGTTTTAGAGGTATTTATGGTTTGAAATTGTGTTTAGAATTTTCATTAAGTTCGGTTTTGAATTTTTTATCTCCTCTAAACATGGCTTGTCTCCTCCTTATCCTCCTCCCTACCTTAGTTCCTTTCTCATGGTTATGTGCCCTTACCCTTCTTTTAACTCCCACAAGCACCTATTTGATCATTTTTCTACCCCCGAATTCTACATGAAATATATCCTAGCTTGATGAGCTCCCAAACAAGCTCTGTCATGAGCTCTTCATCTTAATATCATTAACAAGATTCTATAGCTCACTCGATGAGATCCTAAATGAGCTCCCTTGAGCTATGTTTTGGATCTTTCCACCGAGTTGTAATCTCTTATGTGCATGCTTGACTCATTTTCCTGTATTTGTGTTGCCTAAGCTATGTTTTTGCTTTTCTCACAATGTTATTTATGGGTTTGGCTAAGTCTTCCATATGTATTCTCCCATTGGGATTATCCTCATGCCCTTTTTTTTAAGCTTTATTTCTCATTCTAGATGAGATCGACCTGCGTGTGCATGCCCGTGAGATCTCCATCTGTGGATTTCTTTATCTAAATTCTCCTTATAGTGTTGATTCTATCCACATCTCATTTCATTTCTACTTCGGCTTGACCCATCCTCTAAGGACCTATGTGTGTGTTTGATCTTGGATTGTTTAAAGTCACTCTTCCCTCTATTAAATCTTTACATATATTTTCCTTACCATGTGGGCCTACTTGATTTACGTGCATTATGCTTGATCCATCTAGTCCTAATACTAACTCATTGAGTAAAATATGAGTTCCCTTCCTCAATCCCCACCCTATCCACCTATTTTTCTCCTTTGACCTTGTTTAAAAATTTACCTCTTATTTCAATTTGATCGCACATTTTAATTATATAGGCATAGTTATAAGTTTTATAATTTAGATTTTTTCTTATAACTAAGCTTACATTTACTTATTATAAGGTTAGGGTATCTTAATCTTAAGGAAAGAAAATAATTTTAATCGGGATATTTAATTCATTTATGTCAAGTTAATTTTTTTATCAACCCCTTATTTTATCATTATTTGGGTAGTTAAATTAATTGGGAAATATTAAAAAATAACATTATTGGAATTTTTCTAACTTGTGCATGTAAAGCGGTGTTTTTGATTTTTGAAGGCCCTTTTTATATTTTAGAAGGTATTTTGGCTATGATTGGAGTAATTTTATTTGTAATCAAGATCTTATTATTACTTATGGGCTAGAGAGTGAGTCTTCAATATCCTTACGGAAAGGGATTTCTATGTAATGTGAGACACTTTTTGTCACACATGACTTTGTTTTTGCTTTCCTTCTTGTTTTCACATTATTTTATGCTTGTTATGGTGTCAATTTACTAAGATCACTTGAAACATATTGTGGTATTCACACTTGCATGTTTTTATCCCAATTACAAGGTGAGTGAAAATCTATTTAATGACATACAATCACATGAAATTGTAATTAATGCACTAAAATATAAAGTTTTATAAGAAAGGGGTGAAAATATTATTATGGGGTGTGTGTGTGTTTTCTTTCTTTTTGTATTATTTATTTCTCTCTCTTCACTATGGATGCAAATATTTTTCATTTTCTCATGTTCTTTAATTTTTTTGAGGGAAATATATGATTATAATTAAACTTATGGGTAAAGGGTTTTGGCAAATCACTATAGGAGTGGAAAATGAACCCGATGATGAACCTTACAAATCCAAGTGGTTTGACCGATGTGATGAATCCGTAGGTATTATTTATGTGTCTATTTCTCCTAATTTTCTCTTCCACATAGAGTCTTTTGAAATTCCTCATGAAGAATGTAAAAATTTAGATGGTATGTTTAGAAGACAAGATGACATGAAATCTAATGAGTTAGAAAATTAACTACTCAGATTATCTCATAGTAACTTTAATAACCTACATACCTTATTCTCTAAGTTTATCCAAATGAGACTACTTTTAAAAGAATCTAGAGTCACCAAAAAGGATTCCCAACTAATCATGTTGATTATTTCTAAATTTAGCCCCAAATCTGTCATCATTTGTAGTTTCCATGTCACAAAATAAGATCTAGGGATTACTTGGAAGATTACTTCATTTGGAAAAAATAATTGAAACTCATTCAAGTAGAATAAAATTTGATTCAAATGGGACACAATCAAGTCCACATCACATGCCCTACTAGAAAGTACTAGCAAAGGAAAGGAAAAGAAACATGAAGAGAAAAAAGTGAAAAGTTTCCAACGTAAGAAAGAAACCAAGACCAGTCAAAACCAAACTAAACCTGACACAAAAACTTCTAATTTTGAGGAAAAACCAAATAAAGAAATGTGTAAGTGTTCCTATTATAAGAATTATTTTATAGAAAAAGAGTATTCTAAAGAAAAGGAGTCTAAATATGAGAACAAGCAAGGACAATCCCTTGTGCATAGATTTATTCCTTCATCAACATGGGTAATAGATCCTGGTGCCTCTCACCACATGGATTTCTAACATGTTGAGTTAAACTATTTAGTATGTCTAAAATTACTTTGGGTGATGACATTTCCATGTCAGTTGCTAGTAGTGGATCCATAAAGTAGATGGTAGAACATTTAAAAATGGTGTATGTGTTCCTAATCTCTCTACTAATATTTTATAAGTTTATTGAATCACTCGCATTGGTGAAGGAATTTGAGTGTATTTTGACACTTAGTTGATGATTATTCATGAGCCTCACATTGAATCTATAGTGGTTGAAGGAAAGGTAGATCATCGGTCTCAAATGTATACCTTTTCCATCTTTACTTCTCATTATTCACCCACTACTTTTCTCAATCATGCAGATGAGGTTAGTAAGATATGACATGAGAATTTTGGTCATTTAAACTATTGTTACCTTGAAAAATTGAGCTAACATGAGATGGTCAATGAGTTACCTCGAGTCAAATTTTCTAAGGGTCTTTGTGAGGGTTGTGCCCTTGGGAAGCACCTCGAAGAAATTTTTGGCAAGGGAAAATCCTTAAGAGATTATCATCCCTTAAATATTGTTCATAGTGACATTTTTAGCCCCTTTCCATATCCTTCATTCACTAGAGATCTCTATATACTTAGCTTCATTAATTAATTTTCACGTTAACTTGGGTGAATTTCATCAAACATAAATCTCAAGTTTTTAATCACTTTCGAGAATTCAAGGATCTAATTGAGAAAAAGATCAAAGGTATATCAAGGTTCTTCAAACTAAAAATGAAGGAGAGAATGTGAGAAATAGGTTTGATAATTTCAATAACTCTAAAGATATTTCATTTTAGCATACAAATTCTTACATCCCTTCAAAAAATAGTGTTATAGAAAGAAAGAACATGACATTAATGGAGATGACCACTTATATGGTTCATTCTAAATCCCTTCCTATAAATTATTGGATTGAAGTTGTGAACTATTATTCTTACATTGAAAACCACATTCCACATAAAGTAATAAAATGAATAAAACCCATTGAGGCTAAGTATGTATGCAAACTTGATATCGAGCAATTTCACATCTTTAGATCAACTCTTATGGATCAAATTCCCAAAAAGAGATACAGGCCTTAAAACCAAAATATAGACCTTGTATGTTTTTAGGGTATTTTGATGGCGTGAAGGGATATATATTATTGAACACTACCACTCGTGAGCTTTATATTGAGAGAAGTGTGAACTTTTAAAGTCATATTCTACTTCTACTTCTCTACCCACCGAGGTTTTTCCCTCTCCGATTTTAATTATGATTCTTGTAATGATGATCTTGTTGAGCCTCATCCCCCTTATCAAACTACTCCACCTTATCCTCAAGATTAAAAATATTTTTATTATGATCTAGTAGTGATGATGTGGACTATGTCACTCTCACTCGAGTGAAGAATCTACATATTATGAGCCTGACTCTCCTCCTGGTCCTTGTTGGGATAGAAATAACTTGCGGAGTTCTAGATATCTGATAGGGTACCTTCATATGAGATATAGAACCATTTAAATTTTTTTATACCCAAATATTTTGTCACCTCTTATTCTAACCCTACTTATTATAAGCCTTGTGGGATTCCTGAGTGGAGTTATGCCACAGATGAGGAGTATTCCTCACTCATGAAGAATGATACATGGGATCTCACCCCTCTTTAGAAAGGATGAAAAATGATTTGGTGTAAGTGGGTGTACTAAAAAAAGTATGGCGCTGATGGGAACATCAAAAACTATACATTATGAATCATAGCTAAGGGATTCTCTTAGGTTAGTGGGATCAATTATTTAAATAACTTTTCTCTCATTGTGAAGATAAATTCCATTTGACTTGTTCTCACTATCACTTCTTCTAAATGATGGTATGTACATCAAATGTACATTAACATTACCTTCCTTCATAGGGACCTACATGAATAAATATATATGGAAAAATCTTCATGTTATGTACAAGATTGTATCATGTTACTATAGAAAACTGAATGCAAGAGAATCCTATGTATAATATCTAAATCATTATAGGAGGATGAATTTGAAATCTTGTTATTTAAAACTATTAGTACCATTGTAATTTTGGATGTTGCTTGTACCAATAAATTGAGGGTACTAATTGAAAATTACATATTTAACTTTTTTGTTAATGATGTGTTGTCCTAGAAAATATTTAGTCTTTAAGAAAAATAACAACTAGTATTTGTGTGTTTCCATGTTGGGTGGAAAACGAAAATCAAAAGTATAGTATGAAAAAAATAATTGACCATTTTGGTATGGAATGGTCACCTTGATCCTACATTCATATCCTTTTTTTCACAAAGTGGGATCAAACACCTTAGTCAAATTTTAACCATGTCTTTTCCCATTTCTATATTACAATTATGTTCTATAGTATTCTAAATAATGAGTCTTACTTGTATTCCCTTGACTATCTTGTTGTGTGTGAGATTGTGGCCCATGCCTCATTCACTACTCTTGGTAATTTCCTTTTCCCCTCATATCTTAATTATATTCTTCAAGTAAGAAACTAAAATATTTTCTAGTGGTGCCAAGTTCACATTGTGAAGAAACCATGTTGCGGCATTTTTAGGTCTTAGAGATAGAAGATTTACCTTTTCTAGTAACAAATGAATTCCTTGGTGCTTTTATGTAGGTATTGTGAGTTTAAAATATTGGAAACTTTAGTATTGACTTGTTGTAGGGCCTATATTCATTAGGGTAAATGGAAGTAGGTTTAACCTAGAACCATTGAGAGGTTAACTTATTAGTGGAATTTGTAATGTAACTATTAGATGGAGATATTCAACTATTAAGATGATGGATAATGAGAAAAGTGAAATTTGAGACTTATTCCTTTATCTCAATACAAACCCCATAACATTAATATGGGTAAAATGAATTTGTTCCATGTGAATCATGAGTTTTTAAAATAATGTATATTGAGTTAGGAGAAAGTGTAGTTTGAATCATATGTATTTAACAAGTGATGCAAACTAAGTATTAAAAATTCATAGTTATTTGTAATAACTTGAAAGTTAATGGATTATATCCTTAGTGTTTAAGTATTATATTGAAAAAGTAACATGATATTTCACCACTCTTTACCTAAATTCCTTCCCTCTTGATTTTAGGTTAGTTTTCCCTTTGTAATGGAAGTGAAATTAATTGATAACTACATATATTTTAGGAAGCAATAAATTTTGGCATGAGATCAAGTATTAGGGTCTCATATGATTTTTAAAATGTTCCAACCATCAATGGAGTTATCTAAATTAATTGTAAAAAAATAATGAAACAAACCAAAATAAATGGAATTGTTATAAATTGAGTGTAATATGAAATAAAGAAAATGTTAGTCTAGAGAATGGGAACTTATGTGTTTTCATGATAATTTCTCTTTAAACCTATAAGGCTAAACAATGAGAACTTAATTTTAATAAAGAGGTAAACCTTGATAGTGTTGTGTTGTGGTATATACTTATCCACGAGTTTATATTTTAGTTTGGTCATTATTTTGGAATTCATTACTTGAGAAAGTAAGACATTGATGTGCATCTTGTGTTATCTTGTTATATAAGTGGGTTCATGTTTGTACAAACGTCTCATGTGATGTGGAGTTTTCTAAGTAATCCCATGTGTTGTCTTGTAATAGGTAATGAAATTAAAATAAATTTCATCCTAGGTTATTTTTTCTTGTATTTTTTCCATTCATGTGAGGTCACTACGGTAATAATCTAATTGGCCATTCACTAGATTAATAGAACCCTTATACAAAATTTATAATTTAATTCAATAGGAACTAATTGAATATATCCTACTCAAAAAGGACAGGAGACCAAATAATAAACTCACTTATAAATTTTACAAGAATTAGTCAATCTATGAGACCACTAAGAAAGTGGTGAAACTTGGTTAAATTTGGGCCTTAGGAATGTAAAACACCTACACCTTTGATATTAAGTATACTAAGTTAACTATACAAATATTTATGATGCTCTATTGTATTATTATTTTCTTCCTTGTTTTCTCATTTCCTCTTTGACGTTTGTTACAAGATTCGACTAGATATTTCATGGATCTATTAGATATTACTCTCATACTCTTATTTTTCTACAACCCAAATCTTGGATTAAGGGAAAATAATTTTTCATATTCATTTTAGGTATCTATTTTTATTCTTTTCTCTCATGTATCTTCATTTTTTTTCTTACAAGTTTGGGGATTTCATCTAGAGATAAAAATTTCTTATTTTTTTCATTTTATTGATTTTCCTTTTATTTATTTCCATTTAATTCCGGTGCCCTTATTACGGTTTCAATGGATAATAATGTATTAGATATATATAGCTAGAACTTGTATTCTAGAAAAATGTGCGAGATGTGTGTGAAAGAGTGAAGGACGAAGACTGGAAGGAATTCATGTGCATCGAATAGTTACACTTCACCAAAGTGTAGGAGTTGCGAGATTAAAGAAATAAAAATTTGTAAAGCATGGGCATTGAAATGGATATGTTAGAGATCAAGCCTGAGCCACCAAGACAAGCATGAGCACACCAAGCCAATAGCGGTGGTGAACCAATGCGGGCGGTTCAAAAACATGAGCGGAGGAGTTAATCCTTGCATCCCTTCATATTAAATGAAGACTCAAACTGCACCCCTTTCTTTTGAACCTACAAATGTTGAATCCACAAGTAACAAGAAGCAAAATTCTCAAGTGCTTAAATAGATTGAGATTGATTCAGTGGAAAAAATCATGTTTCTAGTGGTCCCCCGCATTTTTCTAACTCCCCAACTCCCCTGGAAGAAAAGAGCAAGTTCTGAGAAAAGGTGAAAAAGTTGCAGAAAAAACAAGCTTGGGCAGAAAAATCATGAAAATGGCTAAGTCCTAGTCCTCGCAACAGTCGGGACATGAGGGACATCTGGGCGCGAATCGGCCAAAAGGCCGCCAGGCAGTCTGCAGAGCAAAGGGACATCCGGCCGTGAGGACGCGCGGGACGTGGAAAGGCGAACCGGCCAAGGAAAGGAAAATTGACTAACTGCTAAGTGGAACAAATAGTCTGGGACATCTGGGCCGCGAGGACGCGAAGGACGCGAACCGCCCGGATCGGCCGAAAAGGAGAACTTTCACTGGGACAGTTGGGACAAAGGGACGCGTGGGACGCGGATAGCCGAAGGAGCCGAAGAGCCAATCAAATTACGCCACGTGTCATCGGCAGAAAAGGGACAAGGAAGCCCATTTCGGGTGGATCGGAAGTTTTTGTCCTGCAAGTAGCTTGGGGACAATCCGGGCCGTGAGGACGCGAGGGTGAAAAGCCAAACCCGAGACCAATCAAATCACGACACGTGTCACAAGGGGGAAACGTCCAAAAGTTCAAAGGGCGAGGTTTCAAGCATTGGCCCGAGCTAATAGGAATTGGACACGTGTCCAATGGAAGGGAAGTGTGGAGCTGGGGAGGAGTTAGAGAATTTGGCAAAAGTTTTGGCCAAAAGCTAAAAGTAAAGGAAGACCCCGCGCCCCTGTCCTCCAATCAATGCATGCCACGTGTCCCAAGTGGCGGGGGCGCGGGGAAAAGTGGAAAATGTTCCAAAATCACAAAAAGTCAAAATTTTCAAGGAAAACCCATGGGTGAGCAGAGGAGAGAGAATTACGCATCCAATCAGCGCTTGACACGTGTCATCCAGGTGGCAGAGTGGGAAAAATTTCAAAACACATTTTCCTGTTTTGTGCCCTAAATCTTCAGATCTCCATATCTTTCGATCCAGAGCTCAGATTTGCACGTTCTTTATATCAACGGAAAGCTTATGAAATTCTCTACATGATTCTAGGGTTAATCTTGAATTTTGGTGTAGTCTAGAGAGAGAAAGTTAAGAAATGATCTGACGCGTGTTCATGGCCAGAAGTGACATTTCAACGACCAAATTTAACGCAGAATGGGTCGCATTCTCCTCCAAATTCGGTCAAAATGATAGGGTATGGGTTTGTAAGGTCCCCATGCCATTTTAATGCATCTGCAGTCAAGGAGGAATGGGCTCTCATTTTTTTGTACGTTTCTGTCTCCTGGGCTCGACCCATGCAATGTAAAAGCCAGATTTGGCTCATTTCTAAAGGGGGAACATTTTTTGACATAACAACTTCTTCTTTCACCTCCAACAAGTGATTGTTTGAAGAATCGACCTTCCAAAGATCAGTAATATTTTTTTACCTCTCTGAGGTTGTAATGCAGTGATTTTGACACTGGAAATGATAATGCAAGCTTTGTGAATGAGTTTCAAGTCCTTTGTTTGTATTGTTTGCTCATTTCAGATCCTAAATTATATCTTATCACTGTGTATGTTTTATGCTGCAATCTCTGGTTTGTGTCTATTTGCATGACAAAAATGTTTCACCACTCCTTTTGGTGCATCACCATCTTTAGTTAGTTTCAATTTTTGCATTTCTATCCCTGTCTCCTTGCAATTTAGAGTAGGATTAGGATCTGAACCTCTGTAGTTGTGCAAGCATTAGATCTAATCAGAGGAGTTTGAGGAACCAGCCTCTAATCTAGAGATTCCTCTCTCAGTTTCACAAGTCCCACACTTGGAGAGAGGTTTCCATGTTGTGCAATCACACTGGATGCTAGAGTGATCAACCTAGAAGCCTGATCTGCATCCAGGGGTGCTGTGAGTCTGCAACAACAGTTTTGGCATGCCCGGTGGGACACTAGAGGTCTCATTTTTATTGCAGCAAGGTTGATGTGCATCTGCTGCAATTTTCTTGCTTAAAAGAGCTATTATTTGCATATCTGGTGACTCCAAGGGGAAGAATCAATTGGTTTCAAGTGCAGGCCTGAAAACTCATGAGAAGAATCACCACAAGGTCAAGAGTTGGAGAAGAAGAAGTGTTGTTTGAATACCTGCAATTATCTCCAAGAAGAAGGCAAAGAGGAAGAAGGATTCAAAGGTCTCCATCTCCACCAAACAGAACTCTCTCAACTCCTCCACCTGGTAGGCCTTTCATTCAGTCAACAAGGGTTTTAAGACCAATCAGAATGGCTCAAAACAATCCCTACGTCAACTTCACAGGAAGCAGCCCACTTGCCCTCAATGCACAACATCCAATTCCTATTGCAGCCTTGAAGAACATTCCCTACTTCACTGGAGAAAATCAGACTACTCCAGGTGATCATGTTAAAGATATTGCTAACCTTTGTGCAATCCATGAAATCAATGAAATGCAAGTGGCTGTCAAGTTGCTGGCATCTTCATTCAAGGGTAAAGCATTGCAATGGTTTAGAAGCCTTGGAGCTGGTTCTATCACAAATTGGAATCAGCTGTGTATAGCACTTCATGAGCAATTTGGAGAGAAGGGAGACAACTTGTCTCTTTTGGAGCAGCTGACAACCATCAAGAGAGCTCCCAATGAGCAGCTGACCGATTTCAACTTCAGATTTCAAAAGACTTGGGAGAGAATTCCAAAGTGGCAAAGCCAAAGCAGAAGGTGCTTTTCTCTACTATCTCAAAGCTTTAAATTCTGATATTTCTATGTTAATTCAGTCCATGGGAGGCATAACTATCCCTATGGCTTATAGCATTGCCATTAGGGCTGAAAATTGTTTGATCCAAGCTGGCAAACTTGCCCCTAGACCTCCCATGCCACTGTTTCCAAGTTTAGAGAATCCAAACACCAATCAAGCACCTAATTTGGCTCCTTCTCCCACTCCTAGAAATCAGAGTTCAAATGAAGCTTCCACTTCATCTCCAAGTGCCCCAAATGAGCTTCAAGAAGTCATGAAGCAATTGCAAAACCTAGGCAATGAGCTGGTTACTCTCAAGAGGCAACAAGCCCAAGGTTTTAGACCTTCTTATCAACCCCAAGCTCAGCCTAATAGGCAGCCATACCAACCACAAAGGCCTCCTAATCCAGCTGCAAATATGAATCAAACAAGGCCTCCTGCCAATAGACCATTTCAGCCATATAATCCAAATGCCATATCTGCCTCTAAGGCATTGGTGCCAACACAAAACAACATTGCTCAGGAGTATGATTGGTGTTTTCCATGCAATGAGCCTCATAACCAATCCATGTGCTTCAATGGTGCTTTGAATCAAGCACTAATGGTGACAACTACTGGTGTGGAGGGTGAGGGCAAGTCAAGGAAACAATCAACAACAAGAAACATTCCAACAGCAATCAGCCCCAAATGACACCACATTGGTGAACTGGCAAGCAGAAGATTTTTGTGGCATGAATCAAGTAGTTTCTCAAGGTGTTGCAGCCAACACAAGGTCAAAAAGGAGGAATTTGGGTGAAGAACAACCATTAGCCCCAACCAATCCACAACCTTCCATGGCTCCACAAATGGTTGGCAAGCAAAGTCCAATTTCAAATGCACAAGGGCAGCCAAGAACAGCCCCTAGGCCAACTCAAATACCAGCTTGTTGCTGCCCACATGCAAGGAGTGAATGTGCAAACCAAGGGACAACAAAGAGATCCTTCATCACCATTCAATATCATTGATCAGATGAAGAAGACAAACGTCAATATATCAATGTGGGAATCCCTATCTATCCTAGGCCAAAGAGATCTGCATGCAAGCTGCCATGAAGGACTGGCCAACTTCGAATCAGCAAGTTCAGATGCAAGACAAAGTGCTTACAAATGCTGCCCAGCCTGAGGGAAATCATGGAGGACAACAAGGTAAAATGTTGAAGCCCCCTCCTTTCTATGTTTCATTAATCATTGGAAATCAGCTAGTGCACAATTACATGATTGATTCTGGAGCAAGTAGTTCTGTCATGCCCAAACAAATAGCTGATCAGCCTAGGGCTCCAAAGATGAAACAACATCCAAAGGGGTAGTGCAGCTAGATGGGACAAGCAAGTAGCAACAGCTTGGAGTGATTAGAAATTTGAGTCTTACCTTGCATGCATGTCCAAATGTTGTTGTTTTACAAGATGTATCACCATAGACCTTCCACCACTCTTTGCCCTTTGCTTGTCAAGGGACTTCACAGCCAAGATGGGGGATATTTTCTCGCTGATTGGTCACACATGCTGTTCGTAAACGAGGTATGGAACTAAGGCTACAATCAGGTCGAACCTATTGCAAACTTCCATATTGAGCCTTACACTCCAAGTCGATTAATGCCAATTGCTCAAAGATTTGATCAAGAAGATCACCCAAGCACCGATGAGGCCGACACCAAGGTGGAAGCATCCGGATCTAACTCTTGATGAATGGGCAAACAAGGTACATGCATTTGATCCTTATCAAGAAGTAGAAGAATCTGAGCTAGGAGTCTATTGCATACATGAAGAAAATCAACCCTATTCCAAAGATCACCAAGCCGATCATAAGGACAAGAATGAAGTATGGCAATTTTTTTGATGGGTCAAGGAGTAGACAAGGTGCAGGAGGAGGAGCTATGCTCATTTCACCACAAGGTATAAAGTATTACTCAGCCTTCCGTTTTCAGTTTTCTTGCTCAAACAATACAGCTGAGTATGAAGCCTTAATTCATGGACTGCACTGGGCAAAGAAGAAAGGCATAAGGAATTTACAAGTATTTGGTGATAGTGAGCTGATCGTAAACCAAGTCAAAGGAAAAATGCTGCCAAAAATGATCTGTTGAAGAACTACAAAAATCGGGTATGGGATCTTATTGAAGATTTTGAAGCTTTTAGCATCAATTCCATCCCAAGAAAAAGAATGAAGTCGCCGACAAAGCAAAGCAAGCAGCAATTGGGGGGCTGCGTGTTTGATGTTGTAGAAAGTATCAAAAGTGAGAAATCTCAGCCTCATATCAAATTGGTTGTGAGACCAGCTGTTCCGATAACAATACAAGTTGGCAAGTCTTCGAGAATGATCAGCAAATTGTTAATTTCCTACAAGAAGAAGCTGAGTTCTCCGCCAGGAATCAAGACAAGCTGCAGCAGCAGTATGGTGACCAAGTGGTGCAGCTGAGAACTAACAAATTACCAAAAGGCCTCATAACCTGGAGTCAATCTTCAACCCGAATGATCAGTTCCGGAAGGAGAAAGTGAACATTCAAGTAAAGGGTGAAGATTCAGAGCCTATTTTAGTGGAAGAAGGCAAAACATTGCAAATTGGCAAAGTAAGTACCTCACAAGAGAAATCTGATTTTGTTCAGCTTTGTCAAGAGTTCCTAGATGTCTTTGCTTGGACTTACAAAGATCTAAGAGGTTTCAACCCAAAGTTGGCACAACATACTATTGAGTTGGATCCGAATCCAAGCCTGTCAGGCAAAAGCAAAGGCCAGTGAATCCCCATATTGAACCTCTCATGAGAAAAGAGTTAAGCAAGCTTATTGAGGCCAATATCATCTTCCCCATCAAACACTCAAGTTGGGTTGCAAACTTGGTGCCAGTAAGAAAGAGAAATGGAGAAATAAGATTGTGTGTGGACTTTCATGATCTAAATAGAGCATCACTCAAAGATCATTATCCGCTTCCATCAATGGAACAAATATATTGCAAGTCAGAGCTGGTTCAGAAAGGTTTTCATTGCTAGATGGATATTCAGGCTATAATCAGATAATGGTGAAGGAAGAAGATCAATTCAAGACGGCCTTCACTACAAAATGGGGCACATATGCTTACAAGAAGATGCCATTTGGACTGTCGAATGCCGGAGCAACATTCCAGCGAGCTATGGATATGGCATTCAAAGGCTTGATCAACAAGATAGTGCTGGTATACCTAGATGATATCACTGTCTTCTCAAAGAATGTAGCAGACCATCTCTTTCACCTCAGGCAAGTGTTTCAGAGGTGTAGGAGGTTTGGAGTGTCTTTGAATCCTAAGAAGTGCATCTTTCTTGCACATGAAGGAAAGCTCCTTGGCCATATTGTCTCCAAGGAAGGATTAGCAATTGATCCAGAGAGGGTTGAAGCCATAAGAGCACTACCATTGCCAAGCCACAAGAAAGCCCTTCAGAGTTTCTTGGGAAGGATAAACTTTGTTCAGAGGTTTGTCCCAGATTTTGCAGCCCTTGTCAAGCCCATCACCAAAATGTTAAAGAAGAGCATGGCTTTCAAGTGGACAAGCAGAAGGCAAGGAGAGTTTTGAAGCAATCAAAGAAGCTATCTCTCAAGCACCAACTCTCATCAACCCAGACTTCTCCAAGGATTTCATCCTCTATGCATTTGGAGGTAATGACACTATCTCTGCCATTTTGGTACAAAGCAGAACAAGGATAATGATGAGCAGCCAATTGCCTTCTTCAGCCAGAGCCTAGATGACTATGAGGTGAGATACTTTTTATGAGAGAAGCAGCATGTGCTTGCAAGAATCGAAGCTTGAAGAAATTCAAGCATTTAGTCTCAAACAACAAGGTCCAGTTGCTGGTCTCACATGTCAAGTTAAGGACTTCCTCCTCAACAAGGATTTGAATGAGAAAAGGGCAGGTTGGATCACCCGTGTCATGGAGTATGACATTGAGATCAAGATCACCAAGCTGGTAAGAGGGAAAGGATTGTGTGAGCAGCTGGTTTTGGGGAAGCAAAAAGAAGTATGCAATGAAGAAGAGGTTGTTTTGATAGTCCAGGACAGCCATGAGCCAAGTGGCAAGCAAGAAGAAGACAATGCTGCCCCCACTCCTTGCTGGACCCAAGGTATTATGCACTTCCTAGGCACATGCCTATGCCCTCCGGAGATGAACAAGACCCAAAGGAGACACTTCAGATTGCAGGCTGTCCCGTATGCCATTGTTGATGGAGTTTTGTTCAAGAAAGATGTGAATGGAGTGCTGCTGAGATGCATTAGCACAAATCAGATTCAAAGGGTGTTGGAAGAGTTCCATGGTGGACCAGCTGGTGGCCATTTTGCACCAAGAGTGACAGCTCTAAAAATCATGAAGGCTGGTTATTATTGGCCTAAGATCTTCAGTGATTGCTATGCATGGATCAAGAGGTGTAAGAATTGTGCATTCTTCACAGGAAAAGAGAGACTTGCTGCCCTTCCATTACATCCAATCTCAGTTGACCAGCCATTCATGCAATGGGGTTTGGACTTCATGAGTCATTAATCCCAATTCAAGCCAAGGGCACAAATGGATTTTGACAGCCACGTACTACTTCACCAAATGGATGTAAGCAAAGAGCACTCAAAGAGGCAAATGAGTCTAAAGATCTTAGACTTTTATGAGGGGATAACAACCAGATTTGGTGTGTACCGCCACAATAATCTCCGATAATGCATGGCATTCATGGATCTAAGGTGACCGAGTGGGCTGTCAAGAATGGTATTTACCTAAGCACTTCATCAAACTATTACCCCCAAGGTAATGGCCAGGCCGAGTCTACAAACAAGAACTTGTTGAGGATCATTAGGAGGACTCTTGACGAGAATCAGAGGTCTTGGCATACCAAACTGAAATCAGCCTTATGGGCTGATAGGATAACTCCCAAAAGATCCACAGTAACTCTCCATTCAAGCTTGTCTATGGAAGAGAGGCAATCTTGCCCATGTCACTTGAGTTGCCAACATTGGAACTCATGAAGCAACTGGAGTTGCTTGAATTTGAGCCCATGGAGGTGAGGTATGCAGAGTTGATGGAGCTGCAAGAGATCGAAATCGTGCATCCCAAGCAATGGAAAAGGATCAAGCTTTGATCAAGAAGACCTTTGATAGAAGGCCAAGGATAGATCTTTTCAAGTCGAGATCTAGTGTTGAAATGGGATGTGGATAGAGCAAAACCGGGAAGGCATTCAAAATTTGATGCCATTGGAGTGGCCCATACATGGTCACGAAGTGCAAGAACAACAATGCTTTCCAATTGGCCTCACTGATGGTGAAGAAACCGCAGATTCCAGTCAATGGAATCTATCTCAAGCATTGCTTCTAGAGGGAAGTTCACTACTTTGTAAATATTAGATTAGATTTTCATTCCTCCAAGTGCTTGTGCACATTGTTTTCATTGTAGGTTAGTTTTGTTTTCCCTAAGTGCTTTGGCACAACTTGCTGTCCATGGAGATGTTTTGCAGTCCTTGCTTTCATCAGGTGATATTCCATCTTCCTCCTTACACATTCTGAGTCAGTTGGGGTTCTAAACTGAATATTTGATGACTCCATGCCCAATGGACTGCTTCAGGAAACTGGTATCTTCTACCTAAGCAGCAGGTAACCCCGCTGAGTCACCAAATTGTTATCCAAAATTCACCCCCAGGGTAATTTTGATAACATGCATTAAATTCTCAAGTCCCAGGAAAATAGATTGATTCAGGGCAAAAATCATGTTTAGTGGTCCCCCGCATTTTTTCTAACTCCCCTATCCAAGAAGAAAAGAGCAAGTTCTGAGAAAAGGTGAAAAAGTTGCAGAAAACAAGCTTGGGCCAGGAAAAATCATGAAAAATGGCTAAGTCCTAGTCCTCGCAATAGTCGGGACATGAGGGACATCATCGGGCGCGAATCGGCCAAAGGCCGCCAGCAGCTCGCTGAGCAAAGCAAAGGACATCCGGGCCGTGAGGACGTGCGGGACGCGGAAAGGTGAACCGGCCAAGGAGAGAAAATCGACTAATCGCCGAGGTAACAGTCTGGGACATCTGGGCCGCGAGGACGCGAAGGACGCGAACCACCCGGATCGGCCGAAAAGGAGAACTTTCACTTCGGGACATCTGGGACAAAGGGACGCGTGGGACGCGGATAGCCGAAGGAGCCGAGAGCCAATCACATTACGCCACGTGTCATCGGCAGAAAAGGGACAAGGAAGCCCATTTCGGGTGGATCGGAGGAATTTGTCCCAAGTAGTTTGGGACAGCCGGGCCGTGAGGACGCGAGGGACGCGAAAAGCCGGCAGACCCAGAGACCAATCAAATCACGACACGTGTCACAAGGGGAAACGTCCAAAAGTTCAAAGGGTGAGGTTTCAAGCGTTGGCCCGAGCCAATAGGAATTGGACACGTGTCCAATGGAACAGGGAAGCATGGAGCTCAGGGAGGAGTTAGAGAATTTGGCAAAAGTTTCGGCCAAAAAGCTAAAAGTAAAGGAAGACCCCGCGCCCCTGTCCTCCAATCAATGCATGCCACGTGTCCCAAGTGGCGGGGGCGCGGGGAAAAGTGAAAATGTTCCAAAATCACAAAAAGTCAAAATTTTCAAGGAAAACCCATGGGTGAGCAGAGGAGAGAGAATTACGCATCCAATCAACGCTTGACACGTGTCATCCAGGTGGCAGAGCATGGGAAAAATTTCAAAACACATTTTCACCTGTTTTGTGCCCTAAATCTTCAGATCTCCATATCTTTGATCCAGAGCTCAGATTTGCACGTTCTTTATATCAACGGAAAGCTTATGAAATTCTCTACATGATTCTAGGTTAATCTTGAATTTTGGTGTAGTCTAGAGAGAGAAAGTTAAGAAATGGCTCTGACACGTGTTCATGGCCAGAAGTGACATTTCAGTGACCAAATTTAATGCAGAATGGGTCGCATTCTCCTGCAAATTCGGTCAAAATGATAGGGTATGGGTTTGTAAGGTCCCCCATGCCATTTTAATGCATCTGCAAGTCAAGGAGGAATGGGCTCTCATGTTTTTTGTACGTTTCTGTCTCCTGGGCTCGACCCATGCAATGTAAAAGCCAGATTTGGCTCATTTCAAAGGGGGAACATTTTTTGGACATAACAACTTCTTCTTTCACCTCCAGAAGTGATTGTTTGAAGAATCAGACCTCTCCAAAGATCAGAATAGTTTTTTACCTCTCTGAGGTTGTAATGCAGTGATTTTGACACTGGAAATGATAATGCAAGCTTTGTGAATGAGTTTCAGTCCTTTGTTTGTATTGTTTGCTTCATTTCAGATCCTAAATTATATCTTATCAGCCTGTGTATGTTTTATGCTGCAATCTCTGGTTTGTGTCTATTTGCATGACAGAAATGTTTCACCACTCCTTTTGGTGCATCACCATCTTTAGTTAGTTTCAATTTTTGCATTTCTATCCCTCGTCTCCTGCAGCATTTTAGAGTAGGATTAGATCTCGAACCTCTCGTAGTTGTGCAAGCATTAGATCTAAATCTTTAGAGTGGAGTCTACTATGGAAAAATTTCTAGTAGTTAGTAAAAATCTTGTGAAATAAGTTAAATACCTCCATAAAAAAATTGAAATTAAAAACAAGATAATTAGGGTGTTGAATGCAAATTTTATTATGTAGGAACAAAGGATTTTAATGCTTCAAGACCAAATTACAAAAATGGAAGTTGAAAAGGATGAGGTTAACAGGAGCATGGAGATGAGTAGTTATGATGATGAATAAATGAGGGAGATGGAGGAGAAGAACATTGATAAAATACGTACTAGATTCATCATCAAGTACAAAGGAAATAAGGAAGTGGGCCCATGTATGAGAACTAAAATCAAAGATTCCTAAATCAAGGTGGAATGATGGCAGTCCTTTGGCGGCCCTCTTCTCTGTGTTAATATCCTATAGTTTTGTTGTGTTTTTATGACTTGGGGATATAAGTATTTAGTTTTTTTTGATAAATATTATCTTGTAATACTTAGACCAATTATGGTCTTCCTGTTCTATGAACACCGCTTGTCAAACCCACTTGAATTTATGCTTTTGGTTTTCTTTTTATGTGCTTTTGGGCCATTTTCTTCATTTTGCGTAAATGATTTTTTGGTCCTTTCAAAACAAAATATGATTACCTTATCTCTCTCTCTCTCTCTCTCTCTCTCTGTGTGTGTGTGTGTGTGTATATATATATATATATATATATATATATATAAACATATACATATATATATACACACATATATACACACATAATGAATGTTCCTTGTTTTACTCACATATACACTTACATAATTTTGGATATAAAACCAAATCAAGGGTGATTGCATATGACTTGTATGTGTGTATCTTTATTTATATATGTATATATGTATGTATGTATGCATGCATGTATGTATGTATGTATGTATGTATAAGAAAATTGATATGTCTAGGGTAGGGTAGGTGATGCGGCCTTTAATTTATAGGGTTGATGGAACGATAGGCCTACAAGGGCCAAAAATAGGTTCCAATCAAAGGATTAATAGGTGGTAAGAAAATAAGGCTAAGGCCTACACAAAAACATCGTATCCCCGGCTTTGTTTCTTTTTTATACACACACACACACACACACACACACACACACACACACACACACACACACACACACACACACACACACACACACACACACACACACACACATTTGTGGTAATACCAACCCATATACATATTAAAGATCACTCATTTTTATATTGTTATATCCACCACACTAATCAAGTATATGTTATTTTACATGCACACACATGCGTGCGTGCGCTGCGCAAAAAAAAAAAAAAAAAAAATATATGAGTCCTCTGGTTATAATAGAATCAATTGTATTCTTATATCAATATGTGTTGGATCCTATTCAATAATGAAGATAACCAATGAATATATATCAAGCTACATTTGCATCTCTATAGATGAAATGAGTTATATAAGGATAATAGATAATATATCTATATTAAAAGGATAATATAGGATAATATATATATATATATATATAATATATATATATATATAATATTGTATGTATAATTATAATTAAATCATACATATATATATATATATATATATAAATATATACAAATATATACATATACATATATATATATATATATATATATATATATATATATATATAACATTATGACACTTAGACCTACATGAATTTATAAATGTATATACTGGTATCTACATATATTTTTCCACTTGTAAAGTAAATAAATTTTCCTTCTTAACCATGGACATTTAAAAATTGGATCCTAAGATATAAATATATATTCTTCATTGTGGGGAAAATCCACATTTTACTCTAATTTAATTCCAACTCTTAGATCAAATTTTATATAAACTCTCCATATCCATTAAACATGATGATTTAAAAAAGAATAAAATAGAAATGTATTTAAGATATTTATCTCTAATCTATTTTCATGAAACCTAAATGACAAACACAAAATGAGCACACTTATCTTTCTTTAACATAAACTCCAACACTAACACAAAGACATACTAGTAGGATTATTCAAGATTGATTATTACATTTATATTTTACACCATATTTTTTGTTTTAAATATGAATACTAGTGAATACAATTCTCTCTACAAGCTCCAAATTTTAGTATCTCAATCCATTCCATTGGAGACAAAAATGGGAGATAGGATTATTTTATAAAATCCTACATATTTAAACATTTATAATTTAACAACATTAGTTTTTCTTATTTATAACAAAATGAAAATAACTCTATTTTCCTTATATTACTATACAAATTTCCTTTTCAACTCAAGTTAAAATAAAATAAGAACAACAAGATATCTATTTTCATAATGTTGAAATAACAAGGTAATCAAAGGTAACTTGTTACAGTTTCTCACCTCTTCTTCTTCTCAAAAACTATTTATAAATGAAATAAACATGGTATTTTTCATATAACATAGGAATTTCATACTCATTTCCTTACATTTTACAAAAGAAATTTAACCTAAGATACAAGTGGAAAAGCCTCCCTAATATGAGAACACCATGTAAAATTGTTGATGTAATACAACATGCGAGGATCTAGTGTCAATTCCATCTATAAATCCTTACACAAGGGTGGATTTATTATCCACCCATGAAGAGAGGCTATCATGTCCTCCATACCCATGGGAGAGAGAGTTTGTATTCCTCTAAGATGCACAAGGTAAGGGAAAAAATAAAAGATTTTCATCATAAAAAAAAAAAAATCATAAATCAATGCCAAAAATAAGCTCCAAGATTCTCATGAGGGGGAATAGGAAGAGATTTCCCATTTAATCACGTTTTCAATCCCAAATGAACTCATCACTTTGAAAAATGTCTCAAGGACCCCACACCTAATTTCTTCCATAGCCAAAGGCATAACCAAGAATCTCTATGCTTCTTAAGAGGGGTTATCCCCTCTTCCCAACATTCCAAAATCCATTTCAAGTGAGATTAATGGATGAAACAAAGGAAATACAATATCAAACATCCATAATAACATTGCATAAGAAAATTCCTAAGAACAAAAAAATCATACTAATACATAATTTTTTAAACAAAAGAAAGACAACCAAGAGGTGTTATACCTACTTGAAAATATAAGAAAATAAAATTCCAAGTGAAATACAATCTCTCTAATCTCTTAGCTCCTCAAAGATCGCCTCAAAACTTCCAAGTGGAAAATAGAGGTGAGGATTCCTCACCTCCTCTAAAGTTAAGGAATATGAAGATGAATCTAAAGTATCCTCACCAATGAGAGGGTGATATTTTTATCTATCTCATTCTCAAAAAAAGACACCCCTCATGTCCCCATCACACATAATAAAAAATTCTTAATGGAGGAAAATACAAAAAAATAAAAATACAACAAACTAGAATCTCCTCCAAATATAAAGGTGGCTCAAAAAGTAAGTTCATAAATAAGGATTTGGACAAGATAGGTTCAAATGGGATTGAAAGGCCCATTTGAACCTTGAAAAAGGCCCCCCAACCCATAGGTAGGGTCAAAGGGGTCCATTTTTATGTAAACGATAACCCTAACGTGTATAAAAACCCTTATAATTTCCCCTATTAGCCTAATTTATGGCTTAAAAAAAGGGTCCACTTTGAGAGGTGGTAGGGCCCACCTAACCCATACTTAGGTGGTCCAACAATTCCTTAAACAAGAATAATTAGAAAACATACCACTAATATAATTAGTGATCATTGGACCCTTAAAAATGATTTTAAATAGAAGGTTAAAATATGTAGCATTACCATGAATCCAAAGAGGCAACAACCCATGTTTCCCATATCAAATGAAAAATTACAAAAGGAGAATGGTTTTCTCATATCCATTGAAAAACAAGGAAAAAAAGACAAAATTGATGAAACAAAGGGGTGATTATTCAACTTGGACATCCAATTATGCAATCTTGGAGGTGAAAAATCTAATTCCCATGTTCTCTTGTGGTGAACACGTATCATGCACACTTGATTCAAACTTAATCTAACCTGATTGATACCATAAACCAAGTGAAACAATATTACATATGTCCGAATAATTGATTAAGATAAATATGGAAATATATTCCTAATTTGATGTTATTGTAGTAGTAAATAAATATACAATTAAGTACAACAATGAATAGTCAAGAAAACTAAGTAGTAAATTATGGAACCCTAGTTGTAAAGAGGAGAGGAAGGTACTTATCTAATTTGCAATAAAGTCTTAATTATAATGGATTGCTGACCAGGTGAATAGAATAGATGGAGTGTTGCACTGAGAGACCCATAAAAATGTAGATCGGGGAAAGATAGACTAGATTAGGGTGCTTGTGGGTTTCTAGGCCTATTTCTAGACATTTGGGTCTATAGAAAATGTCAGGAAACCTCCTCTAAGTTGTCTCAAGATGTTCCCTATTAGTAACCTTTGGTCACTCTGAGTTCACACCAAGATCACCAAGGTTGGTGGAAACCTGCAATGAAATATGAACATGTAAAACCCTCAAATAGACATAAAATCCCCAAAAAATAAAGATTCATAATGAGGGGTTAGAATATCCTCGGTTGTCATAATGGTGAAATTATTATTGAGTATTGAAATACATCTCAAACCAAATGTAGTTTTATATGTGTGTGTATGCATAATTATGCCTTATGTGTCTCTTGTGTGAGTAACACTTTATAAAGAGCCAATGTAATATATGTGTGCATGTAATAGAATGAACTTCCCTCCTATGAGGTTTATAAAGAATAACCAGCCCTTGTGTCCCTTATGATGGTGCTATATGGATATAATAAAGCTCTTAGATGTTTGATGGATGTAACCTTAGGTGGTGATAGCTAATGCTTAGTGCTTGGTCCCTTATTATGATCACATATCTTTATATTTATATGATTCCCTTTCTAGGATTACTACCAATAAGAAAAGATTATCAAACGGCTAGAAGGGACACAAAATATGTGAACGAAGTACAAAGGGGTTAGGGGTTGTCATAGGGGAGGAGGGCACCTAACATTGGCATCTTGGCTGGGTTCGGTGTCTAGGATGATAAATATCGAAGTATAAAAATATAGAATGACCAAGTAAAGGTGTAAAACAAAGAGAAGTCACAAAAAGAACAAAAATGTGGCCAAAGACATAGGTTAATTAGTAATTTTCTCACTTAGGAATCATATGAATAGTAGTATGTAATTAGGACTAAATAGTTACCCAAAGTGTGTGATTTTGTGTCTACATTTGCCCCCACTTTATGTTGGTGAGTGGAAAGATCGGTAACATAAAGTAAATAGAGATACATACCTAATAACCATGTAAATGAATCTAGAGAATCATTATAAGGGTCATGAAAAAGTGTGGAATGATAAAAACTATTAAGAGTTGATGCTAAGGAGGTAAAAGTGCAAAAATTGGTGATGAGAATGAACCTAGGTTAGAAACACAAGTTTAGATGTCGTGATGTACTGTTGTTGTTTTTTTACTTATGATTATGTTGATGATGTTGACTACTACTTCCCATATAGAATGAGTTACAAAAGAGAAGAAAGAAAAGTAGTCAAATAAGCATGGATATGTATTAAAAATCATATAAGGAAGTATGTGAAATGAAAAATGTGAAAAGGGAATATTTGCACCTAATCCATGATGAGGAAAGAGTGTAGAAAGGATCCTAAATATGTTGTATCCGAATGATTTTTTCAGACAATCTCATGTAAGTTGCACCGACCGTAGTGAGTTTTGGGAAATCTCACACCAATGTCATGGAAGAAGTGTATGGAGAAAAGTTTTGTGTTATCCTCCAACCTTTAACTACTTCTAGAATGTAGAACACCACTGCAGATGGTGTGTATAAACACAAGTGCTAAGGACTGTGTGCCCTGTAAAATCCATTGTGTGAAGTTCTCAGACTATATCGAAATACCAATCGTTGTCTAATTTCCCCCTAGTTATTAGCATCTAGGAAGGAAATCATTATGCTAAGGACCCAAGTATAATTCTAACCCCTATTTGAAACTAAAAATAGTGTTTTATGGTACTATGTTGTGTCATGTATAACATTGTGTGGGCTGAATGTTTCATGTAATTGATGCCCCCTCTTTTGGAGTACATGTGCCATCAATGAAGGAGTATGTGGCCCAAAAGTGCATGAACTTCTCTACTAAAAACTATGACCTACGGGGAGGAGGGAATTTTCTTGGTAGAAACCAAGGCATAGGAAAAAAGTGGCTAGGAGATAAGTGTTAGTACAAGAAAACATGCATGTAAAATGTAAGCTAGAAAATAAGAAGACAATGTGTTTTCTAAGATCCAAGAATAAAATGCAAAGACACATGAAGAAAATGTAGACCATAAAAAGTGGGTTGCAAACATGGTACATCACTCACGATGTCACAAGAAAATGAAGTTAGATGAAGCCAAAACTAGATAGTATGCACATAAGACAAATGGAAAATCTCATAAATAATATCATACGTAGAACAAAAAATGTGTAGAAATAAAAATTATACTCCCCATTCGTCAATAAATTGTTTCATTCACACCTACAATTCATCATTTTAATATCCATTAGCTTAAATATTATTTAAGAAAATTTGTTTAGATCTATTTCCTTATATCTACCATAGACTATTTTATATATCTATGAAATCTAATCTTATTAAATAATATCCTAACATAATCTATTATTATTATCATAATATCCTAAGATATGCACCGATATATCCAACTAAACCACCTAAAATATATCCTAAACAAACCTAAGCTAAAATAGATCATAATATAACCATCTACGACACCTCACCAGATAACACATCACATTCAAAAAAAAATTCATGACCTTATCCCTCGAATACACAACGAATTGAATTGAAATAGGCAATTTTTTCAACTACTAGGTAAATAAATTCGAATAATCTGAAAGCACCGACATTTCGATAAAATGCTAGTGATTATATAAGCTTGTTTTCTTCCTTCTCTCAGGGACCATCCTCTTACATCTTTGAGCTAGTTCTTTGCCATCCTTCCATATCTTTGAATGAGAACATTTATCAATCTTCATTTTCCATAAGTGTTACAAGAGGGTTAGGTATATATTATTTTATATAGTTGCTCCCATTTGGAGAATATTTTGCACCGTGTGTACAAGATTTTTGAGTTTCTGTTACATACTTCGTTTGTGGATCTATTCAATCCTCTGTTGGTGCAATTCATATTTGTCACTACATTTTCTTAACATCCAGCACTTATACTCACAATTATCAACTGTGATCTTCACCAATTTGCATATCCCAATAGTTGCAATCTTCATTCAAAACAAGGTAAAACTTTAAATTTACATATTTTATTTATATATTTGAAACATTCGTTGCCAAAAAGTCTTTTAATTTACATTATAATCGAAATCAAATTTATTTGTTTCTCATAAAATCAATCAATTTATAATTAATTTTTTTATATTTTATATTGTTTATTTTCACTCGAAATGCGGTGATTTCTTGTAATGCCTGCATTTTCCTAATGCACCTACGTTTCTTGTCAATTCTACCTTTTATAGCTTTTATCATATTATCACTTATTAATTTTATACATTTTTTTTCCTTTCTAACATGTTATCAAGAATGGATTTTGTAAATGGATATAGGTGGCCAAGCTCATGAGATAACCAACATTAATCCCCTTCTGATTATCCACCATCACTTACACTGGGAACTGCACGATGTTCTCCTCAATTTGGAACTTTGTTTTATACATTCAAATCCTCTAGATCAGTTGTAAAGCATCTTCAAAACCACTTAGAGGCTTTGTGAGGCCACATATTACTTTTTGGGGGCCTATTTTGAAATCCTTCATATTCACGCTGATTTGGCTTCGTTTGAGTACCATTGCAAAGCTAAAGTGGGAATTCGGGAATCTGATGTAGAATCCAAAAACAAAATAAATTCACCAAACAACCTGAATATACATATTCTAACACTACATCTGATTATGAGTATGAATCAGAGAATGAGGAACCTGAATTCATCTTTGAATTCTTTAGAGATGAGTATACTGATGATTACGACTATAACTTCTTTGAAGAATCTGAGATAGATTATCCGAGCTCACTTTCAAGAATCCATCATCATCTGAATATTCTAACACTAAATTTGATTCATATTTCTAGGTTATAGTTTATATATCTAGGTTTTCAATATACACAATAAATTTTTAATAAAGTTTGAAACTGTCAGAACCATCATTTTTTTATCCATCCTATATCATGATTGGCCTTATGTATTTCTTGATTTCATAAAATAGTGGGTTGAGATCCTTGTGAAGAAGCCCCTTGGAATTCTAGGGACGTTGGCCTTCGCTAGGCAACCCACTTACTATTTTTACTAATTAAAAATTTGGTGTAGTGTCTTTGATTGTAGCATCATTTACGGGAAAGAAGATCAACTACTCGAACATGTGGCACAACATCAAAGAAATCCATACACATCACGGTCTTGGTAAACCTATCCATTTTGAGTTTTTGATAAGTTTTGTTATCTGGTTTATTAGGTTAAATTTAAGATATAAAATTTTCTAAACATTTTGGCATGTTGGGTGATACCTTGTCATAAAATGAATCATTTCATACTTCTTGATCACATAGCTTTAATTAAGAAGGTAATTTGGCTACATCAACTTATTCTTCCCCCACACAACCAAATCACAATAAAACATAATTTAAATTCAAACATCCCTACCCAAGTCAATACGTATTTATATTTGATCACTAAGAGGAGAAGAAAATTCGAGTGTTTTGACCAAGTATAATCACCTCTCTGTCACTATATATTGGCTAAGCACCTGGAACCATTATTGTTGTGGGACAATGAAGTGAGGGGGTAGGCCCCAATACCATACCTATATAAAAAATAGTACAGAGTTGGGACTCATGTACCTTTAAGTATATCGAGGAATCCACCCTTAAACATACCTCAAACCAGCCCTAGATTTCCATTTCCTAGGACCCTTATTAACCATTTTACACATTTCACCTTATAATTAAATCAAGAAAACTTAAAAATCTATCTTGTTTTATTTTGATTGTTGTTTATAATCAACCCATTTTAGTACATTTTTGGATAATTTTTACATGTGTTTTCTTACAATGGTACAAACAAGACAACAAGCTCACAATCAAACTACTGAAAAATATGTCTCAACCAATATCCACACCTTTGCAACAACAAATTCCCTTATCCACTCCATTATCTACACCATTTTTGACACCTTTATTTACTACTGTATCGACACCATCCTTTACTATGCCATTACAATAATAAAACCCATTTCATCAACTAATTGCATCGACCCCTCTGATTGATGCTCAATGAGCTTGGAATGAAATAGAGGAATAATATAATGAAGAAATGAGACAACAAATTTTAAATTTTGCATGCCAATTTTGCAGTTAGGATTTCAATACATCTAAAGAGAAAAACACTGGAAACACTGAAAACACTGAACCATATTCCCCCAACTCACAATAATAATATTCCGAAGCCACTTTCTTTGAAAGAGGAGACCCTATTTTTGAATAAATGTTAGATTCAAATCCCATTTCCCTTAATGCCTATTTAGTAGCTAGGGGTGTTCAACTCCAGCCATTTACACTAGAACCATCTACAAATGTTCCTAGACCCTTGTTTGGTTCCTCACAACAACTTGAATTCAAACCATTTTCAAGTGCTTCTGATTCTACACATCCTATCGATCAACAATTCATATCCCAACCACCATCTTCATATGATCCTTCCTCCGCCATGGCAAGACCTATTTCAAATCAGGGACCTGTCATTCAATAAATACATTTGTATCCACCTCTGAGTCAAACCAAATCATCAAAAGTTATGTCCTTTGTTCCTATTTTTAGTCTTCATATGGTTTCTTCTTAGGACACAACTTCCCAACAACATACATTGTCACTTGAACTTTCTATTGGTTCAACACCTCCAAAGTAATATTAGTACTTCATTATCTACCCCTCTAGCATCCTCAGTTACTCAAACACTTCCAATGAGTTCCATTGTTTCTTCTACCATTTTGTCTCAGTTTGGCTAGCAACATTCAGAATATTACCATGTCTATTCCGACATCAATTCCTTTAATCAATACTAGTGCAATTGCTACCACTCATCCTGTCTCACAATATATACCACAAAAATCATTACCATTAATCTCTATACCACAATCTTCTCCTACTCAATATATTCCACAATAAGCACCACCTCTGTGGCCTTTGCTATGTTTTTTCAACAACAACCTCCTTACTCGCAACCCTTTGCTTATCAGTTTAGACAATCTTCAAAACCTTTTACATCTCAATAATACATCCCACAAAAACTCTCCCACAACAACAACAAAGCATCCCATCTCAATAATACATCCCTCAACAAAATATTCCATAACAACAAAACATTCCATCTCAACAATATGTTGCACAACAAACTCTCCCATAATAACAAAATATCCCCTCTCAAAAATACATTCCGCAACAAACTCTTCCACAACAAAAGAACATTCCTTCCCAATAGTATATTTCTCAACAATACATTCCAAAACAGAAAATAACCCAACAAAACATTCCTTCCCAATAGTATATTCCTCAACAAAACATCCCGTAGTAAAATGTTCCACAATACAACATTCCATAACAAAACATCCCTTATCAGCAAAACATCCCTCAACAATACCAAATATACTCATAACCTGGTCAGTTTACATTTCAACCTGGTCCATCTTCACAATAATCCACACCAAATGACCCTCTTCAAGCTCTTATGAATCAGATATCAAGTCTAGAAGCTACCTCATCTACACCCAAAAATGTCTTCTCTTATGACCAAATCTGTAATGAACCCATTTACCCATAATTCCCATACAAAGCATACCCTCCTCATTGGGAGCTTCCAAAGTTTATTAAGTTCTACAACAAAGAATATCCCCGCAACATATTCATGCATTTTGTCACACTTGTTATTTAATATCCCATGATCAAGACCTTATGCTGTGAACCTTTCTAATGTCCCTCCATTGGCCCTGCTCTAGATTGGTATAATAACATCCCGCAATATTCCCTTTTCTCTTTCACTCAACTCACACAATTGTTCTTAGAACACTTCTCTATAAACATAGCCCACAAAGTCACCATTAATGACCTTTATGCAATTAAAAAATTTGAGGATGAGTCCATTGCCGATTTTGTTGCCCGCTAGAGGGGTATAATCAATCAATTATCCTTTACATTACCACAAACTGAGTTGATCAAAGTTTTCTGTTGATCATGTGCCAAACACATTTCATCAACATTACAAATTCAATTGTTTAGACCTTCAATGAAGCCTTTACTATGGCCCAAAAATTATAACTATGTGCTTTAGAAGATGGTTGTGTTAAAATTTGACCTAAGAAACGCAAATTGAGTTTCCTTCTAAGTCATCCTCTAGTTCTAAAAATCTAAATCAGTTGCTAATGCCGTAGTAGTCAAGTCGGCTCCTAAAGAAAATCCTACCACTGAATGTTCCCATCCACAATGTAATTACACACCAATTGTGTATAACTATAGTGTAGTCTTCGATAAACTGCTCGCTACAAATATGATATCTCTTCCCCCATCTAACCTATTGACACATCTATATCTAAACCCTCATGGTATTGGGACAATGACTATTGTAAATACCATAGGGTCAAAGGACATGACATAGAAAGGTTTTGGATGTTCCACAATGTTCTTCAAGATTTGATTGATAAGGGTGAACTTCATTTGGATAATCCCAATGCACCCCCAAACCAAAACCTTGACATATTTAAACAACCCTTTCCAAATCATTCTCCATCTACTGATCAACCACAAACCAATGTTTTCCATACTTATCATACCATTAATGTCATTACAAAAGTAACACCTGTTCTTGAATCCAAAATAATACCTACTAAATCAACATTCACATCTATTGAACTGAAAAACACATCTGTGGAAGAAACATATACAACCTCACAATAAACCATGATAGTGGCAATGCTTATTCAACCTAAACCTGTATCTACTAAATCCTTGTTTGTTATCTTACCATTACCATCACAAGTAATTATCAATCCAATCTCCTTACCAATTCCACTCTCTAGTATAGATACCCCCATAACTCCATCCTCATTCACAAACATAACTATGATACCTCTTGAAACATTCTTAACATAACCATCTCCACCTAAACCAACTTTGGGCCATACTCACCCTCATCCTACAAAAACAAAAAATCCAAGAATGATATAACCCTCAAACCATTTATATTATATTAACCACACAATTTAAACTCCTCTTCCTTCATTAGCATCAACTTTGATAAATACATCTTGTTCGTCCAAAACCTCAAGGGGACCCAATAAACAAGGTTTGTTCCAGGCCTTTAAAAGTCCTTATTATGATCAAACATACCATTTTCTATGGCCCTCCTCCTTTTCTTCCACCTCCTCCTAAAAAGGAATTTTCCACTTTCAATAATCCTCTTTTCAATACAAGGCCTAGGCTTTCTTACCAAACTCCCACAAAAGGACTTCATGAACAAGAAACCATTCAAGAGTTTAACGACCCCTATTATGTTCCTCTATATCATAATTTCCTCCATGGTTCTAGATCTCAAATACTCAGGAATCACCCCATCATTTCAATTCCAAAGCATGTCTATCAAACTGCAATAAGTGTTTCTCATCCCTCATCCATCGTAACACCTAAGATCCCTTCACAATAAAAAAATGACAACCTCTAGAAAAATATTACTTCCATTGGAGGATAAGGTATTCGAGGCTCCATCATCATTTGCATATGGACTGAAAGGGTATTATGCATCTATTTTGGAAGACTTCCTTTAACAATCACTCATAACATTACCACCACTAAAATTATCTCGACCCGAGGGGATGAAAAATTTCTTGATACAACTTCAATCATAGAAAACGAGGTCATTCTATTGAAAATTGTAAATTCGTGCACATGATTACACACAATTGGAACATCGGCTTCCTTACCAACATCGACATATTTTCTTCCTTCTAAACCACATGTAACATTAACATCAACATTTTCATCATCCTTATCAAAATCTAAAGAACCTATGTTTGAAACTCCTTCCCATCAAGTTGATGTTGTTCATATTACTACTCATTCACATAACTATGACATAGATCCATTTGAGTCTAAGAAAGATAAAACCTATGTAGAAATACCTCCACCACTAGAAATAGTTGTCCCATCGATAAACCCAAATTATCCATCCATGTGGCTCCCGAAATATCTAGCCCAACAATGTCACCTAAGACCAAGGTTTCTATCCTCATTACACCACCTTCAACATCCACTGCAATACAAAAGGTTGTCATTAAACAATTACATCAAGCTCCTATCAAAATTTCATTATATGAACTAATACAAACATCACCACTTCACAAACAAGCAATGATGGAAGATCTCCAATCAATAAAAATACCTTCAGATGATCCATCATCTTTTAAAAACTTTGTAGGAGCCCTCAAAGCATCTACTACCATATCATTCGAACCATTTGAAATACCTTCCCTCAAACCAAGATCATGATTTACCACTCTTCATCATGGCTCAAATTAACAATATCTGCATCAAAAGAGTAATGATTGATAGTGGTGCTGCTATTAATATTATCTCCTCCCTTTCTTTTTATCAACTTAAATTACCCAATACCATTATCACCACAACACTAGTATTATTATGATCTTTCAATAATACTAACGCACCAACGTTAAGTAGCGTTATCTTACCACTAAAATTTGGTGTAAAAAATCTACCAGAACTCTTCTACATTATAGAAGGAGAGTTTTAATATAATATGTTATTAGGACGCCCATGGATACACACTATGCGGTGTGTTCCATCCACTCTTCATCATTGTCTCAAGTACGAACATGAGGGTCAAACATTCATTGTTCCCATAGATCCAAACCATTTCATTGATTACTACATGATGTATCATCCAAATGATGTACTTATTCCCAAATCCACGTCTAAATCATCTAATGAAGCTTCCACTAGCACGTCTATTCCTTCTTCTAAATTACTAGATGATTCTTCTCTTAGTGATGTTGTACAATGCCTCACATTGGATGGATATTGTCTCCTCATGCTTAATCACATTCCTTCACCAAAACTTATGGTCACCCTAACAAAAAACCCATGTATGACCCTAATGTGGGATATTTTGTCTCTTACTGGTCCATATTATCTAAAAAAATTTTTTCTATGGGGGACTTGATCATCCTTCATCTGGTAATATTAATCAACACCATGTCATGCCCTTCACATTAGATTTCAAATATTTAGATAATCCAAATTTTACCCATATGTATCTTCACCATTGTGCATGGAAAGGTTTTGGTCTTGGGAATTATGAACAAGGAATGCATGATGTGGTCATCCAATGTTCCCTTAAAACTTATGAAAAATATGGTTTAGGATATAAAAATTCAGTTCAGAAATATTTGAAGTTTCTTTGCATCTAAACTAGTTACATTTTTCTCATCACTGAATTAGAATCATCATTTCCAACATCCTCTAAAGATCCTATGGACCTAGATGATGTTGTACCCATCCCACCTAATTTTTTTAAGTCAATACCATATCTTTAGGACCACTTATCAATCTAACCACAATACTAAACAAATACCTCTTCTTTGGCCAGAAATGGTTGAGGAAGATTCTCCTGTCATAAATATCCTTCAATGTCATGATGACCAAGATATCCTTTCGCATATGGGAGCTGAAGATCACTTCCTTAATAAAACCTTACCATTTGAAACATCAACTCTCCTTAATGAATCCACCATCGATGTTAACTTAGGAACCTCTCAAGATCCTTGTATAGTTAAAGTTGGCCAATCATTGAGTCTACAAGAGCTCGATGACTTCACTTCATTTCTATCAAAATATTATCAAGCCTTCACTTGGTCATATATTGATATTCCTGGAATTGATCCTAATATTTTAGTACACAATATTGTCACATATCCAAACATTAAGCCAGTCAAAAAAAAAATTCGTAAAATGCATCCCCGCATAGCTCTTCTTATTAAGGAAGAGTTGTAATGTCTTTTATCTACCAATTTTATCATCCCTATCGATTATCCACAATGGGTTTCTAATATTGTTCCTATAACTAAAGCATTAGGAAAGTTATATATTTGCACAGATTTTAGGGATCTCAATCTTGCTTGTCCAAAAGATGATTTCCCCCTTCCAAACATAGATTAGCTCATTGACCTAACATCTAGCCATGAAATGATTTCCCTCATGGATGTTTTTTTAGGGTATAACCAAATTCTTATTACTACTAACGATCAACATAAAACCAATTTCATCACCCCTTGGGGAACCTTTTGTTACCATGTTATGCCATTCGACCTCAAAAATGCAGGAGCCACCTATCAGCGATTCATGACCTACATTTTTCATGATCTCATTCACAAAATAGTCAAATATTATGTTGATGACATTTTAGGAAAGTCCAAACGATGCAAATATCATCTTACTATCCTTGAGTCAATATTCACTCATCTCATCCAATATTGTCTTCATCTCAATCCCATAAAATGTGTTTTCAAAGTGTCCTCACTAGTAAAATTTTAGGGTTTTTATATATATATATATATATATATATGTATGTACGTAGGTATTGAAGTTGACTTAGCTAAGATTAAGGCTATCATTGAAATACCTCCTCCATCCAATCTCACACAACCATGCATCCTTCAGGAAAGTTACACTCTATATGATGTTTCATATCACAACTCTCTGATTGTTGTCATCCTTTTCATCACCTCCTCTACAAGGACATATATTTTCATTGGGATTCTAATTTTCAAAAGGCCTTTGATGAAATTAAATAGTATCTCTTATCACCTCCTGTTCTTACTCCACCACGTGAAGGAGATCCATTTTATCTATACATATCTACTTTAGAACATGTTCTTGGAGCCATGCTCACACATCATGATAGTCAAGGTCAAGAACAAGTTGTGTATTATATTAGCCATAAAATCCATAAATATGAAACTCATTACACCAAAATGGAGAATCTATGTTACGCTTTATACTTTGCCACTTCCAAGTTGCATCATTACCTTCTTAATCATAAAACATATATTGTCACCTAATCCCCTTAAAGCTATACACACCGATCCAATTTTAATCCCCTTAAAGCTATACACTCTGATCCATATCATAGTGATAATATCACTCAATGCATTATAATTATGACAGAGTTTTTATTTAGAATTCATGTCACAAAAATCCATTAACGGCCAATTTATTGCAAACTAGCTCACCGATGCTCCCTTACCAGATAATAAACCTCCTCATGAGTATTTTCTAGATGAATCCATTAGTAATTTTGATGAATATGAATTCATCCTTGTCAAGATGACTCTCTTCTTTGATGGTTCTAAATGTTAGGAAGGGGGTGCCGGTGTTTTTATTATCCTTCCTTGGGGAATTCCTATTCCATTATCATTTAAACTCAATTTTGAGTGCACTAATAATATGGAAGAATATGAATATTTAATCATGGGTCTCACCACTACTATTCTTCTAGGTGTTCATATCTTAGACATCTATGGAGATTCATAACTTGTTATCAGTCAAGTTAAAGGAGAATATCAATGTAAAAATGAAATCTTACAAAAATATAAAGCTAACGAAGAATTTATCCTCATTGATTTTCATCATTACACCATCCAAGTCATCCCATAATATTATAATATGTCTATAGATACAATGGCCTCTTTAGGAGCCCTCATCCCATTAGAAATAGAAGAGTCAAAAGACAACACTAAAGTATCTGTTGTTGTTCAATGATTAGATCATCCTTCACATCAAAATGAACTTCCTCCTATCAATATCGTTGACGATAATCCAATTGATTTATGGTATACTCAAATATATGACTATCTCGTTGAATCCAAAATTCCATTTGATTTACCAAATAATGCTAAACATTCATTTCTTCGATTTTTTACTCATTTTTTCATCATAGGTGATATTCCTTACAAATTTAGTTTTGATGGTATCTTATTGAGATTCCTTAAGTCACATGAATCAATCAAATCCATTGAAGAAGTCTATGAAATTTTTGTGTAGGTTATTTCAAAAAGATTCCATTGCTAAATGTGTTATATGACTAGGGTATTACTAGCCCACTATCACCAAGGATTGTTGTGATTACATTAAGAAATGTGTGAAATGTCAAATTCATTCAAATTTCATCCATGTCCCTAGTTAAGCATTACAACTCGCTCATTATCTATGTCTTTTCTCTCAATGGGGGTTAGACCTCATTGGGGCTATCAACCCCAAGTCATCTCAAAGCAACATCATTCCATTATCACAACCACTAAATATTTCACCAAATGGGTTGAAGCAATCCCCTTGACATCAACTAAGTCAGGACATCGATTATCAATTTCATATATCAACACATTATATGTTGTTTCAACATCCCACATAAACTTATCATAGATAATGGAAAATATTTTAAAAATAAAGAAGTTAAAAATCTCTATGACACCTTCAATATTAAACTTAGCTTTTCATCACCATACTATCCTTAATAAAATGGACAGGTCAAAGCCTCTAATAAAACACTCAACAAGATCCTTATGAAAATAATAAATGACGCAGGAAGAAATTGGCATCTACAAATCACATTTTCTCTTTGGAATTTTCAAACTAGTATCCACACAACAGAGTAACATCATATTCACTTTTCTATGGCTCCGAAGCCATTGTACCTCTTGAAATCCAAATCCCATCACTTTGTGTGTCCCTCAAGGACTTTATCCCTGATGAAGAATATCGACAAGATCATTTAACACAACTTGAACTATTAGATGAAAAATGTCTAATGGCCCTTGAACATCATCAAGTTTATCAAGAACACATTAAAAAGGCATATAAAAACATTTCAGAGAATGTGACTTTAAATTTGGTGATCTTTTGCTTAAAGATAATTAAAATGTCACTCAATTAGAATGGAGTAAACGTGGAAATTTTTCCCCTAATTGGATTGGTCCATACATCATTACTCATAAGTATGGGTCAAGAGCGTACCATCTTACTTCTCTTGATGGTGAACTTGAAGCAGAACCTTGGAATGCCTTGCACTTGCAACCTTTCTATTGTTAAATATTCGATTATCATGATAGTAGTTATATCTTATCATTCCATTAAAACCATCCATCATACCACAATAGTGATTTGAGAGTGTGTGGTTATCTGTCATCCTAAAACACCTTAAATATGAACACCATGGCTCTGTTCATTGCATATTTCTCTATGGATAAGTTCCTCTTTATTAGGAACCCTGCAATCACTACATCCATTACCTTGTACCAGTTAAAATGGAACATAATATGGGGTATGAATGTATAGATTATATATGCACCATTTCCCCTCCTCGAAATGATCTACTAGGAATTAGCCCTCAACTAAAAATATATGTGTTAAAAATAATTTGGAGGCATTTTTAAAATGACAAAAATAAAGGGTAGATTGATCCCTTGAATGAAATCTATCCATCATAGATCGATCCCTTGAAGGATAGTTATCTATAAGAAAAATAAAAAATAAGCGTAGACCATACCCTCAAAGGATGACTACCCATAAAAAGGGGCTTCTCACATTGATCATCCCTTTAAAATAAATATATCAATATCAAAAGCATCTAGGAAGGTTTCCCACATTGATCAACCTTCTTCTTATAACAAAATTCTCACATTGATTAGTTTTCCTCAAAATCAAAGTAAAGTTGGGGCATCTCTCTTTAGACCTATGGAAAAGGAGAATTTGTTTCCCCTCATTGATTTATGCATGTTCAAACCCCCTTTTCATGTCCTAATAAAGAAGCTCTCATTTAATCCCACATTTTATTAAGTATTGTGTAACTATCCATTGATGATCATAGTTAACATTTGTAAAAGGTTGTAAGTGCAAGAGCATTCAAACTTTCAAAACCCACCGTGTATGTACCAAATCCATAGTGGGACGATCATTCCATGTTTATTCTATTTTATTGGACTACATTTTGATACAATTAAGATCACATGTTAAGTTTTTAAATTTAACCATGTTTTCCAAACACATAACATCATATATTCATCTAACATCAACACATCTAAATTAAAATACATATACCATCATACATATTAAGATTAACACATAAAATACAAAAACAATATAGATCATAAAACCTCATCATCATCATCATATATATATTGATCAAATCTATATACATCAATATCAAAAATAAGCTTATATGAGACATGTAAACAAAATACATCATACAAAAATTTGCTTCCATGAGCCATTAAAATACATATCAAGAGTATGTAAACTGAAACTCTCTAATATACTTGGTGAGGAGAAGATATGATGAACTCTCCTCCCTATGCACCTCCACCTCTAGATATTCTTATACCACCCACAACACCAATATGACCTCTAACCTCTCCTCATTTATCTACCAATCTTTTAGGTCTTTAAGGTGTGTGACCTACACTCACACCACTAGCAGTAGGGTCTCTTGTCCTACCAGTCAAATGATTACCATAAAACACTTCGTCTCGAAAAATCATGAGTCACCATATCAATATAATATAGTAACTTGGTCCACACTAACTCATAGTGAGCCCTATAAACTATCCCAGACCACATAGGTGGCTTCTGTCCACTAGCATGTGGCCTCGCTCCACTAATCCTAGGTCTCTTCCCACTGGCCTATGATTTTCGAGCCATATGACCTAACTCTTCACTATAAATAGAAGGCCCAGTAATCTCCAAGGCCTTCCTCATCCCATCTCTCTTAATCTTGTCTTGGTCTTTGTCTATAATGGCATGGTCTAACCCGATCTCTATAATCTTCTCACTCTAGTATCATAATGTCTCTCTTAATGATTAAGCCATCATGCTCACCAAGTAAATGTATCTCAAATACCCATGAGGTCATCCCTCTCCCTCCTAGCCACATCTCTCTCACCCTCAACTATGACTTTCTCGGCCGTCAATACTACTATGGATGCCACCAACTCATCATCACCATCCTCCTCACTATCACCCTCAACACCCTCCATTGCCTCATGTACCATTGCTCCTCGAGCTTCCTAAGCTCACACTTGTATGAATCTTTATATTTCTCTCTTAGAAACTGAGCCCTATCAAATCTCCTCAATACATGGGTCCACCATGCTGTATAATCAGGATTCACCCCACATCATCAATAGGATATAATGGATATAATAAGATAAGGGGATGAAGTATCACTTGTCAAAATTCTAACACAACCTTCTAACCCCTATATATAACATTCTAACCTATGGCCAATAATTAGGCCAACCTCCTAAGCATAATAAATCATAAATTAATGATATAATAAGATAAGGGGATGTGTTCCACATGTCTCGCATCTCCATCAATACATATACATCATAACATTATATCCCATGTGAACCCATACATATAACTAAGGGGATGTGTGCCACATGTCGGCATCTCCATCAACCCATATACATTATAATATTATATCCCAAGGTACATAGCATTGCCTCCCTCTTTGACATGTTTCATCCTTGAAACATAAGAAGAAGCCATATAATGAGTGTGCTTTAAATTATTGCACACTTGTTGCCAAGCTCAATCATCCAACCACCCATATGAAATCCTATCCTGTGTAGCAGCTTCATCATCAACATCTTCTTCTTCTTCTTCTTCTTCTTCTTGATGTTGCTTCTACTTCTGATTCTTCTTCTTCTACTTCTTCTTCTTTTTATTTTTCTTCTTCTTCTTCTGCTTCATCTTCTTCTTCTTTTGTTTCCCATTTGTCCATGAAAACTTGTTCTAGTTCCTACAAAGACCAATTAGGCTTTTCCTTTTCTAACTCGAGAAAAGCAAATCATGCAGGAGGCCACTAATCCACAACTTGAATAACCAATTATCTGATCATTTATAGAATTTATCCCTAAATTTGTTCCACCATTCTCTAGCATCAATCCTACCATCTCCAAAAAAAGCTACCATCCCCATGATCCACAAAACTAGGGTTTTAGGAATAGACCCTTTTGATCAAAACTTATTCTAACCCTTTTGGCTAAAGGTATGCCAAAATCAGAAATCACAGAACATAAACCCCAATTTAATTTTTGAGAGGTTTCCAAAAATGTAAGAAATTTAGGAAAATTCCTCAAATTGCGGCCTATGGAGCAAAATAGTGAAAAACAATAAAAATGAAATAACTCTGACAAAATAGATCCAAATTTTTTAAAATTTCAGTGGTATCACCTTTGAATATCATACCATCAACCCCAAAAAAATTATTTCCTAATTCATCATTATTCAGAAGATATAGATGAAACCATAAAATTAGGGTTTCAACCCTAAAACAGACACAACTTTTGCAAAACAGCTCCAAAAACTCTGAAATTTGGAGGGAAGATCACTTGAACTATTTATCCACTCCCCAAAAACAATATTTGAAAAATTCAAAGTTTATCTTCAGATATAGATGAATCACCAACATTAGGGTTTCATCCCACAAATTACTGGATCACTACTCTGATACCACTTGTAAGGATATTACTTGTATAAATCAGAACATATACAAAGAATAACATGAGAGAACACCAAAATATAGATAAATAATGACAATGTGTTCATATAATATCTTTTCCACTTCGAGGGGGCAACCAATACCCAAACCATACAATAACACTCCAATACTCAATATGATCCTTAAATACAACCTTCTAACCCCTATATATACCATTATAACCTATGGCCAATATTGAGGCTGACATCCTAAGCATAATAAATCATAAATTAATTATATAATAAGATAAGGGGATGTGTGCCACATGTCGCATCTCCATCAACCCATATACATTATAATATTATATCATCATGGCATCCATTAATATATACATCATAACATTATATCCCATGTGAACCCATACATATAACTAAGGGGATGTGTGCCACATGTCAGCATCTCCATCAACCCATATACATTATAATATTATATCCCAAGGTACATAGCATGGCATCTCCATTAATACATATACATCATAACATTATATCCCATGTGAACCCATACATATAACTAAGGGGATGTGTGCCACATGTCAACATCTCCATCAACCCATATACATTATAATATTATATCCCAACATACATAGCAATAGTAAATTTCACATCCACATGCAAAATAGAAATAAACTAACATTAATGTCATCATTAAAATATATATAATTAAAAAATTTAAAATCATCTACGACATATCAAAAACAAAATATTAACATCAACATTATTTCCTACAAACATTAATACCAACAACATCTAAAACATTAAATAATTAAATAATGTTTCTCTATTTAAAATTCAAATTCCATATTCGAAAGAAAAAATAATAGATTGCACAAAATTACTTAAACAAATCAAATTAAGTATTGTCCTTAAACAAAATAACATTCCACATCAATTACAATATTGAGATCATAAACACCATTAAAAAACTCAAGATCTTCCTCAATAAAATATTTATAATTGTTTACATAGTAGGAAAATTGCCAACGATTCACCAAAAATGTCGGCGAATGTATAATTGGATCGGGTGATTCCTACATTTTTCCTAGGACATCCACATGACCCCAAAAAATGGAAAATTTTCCCTAAAACCACAAAAAACAACAAAAACAAGGATAAACCACTCACCTCAACCATCGTGGGCTTCCGTTTCTGCTTTCGAACATGCCATTCTATCCGAAATCACCTTTTTACCCTCTAGAAGACGTTTTTCACCTCGCAGCTTGCTCGACAATTAGTTTTCATAGTATGGTAAAATGAGCTTGTGACTTGGCATTTATAGACAAAATTTTACATTAGGGGAATAGCAACAATTTTTCCTCTAATCACTTACACATCATACCTTTTTAGCACATGTGCCCATTTTTTTCCTGAATCATGGCAACCACAATATTTTACAAATGAGTCCAATTTTTAATGGAACCTAGTCCTCGAAATATTAAAATAAACAATTTTTTTATATTGGGATCCACAATTCATCTACGGGACATGCACCCTTTGGCCCCCATCATTTAGCTTTCTCATTCTTCTAGCCTACCATTATAGATCCTATATCCATAGGTGTTAAACCCCTTAGTTACCCTATCACTTGGTCACTCGATAGCACATCTTGTTTCAACATCTCCTCAAATCTGGAGCAACTACGAAACACATGACACGTAAACATAGGTGTTCCCCTGACATTACGTTACGATGAGATCACCCATAATCAATTCCATCATTTTTGTCTAACACTTTACATTTAAGTTGTCATACAAAAAGGGGAAAATGTAGATACCAAAATTTTATACTCCCTCATTATCGTAATTTGTTTCATTCACACTTATAATTCATCATGTTAATATCCATTAGTTTAAATATTATTTAAGTAAATTTGTTTAGAGCTATTTCCTCATATCTACCATAGACTATTTTATATATCTATGAAATCTAATCTTATTAAATAATATCCTAACATAATCTATTATTATTATCATAATATCCTAAGATATGCACTAATATATCCAACTAAACCACCTAAAATATATCCTAAACAAACCTAGGCCAAAATAGATCATAATCTAACCATCTACGACACCTCACCCGACAACACATCACATTTGAAAAAAATTCATGATCTTATCCCTCGAATACAAAATTAATAAACTTGAAAAAGGAAATTGTTTCAAATATTAGCTAAATAAATTTGAATAACCCCAAAATCACTGGCATTTTGGTAAAATGTCAGTGATTATATAACCTTATTTTTTAGCTTCTCTCAGGGATCATCTACTTACATATTCAATCCCATTCTATTCCATCCTTCCATATATTTGATTGAGATTATTTATAAGTATTTATTTTATAGAAGTGTTAGAATAGGGTTATTTATTTATTATTTTATATAGTTGCTCCTATTTGCGAGAATCTTTTGTAGTGTGTGTAAGAGTTACGAGTTTCTGTTGTGCACAATCCCGCTTTAGTTGTGGATCCATTCAAGCCTCTGTTGGTGCAATTCATCTTTGTCACTATGTCCTCTTGACATCCAACACTTAAATTCACCATTGTCAACCATGATCTTCACCAATTTACAGATCCCGACAACTGCAATCTTCATTCGAAACAAGGTAAAACTTTAAATTTACATATTTTATTTATATATTCAAAACATCCATCACCAAAAAGCCTTTTAATTTACATTACAATCAAAATCAAATTGATTATTTTTTCGTAAATTGATCAATTTTTCATAAAACAACATTATATTTTATACTATTTATTTTCACTCAGAAATGCCAACAATATATTGAAATTCCTGCATTTCCCTAAAACACTTGTGTTTCCTGTCAATTCTTCCTTTTATAGCTTTTATCAGATTATTACTTATCAATTTTATACATTTCTTTGTCCTTTCTAACATGTTATCAAGAATGGATTTTGTAGATGGCTATAGGTGGCCAAGCTCATGAGATAACCAACATTAATTCCCTTCGATTATCCACCATCCCTTACACTAGGAACAATATGACATTCTCCTCGATTTGGAACTTTTTCTATACATTCAGCCCCTTTAGATCAGCTACAAAGCATCTTTGAAACCACTCAGAGGATTCGTGAGGCCATAAACAAGTTTTGGGAGGCCTATTTTGAAATCCTTCACATTCGAGCTGATTTGGCTTGGTTTGAGTAATGTTATGAAGCTGAAGTGGGAATTTGGGACTCTGATGCTGAATCAACAAACCAAACTAAATCCACTGAACAACTTGAATATCCATATTCTAACACTACATCTGATTATCAATATGACTCAAAGAATGAGGAACCTGAATTTGTCTCTGAATTCTTTAGAGACAAGTATATTGATGATTACGACTACGAATTCTTTGAATAATCTAAGATAGATTATCTAGAGTTCACTTTTGAGAACCCATCATCATCTAAATATTCTAACACTGAATTTGATTCAGATTTCTAGGTTATAGTTTATATATCTAGGTTTTCATTATATGCTATAAATTTGTAATAAAGTCTAAAACTATCAGAACAATCATTATTTTTATCCATCCTATATCATGATTGGCCTTATGTATTACTTGATTGCATAAAATAGTGGGTTGACATCCTTTTGAGGAATCCTTAGACTTGCAAGGACTGGCCTTTATTACTAATTAAATATTTGATGTAGTGTCCTTGATTGCAACATCATTTGTAGGGAAAGGAAATAATCTACTTTGAACACATGGCACAACATAAAAAATATTCATACATATCAGTAGGTACTGGTAAACCCCACCATTTCAAGGTTTGATAAGTTTTGTTATCTTATTTAATAGGTTAAATTGAAGATATAAAACTTTTCTAAAAACAATGATAACAAATGTTAGAGAAAAACCATGGAAGAAAATATCTCTGCAAAACAAATGTTGCACATGAAGCACCCATTAACATGTTCAAAAGATAAAAATTATGCCAAAGTGTGTATAATATGATAAAGTAATGTGTTATGAAAAAATTGAAACAATAACACCTATAGTGTATGAAATTGGATGCCCCTAGCGCAGATGTTGTGGGACTGGTATGAGGTATTTTGCCAAGCATCCATACTATGTGTAATAGATGTATACAATATTTAATCACAACTAGAAAGGAAAGTCAACATGCATGTGTGTATGATAATGACATACAAGATATATATTAATTATATGTAATAAGATGAGAATGTAAAAGCATAATTAAGCAAGAGTAAATGTGACCAAGATATGTAATATGTTGTGGATGAGCTAGAATGGAATGCAAAGTGTGAATGTTAGGAGAAGAATTCCCCTTAGTGGATGTGTATGTAAGTAACGATTTTAAATTTTTATGCCCCCTTAATGAAAAAAGAATGAACCATAAATGAGAGTGTTTCATTGATAAATGTTCTTAAATGTGTGTACTAAAAATATGTGATTGTCAAGGTGTAATGCATAGTGTATGAGTGATGGTGGGTGATTGGATGTATGAGTGTGATGAGGTTCATTTCATATGTATTAACTCAGTAGTCAAGTATGGACTACGTAACTAGAGTACATCATAGGGTAATGACCGTAACATGTAGAATTAGATGTAGGAGAGATGTAGTGTGAATGTGTATAATGAATGAGACACAAAAATGTGTAGTAAATAGTGCGAGAATAAGATGAATACACAAGGTGCAAAGTGTGTAATGTGATGTGTATTATGTAGTATATAGAATGTTGTGTATAATATGATGTGTAGTGCAAAGTGTTCAAAGTTAATTTGTATATTATTCCCTCAACAATCAAGTTTGAACCAAAACACAAGAGTGTGTCATCAAGAAATAAGCATTGCTAATGTATGTTATGTGCAAAGATCTAAATGTGATGTGATGGGAGTATAAGATGCATCTAGATTCTATAGTGTGAGATAATAAGTGTGATGCCCTCGAGTGTGTGATGGTGAGTATATAATCTGATAAAAGTGAAAGATTAAGGTCCTCCAACTAATGCTTGGTGGAAATGAAGGTTTTTGAACATGCTCGAAGACTAGTGGTGTATGAGACATATGTTGTGAAAGTGAGTGAAGAAGAATATATATATATATGTAATCAATGAGTATATGGTGGGAACCTTTGCATGTTAAAATGTGGGGGTGATGGAGACCTATGTGGAGGTGATTAAGACCTATGTGAAATAGAGCGCAAAGGTGATGGATGCCTTCGTGGAGGAGATTCTAGAGGTCATGGACAACTATGTAGAGTGAAATGAGGTGGTGAAGTATTCCTATATAAATGATTTATTCTTATGATGTACTTAGAGTGATTTACTAGACCAATTGAGCTATGAGACCATGTGGGACATGATTCAACACGTGATCTAGGAGCATATTATACCTTAGGATCAATAGGCCATAGGGAGATAGATGGATTAGGTGATGTAATGGTAACTTGAAGATATGACTTGATTTTGTGAATGAACTTCACACATAAGTGTTTCATGGAGATGATAGACTAATACCTACTAATCTAATTAAGGCCTAAGAGCATATCATACCCTTATATTATTTTGTTACAAGGAAGGGCATAAGCATGGTGAGAGGACCAACAGTAATGTGTTCCTGGACTACCCCATATCAATTATCCATTGGATATGAAATTTGTGAGATGGGATAGCCAATAGCAACAAGAAATGGGACAAAACATGCATTGATAGGTCATAATGGATCAACTTTGGTGTTATATGTAGGGATGGATATAATGGAATCTTTAATGTGAAAGTGATCTAAAGAGAGTGTAGCATGATAATCATGATTAGAGAAATAAACGATTGGTGGAGAAATTTCATTATGGACCACTAAAAAAACATGAGCCCCTAATGTAAGAGGAGGCATTACATGATATGTATGATTAGCCGAGAAATCAACCAGTTTCTTGTCATGTTTTACAAGTGTATTATTGAATGTCTTGAGATTATGATTTTCATTGGACCGGTGTAGAGGCCATAGGCTCTAAAATATCAAGTTTATTATCATCGATAATTTATTGGATGATAGTGCAAAGTTTAAAAAAACCTATCTATAAAATGTCAAACACATTGATGATAGTCACAATGAAAGTTCTCATTGTATTTTTGATCTTTTGAGTGATTTGGATCTAAGTTGAGCGGAGGAGGAAGCATAATAATATTTCTCTCAAGAATATTTTGTAATATAAGATGAGGATAAATAGTCAACGTTTTATATGTACTCTTAGGCAGCTGCCATTAGACTTCTTTGGTGTTAGAGACAACATTGATAGTGAATTTATCTTTAGTAAGTTTTACGGTTGTTTAAAAGGTGTTTTACTTTGAAAGCGCATAGAGGATGGAAATTTCTCTTGATACTTAAGTTTTTTATTAATAATATTTTAGTTTCATATAGCTTGAGATTATGACACAAGTGATCAAAGGAGGTAAATTTATCAAATAGTATGCTCTCTTCAAGCGGTTGTAATAAAATACGAATGAATAAGTCTTGAATCTCAGATTCCACAAGCACATTACACATATTAGCTAGGTTGTTTTTTTATCATATGACATAGTCCAATATATGTTCATTATCCCCTTCTTTAAGTTATGCAAGTTACGCATATGAGATATTAGAGCTGATGTTAATAGATAAATGAGTAAGAAAATTATCATCTAGATAAGTGAAATATATTACCAAGTGGATAAGTAGGTCATAGAACCAACACATCACATAATCATGGAGATTGTAAGGAAGGATCTTAGATAAAATAATTTGATTGTGTGCAAAATCTAGACAAGCCACATGGAATTCTGAGAGGTTCTCTTATGGGTCACCATGGTCATTGAAAATGGGAATCTTAGGAGTGAAAAATTAGATCGAATCGAGTAAGCGGATATGGTGGTCATGAATTAAGTGTCCACTAAGAGAGTTGAATCCAAAGATGGGTATGCACGAGAAGTATCCTATTAAAATTGGTGGATTTGTGCTTAGAGGTGAAGATAAAGAGATACTAAGTCTTCAATGCCCAGTGGAAGAAACTTGTCATGTGTGAGAAACAAGGGGTGGAGTGAAGTTATTGTGGGACTAGGAACTGAAATGGGAATAGTGGATATAGGTGGAAGAGTGACATTAACAAGTTGAATGAAAATGGTGGTGGGGATAGAATGAGAAGCAATAAGCTACACAAGATTTTGGCCTCCTCCCAAGTAATATATAATAACTTTTTGTAATGAAATATGAACATTTAAAACCCTCAAATAGACATCAAATCCCAAAAAAATAAATATGAATAGTGATGGGTTGGACTATCCTCGATTTTCACAATGGTGAACTTATGACTGAGTGTTGCACTACATCTCATGAATCTATTTTTATGTGTGTGCTAAATTATACCTAGGTGGATCTCATGTGAGTTGCACTTGATAGCAATCCAAAGAGCTAAAAGTAAATAAATGTAATAGATGTGTGCAAGGAATAGAATGAACCTCCCTCCTATGAAGCGTATGTAGAATAACCATCCCTTGTGTCCCTTGTGATGGTGTGAGTTTGAAGGAATGAATATTTTGTATGTTTTATGGATGCAAACTTAGGAGATGATAGCTAATGTTTAGTGTTGTGTCCCTTATTATGATCACATAACTTTATATTTATATGATTCCCTTTCTTGAATATATTAATTAACCCCGAAAATGCTGAATACCAACTAGATAATATGCTCAAGCGACTAGAAAGGATCCAAAAGATGTGAATGAAGTACAAAGGGGTAAGGGGCACCCAGAGAGGATGAGGGCATCGGCACTAGCATCTTGGCTAGATGATGGTGTTAAGGATCATAAATGCTAAAGTATAAAAATGAAGAGTGATCAAGTAAAGGTGTAAGACCAATGGAAGTGACAAAAAAACATAAATGTGGCCAAAGACATGGGTTAATTATTAATTTTCTCACTTAGGAATCATATGAATAGTAGTATGTAATTTGGACTAAATAACTACCCAATGTGCATGATTTTGTGTCTACATATTCCCCACTTTATGTTGGAAAGAATAAAGCTTGGTAACATAAATTAGATAGAGATACATACCGATAACCATGTAGATCAATGTAGAGAAGTGTGTCGAGGGAAATGACAAAGCATAGAGTGATAGAAATTATGAAGTGTGGATGCTAAGGAGGAAAAAGTGTAAAATAGTGGTGATGAAAATGAACCTAAGGTGGAAACACATGTGTATATGTTGTGATGTACATATTACTGATGTAAATTTGGTTGTCATGATTTTTATGATGTTGACTACCACTTACGATACAAACAAACTTCAATGAGAAGAACACACTATTAGTAAAATATGTGTGTATATGTATGAAAAAGTATGTAAAGAAGTATGTGAAAAGGGAATATGTCCACATGATCTATGATAAGGAAAGAGTGTAGAAAGGATCCTGGAGATGTTGTATTCGAATGATATTTTAGGTGATCTCACACCAATTGCATTGGCCATGAGTTTTTGGGTTGGTCTCACACCAATTTCACGAGAATAAGTGCAGGGAGAAAAGTTCGATGTTATCCTCCAACCTTAAAATTCTTCCCGTAATGTAGAACACAACTATATATGGTGTGTATAAACTTAAATGCTAAGGATTGTGTGTTCTGTAAAATCCGTTGTGTGGAGTTAGTGTTATAGACTTTATCGAAATACCAAATGATGTGTAATTGTCATTGGTTATTGGAATCTAGGAAGGACATTAGTTTGCTAAGGACCTAAGTGTGATTTTAAGCCCTATAAAAAAATTAAAATTGTGTTATATCGGTAATGTGTTGTACAATGTATAACATTTATGGGGTGAATGTTTCACCCAAGTGATGCCCCCCTCCTATCGGGTTCATGCAAAGTTGTTGTAGGATTTTGCTTCCCAAAAGAAAACTGAACATTGTGCTGAAAATTGTGCCCTACATGGGGAAGGGAATGTGCTTGTTAGAAACCAAGGCACACGTAAAAAAATTGGCTAGGAGACAAGTGTTATTACAAGAAAACATGCATGTAAAATGTACGCTAGCAAATAAGAAGACAATGTGTAATATAAGACATAAGAAGATAATGTAAAGATGTAAGAAGATAATGTAGACCAAGAATAATAGGTTAAAAACATGGGACATCACTCATGATGTCACAAGAAAATCAAGGTCAATGAATAAAAAGTAGACAGTGTGCACACAAGATAAAGGGAAAATCCCTCAAACAATTTCATATAAAGAGAAAAAATGATAAGCAATGTAACAGACAACCATTAAAACAAATAGACTTGTAAAATAAATGTTGCACATGAAGCACATGTTAGCATGTTATAAAGATAAAAAGTATTTCAAACCATGTATAACCCTATAAAGAAATGTATTATGTAATAAAATGAAACAATAACACTTGTAGTGTGTGAAAGTGGATTCCCTTAGGAGCCACTATAGGACTGGTACGAGGTATTGCACCAAGCATCCATCGCATGTAATAGATTTGTATAATCTAACATCACAACTAGAAATTCAAGGGAATGTTCAATTATGTATGATAATGAAATAAAATTTATCTATCTAGCATGTGTAATGAGATGAGCATGTAAAAGGATAATAAGAAAAAGTAAATGTGACCAAGATATGCAATATGTTATAGATGAGGTGGAATGGATTCATAGTGTTAATGAAAGGAGCATCGTGCCTCCCGAGTGGATGTGTATGCATGCAATTAGTTTAATTTTTATTCCCGTCAATAGTTGATAGTGAACCATAAACAAGAGTGTGTCATTGATAAATGGTCGAAATGTGTGTAATATAAATATGTGATTGCCAAGGCACAATGCGTAGAGTGCATGAGTGAGTGATTGGGTGATTGTAAACATGAGTGTGATGAGGTCCATTTGAGATTTATACCCTCGGTATTTGAGCACAGACTATGGAACTAGATTGTGTGATAGTTTAATGACCAGATCATGTAAAAGTAGATGTAGGAGAGATGTAGTATGAATTTGTATAGTTAATGATATGCAAAAATGTGTAGTAAACATGATGAGAAGAAGATGAATACACAAGGTGCAAAGTGTATAATGTAGTATGTAGTATGTAGTATATATCATGTTGTGTGTAATATGATGTGTAGTACAATGTGTGAGATTTATGTGTATAGTATGCCCTCAATAGTAAAGTGTGAGCCAAAGCAAAAGAATGTGTCATCGGGAAATAAGTGTTTCTAGTGTATCTTGTTTATGTGTGTGTTGTGTGTGTGTGTGTGTGTGTGTGTGATGTGATGGGAGTATAAGATGTGTTTCAATGCTAGAGGGAGGAGTATAAATGTGATGCCCTCAAGAATATGATGGTTAGTGTACTATTCGATAAAATTAAAGATGAAGGCCTTTACCTTATCCCGGTAGAGATGAAGGTGTGTGAACATGTGTGAAGACTAGTGGTGTACTAGAATGATGTTATGCATGTGAATGGAGCATATATGCATGGAATCGATGATTATATGGTGGAAACCTTTTCATTTCAAAATACAAAGGTGATGGAGACCTATGTGGAGGTGATGAACACCTATGTGAAGTAGAGCACATATCGATTGATGCCTATGTGGAGAAGAGTGTGGAGGAAATGGACACCTACGTAGTGTAAAAAGAGGTGGTGAAGTATGCCCAGTCATAGGATTTTTTCTCATGATGGACCTAGACTAATGTATTAGACTAAGAGTGATGAGATCATGCAAACCAAGAGTGACACAAGGGTGCTAGGAGCGGATTGTGCTTTAGGATGAATAGGACGTGGGGAACTAGATGGATTAGGTGATGCAATGAACACTTGAAGCGGAGATGGAGACCATGGAGTGGATGGACGCAAACCATTGATAGAGATGACTTGATTGTTATGAATTAACTTCAGACACAAGTGATTAATGGAGATGATAAACATTTCGAGTGTTTATGCTACAAAGAAGGGAAAAGGCATGGTGAGAGGACAAACGGTGACGTGAAGCTAGACGACCCCATATTAGTTATCTATTATATATGAAATTTTTGAGAGTTGATAGACAATAGTAATAAGAAATGGGATTGAACATGCATTGATATGCCATGATAGATCAAATTTGGTGTTTTGATAGAGATGTATCCGATGGAAGATTTAATGTGCAAGTGATCGAAGAGAAAGTAGAATGATAATCATGATCGAGAGAAAGAAATGACTGGTGGAGAAATTTACATATGAGACACTAAGAAATCAAGAGCCCCGATGTAGGAGGAGGCACGAAATGATATGTATGATTAGCTAAGGTGTTAGTCACTTTCTTTTCTATTTTGGAAGAAGATTATTGAATATGTTGAGCTTATTATTTTCATTGATCAGTGCAGAGGTCGTAGGATTTGGAATATTTAGTTTGTTATCATCGATAATATTTTGTATGATAGTGCAAAGTTTAAAACACCTATCTGTAGAATGTCAGACACATTGATGATAGTCATAACAAAATTTATCACCGTAATCTTGACCTTTTGGGTGAGATGGATCTAAGTTGAGCAGAGGAAGAAGTGTAATAATATTTCTCTCAATAAGTTGTAATATAAGATGTGGAGCAATAGTCAAGTTTGTATATATATACTTAGGCAACTGCCATTGGAGTTATTTGGTGTTAGATACATCATTGTGGTGACTTTAACTTCAATAGGTTTCACGGTTTTTAAAAGGTGTTTTACTTTGAAAGAGTGTAGAGGATGAAGCTTTCTCTTGATACTTAAGCTTGTCTATAGATAATATTTTAGTTTCACGTAGCTTGAGAGTTATAGACAAGTGATCAAAGGAGGGAGATGTCTCAAATAGAAAAATCTCCCGAAGATTATGTAATTAAATTCAAATGAGTAAGTATTAAAGCTTAGAGTTTGCAAGCACATTAAATATCTTAACTAGGTTGTGTTTTTATGGTAAGACAATGCAATAGATGTTTGTTAGAACTTATTTAAGTTATGAAAGTTACGTATGTGAGATCTTAGAGCCGATGTTAATAGAAAAATGAGTAATAAAATTATCTTCTATGTGTGTGAAAGATGTTACCGAGTGGAAATGTAGGTCATAGAACTAAAACATCACATAATCATGTAGACTAGGAGGAAAGATCTTAGCAAAAATAATGTGATCATTTGCAAAATATAGAAAAGCCACATGGAATTCTCAAAGGTGCTCTTATGGGTCACCATGGTCACTAAAAATCAGCAGCTTAGAGGTGAAAAATGTAGGTGGAAGTAAGTAAGAGGATATGGTTGGTGTGAGTAGAGTGTGTAGTAAGAGAGTGAAATCCAAAGAAGGGGACATATGAGAAGTAACCTATGCAATTGGTGGATTTGCACTTTGAGTTCTTGATAAGGAGATGTTAAGTCTTGAGTGTTAGTGGAAGAAACTTTCCATGTGTGATAAACAAACGGTGGAGTGAAGTGATTAGTCTTAGTATAAAGCTGGGAACGGGAATAGTGGATGTACGATGAAGAGTGGAAATAAGTAGTTGAGTAGAAAAGGGTCATTGGGATGGAAACAAAAGCAAAGTAAGCTTTTTGCAATATTGATGGTCTTCTCACGAGAAACATATAAAATCAAGTATAGATCTTAGTGATTCTAAATGATATGATCATTAAGGGATTTAATATGGTCTTGATAAATTCATCATAAGATTCATCCATGATGATAAGACGATAAGAGATCTAAATGGAAGGTGAATTCAAAGATTGGGTTCAACAAAAGGATTAAGATAAATATGGAAATATATGCCTAATCTACTGCTATTGTAGGAGTAAATAAACATGCAATTATGTAAAACACGTAGTACTCAATCAAACTAAGTAGTAAATTATGAAACCCTAGTTACAAAGAGGATATGGAGGTACTTAGCTGATTTATAATAAAATCATGAGTATACAGAGTGTTGACTAGGTGAAAAAGTAGGAGTGTCATACAAAGACCCAGAAAAATGCAGATCTAGAAAGATAGACTAGACTCGGGGTGCCTAGAGAGGAAAAGGGGCACCCACGGGCATGTTTCTACATGCCTAGGTTTGCGAAAAACATTAGGAAACCTCTTTTTGTGGTCACAAAATGTTCATTTTAAGTTAAATTTTGTCATTGGAAACCTGAAATAGAAGATGAACTTATAACACCCTCAAATAGACATCAAATCCCCAAAAAATAAAGATGCAGAATGAGGGATCATATTATCCTCAAATGTCACAATGGTGAACTTATGAATAAATTATGCACTACGTCTCAAACCCAATGTAGTTCTATGTGTGTGTGTGGAATTGTTTCTAGGTGGATCTCATGTGATTCATACTTAATATCTAGCCAATAGCTAAATGTAAAGAAATGTAATAGATGTGTGCATGGAATAGAATGAAATTTCCTTCTATGAAGTGTATACAGAATAACCAACCCTTGTGTCCCTTATGATGGTGTTAGATGGATTCAATGAAGCTCTTAGATGCTTGATGGATGTAACCTTAGGTGGTGATAACTAATGCTTAGTGCTTGGTCCCTTATTATGATCACATAAATTTATATCTATATGATTCTCTTTCTTGAATTTAATATTTATCCATGAAAGGGATGACTACCAATAATATAATATTCTCAAATAGCTATACCGGACCTAAAAGATGTGAAAAAAATTACAAAGGGTCAAGGGCACCCAGAGGGGATGAGGGTGTCGGTGTTGGCATCCCTGGCTCGACGTTAATTTTTAGGATCATAAATACTAAAGTATTAAAAAGAATACTACACAAGTAAATTTATAAGAAAAAGAGAAGTCAAATAAAGGAAAAAAAGGTGGCCAAATACATAAGTTAATTACTAATTTTCTCACTTAGGAGTCATATGAATTGTCATATGTAATTAGGACTAAACAGTTTCCCAAAATGTGTGATTTTGTGTTTACAATAAGCAAATCAATTATTGTTGGCATGTTGTGGTATAGGGTTTTTCATTGATGCAAAACCTCATTAATGAAAAATTGTATGCCTAAGTGGAGTCATTTCATGTTAAGCATGATGATGAAATGATGCTTTAGATGTGTTTATGATTGGATAGGTTGATTCAATGAGAATTGTTTGTTCTTACAATCCTATTCAAGTGACCTAGCTATCCTAGGTGATGGTGTATAGAGGTTGGAGATTCTTGGTGACTTAAGAATAATGTTTACATAATGGAGAAAATTATTAGAGAGTGTTTGGGCTCTCATATCAGCTTCAGGGTAGTTGATGAACATGTTTCAGTGCACATTTGGACCAGGTATGGTTGTTAGAATGCATGAAGTTTAGTTGTGAAGATATATGAGCTCATATATGAATTTAGATAGTTAATTCATGATTTAAATGTATTCAGGACATTTTGGAGTATTTATATGATGTTTTATAGTGTTATTTTAGTTGACCTTGGGATTTATAATGCAAAACCCTAAGAGATAGCTATGTAAATAAGATAGGATGGAGAGATAGAGAGTTATTTGTGAGATGGTGATGATTAGATATTTATGTAGGGTATGTCATCGTGATGTGGGAAATTTTTTAGGTTTCCATGATCAGTATTTTACATGTTATGTTATCTTAGGTGAAACATGGTCAAGAACAATGTCATTTCCAACTTGAATTGGGTCTTCTAATGCTCACCCTAAATTATTTTCTATGCATGTGACCTTAAAGATTTAAGGGATGTTTCTACATTGAGTATAGAAGGTTTCACAAAAATAATGAAGTGATATTAGCATCATGTTTTTATGAAATAATGTTAAGATGGTAAATATCTATTTATGTGTTTGAAACCCTATCTCAAAAGCTGTAGGAGATATTTTCTTCCTAATTGGCTAGAATTGCATGATAGTGCATGTATGGTGATTTGATCATGTAAAAAAGTTAGTTTTAGAATAAGTTCAATTCGGGACAAGGTTCTCTAAAGGACATGCAATTGAAATTACCATTATATGATTTATGTGAGTTATTCTTGATGTCAATGATAAGTTTAGGTCATGTTGATCTTGACAAATTGTCATTTATGCTTCGTTTATGTTGATGGTTAAAGGGCGGTTTTAGGGTAGCTTCGGGAAGTTTGTAGAGATAAACTTTGTTGAAGGCCTTTCACTTGGAGTTGGAAGGAGTTACAATATTTTTTGGAAAGGTAAATCAGATATATTTATAGTGGTACAAGTTTAGTTTCATGATGAGTTGATTTTATGTGGTTTCCAAGTCATTTTGTGAGAAAGTTCAGTTTGTTTCTTTTCAGAAAGAACTAATTTTCCTAAAATATTGAGTTGGTTAGTGTATGAAATGGATAGGGTGATGCTTGATATCAACTATAATGAGAATATGGGTGAAATTTTCAACCATTGAAGCCTTATTTAGGTATTGAAAGTGTTTGGAAGGGTGTTAAAAAATTATTTGTAAAACTAATTTTTGAGAAACTTGATTTAGTGAAGGAAAATGTTGATGTGGTTTGAACATATGATTGTTTCATGAGGTATAACTTAATTAAAAGTTTTCTAAAATTTATGGGATTTCCATTGAGTTTTCACATGCCATATTTGAGGTGTTTTGTGGTGATCGTGAGGCTAAAAGGTTTATACATGGTGTTGGAAATAGGTGTTTTCTAAAGGCAATGAGTTAGAGGGCCCATTAAATGAATGTTCATGAAAATTACGACCATAAACAATGTTTAAATGTCATTTTAAAAATGTGTGGTGATTTTTAGAGCTTGACTAAAAAAATTTTTTGTGTTAGAGGATTTTTCTCATTCCAATGATGGGATTTTGAAAATTTTGGTGCATGGATGAAGGGTTTTGTCTAAGTGTTGTCATGGAAAAATGACCCAGGGAAATTGAAAATTCTAAGCACGACAACAATACCCCTATGCCAAATTTTTCATGTTTTATCCTTCTGAGGAACCCTAAGTCTATGCATTTAGTGCAATGATCTCCTAGATGATTTTAACTTAGTTACCTAGGTGATTTAGGAAAGTCAAGTCAACCCCCTAGGTGATTTTAGGAGTTCTTGGAAAATGTAAATTTTGAGCACTTGTGGGAAGGGATTTCACTAGCCTTCCTAAGACTAGAGAAAATCCCTAGAGCATAATGAAGAAGATAAACTATAAAAATAGGTGAATTAAAGGCCTAGGAACATCACAGAGGTGATTCATGAAGATTTAGAAAGTATTTGGAAGAGTTGGGGCAGTCTCACCAAAATTATGGTTCACACGCCTAGGCATTGCATATGCCAAAAATGTTGTTGAGATTGAGAAGGTCATTTTGGGAGCTCTAGATGGAGTTAGGAGAAAAAAATACATCGTATAAAAGGTAATTCCAATCCCTACAAGATGGTGAAATTATGTTTTTCAAAAACTTTGGTGCAATGGGTCTTTAGGTAATGTTTCTCATATATAAGTAAGGGGCCAGATAAAAATCCTATTTTCATGAATTTAATAGATGAATAAATATATAAGAACCTAACCATTGGATTCAAAAGGACAATTTCATTCAATTTCATATAAAATTTCACCAAAATAGTCCATCAAGAACTCAAGATATCATCATTTCAAGTTACCCTCTTGATGAGTTCTCGTAGTTAGTCAAATTTCGAGATGGACACATGTCAACTCCAGGAGCCTAGAAAAATTTCATGATCCTTTAATCCCTAAATAAAATTGACATGAGAGATAAATATATGTACCCATCCCCTATAAGCCCTCTGGATCCTCATACGACCTCTTGGACCACCAGTTCATCTCATAGGTGCTTGCAGGAGCTCAAACTCTCTATCGTTAGATCTCGACAATTGGAGGCTTACGGCGCGCCATGAAATTTTATGTCCCTCATGTCCCTTTGTGTTTGGTTACATCAGGGAAAAAAATACACCCATCCCCAAGGGAGTATTCTGGTCACCCATGTGACCCCTTTAAGAATAGTTTTCCAAGCCCCGCAAGCTAGTCTAGCTTGAATCCTCAAGCTGTCGGATCACCGCCACATTTCATTTCCAACCACATTTCATCACCGGGCGCACCTTTGTGAAATTTTATGTCTCTCATGTCCCTTTGTGTTTGGGTACATAAGGGACACAAAAATGTGCCCATCCCCTAAGAATCCTCAAGGTTACTCATGTGACCAGCTTCCAATTGCCCCCAATGCTTTAAAGTTGTTTATTTCCTCATATCCCTAGCCGCTAGATCTCCGCCATGTGTCACATCCAGGTGATGCATGAAAATTGATGTCCCTTTTCTCCCTTAATGATTAAATTACATAAGGGAAATGAAAATTCACCTCACTCCCTACATTTTAATTTTTCAAATATTTCAAATCCTTCCTGCTTCCCGCTTCTAACTTCTAACTTCTTACTTTCCTATGCACAACCTCACTCTGCAAATTTCTCTCGTAACTCTTACAACCACTCCACCATTATTGAAACTCAAACCACCTCCATTAAAACACATTATCCTCCACTCCATGAAAACATACAGGTCTCAGAAGAAGAGTTGATCAAACAAGGAAGAAGAAGTGAAGAACGAAGAGAAGAAACCGTAAAAATCTCCATTGTCGTGAAACAAAGATTCGAAGAAATCTTGCAAACCAATGCACGGAATAAAAAAATATTTTTTTTCTCTTTCCTCTCTCAAAATCCATCAATACCTCACCTTCAAACCCTCCTTCCATAGTACAAAACATTCACAATGAAGAAATCCTCTTTCCATCCCAACGAAGAAAGAATCTCAATTTCCCATCAAATCGGAAACCAGATTGAAGATAAAATTCACCAAAAGAGTAGAATAAAAAGGGAAAAACAACAAAATAAACATAATTATTTTTTACAAATTGAATAAAAAACCAGACCTGCAATTTTGGAGGTCCATTAATGGTTGTCATGTTCGGAGGTCATCGGATAAAAATTTGAAGTTTTAAAATCTCACCAACTATTGATCGGGTAAACATGAAATTTTAGAGGGTTGATAAGAAGAAAAAACCCATATAAAAAAATTTGTTTTGTAGAAATCCAAAAATAGAAGTGTGCTTTCTAAAAATAGCACGTCTTCTACATAGAGGACTGTTATTTTGGTAAAGTCATCAACTAAAGAGCCTAAGAAAGAGATCATGAACAAAAAGATGTATTGTAGGGAGAAATAATTTAAATGGTCATCTTGGTAAAAAATTAACCCTTACTAAAAATAATAATTTTTCTTGCAGTACCTACTAAAAATAGAAAATTAGTCCAAAAGTTAGAGAAACATAGAGAAAGAGGTAAATCCAAGTTACAACATCTAGCTGAGGTTTGAGGAAGCTGATTTTTCTCACTTACTAAAAATAGTAAGTTACACGTTCCAAAAATAGTAGGTGTCAAGTGAAGTTCAGATTCATAGGGGTGAAAATAGTGTAGTCTCTATCATTAGACTATGTGGGAGTAGATGATAGTGAGGTTACTTACATAGATCTCAATAATTTATTTGACACTCATTTCATGCTTCAATTGGTATGTGTGAGGTGGAATTTGTAGTCGATGAATTCAAACTATTCATTATTTGTTTTATCGGATTGTATTCAAATCAACTATGCAAAGTGTGGTAGTGTTCATAAGAAGTCAAGGTGGAACTTTTCCAAAGCTTCAGCCTCTTCAAAGACGATCTTCATGAGTGATGCTCATGGTCACCAATGGAATCATTTGATAGTGTTTTTTAACACTTGGGTCACATTGTCCATGTGTCATTAAAGGAAAGTCTCCTAGGATCCATATTTCACTACATTAGTGCATTGCATCAGATCATGCAAGTAGAAAAGTGGATCAGCGAGGCATTTTCTTCATCATCATTTTCTCCCTCTCCCTCTACTCTCTTTCTCTCTCATCTTATCCCCCAATGTTCTCTCTTCTCAATATTATAATCTTGCATTAGGGTCACACTTTTACACATGCCTTAAAGTTTTCAATGTAATAAGTCATCCTTCATTTATAAAAGGGGACTTAATGTTTTCATAGGAATGTGAAAATTTTCAAGGCATATAAAGCATCATTACGGGGTATATGATGAATCACCAGGAAGATGAAGAGTTCTTCTTCTTCTATAAATTGTAATGCACTCCCCATTTGAGGGTATTCTTAGCTATTCTTGTGAATTCATGAGAGAGATATCCTTGTGAAGAGAACAAAGAGATAGAAAAATTTCTTCCATTTCCCTCATTCTAAAATGTCTTCCATTCTTAAGCTATGTACAATTTTTCTTGAGCATCAATACAAGAAGAAGGAATTTTATCCTTTTTTGACTAAGGAGTTTAGTGATACTTTGTGCTCATTAAATGCTATTTGGTCTTGTTGTTGTTATGCATATTTGTTTTCTTCTGAATTATAGTGCATGTGATGAAACTTCCAACTAGTGTTTGTAAGCATCTGATTTCCTACTTGTAACATTAGTTTCCCTTGTCTAACATTCTCACTCCCTTTCCCGCTCTCCTAGAAAATTCCTCTCTTGCAGTATCTATAAGATTTTCCACAAGGATAGTGGAGTTCCCCTATTAGATACCCGGTAGAAAATCTAACCCAAAAATCCACCTTTTTATGCATTCATGCATATACAATAGTTACACTAGTTAAGTAGAGGGACTTATACTCCCATAGCGTTGGTAAAAAAATCCACCAATTTATCCCCAAAAAAATTTCGCCAACACTAAGCTGACCTACTTGGGTCACTTGTGACTATTGTGATAAATTTTATGGGATGTTTTTAAGTTTTAATGGTCAATATAAATGAGGGAAATTGAACTCTTTTTAATTTTAAATAAGGAAATATTATAAAAGCATAGTTTTGGGTGTTTTTGTGAGCTAGTGGTGTGTGCGCAAGAAGTGTGACCTAGTTGTGAGAATTTTTAGGTGTTTGAGCATGAATTGAGATCTTATCAAGTGTTTAATAGGTTGAGTAATTATATCAAGTATGTTTGTAAGCATATTATGAATTAAGAAGTGAAGAAAGAGCAAGTTTGTGAGAGATTGAAGACTTGGGGTTTGAAAGTGTTGTAAGCTAAATTTGTGATTCTTTGTTAGCTATGATAGCAGAAATACATCAAATATATTCTTTGGAAGGTGGTTTAGTTTGTGCTTAATCATCTTCGGGGATCTTAGCCTCCTCGGGGGAATTGGTGCTTCAAGAAACTAGGGGTTGTTGCTCATTGCAGGGTTATAGCTCTACTAAACTTGGGGTTGGTGCTCCTTGTGAGGTTGGTGCCTCACTAAATTTGACACATATCAATATAAATATTGTGTTTTAGTTTTTTTTCTTCCCCTTGAGTATTTCTCATGTATATCTTGTGTTTTGTGTTGATTCTCTTGTTTATGGTTCATATCATGTATGGTATTTGATGGCATACACACATAAATTAATGGTTAAGTGGTTTTTCATTTTGGATAAGAAATATGAAATATGATTTAATTTTTGTAAGGACTGATTCACCTCCCCATCAGTCCATTGTGATTTCAAAAATTGGTATTATAGTAGATCCTTTTGGAGAAGTTTGAACATTTGAAAAGCTATCTTTTAAGGATAAAAATGGTAATTTGTTCCTCTAATCAAAAGGTACCATTGTTTTATGGAACAAACTATGATTTTGGAGTCTAAGGATGAAGATCTATATTATGTTTCAAGGGTTTGATGTTTGTAAAATTGTCGAAGCTGGAAATACTCCTCTTGTAACTCCTCCTACTAGTATAACAAAAAAGGATGCATATGAAAATAAGTATAAGGATTTCAAAGCTATTATACATGGTCTTGGAGAATCTGAGTTGGGAAAGGTAATGCATTGCAAATCAAAAAAAAATCATGGGAGAAATTTCAAGTTTTGTATGAAGGTGACTCAAAGGTAAGAATTTACAAGCTTCAAAATTTTAGAAATTAGTTTGAGTCTCTTAAGATGAATGATGAAGAGATTATTTTTTCATATCTACTTAGAGTTGACAAAGTTTTTAATAGCATAAAAGGGTTAGGATATGATGTGAAAGAAGAATTTTTTGTTCAAAATGTTCTAAGGTCACTAACTTCTAAATTTGATTCCAAAGTATCATCCATAGGAGAAGTAACTGATTTTACTACTTTGAAGGTGTATGATTCACATGGTACTTTGACTACTTATGAGATGAGGGTGGTTGACTCCAAACCAGACAAGAGAGAGATTTATTTCAAATATGAAATGAAGGCCAAATTTAAGAAGAACAAATAGGATGTTTCTCATGAGCTAGGTGATGAAGAACTATTTTCCATGGTTGCTAGGAGGCTAATTGTTGGAACTAGTAAGTACAAGGGTAAAATTCCTTTCAATTTTTTTTTGTGGTAAAGTAGGTCATTTTTCTACTAAATGTCCTCATAGACATGATAATAATAAAGGGAATTATGATCATGAAAGTTATCATGAGAAGAAAAATCAGAAGTATGATAAAAAGAAGAAAGATTTCAAAAAGGGTGATTTCAAGAAGAAGGGTAAGAAGAGTTTCTATACTAAGGAAGAGGCCTATTCCTCTAAAGCAAGTAGTGAAGCTGATGGATTTGATTCGAGTCCGAATCTAATCACGATGTAGGTGATAAGGTTCTTTTCATGAAAAAGGAAGTTATGAGATCCTCTAGTGGAGGTTCTACTTTGTGGGGTGATCTTACACCTGATTCTTGCAAAGAGAATGAAGGAGATGATAATGGATTAAGGATTGAGTTGGCATGTGTCCAATCAAAACTAGAGCATGTTGAAAATAACAATAATAAATTAACTTCTCAAGTTAAGGAATATGAGGCAAAGATTCAAGAACTTGAAGGGAAATATTGGGATATTATTGAAAATATTGATGAAACTATGAGAAATATAGAAATAAAAATGAGTAACATGAATCTTATCTTGCAATATAAAGAATAAGAAGAAGTGATCATCCTTAAGAAATAGTTATCATATGCAACAAGTAAGGTAAAAACATATCAGAAATTTGAAGAAAGCTCTAATGCTCTTGGTGATCTCTTGAGCAATAAGAAAGCAGCAGGTGATAGAGCTAGTTTGGGCTTCAAATATTAAGTCAAGGACAAATAGGTGAAGAAGAGGAGTGGTATCATGTAAGGAATTTTTGAACCAAGCATCAATAAAGAAAAGAACATGTCACTCATCAAGAAAAGTGAGAAAGATAATTCTATTAGGTAACCTAATGTCTCATGGTATAAAAGAACCTTCAATGGATATTGTTATACTTGTAATGCATTTTTTCATAGGGATAAAGAATGTAGAAGGTATTCTAGAGATACTCAGCCATGGAGAGATAATAGAAGTGAATATGCTAAGAGTGTGGTGTGTTATAAGTGGAATGAGAAAGGTTCTACTACTCAATTTTTCTTAAATGGTTCATCTAATCATGTTGATGGTTTGAAGAGGAAGAACATAGTTGTGTGTTACAATTGTAATGGGGTTGGTCCTATAGAAAAGGAATGCTACCATGGATTCTCAAGAAAAAATCATAGGAATCAATATCATAGAGTTCTTATGGTTCAAATATAGTTTTTCATGTTGTAAATGTCAAAATCTATGTCTTATGTTCCTTAGTGTGTGACTAAGTTATTGAGGTCTGATTTTTGTTATCTAAGTAAAGGTGTATGTACAAGATGATTTAGTAAGTGTGAGAGTCAAGTTGGTATCTCATAAGAGGTCTATAATGTCATGAAAAAAATGAGAAGAGTCTTCTTGTAATTTGAGTCTGTGTCTAACAATGTTTTCTTGTATAGAGGTTTGTGAAATATCCAAGTCTCAAATATGAGTCATAAATGAAGTATTTGTGTTTTTCATGAGATATAAGTACATAATTCAAGTCTAGCTATGATTATAAACTATGTATATGAAGATATGAAATTGTATTTGAAGGTTGTTGAATATGATCAAGAGTCATAATGGATTCATTCTCCCGAGTAGTCTTCTTTGGTCATTATGAGTTGTCTAAGGATAAATGTTGGTTTGTGTGCTAGTGTGTTTTGTATCATGAGCTTAAAAGGTTATAAATTCTTCTCAGATTGTGTTTGAAGAAGTTCTTGATTCATAAAATGTGATGAATTGATCATACATTCAACCTTATGGGATCTTTGTAAGTGCTCTTGAGGATTGAAAACTGTAAACTAATGATGATCCAAGTAAGAAAGTGGTGTTAATGTTTCCAATTTAGGTAAAAAGATGCTCAGGTCATTATGAGATTCTTGTACAATGTTGGTAGTCAATTTTGGGCCTTTCAAATCAAAATGTCTACATTTTTGTGGTATCTCATTCATAACTAGTTTTGAGTGTGCAAATGAATTAGTATGGAAGAAATTATGAAGATGAAGGTGAAAATGGTGAACTCCAAAGCTAGTTTTTGGAACAAAGAATTTTGACAAGTGATACTTCATATTTATTGATATTTTTAATCCTAAAAATGAATATAATTTATGGGACTCTTGACAATACTATGAATTAATAGTGATAATGTTAAAGGCGTAATTACTAAAGGAAGAAAGAAAAAACAAGGTAAGTTGTCTTTATGAGCATGATTCAAGGTCTATGGCAATAATAATATGGCCAAATGGGTATTTGTAATAGGTTATATTTCATCATGAATGTGTGCCAAAATTTATATGTGATTCTTTATTGGTCCAGGGCTAGTAGTTTATGAGTGTGCATTTGATGATGTGAATAAGGTATAATGAGATTTTGTTTAACTATCAGAGATTATAAGACCTATTTAATAATGAGAAACATATAATTGAGTGTAAGTTAATTGTATAAGGTTAAATGGTGTGATAAATTGATCTTATGAGATCTTTATAGCTTCAAGACAATGTTTAAAGATGGATGATCACTCACATGCATGTAAGTGTCTACTTAGTATCCTCTTTAATCTCCTAATGTTTTTGTATAATTATAATGAACTCAAAAAGGTATCCTAAGTGAGTGTAATAAGATGGAATATAGTCAAAAGAATCAAGGGTTTTCACCTACGTGCTCTTGAAGCATCTAAATTGTATTTGAGTATGTATTATCGTGTGACAAGTCCTGTACATCATCATAAGTGATCTTTGAATCTTCCAAATTATTTAATCATGAGTTAAATGGATTTTATATTGAATATTGAGTATGAGAAGAGTTTTCTTCATGAGTTTTCCCATCTAAATGATGATCCAAAATGAAAAATGGTATAAGGGACTTCATGGTAGATTTTTTTGCTACAGTCAAGATCTTGTGCATTTATAGGTATCGACATACATATATTTCAATTTTTGTTGTTTTTCGAGATTCAAGGACATGGTTATTCTATGGTGAATATTTCATTGGGAATTGAAATTTTGTTGAAGAATTTTATCTTAGGTGTGACAAGCTTGTATGTAGTCCTCATTTACGCCTTGAGCGAAAATTTCAAGCTACTGAGATGCGGGGTGCATAGAAGAGGCGGGACATGTAAAATTCTACAGGTATGAGGTCAAATGATATGTCCTTAATATTATATAATTTATATAGAAGTATTATCATAGGTATGAAAATGTGTTTGAGTCCAAAATTGCTAAGGGATATGAGTATGAGAGCTCAATAATGCGGTATGTCAAGCTACAGGACTAGAGAATGTATGTGAGCAAAAGTAGGTGTTTTCACAGTGATAAATGTTAGACAATACCATCTATGGTATGATTTTGTGCTTTTAATATGGTCTAACATGTATAGAAGTGAATATCTTCTTAAAATTATAAAAGTATGTCTAGTAGACTATGTTATGACTTGAAATGGTCATTTTTTCTCTAAAGTTGCAACCTATAGACATATAGGTGACGATTGATAATAGTCAAATTTCCTCTTGAAGGCTTAATAGTTTTTTTATTATTTCTCAAAAGTAGGTAAATTCAATTGATGGTGGTGAAGTTCTTACGTATGCTCATTAGTCATGTTTTTGTCAAAAGGATGGATGAAGACATCAAGAGGTCTAATGTGTTACTACAGTCTTTATGAGATGAAAAAAATTATGCTCATAGTTGTAAGAGAGTTTCCATGATAGGGGGAGTACATATTTTTATTTCTTGAAGGTACTCCATGTGATTTCATGTGCTAGAAATATATATTTCTTGACAAAGTTGAAACTAGGCATGGAAGCAAGTTGGTATTTTGTTGAAGTCCTTGTTTAAATGGTGTGAAAAGAAGTGGATCCACATGCATATAGTGTGTACGGTTCAAATTTGACATATTGTTGGACCTTTGTCATGTGTTATATGTGTTTTCATTGATCTCAAGTTAGATCAGTTAATATCAAGTTGCATTGATGCGAAAGGAGTGAATTGGTAAAGTGAGAAAATTGAAGAGATGAAGGTTGATTGGTAGTTTTAGATCATCGAGGCTCAAGATGAATAAGGATAAGTTATAAGGTACTTAGTCAATTTTTATGCATGCCATGAATAAAAAAAATATCCGCCAAAGTCTAGAGATAGCCGTTAAAGACTTGGAGTAGCTGCCAAAGTTTGTAGAAAGCCGCAGAGCTCTAAAATAAACTACAAATGGTAATTGAGTGCCACCGATAAAGGGATGAAGTTGCTGAAAAAAATAGAGGAAAACGATAAGACATAAAGTGTAAATAGTAAGGTTATAAATGTGAAGGAAGAGTTGTGGATGAAAAGTAAAATCCGTGGAAGTAAGGAAGTCGAAGCAAGTTGTGGATAAAGAGAAAAACACAAAGAACTAAAGAAGCCACTAAGGATGGAAGATAACCACGAGAAGACTACAAAATCTGCAAGTCAAAGAGAAAGAGTCATGGACATGAAACAATGCCACGTAAAGGTAGTAGATAAGAAAGAAAGCCAAAATACATTGGGAAAGATGTAAGAAGCATAGAAGAGTCACAAATAACTAAAAATATTTCGTGAAGGAAGAAATGTCACAGGACAAAGAAAAGAGATGCTATACAAAGAAGAAAGTCGAGAGGACTTAAAGAGAGCCACAAAATGATGGAATATGGACTAGCAAAGGATTGAAGGAAATTAAATTGATTCAAACATATACAAGTGAGATTTTGATCTCCAAAATTGATGATGATTTTATTTTCAAGGGATTGTGGCTAAGTATACAACTTGAAGAACAAAGAAATCCAATATTCTAGCTACCAACATTTAATGCATTTTGACTTTTTGGAAATGTAGTTACATTCTCTATGAGATCTTGAGCTTCAAGAAAAAATAAAATATTGGAGAAGGAAATGGCTTGCTCATCTAGGTCATGTTGCAAATGTGAAAAATATATTTGTGGTAAATGGCTAATAAATAGCTTCTGGAAATGCATGTAAAGTGGTGTAATCAAGTCGAATACAGAAGGAACAATATCTGGAGTTAGCTGCATGCATTTAATAGTCTGGATTCTCAAGCAACCAAGCAAGAAGGTGCATGACACAAACTTTGAAGTAAAGATTTGGGTCGATTCATGATACAATTTGAAATTGGAATCATTTGAGAGTGTTGCTCAAGTAAGAAAAGAAGTGTTCGAGATAAGGAAGAGTAGAAGAAGAGAGAATCCAATACAATCAACATAAGAAAAAGTGAAAAAAGAAAAGAGAGAGGAAAGAGGAGAGAATATCGATGAAGAAAATATTCATCAGATGAAAAGAGCATAAGGGAGACATATTTATTAAGAAGAAGGATTAAATTAGATGAGAAGAAGAGAGTGAAAAGGAGAACATACACAAGTACAGAAAGGTGATCATAATCTATTACAAAAGTAATTCTTATATCTAAATTATTAAAATGTATATCTAAACTAAGTATAAGTTATAGCTTAGCATATTAAGGGATTGGTGCTCCTTATGGGTTTGGTGCCTCACTAAATAAATATCTTGTGATACACAATATTCACTTGAGTTCTTTGTTGTATGTAATATTAGTAAAGGTGTAGGGGTTGGTGCCTCACTAAAAAATATTGTAGGATGCGTAGTATTCTTACAATTCCTTTTTTTGTGTAATATAAGCAACAATTTTTGTGGTATTTTCTCCCAAAAGGGTTTCCCATTGTAATATTTTTTTGTGTTATTTTGTATGATATATGTGTGATTGATTACTAATATTTTAAATACGCACATCATTAAAGGGTTTAAAATTAACGTTAAGTGGGAAATTATTAATATGTAATGATTCACCCCTCTCAAAGTGCTTGTGATATCTAACAATCGATATCAAAGTGAAATCCTTATAATAGAATCCTAACATCTTCAAGGAGATCCTCCTATCACAAGCATGCAGAAAATTAGGAACAAGGTGGTTTTTCACTGTCAATATCACCTATCTTCACCTGGAAAAAATATACATTCTAGACAATAAGGATGAAGACATATTTGATGTAACTTCATTTTGATATCTGGGAATACATTGAGAAAGGATATAACCCTCTAGCCACACCAATTACTACTTCCATGGATAAGGCAGATTATGAATGTAACTCAAGAACAATGAACATCATTCAATATCTCCCGACCGAGAAAGAGTTTGTGAATTTTATGCCTTTGGAAAAAAAAAATATGGACCAAACTACGATTATCTATAAAGGTGATAAAAAGGTCAATATAGAAAAGTTGTAGATGTGCAGAGCTTAGTTTGAAAATCTGAAGATGAAACTTGATGAGAGCATAGCGGCCTACATGCAAAGAATATATGAAGTAATAAATATTATCATAGGTATAAGAGAGAAAATAGAAGAATCTATCATAGTGCGAGAAGATTTTGAGATCTCGACTAAAAAGTATGATGCAAAGGTATCATCTATAGAGGAATCCAAATACATTAATACTCACATGATGGATGAACTACGAGCACTCTTTTCAAAGCATAAAAATGAGGACTTTTGGATCCAAAACATCCAAGAAATAAGTATCATTCAAGGTCAAGAAAGAAACCCAGTTAAAGAAAGCAAGAAGAAGAAGAATTGACTTTAGGAGATGAGTTAGATGATGAAATGATTGAAGCAATGTTCATAAGAAGGATAAAAAGAGGATCAGGTAAGTATAAAGGAAATCTCCCATTTAAGTGTTTTGCATGTGGACAAATAGGTCACTTTTCCAGAAAGTGTCCAAACAAGAATAAATATAATCAATATGAACATGAATAGGACATTCATAAACACAATAAGAGAGACTAGATATCCAAAGAAAAACATCAAAAAGGTTCTTCAAGAACAAAAGGAACTTTTATTCAAAGGAAGAATCAAGTGAATCTGAATCAAACAATCTTGGTATCTCTAAAAATGAAAATGATGAAGAACAATCAGAAAAATTGTTTATGGACATGGATAAAACTAAAGAAAACAACTCCAAAGGGACTAACAAACTTGATGTTGAAAACTCTGATGAAGAAGAAGTTGAAGTAAATATTGAAGTAAAATTAGTATGTTCCTTGAAGAATTGAAGTTATGTAGAAGAAAGAATCAGAAGTTGAGATGCACACTAAAGGATTATGAAGAACAAATCAGCATCTTTGAAGAAAGACAATCTAAAAGAGTAGAAGAAGAGGCTAATAAGATCAAAGAGTTGTAAACATAGCTACAAAATATTTTAAACTCCTACAAATCAAAGCATTATGAGTGCACAAATATGAACTCAAAACTAGAGAAACTGAAAGCTGATATGGAACAAATGAGAAACAAGCTAAAGATGTATGAAAAACTTGAAAAGGGCTCAAGTATTTTAACTGATATATTGAGTATCCAACATTGTGCTAATACCAAGTCTAGATTAGGCTTCAAAGAAGAGGGAAAAGTAAAGGAACATGCAAACGATGAAGAAAACAAGGCTACATCAACATATAACACCTCATCTATCACACACAAGAAGGTTATCAATGCCACAAAGAGAAGGACTTCTACTCTAAGAATTACATATGCTATGAGGTACACACATTATTTTTATGGATATTTTTATTCATGTAATCAGTTTGGACATAAATCCGCCAAGTGTAGGAAATTTTCTAAAGGCTATAAAAGAGAATTTGGCCCATCTTAAACCATATCAAACTATAAAGGCATCCAACAAAATTATCATAATAAAATTAGTGTGATGTTATCCAACAAATAAAATCCACCTAAGAAAAATAAATGGATATATGTTGCAAAGAAAGATGAGAACAAGAGAAAAGAGTCATGCTCAATTATATAGACAACATTTCATGTGTAAAATGAAGATAAAATATGGTACTTGGATAGTGGTTTCTCTAGCCATGTGACAGGTGAAAAATTAAATTCATTACTTTGTCTAATAATGCATCAAGTGTTGTAAGATTTGGTGATAAAAATTCAGAAAATATAGTTGGAAAGGGAACTCTGAGTCTGGATAATGGAAAAACCATCACAAAGAATGTCTTATATGTTGAAGGTCTTAAACACAATTTGCTAAGTGTGAGTCAAATGTGCAAGAGGGGATACAATGTAATATTCCATGACAAAGGTTGTGACATTATAAATGGAAAAACATGAAAGAAAGTAGCAAAGGCCAAGTGGAAAAAGAACAACATGTATGTTCTAAATGAGATAAACAAAGAGAAATGCTTCACAAGTAAGATAGATTACAGTTGGTGGCACAAAATATTGGGGCATGTGAGTTTTGAAAATATTATAAAGCTAAGTGCAAAATGTTGCATCAAACATATGCCAACCATTTTGAAACCCATGGATACACTATGCAAGGCCTGTTTACATGGAAAACAAACAAGGAGATCATTCAAATCAAAGTAATCTTATACAACCAGGGAACTAGAGTTGATTTATATAGACCTTTGCGAACTCACAAGAACTCGAAGGTATAAATGGTGAAGTATACTTTATACTTCTAATAGATGATTACACAAGAATGACATGGGTAGCGTGCTTGAAGAAAAATTTAGAAGCCTTAGATAGATTCAAGAAATTCAAGGCACTAGTGGAGAATGAGAAAAACAAGAAGATCAAATTCCTAAGATCAGATAGAGGTGGAGAATTATAGTCAAATGCATTCGATGAATTCTATGTAGAAAATGTAATTAGGAGACAATTCTCATCTGCTTAGACACCTCAAAAAATGGGGTTATTGAAAGGACAAACAATACTTTGTAGGAGATGGCAAGAACAATGTTAAATAAATACAAACTTTTAGATAGGTGTTGGAGTGAATCATTTTACAAGACTCCTTATGAATTGTGGAAGAAGATACCAAGCAATGTGATGCACATAAGATTCTTTAGTAGCAAATGTTATATCAAGAGAGATGAAGATAACTTGGGAAAATTTGACTCAATATGTGATGAAGGGATATTTCTTGGCTACTCAATGGTCATAACAACTTGCAGAGATGCTACAATAAATGGTTACAAAATATTGTTAAAATAACCAATGTGAATTTGGATGAAGCACATTACGCCAAATTCTACAGCCATCACAGATACAATCATGAGGAACAAGAAGATGATGATGAAATGGACAGTCCATGTGAAGAAGAAGATGAAGAGGAAGAAATGCTAGACACTAAGGAACCTTCTAGGAAAGTCAAGAAGGACCATCCTATAAATCAAATCATTGGTAACAAAGATGGTGAAATCCTCATAAGAAGGATAAAAGAGCAACAAAATAATGAAGACATAACACTCATGTCAATGATAGAACCCAAGAATTTTGTAGAAGCAAGCACAACTCAACATTGGGTAGATGCCATGAATGATGAGCAGATTAGATTGGAATGAATGAGATATGGGATCTGGTACCCATACTGTTGAACAAGAATATGATTGGAAAAACATGGGTATTCAGGAAAAAACTAAATGAGAAAGGAGAAGTGACAAGAAACAAGTCAAGGCTAGTGTGCAAAGGATACATGTAAATGGAAGGAATACTATTTGATGATATATTTGCACCACTGGCAAGAATGGAAGTAATAATATTGTTCATATCTTATGTGGCATATAATAATATTAGATTGTTTCATATGGATGTGAAGTCATCCTTCCTGAATAGTTTTATTAGTGAAGAGGTGTACATTAAACAACCTCGATGGATTTTCATTAATCGAAGATAAAGACAATGTGTTCAAGTTAAAGAAAGCATTATATGGATTAAAACAAGATCCCATATCTTGGTACAATAGATTGGATTCAAACCTCATTAAGTAAGGATTCAGAAAAGGTGTTGTGGACAATAATATCTACATCAAGGAAGGAGAACATCTTCTCATTCTCATAGTCTATGTAGATGACATAATATTTTGTGGAGACCATGATGAGATGACATATGAATTTGTTGACATGATTAAAGAAGAGTTTGATATGTCAATGCTTGGAGATATTTCATCCTTTCTAGGTTTATAGATTAGTCAAACAAATCATATTCATATTCTAGACTAAGTATATCAAATAGATGCTGAAAAGATTCAGAATGGAAGATGCCATGAATGATAAGCCAAATCAGATTACAATGAATGAGACATGAGAGCTAGTACCTAGACCATGGAACAAGAATATGATTGGAAAAACATGGGTATTCAGGAAAAAAACTAAATGAGAAAGGAAAAGTGACAAGAAACAAAGCAAGGCTAGTGGGCAAAGGATGCACATAAATGGAAGGAATATGATTTGATGATATATTTGTACCAGTGGCGAGAATGGAAGTAATAATATTGTTCCTATCTTATGTGGCATATAAAAATATTAGATTGTTCATATGGATGTGAAGTCATCCTTCCGAATAGTTCTCTTAATGAATAGGTATACATTAAACAAACTGATGGATTTTCATTAATCGAAGATAAAGACAATGTGTGTAAGTTAAAGAAAGCATTATATGGATTAAAACAAGCTCCCATATCTTGGTACAATAGATTGGATTCATACCTCATTAAGTAAGGATTCAAAAAGGTATTGTGGACAATAATATCTACATCAAGGAAGAAGGAGAACATCTTCTCATTCTCATAGTCTATGTAGATGACATAATATTTGGTGGAGACCATGATGAGATGACATATGATTTTTCTAACATGGTTAAAAAAGATTTTGATATGTTAATGCTTGGAAATATTTCATCCTTTTGGATTTATAGATTATTCAAATAGATCATATTCATATTTTGGACTAAGTATGTCAAGGAGATGCTGAAAAGATTAAGAATGGAAGAATGTAGCCCAATTAGTACACCAATGGAAGTAGGGTGCAAGTTGAGAAGAGGTGATGAATCACCAAAGGTAGAATTTTTATAGATTTATGATATGAATTCTACTTTACTCCACAACATCAAGACTTGATATCATGCGAGGTGGTAGGAATGGTTGGAATATTTAAACAAGATCAAGGGAAACACACCTTAAGGTGGTTAAGAGAATCTATAGATACCTCATGGGAACAATTGAATATTTTTATTAGATAAGGTAAAAATAGGGATCGACACCAGAGGCCTTACAAAAGGAGGAAAAAAAACCAACGAGCATGAAAGAAACAGAAAATTCCACAAAAGGAGTTAAACATGCTTAACTCTTATAATGAAGATCAAGACTTTAAACCAAAGAGAGTAAAACAGAGAAAAATAAAATTGTCCCTAAACCATCAAAACTACAGAAGTTCACCAAAATTCTACCAACAGTCCAGAAAACCCAGCTAATTTTTAGGAGATATTCACTACTACCAACATGACTACCTTTGATCTCAGTACCCTCATTGCCCTTGACATTTATGTCTTCCTCTAGCTCATCCTCGGAACTACTGATGCACAAATTGAAATTCCTCCTTTTAGTGCCTCCTCTATCCCTTCTAACCTATCACTTATCTTTTTGACTGATACTCCAACTCCAAAACCTTCTATTTGGATGTCACTTAGCAGAGATAATTTTCTTAGAATAATTAATGACATCCAACATAGTTTCCCTTTGACCAACATTGGTTTCCTCCATCTCTGAAGCACACCCTCTAAGTATTGAACCTTTCTACTCAAATCCTTGAAACCCTTAAAATTACCATCCCAATCCCTCTTTCTCGAGGTGCTCACTTCACCATGACCTTCCTCACTCTTCTCTTTACCAGAATCCTCCCCCATATTTTTACATTTCCCAGCCTTCATCTTAGTAAGGCATTCTGCAAGAGTGAGATCATCCTCTTCTACCTTATCTTTCAAAGAATAATTCATAATAGGTTTCCCATTTTCAAATAGTAGAAGCATGAGACCTTCATGTAAAGGAATCTCAGCCTTCTCCTACTAGAACACCATCAAAGAATTTTTAAAATACATAAACAAAAAGAAATGGATGCTCACCATGACCTTATGGTCAAGAACATATTCAGAAGGGACATATGGTGGGTATAGATTTTTTGGTATTTTCCTTCCAGAGTTATATACTTCATGATTTGAAGGAAAAAATCTCTCCATATTCCTAGGATACATGAACTAGCAATACCATCAGTAAAAAAAGATACCCTTTCCTTACCCATGAAGAACAACTCAATTTCATGCTCTCTGCAGGTTTTTTCCTTAAAATTTTTAAGCCTGTCCATTTTCATCTTCGTTGCAAGTGTTATGGTGGACTCGAAACCTTAATTTCCATACCTCCGACCTCAAAATTTCCATCTTTCCAAGATTTTCCAAAGTCATTTGATAGTGAGGGTCATGACCATGTAATTTGGCAATGAAATTATTGAAACCCCCAATATTAAGCTTGTTCCATAAATGCGATTAAAAGCTTCAATTTTACGGCTAGCAAGTTCAACCCGATTCTATCACCACCCATCTTCACAAAACAAAACTTCCCTATTTACTAACACTTCTCAAAATTAGACCCCCTTTCACACTAATAAAGCGAGGAATACAACTTATTAAGTTTTCATAGCCCCAGAAGCTCACTTGTGACAACATCATCAAACTTATTGCCCGCATTATCTCTAATAATGGTTTCATCAATGTCCATGGGTAAATCATCTCCTTTACACCAGATCTTGTAATCATTAATAATGGCTCAAGTAATTAGCAATCTTATCCACACATTTGTTCCCTTAACAAAAATTATGATAATAAGAAACCCTTACAAAATATTTTAAATTTTCCTTAACATCATTAAGGATATTTCTTAAGGGCCAATTAATGGAACCCTAATTATTAATGGCATTAATAATGATGAGAGAGTCACCTTCAACTGGATGTCCTTGAAGCCTTTTTCTTTTGCCAAAAAAAAACCCCAAAAGGAGAGCTCTATCTTCCACCATATTGTTTGTTTTTGACCTAACGGGCCAACATAAACAAATAACCAATCTCCTTCCTATTTCTTAAAATTCCCCTTCGCCTAACTAGACTCGGATTCCCTTTTGATGCTTCATCAAAATTTAAGTTAACAACATTTTCCACATGACTTATCCAATCTGGATTTATTTTTTGGTTTATGTAATTCCACTTTGGTCTAAGGGTGAACTTATCATGAAATTTCTAGTCTCTTTTTAAGAAGGATTTCTTTTCCTTGCCTTTCAAGAGTTTGATTTTTCTTTGATGGTAGCTAACATTTTTCTTGTAACTTTCAAGATAAGAGCTTTCGATCTGAAATATAAAATAATTCCCGGCCTTCTATAAGCCACAAAATAAATGAGGGAGGGAAATATTCTAGGCCCAGACCAAAATGGGAAAATAGAAGGGACTCTCCCATTGAAAATAACAATCCTCAATTGTCAAGGGCAAGAAACATTAGATATTAAACAGATATAAAATGGAAGAAAACACACTATGGGAGAAGGAGAAATGAAGGAGGAGATAGTTGACATTTTCCTCCTCCTTCCTATAAAGAGAACATCTATTGGGAAGATTCATTCCCCTTTTCTTGAGATTATCAACATTCAAAATTTTATTTTAGACAACCAGCTAGTAAAAGATATTAGCCTTTGGGATAATATCCTTCACCCAAAGATTACCCCAACAATTCTTGTGCATATCTGCCTTGAAATTTAACATGTAGGTAGATTTAATCAAGAAAAATCCTTAATCTTCCTCTTTCCATTTGATGGAATCCTCCTTGGTCTGGAACATGGGGATGTGGAAATCCCTTAATTTCTTGTTGAGATCTTGAAAGGGTTGGATGTCTCCATCAAAATCTAGAGGAGAATCAATGGTTTCCCATCTGATAGAATCCTCCTCGATCTAGAAGTCACGAATCCAAAATTTTCCTATCTCCTCGTATAAGCTGAGCAACCCTTTTCCAAATTTCCAAGTTAGCTAAGGGATAATCCTCGATCCAACTATCATAACAAAAATGATTCTAGAGCCTTTTCATATCTCCCACATAGTACCTTTTGTTAATATTTATTTGGAGGCCACAAAAGAGTTCCAAAAGGAAGATCCTCTATGAAGATTATCTTGATTAAAAAAGGATTCCATTTTATCTATATTCCGAAATAGTTCATCTTTATAATTTCAACCTAAAGACCTTTCTCTCTAGAAATCCTCCAACCCACTTTGGAAATTAAGAACTCATTCATAAGAGAAATATTTTTTAACCCCAAGCCCCCACAAAGCTTTGGTTTTGTGACTTTTCCCAAGCCACAAGATGGAATTTGAACTTCTCCATATATCCCATCAAAAGGAATATCTTCTAGATTTTCTCTAAGGATTCAATAATTTTACCAAGGAGCTTGAAAAGAGACATCACATAAATGGGAAAACTTTGAAGGAGCCTTGGAGCGAGTTGAATATTACCAGCTTGAGAAAGCAAGAGAACCTTCTAGGATGAGAGTTTACTATTGAATCTTTCCAACAGAGCATTCCAAACCATGATGTCAAACTTCTTTTGGATCAAGGGCATACCCAAATAAGAATCCAGAAAATGCTTAATCCTACACCCCAGGATGCGAGATAATCTATATTAAACCTGATTCTCCACATTAATGAAAAAACAACACTTTTATGGAAATTAACCATCTGTCCCAAAACCAATTCATAATCATTAAGAACCACCTTAAAATTGGAGGCTTCATGGATAGAGGCCTTCCCCATCATAAAGTTATCATCCACAAAATGATTGAGGTAGATAGAGGGAAGACCATTAGATATTTTAATACCCTAGATACATTTTGAAAACATAGTTTGTTGATGATTATACTCAAGGATTCAACCATTATGACATAAAGGAAAGGTGAAATAGGATCACCTTGTCTCAATCCTTTACCTTCTTGGAAGAAACTTTCGGTTTTCCATTAACCAAAACCGAGTAACTAGTAGTGGATATGTAGGTCATAATCATGTTTACCAGGAAGTTATTAAAACCAACCTTTAACAGGATATCTGGATGAAGGACCATGTTATCTTATCAAAGGATTTATGCATATCCAAATTAAGAAACATTGCTGATCTTCCAAAACTATCAATGGAATGTATGAATTCTTGAATCACAATAATGTTGTCTATAATTTTCCTTCCTAGAACAAAAGCCCATTGATTTCAAGAGATAAATTTTGGAAGAACCATTCTAATCCTCCCAGCTATGATTTTAATCAGAATTATATAGTTGGTGTTACATAGGATTATAGGTCTAAAATCCTTAACTTCCTTAGCACCAACAATTTTTGACAATCGGGCAAGGAAAGTGTTATTAATTTTCATCAAAAGATGACCATTGTTGAAAAAATATTGGACCATTTTAATGACCTCATGATCTATCACCTCCCATAATTTTTGAAAGAAAAAGGTAGGAAAACCATCCAGGCCCAGAGATTTATTTGGTTCCAAATCAAAGACTACAAAAAAATTTCCTCTCGAGGGATTCCTTAAGATATCTCTATTTTCAAGAGGGGTGATAACATTCAGGAAAATATCCAGGACTTTATTCTAAACCAGCTCCTCCATCCTTTGCCCCGATTAAAAATCTACTTGAAGTAATTTATTATAGTGGCATTGATATCCCTAATATCGAGTAGATCTCACCATTCTCACTTCTTATCTCATTAATCTTTAGGAAATTATCTCTATAAGTGGTAGATAAATGGAAGAATTTAGTATTCTATCACCCTCCTTAAGCCATTTTACCCTATATTTTTATCTCAATACACCTCTTCTTTAGCTAGGATCTCATGGTACTTAGAAAAGAGATTTTGTTCTTGATCCTTGAGAGCAGTGTTAAGACCATTGTTCTCCATAAGTTCCTCAATATTTCTTAAATCTTTGGCAATTCTACTTTTTCTTGGAAGATATTTCCAAAAGTCACCTTATTCTATCTTTTAAGGTTACTTTTGATATGCTTCAGTTTAAAACACAATCTGAAACTAGCAACCCCTAGAACCTGAATATTTCACCATTCTTGAATTCTATTAAAAATATTAGGGTGATCTAACCACATATTTTCAAATTTGAAAGGTCTATCTTTTTTAGTTGATTCATCCCCAAATCAAGAAGAATGTGATTATGATCTGATCCAATTCTAGGAAGATTTTTTAGAGAATAAATTTGATTGATCATACACAGATGACTCACCACAAATCTATCCAACCTAATCGACGAGATCAGTTCTGTCCTTTCATTAGCCCAAGTAAACTTAGAGCCCTCCAATTCTAAATCAAACAGACAATTACTAGCCAGGAAATCAGCTAAATCCTCCATACTTTCGAGTAAGAGATTAAGCCCCCTTTCTTTTCACCAGGGGAAAGGGGGTATTGAAATCACCTCCAATAATCCAATATTTATATTTAAATAGTTGTCTAAATCTCGAGAGATTTTTCCAGAACTTTTGTCTTTCACTAAGTTTATTGGGAACATAAATATTAGAAACATAGCATGATTTTTTAGAGATGATTTCTGTGAAACTCATAACCACATGACTAGGGGAAGAAAGGATCAGAATACCATGCATAATTCTAGGATCCAACATATTGAAAACACCTCTCGAATCCCCGAGGAGCTACACCTCCCAATAACTTTCTTTCAAATAAACCTACCCACCTCTTTAAATCTATCTATATTCATTTTGGTCTCTTGGAACATTAATATGTATGGTTTTTAACTCTAAGATCCTTAGCAATTCTGTGTTTACTAGGATTATTCAATCCCCTAATGTTCCAAGAGAGGAATATCATTTAACATTTCTTATTTTGAGGAAGCAACTTCCCCAAAGTGCTCTGAATACCAGCATCTACTTACCTACTAGAGTTAGTCTACCTTAATTCCTTATTACTTTTCCTAACCTTAAGAGCTGAGTCCTTACCAACATCAGCTCTAGAGTTACTATGAGTGACATGTTTAGGTTTTCTTACTAGAGTTTTAGGAGAGGCCTCTAAATCATATGTATCAACAACATAGTCTGTAAGAATTTCAAGAACATTAGAAATGGGTAGAATTTATTCTTTTCTCTGACAAAAGGAAATCTGACCAATAGAAGAAACCTCATCCAGTGAAGGTCTGTAGGCCACTTGCGAAGTAAAATAATTTCCTTTCGATTCTTGGCTAGCCCCTTCCTCTGTTTCTAGAACTACCTCTTTCAAGACTAGTTCTTCATTTTCATATTCATCTTCAAATTCATTGACATTTTCATTAAAACTGAAAACAACCAATTCTTTACACGGGGTATTAAGATAGATTGAGGGATCCATTTCATTAATATCCTCCTAGATGATAAGAGGATCCTTTGTTTCTACCAATCTTCCATTTTCCCAATCAACCTCCATTATTTTCCTCCTTATTAGTTTTCCTTTGAGGACCAACTATGGGATCAATTATTTTCTTATGAAGAGGACAATTTATACGATCATGACCCACCATATTACATTTTCTACAGGAAAAGGGACACGAGATCATAATCAAATCTATGTATCCAAACTCCCTCGGAAGTCAAGAGTTTTATATTACTCTCTAGAATAACATCTTGACCCATATTGACACAAAATCTGCATGAGTGAGTCTAGATTTATCCTTTGTGGACTGGATCTAGGGCTATCGATTACCCAATATTTTTCAATGCCAATATGGACTTCTAGCTCCCAAAAATCAAGGGTTAAACCTAGAAGACTGACCTAGATAGGGAACTCAAAAACATACATCACATAAGATTTAAAAGTCGATTCCTATTTCGAACAACCACAGAGATTTTCCAATAAACCAAGGACTCCAAAGCCATAATCTTTGCTACATGGTCTTTACTAGGAAAAGAGACTAAGAAAAAACCATTGGCATAAGCAAAAACTTCAACAGCTCCATTAGTCACCCAATGCCTCTTGGCCCATCCTCTAAAGTAGTCAATATTTGGTCTAGAGCCAAGGCATTTAGCAAAAAGAGCACCTTCCATGGAGGCTTTGGTTCTAGCCAAAATAATCTCAGGAACTTTAAGGGATAAGTTACCTTTCTCTTTAGATGGCTCCAGTCCCTCCAAAATCCCCTTGTCCAAGATTTTACCAACCAAACATTTTGCCCACGTGCTCGCAACCCCATCCTTATCCTTGTTTTCCTTGGGCTCAACAATCACGTGATCCTTGACCGAGTTTTAGAACCTATTCATCCTACTGCTCTGTTTGACCCACTTGGATATTCCAACTCATTTCATTTGTTTGAAATTCTAGAAAATCCCACTCTCTCTCCCACTCCCACTCTCACTCCATCATTCTATAATATTGTCCCGTAGCACATTTGAATATGGAATATGGTACTCAAAGAGAAATTATTTCAACATCAAATCACATATAGATGTTGATTGGGTAGGTATTGTTGATGACAGAAAGAGTTCAAGTGGTGGAGCATTCTTCCTTATAAATTTCTTAGTATCTTCGCTTAGTAAGAAAAAATCATCAGTGACTCTCTCAACATGTGAAGTAAAGTATATAGCTACCGTGATATGTTGCACTTAAGTTCTATGGATGAATCAGACATTGGAAGACTATAAGGTAAAATATGATAATCCAATTCCTTATTTTTATGACAAAAAAGTATAATAAGTGTTTCCAAGAACCCACTTTTCCACTAAAAATGAAGCATATACCTAGAAGATATCATTTCTTGAGGGAACAAGTGAATGACAAGAAGATCAGTTTAGAATATGTGAGCACTAAAGAGGAAATTACAGATATAATGACCAAGTTGCTACCAAGAGAAAAATTTGAACACCTAAGGAATGAACTGGGGCTCATTCCTAATCCCACCAACAACTAGAGTGTGTGCGGACAAGGAAAGCAAACATTCTCATGTAATATTAGCTCCTAAATAGTGATAAAGTAAGAGGGATATAATATATTAGCTCAAATTTATCAAAGCATGCATCAACTCAAGGGGAGAATTTCCACTGACACATTAAGACAAATGTATGATAAGCATAAGCCTTGGGGAGCTTCTTGAGGTAAGAACATGTTGTATCTAGCTTACCAAAATATTCAGTTTTATGTGGCATAGTTAGCCCTTTGTCATTTTTGTCAAAGGGGGAGAGAAACTGAAGTCAGAAAATAAGGCTGCACAAAGGGGAAAACTAGTATGTAACAAACAAAAAAGAAGAAGAAACCAAGTATGGAAATCAATTATGTAATATCCAAAAGGAAGAAGACATGATGTTACTAGAAACCAGGTATGGAAAACATTTTTCCATCAAAATTTGTAGGTTTCTGATGTGGTATAGGTTTGTTAAGTTTTTTCATCAATGAAAAAGGGGGAGATTGTTGGACCTTTGTCATGTGTTATATGTGTTTTCATTGATGTCAAGTTATATCAATTTATGTCAAAATACATTGATGGCAAAAGGAGGGAATTGGTAAAGTGATCAAACTAAATAGATAAAGATTGATTGCTAGTGTCAGCTCATAGAGGCTTAGGATGACTAAGTATAAGTGCTAACAAACTTAGTCAATGTTTGTGCATGCCATGTAAAAAATGAGATATCCACCAAATTATAGAGATAGCTATCGAAGACTTGGAGTAGCCTCCCTAGTCTGTAGAAATCCATGGAGCTCTAGAAGAAACCACGGAAGGTAATTGAGTGATGAGGATAAAGGGATGAAGTCAAAGAAATAAAATGGAGCCAAAGGACAAGCCACAAAGTATAAATAGTAAGGATTCGGATGTGAAGGAATATACGTGGAGGTTAAGGAAAATCCGTGAAAGTAAAGAAGTTAGAAGCAAGCCATGAGACAAAGAAAAAATCTGCAAAGAACTAAAGAAGCCACTAAGGATGGAAGATAGCTGTGGAATAATACAAAAGATATAAGTAAAAGAGAAAGAGTCATAGACACTGGAACAAAGAAGCGTAAAGCGAGAAGACAAGAAAGAAAACCGCAAGAGATTGGGAAATCCATGAGAAGTATAGAAGAGCCACGGATAACTAAAAATCCAACATGAAGGAAGAAATACTGCAAGATAAAGAAAAGAGCCACGATACAAAGAAGAAAGTTAGAGGAGCTAAAGAGAGACCAAAAATGATGGAATATGGACTAGAAAAGGATCGAAGGTAAACAAATTGATTCAAACATGTATAAGCGAGAGTTGGATTTCCAAAATTGATTAAAGTTTTATTGTCAGGAAATTGTAGCTAAGTATACGACTTGAAGAATGAAGAAAACCATTATTCTACTTGTCAAGCATTTTATACCTATTTAATTTTTGGAAATGCAGTTACATTCTCTATGAGATCCTAAACTTCAATGAAGAATAAAATATTGGAGAAGGAAATGGATTTCTCATCTGGGTAACGTTACGAATGTGGAAAATCTATTTATTTCAAATGACTAATAAATAGCTTCTAAAAATTCATGGAAAGTGGTGTAACCAAGCTGAATACATAAGGAATAATATCTAGAGTCAAGCTGCATGCATTTAATAGTCTAGATTCTTGGGTGAACAAGTAGAAATGTCAATGAAACACAACTCGAACTAAAGAGTTGGGTTGATTAATGATATAGTTTGAACTTGAAATCATTTGAGAGTGTTACTCAAGTAATAAAATAATTTTTCGTGCTAAGGAACAACAATAGAAGAGATAATACAATGAAATCAAGCTAAGAAATAGCGACAAAAGAAAAGAGAGAGGAAAGATGAGATCAGATTGATGAAGCAAAGATTCATCAGATGAAAAGAGCATAAGGATGAAAGATTGATTAAGTAGAAGGATTAAATAAAATGAGCATAAGAGAGTGAAAAGGAGAACACAAACATATACTGAGAAAGGTGAATATAATCTATTGAAAAATTATTTATTGTACCTTGATGATCAAAATGTATATGTAAACTAAGTCTAAGTTGTATCTTAACATATTAAGGGGTTGGTGCTCCTTGTGGGGTTGGTTTCTCACTAAAGATATCCCTTGTGATGCATAATATTCACTTGAGCCCTTTTTTGTGCTTAATATCAACAAAGGTGTAGGGGATGGTTCTTCGTGTGGGGTTGATGCCTCACTAAAAAAATCTTGTCGAGATGTGTAATATTGTTATAATTCCTTGCTTTATGTAATATAAGTAACTATTTTTATGGGTTTTTCTCTTGAAAGGGTTTTCATGGTTATATATGTGTTCGTGTTATTGTGAATGACATATGTGTGATTGAATACTCATATTTTAAAGCTGCACATCATTAAAGGGTTAAAAATTGGCATTAATTGGGAAAGTTTTAATCTACACTCGATTCACCCCCACCCCTCTCGGTGTTTGTGATCTCTCACAAGGGGAGCATGTGGTATTACTTTTAGGAGGTATTATAGATGTTTAAAATGAATTCAAGGTATGTTTTGAGTTTCTTATTCAAAAATAATCAAATTATGGTTAATGAATTCATTATTTAATCCAAAGAAGACTACAAGGACTAACAAAGAACTTTAGGATAGTGTTAAAGTATTTGACCTATCTCCAAGCCAAATAAACAAGGTAAGAAGCTTGAATCTTGTACTAACTAGTAGATTATGATGGTATTATCCTAGGTAGAGTGATGGATAGCTAAGCCATAGGATGTTTGGTGTTCTAGTTCTTGTCAAAGTTGGTTCCAAAGCTACTAAATGGTTATTTTGGGGATCTTAGTCCTAAAGGGGTAAGAAGATAAAGACATAGTAATGATAAGCCAAGTTAGTTCCTTGATAAGTTTAGATTGTCCAAAAATAAAGGAAATCATAGTATGATTTTTCCTCATTCATCATTTTTGCATGATTATGGAAGTGTATGCTCTAGGTACAAGTTTATTTAAATGGTTTTACATACGGGAAAAAATAGAGTGTGAGTGTAAAATGTCAAATCTTGCATGATTTAAAAAAATGATGGTCTATTATCCCAAATTAGAGGTATGATGATATTTTATTCATATTTTTTTGCATGCTGAAGATTTTTATATGTTGTTCCTATGGGGCATGGTGTTTCTATGATTAAAAATGGCCACAAATTAAGTTTTGAGTGAAATTTCAAAGTTTTTGAGCTAGAATGATACCTTTGGTTGATGTTTATAACCAAGAGGTGATCCTATGAAGCTAAGAAAGGTGAATAATGTATAGGTACATGTATTCCTTTTTCATTAATGTGAAAAGGGGAGAAGTTCAGGTGGTTTTCCATCAATGACAAGGGGGGAGATTATTGGCATGTTGTTGCATAGGTGTTGTCATTGATTAAAACCTCATTAATGAAAAATTGGATGATTGAGTGGATTCAGATAGTGTTGAGGATGATGATGACATGATTATTCAAATGTATTCATGACTGTATAGGTTTATTCAATGAGAAGGTCTTGTTCTTACAAGCCTATTCAGGTGACCTAGCTACCCTAGGTTATGGTGTATGGAGATTAGAGCTTCTTGGTTACTTGAGAAGCATGTTGACATGATGGATATCATAATTGGAGATTACTTGGGCTCTCATATGAGCTTCAGTGGTGGAGACATAGGTTGGTAACCATGTTTTAGGTATTCATTTAGACTAGGTATGGTTGTTATAATGCACGAGGTTGAGTGAAGAGATATATAAGCTTATAGATGTATATATGTAGTTAATTTATGATGTACTAGGTATGTTGTGACCTTTTCGAGTATTTTTATGATGTGTTATAGTGTTATTTAAGCTGAACCTACCCTTTACAAAGTGAAACCCTAAGGGATGACTATTGAAATGATATAGGATGGAGTTATGGAGATCTATTTGTGACATGATGATGACTTGAGATGTAATTGGGGTGTCTCATTGTCTTATGAGAAACATCTCAATTTTCAATTATGAGTATTTGGCATGTTATGTCAATTTTGGTGAAACAAGGTTAAAAACAAGGTCATTTCCAACTCGAATTGGGTCTTATGATGCTCACTGTAAAATGTGTGTTTTATATGGTATGTTGTGGCTTTCATATATGTTTATAAATTTAGTATATATTGTTACAAATAAATAATGATGTCATTTCATCACCAGGTTTTTATGAACGAATGTTAAGAAGGTAAACAACTCTTTATGTGTTTGAAACCCTATCTCAAAAGTAGTAGGAGAGATTTGATTCCTAAGTGACCATAATTTATTGATAGTACATGAATGATGATTTAATAATATAGAGGAATCCTCCATATTTTTAGAAATGTATGGTAGAGCTTATTGTGATGAGTGGACCCCACTCAAACAAGTCAGATTCTGAATAAGTTTAGTTTGGGACAAGGTTGAACAAAGGCGTTGCAAACTAAATTAACATTATATGATTTATGTGAGTTTTTATTTATTTCCATGATATATTTTAGGTCATGGTGATGTTGATAAATGGTCAAGTATGATTCATTTATGTTGACTAGTCAAAGGATAGTTTCAGAGATTGGTTTGGTTTAAGGCCTTTCAAATTAGAGTTAGAAGGATTTCCAATATGTTTTGGAAAATTAATTGAGATAAATTGCCAATGGTACAATTTTGGTGTCATGATGAGATTATTTGATGTGGTTTCTAGGTCTGTTTATGAGTAAAAAGGTTTCTTAATTTTCATGATAGAACTACTTTTGATGAAAGATTGAGTTAGTTAGTGCATTGAATGGATTATTTGATGCTTTATATAACCTATAATGAGAATATAGATGAATTTAAAATCCATTTATAGGTCTTGAAAGTGTCAGGAAGGGTGTTAACGAGCTGTATTTGTAAAACTAATTTTTGAGTAGCTTGATTTGGTGAAGGAAAACATTGATGTGGTTTGAACATATAATTTTTTCATGAGCTCTAACTTGATTATAATTTTTATATATGTTTTAGTATTTCCATTTAGTTTTCACGTTAAATATTTGAGTTTTTTTGGTGATCTCGAGGCTAAAAGGTGAAGACAAGGTGCTAGAAACATGTGTTTTGTAAAGGTAATGAGCCACTGAGCCCATTAAATGAAATAATCTGATTGGTTCATAAAAATTGTTACCATTTATGATATTTAAATTTAATTTTAAGCATTTGTGGTTATTTGTAGAGCTTGAATATAAATAGTTTTGGTGTTAGAGGATTTTTCTCATTCTAATGATGGGATTTTGAGGATTTTTGGTGAATGGATGAAGGGTTTTGGATAAGCCAACCTACTTGGGTCACTTGTGACTATTGTGATAAATTCTATGAGATGTTTTTAATTTATAATGGTTCAAATAAAGGAGGTAAACCTACATATTTTTAATTTTAACAAAGGAAATCTTATAAAAGCATATTTTTTTGTGTTTTTGTGAGCTAGTTGTGTGTTTGCAAGAAGTGTGACCTAGGTGTGAGATTTTTGAAGATGTTTGAGAATTATTTGAGAGGTTATAACATGTTTAATTATACTAAGTAATGATATCAAGCATGTTTTCAAGGGTTAGATGAATTGAGAAGTTAAGGAAGAGAAAATTTTTGAGATATTGAAGACCTACGGTTTGAACAAGGGTTCAAAAGAGTTGTGAGATGAATTTGTGATCTATTTCAGTTATGGGAGTAAAAATACATCATATATCTTCTTCATAATGTGGTTGAGTGGGTGTTTGATCATCTTGTGGAGTCATATCCTCCTTGTGGAGATGGTGCTTCATAAAACTAGGGGTTAGTTCTCCTTGTAGGGTTATAACTCTACTAAATTAGGGGTTGGTGCTCATTGTGGGGTTGGTTCCTTAATAAATTTGAAACATCTAAATATAAAGATTTTGTTTCAATGGTTTTTCTTCCCCTTGAGGGTTTCCTAGTTATATCTTGTCTCTTGTGTTTATTCTCTTGTTTATGGTTCATTGCATGTATGGTATTTGATAGTGTGCACACATTAATGGATGGTTAAGTGGTTTTGTGTTTTGAATAAGCAATCTAAAATCTGATTTAATTTTTGTAAGGATGAATTCATCCCCATCTTAGTCCATTTTTCTTCCAACAATTACGAGCTTGTTCATCTAGACTAAATAATCATTAATATCCATAAAAACATAAATATCCAAAAGGAATACACCTAAAATGATACCAAGGTTTAATCTATGTAAATATTATCATAAAAACAACATCACCAAAACAAGTAATAATGGTAACAATCATAAATTGGCACCATGTGACTCATATACAATCAGTCAAGTTAGGTTAACATATTTAAGATAAAGAGATGATAAAATAATATAAATATACATTCAAATCAATTAACCATTATGAAAATTATCCAAAATATAATTTGTGTAAATATTAGATCAATAATATCCATAAAATTATATCAAAACCAAATGGTAATGATAAGGGAAATAAATTGGCATCATATGCCTCATATATCATCATACCAAGCATGAGCTAGGAACAAATTATAATGTGACAACAGAAACATAATTATTCAAATCAATAGTCAAGATAATATCAGTTCAAATATCCCAATCATTAATATGACATAGAGTCAACATCATCGAAGGATGTGAAAATTAAGGGAAATATATCCCCCTCCCTTGAATATATAATTCTTCCTACAATTCATTGGAATGGGAAAGAACAAAAACCCTAACCATTATCATTCCCTCCCACACAATTGATATTTTAGTAGAATTTCCATTTGAAACCAAATTTGATTCAACATCATGTGTACTAAGGAATAAGAAACTATTAAGTAGGAAAATTGTAGCTATAAAACTAAAGTTTATCTACATCAATGATATCACAATTTCTCTATTAGGTTTTATACATTAACATAAGTATCACTCTTAAGAAAATTGTAGATGGAAAGTTCAAAGGATAATAATTGTTGTCAAATTTATTTTACATGTACAAACTTGTATGAAGCCACCCATGAACGTTCCATATACCATATGAGAAAGATAAATTTTCTATCTTGCGTGAAATTACACTTCAATTTTGTCTCCTTTCTTGAAAGAAAGGAAAACTACCACCACGACCCTCAAATGTCAACTATAATTTAGCATATTCCTTAAGAGGCCAACAATGTCAAGTCCAAGAAAAAAATACTAGATGATAAATTGATACCTATATTTAATAACAATGTCTACAATATTGTACAAAACACATCTAAGTTACGTAGAATAAGGTAATAGTATCTCCTATATCACCACAATTTAAATATTCACTATCTTTATCTTTGGGTTTCTATAGCTTGTTCCTTTACCCCTATATCATACACCACACCCAAATATTTTTATTTAGAGGCCCAATAAAGGATGTTAAAATTAGTAAAAACAAAGTCCCACCTTGCTAACCCAAATTCAAAACTTCCACATTATGAAACATTCCACCATCATTTATTGACGATAATTAATTGATTTCAAACCCAACATGGACCAATAAAATTTTAAATTAATCAAAAGATTTAATATTATAATCCATAATAAACTTGAATGAAATAAGTTGATTCAAAGTGTCTAAAGAGGTCCAAAAACTAGCAAAAACATTTACTAGGGTGACCCCCAAATATCTCTTAAGTAATCATAAAAATAACTTTCCCTTTCATTCTTTCCAAAGAGATCAAGAGAAAAAAAAGTACATTACTTCAAAATGGAAAGGAAGATTCAAATATTTCTCCATATCCTTAACATATGTTGCTTAAACTTGTCAATTAAACTAGGTCACGAATGAACCACTAAGTCCCAAGGGAGATTACTTCCCTTAAAACTAGAGGTATAAACTTGTTTTCAGCAAGGGAACACAAGTTTACAAGCCCGTTGAGCTATAAATAATATGGTTATGATGGTAAGAAATAAACTATCAAAAATAATGAATCACATTAAAACTATAAGGATGCATTACATGGCTAGAAGTAACACCCTTTTAAAAGGATACCATCATACATGGTAGGTGGAAGGATTAAGTATTTTCCAATTTTAGCGTGTTGAAATGTAGAGTCAAATCATTTATTTATTAACAAGGCATATGGTCTATCATGGAAATAAATTTTTACACATATTTTTTATGAGACCATAGTAATAAATGAAGGATCCATAATGCATACCAATGTGTATTTATGTTATATACATTATATATGTTTATAAGTTTGTTATATTAACATTAGACATGAGAAAAGTACTAATCATAATTACAACCAAAAATTAGTACGAAATCATGCTTGAAAGTTCATAAGGTAACACAAAATGTACATTTAAATTGGTTTAACCATTCATATCATGTCTTTTCTATATTTTAGGGGCATAAGAAAAACATTTTCCTTCCACCAAGGTGGTTTATTTATATATTATACTTTTGCACAAATACCAAAAGTTATTTAGACTATATATTTAGTTATTAGAAACAAGTTATAATTAACCTTAGAGATATAATTATTGTGATCTTCCAATAATTACATACCTTGTTTTTAGTATCCCATTTTTATGCCACTGTCTACTTGTTAGGAATATCTATGTTGTAGTGTGAACATAGAATATTATGTGAGTGATTATATTATCTAGGATAATATAATGTGTTGTAATAATTAATTACATTATTTTAAATGTAATTATGAGTGGGTGAGTAAATATTCTTATGCGTTGTTGAGTAAACAACTCATTAAAAATATTAGTTTTGTGAGAAAACAAAATCTCACGTAAAATAACATGGAGTTGTGTGTGGAGATATTTATGGAGATTATCTCTCCTTAAATATAGGAACTACCTCTCCTATATATATGGGTGTAATACTTCCTTTGTAATAGAAAGAATGAAGAGTAATATTTTGAATTTAATTTATGAAATTATGATATAGTATTTTCATTTGGTACCAGAGTAGGTCTGATGCGGGAAATTTCAATGTTTTCATGATCAAATCCGTCTCAACTAATAGCTTCTATATTTTGTTTCTAGATTTGGGTTTTTCTATAATTTTGTACGCAAAACCAAGTGTTTTTCAGGAAACAACAAAAGAAATTTCAAAATAAATTAGTTTGTATTTTTGAATAAATATAGATTTAACTATGCAGCTATCAAATTCAGCATATCAATTTTTCTACTGAAAGTTTTCTCCAATTTCCAATAATGTTGAATTGTTAATACAGAGTCTTGGCTTGCTTGGAGGTTCAAAGGTATTCTATATAAATTTTAAAGTACCTGATTCAATTATGTATTCTATATATTAGAAGGAGTAATCTCCACATTACTTGATCAGAGTAATTATGAAGAATATGAAGAAGTAATGTATGTACAAAATAAAGCAAGTACTTCATCTAAGAAAGGAAATTTCAAACCAAAAAATTTCCATTTTAAAGGTAAAATGAAATTCTATTACTGTAATGAATCGGGACATGTATCCTTGAATAAAAAGAGGGAAAAATATCTACTTGATGACAAAATAGATCAAAAATATCTTTTGGTTGAAGAAGAAACTGATTGGGATGAATACTCTAAAGATGAGGAACTTTCTTGTCCTAGTGATGAGGAATTCTTATGGTAAATAGTTCACTTTTTGGAGGAAGGAGGAATTTTAGGGTCTCTCGTCAGTCACCAATGACGGGGTCACATATAATAATGGTGGTACATTTTAATAATATTTTCAGTTGTTTGCTTTGAGTGGCATGTGCAGAAATAAAACATGTTCCTTGTCAAAGATTGAAAAGAGAAGGATGTACCTTTTAGATGTTGAGAACATTTGTTTATAGGAGGGAAGCTTCTACATATGATCCTTTGACTATCGTGTAGTCCTCTGATTTTCATACTTCATTAGAATACAATCAGCCGGTGAATAGATTCACTGAAGAGGTGATCATGTGCAACAAGATCCGGGACAGCAAGATCCAAAGAAGAATCGTAGAACTCTTTCATACTCATGTTTTCAGGTGCTCTTGCCCCATGTTCACACTAAGGGGGTGAATGTTAGGAATATCTATGTTGTAGTGTGAACATAGAATATTATGTGAGTGATTATATTATCTAGGATAATATAATATGTGTTGTAATAATTAATTACATTATTGTAAATGTAATTATGAGTGGGTGAGTAAATTTTTATGAGTTTTGAGTGAACAACTCATTAACAATATTAGTTTTGTGAGAAAAAAAATCTCACGTAAAATAACATGGAGTTGTTTTAGGAGTTGTGTGTGGAGATATTTATGGATATTATCTCTCCTTAAATATAGGAACTACCTCTCCTATATATATGGGTGTAATACTTCCTTTGTAATAGCAAGAATGAAGAGTAATATTTCAAATTTAATTTATGCAATTTTTATATAGTATTTTCAACTAACACCAATGTTGGTATGATATCTTGCCTCACCATGTGAATGACTAAATAACCATTTTTCTTCTAGAGAGCTAGAAGAAAAAGGATGAAAGGATAATTTGCATTTTTTTAACATAATCATTGTTTCTCCTTTTGAAAATAATGTCTGAGTGAGGAGTAAAATTCATAATGCTCACATTTAAAAACTAAGTATCGAAATTCAATTTTTTTACTAAAGTTCATATAGATTCATGTTTATTACTTTCAGAATTTAACTTCTATTGTAAGCACAATGGAATGAAGGGGATAAATAAGTCCTGTAAAAATTTAAACAATTTCATATTTACTTGTTTAAACCATAAACCATTCAACCATTAATGTGTTCACAACATCATATAAGATTCATTCAAAAATCATGATGATGAAGAGAGAAAACACCATAACACAATATATACGTGGGAAACCCTCAAGAGAAAGAAGAGAAAATATTTTTTTTTGATATTACACACAACAAAGACTCAAGTGAATATTACACATCCATAGATATTTCTTTAGTGAGGTAACAACCCCATAAGTAACACAAACCACTAAACCCATGTTGATATTACTCAAAAAAGATAATTCAATGAATGTGACTCATCACACAAGATTTTGATAAGAATATCACTAAATATATACTACAAAAACTTATTTAATGGTAATCAAAATATTCAGCTCCAAACTCATTCAGACCCTTGCTCAAACTATGATTCACCTTGCTCAGATATCTCTCAATTTCTTCACTTATATTGGTTTAAAACCCTTGCACATATACCATATAAAATTATTCAACCTATGACACACTCTCTCAAATCTCAAATCATTCCTTCAAACCTATTACACTCTCACACATGGGTCACACTTTTTCCCTCTCAATAAACTAGTTCAATTTTGAATTCAAATTTAACTTTTATACACTTATCTTCATTAAAAAAAAGGTAGGTTAGTCCTTCATGAATAATTCGACCAAAAAAATATAAAAACATCCCAATATATTCATTGCAACATTCACATTGGACCCATATAGGAAGGTCATGCCCAAAACCATTAAACATGCACAAAAGTATCTCAAAACCCTATGACTAGGATGAGAAAAACAAAATTATGAAGGATCGAGAGCCGAACACATTCACAAGACAATAATATTCTTCACACTATATTATTTCTGCTAATACAATGGCTAATATATAGCCATGAAGGTAGGCACAACAACCTCCTACAAAGTAGGGAACAAATTACCCATTGCTAACAATCTCCTAACAAATATTTCTCTCTACGTGAGTTGTTGAAACAACTCGTAACAATATTATTTTCTACCAACTTAATGGAGCACTAATATATTTATTTCATAAAATTCCCCCCCTTAGTGTGAACATGGGGAAAACTTGCCTTTGTACTTGCACCTTCTCATGATCTGGTGGTTTTCACATGATGATCATAAACCTTAGGGATGGTTTTGCAAACGATTGACCAAAAACCAAGAATGGTGGTTTTGCGGTTGGTTTACCACAAACCACAAGGTGATTTTGTGAATGGATTACCAACAACTAAGAATGGTTGTTTTGCTATTAGTTTACCAAAAACCACAAATGAAGGTTTTGAAGTGGTTTATCTACAACCACATCATGATATGCCAAGTACCATTCTCAGCCCTCATCACATCTCACTTTGCACGGGAATAACATAGGAAAGTATGTTGAAATGTGTTACGCGTACATGCATAGAAAAAGATAATAGAATGGAAATGGAACATTGGATCATGTTTCCCCCTCAATGTGAAATTTCCACTTATTCAAAACAAGAACACTACAAACTAAAGAAAACACACAACTGAAAAAAATGCCACCAAATCATTAGTGCGGCCCCATCGTTAGAAAGCGACGAGAGGTTGTTGAATGAACTCCAATCTCCATTTGCCTCCATCCTCTATTATCATGGTGCTAGCTCAACAAATTTATCTTTTGAGGATCAATGGTTATCAGGATGTCAGGTAACACTGAAAATGTGTCCCTAAGGCATTTTTTTTAAAAAAAAATTGTACAATATTTTACAAGGATCCCTTTTGATGACTGGATAAATTTTATATAAAGACTAACCCGACATAACAATAATTTAACTCAATTTAATTGAATAGATAATATGATATTTAGATGAACATAAAATATGAAAACTTTGACAACTTAACCTCTACCTTTATTTTCATGACTCTTTTTACAATATATTGACATTCTTTTAACAATATTACATTTGACTTATTAAAAACAACACAATGAATCTACTAACTATTCGACTTTATTTTATGACACAAAAGACATAAAATAATAGCTTTAACTAATTTACATTTACAACACTATAAACAAAGATGATACAAATGATAAACTTACCAAATTAGAGATCACACATTATCAATTGTAAAAATGACACGATATTGAAAATAGGGAACCTACACCTAAAACAATATTCAACTAATATAGATTTCAACCCTAATATCACTTATGGACAAAACTAAAGAATTAATGATCAACTGAAATGATTTGAGAGGAAAATATACAACATAAGACATGACTCATATAAAATATAAAAGTCTAGTTATCCTTGATTCTTGAAAAGACTTTCCTCAAATTTGTTGTATACGTACTAAGATAGACACAAATATAACTTTGATGCACTCTAATGTACTTATGAACAAACAGGAACTATCAAATCTAAAGACCACTATTAATAATACCAATGTTATCTAACCTTTCTTTTGCATATGCGTGTATGGAAAGAAGAGTGTCTAGATTTTTCTAGCCATTCCAAGAAAACCTCTAATAACAACACCAACGAGGGATTGAGAATTTATCATTTCGCAATTAATCATTCCACATTTCTGGTAATATTATTAAAGAAAATAGAGATCCAATGTGCAGGTACCACCTAAATCTGATTCTAAACTTGTGCAATAATGTTTCCTTTAAATAAAAAATTGAACACTATGAGGTTGAGTCTTAGTGCAAGTTGAAGATAGTGCTTGTTATATAGACCATATGTAATAGAAGACCATGGATGATCATGTGAAATTGAATATGTTTCAATGTGAATTAGAATGAATTTTCACGAATGTGGATTGACCCTCCCTTATAGATGCATATGTTGACCAAACATTTGTATTGCTCCTCAAACTATTCGATTTGAAGCAGATTTTGTAAGTTGGGTTAGTCTTTGAGTTGAGAGAATGTGCATAAATGAATAACATTGAACACCTCACTCATGTGAATCTACAATATTGTAAAAAAATGGGAAGTGCATACAATGATCTGTTGGGTGTTCTGGTGGTTGCACCGATATACATAAATGACAAACTTGACAAATTGAACGTTAATATGTGGTGATCTCAAAAACTATGCAAACTTCATAAAAAAATCTCATGAATCCATGTGAACATCTTGATCAAAAATTTCTTTAAAATACTCTCATGTTGGAATAAATTTTCTCTAATACCAACTTTGAAAAATCAAAGATCCAAACACATTCACAAGACAATAATATTCTTCACAATGTATTATTTATACTAATACAATGGCTAATATATAGCCACAGAGGTAGGCACAACAACCTAATTCAAAGTTGGGAACAAATTACCTGTTGCTAAAAATATCCTAAAAATATTTTTCTCTACATGAGTTGTTGAAACAACTCGTAACAATATTATTTTCTACCAACTTAATGGAGCACTAATATATTGATTTCTTAAGACAAAGATCTCAAAACCATGATTATTAAAGATATAAAACTCATCACACATGTGTAATATAACATAACAACATCATTTATGGTCATTAATTATATTTTTCTAAACAAATATATCATAACACAAGCTAAAAGGATCATATCCTTTACCAAACAACTACTTCTAACACCCTATCTTCATTTTTGGGCCTCAAGACCACCAAAAACAACTAAAATATGACATGAAACCACTTAATGGAATCCTCGAACCTGTAAGACACATACATGTATTTTAGATCTCATGAAACATCCACATGTGAAAACCACACCAACTTTCCTCTTCACTAAATCAAGTTGCTCGTAAAACCATTTTTTTCAAAATCAACTAGTTTGTACCCTTCCTACCACTTCCAAGACCTCAAAATTCCTTACCTAGAACCAAATTCATCCTTCTTCCTTATCCATCTAATATAAATATTCAACTAATCCATCTCATGCCTCATTCACTTCATTCTTTCATTCTAAGAAACCTTGTCCCCGAAAACAAGAAATCCTTCTTCTTCACAAACCGATATGGACGACAAATAAAAACTCGTCATCAAGAGATGAATATTATACAAAATAAAATCCCTTTTGATAATATTTCTTGAACAAATTGTATTTAATTCCAAATCAAAGTGGATTTCCTTCAACCGAGACCATCTCTCAAAACTTCTTGAAAAATTGCCCAAAACCGCATTTTGATGAGTCTTCATAAATAAGGGACACTTTTCCATTTAGAATCATCATCGCAATCTAAAAATATCATGGAAATTAAGAAAAACTACCATTATAACAACAATGTCAATTTATTTTGCAACTCCTTTAGACAACCTCATCTCAAACTAAAGTTATTTAGAAATTTTCCCGTTTGAGTGGGTTACACTCATCACCACATCCTCTACCATACCTTTATGGAAACCTAAAGGAGTCATATACATCATTAAATAATCATACTATCATATAAAATCAATTAAAGAAAATTATGAGAAATATATCTTCTATTACTTTTAAGCTAGGGTTGAAAACACACAAAACTTGTTTACTTGTTTAAAATTCATTCATAAAAATTTGACAATTAAATTCCCTCATTCTTATTTTTAAACCTTCTTTATTCAATGTATAAAAATCCCTGAAATCCACAAGGTTCCATGCAAAGTAAACAATTTAGGGTGAGCATCGAAGGTGCAATTTTAGATGGAAGTCACCTTTTATTTGACCCTATTTCACAAAAATAACTTATCTTACAAAATAATCTTTATAATGACTCCAAATTTTTATCAAACCTCATTACATTATCTCCAATAATATGTATAACTCAAATAGTTCTCTATCTTCTCATACAATGTCATTTTCATGACTAGCCCTTAGGATTTTACATGGTTTAGGCTAGGGTCAAATTAAATAACACTATAAATCATCTTAAAAATTCTCCAAAATGTCCTAAAAATATTATTACATCATGAAACACTTACCTACATGCATGCAATATCTCACTTAACTCAACAACTCAACTTCATGCCTATAAGCACCTAGACCTAGTCTAGATGAGCAACTAAATCTTGGTCTTCAACCTGTACTTGAACCTTGAAACTCATGTGATTTCCTAAACATTATGGGAAAATTATCTCCATGGTACTACCATACACCTCAAGCCATCAAGAAACTCAAAGCGTTATGTTTTGTCACCTAGACTAGTTAGGTCATTTGTGACAAGGCTTGTTAGACCGAGCCATTCTTACTAAAACACCTCATGCCATCATGAAACTATATAAAACTCCATGTCACCATCATATTTATCATCCTCCGACTCTAATCCATCATCCTCTTGTTCCTTAATGGGGTTTTACATCAATAACAACACCTAGAACACAACATGTCAATAATCTCCCCCTTTTTCATTGATGGAAAACACTTGAACTTCTCACCCTTTTTATATTAATGAAAAATATTGTTTGTAATGTCATGATCTTCATCTTTCTCAGCTTCTTCAGAACATAATTTGGTTATAAACATCAACCAAGGTCTTCATTTTTGGTCACAAACTACTAATTTCTCACAAATTTCTTACTTTGACCTCTTTCAAGGAATTTAATATAGTACTCCCCTAGGAAAGAGCATACATAGGACCTATATACACCAAAAATCCTGAAAGTAACATCATTTTACCTCCTTCTTGAGTGAAAATATCATCAAACCACCATACAAGTATGCAAAACATGACATTTTACACTAAAACTCTATTTTTCCTTATTTCTACATTATGGAAACAGTGTATCAAACCTAAAACTGATGCATGATACTCTCATACATGCCAAAAATGATGACTGAGTGCCAAAAATACACCACTTACCTCTTGCTTGTCCTTTCTTTACTTTTCAAGGCTCAAACTTGACTTGTCTCTAGCATATCTTGTCTTTGTATCATTTTGAGGATCTGAAATCCATTAATCGAATTTTTAGTACCATTTAAACCAAATTCCGCATAATCTAAAAGCACACATGTTTCATGAATAAACTACTTATGACTCCCCCTTGACACATACCATCATAATCTAGTATAAAAACACAAAAAATTACTTCTTACCTTGATTTATTCCCTTGGATAGATGTCAACCACTTCAACTCTGGCCTAAATCACTATTTCAGATCATTCATAGCCTCCTTTGGATAAAATTATGTAAATGAACTCAAAAACTTACTACCTTTGAAGATACCTTACAAGCACCTGCAATTTTCCTTCTTAGTACATGTAGTCATCATGGATAACCTAATTCATTTTCTTCATAATTTAACTAACACCCTCTACCTTGAAAAAACTCCTTTAGACATGTATCACTTTGTTTTTGCTTCTCAAGCATGTTATCTCACTCTTCTTGGACAACTAACCAATATCCCAAACTATCATAATTGTAAACATGATTTAGCCTTCCAAACACCTTTGTACACCAAAAAAATTACAAAAGAGTCTCCCCTATCTTGGAGAAACTTTACTGACCTATATCATCATATATTAGAGAAAAATGACTATCTAAAGTCATGATCACATAACCATTATCTTCTTCTTGCAATTATACTAGCACCTCATTACACATATATATCAGTGTTCTTGAGATGGAGACAACTTAAAATTCTTCTCAACATGTGTTATTATAGAACACCACCAATCCTTCTAATCAAGACAAATCACCTAACTTTTGATACCTAAAGTGATTTCAATCATCAAGGAAATACCTTAGTAAATTCCACGCACGCCATCGTTATGCTTTCCTTCGATCTTCATGGTAACTAAAATCTCATGAAGAAGACATTATATGTTTGGTAAAGGGTCAACAATAGCTCCCTTTGTCTCAATATACTCATACCAACCTATAGGTGACCTTTTTCTTGCCAATATTGTCCATTCAACATTTTATACATTAGGATATGGCTCAAACTCATCTCTTTATAGACTTGATAATGATTTCAAGGTGTTTTTCTTCAATCTCATACTTATTCATACCCCATATTTACTAAAGAAAAATGATTTATCCTTCTTAATAAATCTTTTTACTCCAATACTAAACTCAAAACTATAGATAACTTTATCATTCGTTGAACACACTCTTACTTATTTATATAAATGATTCAAAAGTTACCTTCTTCAAAGACCTCTCACATATATGAGAACCCTTTGATGTTTCTCCATCATCATTAAAGAGTCAAAAATACATTTATGAATCTACACATTTCATGATCAAATCTATAGCCCTTCATTTTAGACCTCTGAGCACATTGTAGCATCATATTTTACCTTTTTCCTCATCATCTTTGATACAGTGATATAAGTTTCATTGGTTGACACCGATTATAAAATTTATCGGATCGATGTAATATCACCAAAAAAACTTCGATTTTCAAAATTGCATGTTAGAGCCACAATCCCACTTTTTCTTCTTCAATCATGTTATACAAGCTACTAACCATGTCCGAACTCTTTTCAGATCATAAATGTTGACTCATAAAATATTTTTTCAAACTAAGACTCATTTTGAATATCCATTTTATTATTTATCCTTTCAGTATACAAATTCAAAACATCTTTCTTCACAAATATTTTTAGAAACCTCTATCTCGAGTTTGATAATTAGGTATTTACATGTTAAATACAGTTTCACTCTAGACTATCATATTTTCCAATTGACCAAAATCTTATCATGGTTTGATTCCCTTTGATTCTTGATGTAGATCAATTTTTTATACTTTATTCAGAGACTTGATCTTCAAATACATTGTTTAATAACTCAAATATTAAACCCTCAATAAATGCAAGTAAGGTTTGTCATAGAGACCAAAAACTAAAACTAGCTATAAAATTTTTCAAACATAATTTCAAGGCATCAAATTTTTGCAACGGACTGCTATAATCAATTTCAAGTTTTCTTCTTAACAGTGAGGAACCACCATTCTTAAATATTTGAATTTTGACTCCTATCTTTCCCAACCTTGTTCCTTATGTTTCTTGATGAGATGATCCCTCGAGAGGCTTTGAATCACACCATAAAATTTCTACCAAAAATGACACTTTTTTATTTTGTTATCATGACATGACATACTTCATGATAATGGAAATTCATTAGAGAAATCACTTCAAGCTTGAAATAGATATGCATAATGTCATACTTCCATTTTAGTAGGGTATGTCTTGGATTCCATCAATTAGCTCGATTAATGTATCATTTTCCTTTTCTATCTTAATGAAATATGAATGATCAAGAACATATATTCCAAAGATACATTTTTGGAAATTCTTAAATTTTCTATTTTAGAAGTTTTCATGGAAAGACGTCAATGTTTATTTTTGCAAGTTTTTAGTAGCTTTTGTAGTTTGCATTATTTAGGGTCTTCGTAGCATTTTTGGGTTTAGCAAAATTTTTAGCAGGTATTTACCAATTAGAACCGTAAGCTAACCTCATGCTTCACTCAAAAATCCACATACCAGTGGATGAAAGTCTTGCATATGTTCAACATAGCTACAATCGAGCTCTTCATAGCTCTACGAGACATCTTGTTTCACCTATGTCTGAATTTCAGCCATTGGCTCACATTGATGTAGCATTTCCTTAGATTTTAAAGGAAATACAAATAATGTAGAAAAAATATTCCAAAGATATATTTTGGGAAAGTATTATAAATTTCTATTTTGACAATTTTTCAAGGAAAGTCTATTATTCACATTTTTTAGAAGATTTTGGTTTTTGCATTTTGAAGGTCTTAGGAGAATTTTTGGACTTAGCAAAACGTGTAAAGATAGTTAACATTCAAATCCATAATATAAATTTTTGCTTCATTACAAACATCCATGTTCATAGGATAAAAGTCTTTCGGATGATAAACATAGCTATAACTGTGCTCTTCATAGCTCTACATGACAACCCAATTCAAGTATATCCTAGATTCCAACCATTAGATCCCATTCAAGAAGAATTTACTTTTTATTATTAAAGAAAGAAAAATGATCCAAAACAATGCTTATAAAGATCTATTTTTTTAAATTCTTAAAATTACTATTTTTTTCTTTTTTAGGGAAAGTCGTGAATGCCCATTTCTAGTAGTTTTTATAAGTGTTTGTATTTTGCATATTTAGGGTCTTTGGAGCATTTTTGGGCTTAGAAAATTTTTGGTGATGATATTTATTAATTGGAGCTGCAATATAACTTCATGCTTCACTCCAAAATCCATGTACATGGGATGAAAGTCTTACATATGTCTAACATAGCTGCAACCAAGCTCTTCATAGCTTTATGGGACAACCGATTTCAAGTATATCTTGGATTCCACCCACGGGTTTGCATTGGTGCAGCATTTCTCTTTGCTTCTTAAGGAAATATGAATGATTTAAAATAGGGATTATAAAGATCTATTTTTGGAAAGTATTTAAATTTCTATTTTTGGAACTTTTCAAAGAAAGTTTTGAAAGTCTATTTCTGGCATTTTTTAACAACTTTTCTATTTTACACTTTTTAGAGTCTTTAGAGCATTTTTAGCAAAATTTTGGGCAGGATATTTATCAACCGGAGATAATTATGTTCTTCGCCCCAAACCTATGCGTACATGGGATGAAATTCTTATATGTCTAACATAGATACAATTGATCTTTTCGTATCTTTACAGAAATGTCCCATTTCTAGTATGTCTTGAATTCTAACCATGGCTCACTTTGATATAGCATTTTCCTTTTTTTTATGGAAATAAGAATTACCTAGTATAGGAATTATAAACATCTATTTTTGGAATGTCTTAAAATTTCCATTTTTGGTAGTTTTCAGGAAAGCTTTGAAATTCTATTTATGGTTGTTTTTAGTAGTTTTGGTATTTTCTATTTTTGAGGGTCATCGGGACATTTTTAGGATTAGAAAATTTTTGGGCGGGTTATTTATCAATCGGAGCCACAAAGATAACTTTGTGCTTCACTCCAAAAATCTAGTTACATGAGTTAAACATTTTTAATATGTCCATCATAGCTACAATCGAGCTCTTCATAACTCTATAGAGACAACCCATTTTATGTATACCATAGATTCAAACCATTAACTCCTACTGATGTAGCATTTCCATTTTCTTTATTAGGAAAAAATGATCAAGAACATTGCTTCTAAAGATGTAGTTTTGAAAAGTCTTAAAATTTCTATTTTTGGAAATTTTCAAGGAAATACCTCAATGTTTATTTCTAGAAGTTTTTAACAACTTTTGTATTTTGCTTTTTTTAGGGTATTTCGAGAATTTTTGGCTTCAAAAAATTTTGGGCTGAATATTTTTTCAAGTTGAGCCACAATTTTATTTCATGTTTCACTCTAAACATCCATGTACATGGGACAATTTTTTTGTACATGTGTAACATAGCTACAACCTGAGCTCTTCATAGATCTATAGAACCTAACCCATTTCACTTATATCTTGGATTCTAGCCATTGGCTCCCATTGATGTAGTGTTTCCCTTTTCATATTTAGGAAATATGAATGATCCAAAATAGGGACTTCCAATAATTTATTTTGGAATGTCTTAAAATTTATATTTTTGGTAGTTTTTAGGGAAAGTCTTGAAAGTCTATTACTCACTATTTTTATGATTTTTTTTTTTCATTTTTATTGCCTTTGGTGCATTTTTGGTCCGAGAAAGATTTTCACAAGAATATGGAATGAAAGTCTTGCATGTGTCCAAAATTACAACTGAGTTCTTGGATGTCATCTCAAATTTTTCTAAGCCCAAAATGCTTAGAACATAACCCATTTCAAGTATGTCTTGGATTCCAGCCATTGACTCCCATTGATGTAGTATTTTCTTTACTTTTTAAGGAAAGATGAATGATCCAAAACAAGGGTTCTAGAGATATATTTTTGGAAATTCTTGAGATTTCTATTTTTGGCAGTTTTTAGGAAATTCCTGAAAGTCTATTTCTAGCATTTTTAGCAACTTTTGTATTTTGTATTTTTGAGGGTCTTTAGATCATTTTTAGGCTTCGCAAAATTCTCGGGCAAAGGATATTTATCAACCGAAGCCACCATCTAGCTTCATGCTCTACTCCAAACATCTATATACATAGGATGAAATTCTTGCATATGTTCAATATAGCTACTACCAACCTCTTCATAGCTCTACGAGACATAGCTCATTTCAGGTATGTCTTGGATTTCGACCATTGGCTCATATTGATGCAAAATTTCACTTTTCTTATTAAGGAAAGAGAAATGATATAGAACATGGATTCAAAAGATATATTTTTGAAAGTATTTAAATTTTTATTTTTAACAATTTTTAGGGAAAATCGTGAATGTCTTTTTCTATTTGTTTTTAGCATTTTTTATATTTTACAATTTGTAGGGTCTTCAGAGCATTTTTAGGCTTATAAAAATATTGGGAAGGTTATTTATTGATTGAGACCACAATATAACTTCGTAATTCACTCCAAACATCCACGTACATGGGATGAAAGTCTTGCATATGTCCAACATAGTTATAAATGAGTTCTTCATAGCTCTACGAGACATAGCCCATTTTAGTATGTCTTGGATTCCAACCATTGGCTCCCATTGATGTAGAATTTACCTTTACTTCTTAAGGAAAGATGACTGATATAGAATAGGGATTTCAAAGATAATTTTTTTGAAAATTGTAAAAATATTAATTTTTCTAGTTTTCATGGAAAGTCCTAAAAGTCTATTTTTGGTAATTCTTAGAAACTTTTGTATTTTACATTTTTAAGATCTTCAAAGAATTTTGGGCTTCAATTTTTTGAGCATGATATTTATCAACTTGAGTCACGAGTCTAAGTTTGTTCTTCACTCCAAACATCCACATACATAATCACGCATTGGTCAATGTGGGTGATTTTGAATAAGGAGGTTACTTTTTTGAATAACTTTGAAGATTTTGGTGTTGGCCCATCCCGCTAGTCTAAGCCACCTCAACTCTCCGAACATCAATCGATTTCAATTGACCGAGTCAATGTAAGCTTTCCTACTTTTTGACTAATCTACACTACACAACTTGCCAAGCTAGACCATTTTTAAGTGTTATTTGAAGGAGGTAAAAAATTTAATGTTTTGTTTAAAAGGGAGCATTTATGTAAAAAGGGAAAATATTATAAATAAAACTATGTAATTATAAACAATGTTTGAGGTTCATTTTTTTGGTGAATAATTATTTTTTTGTCCATTTCAATAGTTGTTTGAAAGGGTAATTTATTTTTAGCTTCAGAAGAGCATCGCCACTCGACCCTAACTTGTACTAGTACATTGGTTAGTGTGGGAGATTTGGAGTAGGAGGTTATTGGTTCATATAACTTAAAGGTTTTGGTGTCGCCCATCTTACTAATCTAAAGTAACTCAACTCACACAACACAAAATGATCTCAATTGACTAAGTCTAGCTTAGATCCCTTACTTTCTTCTGACCGATTTGCACTAACTAGGACATTTTTAAAGGTGTTTTTAAGGAGGTACAAAAATTGACTAGAGTGTTTTGTAAAAGGGGGCATTTATGTAAAAAAGGAAAATATTACAAATAACACCATGTAATTACAAGGAATATGGAGGGGTTAATTTTTTGGTAAAAATTAAGTTTTGTGTTATTTCACCTAGATTGAAATGGTAATTTGTGTTTTGCTTCAAGGGTGATGCCCTCAACCAAGCCCATATTGGCACATTGGTCAACGTGGGTGATTTTTGAGTAGGCAGGTTACTAGTTCAAATCACTTTAAGGGTTTTGGTCTAGGCCCATCTTGCTAGTCTAAATCACCTCAACTCACTTAGCTCCAATTTAGCTCACATGACCAAGTCCATCTCAGCTCGCCTCCTTTCTAAAAGAGCTAAACTACCTAACATGTTGAGATAGACATTTTTTTGAAGGTTTTTTTAGGTTATAAGAAAATCAAGTAAATTTATTTTTAAAATGAAATATTTATATTAATGTAATGAAATTACTTGTATAATTTAGATTATGAGCAACAATAGAACACCAAATAACATAATATTTCATAATAATGATCTCAATATGTAATTAGAATTGTTTTGCCACTTCGAGGGGTCAACCTCAAAACCATAGAATAAGACTCAAATTCTCAAATGATGATGAAATAATACATACAATTTCCTATATATACTATTCATATGTTATGGCCATCACCAAGGCCGACCTACTAAGAATGATAAAGTATAAATGATATAATAAAATGATATGGTAAGCCACAAGTTGATACTCATATCCTAATACAAGTAATAGATTAAGGGTGTAGCATGCCCTTCCCCTTCAAACCAATGTTTTCCTCAACGTTGAATAATCTTGGATGTTGCTATAGAAAAATTCATCCTCCCAAGTTATATCTTCTATGCTCGATTCTTCCACTTGATAAGATATTTCTTAATGTCTCTCGGTTCTTAGTCTCTTAGTACTGTTAGAAGAATCTTCTATGGATCCAAAATTATTCTTCCTTCCTCATTAAGTTCTCATAACTCTGTTTGGGCTTCAAATTTCTATCCAATAACCTTATTTAGGTAGGAAACATGGAATATTGGGTGTCTCTGCGTGAATATGGAGGCAACTCTAGTTTATAAAAACACTCGCCAATTTTCTCGTAGGACTGATAAGGGCCATAATATTTAGAGTAATGTTTTTGTCCTTTTTCTATTGCTTTAGGGACATCTACTTGTAAGGATGGACATGTAAAAAAACCTAGTCACCAATTTCAAAATTCCTTTCACTATGGTGTTGATTTGCGCTTGTTTCATCCTATTTTGTCTCAATGCTAAATTCTCCTTCAAACTAGCAAAACCTATTGTTGATGTTGAATGGGTTCTCAACATCTCTTACCTTAGTTTGTAACCTCAAGGAGGAAGTGATATAAGGTAGATGGTAACCATATAATGGTCATTTTAGAAGAGGTATGAAAATATGTGTTATACCACCATTCTGCAAGTGGTAGCCATTTAATCCACCTTTACTTCTTATCCGATACAAAACAACATAGATGCCTCTCTAAGAATTTGTTGACCACTGCTTTCCCATCGGTTTGAGGATGATAAGATGAATTGTGAGATAGCTATGTACCCAAACATGAAAATAATTTCATCCAATATTTTTTTGTGAAAATAGGATCATGATCACTTACAATTACCTTTGGAGTTCCATGTAGCCTTTGATCCTGTCTCAAAAAAAATAGTTGTGATCAGATCAAGCTAGAAATGGATGTGATAGGGCATAAAAATGGGCATATTTTTGATCCTATCCACAATCATGAAAATAACATTTTACCTCTGAAAATGCAATCTAGTGATGAAATCTATGGATACCTCTTCCCATCTCTAGCTAGGAATTGGTAAGGGTTGCAAACAGACCTAGTGTCTTAATTGTTTCTCCTTTTTATGTTGGCACACTAAACACTCACGATAAAAAAATTTACATCCCCTCGAGTCCTTCCCAAAAGAATTTTCTTTTATTCTATGATATGTCTTCAAAAACCCAGAGTGTCCTCCAACAAGTGAGGAATGTAGCTCTACAAGAATCTTATGCTTCAACTCAAAACCTTTACTCAAGTATAACATGTCCTTGTACCATAGCGTATTACCTTTCCGCTCAAATTTGTTAGATGTCATAGATCCTTGCTTTATATTATATATTATAGATTGTGTATCCTTGTCTTAATCTCATTCCAATCTTATTTCATCCACCCAATTGGCCATCAACATGGACATTCCACATAGTAATGGATCTCATGGATGTATCCCTTCTAAACAATGCATCACTACTCCATTTTCTTTACCCTTTTTGTATATGATTTAAAAATCATAACCCAACATTTTTGTTACCCACTTTTGTTGTTCCTCACATGATAACCTTTGCTCCAAAAATTATTTGAGACTATCATGATTAGTTTTTATCTTGAAATGTCTACCCATGAGATAGGGCCTCCATTGCTTGACCGCATGAAGAATCGCCATCATTTATTTCTCATAGATAGGTTTGAGAAGATATTTTCCTTTGAATTGGATACTCTCAAATGAAATTGGTCTTCCTTCCTACATTATAATTTCTCCCAATCCTCGCTTCTAAAGCATCACTATCAACAATGAAGGTTTTTGAGAAGTCGGGAGTAGAAGAAAAATGGGGTGTTGTACATGGCTTCCTTCAACTAATCAAAGGATTTATTGGTTACGTCTGTCCAATGGAAGGAATCCTTCTTTAGCAATGTAGTGAGTGGGATTTCTATTCTACCATATCCCCACACAAATCTTATGTAGTACCCTATTACTCCTAGGAACCCATGAAGATTTTTGAGAGTTTTGAACCTTGGCCATTCCACCATGGCTTTGATCTTCTAAGGATTAACTTTGACACCTTCATGGGATATAATGTGACCCAAGTACTCTACCTCATATAGACCAAAAGAACATATGGATGGATTTGCATAAAGAGTATGTTTCTCTAAAACTTCCAACACTTTATTTACATGTTTTAAGTGTTCTTTGCATGTCTTACTATAAATCAATATGTCATCAAAATAAACTAATACAAATTTCCTTTAAAATGGCCTAAAAATAGTGTTCATCAAGCTTTGAAAGGTTGAGGATGCATTTGTAAGACCAAAAGGCATTACCAAAAACTCATAATGGACCTCATGAGTCCTAAAATTTGTTTTATGAACATCTTCCTCTTTTATTCTAATTTGATGGTACCGAACGAAGATCTAATTTTGTGAAATAAATAGCATCGTTCAATTCATCAAGTAAATCATCAATTATTGGAATAGGAAACTTATCTTTGATGGTGTACTTTTTGAATTCTCGGTAATATGGACACATCTTCCATGTTTCATACTTCTTACGTACTAGGACCACTGGTGAAGAATATGCACTCGGCTATGCCTGATGATACCTTCCTTCAACATTTCTTGTACCATTTTCTCGATCTCACTTTTCTAGGAATATGGGTTTTTCGTATGGTCCGATGTTACGTGTTTGTCTCCCTGGAATCAACCGAATGGCATGATCATGATCCCTAACTCGTGGTAGTCCCTTTGGAATTACATCAAAAACATATGAGTGAGCATCAATAGTCTTCTAAATATCGGGTGGCATTAAAGACTCTGTATTTTGTACTTCTGTGGAAAATAAATTTTCTATAAATCCATCTACTCCTTTTTGAGAACCTTATGTATATGGTGAGAGATAATAATTTGTGCAGACTTAGCTACCATCCCATTTAATTATATTTTTCTTCCATCGAATGAAATAACATGAATATTTCTTGGAAATTCATCTCTATAGTACCTAAGGTTATGAGCCATTGGACACCCAAAATAATATCTTCCCCTCCCATACAAATAGAAAACATAGGTGAGTCTAACATGTAGTCTCCCATGGAAAGTTTGATACTATGGCACTTTCCTGTACACTTGACTATCCCACCATCTGCAATCATAACTTGGATTTCTGGAGATGGGTAAATAAAACAATTCAAAGCGGGTAGCTAACTTACTATTTATGAAGTTATGAGTACTCCCTGAGTCAATCAACATCATCACCTTCTATTTTTTGAGATAACCAATAACCTTTAGTGTTTAAGGAGTAATAATACTCGGAAATGCATGGAAATAAATTATAGGTTGGTGATCCTCTAATTCATCTTATACTAGTTCCTCGAGACTCTCCTATAATTTCAGCTTCCTCATTTTCCTCATTACCTCCACAATATAGAACAACTTCTTAGCACAATTGTGTCCCAGTCCATATTTTTGTCACGGCTTAAAACATAATAATTTTTCTCTCTTTTCTTCCATTTTTGAGGAGTCAATCTAATTGGCCTAAAAATTAAGGGGAAGAGATACTACGATCTTTGGTGTTAATGAAAGGTGACATCCTACTACAAAGAAATTTTCCTCTACTTGTCATTCCATGACAATAGAATCAGAAATTTTGAGTGGATTAAACATATGTACCTCATGATTGATGTTGTCCTTAAGACCTCCAAGAAATAGGTCATTCAAATTCTCTTACGGAATATTCTCCACCCTTAAGGATAGGTTCGGAATTGATGCATATAATATTTGACTAATCTTGTTTTCTCTAAATTTTCTAATTGACTAAAGTAGTTCTCTGAAACACTTTAATTATAGTGCAATTGTAACTCCTCAGTAAAAACTTTCCAAGTGACATTGAGACCATTCTTCTTCCTCTGAGCACATAACCATCGATACCAAGTGAATTGGTCTAGTTCAAGATACAAGGATGTTAATGTCACCTTTTATCTTGATGGTGTTTGATGTAACTCAAAGAAGTTATCCATTTGATTTATACAATTCAGGGGATCCTTACTGTCAAAGTTGTGCATATCCACTTTTGGCATCATGTTCCATGGTTGTGAATAAGTTGGATTATGATTGGGCTGGAAAAGTGATCCAACATGGTTATTTTGTCCATGATTTTGAATTGAAGATCCTCTTTAGTTAATATGGGGTGGATTTTGGCCATACTATTTTACCCTTTACATGTTGCATGATATCATCCAACCGTTGATTGATTTGGTATATGTATCCTTTAAAGGCCATCTCAGATTGTACATTTCATAGCTCATACTCAAGTTGGCTCACCTTATGATCAATTGAGGTAAACCCTAGTGCAGAGGAATTTATATTTACCCCTTCTGACTCCAACTCTTCAATCACTACCCCATCTTTATCTAGGGTTTTACCTAGAGTGATCAAATTATTTTTGCTCTTGAGGAAGGCCCCGCCATGATGTCAAACCTTAGGGCTTAGGGTTTTGATTCATATTCGGCCAAATAGGAAAAAACACAAAGAATATACTAATACTATTCTTCTGAGAGATTTCTGAAAATGCAAAGAAATATGAACAACTCCACAAATTTCGGTCTAGGGAGCATTTTTATCTAAAACCCTAAATTTGTAATAAATTTTGTAAAAATATCAAAAAGGTATTAAATTTATAGATATTTTTACTTGAACTGATTCACAACTTAGGTAAAAAAATTCACCAAAAGATTCAATGTGGTTCGTAAGATAGAGCGAAAACAACAAATTAGGTTTTTGCCTAATTTTGGCCCTGAGACATGACTCTAATACCACTTGTAATGAAATTACTTGTATAATTCAGATGATGATCAACAATAGAACACCAAATAACACAATATTTTAGAATAATGATCTCAATATGTAATTATAATAGCTTTGCCACTTTGAGGGGGCAACCTCCAAACCATAGAATAAGACTCAAATGCTCAAATGATGATGAACTATTACCTACAATCCCCTATATAAACTATTCATATGCTATGGCCATCACCAAGGCTGACCTACTAAGCATGAGAAAGTATAAATGATGTAATAAAATTATATGATAAGCCATAATTAAGCTACTCATATCCTAATACAAGCAATAGATTAAGGGCGTAGAAATTTAAAAGGGAAAATATTGTAAATGAAACTTTGTAAATATAAGCAGTTTGAGGGTACATTTAATGGAAAACAATTTAAATTTTGGGCCATTCCAATAGTCATTTCAAAGGGTAATTTATGTATGGATTCAAGTTGTTTCCTCTACCCCGCACTATACCGGTGCATTGGTCAACGTGGGTGATTTGGAGTAAGGAGGTTACTTGTTCAAATCACTTTAAATATTTTGATGTTGGCCCATCTTGCTAGTCTAAACCACTTCAAATTTCCCATCACCAACTTCATCTACTTTATAACTGAGATAGAGTACCTAGTTTCACGAGATAGGACATTTGTAAATTCTTTTATGGAGATAAATAAAATTATAAATAAAAATGTCTAATTATAAGTACTTCTGGGGGTTCATTTTATCTTGAAAATTTAATTTTTGGGTCATTCAATAGTCGTTTGAAAGGGTAATTTATGTTTTGTTTCAAGGGTATTGATCCTCGACCATGCCCCATAGAGGCACATTAGAAAACATGGGTGATTTGCAATAAGGACATTACTAGTTTTAATCTCTTTAAAGGTTTTTGTGTCATCCCACGTTGCTAGTCCGAACCACCTTAACTCACCCAACACTAAGTTTTCTTGACTAACTCCACCTCCGTTCACCTACTTTTTGACGGAGAGACACTTCCTAGATCATCGAGCTAGGAAAATTTTAAGGTTTTTTAAAGAAAATAAAAAAATTGAGTGAATTTTTTTTGAAAATGGATCATTTTTTAATAAAAGGGAAAATATTGTAAATAAAACAATTTACTTATAAGCAGTTTGAGGGGTTATTTTTGTGGTGAAAATTTATTTTTGTCACATTTTAATAGTTATTCAAATGGGTAATTTGTGTTTGGATTCGGGGGCACTCACCCAAAAAATTCCATCTCAGCTTGCCTACTTTCTTCTTGAGGTAAACTATACAATATCCCGAGCTAGGCAATTTTAAGGAGATAAAAAAATGAGTAAAGTTTTTTAAAAAGGGAGCACTTGTGTAAAAAGGGAAAATATTGTAAATAAAATTGTGTAATTATAAGTAGTTTTGGGGGTTCATTTTGTGGTGGAAAATTATTTTTCTTACCAGTTCAATAGTCATTTGACACTAATTTTTGTTTGGCTTTTAGGGCTCTACCCCTCAACCCCGCCATGTACTAGCGCATTGGAGAATGAAAACGATCTAGAGTAATGAGGTTATTCGTTTAAATCACTTTAAAGGTATCTGTGTCGGCCCACCTTGCTATTCTAAACCATCTCAACTCACCCAACATCAATTGAGCTCACTCAAACGATTCCATCTAGTTGGGATTTTGAAAAAGTTGAGAATTTTTGAAAAAGTCGAGAATTTTTGAAAAAGTTTGGATTTTTAGAAAAATTGCTATTTTCAATAGTCAAGTTTTTTTAAAAGTCTGGATTTTGAATAATTAAGATTTGATTAAAGTATGAATTTTTAGGCAAAAAAGGATTTTTGAAAAAGTCAAGATTTTCAAAAAAGTTAGGATTTTGAAGAATTCGTAATTTTTAACAAGTCATAATTTTTGAAAATTGTTATTTTTGAAAAATCAGTATTTGGAAATATTCAATATTTTTTAAAAAGTCAAGATTTTTGAAAAATTCAGGATTTTCAAAAATTTTAAGATTTTCAAAAAGTCGAATTTAGGAAAACTCATAATTTTGAAAATATTAGGATTTGAAAAACTCAAGTTTTTAATCAATTTAGAACTTTCAAAAAGTCGAGAGTTCAAAAAAGTTTGGATTTTTGAAAAGTTGACATTTTGAGAAGTCAATTTATTATTAAAATTTTGGACTTTAAAAATAGTAGGCATTTTAAAAAAATTCAAATTTTAGAAAATGTGGGACTTTTGAAAAGTCACGTTTTTAAAAAGTCAAGATTTTTCAAAAGTAAGAATTTTCAAAAATGCCAAATTTTTGAAAAATTTAGGATTTTGTAAAAGTCAAGATTTTAAAAATTTTGGGATTTTGAACATTTTTGAATTTTTGAAAAAGTCTGGATTTTAAAATTCTTGATTTTTTCAAAATCTTGAGTTTTTAAAAAACCGATATTTTGAAAAAATATCAATTTTTTTAAATATCGACTATTTCAAAAATACCAACTTTTTGAAATCCCCATTTTTCGAAATACCAATTTTTTTGAAATCCCCACATTTTCAAAATCACAAATTTTTTGAAAATGCTAACTTTTTTGAAATTCTTGACATTTTAAAAATCATGACTTTTTTAAAAATCCTAACTATTTAAAAAAATCTTGACATTTTTGAAAAATCCCGACTTTTTTGAAATCTTAAACTTTTCAACATCCCGATTTTAACGAAAATCAATTTTTTTTTTTAAATGTGTATTTTTGAAAATCCCGACTTTTGAAAATCCCAATTTTTATTATCCCGAATTTTTTAAAAATCTTGACTTTTTTGAAAAGGGTCAATACATGGTGTTGTTTCCCACATATTGTCCCAAAAACATGAGTGGGGACCGTGTGGTTGACAAGTAAATAATAGTGGTTCACGCGAACCACATTCACACGAAGTGACATGTATGTTGTTATTTTTCCACGTATGGCATTGAATGTAGTTCACGTGAAGGGGGTGTTCGTGCTAACACCCGTTCACGTGAAGAGCGCTCACGAACACCCCTATTTATATATTGGAGGCACTGCAGAGGAATTCACTTTTCATCTACCCGCCTCCTTTGCGTGAAGATTACACAAACCAAACCAGACCAGACTAGACCAAGACCACTGAGTAGACCTTACCCAACGAGCCTATCAAGCAGACTAGCGTGGCCACTGACGAGCACGAGGTATGAAATAACATGACTGCATGCAGAGTCCACCGAACCCAAAGCGCAGTCGTGCCCAACGTTCCCACTAGTGTGGCCACCGACGACTGATGGGGCCATTGATGAGCACTAGGTATGAAATATGTTGTTTTATTGGTGAAAATGGAGGATCCCATGGATTTGGGTGTAAAATAATTAAAACCCTAGCTTGTTTTTTGTAAAACCACATTAAAAATCTCTTATATCATGACTCGGCTTCAAAAATGTTGGTGTTTAGTGTCAATGCATGGTAATAATGGTGTTTTGAAAACTGTAATTTCTGTTGTAATGATATATTAAATTTTAAATATACCTTCTGTAGAATAATGGTGTTGTGAAGACTGTAATTTCTATTGTAATGATATATTAAATTTAAAATATACCTTCTGTAGAATAATGGTGTTGTGAAGATGTAATTTCGTTGTAATGATATATTAAATTTAAAATATACCTTATGAAGAATTGGTGTTGTGAAGACTGTAAATTTCGTTGTAATGATATATTAAATTTAAAATATAATTTCGTAGAATAATGGTGTTGCGAAAAATGTAATTTCTTTGTAATGATATATTAAATTTAAAATATACCTTATGTAGAATAATGGTCTTTGTCAGAAGACTATAATTTTTCTTTGTAATGATATACTAAATTTAAAATATACCTTATGTAGAATAATGGTACTATGAAAACTATAATTTCTACTGTAATGATATATTAAATTTAAATATACCTTTTGTAGAATAATGGTGTTGTGAACCAATGAGTTTTGTGTCACATTGAACCCATAAAAATGTGTATTCAGGGCGACGAGATAAAAACTACTAGGTTATATCATATCTAAGAAAGGAATTGACATTGATCCCACTAAAATTTGTGTTATCCTTGAAATGGTTCCACCAACAAGTGAATTATGGAATCAAATCCATTTTGGGGAAGTTATGGGTTATATGCAGATTCATCCATAATATTACATACATTGTCAACCCATTCAATAAAATCCTAAAAAATAAAGTAATCTAGTGGACTCAATATTTGCATGAGGCCTTTGAGGACATTAATAAATTACTCCTATCTCTTCTTACACTCATGGTACCATGGTATGAGAAACCTTTTATCAAGTATATATGTGCATATGATATCCCTTTGGCATGCATGTTTTCCGAAGAGGACCATGACGTTAGGGAATGTGTTATATACTTCATCAACTCCATCCTCTGAGATTAGGAAACTCATTATTCTAAAGCCAAGACTGTTTTCCTCCCTATAGTATTTTAGACTAAATGACTCACCATTATATGGTAAACTAGGAAACAAAAGTAATTTTCAAGTCTCAATTCCTTTGTACATTCTTGACCCAACAAACTCTCTCTAAGAAGGCTCGTCATTTGATCAATCTCCTCGAAAATTTTGAGCTAACTTACACCAACTAGAATGTCAAAGGGATAATATTTTTATTTTTTAGATGAAAATCCATGATATTTATGATACCTAGTAGATACTAAACCTCCCTACGAAGTAATTTACTACATTTTAATTCCTGACATTACTTCTTCTCATTCGTACACTAACCTCATTACCTACTTTATTGAATGTAGCTATCTAGAAGACACAAACTACAATTAGAAGTGAAGCATCCATACTATAGATGTGAAATAAATTATCTTGGATCTATTTAGGTTTTGGTCCCATATTTACTTAATTTACTCAAATATATTTTTTGTATGCCACAAATTACTTTTTAATCAATAGAGTCTTCTCTTAGCACTTTAAATTATTTCATTATTTTTGGAAAGTTTGACCTAACATTATGCCACAATTTGTAAATGATTCAGTCATATATCTAATTGAGTAAGAAAAAACATTAAAAAATATAATGAAATTCCATGATTCTTATTACCTAACATTGGAATCATGCATTCAATTACATGAGAATCAATGTCATAGACATTAATTTTTACCACTATCCCTTTGGTTAGTTTTTTTCAATGGAAGTGTATTCAACATAGAGAATTATTCCTCTTTTTGACATCACCTTTGCATGCCATGAAACTCCTTTCTGAGTATAACAAAACTCACATACTAGATCAATAATCCAATTTCTATGGAAGCTAAATATCACATATCATCTCAAGTTCTCACCACTACTCATGTTTACTTTTCTTCTTGCTTGGATCCTTATCAAGCATCTTATAAAAATATTGAAAAGATATTCAAAGATCATTGTAGGCTAGATTAATTAAATATAGGAGGGGTTTTCATAGAGTTTCATGGGAATTTTATTATCTTCCTAAGGAGGTTGAAGGATTATTATTGCTGGACATTGGTCATAAAGGTGTGGCTATTTGTGCCAAATAAATCATATGAGCAAGTGAAGGACAAAAAGATGTAAATTTTCTTCTTCGCAATTGTATTATGGAAGAAACTTTGTCAGTCAATAATATCATATCGGGAATGATTTTCATAATCTATTTAGAATTAAAGCCAAAGTGAAAATAGTTGTCTCATTTCTTGTTAGAAGTATTTATAAGGCTTAGAGAAAGATAAAACTATGGCTTCAATAAAATAGAGATGAATTATATGAAGGTATCTCCATTTACTAACACTCTCTTTGGTGGCATCCAATCATTGACATCCACAATGTTCCTCTCACTAAATTAGTGAGAGTGTATTTCCTCAATTTTTTCATATGAGGTATTCTCATGGTCCTTGATGTTGTTTATAAATATTCTAGGAAGTTGTTATCTTATCAAGAATCAAAATAATTTTTCAAACTAGAAAAAAATGATCAATAATATAATGAGGAAATTGTAGAAGTGATATATGTCAAGATGCTCCACAAAATTAGTGTGTTTTTTTTTCTAGCCATGGTGGAAAGACTTGAAATGGTTTCTTGAGACATTTTTAAAAACTATTCACTCAAAAACAAGTATGAATTATCATCGCCATGACTCCCTATGGTGGATAAAATAAATTAAGGTTTTTCCTTTCACTCATCTACTCAAAATTGGAGTAAAAGGTTTTATAAATATTGTAATGCCATTGTTGAGCCCAATATTGTTCATTTTTCTTGGTGTTTGTTGTATAAAGGTCCTTCCCTTGGCCACCATCTTATTCATTTAGGCATCCCTTAGCCTATATGTGCCATTTTTTGGGAAAATTCTAATCTATCTACGTAATGTTGTTGGTTTTAATAGAAATATCAAATTGTTTAGTCTTCGATACATTATTATTCAAAATATTTAGATTGGAACCCCTCATTTGGAAGAATATACTTATAGGAAATTTATCTATATTTGAAATATCTTTAGAGTGTATTTTTTTATTTGAAACAAATTTAATTTAGTTCTATTTTTTCATGGTATTGTTGATTGCAATCCTTTGTCTTAATATCATGCTCAAAATATCAAGAAAGTTTAAAACAAAAATAAAAATTTAGAATAATTTTTTTAAATTTTGTAACTTGTAGAACTTAATAAATCACATCAAGATCTACAGATCTATGTTTTAAATGTGCATGTACCTATTATCTCCCAAAACACTTTGTGTGGGGTTGAAGCTTGTGGGGTTGAAGCATGTGATGTTGAATCTGTGAGGTTGAAACCTGAACTGCAAAATGTTTCTTACACCATTCAACAATGGTGTGGGAATCAATCAATCGATCTCCCTCATAATCAAAAATTTGTTTCTTTAGAGCACGTTTGATGCATGCACCCACCATTGTGTTCTCCCTTCCCATGACCAATCTAAAAAAACTCCATAAATGAGGTATTTTTGATGATGATGATAACGACATCGAGTGCAAAGAAATGGCAAGAGGATTTGAATTGTGATGTGTAACCATCGGACCAAAAAAATGTTGATATATTTTTACTCCTCACTGATGAATATATTGAAAGAAAAAACCAAAACAATGCTACAAAAATTAGGTGTCATGTTCATTTTCATCACTTATATAGAGGTGATAATCCTTCTTGATCATTCGCTTCACATATGTACTTTTAACCCCATCCAAATCCAATTTTACATGCCTATAAAATACTTGAACCATGATAGAAACCTGGTCAAGTATGATAATAATGTGTCTCAATTTCTTTTTGATGAGAAAATGAGTAATTCTCAAGTAAAATTAACCACAAACAATATGGAACCAATAGGTAATGTGTCTATGTTAGTCTTGAATTGTGTAGCCTTCCACTTTGCATAGTGAGAATGTTTGATGTACAAACTAATTAACCTTCGAAACTTTTCATGAATTTAGCAACGGGATTTCCTCTTCTACCAAATCTAACATGATTGCATCTTTTCCAAGCCGTGTTGAATATTTTATGTATTTGAACCTAGAAAATCAATACATAATGGAAAATTTGTCATATTCATTTTACAGTGAACATAAAAAACAAAATAAAATATGTACATCCAAATTTAAAAACATATATATATATATATATATATATATATATATATATATATATTCACCATTTCACCAACCGTGTCCAAATCTTCATTTGTTTTTGGCAATAATTTCAAGTCTGCACACTTCTCACAAACACCTTTGATGCAAGTCATATGATCGTCGACATGATCATCAGATATTGTGCAAATAATTAAAGTTATGAATTCATTGACACATGTAGGTGGGGAATTTTAGGACCATTTGATGCTTCTTGTAACTTTCTATACACTGAAAAAACATAGATTTTGAAATACATTAATTTTAAATCACATCTCAAAAAATGAAATTTAATCAAATTTCAAATATATAGATATAAATGAAAGCACACCTTAATTTATATATACATGATATAATTTTGTTTGTACCTGATAGTGATAATCAAACTCGGCGTGATAACAACAACAACACGTGTCAAGGACTTTATCAGCTTGAACATACCAAGGCTTCAAATTTTTAAACATTCATTGTCCAATCTTAACATCTGAATTTTCTTGTATAATTTATGTACATCTCATGTTGAGTTATTTCAAGCCAATGTTTTATATGTTCATCATAGTTATTGTGAGTTATTTTGTCTTTTAAAACATCCCTCACATTCGGAGAAGGACGAGTCCTCTAAGTCAAAAAATCAGAAACTATCTTCACAATATTATCCTCTATTTTATAGAATGTGGATTTCTACACATTAGTGCCCAATTTCCTTCCATAGTAGAGTCATCCAATGTCTTCCTCCTCTTTTCATACTTGCTAACCGTCTTTCTAGATAAACCCAATGCCTTGGAAATAGTGGTAACATGATGATTTTTTTCGTATCTTGATTAACTGAAGTTCATATTGCTCTACGAGAAAAACTCTTATTAGCAAACCTATTTTTTTATCCAAAGAAATTATTCCTTTAAAAACATTCCCAAAAAAATTCTTCTTCTATCGTTTTAATTTTTGCATCCAAAATCAACACCCAACAAATCTAATGTTTCCTTCATATCAACATGATTCAAGAATGTAACCAACAAATGTGTTCTAGCAACTATAATCAAATTAACAAATTCACCATATATTATCTCTACACTTTTTGTAAATCCATCTTCACCAAGTGTTTCACATTTTTCTTGGGAAGTAATTCCATAAGTTTTTTTATCACTTTAGCATAATGTTGCGCATCATGATCTATGTCAATAAACATACACATGTGATTACACCAAAATTTGCAAAAAAATTAACATACAAATGTGATTACACCATTAATGACCAAGCTAGTAAACAATTTAATATCTAAAAAATTAACTTACTATCTAGTAAACAATAATATTAAGTTGACCAAGCTAATTGTATTTAGATAGCTTCATGAGGTCCTTCTTGAAATCTACTAAACAATACTTTTGCATTTGTATTCAAGACTTTTTCAACTTAGAAGCACGTCTGAGTGTGACATAATGATCTATTATTGATTACTTTGGTCTAAAACCTACTTTCCCCTTTTCCCACTTTCCTTTTTATTTTATTTTCTTACAAAATACCACATAGTCATGTGGAATAAATTTTCACCATGTCATCGAACGTATCTAAACTTAGTAATCAACTTAATTTCCTTGTTGGATGACTATTGGATACCAAATGCATATTTGGATGCCTTAGTGTGAATCTCAAAAGGTTTATGAAATTTCATGCATTGTGACAGAAAATAGTATGTAGAGGAATAGTCTTTCTAACTCAAAATAATTTTACCATGCAAAGTGGTTCAACCAACCTTGGATTTGACATGCATTATGATAGTTGACATGATACACACACACACACACACACACACACACACACACACACACACACACACACACACACACCAAAACCATTTTAGTGATTCAAACTAGTAACCTCCTTACTCCAAATCACTCATGTTGAGTAATGTTCCGTATGGGGCAAGGTCAAGGGAAAATACCTCAAAGCCAAACACTAATTACCCATTTGAAAGATTGTTGAAATAATCACCACAAAATGAACCCCCAACCTACTTATAATTACATAGTTTTATTTACAATATTTTCCTTTTTATTAACAAATGCTTCATTTAAAAAAATATTGACTCCAATTTTTTAACCTCCTTAAATAAGCACCTTAAAAATTTCCCTCTTTGATGAGCTAGGTAGTGTAACTCGGTCGAAAGTAGGCAAGTTTGAGCTAGAGTTATTCGGGAAAAATTAATTGGTCTTGGGTGAGTTGAGGTGGTTTAGAGTAACATTGTTGGCTAACACTAAAAACTTTAAATTATTTTGAACCAATAACCTTCTTACTCCAAATTACCCATGTTGACCAATGCACCAATATGGGGGTCTTCACGGAGAAACACCCCGAACCCAAACATAAATTATTGTTTCAAACAACTATTGAAATGACATGAAAATTACTTTTTGAGACAAAATGAGCCCCGTGAACTTCTTATGGTCAAATTTTTATTTAGAATTGTTTTACCTCCTTAGAATAACCTTAGAAAATAGCCCTGTCTAAGAAAACTAGATAGTGTAGCTCGGCGAGAAAGTACGTGAGATAAAATGGAATCAGTCGGGTGAACCCACTCAGTGTTGAGCGAGTTGAGGTTGTTTAGACTAGCAAGATGGAGTAAAACCAAAACTTTTAGATTTATTCAAACCAGTAACCTCTTTACTGCAAGTTTCCCATTTTGACCAATGTGCCAAGACAAGGCGGGGTAAAGGGGCAGATCCCTAAAAGCCAAAAAAATATTACCCTTTCAAATTACTATTGAAATGGAAAGAAAATTAATTGATCACACAAACTGAACCCCTAAAACTCGCTTATAATTATACACTTTAATTAATAATAATTTCTCTTTTTTTTTTCATAAATGCTAACTTTTAAAACAAATTTACTCAAAATTTTAACCTCATTTAAAAACACCTCAAAATGGCATAACGCAGTGAGTTCGGTAATGTATCTTGATCTAAAAGTAGGTGAGATGAGATGGTTTAAACTAGAAAAGTGGGAAACATTAAAAGGTGTAAAGTGATACAAACTAGTAACCTCCTTACCCAAAATCTTCCATGTTAACCAATGCACTAGTATAGGCGGGGTTGAGGGGTAGCACCCATAAAGAAAAACACAAATTACCCTTTCAAATGACTATTTAAATGGCCGATAAATAATTTTTTTGCTTGAAAATAACCCCTCAAACTACTTATAATTACACACATTTATTTACAATATTTTCCTTTTTACATAAATGCTCCTTTTTAAAAACCATTTACTCAATGTTTTTACCTCCTTGATAAAATACCTTTAAAAATGGGCTAACTCTTCTAACTAGGTAGTATACCTCAACTAGAAAGTAGGTGAGTTGGGATGGACTCAGTCGGGTGAGCTCAGTTAGTGCTAGGTGAGTTGACGTGGTTTAGCATAGCAAGATGGGCCGCACCAAAATATTTAAAGTGATTAAAACGAGTAACCTCCTTACTTCATATCACCCATGTTGACCAATTCTCCAGTATGGGGCGGGGTCGAGGGGAAACACCCTTGAATCCAAACACAAATTACCCTTTCAAATGACTATTGAAATGGCTTGAAAACTAAATTTTCACCACAAAATGAACCCCAAAACTTATTATAATTATACAATTTTATTTACAATACTTTCTCTTTTTAAAATAACATCGCCTTTTAAAACTAAACTTTACTCAATTTTCTTTCCTTTAAAAATACCTTCAAAAATGAGGTGGTTTAGACTAGAATGATGGGATGACACTAAAATATTTAAAGTGATTTGAACTAATAACTTCCTAACTCCAAATAACCAACGTTGATAAATGTACCAATATGGGTTGGGATGACGAAACGCCCCAAAACAAAATACAAATTACCCTTTTAATTTTGTAGACATGGAATAAAAATTAATTTTTCACCACAAAATGAACTATCGACACCTTATAATTACATAGTTTTATTTGCAACATTTTCCCCTTTTTACATAAATGCTCCATTTTTAAAAAAATTACTCAATGTTTTGTACCTCCTAGAAAACACTTTTTAAAATTTCATATCTCAATGAGTTGGGTAATCAGTGTAGCTCATTTAGAAAACATCCGAGTTGAGATGGACTTGTTCGATTGAGCTCATTCGATGTTGTGTGAGTTTAGGTTATTTAGAAGGGAAGATAGGATGACACAAAACCTTTAAAGTGGTTCGAACTAGTAAACTCTTTACTCCTAATCACCCACATTGACGAATTAAGTAGTACGAGGTAGGGTCGAGTCACATTGCTTCGAAGTCAAACACAAATTACCCTTTCAAACAACTATTGAAATGGCCTGAAAATTAATTCTTCACCATAATATTAACCTCCCAAACCTCTAATAATTATATAGTTTTATTTATAATTTTTTCCCTTTTTACATAAATTCTCCCTTTTAAATTTTTTTTTTGACTCATTTTATTTTACCTCCTTAAAATATCACCTTAAAAATGGTCTAGCTTGGTGAGTTGTGTAGTGTAGATTGGTCATAAATAAAGTAAGCTAAGATGGACTCATTAAATCAAGCTCAATCAATGTTTGGTGAGTTGAGGTGGTTTAGAATAACAATATGGGCCAAGACCAAAACCTTTAAATTTTTTCAAAATAATAACCTCCTTATTCCAATTCACCCACATTGACCAATGTGTGATTACGAGGAGGGATCGAAGGGAAGCACCCCCAAGTCAAATTGCTTATAATTATATAGTTTTATGTTCGGTATTTTTACATAAATGCTCCATTTTACAACAAAATTTTACTCAAATATTTATACCTCCTTTTAAAAATACCTTAAAAATGGTCTAGCTCGGTGAGTTGGGTAGTGTAGCTCGGTGAGAAAGTAGACAATTTGAGATGGACTCGACCGGAAGAGCTTAGGCGGTGCCTTATGAGTTGAGGTGTTTTAGACTATTAAGATAGGATGACACCAAAACCTTTAAAGTTATTGAACTAATAGGCCACAACAAATTCCTCATGTTAACCACTACACCAAGACAAGACATTGTCAAGGTCGAGTACCCATGAAGCCAAAACATTACCCTTTGATACAAATCTTTAAAGGGCCCGAAAATTAATTTTTCACCACAAAATGAACCCCAAATTGCTTATAATTATATGGTTTTATTTACAATTTATGCCATTTTTACATAAATATTCCTTTTTAAAAATTGACATAATTTTGTTTTTTACCTCCTTAAAAAACCTTTAAAATAGCCTTTCAAAGTGAACTAGGTAGTGTAGCTCGGTCAAAAACAAGGCTAGTTGAGATAATCTCGGTCGGGTGATCTCGGTAAGTGTTACATGAGTTGAGGAGGTTTATACTAGCAAGATGGGCCAACACCAAAACATTTAAAGTTATTTAAACTAGTAATCTTCATACTCCAAATCGCCCACGTTCACCAATGGGCTAGTACAAGGAGAGGTCAAGAGGTAGTGCCCCCAAAGCTTAACACAAATTACCCTTCTAAATGACTATTGAAATGGTCTGAAAAATAATTTTACACGACAAAATTAACGACCCAAACTACTTATAATTACATAGTTTAATTTACAATATTTTATTTTTTTTACATGAGTGCTCCCTTTAAAAACAAATTTTACTTGATTTTGTTTACCTCCTTAGAAAAACACTTTAAAAACTAGCCTATCTCGTGCAAGTTGGGTAGTGTAATAGAGTTAGAACTCAAGTGATTTGAGATGGATTTAGATCGGGTGAGCTCAATCTATGTTGAGTGAGTTAAGGCGGTTTGGACTAGAACGATGGGTTGACACCTAAACATTTAAATTGATTAAACCAATAACCTCCTTACTTTAAATTTCCCATGTTAACTAATGCCATAGTATGGGGAAGGGTTGAGGGGCACTACCCTCAAAGGAAACCATAAATTAACCTTTCAAACAACTCTTTAAATATTCTGAAAATTAATTTTCCACCATAAAATGAACCCCTCAAAGTGCTTATAATTACATCAATTTATTTACAATATTTTCCCTTTTTTACAAAAATACTACCTTTTTACAAAAACTTTACTCAAACGTTTTTACATGTATTTTCAAAAAAATTGGGATTTTCGAAAAAGTCATGATTTTTGAAAAATTCAAAATTTTCAAAAATGTCAGGATTTTTGAAAAAGTTGAAATTTAAAAAAACTCATGATTTTGAAAAAAGTTTAGATTTTTGAAATAGTTAGGATTCTTGAAATAGTCAAGATTTTGAAAAGTCGAATTTTGAAAAATTTGGGATTGTTAAAAAGTCAAGATGTTTGAAAAGTCGAGAATTTTGAAAATTTAGGATTTAATAAAATATCGGGTGTTTTTGAAAAATTCATGATTTTTAAAAAAATCACGATTTTAAAATCTATGTTTTTATGTTAGCCTATATTCCTAGTGTAAACCACCTCAAATATTAAAGCACCAACTGACCTCATCGATCGAGTCCATCTCAACTCACCTTCTTTTGATGAATCCATCTCACTCACCATCTCATCTGAGGTAAAAAAATAGAGTAAAGTTTTTTAAAAAGGGAGCATTTATGTAAAAACATATCCAATATTATAAATACAACTATGTAATTATGTGTATTTTGGCTTGGGGTTCTTTCCTGGTCCGCTCTCCATAATCACACATTGGTCAACATGGGTGATTTGGAATAAGGAGGTTACTATTTCAAATAACTTTAAAGGTTTTGTGTTGGCCCATCTTGCTAGTCTAAACCACCTCAACTCTCCAAGCACCAACCGAGGTCACTCTCGAGTCGATCTAAGATCTCTTTCTTTCTAGCCAAGCTACACTACACAACTCGCCAAGCTAGACCATTTTTAAGGTGTTATTTTAAGGAGGTTAAAAATTGTGTATTTTTTTAAGAGGGAACATTTATGTAAAAAGGAAAATATTGTAAATAGAAGCGTGTACTTATAAACAATTTTAGGAGGTTCATTTTTGTGGTGAAGAATTAATTTTTGGGTCATTTCAATAATTTTTTTGAAAGGGTGAGTTTTATTTTTCTTTGGGAGCACTACCACTCAACCGTGACTTGTACTAGCACATTGGTCATCATGGGCGATTTGTAGTAAGGAGGTTACTTGGTTATAATCTTTTTAAAGGTTTTGGTTTTGATCCATCTTCCTAGTCTAAACCAACTCAATTCGCACAACACCAAATGATCTCACCCAACCAAGTCCATATCATCTCACCTACTTTCTCATTGAGCTACACTAACTACATAATTCATCGAGCTAGGACATTTTTAAGGAATTTGGGGGTTCATTTTGTGGTCAAAAATTAAGTTTTGGGCCATTTTAACAAAATTGAAAGGGTAATTTTTGTTTAGAATTTGGGACATTGCCCCTCAACCCAGCCCATAATGGGACATTGGTCAACGTGGGTGATTTGGAGTAAGGAGGTTAATGGTTCAAATAAATTTAAAGGTTTTGGTGTAGGCCCATCCTGCTAGTCTTAATCACCTCAACTTGCTCAGCTTCGACTTAGCTCATGTGACTGAGTCCACCTCATATTTCTTCCTTTTGACCGAGCTATAGTACCCACTCGTTGAGCTAGACCTTTTTGGATTTTTTTTTTAGGAAAAAAATGAGTAAAGCTCTTTTTAAAAATGGATTATTTATGTTAAAAGGGAAAATATTATAAATACAACTATGTAATTGTAAGTAGTTGTGGGGGTTCATTTTATGGATAAAAATTAATTTTCGGGCCATTTCAACAGTCATTTGAAAGGGTAATTTGTATATGGCTTCAAGGGCGTTTCCTCTTGACCCCGCCCCATACTGGAACATTGGTCAACATTGGTGATTTGGAGTAAGGAGGTTACTCATTCAAATCACTTTAAATAATTTGGTTTTGTTCCATCTCACTAGTATAAACCACCTCTACTTGCCTGATGAGCTCACCCGACTGAGTACATTTCATCTCGCCTTCTTTCTGACTGAGCTATACTACCGAACTAGTTGAGCTAGGCCATTTTAAAGGTGTTTTATTAAGGAGGTAGAAAATATTTGAGTAAAATGTTTATTAAAAAGGGTTCATTCATCTAAAAAGGGAAAATATTGTAAATAAATGTGTGTAATTAGAAGTAGTTTGGGGGTTCATTTTGTGGTGATAAATTAATTTTTGGGCCTTTTAAATAGTCATTTGAAATGGTAATTTTGTTTTGGCTTCGGGGGCACTTCCCCTTGACCCCGCCTCGTACTAGTGCATTAGTTGACATGGGAAATTTGGAGTACAAATTTTACTAGTTTGAATCAATTTAAAAAATTGTTTCACCCCATCTTGGTAGTCTAAACCACCTCAACTTGCCCAGACTCGACTAATCTCACCCAACCTAGTCCATCTTAGCTCACCTACTTTCTGACCAAGTTACACTACCTAGTTTACTAAGATAGGTCATTTTCTAGGGATTTTTAAGGAGGTAAAAATAAAAACTATTTTTTTAATTATAAGTAGTTTTGGGGCTTCAGTTTTTCTTGAAATTTTAAGTTTGTTCCATTTTCATAGTCATTTGAAAGGGTAATTTATGTTTGGTTTCGAGGAGCTACTCCTCAATCACGATCCATATTGTAAATAAAAAAATGTAATTATAAATAGTTTGGGGATTCTTTTTGTGGCAAAATTTAATTTTTCCCCATTTCAATAGTCATTCAAATGGGTAATTTATGTTGGTTCTTGGGGGCGCTCACCCGATTGAGTCCATCTCAACTTGCCTACTTTCTTCTCGAGGTACACTATGTTGCATGTTAAGCTACACAATTTTTAAAGGAGATAAAAAAATGAGTAAAGTATTTTAAAAAGGGAGCATTTGTGTAAAAAGGACAAATATTGTAAATAAAATTGTGTAATTATAAGTAGTTTTGGGAGTTCATTTTTGGTGGAAAATTAATTTTCTAACCATTTCAATAGTCATTTGAAATGGTAATTTTTGTTTGGCTTTGGGGGCACTACCCTTGACCTTGTCCTATGATAGTGTATTAGACAACCTAGTTCTAAGAAATTATAGGTTTTTATTTCGTCCCATCTTTCTATTCTAAACCACCACAACTCGCCCAACATTGATTGAGATCGCATGACCGAGTCCATCTAGTTGGGATTTTCAAATAAGTTACGATTCTAATTGTCAAAATTTTTGAAAAAGTTGGGATTTTGAATAATCGAGATTTTACAAAAACTCGTATTTTGAATAATGGGGACTTTAGAACAATCTAGATTTTGAATAATTGGGATTTTAGAAAAGTCGGATTTTCAAAAAAGTCTAGATTTTCAAAAAGGCTAGGATTATTGAAAATCTCAATATTTTCAGAAAAATTAGGATTTTAAAAATGTTAGGATTTGAAGATGTTACAATTTTTAAAAGTCGGGATTTTCAAAAAATCAATATTTTTGAGAAGTTAGGATTTTTGAAATAAAGCTAGTATTTAATAAAGAAAATATTTTGAAAAAAATTGAGATTTTCGAGAAAGTTGTGATATTCTAAAAAGTAGCGAATTTTAAAAAAGTTGGAATTTTGATAAACTTTTGATTTCAAAAAAGTTGGGATTTTCAAAAAGTCGGGATTTTGAAAAAGTAGATATTTTTAAAAATTATAATTTCAAAAAAGTTAGGATTTAAAAAGGTGGGGATTTTCGAAAAAGTTGAGATTTTTGAAAATTAGGCATTTTGAGAAGTTAAAACTTTCAAAAATTGAATACTTTTTAAAAAGTAGGGATTTTTAAAAAATCAATTTTTGAAAATGTCGAGATTTTTGAAAAAGTCACGATTTTCAAAAAATTATCAATTTCGAATTAGTCAAGATTTTCGAAAAGTAGGGAGCTTCAAAATCCTAGGATTTTTGAAAAAGTGAGGATTTTGAAAAGGTTGAGATTTTTGAAAAGTTAGTGTTTTGAAAAATTTAAGATTTAGAATATCCCAACTTTTTCAAAAATCCCAATTTTTTGAAAATCTTGACTTTTTAAAAATCATCACATTTATGAAAAATGTTAAGTTTTTTAACAATATCGACTTCTTGGACAAATACTAAATTTTTGAAATGCCCACTTTTTGGAATACCAACTTTTTCAAAATCCCCGCTTTTCAAAATCTAACTTTTTCAAAAATTCCTACTTTTTAAAAATCACAACTTTTTTAAAATGAAGACTTTTGAAAATATTGTCTTTATCAAAATGCCAACTTTTTCAAAATCATAATGGTCTCAAATTCTTGATTTTTTCAAAATCCATTTTTTTGAAAATAGTGAATTTTTTGAAATCTTGACGTTTTGAAAATCATGGCTTTTTTTTTTTTTTTTTTTTTTTGAAAATTGTGTTTTTTAATCGAAAATCCTAAATTTTTCAAAAATCTTGACTTTCTCAAAATCGACTTTTTAAAATATCAAATTTTTCAAAATTTTGATTTTTTCAAAAATCATGACTTTTTCAAAATTGTGACTTTCTCGAAAAACACGTTTTTTCAAAAATCCCGACTTTTTATTGAAAATTTTGACCTTTTTTTAAAATAAATATTTTTTTAAAATTCCAAGTTTTTAAAAATCCAAAGTTTTTCTAAAATCCCAATTATTCAAAATCCCATTTTTAAAGTCAATTGAAAGGGTAATTTATTTTTTTGCATTAGGGGCGGTGCCCCTCGACGCTACTTTGAAATGTCGCATTGGTCAACATGGGTGATTTAGAGTAAGGAGGTTATTGTTTTGAATCACTTTAAAGGTTTAGGTGTCAACCCATCTTACTAGTATAAACCACCACAACTCACTAAGCATGAGATGAGCTCGCGCCCGAGTGAGTCCATCTCATCTCACTTGTTTTTGACCAAGTTACACTACCTAGCTCACCAAGCTAGGCTAGTTTTTAAAGTTTATTTCTAAGGAGGTAAAAAATTGAGTAAAGATTTTTTTTTGAAAAGGGAGCATTCATGTAAAAAAGGGAAAATATTATAAATAAAATTGTGTAATTATAAGTAGTTTGGGTGGTTTATTTTCTGGTGAAAGTTTAATTTTTGGGTCATTTAGATAGTCATTTGAAAAGGTAAATTATATTTAACTTCTGGGAGGCACTACCCGCAACCCCTCTCTCTTCCGCCTCATCGGTCAATGGGAAATTTTGAGTATGGAGGTTATCGGTTTGAATTACTTTAAAGGTTTTGTATTGACCCATCTTGCTAGTCTAAACCACCTCAACTCGTGCAATATTGGTGAGCTCACGTGATCGAGTCTATCTTAGCTCACCTACTTTCTAAGCGAGATACACTACCTAGCTCACCGAGCTAGGCTATTTTAAAGCTAGTTTTGAAAGAAGGTACGAAAATTGAGTAATTTTAAAAAAAAAAAAGAATATTTGTGTAAAAAGGGCACATATTGTAAATAAAATTGTGTAATTATAAGTAGTTTGGGGGTTAGTTATGTATTCAAAAATTAATTTTCAAGCCATTTCAATAGTTTTTTGGAAATGGTAATTTCTCACTTTGCGAGACGCTACCCTCTACCCCACCCTATATTGGTGCATTGGTTAAAATCACTTTAAAGGTTTTGGTGCTGGCCTATCTTGTTATTTTAAGCCACCTTAACTCATAAATCACCAACCGAGCTCATCCGAATGACTCCTTATCATCTCCTAGGATTTCTAACCGAGCTACACTACAAAGCTCATAGAGCTTAGCCATTTTAAAGGTGTTTTTTTAAGGATGTAAAAAACTTTGAGTAATATTTTTTTAAAATGGAGCATTTATGTAAAAAATAGCAAATATTGTAAATAAAATTATGTAATTATAAGATGTTTGGCTTGGGGAATGTTTCCTCTCGACCCTCGCCCTTAATCACGCATTGATCAATGTGGGTGAATTGGAATAAGGAGGTTACTTTTTTGAATAACTTTAAAGGTTTTTTTGTTATCCCATCTTGTTATTCTAAACCACCTCAACTCACCAAACACCGACCGAGTTCGCTCGATTGAGTCCATCTTAGGTCACTTGCTTTCTAACCGAGTTGCCTTTGCGCACAACTCACCAAACTAGGTTTTATAAGATGTTATTTTAAGGAGGTAAAAAAATTGAGTAAATTTATTTTTTTTAAATCATATTTATGTAGAAAGAGAAAATATTGTAGATAAAACTATGTAATTATAAGTAATTTGGTAGATCATTTTTTGGTGAAGAATTAATTTTTAGGCCATTTCAACTATTATTTGAAAGGGTGATTTCTATTTGGATTTTGGAGCATTGTCACTCGATGTTGCCCCATATCAACACATTAGTCAATGTACACGATTTGGAGTAAGGAGGTTAGTGGTTTAAACCACTTAAAAGGTTTTTGTGCCAGCCCATCTTGCTAGTCTACACCACCTCAAACTTACACAACACCAAATGATCTTGCCCAACCGAGCATATCTCTACTCAAGTGATTTTTGAATGAGCTAAGTAACTACACAACTCACCGAGCTAAGAAACTTTTAAAGGTTTTTTTAAGGAGGTATAAAAAAATTTAGTAAAGTTTTTTTAAAAGGGATCGTTTATGTAAGAAAGGGAAAAATTGCAAATAAAACTATGTCATCATAAATAGTTTGTGGGGTTCCTTTGTGGTAAAAATTATTTTTGGGACATTTCAACATGTTTGAATGGGTAATTTTGTTTGGATTTGGGAAGCTACCCCTCAACCCAACTCATACCGACACATTGGTCAAAGTGGGTGATTTGGAGTAAGGGTGTTATTGGTTCGAATCTTGCTAGTCCATACAACCTCAACTCACTCAGCTCTAACTTATTTCACATGATTGATTACATCTCATCTCACCTCCTTTCTGAATTAGCTACACTACCCATTTCACCGAGATAGGCCTTTTAAAAGGTGTTTTTAAGGAGGTAAAAAAAAGGGTAAATTTTTTTTATAAGAAAGGGAGTATTTTTGTTCAAAAGGAAAAATATTGTCAATAAAACTATGTAATTATAATCAGTATTAGGGGTTCATGTTATGGTGAAAAATTATTTTTTGGGCCATGCCCATTTCAATGGGTAATTTGTGTTAGGCTTCAAGGGCACGGACCCTCCCCGCCCCATACTAGCGCATTAGTAAACATGGGTGATTTAGAGTAAGGAGGTTACTCATTGGAATCAATTTAAAGATTCTTATGGGGCCAATCTCTCTAGTCTAAACTACCTCAACTCAGCCCAAAAATGAAAAATACTCAAGACCCTCAAAAATGCAAAATACAAAATCTTCTATAAACCGCCGAAAATAGATTTTCAGGACTTACCCTAAAAACTATAAAAATAGAAATTTCAAGGCTTTTCAAAAATATATCTTTGGAATCCTTGTTATGGATCATTCATCTTTCCTTATGAACAAAAGGAAATACTACATCAATGGGAGCTAAATGGGAAGCTAAAGGATGGAATCCAAGACATACCTGAAATGGGCTATGTTTCATTGATTTATGAATAGCTCTCGGTTATAGCTATGGTGGACATATGTAAGACTTTCAACCCATGTATGTGGATGTTTGGAGAGAAGCGCAAAGTTATACTTATGGATCCAATCAATTTATATCCTTCGCAAATTTATGGTAAGCCTGAAAATGATCTAAAGACCATAAAAATGTAAAATACAAAAGTTGCTAAAAACTACCAGAAATACACATTCAGGACTTTCCCAAAAAACTGCTACAATTAGAAATTTTAATACTTCCAAAAAATAGATATTCGGAAGCCTAGTTCTTGTTCATTTGTCCTTCCTTAAGAAGCAAAGGGGAATGATACATCAATGGGAGCCAATGACTATAATCTGAGTCATACCATAAATGGGCTATGTATCGTAGATATATAAAGACAATGGTATGGTATACACATGCAAGAATTTCATCCTATGAATGTGGATGTTTGGATTGAAGCATGAAGTGAGACAATGTCTATGATTGATGAGATACCCCGCCTAAAAAAATTTTCTACCAAACAAATGCTTTGAAGATCCTCACAAATGCAAAACACAAAATCTTCTACAAACTATCAAAAATAGACATTCCAAAAATAGATCTTTGGAAGCCTTGTTCTTGATCATTCAATTTTCCTTAAGAATTAAAGGGAAATGCTACATCAATGGGAGACAATGGCTAGAATTCAAGACATAACTAAAATGGGTTATACCTCGTAGAACTATGAAGAGATCAATTGAAGCTATGTTGGACAAATGCAATGATTTAATTCTATGTACATGGATGTTTGAAGTGAAGCACAAAGTTAGACTATGAATTGAGCTTATAAATATCATGTCAAAAAAATTAAGCACAAAGATGCTCAAGACCCTCAAAATGTCAATTTTTTTACTATCCCAACTTTTTTGAAATCACTGACTTTATCAAAAATCTTGACTTTATTTTTAAAACTCTACTTTTTTATAATCCAAAGTTTTTCTAAATCCCGATTATTCAAAATCACATTTCAATAGTCTCTTGAAATGGTAATTTATGTTTGCTTTGGGGGATGCCCCTTGATCCTACCTTGTACTATTGCATTGGTCAACACGGGAGATTTAGAGTAAGGAGGTTACTAGTTCAAATCACTTTAAAGGTTTAGGTGTTGGCCCATCTTGCTAGTCTAAACCACCTAAACTCGCTCAACACAAACTGAGCTTTCCCAACCAAGTCCATCTCAGCTCACTTGTTCTCTTATCAAGTTACACTACCCATCTCGCTAAGCTCGGATAGTTTTTAAGTTTATTTCTAAGGTGGTAAAAAAATTGATTAAAGTACTTTTTTGAAAATGGAACATTTAAAAAAAAAAGGGAAAATATTGTAAATAAAATTGTGTAATTATAAGCAGTTTGGGTGGTTCATTTTGTGGTCAAAATTTAATTTTCGTAAAATGTATACGGTCATTTGAAAGTTTAGTTTGTGTTTGGCTTCGGGGTACTACCGCAACCCTCCCTATACCGCCTCATTGGTCAAGGTGGACAATTTAAAGTATGAAGGTTACTGGTTTAAATTAATTTTAAGGTTTTTGTATCGGCACATCTTTCTAGTCTAAACCACCTAAAATATTTAAACATTTAATGAGCTCACTCGACAAATTCCATCTTAGCTCGCATACTTCCGACCATCCTACACTACATAGCTTGATGAGCTAGGCTATTCTAAAGTGTTTTTGAAAGGAGGTTAATAATAAAATTGAGTAAAGTTTTATTTTGTAAATAATATTTGTGTAAAAGGACACATATTGTAAATAAAATTGTGTAATTATTATCCAAATAACTCTCTTAGTTATTTAGGATATCTTATATTTTTCATTCTAACTCGATGTTTCACATTTTAGGTTGCACGTACTCAAGCGTGCACAATTGGCACAATTTTATTGGCTTTAGTTCTTTCACGTGCCTCATGCACCTTGATTCCTTCTTTCTTATGTTCCCCTTGTCTCTGCATTCTATTATCTCCTTCCATTTCCCCTTTACTCCTTCCTCCTACACCTAATTTTTTTCCTATCCTTTCGCACACTACATGCATGTACCTCTCAGTAGACTTCCTTCCAAAATAGATAAGTCCCTTGCATTTTTTCACACTTGCGCACCTTGCACTTCCTCTTTTCCTTGCGCTCCTTCATGCACCCCCTTTATTTCTTCTATTACGTGCCCTTCCATAGTTGAACACTCATGCCCTACTTCCATACTTGTCTTCTACAAGTATGCCTTCTTTCTTATAGCACACATTGTGTTTGTGCACCGCTCTCTCATATGCACATGCCTCTTGCTTTTGCACCTTGTGCCTCCTTCTATACTAGTCCTTGTGCCACATCTTTGTCGGAATTCGAAATTGTGCTACACAAGCTATCAAAGCAAGCTAGAAAGGCACAAAATATAGATAACCAACCAGTGTGTGACACATGGCATAAATGAAAAAATCAGTTATTGGCTGATTTCCTTAGTCAAACATCACACACCATGTGTCACCTTGTGTGGTAGAGCCACCTGTAGACTTGACGATACCATAACTTCTACCGTAATGCTCAAATTCCCACATGCCCAGTCTCATTTGAAATTTTTTGACATTAGCTACACGTTAGAATTTTCAAAATCTGATTGGGTGGTATTTGGTAGGCCAAAAATAGGTAAACATCTTTTAATCATTAATGCACACATCTAATCGACCTAACCACCATATTTCATCAAATCTTTCTTTTTCCTTCTTTTACATGCCAAAAAGATGTGGGGAAGTGCATCTAATAGCCTTACAGGTGGATTTGTAGGCATTTATCACTTTTTGGTGGTTGAATATTTGAATATGAGTTTTCCCCTCTTCCTCCTCCTCTTCTCTCCTTATTTTATAAATAGCAGAGTTTTGCTTTGTAAAAAGGGTCCCTCTCTATCAGTAACTACACCATGCCCAAATGGTGGCCGACTTCCCAAAGGTCTCGGACCTTGGCATGGTCTCTGTAATGTATTCTCACCTCCTTCCATGAATGTAAATGAATGTGCATTCCTTAAGTAATAAAATTGTGTTTTGTGGAAATCTTGTCTTCCCTTTCTCATTTTGCATTACATCTCACCGATTTGTTTTGATTTTTTGGCATGTTGTAGGTATTCCTACTTGCATTCCCCATGTTTATGTGTTGTGTGCACCTGGAAGGAAGATCCCACGTGTTGATCTATGGCATACATCATCCACCCTCTTCCCCGTGCCCGCTCTATTTACTTCTCCACTCGTGGAGAGATGATCGACCCGCCCTAGAGCTATCACATTCCTTAGCTTATGATTTCCCCTTTTTGCACATCCTTCTATCCCTGGTCCCTTAGCATGTTTAGTCTAGGATTTTTTTTCAACATTAGGAGTATCAGTAGGATTAGAGGTAGGTAGAGGAACCGAACTTCTCTAAAAATTCGTCCCAAGAACATAAGGTCCCAACTTGGGGACGGTTGCATTATTGACTTGAAATTCCAGATCCATCATGATCACATCAAGGAGCAATTTAATAACCAACAATTTTTGGCATGCCCAGTGGGAGTAGTTTGAAGAGCTATACATCTTCATCTCAGCAAGTTTGATGTGTTTTGTTGAGATCCAACCTTTGGAGGAATTTTTCAACACATTTGGTGACTGTTGTCGATAATTCCCCCCCATGTAATTTTAATAACAGATTGATTCAGGGCCCAAAATCATGTTTCTGGGGTCCCCTCAGCCTCTTTCCAACCCTCTTATTCAAGAAGAAAAGAGCAAGTTCTAAGAAATGGAAGAAATGCTAAAAACAAGCTTGGGGCAGAAAAAAATCATGAAAATTGGCTAAGTCCTGGTCCAGGCGGCCCTTGGAACAGTTGGGACATCTAGGCATGAATCGGCCGAAAGACCGCCAGGCAGTCTGCAGAGCAAAGGGACAAGCTGGGATAGAGGGATGTGAGAGACGTGAAAATCTGGTTCAGCCGAAGGAGAAGAAAATGACTAATCGCCGAGCGGCATGGTTTGGGACATTTGGGACAACAAGACGTGAAGGACGCGAACCGGCCGATTCGGCCGAAAAGTGGAACTTTCACACTGGGAAAGTTGGTACAAAGGGACGCATGGGACGTGGATAGCCGAAGGAGTTGAAAGCCAATCAAGCAACGCCATGCCATCGGCCGAATTGGGACAAGGAAGCCCATTTCGGGCGGATCGGAGGTTTTTGTCCCAAACAGTCTTGGGACATCCGGGACAAAAAGACGCGAAAGAGCCAAAAGACCCACGGACCAACCAAATCATGACACGTGTCATAAGGGGAAAATTTCAAAAGTTCAAAGGGCGAGGTTTCAAGCACTAACCCGAGCCAATAAAAAGAGGAAACGTGTCCAATGAGGAAGGGAAGCTCGGAGCCCGGGAAGGAGTTAGAGAGTTTAGCAAGAGTTTTGGCCGAAAAGCTAAAAGCAAAGGTTTGCCCCACACCCTTGTCTACCAATCAATGCATGCCACGTGTCGTCCAGGTGGTAGAGCATGGGAAAGATTTTCAAAAGACATCTTCACCTATTTTGTGCCCTAAATCTTCAGATCTCCATATCTTTTGATCCAGAGCTCAGATTTGCACGTTCTTTATATCAATGAAAATATGGTGAGATTCTCTACATGATTTCGGGGTCAATCTTCAGAAGTGATGCTTCAACAACTAGCTTTAATGCAACAGACAGTTCACCACATTCGGCATGGGCCCGCCATTTTGCCAGGATTTGCCGCTTCTGCCATAATGAAATGAGTTAAATGCAAGAAAGAAGTGGTTGGGGTAGATCTAACCTTCCTCTCTCTTCCCTCTCTCATTCTTCCTATATATTGTAAAGAGGGGCTTCTTTCAAAAGGTCGAACATTTCTGTTTTGCTCCTCCCTTCTTCTCTTTATCGTGACAAATTTGTGGAGTTCGAACCTCCCATTTGAAACTGTAATGCGACTCTACCTCTTGGCATTTTGTAGTGTATTGTATCAATCTTTGGAGCAAGTAATGCATGTCTGTGGATGATTCTCAACCCTTTCTGTGTTCATTTGCATCCTTCTGATCTTTCACTGCGAATTTTGTTATCTGTGCATGATCTTGCATCACATTTGAATGGTCTGTGTTTATTGGCAAGATAGATGTTCTTCATTCCTCGGTGCATCACCTCTATTAGCTTAGGTTTATTTTCACGCATCTTCTTACCCTGTCTCCTTGGCAAGTTAGATTAGGTTTTGAGTGAACCCTCTGCATTTTCGTGTGCATCTGAACAGAGGAATAGGAACCAGCCTTCTCTGGAGACTCCTTTCTCATTTTTGCAAGTCCCACGCTTGTAGAAAGGATTCAATGTTATGCAATCACACTGGATTCTAACATGATCATCCTAGAAGCCTGATCTGCATCCAGGGGTGCTGTGATTTTGCATCAATAGTTTTGGCACACCGGTGGGACCAGAGGTCTCATTTTTATTGCAGCAAAGTTGATGTGCATCTGCTGCAATTTTCTTGCTTGAAAAGAGCTATTATTTGCATATTTAGCGACTCCAAGGGGAAGAATCAGTTGGTTCCAAGTGCAGGCCTGAAAACTCATGAGAAGAATCACCACAAGGTCAAGAGTTGGAGAAGAAGAAGTGCTATTTGAATACCTACAATTATCTCCAAGAAGAAGGCAAAGAGGAAGAAGGATTCAAAGGTCTCCATCTCCACTAAACAGAACTCTCTCAACTCCTCCACCTGGTAGGCCTTTCATTCAGTCAACAAGGGTTTTAAGACCAATCGAATGGCTCAAAACAATCCCTACTCCAACTTCACAGTAAAGAGCCCACTTGCCCTCAATGCGCAACATCCAATTCCCTATTGCATCCTTGAAGAACATTCCCTACTTCACCGGAGAAAATTAGACTACTCCGGGTGATCATGTTAAAGATATTGCTAACCTTTTTGCGATCCATGAAATCAATGAAATGCAAGTGGTCGTCAAGTTGCTTTGGCATCTTCATTCAAGGGTAAAGCATTGCAATGGTTTAGAAGCCTCGAGTGGTTCTATCACAAATTGGAATTAGTTTGTGTATAGCACTTCATGAGCAATTTGGAGAAAAGGGAGACAACTTGTCTCTTTTGGAGCAGCTGACAACCATCAAGAGAGCTCCCAATGAGCAGCTGACCAATTTCAACTTTAGATTTCAAAATACTTGGGAGAGAATTCCAATGACAATCAGGCCAACATCGAAGGTGCTTTTCTCTACTATCTCAAAGCTCTAAATTCTGATATTTCTATGTTGATTCAGTCCATGGGAGGTATAACTATCCCTATGGCTTATAGCATTGCCATTAGGGCTGAAAATTATCTGATCCAAGCTGGCAAAATTGCCCCTAGACCTCCCATGCCATTATTTCCAAGTTTAGAGATTCCAAACACTAGTCAAGCACCTAATTTGGCTCCTTCTCCCACTCCTAGAAATCAGAGTTCAAATGAAGCTTCCACTTCGTCTCCAAGTGCCCCAAAATGAGCTTCAAGAGGTCATGAAGTAATTGCAAAACCTAGGCAATGAGCTAGTTACTCTCAAGAGGCAACAAGCCCAAGGTTTCAGACCTTCTTATCAACCCCAAGCTCAGCCTAATAGGCAGCCATACCAACCACAAAGACCACCTAATCCAGCTGCAAATATGAATCAAACAAGGCCTCCTGCCAATAGACCATTTCAGCCCTATAATCCAAATGCCATATCTGCCTCTAAGGCATTGGTACCAACACAAAACAACATTGCCCAGGAGTATGATTGGTGTTTTCCATGTAATGAGCCTCATAACCAATCCATGTGCTTCAATGGTGCTTTGAATCAAGCACTAATGGTGACAACTACTGGTGTGGAGGGTGAGAGCAGTCAAGAAAGCAGCCAACAACAAGAAACATTCCAACAGCAATCAGCCCCAAATGACACCGCATTGGTGAATTGGCAAGCAGAGGATTTTTGTGGCATGAATCAAATACCCTCTCAAAGTGTTGCAGCCAACACAAGGTCAAAGAGGAGAAATTTGGGTGAAGAACAACCATTAGCCCCAAGTAATTCACAACCCTCTACCACTCCACAAGCCGCTGGGAAACAAAATGTAGTTCCAAACACGCAAGGGGCACCTAAAACAGCCCCTAGGCCAACCCAAATGCCAGTTGTTGCTACCCATGTGTAAGGAATGAATGTGCAGGCCAAGGGACAGTAGAGGGATACTTCATCTCCATTTAGTATCATTGATCAGATGAAGAAGACAAACGTCAATATATCAATGTGGGAATCCCTATCTATCCCAGGCCAAAGAGATCTGCTGCAAGCTGCCATGAAGGACTGGACAACTTTGAATCAGCAAATGCAAGACAAAGTGCTTATGAATGCTGCCCAACCTGAGGGAAATCATGGAGGACAGCAAGGTAAAATGTTGAAACCCCCTCCCTTCTATGTTTCATTGATCATTGGAAATTAGCTAGTGCACAATTGCATGATAGACTCGGGGCAAGTAGCTCAGTAATGCCTAAACAAATAGCTGATCAGCTAGGGCTCTAGTATGAAACAATATCCAAAGGGGTAGTGTAGCTAGATGGGACAAGAGTGGTAGCAACGGAATTGGAGTAGTTAAAAACTTGAGCCTTACCTTGCATGCGTGTCCAAATGTTGTTGTTTTACAAGATGTATCGGTCATAGACCTTCCACCACTCTTTTCCCTATGTTTGTCAAGGGACTTCATGCCAAGATTGGGGGATATTTGTCTGCTGATTGGTCACACATGTTGTTCAGAATGAGGTATGGAACTAAGGCTACAATTAGGTCAGAACCTATTGCAAACTTCCATATTGAGCCTTACACTCCAAGTCAGATTAATGCCAATTTCTCAGCATTTGATCAAGAAGACCACCCAAGCACCGATGAGGCTGACACCAAGGTTGGAAGCATCCCGGATCTAACTCTGGATGAATGGGCAAACAAGGTACATGCATTTGATCCTTATCAAGAAGTGGAAGAATCTGAGCTGGGAGTCTATTGCATACACGAAGAAAATCAGCCCATTCCTAGCATCACCAAGCCAAACCACAAAGATAACAATGAGGTATGGCAGCTGTTTTTTGATGGATCAAGGAGTAGGCAAGGTGCAGGAGGTGGAGCCATGCTTGTTTCACCTCAAGGAATAAAGTACTATTCATCTTTTAGATTCCAGTTTGCATACTCCAATAACACTCATTGTATATGAAGCCTTGGTGCAAGGGATGCATTGGGAAATCAAGAAGAAAATAAAGAACTTACAAGTCTTTGGTGATAGTGAATTGATTGTAAATCAGGTCAAGGGACAACATGCTGCCAAGAATGATCTACTCAAGTGCTACAAGAACAGGGTGTGGGACCTCATGGAAGATTTTGAAGGTTTTGGCATCAAATCCATTCCTAGGAAAGAGAATCAAGCTGCTGACAGGCTCGCAGCAGTTGGGGCAGCCTTTGACATTGTGGAAAGTATTCAACAAGACAAGGTACTGCCAAACATCCACGTGATTGTGAGGCCTTCAGTGCCAGATAACAATGTCAGTTGGCAAGTATTTGAGAATGACCAGCAAATCATCCATTTCTTGCAAGAAGAAGCCGAGTTCTCAGCCAAGAATCAAGAAAAATTGGAACAACAGTATGGCGACCAAGTGGTACAGCTGAGAACTAACAAGCTGCCCAAGGGACTTATCACTTTAGAGTCCATTTTTAACCCCAATGATCAGTTTAGAAAGGAGAAAGCAAACATTTAGGTCAAGAGAGAGGATTCAGTATCCATCTTGGTAGAAGAGAACAAACCATTGCAAATTGGAAGGATGACAACTAAACAAGAAAGGTATGAGTTCATACAACTGTGTCAAGAGTTCCCTGACATGTTTGCTTGGAGCTATGAAGACTTGAAAGGTTTCAATCCCAACTTAGCTCAGCATACCATTGAATTGGATCCAAATACTAAGCCTGTCAGGAAGAAACAAAGACCAGTCAACCCACACATGGAGCCTCTCATGAGAAAAGAATTGGACAAGCTGATTGAGTCAAGGATCATATTCCCAATCAAGCATTCTAGTTGGGTTGCCAACTTAGTTCCAGTCAGAAAGAAGAGTGGGGAGATCAGATTGTGTGTTGACTTCAGAGACTTGAATAGAGCCTCTCTCAAGGACCATTACCCACTCCCTTCCATGGAGAAAATATTGCAAGTTGTGGCTGGCTCCGAGAGGTTTTCACTACTTGATGGCTACTCAGGCTACAATCAGATCATGGTGAAGGAGGAAGACCAGTTCAAGATAGCTTTCACCACCAAATGGGGCACATATGCCTACAAGAAGATGCCATTTGGACTGTCAAATGCCGAGAGAAACTTTCCAAAGGGCAATGGATATGGCATTCAAGGGGTTGATCAATAAAATAGTTCTGATATATCTTGATGACATCACTGTATTCTCCAAAAATGCAGTGGATCACCTCTTCCATCTGAAGCAGGTATTTCAGAGGTGTAGAAGATTTGGGGTATCATTGAATCCCAAAAAATGCATATTCATGGCTCATGAGGGGAAACTTCTAGGCCATATTGTTTCAAAAGAGGGATTGACGATTGACCCAGAAAGAGTTGAAGCAATTCGAGCATTGCCATTGCCAAGTCACAAGAAGGCTCTTCAAAGCTTCTTAGGAAGGATCAATTTTGTCCTGCAGGTTTGTTCCAAACTTTGCAGCTCTCGTAAAGCCAATAACGCTGATGTTAAAAAAGAGCATGGCATTTAAGTGGACATCTGAAGGCAAAGAAAGTTTTGAGGCAATCAAAGAGGCTATATCTCAAGCCCCCACTCTCGTCAATCTAGACTTCTCCAAGGGTTTCATGTTATACACCTTTGGTGGTGGAGATACAATTTCTGCAATCCTGGCACAACAAAACAAGGAAGGATTAGAACAACCAGTTTCTTTCTTCAGTCAAGGCTTGGAGGAATACAAAACTAGGTACTCTTTCATTGAAAAGCATGTCCTTGCTTCTTTTGTCATCGGGAGTTTAAAGAAATTCAAGAATCTAATCTCAAACAACAAGATCCAATTATTGGTCTCCCATGCGGGAGTCAAGGACTTCCTCCTAAACAAGGATTTAAATGAGAAAAGGGCAGGTTGGATCACTCGGGTGATGGAATATGATATTGAAATCAGAGTAACCAAACTGGTTCGTGGCAAAGGTTTGTGTGAGCAGCTCGCTTCCAAACAACCAGATGGCTCAGAAGGTGAAGAAGACACTGTCCTGCTACTACAGGATGGTCAAGAACAGGAAAATGATGATGTGCCCACTCCCTATTGGACTCAGAATATGATACATTTCCTACAGACGGGCCTGTGCCCTCCAAAAATGAGCAAGGCAAAGAGGAGATACTTTAGATTACAAGCCATTCCATATGTGCTTGTTGATGGTGTTTTGTTTAAGAAAGACATCAATGGTGTTCTATTAAGATGCATTGGAACAAGTCAAGTTGAGAGGATCTTATATGAGTTCCATGATGGGGGGAGGTAGGATGCCACTTTGCTCCACGAGTATGACTTTCAAAATCATGAAAGATGGTTACTATTGGCCTACTGTATTCAATGATTGCTACTCATGGGTTAAGAAATGCAAGAAATGTGCATTCTTCACAGGAAAAGGAAGGTTAACAGCTCTACCCCTTCGTCTGATTTCAGTGGATCATCCATTCATGCAATGGGGACTGGACTTCATTGGAGTCATCAATCCCAATTCGAGTCAAGGTCACAAGTGGATACTCACAGCAACGGACTATTTCACCAAGTGGACCGAAGCAGTGGCACTCAAAGAGGCAAGTGAGTCTAACATACTAGACTTTTATGAAGAAATAGTAACCAGGTTCGGTGTGCCGGCCACTATCATATCAGATAATGCATTAGCATTCATAGGTTCAAAGATTACAGAATGGGCTGTCAAGAATGGAATCTATTTGAGCACCTCTTCAAATTATTACCCATAGGGTAATGGACAGGCAGAGTCCACAAACAAAAAGTTGCAAAAATTTCCAAATTTTGAGTCTTTAAGTGTTTTTCTTTGGGGTACCTAAGTCGTGAAATCAAGAAAATCCGCATCTTGGGTCATTTTGTAAGTATTTCGGGTCTGTCGGAACTTTCTGTCCCACCTGTCCCAAGTACGAAAGTGCAAGTTGTTCCCCGATCGGCCGAAATCCCCGAAACTGTCCCATTCTCGGGCCCGTCGGAACTTTTTGTCCCAAGTGTCCCAAAACTTTTGTGCGAGCTTTCCCATTTTCGGCCGAAACTCCCGAACCGCGTACTTCGCGCATTTTCGTCCCAAATATCCCAAAGTCAAAAGTGCGAGCTTCCTCTTTTTCGGCCGAAGCTTCCTAGTCGCGTACTCCGGAATTTTCTGTTCCAAAAGTCCCAAGTCCAAATGGGCCTGCTGTTCCATTTTCGGCCGAAATGCCTGAACCGCGTACCTCGCGCATTTTCGTCCCAATTGTTCCAAAAGCTTTTGTGCATTCTCTCTCCATTTCGCCCGAGCCGCGTGTTTCGCGCATTCGCGTCTCACCTGTTCCAAGCGTACCAAGTGTCATTCACACTTAGCTTTTCCCGCTCATTCCGAATATGACGCTCTTTCAAATTGGTGGTGGTGTATTCAATGCGCATTAAATTCATTCCGCTCCTCAAACGGCTATATAACCAAGCATACCACCTTCGCATTTTTCACATTGCTTTCTTGCTATCATTTGCTCAAACCCTTGCAACCTAGTTCCCTTTGCAAATTCCTTCCAGAGTCTGGGTCGCAGCTCCGAATCTATCAATATGAAGATCAAGTTTCAGGGACAGGAGCAAATTTCTCCACTTGAGTCTGCCGTTAGCAATATCGGAGACAGTGAAGCTCGTCATCTCGACTTCGGCGATTTTTGGTCAAGAATGACAGATGCAAACCCTACGCCGATGGCACAGATGATTAATGATAGCGGTTTGGCTTTCGCCGGAGGTTTCCCTATCTCAGTGCAGTGTGCTGATACGGTACTTTCATGCGGAGCTCACTTCGACCCCGATTCGAGCGACTTGACAAATGTACACGGGGAGCTCATTGCCAAGCTGGACGCTGCTGCCATTGGAGCTGCTCTGAGGATTCCGGAGATGGACAATGCTATAGTCGTCTCTCGGGATCAAGCACAGGCCATGTTTGACCAAGACAGTGATAAATATAAAGCTCGAGTGGCGAGGTCTTGGTTGAAGAACCCTAGGAAAGGAGCTTCTCGTCTGACCAAAACCCTCTTCCGGGCGGATTTCAATGAAGAATTGTCAGATTTTATAATCCTGCTGGCTCGGGTTATGGGTTTGCCCTCAACCAATGAGTTTCATTTCTGGATGTGCCCGCTCATCAGCATGGTGTGCGAGGGAACGCAAAACATCAATTGGGCAGAAATCATAAGCATGAATTTGGCCGAGCAATTATCCAATGTGCAACAAACAAAGAAGTTCTTCATGACTTCGTATCTGATGTATACCCTAGCAGCGTCACGGCAATGGTTTGGCTTTTCCTACATTGATGCACACAAAGACGATCCAGTGTACGCCTATTGCCCGCAGTTCACCCTAGAGACCAGCAATCGGAATTTCAGAAGGGTCAATGATGCCTTCACCATGTACGTGGTCAGATTGCTCGAAGGTGACACCGCCAGGAGGTTTTCAGACGAAGCTATGAACCTGATATCACAATATGGAGCCTATTTCATTCAGTTCAGGAAATTCTCTTATATCAGGCTTGCTGGCTATGAGAACACTCCTCTGCGGCTTCCCATGTTCTGCAACGACAAAATGGCCTTGATTGAGATATGCAGGCAACTGGACAAGTTGCACAGAACTTGCAGAGACAAGAAGATTTCTGGCTTACACTTTCCCATCTCTCTGGGAAACTACACATGCAAAACGGCCCTGGATGCTCAGAACGTAGAAAGAGCCCTGATCCCTATCACTGTTCATTTCTTCAAGCCAAGAACCTGTTTTGACTTGAAGAAGTTCATTGAAAGGAACATCAAGATAGTCTATCATCACAGGGCAGATACAGAAGACTACTGGGCCGACTGTGCAGATGATTTTGAAGCCAGAAGAAGGCATTGTGGCAGGTTCTCCCTGCAATTGATCCAAGAACTCAGTCTGTACCAAGTTCCTGAAGGTCTCCAGGATGACAATTCTGAGCTATATTCGTATGAATACGAAAATGTGATTAAGCACACCCCTCTGGAGGACCTGGATTGGAACAGAAAAGAAAGAGATGATCTGGCTGAGATTATTGCCCCAGTCTTGATCAGAACTAGGGTCTGGTTCAGTAAGAAGATCCGAGAATTCAAGAGGCACTCAGGAGAATCCAGCTCCAAAGATGATTCGACACCCATAAGGGAAGCATCAGTTCCAGAGTCTGGGACACCAGTGAAAACCCCTCCTGCCTCAATAGCTCAGGGACTTGTAGGATCTACTCCTTCTCCATCTACCCAGGTATACAAGAAGAAACTCAAAGAGGTAAAGAAGGAGCCTGCAGAGGATGACCCTCCAAGAAAACAGGCAGAGTTGCCTATGGGGCCAGAGAACATCATCGTTCTCAGTGAAAGTGAAGACAGTGAGGTGCCAATTCCTACAAGTGTTCCTGAAAATCCAGCAGATAAAGATAAAGAAGTCCAGAGCACCGAACTTCCAGGTACTACTGATTCTTCTGCCGCCATTACCTCCAGTGTTCTGCCAACATCTCAGCTTGAGTCAACAGCTGCACAGACCTTGAGTGTCATGAGCTCCCTGTCTCTTGGTCCCCTTGCTTCTCCTGCAGATTCTTCTTCCTCTTTTGCTTGGGTGCAACCTCTGGTTGATAAAAGGAAGAGAAAATCCTCCTCTCAAAGCTTGGGACCAAATTTTGATGCTGTAGCAGCCTTGTTGGGCACCACTCCTTCTCGTGCCAAGAAAGCCAGAACTACTTCCAGGATTGTGTCGGATGCTCGAGGTCAGCAATTCCTGGAGATTGCTAAGCCCACAGTAGACAAATCGGAATCAGAGTTGCTGACATCCGACTTGGAACTTTCAAGGATCCCTATGGGAGAGTCTACTCCTGAAGGTGAGATTCATAACCTCCAGGAAACAGTCACCAGAGTCATTGGAAGGGTAGAGAAAGGGCAGCAGACGATTGAACAGCTGGAAGAACAATCCCAAGTTCTCACGAGTTTTATCAAGTCACTCTTGTCTAAGGACAAAGTTTTAGACCCCACTCCCTTGACTGCTCTACCCCCTCCTGTAATTCTAAGCCAAGATGAAGTGCAAGAAATTAAAGATATGCACAAGTATTCTGTCTATGGTAGAGCTATCGAAGCCATGGTGGATGACATGCTTGTTGCCGGGCTAAACTTCATCGACGAAGCTTTTAAGCTACATGGAAAGGTAGACAAGTTGCAACATAAACTATCCTCTACCATTGAAGTTATGAATAAGGAGCTTAAACTTTGGGGCAGTTGCATTGTAGACCTTCGCCTCATGGGACAGACAGATGAGAACATCTTACTGGCGAGTAAGATTTTCGATGATGCCGAAGATAATCTATCAAAATCCTGGGTCTACAGTGTAGAGTGGAAAATCAGAGTCCTGGAAGAGGCTGTAGGAGAAATGAAGAATAGCTGGCAAAAGGGAGAAGCTTTCAAGACGCTAGCAGCTGCTGCTTTCAAAGATATGCATTGTCATCTTCAGGATGAGAACTCTGGCATTCCCTCGTCCTTGCAAGAAATCAAAGCTCAGTTCAGAGCTTTTGTCAAAGATAATCTTTTCAAGGAAGACTCCATCTCTAAAGACAAGATAAAGGAAATTTGTTCTCTCCAGTCTGCCATCGAAGAAGCAAACAAAGACTATCATACTCACGTCGAGTTTGATAAAGAGATGGAGAAATGCCTGGGATTTTGGACTCAGTCTGCAACTAACACATCAGTCCCTCGTGGCAGAGATATAGCTGAGTCATTGAAGAAGTTCAGCAAATGGATTCTCAAGACAAGTGGGTCCCTCCCGGTGAGCGGCCGCCACTGTCTCCTTCTCTCTTCTTTCCTCTTCTTTCCTTTCTTTTCGTATTCGTTGTAATTAGTTAAGGTATTGCAACCGGCAATACTTAACTATTCTTTATTTAAAAGAAACGGTTACAAATCGTAACCGACTTGTAAGCTATATAATGGCCTTTCACGCCATTTTGAAGAGGAGGAAGAACTTGGAATTTTTTACTGAAAGTGTAAATCGATCTTAAAGAAATCAATACAAAAGGGCTTTTCATTCTTTGTATATCTGATTCTTGTCATATCTGTGTTCTCCTTTAATATCGTGAAGATCATTTTTGTTCTTAACTCGTTTTGTCTCTCGATCGATTGCATCTTGTTCGGTTTTGCAAGTACAGCGATCTTGTACAACCAAGAAGGAACTTTGTGTCCTTGATTTATAAATCTAAAGGAGATTATTTATGGAACTTTGTGTCTTAAATTTAATCTCATGCAAATGATCTTGTCTCAAATCCTTTGAAGCTTCGCATACACGAAGAATTATTCTGCTATCTATAATTCTGAATGTTGCTATTCTGCTCATCTTCTTATCCCTTTTCCTCAGTCCTTGTGTAACTGATAATCCTTGTGGAAAACACTTTCGTAATATCCAAGTTTGACCATACAACAATGTTCTGTATATTTGTAAATAGGTTTGTCTCAGAATAAGGGAACCTCTCCCATTAAAGAGGAGGGACTTTTCGTCCCCTGTCTGTTGCTCTCTAAAAAGTCCTATTTGACGACCAACAGTTTTTGGCGACTCCGCTGGGGAAAATCGCATTCCAGTACTATAATTTTTTCGATCATCCTTTGATCTGGCGACTCCGCGTTTCACTCGAGGGAGAAGGGCCCTTGGTATCGAAGATTCTCAGTTTCAGCTTTTGGAGCAACAGGGTTTTCCTTTCCCTTCAAATAGAAGAACTCGTTCAACGAGCACTCCGCCTGTTCGAGATAGAAGTCCTACACAGCCAGCTAGCCCTAATCTGCGAGCTCTGATCCTTGCTGGTGTTAAAGTTCCCCTTCGGACCGTATTCCCAAGAAGAATGGCACAATTACCATGGGGACAACGTGTCGGACCTCTGGCTCTTGCGCACCCTTTGCATGAGTTACCTCGAGGTAACCGAAAGAACTTCCCAAAGTTTAAAGGAGATGGCAAAATTCACCCTGATGAACATATTGCAGCATTCATAGTCGCATGTGGGGTCTTGGGGGTTGAACATGAAGACGTCTCAGTAAGACTGTTCGTTGAGACATTACAGGATAATGCTGCTGACTGGTTCTATCACCTTCCGGCTGGTGCCATCACCGACTGGACTACCATGAGAACTCAGTTCGAAAACCGTTTTAAGCCGGCAGAAGATGTGCATGCCCTGCTTGCCCAGATTTCTCAGATAAAGAAAGATCCATCAGAACCCATGAGAGAATTTGTGGCTCGGTTCAACAGATTGATCAACAAGATTCCTGCAAATACTCGGCCGGTTGATCAAATTCAAAAATGTTTCTTTTTGAATGCCCAAACGCCTAAAGTCAGTTATGCTCTAAGAAGGGCTAATCTTGGAACGCTAGTTCTGGATCAAGAACTGGCTGTTAGTATCGAGGACGACCTGATCATGTCAGGGAAGTTGAAAAGAGATCCTCTCAAATCGAAATCTGCTGCTTCTTCCTCTTCCACCTCTGGACCCAATTCTGATCCATTAGTCCAGAAACTTGCAAATGATCTAGTGGCTATAAAGAAACAATTAGCCCAGCATGCACCATATGCAGATGTTCCGAGAAGAAATTTTCAACCCAGAAACCGTCTGCCAGCCCCCCACACCAGACTGGCACTTGAAGGGCCTCCTGTCAAAGTCCCTGTGAACGCAACCTGTGAAGTTGAAGAGCCAGATGATGACGTGGACGAAGAAGCTCGTGAGGAGTTCCTGGAAGAATTTGACGATGAGGCGGAAGAACTCGAAGGATCTCGGGTTAATTTCTTTACCACCGAAGGCACTGATGATGGAGATAACTATGATGAAGTGGTAGCAGATATGAACAGTGAATCTTTTGCTGTCATGACTCGAGAACAGACGAGGCAGAAGGAGAAAATAACACAGCCCACGAAGAAATCTAAGGAACAGCCAGCAACCATTCCTGTAATTGCCAGAAGAGGATCCCCTATCCCGACCTCATCTGCACCAAAGGTAAGTACTGTCGACACTGCTCCCAAAGTTTCTTCTTCTTCCTTTTCTCCTAAAGTTGATAAATCTAGAATTCCAAATGATGATGGCCCATCCACCTCTGGATCCTTTGATATTGTGGATCATCTAAAAAGGACCAAAGTTCAAATTTCAGAGGCTGAATATTACCAAACCCATCCTAAAGCTTTTGCCAAGATGATCCAATTTGTTAATTCCCATTCCAAGACCACCTCCAAAGGCCTTTTGCCCACACCTCCTTCTATACCACAGCCTAGTCTGGTAGCTGCTGTCACCTCGCCTGGAGACAAAATCAAGCCTTTTTATGTTACCCTCCTTATAGCGGGCCATAGGCTTAGTAACTGTGTCATAGATTCCGGAGCCTCAGATAATGTGATGCCCGCCAAAGTAGCTCATGCTTTAGGCTTGACCCTTACTCGTACTTATGGATCTTGCTACTCCATGGAAAGTAAGGAAGTACCTTTGGTGGGAAGGATTAAAGATGCACAAGTGGCTTTTGCTGCTTTACCTGAAAAGAAGGTCTTGGCTACCATACTAGTAGCAGACATTCCTCCTTCCTATGGAATGTTGCTAAGCAGAAACTTCTGTAAAGATGTGGGTGGAGAGATTCAAATGGATTGGTCACACGCTCTCATACCTGTCAATGGACAAATGAAGAAGCTACTACCTGAGAAGCAGTCCGAGTACATTGTGCAGAAGACAGATGATCCCAAGGCACAAATACTCTATGAGGACAGGGGCCATGGTAATTACATGATTTTGTCCCCTGATGAAATCCGACCCTGCAAAATATCACCTAAGGATCCCAATGGTGTCTGGATCTTAGAATTTGATGGCAGTTGTTCTTCGGCTGGTTCTGGAGCCGGTGTTCTGTTAATATCACCTGAGGGCTGCCTGTACCCCTTTTCATTCAAATTGCAGTTCGAGAACACTAACAATACAGCAGAGTATGAGGCTCTCATCCTTGGATTGCAAGTGGCCAAAGAACGAGGTGTAAAAAATCTTTTGGCTCGTGGTGATGCAGAGCTGATTGTGAAGCAAGTCAGAAGCCTGTTTCAGGTAAAGAACGGGAGGCTGAAGCATTATCGGAATCAGGTTTGGGATTCAATTGAATTCCTTGATGCCTTCTCCATTGAAGCAATTCCCAGAGAAAAGAACAGCAGAGCTGATTCCCTGGCTGTCTCAGGGTCATTATTGATTCCTCATCCTGAATTCTCTCAGGATAAATTCACTATTGAGATGGTCCACCGACCTAGTGTCCCTGACAATACTAACAACTGGCAAGTCTTCAACGACGACCAGCATTTGCTTTCCTTCCTGGAGCTCAAGGGCAATTTTGAACAACTGTATTTCGAAGGAAGTGACAACCTGCCTCGTGAGAGCGTGTCTTCGGACCAAGCCGTCACCCAAGGAGAAGAAACTGATCAGGAAGGGTGCATTAAGCTCAAAGGAAACAAGATCCCCAAAGGTTTGGTGAGTTTGGAGGAGTTGTTTGATAAGCATGACAGGTACGTGAGATCTAAAGCTTCCATTGGACCTCGGCAATCAGCTGAGTATGATAAAATTGATATTGGGAGTTCTGATGACCCGAAGCTGGTAAATATCGGGAAGTGTTGCACATCAGATGAAAGGAGAAGAGCAATTGACCTTCTAAGGAAATATAAGGATGTGCTTGCTTATTCTTATGAAGATCTAAAAGCCTTCAAGCCAAAAGAAATGCAGCACTCTATCCCTCTCAAGCCAGGAATCAAGCCTTTCAAGCAGAAGCAGAGGCAGTATAACCCAAAGATAGCTGACACCATATTTCAGGAGATTCAGAAACTGCTAAAGGCTAAAATCATCTTTCCCATTCACCATTCGACTTGGATTGCAAACATTGTACCTGTTAGGAAGAAGAATGGGGAGATCCGTATCTGTGTTGATTTCAGGAACCTGAATCAGGCCTCTCTGAAAGATAACTACCCTCTGCCTATGATGGATCAGGTTTTGCAAGCGGTAACAGGCTCTGAGATGTTATCTATGCTTGATGGCTTTTCTGGATACAATCAGGTAGAGGTCGATACTGCTGATCAACATAAGACAGCCTTCACAACTCCTTGGGGTACCTTTGCCTACAAGAGAATGCCTTTTGGGCTGATTAATGCCGGTGCCACCTTCCAGAGAGCTATGGATCTGGCTTTTGGAAGCTTGAAAGGAAAATGTATAGTCATATACCTTGATGACCTGACAGTGTTCTCAAAGACAAGAGCGGATCACTTCGACCACTTGGAAGCAGTTCTGCAAAGATGCCGAGAGCATGGGATTTCCTTAAATCCTAAAAAATCTGTCTTCTGTGTTACAGAGGGAAAGCTATTAGGACACATTGTCTCAAAGGATGGCATCAAGATTGATCCTGAACGAGTTCAAGCCATCCAACAGATTCCTCTCCCTACTAGTAAAAAAGGCGTGCATTCCTTTTTCGGTAAGATCAATTTTCTAAGAAGATTCATTCCTGATTTTGCTGAATTAACTTTGGATATTTCTCAGATGATGAAAGGAAAGCAAGCATTTGGTTGGTCTTCTGAAGGAAAGGAATCCTTTGAGGGTATCAAGAAAGCTATTGCTAAAACTCCAGTTTTGGCCTGCCCCGATTTCAGCAAGGATTTCATTATCTATTGCTACGCTACAGATAGTACTCTGGCTGCCGTCTTAACCCAAGAAGATCCTGATGAACATGAGCTACCCATTGCCTTCATGAGCTATATCCTGAAGAACCATGAGCTAAAGTACACCATGATGGAGAAGCATGCCTTTGCAGTAGTCAAAGCCGTCAAGCAGTTCCGTTTCTATATCCTCAACTCTCACTCTTTGGTGCTGGTTCCAGATACGACGGTTAAGTCAATCCTTACACAGCAAGAATTTGGGTCCAAGAGAGGAAACTGGGTGGCTAAGGTCCAGGAGTATGACATTGATATCAAGCCAACCAAGCTGGTTCGGGGAAAAGGTCTTTGCGAGCTCATTGCTGAAGGAGCCCAACATGAGTTGCCGTAAGAGAAAGTTGACATCCCTACTGTTCTATTCCTTAGTTCAGTCGATGAATGGTATGCTGACATCGCCTATTTTCTCACCTATGGGGAATGCCCCTCTCATTTAACCGCCAAAGAAAAGAGGACTGTTAAATTGAGATCAGCGCAATATGTACTATGGGAGAATGCTTTGTTCAAGCGTGGCCTAGATGGGAGATTTCTGAAGTGTGTTGATAAGGAACAACAGAGAAAGTTACTCTCAGCTTTTCATGATCATGCATGTGGAGGGCACTATTCATCAACAGTCACAGCTCACAAGATACTCCGGGGAGGATATTACTGGCCTTCCTTGTTCAGAGATGCCTCTAAATGGGTAGATAAATGCGAGGCCTGTCAGACCTTTGTGGGAAGACCCAAACTGGCCGCTTTACCTCTCAAGCCAGTTGTGATCGAGGAACCATTCCAACAATGGGGTCTGGACTTCATTGGTACACTGAATCCTGCTTCTAGTGCGGGCCACACGCATGTGCTAACCGCCACTGACTATTTTACCAAATGGGTGGAAGCTATCCCAGTCAAGAGCACTACTTCTGAAGTAGTATGCAACTTCATCAAAGAGAACATCTTGGTTAGGTATGGTGTACCTAACAAGATTGTAACAGATAATGCTTCGAACTTCTCCTCAAATGAGATAATGGATTTCTGCTACGGGTATGGCATCTCTCTAGCTCATTCTTCAGATTATTATCCCCAGGGGAATGGACAAGCAGAATCCACCAACAAAAATCTGGTGACTATCATAAGGAAGTTGGTCAATGAGTCTCAGCGAAACTGGCATAAGAAGCTTTATGATGCTCTTTGGGCAGACAGGATCACACCTAAAAGAGCCATTGGAATGTCCCCATTTCAAGTAGTGTATGGCGTAGAGGCTCAATTGCCAGTGACAGTGGAACTGCCAGCCTTGCACCTGATGAAGGCCATTGAAGACACTAGTTTCAATGATGCTCTGGACAAAAGGATCATGTACCTGCACAAACTGAACGAGGATAGATTGGAGGTTGCTGACAGAATATCTGCCCACCAGCAGAAGGTGAAGGTTCTGTTCGATAAGAAAGCTAGGTCCAGAGAGTTCCAAGTTGGTGATACTGTGCTGTTATGGGACAAAAGACATGAACCTCGTGGCAGCCATGGAAAATTTGATTCTCTGTGGCTTGGACCTTTCAAGATAAGACACTTTGCTGGTAAGGACTCTTTCTATCTTGATTACATGGATGGTTCTCCCCTCCCACTTCCTTATAGTGGGCAGTATTTGAAGTTGTTCAGATCCTAGGTGACTAGGGAGTCCCTTTGTATATTATGTACAGTGTTTTGCTTTTCCTGCTTTCGGTGTGTTTCCCTTCTGTTGTGTGTGTTGCCCTCTGTATTGTTTTGTTTTTGACTCCTTTGCCCAATGGATAAGGCACTGGTCTGCTTCACCGAGTTATCTAAGTTCTTGCCTTGTCTCATTCTATGAATTTACACCAAGTCATCCCCAGAAGGAGCCAGCTGTTGCCCTCTCAAAATTTCCCGCTCTGATAGGAGTAAAATTTCCAAATTTTGAGTCTTTAAGTGTTTTTCTTTGGGGTACCTAAGTCGTGAAATCAAGAAAATCCGCATCTTGGGTCATTTTGTAAGTATTTCGGGTCTGTCGGAACTTTCTGTCCCACCTGTCCCAAGTACGAAAGTGCAAGTTGTTCCCCGATCGGCCGAAATCCCCGAAACTGTCCCATTCTCGGGCCCGTCGGAACTTTTTGTCCCAAGTGTCCCAAAACTTTTGTGCGAGCTTTCCCATTTTCGGCCGAAACTCCCGAACCGCGTACTTCGCGCATTTTCGTCCCAAATATCCCAAAGTCAAAAGTGCAAGCTTCCTCTTTTTCGGCCGAAGCTTCCTAGTCGCGTACTCCGGAATTTTCTGTTCCAAAAGTCCCAAGTCCAAATGGGCCTGCTGTTCCAATTTCGGCCGAAATGCCTGAACCGCGTACCTCGCGCATTTTCGTCCCAATTGTTCCAAAAGCTTTTGTGCATTCTCTCTCCATTTCGCCCGAGCCGCGTGTTTCGCGCATTCGCGTCTCACCTGTTCCAAGCGTACCAAGTGTCATTCACACTTAGCTTTTCCCGCTCATTCCGAATATGACGCTCTTTCAAATTGGTGGTGGTGTATTCAATGCGCATTAAATTCATTCCGCTCCTCAAACGGCTATATAACCAAGCATACCACCTTCGCACTTTTCACATTGCTTTCTTGCTATCATTTGCTCAAACCCTTGCAACCTAGTTCCCTTTGCAAATTCCTTCCAGAGTCTGGGTCGCAGCTCCGAATCTATCAATATGAAGATCAAGTTTCAGGGACAGGAGCAAATTTCTCCACTTGAGTCTGCCGTTAGCAATATCGGAGACAGTGAAGCTCGTCATCTCGACTTCGGCGATTTTTGGTCAAGAATGACAGATGCAAACCCTACGCCGATGGCACAGATGATTAATGATAGCGGTTTGGCTTTCGCCGGAGGTTTCCCTATCTCAGTGCAGTGTGCTGATACGGTACTTTCATGCGGAGCTCACTTCGACCCCGATTCGAGCGACTTGACAAATGTACACGGGGAGCTCATTGCCAGTGAGCGCGCTTTGCCATTGGAGCTGCTCTGAGGATTCCGGAGATGGACAATGCTATAGTCGTCTCTCGGGATCAAGCACAGGCCATGTTTGACCAAGACAGTGATAAATATAAAGCTCGAGTGGCGAGGTCTTGGTTGAAGAACCCTAGGAAAGGAGCTTCTCGTCTGACCAAAACCCTCTTCCGGGCGGATTTCAATGAAGAATTGTCGATTTTATAATCCTGCTGGCTCGGGTTATGGGTTTGCCCTCAACCAATGAGTTTCATTTTACGGATGTGCCCGCATCGGCATGGTGTGCGAGGGAACGCAAAACATCAATTGGGCGAAATCATAAGCATGAATTTGGCCGAGCAATTATCAATGTGCAACAAACAAAGAAGTTCTTCATGACTTCGTATCGATGTATACCCTAAAGCGTCGGCGATGGTGGTTTGGCTTTTCCTACATTGATGCACACAAAGACGATCCGAGTGTACGCCTATTGCCCGCAGATTCACCCTAGAGACCAAAGCAATCGGAATTTGAAGGGTCAATGATGCCTTCACCATGTATGCGTGGTCGATTGCTCAAGGTGACACCGCCGGGAGGTTTTCGAGACGAAGCTATGAACACGATATCACAATATGGAGCCTATTTCATTGATTCAGGAAATTCTCTTATATCAGGCTTCCTGGCTATGAGAACACTCCTCTGCGGCTTCCCATGTTCTGCAACGACAAAATGGCCTTGATTGAGATATGCGGCAATGGACAAGTTACGCTGAGAACTTGCGAGAGACAAGAAGATTTTGGCTTACACTTTCCCATCTCTCTGGGAAACTACACATGCAAAACGGCCCTGGATGCTCAGAACGTAGAAAGAGCCCTGATCCCTATCACTGTTCATTTCTTCAAGCCAAGAACCTGTTTTGACTTGAAGAAGTTCATTGAAAGGAACATCAAGATAGTCTATCATCACAGGCGAATCTGAGAAGACTCTTTGGGCCGATGTGCGAGATGATTTTGAAGCCGAGAAGAAGGCATTGTGGCGGAGTTCTCCTGCATTGATCCAAGAACTCAGTCTGTACCAAGTTCCTGAAGGTCTCCAGGATGACAATTCTGAGCTATATTCGTATGAATACGAAAATGTGATTAAGCACACCCCTCTGGAGGACCTGGATTGGAACAGAAAAGAAAGAGATGATCTGGCTGAGATTATTGCCCCAGTCTTGATCAGAACTAGGGTCTGGTTCAGTAAGAAGATCCGAGAATTCAAGAGGCACTCAGGAGAATCCAGCTCCAAAGATGATTCGACACCCATAAGGGAAGCATCAGTTCCAGAGTCTGGGACACCAGTGAAAACCCCTCCTGCCTCAATAGCTCAGGGACTTGTAGGATCTACTCCTTCTCCATCTACCCAGGTATACAAGAAGAAACTCAAAGAGGTAAAGAAGGAGCCTGCAGAGGATGACCCTCCAAGAAAACAGGCAGAGTTGCCTATGGGGCCAGAGAACATCATCGTTCTCAGTGAAAGTGAAGACAGTGAGGTGCCAATTCCTACAAGTGTTCCTGAAAATCCAGCAGATAAAGATAAAGAAGTCCAGAGCACCGAACTTCCAGGTACTACTGATTCTTCTGCCGCCATTACCTCCAGTGTTCTGCCAACATCTCAGCTTGAGTCAACAGCTGCACAGACCTTGAGTGTCATGAGCTCCCTGTCTCTTGGTCCCCTTGCTTCTCCTGCAGATTCTTCTTCCTCTTTTGCTTGGGTGCAACCTCTGGTTGATAAAAGGAAGAGAAAATCCTCCTCTCAAAGCTTGGGACCAAATTTTGATCATTTATGTGACCTTGTTGGGCACCACTCCTTCTCGTGCCAAGAAAGCCAGAACTACTTCCAGGATTGTGTCGGATGCTCGAGGTCAGCAATTCCTGGAGATTGCTAAGCCCACAGTAGACAAATCGGAATCAGAGTTGCTGACATCCGACTTGGAACTTTCAAGGATCCCTATGGGAGAGTCTACTCCTGAAGGTGAGATTCATAACCTCCAGGAAACAGTCACCAGAGTCATTGGAAGGGTAGAGAAAGGGCAGCAGACGATTGAACAGCTGGAAGAACAATCCCAAGTTCTCACGAGTTTTATCAAGTCACTCTTGTCTAAGGACAAAGTTTTAGACCCCACTCCCTTGACTGCTCTACCCCCTCCTGTAATTCTAAGCCAAGATGAAGTGCAAGAAATTAAAGATATGCACAAGTATTCTGTCTATGGTAGAGCTATCGAAGCCATGGTGGATGACATGCTTGTTGCCGGGCTAAACTTCATCGACGAAGCTTTTAAGCTACATGGAAAGGTAGACAAGTTGCAACATAAACTATCCTCTACCATTGAAGTTATGAATAAGGAGCTTAAACTTTGGGGCAGTTGCATTGTAGACCTTCGCCTCATGGGACAGACAGATGAGAACATCTTACTGGCGAGTAAGATTTTCGATGATGCCGAAGATAATCTATCAAAATCCTGGGTCTACAGTGTAGAGTGGAAAATCAGAGTCCTGGAAGAGGCTGTAGGAGAAATGAAGAATAGCTGGCAAAAGGGAGAAGCTTTCAAAGCGCTAGCATTTCTTTGCTTTCAAAGATATGCATTGTCATCTTCAGGATGAGAACTCTGGCATTCCCTCGTCCTTGCAAGAAATCAAAGCTCAGTTCAGAGCTTTTGTCAAAGATAATCTTTTCAAGGAAGACTCCATCTCTAAAGACAAGATAAAGGAAATTTGTTCTCTCCAGTCTGCCATCGAAGAAGCAAACAAAGACTATCATACTCACGTCGAGTTTGATAAAGAGATGGAGAAATGCCTGGGATTTTGGACTCGATCTGCTGCAACTAACACATCGGTCCCTCGTGGCAGAGATATAGCTGAGTCATTGAAGAAGTTCAGGCAGCGGATTCTGAAGACAGTGGGTCCCTCCCAGTAGCCGGCCACCTGTCTCCTTCTCTCTTCTTTCCTCTTCTTTCCTTTCTTTTCGTATTCGTTGTAATTAGTTAAGGTATTGCAACCGGCAATACTTAACTATTCTTTATTTAAAAGAAACGGTTACAAATCGTAACCGACTTGTAAGCTATATAATGGCCTTTCCACGCCATTTTGAAAAGGAGGAAGAACTTGGAATTTTTACTGAAAGTGTAAATAGATCTTAAAGAAATCAATACAAAAGGGCTTTTCATTCTTTGTCTATCTGATTCTTGTCATATCTGTGTTCTCCTTTAATATCGTGAAGATCATTTTTGTTCTTAACTCGTTTTGTCTCTCTGATTGCATACTGTTCAGTTTTGCAAGTACAGCGATCTTGTACAACCAAGAAGGAACTTTGTGTCCTTGATTTATAAATCTAAAGGAGATTATTTATGGAACTTTGTGTCTTAAATTTAATCTCATGCAAATGATCTTGTCTCAAATCCTTTGAAGCTTCGCATACACGAAGAATTATTCGCTATCTATAATTACGAATGTTGCTATTCTGCTCATCTTCTTATCCCTTTTCCTCAGTCCTTGTGTAACTGATAATCCTTGTGGAAAACACTTTCGTAATATCCAAGTTTGACCATACAACAATGTTACGTATATTTGTAAATAGGTTTGTCATGGTAACAAGATGTAAGAGTGGTAATGCCTTCCAATTTATGCGCATTAGATGGAGAAGAACTCCCAATTCCGATTAACGGAATTTATCTTAAACATTGCTACTAAAAGGAAAAGGTTTACCCTTGTAAATATTAGCCTAGATTTCAATCCCTCTAAGTGCGTGTGCACATTGTCTTGTTGTAGTTAGGTTTCTTTTTCCCTAAGTGCTTTGGCACAGGTTTTGTCACTCTCAGGTTGAATTTCTACAGTTCAGAGTGCTCTCAAAGATGAGTTGTGGTATCAAGGTCGGGATCAGAGATCAAATTGGCTTCAGGATTATTACTCCATGCCCAATGGATTGTTAAAAGGCCATTGATCTTCTACCTAGAAGCAGTGGCCTGTTTGAGTCGCCAAAGCCATGTTGTCAAAAATTCCCCCCAGGTAATTTTGATAACAGATTGATTCAGGGCCCAAAATCATGTTTCTGGGGTCCCCTCAGCCTCTTTCCAACCCTCTTGTTCAAGAAGAAAAGAGCAAGTTCTAAGAAATGGAAGAAATGCTAAAAACAAGCTTGGGGCAGAAAAAATCATGAAAATTGGCTAAGTCCTGGTCCAGGCGGCCCTTGGAACAGTTGGGACATGCAGGTGCGATCGGCCGAAAAGAGCGCCGGGCGATGCAGCAGAGCAAAGGGACAGCTGGGACAGAGGGACGCGAGAGACGCGGAAAGCCGGTTCAGCCGAAGGAGAAGAAAATCGACTAACTGCTGAGCGGCACGCGATTCGATTGGACATTTGGGACAAGAAGACGCCAAGGACACGAACCGCCGGTTTGGCCGAAAGCGGGAACTTTCACACTAGGGCGGTTGGGACAAAGGGACACATGGGATGCGAGATAGTGAAGGAGCTGAAATCCAATCAAGCAACGCCACGTCATCAGTCGGAGTGGGACAAGGAACCCCATTTCGGGCGGATCGGAGGTTTTTGTCCCAAACAGTCTTGGGACATCCGGGACAAAAAGACGCGAAAGAGCCGGCAGACCCATGGACCAACCAAATCATGACACGTGTCACAAGGAGAAAAGTCCAAAAGTTTAAAGGGCAAGGTTTCAAGCACTAACCTGAGCCAATAAAAAGAGGAAACGTGTCCAATGAGGAAGGGAAGTTCGGAGCCCGGGAAGGAGTTAGAGAGTTTAGCAAGAGTTTTGGCTGAAAAGCTAAAAGCAAAGGTGCCACGCCCTGTCGACCAATCAATGCATGCCACGTGTCGTCCAGGTGGAAGAGTGCGGGAAAGATTTTCAAAACACATCTTCACCTGTTTTGTGCCCTAAATCTTCAGATCTCCGTATCTTTTGATCCAGAGCTCGGATTTGCATGTTCTTTATATCAACAGAAAGCTGGTGAGATTCTCTACATGATTCCGGGGTCAATATTGCATTTTGGTTCAGTTTGGAGAGAAAATTGAGAAAATGTCTCTGACGCGTGGTAATGCCAGAAGTGATGCTTCAACAACCAGCTTTAATGCAACAGACAGTTCGATGCTTCTGTTAGACTTTCCACCATTTTGCCAGGATTCGCCGCTTCTGCCATAATGAAATGAGTTAAATGCAAGAAAGAAGTGGTTGGGGTAGATCTGACCTTCCTCTCTCTTCCCTCTCTCATTCTTCCTATATATTGTAAAGAGGGGCTTCTTTCAAAAGGTCAAACATTTCTGTTTTGCTCCTCCCTTCTTCTCTTTATCAGGTGAATTTGTGGAGTTCGAACCTCCCATTTGAAACTATAATGCGACTCTGCCTCTTGGCATTTTGTAGTGTATTGTATCAATCTTTGGAGCAAGTAATGCATGTCTGTGGATGATTCTCAACCCTCTCTGTGTTCATTTGCATCCTTCTGATCTTTCACTACGAATTTTGTTATTTGTGCATGATCTTACATCACATTTGAATGGTCTGTGTTTATTGGCAAGATAGATGTTCTTCATTCCTCGGTGCATCACCTCTATTAGCTTAGGTTTATTTTCACGCATCTTCTTACCTGTCTCCTTGGCAAGTTAGATTAGGTTTTGAGTGAACCCTCTGCATTTTCATGTGCATCTGAACAGATGAATAGGAACCGACCTTCTTTGGAGACTCCTTTCTCATTTTTGCAAGTCCCGCGCTTGTAGAAAGGATTCAATGTTATGCAATCACACTGGATTCTAACATTATCATCCTAAAGCGATCTGCATCCAGGGAAGTGCTTTGTGATTTTGCATCAACGATGACTCCACTTATACAAACACACCCATTTTCTCATTTGAAGACCAATCTCCCTTTCTTCCATTCATTTTCTTTCTTCTATTGTGTCACCTTCCTCTTTTGAAATTGTGTATTCATGACTTCTTTCCTTCATCGAATTCTCATTTTAGTAGCATAGCTATTTTCTCCATAACCACAGTTCAAAATCCTCCTTTAAATCATTTTTTATAAGCCCAATTATCATGAAAATACATATAACCCACTTTTTCTAACCAAAATGTTTATCAAGAATAGGTTTATGCAGATGATGGTGGAAAATATATAATGAAGCTGATTTTGAGAGTCAAATGCAAAATATAGAGATGGAAATGATGTAGCTTAGAGTCAAAGTTCTCTATGAAGGTAGCTAAAGTTGGCTACAAGGTCCCTTGTCCATGGGTCAACTATGTACCAACTGCTGTTTTAGTGCCTTGAAAAATACACTTTATCACTTAGATGTTGCCCCAGTTTAGAGTGCGAGAAAGAAATGGAGGCTCATAATATATAGCACGGAAACCATTTCAATGGGGCAACCCTACACTACCATCTTACAGCCCTCCAACTCCTCCGCGCCAACTTACATCATCTCATCTGTGCACGTGTTCTCATCTTCTTGTGCACTGCCTCCATTCAAATTTTCACTCCTCCATCCTCTCACCTTCATTTCTTTACCCTCACCCCTCTTGTGTGTGCTTTCACTCCTCTTGCGCATGTGCATTTCGTGCCTTTTGTTCCTTCCATTCCTATCCTTCCACCTTCTTCTAAGTCCCCTTTGTCTAATTGTACCTTAAATGAATATCCCCCGCTAAAGCACCTTTCCTAACCAACATCATCATATTCAATGATTACAAAATAGTTAAAGAGTGACATGAATCATGCAATTTTGATTGGGAAGAGGAAATCATATGGTCGTTTGTTTCGTAGGAAGAAAATTAGTTAGTTCTATAGGGTGTTTTTTTGGAGGAGACCAAGATTATTGTAGATGTAGAACCTCACACACCCTAGATTTAAGCAACCTAACCTATAAGCACCCCTTTAGGAGGAAAGTCTCGTAATATAATCCCATTTGCCGATTGAGCTTCAAAACAATGGGAAATTCATAAGGACTGAGACAATTCCCAATCAGATATCTTGTTATTTTAGAGCCAAAGATAGAGTTACCATTGGTCATGTTTTCTCAAAACATGAGGTTAAGCTCAGGCGCCACAAAGGTTAGCTGCAGCGCCTCCGGATCCAAGCACAAATCAACTTCAAGAGGTATATATTATATTTTTTGATACTTTGAGGAGGGTGAAACACCATCTATAAGTCATTTTTTCACTCTTGTTCCAGACCATGTTCAACGCCAAATCAATTACATGGTCATAATTTGTTAGGAAGGGAAGCTACTTCTCCTTCCTATTGCAGGTTTTACTTGAGTTCCCTTTACCTCTGGTTATAGTAGGTTAGTTTTTTGTCTACTTTAAATAACACAAGTACTTGGGCACACTCTGCATGTTCCCTTTAGGACATGTATGATTTTAGTTTTGTACATATTGTTGTTCTTTTGTTTTGATGTGCTCACTCTAGTGCCTTTTCTTTCTTGTTGCGCCCACGCCCCTTTTTGTTGCTTCCTAGGATGACAGTTCAATTTTGGCCTTTGGTAGTTCCAACAATCCCACAATTTTTTCTTCTCTCATAGTCCAAGTCAAAATATCCTCATGAGAGTAGCGAGTTCAATTCGAGTTCGAGATAGAGCTTTAAGTGACTTTAGGTATGTTCTTCAAGTGTTGATTAGATATTCAAGTTTAATGCTTGAATCCATGCCCAATGGACTTCTAAGGCTGCTAGTCTCTTCATCTCGAAGGAAGATGGCACCTGAAAGTCACGAAAACTATTATCCAAATAAATCTCTCAATTATTTAGAATAACTTATATTTTTCATTCTAACTTTGATGTTTCACATTTCAGGTTGCACGTACTCAAGCTTGATCACTTTGCACAATTTACTTAGTTAGCGGTTATTTTGCGTGCCCCACCCACCTTACTTCCTTCTTTATTTTATTCCCCTTCTCTCTACATTTTGCTATCTCCTTCCATTTCCCTTTTACGCCTTCCTCCTATGAATTCTTTCTTTCCTATCTTGTCGTGCACTCCTTCTCGCGCCTCTACAGACTTGCTTTCAAAAATGGCTAAGTCCCTTGCATGTTTTTCTGCTTGTGTGCCTTACACTTCCTCTTTTCCATGTGCTCCTTTACACACACCCTTTTCTTTCTATCTTCGTACATCATTCCACAATTGAATGATCATGCTCTACTTCCATACTTTCCTTCTACAAGTATTCCTTCTTTCTTGTCATGTGCGTTACGTTTGCATGCCTCTCTCTCCCACACATCCGCCTCTTACTTCCATGCCTTTGCCTCTTTCTACGCGGTTAGTTTGAAATGTTATCCGTCGACTTGAGTGTGCTACACGTAACCTATCAAAGCACACAAATAGGGTGACGAATCCTAACAACCAACCAGTGCATGACACGTGACGAAAATGAAAAAAATCAATAGTTGGTCAATTTCCTCAATCAATTAGTGTGTGCCATATTTCATTGCATGTCGAGAGAGACTCAGAGTTCAAAACCAAAACTTCTATGGCATTGCTTAGATCCCCATGCACCCACTCTCATTTGAAATTTACTAACATCAGCCTACACATTGAAATTTTCAAAATGATATTTAGGCAAGATTTGGTAGGTAGAAATAGGGAAACATCTTTCTAATCATCAATGCACACATCTAATCAACCCCAACCACCATATTTCATCATATCTTGATTTCTTCCTTCTTCTACATGCCAAAAAAGACATGGGGAAGCACATCTGACAACCTTGCAGGTGGATTTGTAGGCATTTATCACTAGTTGTTGGTGGTTGAAGATTTGAATATGAGTTTTCGTCTCTTTATCCCATGGTTCCTTTTAATACCCCCTCGGAAAAATTAGTTTAGAATGGGTGGTGAATCTCCAACATCAACTTTCGAATCAATGGAAAATTTTTGAAAAACATTTCATGGTAAAGGTGATTTGGGCTGAGCCTAATTTTCTTGGATGAGGTACAATGATAAGAAATGTTGACGATATACATGCATAAGTTAATTTAACATATAAATAGTAGGCAAATTCACCCATATAAATTACTTATCAATGGAAATTTTAGGTGAATTGTGTGGGATACGACTGTTGAAAATTAGCCATTTCCAATTTCCAAAATCCCTAATATTCACGAGTTTACGAAAATTCACCACTAAAATTTTCCCGCTTTATCCTCATCTTCTCTCCTTCTTCTATAAATATCATACTTTTGCTTTGTAGAAAAGGATCCTCTCTATTATAATTGCACCATGCAAAAATGGTGTCCGAATTCCCTTGGTCTTAGAACTTGGCATGGTCTTTGTAATGTATTCTTGCCTCCGCCATGAGTGTAAATGATTGTGTGTCCCTTAAGAAATAAAATCACATTTTTGGAACTCTTGTCTTCCCTCTCTCATTTTTCATTGCATATCACCTCTTTGTTTGCATTTTCTCGGCATGATGTGTGTATTCTTACTTGCAGTCCCCATGTTCATGTGTTACACATCTTTGGAAGGAGAGCCTAGGTTTTTATCTATGGTGTGCATCATTTTCCCTCTTCTCTCGCACCCGCTCGATTTCCTTCACCGCTCGTGGAGAGTGATTGAACCTTTCCCTGGCACTATCGCCTTCCTTAGCTTAGGATTTCTCCTTTCTACACACCGTTCTATCCCTAGTCACTTGGCATGTTTAGTCTAGGATTTTCTTTTAGCATTAAAAGTAACAGTAGTGTTAGAGGTAGGTATAGGAACCATCCTTCTTGAAGATCTGTCCCAAGCACGCAAGGTCCCACAACTTGGGGATGGTTCCATTGTTGACTCAGAATTCCATATCCATCACGATCACATCGAGGGCACAATTTTGAGCACCAACAATAATTATAAGTAGTTTGGGGGGTTCATTTTGTGGGGAAAATTAATTTCGGGTTATTTAAAGATTCATTTGAAATGGTAATATTTCAGCTTCGAAAGCGCTACCCTCTACCCCACCTTGTATTGGCGCATTAGTTTGAATCAATTTAAATGTTTTGGTGTCATCATATCTTTCTATTATAAACCACCTCAACTTCCAAAGCACCAACTCAACTCGCTAGTTGTTTCCTTCTCAACTCATAGACTTTCTATCTCGGAAACACTACCCAACTAACCGAACTAGGCCATTTTTAAGGAGCAAAAAAATTGAGTATATTTTTTTAAATGGAGAATTTATGTCAAAATAGAAAATATTGTAGCTAAAATAGTATAATTATAAGAATGTTTTCTTTTGGGAGCTTCCCCTCGACCTCACCTTGTACTCACACATTGGTCAATGTGGGTGATTTGCAATAAGGAGGTTACTTTTTCGAATAACTTTAAAGGTTTGGTGTTGGCCCATCTTGCTAGTCTAAACCACATCATCCCACCAAACAACAATTGAACTCACTCGAATGAGTCTATCCTAGCTCGGCTTCTTTCTCGACTAAGTTAAACTACACAACTCGCCAAATTAGACTACTTTTAAGATGTTATTTTAATGAGGTTATAAAAATTGAGTAAAGTTTTTTTAAAAATGGAGCATTTATGTAATAATTGAAAATATTGTAAATAAAACTTTGTAATTATAAGTAGTTTGGGAGATTTTTTTGTGGTGAATAATTAATTTTTAGGCCATTTCAATAGTCATTTGAAATGTTGATTTGTGTTTGACTTTGGGAGCGTTTCCACTCAACCCCGCTCTTGTATTGATGCATTAGCCAATGTGCACGATTTGGAGTAAGGAATTTATTTTTAAGAACAACTTAAAAGGTTTTGGTATCATCCTAGATTTCTAGTCTTCGTAAATTCAATATGCATAATATCAAATGAGCTCACCCATCCGAGCCCATCTCTACCGGAGTCCTTTCGAACAAGCTACACTAACTACTCATCTCATTGAGCTAGACAATTTTTAAGGCGTTTTTAAAGAGGTGCAAAAATTGATTAAATTTTTTTAAAAGGGATAATTTATATAAAAAGGGGAAATTATTGCAAATAATTTGGAAAGTCTTAAAAATTCTATTTTTGGCATTTTTAAGGGAAAGTCCTACAACTCTATTTCTGGCATTTTTAGTGGCTTTTTTATATTGCATTTTTAGGGTATTCAAAGAATTTTTGGGCTTAGAAATTTTTGGGAAGGATATTAATGACTGGAGATGCAGTCTAACTTCATACTTAACTCAAAAAATCCACATACATGGGATGAAAGTCTTACATATGTCCAACATAGCTACAAGTGATCTCTTCATAGCTATACGAAACATAGCCCATTTCAGGTATATCTTGGATTCCATCTATTTGATCCCAATGATGTATAATTTCCCTTTTCTTCTAAACAAAGATGAATGATCAAGAATATGGCTACAAAATATTTATTTTTAGAACGTCTTAAAATTTCTATTTTTGGTAGTTTTCAAGGAAAGTCTATTTTTGACATTTTTTGCAACTTTTGTATTTTGCATTTTTAGGATCTTCTGAGTATTTTTGGGCCTTAGAAAAATATTTGGCATGATATTTATTGATCGAGACTCATTTTAACTTTTTACTTCACTCCAAACATCCACGTACATACATTGATAGTCTTGCATATGTCCAACATAACTACAATCGAGCTCTTCATAGTTCTACGAGACATAGCCCATTTTAGGTATGTCTTGGATTCCAATCATTGGCTCCCATTGATGTAGCATTTTCATTTTCCTATTAAGGAAATAAAATATCCAAAATAAGGATTCCAAATATCTATTTTTGTAAAATCTTAAAATTTCAACTTTTTAGGGAAACTCTTAAATGTCTATTTATGGTAGTTATTAAGAACTTTTGTAGTTTACATTTTTAAGGGTCTTCGGAGCAGTCTAAGTTCATTTTTCATTCCAAACATCCACATACATATGATGAATGTTTTGATATGCCCAACATACCTACAAGCGAGATCTTCAAATCTCTAGGGGACATAGCCCATTTTAAGTATGTCTTGAATTCTAGCCATTGGATCCCATTGATATAGTATTTCCCTTTGCTTCTTAAGGAAATATGAATGATCCGAACAAGTATTTCAAAGATATATTTCGAGAATCTCTTAAAATTTATATTTTTGGTAGTAATAAGTGAAAGTTCGAAAGTCTATTTTTGGCAGTTTTTAGCAGCTTTTGTATTTTGCATTTTTGCCAGTCTATGGAGCATATTTGGGCTTAATAAAATTTTGGTAGGATATTTATCGGTTGGAGCAATAGTCTAAATTCTAAATTCAGTCCAAATATCCACTGAGATATTTATCGATTGGATCTGAAATATAAATGCCTTCTTCACTTTAAATATCCATGTATATGGGATAAATGTATTACATACATCTAACATAGCTACAATCGAGCTCTTAATAACTCTACGAGACATAGCCTATTTCATGTATATACATGATTTAAGTCATTGGCTCCCATTGATGTAACATTTCCCTTTTATTTTAAAGGAAAAATGAATGATCCAGAATAGGGATTCCAAAGATCTAGTTTTAGAAAGTATTAAAATTTATATTTTTCTTAATTTTCAAGGAAAATCCTGAAAGTCTATTTCTGGCAATTTTTAGAAGATTTTTTATTTTACATTTTTTAGTGTATTTGGAGCATTTTTGGGTCTACCAAAAATTTTAAGTGGGATATTTATGTACCAAAGCCATGATATAACTTCTTTCTTCACTCCAAACATCGATGCTCATAGGATAAAAATCTTTCATATGTTAAACATAGCTAGAACTGGGATCTTTAAAGCTCTACAAGACATACCTGAAATTTGACAATTTTTAGGGAAAGTCCTGAAATTCTATGTATGGAAATTTTTAGCAACTTTTTTATTTTGAAAATTTTAGGGTCTTCACAATATTGTTGGGCTCACTAAGAATTTGGGAAGGATATTAATCAACTGGAGCCACAATCTAACTTCATGTTTCATTCCAAACATCCACGTACATCGGTTCAAATTCTTATGTATGTCCTACATAGCTACATCTGACCTGTTTATAGCTCTATGGGACATAGCCCATTCCAGGTATGTCTTGGATTCTAGCCATTGGCTCCCATGAATGTAACATTTCCCTTTCTTCTTAAGGAAAAATGAATTATTTATAATACGACTTCCAAAGATCCGAAAGTCTATTTCTAGAAGTTTGAGAATATTTTATATTTTACATTAGTGAGGGTCTTCGAGATAATTTTTGGCTTAGAAAATTTTTGGGAAAGATATTTTTCGACTGAAGCTGCAATCTAACTTCGTGCTTCACTCCAAACGTCCATGTTCATAGGATGAAAGTCTTGCATATGTCCAACATATCTACAACTAAGGTCTTCATAACTCTATGGGACATCCCATTTCAAGTATATTTTAGATTTCATCCATTGGATCCCATTGATATAGGATTCCCCATTGATTCTTAAGGAAAGACCAATGATCCAAAACTGGGCTTCCAAAGATTATTAGTATTTTTGGCAACTTTTGTATTTTCAATTTTGAGGGTCTTGAACTTTTTAGCACTTAGAATTTTTTTGGGAAGGATATTTATTAACCGTGAGCCACATCATATCTTCATGATTCACTATAAACATCCATGTTTATGGAATCAATTTTTTTTCATATGTCCAATATAGCTAAAAGAGAACTCTTCATAGCTCTACTGACCCGGACCCGATTTCAGGAAAGTCTTGGATTCCAAATATTGACTCCGATTATGTAACCTTTCTATTTCCTTCTTAATTATAGAAGAATTATCTAGAACAAGGATTCCAAAGAATTATTTTTGGAAAATATTAAATTTTTTATTATTGGCAATTTTCAAAGAAAGTCCTGAAATTCTATTTCGGTAGTTTTTAGCACTTTTGTATTTTACTTTTTAGGCTTCTCGAGCATTTTTGGCTTAAGACAATTTTGGGTAACATATTTATTAACCGGAGCCACATTCTAACTTCATTTTTCACTCCAAACATCCACATACATGAGATGAAAGTATTTCATGTGTCCAACATGATTACAAATGGGATCTTCATAACTATATGAGACATAGCTCATTTCAAGTATGTCTTGGATTCGAGCGTCATTGGCTCCCATTGATGTAGCATTTCCCATTACTTCTTAAGGAAAGATGAATGATCCAAAACATAGATTCCAAATATCACTTTTGGAAACTCTTAAAATTTATTATTTTTCCAATTTTAAGTGAAAATCTTCAAACTCTATTTCTAGTAGTTTTTAAAGAACTTCTATATTTTGCAGCCAGGTCTTCGAGTATTTTATGGCTTATCAAAATTTTGAGTGGAAAATTTATCAAACACAGCCACAAAGATCACATTGTAATTCTCTTCAAACATCCACATATATGGGATAAAAGTCTTGCATATGTCCAACCTAGCTATAACCGAGCTCTTCATAGCTTTGTTGGAGATAGCCCATTTTAGGTATGTCTTAGATTCCATCAATTAGCTCCCATTTATGTGGCACTGACATCTTCTTCTTAAGGAAAGATAAATGATTCAGAATAGTGCTTCCAAAAATCTGTTTTGGAGCTTAAGATTTTGTTTTTGGAAGTTTTCATGGAAAGTCTTGAAAGTCTGTTTGTGGCAATATTTAGTAGCTTTGGTATTTTGCATTTTTGAGGACATTTGGAGAATTTTTGGGCTTAACAAAATTTTGGGCAGGATATTTATCAACTAGATCCACATTCTAACTTCACACTTCAATCCAAACATCCATGTACATGGGATAAAATTATTGCATATGTCTAACATAACTACAACCAATCTCTTCATAGCTCTACAGGACATAGCCCATTTTCGTATGTCTTGGTTTCCACCATTAGCTCCCATTGATGTAACATTTCTCTTTATTTATTAAGGAAATAAGAATTATCTAGAACAATGTTTCTAAATATATATTTTGGGAATTCTTAATATTTCTATTTTTGGTATTTTTAGGAAAACTCTTGAAAGTCTCGTTTCTAGAAATTTTTAGTATCTTTTATATTTTACATTTTTGTGGGTGTTCAAGCATGTTTGGGCTTAATAAAATTTTGGGCAGGATATTTAATGAACAAAGACACAAAGTGTAACTTCATGATTTAATCCAAACATCCACGTATATGTGATGAAAGTCTTGCTTATGTACAACATATCTATAACCAATCTTTTCATAGCTCTACAGGACATAACTCATTTTATGCATGTTTTGGATTCCAACAATCGGCTCCAATTGATGTAGAATTTACCTTCACTACTTAAGGAAAGATGAATGATCACAAAGATGAATCCAAAGATCTATTTTTGGAAATTCTTAAAAATTTGTTTTGGCAGTTTTTAGGGAAAGTCCTTAAAGTATATTTATGGCGCTTTTAATGACTTTTGATTTTACATTTTTAAGGTCGTTTGAGCATTTTTTGTGCTTAACAATGTTTTGGTTAGGATATTTATCAATCAGACCACAGTCTAATTTCATACTTCACTCCAAACATCTACATACATGGGATTAAATTCTGCATATTTCCAACATAGTAACAACCGAGCTCTTCATAGCTATACAGGACAACCTTTTTCAGGTATGTCTTGGAATCTAACGATCCCATTGATGTATTAATTCCATTTTCTTCTTAATGTAAGATGAATGATATACAAAAGGCTTCAAAATATATGTTTAGAAAGTATTTATATTTCTATTTCTATTTTTAGCAGCTTTCATGGAAAGTTCTAAAAGTTTATTTTCGGCAATTTTTAGCAACTTTTGAGTTTGCATTTTTAGGGTCTTTAGAACATTTTGGGCTTAGAAATTTTTGGGTAGAATATTTATCAACCAGAGCTACATTCTAATTTTTTGTTTCACTACAAACATCCATGTATATTAGATGAAATTCTTGAAAATTCCTAAAATAGCTACAACCGAGCTCTTCATAGCTCTATGAGACAACCCATTTCGCGTATGTCTTTCTTTCCAACCTTTGATTCCTTTGATGTAGCATTTAATTTTTATTCTTATGGAAAGACAAATGATCCAAAACATGGCTTCTAAAGAATTATTTTTAGAAATTCTAATTTTTTTAATTTTTGCAGCTTTTAGGGGAAGTCTTAAAAGTCTATTTCTGGTAGTTTTTAGCATCTTTTGTATTTTGCATTCTTAGGGTCTTGGAAACATTTTTGGGGTTAGATAATTTTTGAGAAGGATATTTCTCAATCGTGGCCATACTTTACCATTTTTCTTCACCGCAAACATCCATGTATACGGAATGAAACTCTTGAATATGTCATCAAGGTGTTTCTTGAATTCTAGTAGAATTTCCCTTTCCTTCTTAAACAAAATGAATGAACCAAAATAGGTCTTCCAAAGATATTTTTGGACTATATTGAAATTTCTAATTTTGGTTGTTTTTTAGGAAAATCCTCAAAGTCTATTTTTAGTAATTTTTAGTAACTTTTGTATTTTCCATTTTAAGGGTCTTCGGAAAATGTTTTGGACAAGAAAAATTATGGGTAGGATATTTATGGAATGGTGCTGCAAAGACAATTTTTTTCTTCACTCCAAAAATCCATGTACACACGTTAAAATTCTTGCACATGTCCAACATAGCTACAACAAAGCTCTTCATAGTTATACATGACATAGCCCATTTTGGTATGTCTTGCATTTAAGCCATTGACTCTCGTTGATGTAGCATTTCCCTTTGCTTCTTAAGGAAAAAAGAATGATAAAGAACAAGAATTCAAAATATATATTTTTAGAAAGTTTTAAATTATTTAATTTTTGGTCATTTTCAAGGAAAGCCCTAAAAGTCTATTTATGACAAGTTCTTAGTAGCATTTGTAATTTGCATTTTTTAGGACCTTCTGAGCATTTTTTAGCTTAGTCAAATTTTGGTTAGGATATTTATCAACCAAAGTTGCATTTTAACTTTTTAATTCACTCCAAACATTCACATACATCAGATGAATGTCTTGCATGTGTCCAACATAGCTACATATGAGATTTTCAAAGCTCTACGAGATATAGCTCATTTCAGGTATGTCTTGGATTCTAGCCATCGGCTCCCATTTATGTAACATTCCTATTTACTTATTAAGGAAAGATGAATGATCTAGATCAAGGCTTTCAAAGATCTATTTTGTGAAAGTCTTAAAATTTCTTTTTTAGCAATTTTTAGGGAAAGTTCTCAAATTCTATTTTTGGCGTTTTTAAGAGCTTATGAATTTTACATTTTGATGGTCTTCAGAGCATTTTTTAGCTTATGAGAATATTCGATAGGATATTTATTAGCTAATGTTGTAGTATAGCTTCGTGCTTCACTACAAACATCCACATATATGGCATGAAAGTCTTGTACATGTTCAACATAGCTACAACCAAGCTCTTTACACTCTACAAGATAACCCATTTCAGTGTATGTCTTGGAATCTAGCCATTGGCTCCCATTGATGCAAAGATTTTTATTGTTTCTTAAGGAAAGAAGAATGATCTAGAAAAGGTATTAAAAATATCTATTATTGGAAATTCTTAAAATTTCTCTTTTGGTAGTTTTTCGTAAAATCCAGAAAGTCTATTTCGTTAGTTTTTAACAATTTTTGTATTTTACATTTTTCGGATTAGCAAATTTTCAAGAAAATTATTATTAAACCATAGCCATAATATAACTTTGTGCTTTACTCCAAACATCCACATACATGGAATGAAAGTCTTGCATATGTTTAACATAGCTACAACCAAGCTCTTCATAACTCTACGAGACATAACCCATTTAAGGTATGTCTTGGATTCCAGCCATTGGCTCTCATTGATGTTGTATTTATATTTTCTTCTTAAGAAAAGACAAAGATCCAAAAACATATTCTAAATATCTATTTACAGAATGTCTTAAAATTTCTATTTTTGATTGTTTTCAGGAAAGTCCTAAAAGTATATTTTTGGTTGTTTTTAGCATCTTTTGTATTTTGCATTTTTTAGGTCTTTAGAGCATTTTTGGGCTTAGCAAAATTTTGTCCAGGTCAATAATCCAGAGCCATGATTTAATTTGGTTCAACACTCCAAACATTCACATACATGGAATGATACTCTTGTATATGTTCAACATAGATATAACCAATCTATTCATAACACTACGAGATAACACATTTCGTGTATGTGTTGGATTCCGGTCATTAGATCCCTCGTTGATGTAGCATTTACATTTGTTTCTTAAGTAAAAACAAATGATCCAAAATGGGGATTCCAAAGATCTATTGTTAGAACATCTTAAAATTTCTAGTTTTGATAGTTTTCAGAGAGTGTCGTGAAAGTCTATTTCTGGTTGTGTTTAGTAGCTTTTGTATTTTACTTTTTTAAGGCCTTCAAAGCATTTTCGGGCAAACAAAATTTTGGGAAAAATATATTCCGACCAAACCCACACTCTAACTTCATTATTCACTCTAAACATCCACATACATGGGTTGAAAGTATTGGATGTCCAACATATCTATAACTGATCTCTTCACAACTCTATTGGATAGCTCATTTTAGGTATGTCTTGGATTCCAGTTATTGATGCCTATTGATGTATCATTTCTCTTGAGGCTTAAAGAAAGAGAAATGATCCATAACATGGCATTGAAATATCTATATTTTGAATGTTTTAAAAATTCTATTTTTGGTAGTTTTCAAGGAAAGTCCTTAAAGTCTATTTCATCGTTTTAATCAGCCTTTTGTATTTTACATTTTTGAGGGTGTTTGAAGAATTTTGGGAAAGAAAAAGTTTTGGAAAGATATTTATTGACATCAGCTGTAGTCTAGCTTTGTATTTCACTCAAAAATCCATGTACATAGGATGAATTTCTTGTATATGTCCAACATAGTTATAACCAAACTCATCAAAGATCTACTAGACATAGCCCATTTCGTATGTCTCGATTCTAGCAATTAGCTATCTTTGATTTATAATTTTCCTTTGCTTCTTAAAAAGAGATGAATTCTCTAGATTAAGGCTTTCAAATTTCTATTTTTAGTAGTTTTCAGGGAAAGTCCTGCAAGTCTATTTCTGGCAATTTTGGGTGTTTTGTATTTTACATTTTCAAGGTCTTCAGAGCATTTTTATCTTAGAAAAAAATTGGGCAAGATATTAATCGCTCAAATCCACAATATAACTTTGTACTTCACTCTAAACATCCACGTACATCGGATGAAAGTCTTTCATATATTCAACATATCGACAACCGAGCTCATTATAGTTGTAAATGACATAGCCCATTTTAGGTATGTCTTGGATTCTAGCCATTGGTTCTCATTGAGGTAGCATTTCCCTTTTCTTCTTAAGAAAAGAAAAAAGATCTAGAATAGGGATTTTGAATATCTTTTTTTGGAACGTCTTATAATTTCTATTTTTTCAATTTTCAAGGAAAGTTTTGAATGTCTATTTTTGACAATTTTTAGCATCTTTTGTATTTTACATTTTTAAGGGTCTTCAAAACAATTTTGGGCCTAACAAGTTTTGGGCGAACATTAATGAATGGAGATGGAGTCTAACTTGGTGCTTCACTATAAATATCCATGTACATGGGATGAAATTCTTACATATGTTCAACATATCTACAACCGAGCTCTTCATAGATCTACGAGAGATAGCCCATTTTAGGTATGTCTTGGATTCCAACCATTGCCTCCCATTGATGTAGCATTTTCCTTTGTTTCTAAAAAATGACAAATGATCTAGAATAGGGCTACCAAATATTTATTTTTATAACATCCTAAAAAGTTTATATGATGTTATAGGTAGTTTTCAGGGAAATTCCTAAAATTTTATTTCTAGAAAATATATACGTTGATAGTCTTGCATATGTCCAACATAGCTAGAACCGAGCTCTTCAAAACTCTACGAGACATAACCCATTTAAGTTATGTATTGGATCCATTCAATCTAATTGATATAGCATTTCCATTTGCTTCTTAAGGAAAGTAATGATCTAAAACAAGGCTTCTAAAGATCTATTTTTGGTAGTTTTTATGAAAACTCTTGAATGTATATTTATTGCATTTTTAGCATCTTTTTAGTTTACATTTTGAAGGTCTTCGAGTAGTATAACTTCATGCTTGTCCAACATAGCTAGAATTGAGCTATCCAAAGTTGTATGGGACATAGCCCATTTCAGGTATGTCTTGGATTACAACCATTGACGCCCATTGCTTAAGTATTTCTATTTGCTTCTTAAGGAAAGCTAAATGATTCAAGTTAGGGATTTCTAATATTTTTTTGAAAATTATTAAAATTTCTACTTTTAACACCTTTTAGGTAAATTCCTTAAAGTCTATTTCCGGTAGTTTTAGCAACTTTTGTATTTTGCCTTTTATAGGGTCTTTGAGCATTTTTAAGCTTAAGAACATTCTAGGTAGGGTATTAATCGATCAAGATGTAGTATAACTTCGTTCTTCACTCCAAACATCCATTTATATAGGGTGAAAGTCTTGCATATCTTCAAAATAGCTACAACCAAGCTCTTCATAGCTCTACGAGACATAATAGTTATGTCTTAGATTCTAGCCATCGCCTACCATTTATATAGCATTTCCTTTTCTTCTTAATGAAAGAACAATGATCCAAAAATATGATTCCAAAGATATATTTTTGAGAAGTCTTAAAATTTCTATTTTTGGTTGTTATCAAGGAAATTCTTGAAAGTCTATATCTGGTAGTTTTTAATAGCTTTGGTATTTTGCATTTTTAGGGTCTTCGGAACATCTTTGGGTTTAGATAATTTTTGGCAGGTTATTTGTCATTCGGAGACACAATCTAAATTCCTTATTCACTCTAAATATCCACGTATATGGGATGAAAGTATTGCATATTTCTAATATAGCTATAATTAAGCTCTTCATAACTCTACGGGACATAGCCCATTTCACTTATGTCTTGTATTCCAAGCATTATCTCCTATTGATGTAGCATTTCCCTTTGTTTCTTAAGGAAAAAAAATGATCCAGAACAAGGATTCCAAATACCTATTTTTAAAAAGTAGTAAAATTTATATTTTGGTAATTTTTAAGGAAAGTCTTGAATTCTATTTTTGGTAGTAATTAGAAGAATTTTTATTTTGCATTTTCTAGGATCTTCGGAGCATTTTTGGGCCTAGTATAATTTTGGGCAGGTTATTTATCAATTAAATCCATGGTTTAACTCCTTGTTTCACTTCAAACATCCACGTTTATTGTATAAACTCCTTGCATATGTTAAATATAGCTCGAGACTCTTTAAAGCTCTACGATACATAACCCATTTCGGTATGTCTTGGATTCCAACCATTAACTCCCATTGATGTAAAATTTTCATTTTCTTATCAAGGAAGACAAATGATCCATAACAAAGCTTCTAAATATCAATTTTTTTAAATTATTAAAATTTCTACTTTTTACGCTTTTAGGGAACTTGTCCTTAATGTCTATTTCTAGTAGAATTTTATTTTGTATTTTTATGGTCTTTAGAGCACTTATGGACTTAGAAAAATTATGGGCAGGATAATAATCGACAAGAGCTGAAGTATAACTTCATGCTTCACTCCAAACATCTATGTACATGGGATGAAATTCTTGCATATGTCCAACATAGCTACAATTGAGCTCTTCATAGCTCTATGGGACAACCCATTTTAGGTATGTCTTGGATTCCAGCCATTGACTCCCATTGATGTAGCATTTCCCTTTACTTCTTAAGGAAAGATGAATGATCCCTGAACTAGGATTCTAAAGATATTATTTTGGAAAGTATTAATTTTTTTATTTTTGATAGTTTTCAAGGAAAATCTTGAAACTCTATTTTCGCGCTTTTAACAACTTTTGTAATTTATATTTTTAGGGTCTTGAGCATTTTGGGCCTAGCAATATTTTATTCACGTTATTTTTGACTAAAGACAAATTATAATTTCAATATTCACTCAAAATATCCTCATACATAAGATGAAAGTACTACATATGTATAACATGGCTACGATTGGGCTCTTCATAGATCTATGTGACATAACCCATTTAAGGTATGTCTTGGATTCCATCCATTCACTCCTATTGATGTAGCATTTCCATTTGCTTCTTAACTAAAGAAATGATCCAGAATAAGCCTACCAAAGATATTTTTTGGAACATCTTAAGATTTCTATTTTGGCATCATTTAGGGAAACTCCAGAATGTCTATTTATGCCGCTTGTTAGAAGTTTTTGTATTTTTCATTTTTTAGGGTATTCGGGCATTTTTGGGCATAGCTCATTATTTTTTATTATATATTTTGACCGGAGATGGAGTATAACTTTTTGTTTCACTACAAAAACACATGCATGGAATGAAACTATTACATATTTTTTTACCATAGTCATGGTCTAGCTACATGCTTCACTCCAAACATCCACATATATAGGATGAAAGTCTTGCATATGTTAAACATAGCTATAATCAGGATCTTTAAAGATCTATAAGACAAAGCCCATTTTAGTTACATCTTAGATTCTAGGAATTTTCTCACATTGATGTAGCATTTCCCTTTTCTTCTTAAAGAAAGATGAATGATCCAAAACATGGCTTCCAAATATCTATTTTTGGAAAGTCTTAAAATTTCTATTTTTGGCATTTATTAGGAATGTCCTATAAGTATATTTTTAAAATATTTTGTATTTTTCATTTTGAGGGTCTTGGAAGCATCTTTCAGCTTGACAAATTTTTTGGCGGGATGTTTATTAGCTAAAGTTGTAGTCTAGCTTTTTGCTTCACTTCAAACATCCACTTATATAGGATGAAAGTCTTACATATGTCCAACTTGTGCTAACCGTAAATAGAAAAAGAAGATCAATGGGTTAATTATTTCTAATGGTTTGGATCCTATTGCTTTGCAATAATTTTTGGATGATAATTTTTACTAGGAAATGAGACTCTAGCAAAAGCTATGGTGTTTAAGGAGATTCTTCAGGATTTTGAGGAGGTTACAAGACAACTCATCAATTTCAGAAAAATTTTGTTTTCTTTTTAAATGTGGATGTAGATATTCAGAATAGAATTTTAGCGGTATCTGGAATGTCCAATTAAATCTTTACCATGTTCCTATTTGGGTATGCCACTCTTTAAAGGGAGAATGATCTTGGAAAATTGGAATACTCTGGTTAGTAGATTTCAAAAAATGTTAGCAACTTGGAAAGGGACTTTATTATCACAGGAAGGTAAATTACAATTGCTTAAAAGTTACCTACAGAGTTTGGTGGTGTATCTAATGTCAATTTTTAAAATTCCTATAAAGATTAGGAATATAATTACTCAGATTCAACATAGATTTCTATGGTCGAGAATGGAATCTAAGGATAGAATTCCTTTAGTGGCATGGGATAAAGTTACCCTTCCAAAGAGTGTTGGTGGTCTTGGATTGAAAGATATTAAAAGCATGAATTTGGCTCTTATGGCTAAAGTGGGATGGAGATTGGTGCATGAGAATGGTTTATGGGCTAGGATTCTAAAAGCTAAGTATTTGTATTTTGATCAAGCCTCTTTCATATCTACTGATGGTTTTCTCGGAAGGCTCTTTCTTTTGGAATGGTTTGTGTAAATGCAAGGACATTTTGTTGAAAGGTAGTAAGTGGAAGATAGGGGATGGTGCAAGAATTATATTCTGGGAAAATTAGAGGTTTGTTGATGAACCTCTTGCTAATCAAGAGCAATGGAGAAATGTGGCTGCACATTTTGAGGTGTCTATGGGAAGTTTTCTTAGAGACTATTGGAGTAGAACTGAATGGGGTTGGGATTGGAAAACATTGGCATGGGAAGGAGAGGATGAAGAAGTCAAGGAAATAATTAGAATATTAAATGTAAACCTAAGGGGGTTACACATTCCTTCAATTCAGAAAGAGGATGATTTAATATGGTCTTTAACAAAAAATGGTGAGTATTTGGTTAGAACAGGTTATGGGATAACAAGAAATGCTCCTCCCCAAAATCCATATTGGAAAAATCTATGGGATAAAAATCTCACTCCAAAGGTTAATTTTTTTCTTTGGCATGCCTTAAAAAAATTTAACTATTGATAACCTACATGATAAAGGAATGATGATTTCTAACACATGTATTCTTTGCAAGGAAGCTAGTGAAACTATTCAACATCTCTTTCTTCAATGCTCCTTTTCTCAAAGAGTTATAACCCATGTTCTAAGAGTTTTCCAGATTTCATGGGTCTTTCCAAATTCTTTTGTTGAATGGTATGTTAAATGGATGAGTCATTTTGTTTCAATAAGCCTTTCAAAGGCTTGTATTTTTGTTTTTCTCATTTTCTATGGGGAATATGGCTTGAAAGGAATATTATAATTTTTTCGTGAAAAATAGAAAATATTTTCTCGGTGGGGATTGTTATTTTAGGGGCTTTGGTTAATAATATTTCTATTATTAAGATTAAAGAGCAAGGTGGTTACCCTAAACATGAGAAGGACATTATTCAAGCCTTAGGTATTACTAAGTGTGTTCAACAAATTTCTCTATGGAAAACAATGGCTAGGAAAAATGTAAAATGGGTAAAACCTACTGATGGATGGATGAAACTCAATTTTGATCATACTACTAAAGGTATATTAGGTATAAAGTATTTGTGGCATTATTAGAAATGAGATGGGGTCCCTAGTTTTAGCCTATGCTGAGCCAATTGGTAATAAATCTAACAATTATGTTGAGGCTTATGCGGTTTTAATTGGTTTAAAATGGGAAAATTCTTTGCAAATTAAAAATATTCAAGTAGAGGGGGACTCATACATTTTCAATGTTATTAAAATTCTATAAAATCATCATATAAAGATTGATTCACTTATTGAATATGTTAAGTTTTTGTTCAAAAAAATTTGATAGTATTCAAATCAATCACATTTTTCATGAAGCTAATTCATGTGCTGACACGTTAGAAAACATTAGTGTTTGGGCTCATGATAAAATTTGGTGGTGGAGTGAGGTGGATTTACCTAATAGTACTAAATCTATCCTATATGAAAAATGCAGAGTTTATTTCATGTGTGAGAAAAGGATACGAGCTATCCTTGTTATTATTCTTTGTTGTGTGAGAATTATCTTGGTCAACATTTTTGGGTATGTGGTGGCTACGACCATTAATTTAAATACTTGTTTTGGTTTTTTGTGTAGGTTCATCGTAGTTTGGTTCAAATTTTAGTTTTTACTTAAGATGAGTGGTTTTATGGCTAGGGTTGAACCATCTTCTTTCTCAAGTATGGAGAGAGATACTATTGTTTGGGGCATTTTAAAGGAATGGGGAATTACTCACTTTCAGCAAATCCTAAAGGGTATGATGAAAATATTTTGAAGAAATTTTCAATGGTATAGGATAATGCGGTAGTCAAAATTTGGGATGTTAGTTTTTGGTTTTGGACAAGTTTATTGGAAGGGTTACTGATATGTATTGCGGTGTAAGTAAGGTGTTTAAGGATAGGACTCGACTCCAGGATGAAGTCCACATTTTTCTTGATGATGAGAAGAAAATATGATTTATGGAGGATGGTATAGCCCGTAAATATCTTCCGGGAGATGGTTAGAAGTTTGTTTCTACATTATGAAATATATCACATTGGATGGTAAGTATCGAAATTGCATTCTCAACATCTCATGCTTCTTAATAATTTTCAAAGAGGAAGGAAGATGAGTATCTTGTTCTACTTGTTTAATTCCCTTTAGTTATCTGTTAATATTTTTAAGGAGAAGAAAATAAAGGTTCCCCTTCACCAGGGGATAATCCTTCTATTAATTAATATGGGTAAGTTGATTCTACAAACAAAGGGGATTGGCATTAGGTTTGGGGAAGATTGGGAGGATCACATTTCTTTGGCTGATAGGATTAGGCTTAACAAAATGAAAGAGAAAGCCAAGAAGGAATTAGATTTTATGACTATTTTATAGAATCTTACAGGGAAAAATGAGGAGGGTAATTCTAGTGATGGGTTACTGGAGGGAAATAATGTGTTTAATTTTCTTGCTAGAAAAATTGAAGCTTTGGAGGATACTTTTGCCAAGTCAAAGCTTAGAATAGGAATCTACTTAAGGGGTTTCAGAGGTCGAATGTAGAGATTGTTGTTTTAGAAAATAGGGTTGATGTTCTTCAAGGGATGGTTGTTTTCGACAAAGTAAAGAAGATGTATCTTAGCATAAGTAGCTCGATGTGGAGGACATCCAAATGGAATCCATTGGCCTGAGTTCGCGGGCTAGGGAAAAATGTGTATAGGGGCTCTTGTAAAATTTTTGGCGACTATTTTTTGGGCCGCTTTTTTCGTGGCTTTCTCTATTTTGGTTTTTTATATCTTGGGTTGTTTGTTTCTAGTAGTCCTCTGGTTGAGTCTTTTTACTCAATATTTTTTGGGGTTTTTTGATAGATAATTTTTTATTTTTTTTATCTTCAATTTAATATCTGCTATGTAAATGGACCTTGGAGACTTTTCAAAAAGTTATCTAGCAAAAAAAATAATTACATGAATTTAGAATCCAAAATCTCTGTAATAGCTCAAATATCAGGTGCTTAAGTATGAAAAAATTGTTCATCTTATTTGAATCTTGTATTCCCACAGATTTTTCCATTCTTTTCACCTTTAAAATTAAGTCCTATTAATTCCACATGGTGAGATTTGATATCTTCACATGTTGTTTTCCTTTGTAAGAACCATGTCAGAGTGTGAAAGTCAATCTAGTTGATTCAATAAAATCTGAATTATATTATTAAAATAGGAATGGAAAGATTTCTACAATTATATACAATGAAATATAGATGCTAAGAAAATTTACTTGATGTAATTATGAAATAAATTAATATGGATAGGGAACTTCTCTTTATTTCACATATCTTAAAGGGTATATGAGCAGGAGGAATAGATGAAACAGAGATACTTAGAGTGTCACAATCATGCTCAGGAAAATGTAAAAGTGTAAAGAGTGCCTAGATTGGGGTGCTTGGGTAAGGGAAAGGGTGCTTAAGGTACACGAGTTCTCTCCTAGGTGTTGGAGTATATAAAAAAATCATATTTTGGTCTCTTCATCATGTCACTAGGGTTTCACTATTGTCTATCAATGATCCCCTATGCTTCGCTAGAGATTTATATTATTCTTTTGAAACTTACAATCAAGATGAAGCACCTACAAAACCCTCAAATCACATCAAATCTTAAAAATAAATATGAAAAATGAGGGATCAGACTATCCTTAACTATCAAACAAGTGAACTTATAACTGAATGTTGTACTACATCTCAGACCCAATGTAGTTCTTTATGCTTATGTGTGCAATAATTCTCCTAGGTTACCCTCACGCTGATAATGCCAAGATAATGGGTGATAGTTAGATATAATTCAAATGTTTGGGATGGAAAAATGAACTTCCCCTTCCTATGCAGTGTGTATGCGAGTAATGACCCCAAATGAATTCCCTTTGATAAGAATTAACGACCATTATAATGGTATGTATGTTGTGTTTATATACGTATTTCTTTCTTGAATTTCAACTTGATGACCCGACATGATGACTATGACCTCAGTATAGGAGTAAGAAAACTGAAAAGGGAAACTACAAATGTGAAAAATGTAGCTAAGAATAAAGAGGACATGGGCACCCAAGATGGATAGGAGTGCTTGGGAACTAACGTCCAATCTTGAGCGTTGGCTTCCAGAGATGACTAATATTAAATGTGAAAAGATTGAAAAATAGGTATCCCTATGACCTAACCATAAAAGGGTGCAGAATTAACATATGTGAGATAAAAAAATTGAAACAATCAAGAGAAACATACGAGACTAGAAAGTGGTACATTAGTGAATACTTTCCTTATAAAAGATCCATATATAATAGAACACACTTGGCATTATAGTAAAATTGTAGTATGTGCATGATTTTGTGTCTACAATCCCCCTTATGTTATTTGAATGAAATTCAAGTAGTGTAAAATAATTAAAGAACATACCTAAGAGAATTCTGGAGAAGCCTTGTTGTAGAAGCATGCACAAAATAAGATTATATAGTATGACAAACCATGGATTAACGTGTTTATCCAAGTGGTGTAAATAGAGAGAATGAACCACTATGAGGATACTTGGTGATATTAATGATTTTATTTAGAGAATTTTGGGGATTTTGGTTGTTGCAAATGGTGATGTGAAGAGGTAGGGACTAATCAGTTCTCAACCCAGTTTTATATGTGTGAAAAACTAACGATTTGGGCATCCTGCCGCCAAAGGAAGAGTGTTAGGGAGAGACATCTAGTTTTAACCTCCAACTTTGACTACATCCTTAAAATTTCTATTTAATGCAGACAAACAAAGACCATATTTTTTCCATTTTGATCCAATGTGAATAACATATGTAGGAGTAGTATAGGAATTGCAATGACATCTCATTTCCCCTACTCAAAGGGTGTCTCGCAATGTGTTTAATGTTATATGGGTTCCATGTTAGGTCATATAGAATAAATTTAAAATTTAGAGTGACTTCCCATGTTAGGTCACATGGCAAATTAGTGATGCAACTCCCAAGTTAGGTCATCTGGGAGGAGTAGTAAAATACATTGTGTTTGTGTCGATTAATTGATTTGATTTCAAGTAGTATAATATTATGTTGATATTAAATGCATGTGATGGATTACTCATGGACATATTTTTGATGTGTTACCCTTAGATTAAGTCATTAGAGGAATCTCTAGAATCTGGTATAAAATGTAGCATTATGAATGATCAAATTTTTGATAATGATGAATTGGAGATATTGAATGATTGTGTAGTACTATGAAGGGTATCATAATTGACCCAGATTATATACACCGCATTTCCGTGAAAGAGGGAGTGATACAAAGGATGAATTTTGAGCCAAAATTAGACGTGTAATGATTTAAGAGTGAGTGAAATGAGGTGTAGTAGATGTTACAAAAGTGTGTGTATATCAAGCGGTAAATGTGTTAGATGAGAATATAACGTTTCAGAATATAGACAATATGATAATATGAGAAATTCTAAATCAAGTGGTGCAGATGGGGAATAAAACATAATAGTGAATCTCAATATATGAGCAAACACAGTAGCATGTATTAGTTGGAAGAATATGCGCAAATAGGAACTATAACAAAGTGAGAAATTGAATTTTTCTTTAAATAGTAACAGTAAAAGTTTAATGGTAACTTCATTTGAACATTGAAAGAGTGTGTGATTTTGAGCTCTAAGCCCGTGACAATGTGATTGAGCTAATTCGATATGGTGGTGGTGGCCATAACATCACATATGACAACCGAGTTAGTACATGTGAGTTTTTTGAACAATTCGGAGAAATGCACTCATTTTTCTAATTTTTGTGAAATTATTATTTTTGATATTCTAGGCATCTCTTACTTGGGCAAGAATGGTTAGGGAATTAACATCCCTCAAGATGCCAATGCCAAAATCTAGGCACTAGTGACCTACTCCAAGGCACCCATATCCCGCTCCTAGGCACCGATGACCCATGAGACTGCTTTTGGTCCAGAAAGTGATGAATGTGAAATTTTATGTTTTTGCTACTATAAGTAGTTGTTTTTATCTATGTATGAGGTGCTAATGTCACAATTTTTCTGGTGTTTTATGTTTTATAGAGGGTTATCCATTCGAGGGAGTTCTGTGGAGGAAAACAATTGAGTATTTTATCGGGATTAAGTCTCTCGAATGTAGAGTGGTATATATTACACAATTTCAGCTTGCATAACATAATGAGGATGGGGTAGGTACCCTATACTATGTTGATGATTATTGCATTATGTGAGAGGTGGTGCATACACATTTGTACATTTTCGTTTCCTACCAGTGAGATGAATGTGGCCCTAGATGATGTATATCACATATTGAAAGTGTTAATGGTAGGTGAGAGAGTCAAGGTGATGGCAGCAGAGGATGCTCAGAGGAAAATGAAAGTAACTAGGTGGTGCTTTATAAGGACAAGGGTACATATAGAGAATCATGTTATCTTATATGTTATACCGAGATCAGTGCTCTATGATTATAAAACTTCATACAAGTGGTTATTTCTTCATCAATGGTAGTGGATGTGGTGGTGTAGACATCTTATATAAAATACATGATTTTTGCAAGTGTATAGAGGAGGATGGGACACAATATGCATGGGCATGATGTGTATTGGCATACTTGTACAAATATTTATATAGGCTCACATAGGAGGAACTTGGAGGTGGGATTAGGGCCACCACATTATTACATGTGTGGGATTATGACAATATTTCTCTATTTAGGCCACTTGGTGGACCATGTGCAGAGTGGGAGAGGAAAAATATATTTGCTATGATATGGGAAGGTGTTAAGAGTAGGAAGATAGACATCAATACTTATAGAGATATGTTATATTGTATGGGGTTGAGGGCCATTATATGGAGGTCGTATCGAGACTATGATGGATATTCAAAGGATGGGGTAGAGATATAATGTATTTAACATACTATGTGGTTAGAGGAAATATTTCCTAGGGTTAGTGAGTTATTCCAAGATGAGTGTGTATCACGACAGTTTTTTATGGCTCAAGATGTGCCCCTAGATCCATATGTATAGGTGAGAGACACTAGGGAACCAAGGAGGTCCAGAGTGAGACTAGGGCCCATGGGAGCACAATTAGTACCACTAGGTGTAGATGATATGGATGTGCCTACAAAGATAGTATAGGTGGATGACATAGGGTGCACAAAGGCATATAGTGTATGGTGGTAAGTGAACCAATGGGTGTTATTGTATCATGTTTGTGAATGTAATGGGAGCACCAATAGTTTGAGGAGTAGAGGGATAGGAACCTTCCCAAAAGGTGAAGGTGTAGTGGTATAAATAACAAAGTGTAAGTATTTGATAGTTGTGGTATGTTATTTAGTTATTTGATTTCAAAATTCTATGTATAATAACTAATTTTTCTATGTATGGTTACATGAGATGCTTATTGGTCAATGATCATTGATTCATCCATCCACACATTGTTGTAAAATTTACTTACGTATTTTCTCATGGGAGGTGGTTTGTTGGAGTGAGTATATTCCATTACGAGAGAGTATGCCCATTTATTAGAACTAGTGGAGATAATGGTGGTTATATGTATTGTTATCTTTTGTGAGAATGATGAGGTGTGTGTGGAGACTCAATGAGTGAGGGAGATGTAGGTGGAAGATTCCTCAAACATGATGTGTTCATGATGTTTGTGGAATTATAAGGCCGGTTTATGGAGAAATCAATTAAGTTGGATTTATTGGATATACAAATGGAGATATATAGAGGTTGCAATCAACAGAGTAGATTGAGTGGTGAAGCATCTAGTTCTAGATATCCCATAGTTGTATATAGTGATAATGATGATGATGTATGATATGTATTGATGTAGCGATGTAGGGGGCTTTTCCCGGTTGTTGTATTTTTGTAACTATGAGTTTTGGTGATATATATATATATATATATATATATATATATATAGAGATAGAGAGAGAGAGATGGATGATTGGCATATGTGTATTGTGTTGATGTGTTATTGATATGTGATGTGATGATTGTTGTGTGTATGTTTTTGTTTGATTTAAATTTTGTAAATGATGATATTGAGTAGTGGATGATGATATTAAGTAAGACATAGATAGATAATTGATGAAACAATGTAGTGTATGTATGAATAATGATAAATGGTAATAAATGTATGTATAAGATGAATGATGAGAAAAATCCATGTGAATGAGATGATTGTAAAAATGTACGTAAATGCGTGTTAGTGTGATGAATACGGTAGAAGAATAGCGATGCCCCCAATGTGTATGGATGAGGATGAGGTTCATTTATATAAGACCCCTTAGTAATCAAGAATGAACTATAAAGAAAGAGTGTGTCATCAGGAAATGGTGTGATAGTGTACGCTAGATAGATAGATCAATGAAGAACGTAACATAAAATGGAGCAGTGGTTCTTATTGTAACATATCCCTCAATAGTCATGTAAGAATTATAAGAACATGAGTGTGTCATTAGGTGGTGAGGTGAGAAAATTCACCTACCAAAGATTAAGTGGGTGTGGAGTGGTGGAAACATGTGAAGTGGAAGAAACATGAGTGTATGAGCCAAACTAATTACATGATGAGATGGTGATAATGATGGGAGATGTAACGGTAGGAAGTAGATATTTTGACAACTTAGGAAGCCAATGTGAAGTAGGATAACTATGTGGTGGATGAGATGGTGTAGTGGCCGATGAGTGAGGGGGTGATTGTGCATGAATAATGACCTTAGATGGTGGACAAATAACTACCTTATAAGTAGATAAGGAGATAATTGAATCAAAGAAGAAGTGTTCTTACGCATAATTAGATAAATAGATCACTTGCGAGAGTGAGAGTCAAAGAAAATAACACCCTTCTCTTCTAATTATGATATTTGTCATGGAGGGAGTAAAAATCATTATCACAATGACCATTGATGCGATGATAACTTCAATAAGTAAAATCATGTTGGATTTGTATGTGATGATCAAGATGAAGTTGATTAGAAGGCAAGTAAATTAAGCACTTACCAAACAAAACATACAACACATCATAAGGCCCCATAGAATGTGATAAATAAAATGGCTCCCGAGAAGGATATGGAAAATATCTAGGTGTAGAACGATGCACTACCAGAGATGGAAACTTATGGGGTGGAGTAGATGGAATATTATTACAAGGTGGAGGAAATGGAGACCTTAGAGGATTTTTAACAAATGGAAGTAGAAAATAATGAGGAGATGATGAACCAAAAGTATAAGTATAAGTAGAAGGATGATCTATAACATGTGTAATAATTAGATTTTGTTCTAGATCGATGACCTTATAGCATAAGAGTGTGAATGATTCACATGTGTCATAAGCCTCGACAAAATATATATTACTTTTCTAGATCAATAAGTTGAAACACTAGCTGATGCATGTAATAATTAAATCATAAGATGTAATCAAGAATGGGTTTTGTCTTTCCTTGATGTAAGCTAGGTAGGCAATCATGTGTGACTCTAGGACCATTATTAAGCATAAAAATATGAGAAAAGCATCTTCCATGTCATAATATGTGTTGATGGATCCAAAAGGTAGATGAGTGTACCATTGGAGAGCTTTACCTACTAGACTATGATAAAAATATTTGAGTAATAATCAATCATTTAAATAGGATGTCATAGCTAAATGATAATTCTTGAGATGTAGATATGGGTTAGTAGTACTGTCAAAGCATGAGAATGTAGGCATTATGAACTCAAGAAATGTCGAATTGAAAATTTTCTTTAGAATAGGATAGCCATGAATATAATTATTATAAATAGATGTATATCAGTCTTTACTTTCAAGAGTGAGAGATTGGACTTGAGATTGTAATTTTCCAACAAAATGCATCAGTGATAAAATATCATGTGATGAAATTGTGGGATATGTGAGAGGCACATTGAGAGGTTGCAATTTTCCATTATGAGTGATCAAGGGCATGTGAAAAGAGGAAGTGGAGGATGAAGATGTGATAGGAACACTAGATGTAGGTGCAGATGAAGTGAGAGATGGTCTATTAGGAGGAATGGAAGAATCAATAGGAATAACATTTATATATGAAGAAGAATAAATATGCATATATGAACATGGGACATCAAGATAAACATCTGAATGATTAATGATAGGAGGAGAAGAAGATGTAACATGAATAGAAACATTAGGAGTAACTTCAAAAGAAGTGATAAGAGATGAAACAATAGAAGGAGGAGAATCATCATGCATGCTAGTAGAGATAACCTCAGAAAGAGATGAAAGCAGAGTAGAAAATTCACATTCAGAAAAATCAAGAGATAAAAAATGCTCACTAATAGAATCATCGTCGCTAGCAGATAGAGTTTCACATGCAAGTATTTCATCGAATGAATCATCAACATATATAGAAGTAGGAGAAGAACTATCAAAATATGTATCATGAAAATCATTAGAAGCATTTTTCAAAAATAGGAGAAGCATGAGATATAACCTTACACTCATCTTGATTATTATGAGAACTAGCATTATTCGTATGTATATTTGCATCAAGACCAAGCATATAATCAATGATAACATCATCAAGAGTTTTAGCAGAAATAGAAGAAGGTAGAGTATTCCTAGAGCCCATGAAATAACAAGGAGTACATCTTGAAAAATTGTCTTATGGAGAAATAATGCTGAAAGAAGAATGGGAAAAACTAGTAGGAATATTGCATTCAATGGATAAAATATGTTTGTGAAGTTTATCATTAACATGAGGACTATTGAAGTTTTGAAGTGACATATGTGAGAGATAAAACAATAGAAACAAGAAAGACAAGTAGACAAACTAGATAGTGGGACATTATTGAATACTTTCCTTAATAAAGATCCATATATAAAAACACACTTGGTGGTATAGTAAGATAGTAGTATGTGTATTATTTTTGTCTACACTAGTAAGAAGGATCCACTTATGTATTGTTCTTACAGACTATTTATATTTTATGATTTTTCTTTTAGGTATAAATCAATGTGAAGGGAAAACTAATAAGAAAACACCGCATATGTATTGATTTCATAGTGTCATATTCTACATAACCTTTATTGATCATCGTGAAGAGAAAACCAACTAGAAAAATCCATGATTATAATGTTTCAAAAATGTCGACTTCATTTTCTTGGTAGATCCTGTCTGTCTTTTAAAAGTATGAGAAAATAAAAACTCCAAGTTACTTCACAATTCACAATGTTATTCCTTTGATAAGCTAGTCAGTTGTTAACCAATAAGAATATTCCATAGCACTTTACTTTTTCGTAACTAATCTCTGCTAATAATTTTTTAGAAATAGTCATAAGTGAGCCAATAAGACATATCCCTATTATCTCAAATGTTGTTTTATTTTGTAAGGACCATGTCGAGTGAAAAGATGAGCCAATAATATGGATCCATGTGTATTGTTATTACATACCATTTCTATTATATGATCTCTCTTTTAGGTATTTTTCACTGCGAAGTGTGAACTAATAAGAAAACACCATGTGTGTACAAATTTATTAGTGTTAGACACTACATAACCTCTATTAGAAACCATGATGTGCAAACCAATAAGAAAGCTCCAAGCTTATAATTTTTTCATAATTTTAGACTTTAGTTTCTTCTCCATTACTTTATAGGTCTTGTCGGTCATTGCAAAGTGTGAGCCAATAAAAAATATCCACGTTACTTCATAATTTTTCATTCAACAAAGGGCATTTTCCAAACTATTTTTATAAATTAAATAGATAACAATGGATTTTCCATTCGCTATATAACTATTTTGTATGTTTTAAACATTTTCCCACTAAATAGAGGTATGACATTACTAGATTCTCCAAAACTAGGAAATTGGTTATAAGGAAATTCACCATGAGTTCTACAATTTTTTTTGTGGGTTCCTTAAAATTTTATCTAATATGATTTTTAAAAATACATCAATGACAATATTTCTTGATTCCAAAATTAAAATTCAATCTTATATAAGGAGTGAAATTTTCAAAAGTAAGTTGGAGAGGAGGAAATGGAATCCATGTCTATATCTAACTCGGAGAAAGCATTATGGAGTTAAAATTAAACTTTCCAATTGCATTTTGTTGAGGGATTCCAAGGAATTTTCATCCAACCCATTTTGATCATATATTACAACCATTTTGGTCCATGAGGGTACACATTTTTGAGGCATTCTATTGAACACTTTCACTTACCTTTTCTACACTTCCTTGACACAAGAGAACTATGTAATGTCTCGAGAAATTTACCGAAGAGATGAAAATAGTAGGTTATTATCCATATTTAAAACATGTTCTGAATGAAACAAACATGGAGAATAAATATATATTCCTATGTATTTCACATCAATCTCCTTACCTTTTGAATAGAATCCCACATGCCCACTTTTTCATGGATGTTTTAAAAGAGAACACAAATTGGAATAATTTGATTAAACAAAAAATAATAGAGTTGTAATAATAATGAATAAATATTCTTATGTGCTCTTCAAGAACCAAGAAAACACATCCCCAAAACCACTTGAGATTTGATTTTCATGTTGATGATAGAGTTTCCTTAAGATAGTCTGATACAACCAAGAATGTTGTCCACACATTCATAATGATTAATTCTAGGTCATATTTTATAAGATAACCTCACACCATTGAAGTATTTATATTTCTCCTCCACTAAACCTATATGGCTTCCTTCTAATAAAAATGAACCTTACATGGTTGGGTATATTCCATGTAACCACATTTGTTTGATGCAAATTTTCAAATAAACCATGCCATGTTGTGCACACCACCCATTTAACATAAATATCTATCGAGTGCTATAATTACAACATATGACTTAAATCCCCTTTCCAAATTACTTTAGTGTGCATTAATTCTCTATTCAAAATATCTCATTCATAAATAAGCTAGGAGCATGCTGAAAAAGGTTGTGGAATTTTGATACACCTACGAAATGCATTTTCTTGAATTTTTTTGTGGTTGAATTAACAATAGAAAGAGGGAAAAAGAAACCCTAGGACCATTTTTACCCCTAATATTCCTCCTCTTAATGGTATTTACTTTATTTTAAATCATATATATGTATACATTTTATTTTTTATTTTATTTTAATTATTTTTAAAAATTATTTACATCCTTTATTATCATTATGATTATTTTATATTTTTCTCTATTATAATAACAAAACATATCTTTGAAAACAACATAGATTTTGACATTCCATTTATGTACTCCAAAACAACTCTATTTATTTTATCATCATTTTTATTAAGGTTTTGAAATCATGAATAAGTGTGAGAAAAAGTTAAAAGTGTTTTCCCACAAGATGACACCCAACTCAAAGATGGGGTTCCCGAAAGGAACTTATCATGTGTCTTGTGAAGGCTTGATCAAGAGAATATTTAGACTTAATTAGAATATACATGTCATATTATCAATTTCATTTGATCCCAAGTAAAATAAATTGCAATTTAAATCCTCACCGAAACACCAAACGGGATACTTCCCAATAAAACAATTATATGAAAAGTTCTTCACCCTCAATAATTGAACGTATGGGTACATGGAAATATAATTAAAAATTCAAAATAAGAATTATAGAAAATGATAAAATTGATAGGTATATTGAAATAATAACCTATCAAATGATTAACCCCTAATTTCCCTTTTACATACTTATTACACCCCATATAACATGAGTGGAACTCACTAATTTTTCCAATCATTAACACCATTAATAATTACATTACCATCCATATTATTAATATCCACCTCATCCATATCCTTTTAAATAGTGTGGGTGATATGAAAAGGAATGTCTTCATACTTGCTCCAATTTTGGAATTTTGGACTATAAGCACCTATATTTTCCAATCCATCAACAGTCTTTTTTATTTTTATATAGATGTTCATAATAGATAAATCCTTGAAATTGTTAAGAAATTTGGTATCATCCTTCATGATGAGTGTCGTTGATTTAATAATTGTACAATAATAATTCAATAATTGTCAATACAAGGGTGGTGTCCGAGGTTGCTTGCAACAAAACATGGTTGAAATTGTGTTAAACATGTATCTAAATTAATTAATAAATTTAATCACTACTATCTTGAAAACATATTCTATCTCATCAAATATTGACAAAATAAATAGATATTCTTAAATGTATGAATTAAAATACTTAAAAGTTTACTAAAACAGAATGAAAATCTTAAATTCTATAACTATTGTAATGCATTAAAGTAATCAACTACTTAATAATAATAAAATTAAACAATCATGTAATAATTCCCTTAATATTAGGGAGGAGTGTCCTTGCTCCTTCCCTTTGATCCAATTACATTTTTTGATTATACAAAAAAATTGAAGTCAAAATCATGCCTTTTTCAATTGGATAAAAAGAGGCCAACATTTTCCTAATAGATGTATACTCTACTAAAAGGATCGGGAGATTGATAGTCATCTCTTCTTACATCATCCATTTAGTATTTTAGTCTAGAATTTATTCTTTATATTCATGGGTATTAAGTGTATCCTCCTAGAATCTATAGTATATTCTTGGGAACAATGACACTATCCTAAAAACAATTAGTGGTTAAGAAGCTATGGAGAATTTATTTCCTCATATAATTTATAACATCTAGAAGGCCCGCAATGTAGGAATTTTTGAAGACAATAAGACTTGAATTTTGAGAATTATTAATGGTCTTGATGATGAAGTAAGGAAGAATGTTTCTTTTTCAAACCTCCCAAAAATACCAAGAAGTGAAGTTCTAACAAAAGAATTATTGAGAAAGGGAACCTTATTATGTTCTCTATCAATGTTCTTTAGAAAAAGGTTATTACAAAGGATAATATTAAATTATACCCTCCAATCTCAAGGTGGGTAAAGATCAACTACGATGGAGCCTCTAAGGGTAACCCTAGAAATAATTGTGATGGAGGGTGCATTAGAAATGAAAAAGGACAAGTTATTAAATTGTATGTTGAACCCATGGGCATAAACTCGAATCACTATGTGAAGATCTTGCCTATTTTTGGGGAATCGGATTGCTACACAGAGCTCAATGTTACCAATATAATTGTGAAGGGAAACTCATAAAATATTAATAACTATATAAAAGGTATCAACCATATTAGTTGGTCCGTTAAAACTAATTTTGATGAAGTCACCCACATCCTTAGTTTATTTCATAATAATGTGGTGTAACACACCTATCAGGAGGGGAATAAACTCATTGACATCGTAGTGAAAAATGGGGTAAATATCGATATATTTTACATTTGGGAATAAAACAAGTCTCCCCATAAATCTTTATTATATTTATTAACAATGAAAAGGAATATTAATGTAGGTGTGGCTTTGATTTGGCTCATGTAAGAAATCAAATTCTCAGCATTAAAAACATTCTTCCTTACATTGCGTTCTCTACAATAAGTCTTCTAGGTACTTTGGGTGTCCTTTTTCTAAAATGGGAGGGGAACACCGTAGGGTTGATCCTGTTAAAATTGATGAGTGGAATAATGATGTCATTCTATAACATATCCCGATTAAGGGTGGCCTTATGAATTTCAAGGAAAGAGTCAAGGGATATGATCTCCATTTATCCTAGGATTTCATCAAAAATTGTAAGGAAAGAGAATTGTATAAAAAGCAAAAGAAATCAAGATTAACGAAGAGGTGATTTTTTGAGTTACTTGGGATTTATAGAAAAGGTTTTAAGTTATTTAAAAATAACATCATTTATGAGGTAGAAGAATAAAAATTCTTAGATAGTAGTGAGGCTATTGTTCAAAATCCAAGGGTTTCTCCTAGGATTCTCTACCTCCACCATTAAAAATGTTGGTTTGGTGATGATGAAATTTATCACATTGGAGGGCCACTTATTAATGATGCCCAACTAGCACTTAGTTTTTCTCAACCACTTTTACAAGAATTTCTCTGTTAGTTTCTCATTTTTCATTATACATTCTATTGAAATTCAAGTGACTCTTGTTAAATGGAGTAAGTGCATCTTCACCTTACATCATGTATTTATTCTCATGTTATACAAGTTCTTTAATTATTCCATCCTCTAACCCCAACTTTCTTCAATTTTAATCTATGTCAACCCCTACTCCCCCTTCCTCTATCAACCCCCTCAGAATTATCCTCCCACATTTCCCTTCCTCTTCCCACCCCCTAACCCCACCCATCCCAACCTTGTTCTTCCATCCACCTCTATTCCTCCCCCTTGTCGTTATGATTCTAACCCATATTATGGAAAAATATCTAAAGATATTTTTACTCGAATATACCTTAGGTGGAAATATTTTAGATCATCTCATATATTTGGGGCCTCTCCTCATCCAATCAAAAGTAAATGTAAATCCATCCTTGGGATCCTCTATATTTTCAAGGATGGCCACAAATATTCCAATGTTGCTGCCTGAAGACTACTACTTGAGTTGGATATCCGATTCGAAAAAATAGAAAATTTCAAGGGTAAAATAGAAGCATGCAAACTTGAAAGTGTTGATGGAATGACTGAAAATAATATTGTGATATATCTCAACATTCGTGTTAACAAAATTGAGAAAGAAATGGAAAAATTAAAATCCAAACATTGTGATATTCTTAGCATACATAAGAATAATTTGGATTTCCTTTCCTCTTCATGTCTCAATTCTATGTTCAAAAGGAAAGGAAAAATAAAGAAATATACCATCTTCAATTACATTAAAAATGGGTTTGATAATATAAAGAAGAGCGTTCAAAATCTCATGAAATAATTTTTCACCCCTCCTTTCTTCTTGTATTTTTCATGGTCATTTTTGTATCTCTGTTGTAAAGTTTCTAACATGGTGTTGAAATTGTGCTAATTTTGTGTCAACGTTTTATTGTTATTTGGATATTTGTTGACTAGTTATCTTCCCATTCTTTTTTGGTTCTATGTATTGTATTTCTTATCTATGCATTGGCCTTCTTTTATAACTGGCTAAGGTCCTTTAAAAAACCTTTATCCTTAATAAAAAAGAATTGTTCCTTTTATTGATCAGTAATAGTTTGATATAATCCTCATTGTCAAGAAATGCTAACCTTTTTTGAATCCTAATACATGCACCTTTTATAATAGGTGAATTCAAGTAACAAAATTTATCTAAATAATTAACTAATAGATATGCATAATAACAACAACATGACTAGTAGTCACATAGTTAGAGTAATAATTGTATGTACCTTATTGATCAAATTTATCATTTTAAGTGTGAGTGGAGTTCGTGTTAACAATGCCCAAATGATACTTTAGAGATAACTAGAGTTGAAACAACTCAAGTACTTACATTCTTCACATAGTAGTGGCTACCAGAGTTTAATCTTATTTGAAAGAGAGATAATATATTTGTTTACAAAGACAATTACCAACCATATAATCCAAGTTTCCAACTGAATTGATGTTAATTAGGTATCCCACTAATTATGCAAGTCACGTGTTGACTGGATGTTGATACAAATTAGGTGCTCCTTGAATTATGTTATATGGATAAGTTCTGTGTTATGTTGTGTGAGTCATGTACTCCATAATGCAAGTCCTAAAATTCATAATGTGAGTCCTAATGCTCCATTAAGAGTCTTGCATTGGGCTTCAACTAAGTCCTACACTAATATTTATGTTATTTTTGTGCTAAACTTTATATGAGTCTTATGCTAGGATTATAAAAGGTATTTCATTCACACTTGTTAGCATGAAAAATCAATCTATATCAACCCATCCAAATAAGCATATGAAATATGAAGATGAAAAATGATTATGCACAAATAATTATGTTTAAGTATATAAGAGTATTATTTACCACAAGCTAATATTATTTTAATAAAAAAATATTATATAAACAATGTGGTTTGGAATGGGATTTCTCAAGGCTCGTCACTCCCCGCACTCGTGGATTAGTAGGTCCTCTTGCTATAAATTCAACCATTCCTATTTACAGATTCCACAATTCTTATATAATTATATACATTAGTAAAATTAGTCCATGTTTCTACTTCTAGATTTTTTAATCCAAAAATGCATTCACTTTGTCTTTCTATTTGATAGAACTCATATCTAAATTATAGTTATTATTATTCCATCTTGGAACTGGTGCTATTATCATGGGTAGTTTGAATCTCATGCCTACCCAATTCTCTTGTATGTCCAACATGATTTTGCATATCTCCTTGAATCTTCTCACCGACCATCGAAGGTGAGTTGGATACATAACCTATTTATTTTTGTATATTTATTGGAGTAATTTATATCTCTGTTGGCAAGAAAATATTTCCATATTAAAATTAGGAAACACACAAGCCCCGAAATATGATAAACATGTGTAAATGTTTTTTATATATATCCCTAGCTAAATACAATGTATTTGTGAAATATATCTTCACAAGAACCTCTTAGAATCTATAAGATTGTGCCTCATCAAGAGGCCTACATTGGTTTCTTCCCTTGTGAAATTTCCTCTTTGATCCCTCTATATTTTTGGTGTCTCATTAAGGAGATAAACAAGATTATTTGCATATCCCTACATACATGTTGATGGGGATCTCTACTTTCTTATGTATTATAAATTTGTGAAAATATAATTCACATAGTAATTCTTCCCAACTATAGCATATAGTAAATATGTGGCCATAAATTATCTATCATTTTCAAACTCTAAAGATTGAGTGGAGAGAACTCTAAAAACATATCATTTGTAGAATTTATTATTTCAAAAATAAGGCATAAAATTTTGAAGGGGGTCTGCAGGAAAGATATTTCTCATATAGGTTGCATAGTACTACCATATTATCTTATAATACATTCTTTTCTTACTTCAATACTTTATTCTCATCTTCCACTTTTCTCATCTCATAATAGTGTTTCATCCACTTGACCATTATTTTTAATATGAAAATTTTAGGAAACATAAAATATGTTTGATACATTTATTATGTGGTGGTTATGGGATCTATTTTCTCCTTGTTAGATTCTAACACCAAAATTTTAGTAGTTAGGGTATAATTTGTGTAATGTATTTCCTGAATTTCCTGGTCTTTTGCCTCTAATGATTGTTGGAGTTGTTGAATTATTTGATGTTTATCTTCCACTATTTGTTGGAGTTGTAAAATTACTTGATCCCTCTCTTCTTTTAATTGGAAGATACACTCATCCTTCCCTTAAAGGAAAAATTGTAAACTTTGTAGCATATATGTTTTTTTATAGTTCATATTCTACTATAGAAATTTCAAGAACCCAAGGGGTGATATTTTCTTTGTCAATGGGTGAGCTAGGATGACCTTAAATAATCTAAGTTTTTCCTTTATCATCCAATATGGGTTCCTTAGTAATGGGCATGGTTTCCATAACATCCTCCTCTAAAACATGGTTTGGATGAGGTAAACATGTATATGGATAATCCTTGGGTTTTTGGTTCAGTTCCTTTATTATGGCTAAAAATATTGGTCTTCTAGTGAGGGTACATCCAAAATTTGATGTTCGGATATAGTCTAGGTTAACTGGGAGGATGTGAGTTTATTTTTTTCCTTTCTTCAATCAAGGGATCTATTCCTGGGTTTTATGTTTTGGCTACACTTTAGGCTCCATCACATATTTATTTTGGAAAAATGATGTTTGTAAATGAGGTGGATTAACCCCTAAAATTTCAAATATGAAGATCCCTAATGAATTTTTTTAGTGGAGGAAGAAACAAAGTCATACAAGAATTGGGGGAGGTTGATTTTGTTCTTCTCTTTGGCCTCTCCATGGTGTAAGTGGATGAGAATTCTTAGAACATGGCCAAGGATAATATCATACTAGCCTTCATAGGTAAAATTCCTAATAACCCACTTTACATTAGTGTCCCATGGCTTAGGAAAATTGATTCATTTTATGTGTTTTTCATTTGCATTGTTATCAAAAACTATTTCTAATATGTCCTTTCTTCCCATGAAAATACCTTAATTATTTCATAATAAGGAGTTCTAGAATTTATTAATTTTCTTGTTTGTGAAATTCTAGAAACTTCACTAATAATGGAAGTATTGAATAGAATATTTTTCCTTTTCATGCTCAAATACTCTTCAATGAGGTTGGTTGAAAACACTTCTATAATATTTAGGTTGAATTTTTGTACATAATCATGAAATCTAGTCATCCGTAATTTTCAAATATTTCCATAGACTTGGAGTCTATTAGTTATTCAACAGAGATTTTTGGTTCATGGCATATCCTAATACCCATTTTTGTGTATAAATAGAATTTAAAATAATGCATGAATGGGAATACATAAGGTGTGGGAATGAAAATTAAAAGGGCGTAGGAATGATAGTGATGAAGGTGTAGAGATTCGTGGTTTTACAAAGCCTAAAATGGAAGGTGAAGTGAATTGGTTAGGGTTAATAAACTTGATGGAGTGATAAAGGAAATGGAGAAGTAATGGAGAACATGTGAATAATTAGTTGGAAGTGTGGGAGTCCTGTGATAGGTCATGAAAAGTGGGTAATCATCACTTTGAAAAATACTAACAATTAACATCATCATAATTAAACCTTAAATACTTGAAAATAAGTGATGGAACATACCTTGTCACTTATCACATGTCTCACATTCCTCTATAGTATATTTTCTTCTTGTTTTTCTGGTATAATTCATCATGGCATGATTCTCGAGGTGTCTGTTATTTCTATTTTTAGCCACCTTTTGTTTCATTTATAACATTTTTTTCCTTTTTGGAAGGAATAGTTGTCATTCCTAGTTTTCAACAATTCCTTCATAGGAAGATGGAATTCATTTTTTTTTTTCAACCATCCCTTATTTATTCATTTTTAAATTATTTTTAAACTTTGAATTAACTTGGAGAAGGAGACCTCATCCAAACAATTTAGAGTTGAATTTTCTTTCAAAATCCTCTTAAATTCTTCTTTGGATGTTGGTTTTGGTATAAATGTAGTCTATGACCATTAACCAACATCACTCTTCTTTCACCATCAATTGGGAGAAGTTTCACAATACCATTATTGTATGTTTCCTCAATTTTATATGGGATCATCCATCTTGTTTGTAACTTTCCCTTAAAGTATTTATATTTTGAGTCAAAAATTATAGCCCATTCTCCTTTTGAAACTTCTTCTATTTGATATGTCAGTCATGCCACAAATTCCTTTGATATTATATTACCTTAGTTTGATGTTATTCTTCTAATATCATCTCATACAATCCATTTATCTGGGTAATTCTTGACTTTTTTTGCCTCGTAAGAAAATTCAATTCTTATTTCAAAGTAGCTTTTCTCAATGTATGAATCTCAAACTCTATAGGAAAGATAGGATTATTCACATAGACTAGATCATATGGAGTAAATCGTATGGTTTATTTACAAGTTTTATTGTAATTCCAAACCACTTTAATTAATTTCTACACCCAATTCTTCCTTAAAACATCTATTGTTTTGGTCAATATGTTTTTTAATTCTCTATTGGTAACTTCAACTTGACCATTGGACTGGGGGTGATAAGGATATGATTTCTTGTGCCTCAACTAATATGTTTCTACAAAAGAACTGATCACATTTGACTAGAATTGAGGTCCTTGATTTGAAAAATTGACCTTGGTGATCCAAATCTCTTAAAAATATGCTCATACAAGAAATTTTCTACCTTTTCATCTAAAGCATACTGGAGAGATTTGAATATAGCCCACTTTGTTGCATAATATGTGCATTCAAAGATATATTATTTCCTTTAGAAGGTGGTTCAATTGGTCGTATAAATTATAATCCCTAATTCTCAAATGGTTCTAGAACTATATGAGGTGGAAGAGGCATCTCTTTTGTCAAGCATTGGTTATCCCATACATTGGCACCTATCACATTTCCACACATATTTCTTAACATCCTTATGCATTTAAGGCCAATAGTAGCTAACCCCAAAACTTTAAGAATTGTTATTTTGACTGAATAATGACCTCCTGATGGTTCATCATGGCATGCTCTGAGTATATAAAATATTTAACCTATAGCTACACACCTACATAATACATAATCAGGTCCACATTTAAAAGCAATCCCATATAACAACTTATACATCACACTTTTCTTAATTAACTATTTTATTTTTTATGTGTGAGAAAATATGGAAACTTCCATGTAGCCAAGTAATTAGCCATATCTTAAAAACAATGAGAACTAGCGGAAATAGAAAATAGATAATCATATGGGAAATCATAGTTCACTATTTCATTTGTACCTAAGACTATTAATGTTGAAAGAAATTCATCTACCACCCTTGCTTTACCAAGTTTATCAATAATATTAATATAGTTTTTATAATAACAATATCTATTTAAAAATTCACCCATGAACTAAGGGTTTATTCATTAAATATATAAAGATAGAATGATCTAAATGTATGATTGATTCATACCATTTGATGTAATAGAAACATTTATGATTGCATAAACAATTGTAAGAAATTATTTTTCTATCGTGGTACAGTTTATTTCAACTAGGGATATATTTTTACTAATGTAATATATTGCACACATTACCTCTCCCTCTTCTTGTTCTCCCAAACCAGCCCCTACAACCTCATGAGAAGCATTGATTTGAATATGAAAAATAATTCTAATTTGGACCTCTCAAGACTTGAGTATTAGTTAGTTTGTCCTTTATAGTGTAAAACATCTTTAACAATCCTCTATTGTCTCTAATTCAAAATTCTTAATTATAACGGAAAATAATGAAGAGGTTATTTTACTACAATTAGAGATAAATATCCTATAATAATCTACATATCCTAAGAAAAATTTTATCTCAAAGTGTGATTCTTGGGTGATTGGATTTGTACAATGATACTTACTTTATCCGAATCTACTTTGATTCCCTCATTTTAAACATGGTGTCCCAAAATTATCCCTTGTTCCCCCATAAAAATATATTTCTCATGTTTGAGAGATAGGTTATGTTTATCACATATAGATATCACTTTATCTAAATTTATATTTCCTCTTTGAATGTAGTTACATAGACTCTAAATTCATCCATATAAATTTCCATAGGGTCATGAATAATATTAGAAAAAATTACTAGCAAGGCTCTCTAAAAAGTGGTAGGAGTATTACATAGACAAAAAGAAAAAACTCCATAAGTAAATATCTCCCATGGGAAAGTGAATGTGGATCTTGGTCTTCTAGTACTCCCATGATTTGGTTGTATCCACTAAAATCATATAGGAATGAGAAATAATTGTTCCTAGATAGGTTATCTACAAAAATCAATGAAGGGTAAAGGAAATAGTCTCTATGAGTAAATTTGTTCAACTCCATGTAGTCAACATAAACCCTCCATTTTTCATTTTTCTTGGGAAATATGATCAATGGGTAGACCCACTAACTATTTGATATTAGATAGATGAATCCTACCTAGAGTTGTTTCTCAATTTAAGTCTTTGCAATGTCTCTCAAGATAGGATTTATCCTCCTTTGGGCCTTCATAACTAGTTGTAAATCAGTTTTATAGATTTGATGCAACTAAATTTTAGGATGAATAACCTTCATATAACTTTATTCCCAAGAAAAATATTGAGAATAAGACCATAAATATTAAATAGGGTATTCTTCTCTTAATTAGTTAGTCATTTATTAATTACCAATCTCTTTCCTAGAAAAATAGGTAACTATTTTATAATTGAGTGGAGAGAATATACCACTAAATACTCTCTCAGTAATAAGTTCAAGGGGAATTTATGTGGCAACAATATGTGGATTTTAGAGATGTTATGAAAAATACACTCATTCAAATCTATGTTCCTTGTGAAAGGGTATATTATTGTTTTCATGTTTTCATCTAATATGTGTTCCTATATCTCTAATGATTCTCCAAAAAGTTTAGAAGAATCCCAATCATGTATCTTGTTTGAGTTTTATTTTATTATTAGCACATATAATTAGGAAGTAACATCCTTAGCCTCCTATGTGTCACCAATTTACCATTGTTTGCATCAAGTGATTTTTTTAAATCGTTTCCATTATCAATTGTCACATCTCCTATCCTGGATTTAATGAGTGCTACAAAAGTGGATACCATGGGTGTCCTAAGATTAAGATATATCCAAATTTATTATTATTTGTTTTAATAACTATAAATTCTACTCAATAATTCTATGATTCAGTTTTAATGGTTACATACTCTATGAATCCATTAGGTTTAGCAACAGATTGGTCAGCCATTTGTAAGACTACTAGAGTTGATTGTAGATCAAGAAGGGATAATGTGGAGAAAGTATCAGTAGTCATTACATTGATTGTAGATCCTAAGTCAACCAACACATATGGAATCTCAACATTCCTAATACAAACAATGATTAATTGACTTCTAGAATCACTATATTTTAAAGTAATTTTCCCTTCCATTATACTAGCTAGTTTTCCATGGATGCGTATTATTCTTGATTATTTCTTCTTCTTCTATGAAGTTTTAACACAAATTTCTTTGATAGTTTTGTTTAGCTCTGAGATATATCTAAGATCTTGCAAAATAGGGATACTAATTATTAATTTTTAATCCTTTGATCAAATCGACTCATATCCCTCATGGTTTGAAATATTTTCCTTATTTAAAAGTCTAGATGGAAATGGCATTTTTGAAAGTGGTATAAATATCTTCTCAAAAATAGGCTTGGATTGTTTACCCTCTAATTATTATTTGTATTCTCATACTTCTTATATGATTGGGGAAAAATATTTTAAAGATAATTTTCCGAGTATAAAAGTATGTTTCTAGAATCCATGGAGTTTACTATGGGTATTTTGTTAGCTTCAACAGTGTACGTTGGGTTTCCCTACCTACGTTCTTTGGGTTAGCCAAAATTTTAGATGAGATTTAAGTTTAGGAAGGTTTTTCAGATGGAACATCAATTGTGGGTCTAGTTAAAAAATATTATTGTTGTCCATGAGCTCTTCTTGGGTTAGAAAATTGCTGACTGATCCTTGACATGCATGTCATTGTTGTTGAAATTATGGGTTGAATTGTTGGAATGATGGTGAGATGTTTGGGTTTGGATTCCATGGTTTTTATAATACGTTGGTTGTGAATTCTAATGAGGACCCCATTCTTTTGAAACTTTTGAGTCCAAGGTTGAGTGTATGACCATGGTGTGCTCCATTGATTTGGAAACCATCGGGTTTTTGGAAATAATGCTAGTTTTGATTTGAACCAAAATTGTATCCTTTCTTCTCGAGCTATGTATTTAACCTCAAAATCACTTTTTGTATTCTGTTTTAAATGAATTTTTAGAAATGGTAACAACCCACATTAGTCAGTTGTATGTTTCAAATCACACACAAAGAAAATAATTGTTTTATATAACAATAAATCCTTAAGCACATGTTTATCCCTACCTCTTGGAAAATATATGAAAAATGGTTGTGTTATTGGATTTTTTTACTATCCACCATTGTGTTGAGATGAACTAAGAAATTCATTCTTAAAGTTGTAATTTCTTAGCTTAGTTTAGATATGTCTCCATTGACAATCTTGTCTTTATGTATGTGAATATTTGGGCTAGTTCGAGAATAATTTCTACAAATATCAATGATGTCTCCAAAATCTAGTTTGTTCATATCTCATTTTCCCATTAAATTGAAAGCTTCCTCACTTTCTTCATCCAATACTTTAAGAAATATTATTTTCAAAAGGGTAATTTCAAGACCTGTAATAAACCTCCTATTAAGGAAAATGAAATCTAGATAGTCTTCTAAAATCTCATCATCCTTCTATTATATCCTAAAAATTTATTCCCTACAGTCCCTAACCCTACAATAATATTGGTACTTATACAATAATATTATTTCCATATCTTCCCATGTATGAATAAAGTTATGGGTTAGGCCCATGAACCATATCATGGCTTCATCTTTTACACTTGAAGGAAACAAATTCAGATTTTGAGTGTTAGATGCATAATCATAGGTTTGGGCATAACACTTTGAATTAAAAGAAAATTGATTAGGATATTTCGATATTAGTCCTACAAAAGTTGGTAAATATGAGGGGGTTATATTCTTTATAGGTGGTTTGTCATTGGGATCCAATTTTATGTGATAAGTGAATTTCCTTCCCAACTATGGATTACCATTATTTTCCCCATTAGGATTTTCCACTGATCCATTACTTTTCCTTATTGATCAAGTTATCCCATAATTGAATTTTGAGGGGCTTATTTAATTTTAATCTAATAAACCTACCTCTATGATATCTAGGTACAGTACATAAAATCCTATCATGTTTAATAAAAATTCTCAGCTATAAGTGTTAAATTGATTACCATGTTCCACATACTCTAAAAGCATGTAAAGACACTTTTGTCACTACCAAAACTTTTATATTTGAAATAATAAGTATGGAAAAATAAATTGGTAATGGAAACTTTTTACATGGTTATCAGAAATAAGACAAATTAGTACCTTGATCTTTTATAAGACCTTTATAAATCCCCAAAAATGGTGCCAAAAAGTGACAAGTGTCATTGATACTCGTACTTTAATCATTCAATAATTGTCAATACCAGGGTGGTGTCTGAGGTTGTTTGCAACAAAGCATGGTTGAAATTGTATTAAACATGTATCTAAATTAATTAAAATATTTAATCACTACTATCTTAAGAACCTATTCTACCTTATCAAATCTTGATGAAATAAACATAGATTCCTAAATCTCTGAATTAAAGTACTTAAAGCATATTGAAACATAATGAAAATATTAAATGATGTAAATATTGTAATTCTTAAAAGTAATCAACAACTAAATAATCATAAAATTAAAGAAACATCTAATACTTCCCTTCAGATTGGGGAGGAGTGGTCCTTTCTCCTTCCCTCTAATTTAGGTAAAGTGTTTTATTTATGCAACAAAATTTAACAATCACGCCATTTTATTGATCACTAATAGTTTCATGTAATCCTTCTTATTGTTAAGAAAATATAACCTTTTTTATAATCCTAATACATGTGTCTATTATAATAGGTGAATTCATGTTCCTCTTCTATAGGAATTTTAATTTTACCTATAATTAACCCTCATATTTTGGCCATTTTACTTTTCTTTTTATCTTCACCGTCGACCTCCCACACATACTTTCCCAATCTATTTTTGTCATTTTGTGTCATTCTACCTATGAGTAGGAACCCTAGGTGCCTTGGTCCCATTCTAGGTGCCCCGAGCCTTTTCCTACTCTACCTCCATCTTTGGGAACTTTCGAACCATTTGGGATTTCTATATTTTTAGTGGTAGAAATTTTCAGTGGTTAATTACAAAATTAGAAAAAGAAAACCATATAAATATAAAGTTATGAGACCATAATGAGAGACCAAACACTTGCCACTACTATCATCACCTAAGGTTGCATTCCATCTAAGGCATCTAGAGCTCATTTGTATCCATTTATCTTCATCACAAGGGATAAGGTTGGCTCATCTACATCACAACTTTGCATAGAAGGGAATTTTATTATATTCCATACACCATTTTATTAAATTTATACGTCTAGTTATTTCTTGTTACTTCACAAAGTGTGAATAGAGAAAGAGCATATAGGGAATGGATTTCACACACACACACACACCTAAAACTATATTTGGGTCTGAAATGTAGTGCGACATTTAGTTAGTAAGTTCACCATTGTTTCTAGTGAGGATAGTCCGACCCCTTCATTTACATATTTATTTTATTAGGGTTTTAATGTTTGGCTTGGGGTTTTCTGGTATTTCCTTCATCATTGATTACCACCAATATCTAGCACAGTACAATGAAAACACACATGATAGGAAGTGATGGCTTCAGATAATCTAGTAACCCTATAAGTTTGGTTTATAGACCTCTTGATAGACTAGGGTTTCCAGATCTTAGATCGGGGCTCCTGTACCCTTATCCTCCCTTAGGCACACCATTCTACTCAGATCTATCATTTTTTAAGCCCTTAGATGGTTTTCCTTACATTTTTTTATTCACTCATATCTACAACATAGTCCCAAAGAATTGTTGAATCAACTAAGCTCTTTCTAACTCTCCTTGCACATTATAGTTAAGATAGATTGATCGATTCAAGAAGTCTATATGGGATCAATAAAATTTAACTCCTTGAGGTCTTTGTGAAGTTGATCGATGCGGGAAGCTTCGGGTGCTCTCATTTTTTTTTCAAAGAGCTTTACATAACTGTCCTTTGAGGGAGCATTCTATTTATAGGAGAAATTGTTGAGAGGAAGATGTCATTTTGAGGGAGTCATATTTTTATTAGAATTTTGACTCAAGGAGTTTGGTCCCATGTGAGGTCTTGAAGTCATGGACAAGACCAAGGTGGAGAATAAGACTCTTGTTCAAAAGGCAAGGTGAAATGACCATGGGATGTCATCTAAAGGTAGATGAAAAGTATCCATGAGAGTCATGCTATGTGCAGTGCCATGGTACACATATTCAAGAGAAGATAACAAGTGACGAGTACTCACATGATTATAGTTTAATCATTAATGAGGTGTATGGAGTGAATAGCACTCAAGGGACGAGCATGGAAAGAGACAAAATGTGAGGGAGGGCTACAAGTCAACAATAGAATGGTTGAAGATGTAAGGGGTTAAGGGGCTTAGGTTAGGGTTTACCATCGAGTGATGATAAACTGTAAGCACCTAATCTATAGGTATGAGTCATGATGTATGGTCTCGAGCCAATTAGGAGTAAATTTTCCTGTTTACTTTTTTTCACTTTAGTTACATGTTGATTTTCTTTCAGGACAAGGTCACTAACTTGAAAGGTTCATTCATGGACACATTTGTCATAGGAACGTTTGATACATTTTTGGTAAACTTGAAGGTGATCCAGAGCATTAAGATGACATTCATCTAATAACTCTAGTTGTGTTAAACGGTCCTGATGAAAGTCATCATCATTGAGCATGTCATGGAGAGAAATGTGAAGTGAGGGAATCTAGACTTTGAGAGGCAGGACTACCTCTATACCATAAACCAGAGAAAATGGTGTGGCCGCAGTGGAGGTGCAATACTAGTACGGTATTCCACAAGGCAAAAGGAATGTGCATATGCCAATCCTTCCCAGTATCGTCAACCACTTTCATAAGAATTTTTTTGAGGGTTTTGTTAGTGGATTTAGCTTGGTTGTTGTTTTGTGGGTAATAAGGTGATGAGAAACTAAGTTGAATGCTGAAGGCGTCGTAAAGTTTTTGCAATGTTTTTTTAATTGCTTTCCATTATTAGTGATGAGGCAATGAGGAACACCAAAGCAATAAATGATGTGGTGGTTAATGAACTCACATATTTTCTCATCTTTTGTGGAAATGAGTGGCATGGCCTCCACCCATTTTGTGTAGTATTTAGTAGCGTTGATGATCCATTGATGGCACTAGGAAGAATGAGGATTGATTTCTCCAACAAGATCCAAACCCCATTAAGGGAAGGGCCAAAGGTATCGAGTGACCTGTAAGGCATGACTTGGTGTATGATGAAGATTGGAATGCTATTGGAATTTTACACAACATTTGATGTAGTCGCAACAATCATTTTTAAGGGTCGGCCAAGAATGGCCCGGGTGAAGAATACACTTAGCAAACAACAAGGCCACTAAACCGACCTCCACATATGCCATCATGAACTTCCTTAATAGTATAAGGAATTTCAGAACTTGTGAGGCATCGTAAGAGAATACCATCACAAGCTGCACTTATAGAGGAGGCCCCATAGAATGATGTAATGAGAGACCTTTCTAAGGAAGGCACGTTGTTCATTACGGGTGAGACTCGGGACGTAAAATAGAGAGAGAAAGGTAGTCGAGTATTTTTTATACCAAAGGTCACTAGAGTTAGGGGTAGTGGTTTCGATCGAGTAAACATCATGAGGTAAATAAGAAGGTGATTGGAGTTGATGTATGGTGACAAATATTATAGAATCGTAGGTGAAGTGGGTATTTGGGAAGCTAATAAGGCCATGGTATCTACAAACTTATTGGTTAAATGTGGGATGATTTGAATGGTGTAACAATCAAAGGTGGTCAAAAGTATGTCTACATGATGTTTATACTTTTGAATTATCTTGTTACGAAAATTAGTAATTTCTTGATTTTATATGGTCAAAAGGGTAATTTCATGTAATATTATTGATGTTTATTACGAGGGTTAATTAGTAATTTCTTCTACTATGAGCACTTCGTATTCATCAATATTTTTAGTACATTCAAAATCTAAGTTTAAAGAAAAATGAATGGGTTCACCATCAAGAGGAATGGGGATAATACCAGCCCCACCCCCACCGACACTTGGAACCATTAAGGAAGAGTGTCATTTGGTAAGGAGGTTCATCCAAGGAAAGTGTAAAGCAATCGACTCATCCTGGAAAGTCAAAATTAGAGGTTTGATCCTGGGAAATAGGTGCGTTGGCCAATTTGTCAGCAAAATTTTGGCCCTTGATGGACTTTTGACGAATGAATTCGAGGTCAAGATTAGCTAAAAGCATAAGCCATTGTGCGGCATGCTAATCTCGATAAGGTTTTGTGTACATGAAGTGTAAGGAGTCAATGTTGGTCACAACAAAGGTTTTGTGGTTGAGTAGGCAATGACGGAGTTTTGTGGCAATGAAAACTAAGGCTAAGAAAAAAATTTTCAGGATGGGTGTATTAGGTTTCATAGTCCAAAAGAGTACGGCTTATGTAATAAACCGCCCCTGTGTTGTTCATCGCAATGAGTGAGCATGGCTCCCAAGGAATGATCAATAGCTAAGATGTATAGGTAAAAAGGTTGATCATATTTAGGTGGGATGAGTACAGGTGGTTGGAGAAGGTATTGTTTTAAGGCCTCAAAATATTTGTGACAGTCATCATCCCATTTAAAGGAGACATCCTTCTTGAGCAGATGATGAAATAGTTGACATCGATAAGATAATTATGAAATGAAATGGCAAATGGACTGTAACTTACCTTACAGGCTACGAAGTTGTCAAAGGTTAATAGGTGGAGGCATTTCTAGAATGGCCTTGACTTTAGCAGGGTCAACTTCTATACCATGGAGGGAAATGATAAATCCTATGAGCTTTCCCGAGAGAACCGCAAAGATGCACTTCTTAGGTTGAAGGCGGATGTAATATTTAATGAGATGATCAAAGATGGTTTTGAGGATGGTTAGGTGCTTAGAGCAACATTTAGATTTGGCTAAGAGATCATCCACATAATCTTCTAATATGTAATGCATGATGTCATGGAAGATGTAAGTCATAGCCCGCTGATATGTGGCACCAATGTTTTTAAGGCCAAAAGGCATGACTTGATAGCAGAAGGTCCCCAAGGGGTGATGAATGAGGTTTTGTGTTGATCTTATAGGGAAAGAAAAATTTGTTTATAACCCGAGAATCCATCCATGAGTGATAGCATCTCATGGCCAGCGGTGAGGTTAACCATTGGTCAATACTGTAAGGGAAAGTCATCTTTTTAGCATGCTAGGTTGAGGTCACGTAAGTCTGTGCAAATGCAGAGTCCCCCTGTCACCTTAGTGAAAGGGACAATGTTATAAATCCAACAAGGATAATCAATGGGTAAGATGAAGGAAACATAAAGAAGGCGTTGAAGTTCTTCTTTGACAAGAAAAGTAATGCGAGGGTGTATTTTCCCTCGCCTTTTATTTGACAGTTTGGCATCGGGAACGATTACGATATTTTGGACCACTATGGTGGGGTCAATACGGGCATGTCTATATAAGACCAAGCGAAAGCATGGTTATGATCTACGAGAAAAGAGGTGATGGCTTCTTGTTCAATGGCATCTAAAGATTTTTGATCTTTAGGATGTGTGGGTCATCCCGAGTATGACTGCTGATCTTAATAGTTGATTCATTCTACATGGTTTATGTCTCGAAAGAAGGTAACAACCAATGAATATATGAGTCATCTCGCACCAAGGTATGTGAGTATAGATTCATCATCCCGATGTTGAACAATTTTAATTGAAGGTGTATCATCATCGATCATTTCGAGATATAGGAAGGGAAGAGTGGAAGGGGCCTTACCCTTACATTGATAAGTCGAGGCCCCAAGGAAATGGTGTTTATGAAAAAAAAATAGGAGGGATAGATTCAGGATACATCAACTCGCCGGTGAGGGTGGTGATGAAGGTGGAGTGGGTGAAGAAGGTGGAGAAGAGCTAGTGTCCTTAATGAGTTCAATGTGGGCTTTTTTGGTTGGTGATTTAGGAAAGCCGATACCACTATGGTCATTATGTTTGCATGTGGTACATGGAATAACAATATGGTGGCCTTACTCATAAAATCCAAAACCAAAACCCTTCCATGTACATCGATGCAGAAGGTTTGACCAAACGGTGATTGATAAGTGATTGGAAGTCAATGGAAAAGGGAAAGTTTGTGGTGGTGGTTAGGGTGTGTAAATGGTAGTATCAAGTCCCTCATAAGTGAGACTGGTACGGAGATGAGTAGGACCATAAAGTAGGTGTTCTCCAATGCGGTGATCGTAGTAAGGGTGTTGGTGAAGGCTTCCATACTCTTTTGGAGTAAGGAATGTGTTGACATTATATAGGCGGTACTCCCTAGAGTGAGGCATTGAAAAACACCTTCCAAGAGATCAGTAGTTGGTATATAGGTAAAGTGGAATGGAGGATGTGTCGATGTTGATGCGGAGGTGGAGTTAATGGATTGGGAAGCTGATGGGTCAGCCATGGATGTTATGGTAGTGGTAGGAATGGAGGAGGTATGTGTGGTAGAAACAACGCTTGTACTAGTAAGTGGAAGTGTAGGTGAATAAGTGGAGGTAGTTGGCTTAATAGGTATGAGCACATCATTGGGTCGATAGAAAAATATCGCATGTTTTAAAAGGTGATTGGTCACTGGAATAGTATAGTTTTGTCCTTCATGTTCAAACATTACACAATGATGCAAAGTGGAGGGAACGCAACCCATGACATGAATCCGTGGTGCCAAGTAATAGATTATATTGGAATTCCCCTTCCAAAATGTAAAACAATTCTGCGGAATAGTGTGGGGCCCACGTGAATGTGGAGGATGATGGTGCCTAGTGTAGAGGTGATAGTGTCATTGAATGAATGCAACATGACCGGATGTTTATGCATGTAATTGTTAGGTATGCACATTTGAGAGAAGGCATGGGATGAAATGATGTTAATGTTAGTGCCCCCATCAATCATCACACGGCGTACCCGTATGCCATCGATGTGGACAAAGATGAAGAGGGTGGGGTTTGGGTCATCATTTTGGTGTGGGCGCAGTCTCTTCCTCCGAGAAGCTAAGGAGGCGACTTGGTGAATAGGGCGGGGCAAAGATGAAGGTGGTAATTTAGTGAGAGAGGCTACATGATGGGGTGTGATAATGGAGGCTATGGGTGTAGGTTCATTGGGTAAAACCTCAATAGATTGAAGAATCTCCATGAGATCTTGACGATGGGATTCTAAGGTTTGAATGAGGTCATATAAGGACATTTTGAGGGGAGCTGGTGTAATTATTTGAGCATGGTGTAATGTGTGATGCCATTAGAAATGGGGTATGTAATGTGTGGATAGCGATTTTAGGTATGGGTGTAGATGGTATGTTGGGTATAGGATTTGTTGGTGGGTCAGTTGCCTTTTCTTTGCCCTTATCCTTCTGAGCATGTGTAGTGACATGTATCATGTTTATATGAGGGGAGTTGGAAAACAAAGAAGGTGTAGGGTGAGTGGTATAATGATACGATGGGAAAAAACCTACCAAAGGAGAAAAACACTATGAGGTGAGTTGGGTACATCGACATTTGGGTGGTGGTGTGGCAAGTTCTATGATGCAAACCATGTTAATTTCAATTCTTGGGGGTGGCTCTAAGAGCTGTGAGGGTGTAGGTTGTGGTTGTTGACTAGGTAGTGTGGGAATGGATGTTGGTGAAGCAGGATCCTCATCGCGAAGGTCATCATGGTCAAAGTTTGCTTATGGGGGACACAACTAGATAAGGATGGTTTTCAAGGCCTTGTAATTTTCCACATCATGCCATGGCACACGATGGTAGGTGAAAATTTTAGTTATCTTTAAACACATTTGGCTTGGATTTGAGGGGTTGTAAGGTATGAGTGGCGGTAATGTGATGACGAAGTCTCAAGGAGGTTGGTTAAAATTTTAGCATAGGACCCGTTAGTGGATCACAATGGGAAGTGAACGTGGGTTTGGGTGTAGGTGTAGTTGATTGTTAAGGAACGGTCTTTAGAAGAGGATGAGTGGGTCAAGCTATGGGTTTGGGTCTGGCGTGGGTTTGGGTGTCGATCGTGTTGGTTTAGGTAGGGGGTATAGTAGGTGAACGAGTAGGAGGGTGGGTGGTTGTTTTGACTACCTTATTGTGGGGTAGTGGAATTTTGTTTTGGATTGAACCTTCTTGGGTAAACGTGATATGGGGTGTACAAGGTCTAGAAGGAAAAGTAGATGGGGAAAGAGGGTGAGTTACCCAAGGGGATAATGGGGGTGTTGTGAAGGTAGATGAAACGGGTCATGCTTGGCATGTGAGAGATAATGACTGAAGTGTAGTGGGTAGTGAAGCAAAAGCTAAGGGTATTGGAGGTATGGGTGGTAAAGATGCTGCAAGTGTTGGTGTAAGTCATGTTGGGTGTCTAGGTAGGTTAGAGGTTTGTGAGGAAGGAATGGGTTGTTGTGTTTTTGTTTATTGATGGGTGGAGGTTGCTTGACCATGTGAGGAAGCTAAGATCCTAAGATAGATGGGACATGTGCAGGTGTGATTGACATAGCTGGGGTATGAGTTCTATGGGTTTGGTGCTTCTGTTTAGGTGTCAGAGTAGGTGTGGTGTTGTCTTTGGAGGATGAAGCTAAATCTAGTTTGATAGGTAGATGAGTAAGGCTGGTAGTCGGGGTGACCCCTAAAGTGGTGATAGGTTTAGTCGAGGATAATGTCATAAGTGTGGGTTTGGGTTTAGATATAGATTGGGCTATGGGTAAGGATGTGGTTTGAGCTATGACAGGTGTCGTGGAAGGAGTTGTGATAGAGGTGGTTGTGTTTGGTTTGATTGGTCAAAATATTTTTGGGTAGATAGTGGAGGTATTAGCAAGTGACCTCTGCGCATCTGTGTTGAGACAGGAAGAAAAAGGCATCCCCATAGTAAGGCTCTATCCACATAATCTAAGTGATTGACCAAACATGAGAACGACACGTATGTAGGTGGAGTTGATGAGGACCTAATGGAAATTCTGTAAAATGTGTCTTAGAGACGGAAATTGGCTAGCTTCAACTTCCATGGGTAAGAGAGCTGAAAGTAGGTCAGTAGGATTTTGGGTAGTGGATGGAGAATGCTCACTAAGAGGCAAAAATATCTCAATTTGGGTCTATCATAGGTGTAGAAGGTGATGGAAGCTCCTCTGCAAGTGGAGGAATGGATAAGTGCTCCTCTCGTGTGGTGGAGGTAATGGGTGCTCCTCTATGGGTGGAGGAGGCGTGGGTAAAATTTCTCTAAGTGGAGAAGCCCGGGTGTGAGATGGTCTCAATGTTAGCGGAAGACTCCTCTGTAGGTGATGAAGGAGATGAAATATGTTCCTCCATGGATGACAGAATAGGGAGGTTGGATTGATGTGGAAGGAGGATTTTGGGCTAGGATTCATCTATGCAAAGAATGTGAGGTAATTGGGAGGTGACAGGTATGTCATTAAAAATAGCGTGAACCTCACGGGTATGGGTATCATGAGTTGAGGTCTCACCGGTTTGATCAGATGAAGGGGCATGGTTGCGAAATGGTTTCTTGAAGATGTGTAGGTTTTGGTTTGCAACTGCATTAGGCTTATTCATGGTTAACTCACCTTTCTCAAGCATTTCTTGGACAATATTTTTGAAAGTGATGCAGTTGTCGTCACTATGACCCTTTACTCGATGATAGTTACAAAAGTCATGTTCCTTATACCATGTGGGCATGGGGTGAGTAGGGTCAAAACCAGTGTGTGGTTTTATGGGTGGAAGGGTAATGGCCCCAGCTTTGATAAGCTTTTCTAAGACATAAGAGTAAGGTTCACCAAGTGGGGTGTATTTCCATTGTTCTCATCTAAATTGAAAAGTTTGAATGGGTGAGAGATTAGATGAGGGGGTACCCTGATTCGATGGATGAGCTAGGCTGGCCTTGAGTACTAGTGTGTTAGTGGTGCCCTTAGCCTTTGAATAATTATTTTTTTGTTTGGAAGAAGAAGAGGTATCATTCAACTTGAATTCTGAATTCTTATTGCGTAAGTGGATTTTCTTCTCTTTGATGGCCCAATTCTCTAACTTTTGTGCCATAGTGAATGCTTCATCGAATGTTCAGAAGGTTTGGACCTGTAAGGTTGGTGAGATATGTCTAGCACATGCCCATGTGAAGAGCTTGATGAATTCTATTTGTGGCAGTTGGAAGGTGAGTTTGTTAATGAAGCTACACTAGCGAGTGATAAATTTTTGATAGATTCGTCCTCATATTGACTCGTGGAGTATAGGTCGGTCATGGTAACCTTCTTGACGATATTGATAGAGAAATGATCTAAGAAGGCTTGGGCTACCTAATTGAATGAGAATATGGAGTGTCTAGGTAACCCACTATACCAATCTAATGCAAGTCTAATTAGAGACATGGGAAAGGTTCTCAAGATCAAGGCATCATCTTGAGTGATCAGATAACACCCATGTTTGAACGACTACAAATGTTGTTTTGTGTCTTCTTTGCTATTGAAATGATTGAATTTAGGCATTTCCCAATGCACGGGGTATGGGCGAGATAGGAATGGATGGGTGGATGGGCTTGTTACAAATATCGTCATAGGTGAGAGTGTTTGGAGAGCCAGAAACCGATGCCTCTAATGTCTGCATCTTTTCTAACATCAATTTTATTAGGTTTTGGTAGGTTGTGATGATTGGGTGCCTCCTGTAGCATGAGAGGGTTGGTTTTGGGCATATAATGGGGTGGCACTCCAGTGTATGGTGCTTCCATGTAGGTTGATTGGGAAGAAGGTAGTGAAATAAGGGGTACGTACCCTGAGTGAATAATGGATGAAACGGGAGGTGGCTAATAGTATGTATATGGAGGTGGAAGGGTCATGGTAACCCTAGTGGCAATGGGAGTTAATGATTGTGGAATGGAAAGGACCACATTCTGAAAAGGGGTAGGGGTCACCGACACGAGAGGTGGTAGTGTAGCTATGGGTATGTGTGAGACATTAGGGGTAGATGAGGTTACGTTTTGGGTAGTTATCGAGGGTATGGTGGATGTGGTGGGGGTAACGGAGGTGGTAGATGTGGTAGTCATAGCGGGTATAGGACCTAGTGAAACGACTGGGGGTAAGGTAGATGTGTGTAGCACAGAGCTAGATGGAGCCGATGCAGGAGTGGGAATGAGAGTCGGGGGATAGATACATGCATGTTGTATATCAACTGACCTAAGGCATCTTGAGTGGACGAGTGGGAAAGGTACAACTGCAAGGTGGTAGGGTTTTGGTCAAGGAGTCGTGTAAAATCCTCATCTCTAGTAGCGATAGTGATAGGTTGGATGGGATCCATGACTGGTGATAAAATGGAAGGTGAGAAGCGACTAGGTGGGAGTGGTTGACAATCGGCATGAAATACAAGTGTGTGTTTGCTTGTCTTTGGGTTAGCACCATGTGAACCAAGTATTGATCAGGTAGGGGCTTCTTTGTAAATGACATAGGAAATAGTAGGAATAGGTGAATCTAGTGGTAAAAAGTGTATTAGGTACCAAATGGTGGTTGAAAAAAATTAAAAAGCTAAACAATTCCAAGTTAAGAACAACCGACGCCAATCGGGGGTAGCTGCTCTTGCCGGTCCTTTGTAGAAAATGGTCAGTGAGTGAAAAACTAGGTAGAAGGTCAAATCTGACAGGTATGCCAAATTTGATGGTGTTTTACAATGTCAATGGGAATGATGGTAGTGACAGGACTATAAAAAGTGGAAGAAAATGAATAAAATGTCATTTTGGGTAGGTTAACAAAAGGACTTGGAACCGATGTCGGTTGGGTATAACCGATGATGGTCAGAGGGTAACTGACGATGGTTACTGCTAAATTGAAATAGTGATGAAAGAAAATTGGTTATGAATTAAAATCTAATGTAAAATCATACCCATAATGCGGGAATAATGATGATATGGCCCAAGGACACTCAGGTGTAGTCAAAATACACTAGCTGTGATGAGAAGCGTGCAAGGATGAACAAGAAAAATGAAGAACGTGATCTCTCACCTCAAAACACAATCCAAGAAGAAACACTAAGAAAAATGTGATCCTAGGAGTGCATTTTCTATTATGTTTGTTTAGCTTATGCTATTTAAGGATTGACACATGAATTGTGAAATAGATTTTTGGTGAGGATGGCTTCCTACAAAGAAGGAGATCTAAAAGGTGAGGTTTCAGGTATGTTATAGTGGGGGTGGGCTTTGCTTTGAAGTATGTCTCGAAATAGCGAATGAGCTAGGTGCCAACTATGTTGTGATCGTTTTATCACCTAAAAATTCTTCTAGGTAAGATGTTGTTTAAGAATGTGTGTATTTTCAATTTTTGTGAGGTTTGTTAAGACTCGAGAGAGAGAAAGAGAAAGAAAGTTATTTCTATGGTTCATTTTTCAACCATCAATCTGGTCATGACTTCAGCGTATAGCTTACCCACAATTAATGTGAGCTAATGCGATAAATCAGAATGGAATGCACTTATTTTTAAATCCAAATCAAAGTGTGAAGTTTGATGACACAATAAGATGAAGAGGAAGAGGAATTATCTTTCACTACAATGTAGAAAACACGAAGAAATGGTTCTTTTTAATTACACCAAAAGAAAGGTTTCATTTAGAGAAAATAGAAAGAAAAGGTGGGTTACCAAGGAAGAAAATTAATGTGTATGCTTTTAAGAAGGAAAAAAACACAACTTTTCCTAGGAATGAATGAAATGCAAGGAGCCCTGGATGGGTCCCATCGGGCATGCAAAAATGTTTCGCCTAGTTCTAGATCATTTCTTTGAATTATTGACAAAAAAGATAGGGTAACGGGCATAAGAGGAATACCTATTGAGATGTTGGTTGATGGGTTGTTATGTGTTTATGAATTCGAATCCATAGGTGGTTGTGAGAGCTTCCTTTTGGCTAGGAGGAACTACACCTATAATGCAAAGTAAGAACACCAGAATGAGTTAAACAATATGTGCAGTGAACTGCCTAGCATGTGCTAGATCCAAGAAGTGTGATACTTCCTAGATGGTTGTCAATCCACTATTTTAAACAATTTAATGTGGTAAATAAGGTAAAACCTATTGTAATTCGAAATGATTTAGGTATCTCACTTAAAACACAATAAGAAATAGATCTAATCTAACAAGCTAGGTTAGAATAGGATCCGAAGGTCAAATAATTGGTTCTGGGTCTCTGCAGGTCTGACAGAGGTCTCAGGTAGATCACAGGTGAATGAGGGTGAGAGGGAATTAGGTGGGTAGGTCACTGTTCTAGGTTGTATGGGAAAATACAAAGACCGATGTTGGTTAAGGGTGACTGATGGCGGTTGGGTGTAACTAGTACCGGTTACTGTGGAGTTCTGGGAATGCCACAAAATGAGATTTAGGTCTCCTTTGTGATTACACAAAGGAATTTGGTTGGTCGGGATGAGGTATTGGGTGATTTGGGTAGGATTTGGTGAGGTTTTAATGTGTATAGGGAGGGGTGAGTGTTGGAGGAGGTTAATTAGTGGCTAGGTAAACAATAGATGATAATATAATGACAAAATGAAGTGAACCCAAGAAGTATAATGTTTTACTTACTTGAATTCTGGTCCTGAATGCCCGTGAGTGAGGGACAAAGGTGAAGATGAGAGGTTTGAAGGCTACGGGTGATCAAAAATTGAAGGAAAGCTTCGCATTGGCTGTATGTGCATTCCTCTTTGCTTGGTCATATCAGATCATTGTTGAGATGGCTATGCGGGTAAAGATGCTTATTCTCCTTCCTTGCATGTGTGTTCTCACCGGAATTCACTCTCGTAAGATGTGATATATCTCGGAATGTTCTAATGTTTACCAACTTTTTCAATCTTTTACAAACTTTTGTAAACCTTGAGAATAAGGTTGTTTTGGGGTTAAAAGGGTAACCAATGGTAGTTCCAGCTTAACCGCGATGGTTAGGGGTAACCGACATCGGTCAAGGTAGGATTTCCTAGGTTTACTAAACTAGGGAGATCCTCTTGATTTTCTTAGATCTCATGTCATTAACCCACGGATTAGATTGAGAGATTCTTGTAAGCATGAGAGAATATGGTTAGAGGGAATGTAGGCATTGATTTTTAGGGTTTAGGTAAGACTTAGTTAGTTATGGCAACTTACTAAGAATAGGTCTTAGGTTGAGTTGGCTTGATGAGGTGTCTAAGTGAAGTGTATGTGTGGATATTATTTAAATTAAGATATTTAAATAATAAATATAGTGAGGATAATGAATTAATTTAATTTAATTAATTAAATTAATATTAGTGGGGTGAAGGGGGCCATGGCTAGGTGAATGTGATGAAGGGTTCTTATTTGTCAAGGGACCAAAGGGGAGTGTGACCTAATTTTAGTGTCTATAGTTTCTACTAAGGTAGCTTGTTCGTGCGCCTAAATGTTTCATCCCTTTCTACCTCTCTAGAAATTAGTTCTCCTCTACCTTTGTCCTTGCTTGTATTAAGTTATCAGGCATTGTACACATGGCCAATATTGTATCTACCTTCTTCATTTCATCTTTTAAGGCTTGTAAAATTGCCTCATAGTTGGATATATTTCTTACAATTGAAGCCTTGACCCTTGATGCTTCTTCCACAACATCCTTTTTCTTAGGGAGGCACATTGTTCCTTCCTCCAGAAGTAGGTGAACTGTTGTGCACAGATAGTGTAATTCAGACTTGAAGTCTTGAGGCACCTTCTCCTGAAAATCAAGTCTGCTTCTACAAAATATCATCTATGATATGCTTCACCATCTTTTTAACATTTTTGGCCTTAGCTACTGCATTATCTCACTCCTAAGTGAGGTGCTTGATCTTTGTGTCTTTTTCCTTCTTATCATCTAATAACACCCATATTTTTGTTTACTTATTAATATTTTAGCGCGTAACTTTTGTTGAAATTTTGACTAATGTGTTACCCACATATTCATCTAAACTTTGTATTGGCTTAATAGTAACATGGTGTGTGTAAGGAACCTTACTCATCTTCTTAGAACTATATGCCTCCTCATAGAAATCAAAATCAAGCTCATCCATGTGATTTTGCATACTCCATGATAGTTGTTTGCGAGTGCGCGTGGTTGCCATTTCTAGGTCCATCCAATCCCATCCATATAATTGCATGTTGGCAGAGTACTCTTGAAGTGGGAGTGAATAATGTTGTAAGGTTCATCCATATAACCTAAGTTCTGAGTACCTACTACCTCTTCCTCATCATGCCTACCTACATTTTTGTTGACATCCTCATGAGAAGACGAGCCCTCTTCTTATTGTATTTCCATGCATCCATCTAGGCATGTACAGTGCCTCCGATATTTTGATTCACTTCTCCTTCATCCTCTCCTTCCTTCTGTGTAGGGTGTAATATAACTTTTGTGTCTCCAATGGTGATGTTCTCTCCTTCACCATAGCATTGTTCATGAATACTTATGCTTGGGTCTATAGTCTCATAGACTATGTGCTCACCAATATCTTCATCTTCTTACATTTCCACATTGGGGGTGGCCTCTGCTCTATGCCCACCCATACTTGGAGTTTCCTCCTCTTTTATGCACTTGGCTGTGGGGACTCCTCCTCACTATCTTTAATAGGAACATATTTCCTATGCTTTCTCCTTTCTTCCTCCTCATCCTTCATAGGCCTTCATAGGAGTCACACGTGGTGATCTCCTTACTTTGGATGCATGGTTCCTATGTAAGATGTGTACCTTATCCATATAAATCTCCTAGTATGTACTAGTCCAACATTGTTTTCTAGTTCTTCCTACTCTAGGATGCTTTCTAGTCTTGTAGACACTAGATCCTCTTGATAAGGGGGCATAGATGCAACCTTCCTTGAAGTCCATACCATTTACCCCTTCTTCGAGAGATCATTGAAGTTCCATAACCTGTGCCCTTCACCACTTTTCCATCCTTGAACCTTGGCCTCATATATATATATATATATATATATATATATATATATACGTGTGTGTGTGTGTGTGTGCACTAGTTAAATCTGCCCTATGGATAATCTCTTTGACATGATGTCCACATTTCTTGATTCCATGGTTTCTATATAGGCCTCTTTACCTGGCCATACATATGTTTTGCACAAAATGTGAATATATGCGTCCACCTTATTTGCATCAAACTAGAGTTGGCACACATCATGGAATCTATTTATAGAATCTTTAAATTATCTTGTGGTAAATGTAAAGGTAAACTTACACCATGGAATCTTCTCTCCAGACTTCATATGGAAGCACCCAAGCTAAAATTTTGGTAAACCACAAATTTAGCCTTTCCATCCAACACCTCTTGAAATTCATGTAGAATGCACCACTCTCCTTTGAATGCCCTGCGTAGTCTCCTAAACCACTCTTGAGCACTCCTTATATGTATTGGAAGTAGTCCCATGTAGAGTGTACTTGGCATATTTATTTGTTGGGGACTTATTCTCCAACGGAAACTCCTAGATATTCTCCCTAGGTCCGTCGGGTACTCCAATTTCACTAAATACAATCAATAATAGAATTACACCCTGTAATCTTCTCACCTTTATCTACTTATACATGCACCTCATTTACCAAGATTTCTGTGACGTACCTGACGATGTTGTAGTATGTCTTGTTGACCATTTTGTGCATTATATGTAACTAGTGCATATTCACCTTGTTCCATCACTCAGTGGCACCAGCTTGCTCCCCACTAAGTGCACTACAACTCTAGTGGCCATGTCTATAATATTGGTGACTTTGAAGGCTCAAACCCCCTTCTTATACTGATGTAGGGATGTTGTTGTATCAATGTTGTCGTCATCTAATATGTCTTCAACGATCTCTAAGCTGAGTCACATAGCCTTGTCACCTTCCTAATCAACTTGGCGGTGATCCTCATTCTCTTTCCCACAAAGTAGAAAAAGTCTTCATGGATGCACAACATGAGCCATTGGTACAACTACTCAGGATTCCAAAAATAGGGTAACCCCATAATTTACATGATGCCTATGCTTTCAAGTAATTTCTTCATAAATTCATCCAAGACCCTAATGTCATCTACCAATCACCGATTTTCCCCTGTAAACTTCTTCTGTGACATCCTTTAGGAATTTCTTAGTGTGGTGGTTGATCTCTGAAACCCTACACTATGTAATTTTTGTTTTCCAAGGCCTCCCCTCAATAACTTCTTCTAGATATAACATCTCGACCAGCCACTCCTCTGCTAGGTCATCAACCTCCTTCTCTACTGTGGGAGCCCTCCATGGTGCCATTGCTCCTTTTGATTCTACAAGTATGATATGAAAAATCCTAACTGCCATGAAAAAAACCTAAGTCACCCTCCCATCATGCACATGCACCACTAATTGAATCCCACTTCCTTTCCTGGATACTCAACATCATGTTTTAAAATGCGTCAGTTTACTCGCTCTCCAGAGTGATTGTTTTCTCCAGCTCTTCTTCGCACTTCTCAATTTTTCTTTAAATTTGCAAGGTAAAAAATGATGTTGAAAATGTTGACTTTAAACCAAGTTTCAAAAATTCCCTTCATTAATTTCCCCACCTACCACCATACATGGCATTAACTCCTATTAAGTGTGTATCGTGCCTCCTTATCCCGCACCCCAATATCTCGCACCTCAAACTTTTACGCCTTAGTCATAATTTTTGGCGCACCACTACGTATCCGTCACAAATATCCTCTACCCGCACTTTGTTATGCTGAAGTATTTTATCCAACATGACCAAATCATATGTAGTCTCCAATGTTGGAACCTCTTTGATTAATATTGAGTGCCCAATGCCTTACGTGTGTTCTTAAATTTTGAGCAATTTTCCTAAAGTTCTCATCAATTTTGAAATCTATTTCCTTTTATGGTTACCCATGAGTTTTTAAATTTTTTTACCTTATTTAACCACCCCAAACTAATGGGATGTGTATTCCTCTCCGTATAAAAACACTTGAGATTGTAATCAGCTTCGCATGCAAACAATCTTATTACACAAAACACTAAACTAAATTGACAAAGCATCGTGAGAAAGAAGGAAACACATTAAAGTAAATATAGTAAGGGAAATATCATCTATATGGTAATAATTTGTTATTACAAACACCAAGAATAATTATTTATAGTAGGGCTTAAGCCTACTCCTGTTGAAGTAATCGAGCAACCTTTTTCCATCATGTGCCTCTATTTGGAAAGTGTCGATTCAAGTAAATGAGTGATAACATATGGTCCCCACCATTACACCTTAATCTTGCTTGGGTGTCGTAGAAACTTTGAATCATAAAGAAGTACCATATGTCTAACCTTAAGCTTCTTTTCCTTGATGTGTCTATCATGCCATGCCTTTTTCTGGCTTTTTCTTGCTTCTAACTCTAATGTGCTATGGTGTGCCTCTCATTAGGCTATATCAACTTTTCAATTATTTCTTCTAATGTTTTCTCATCAGCTAGACCTCTTCCGCACGCAATACACAAAGAAGGTAACATGAATTCCATGGGAAGAACTGATTCTATGCCAAACACCAACTGAAAGGGTGTGGCCTTATTCAACCTTTTGTAGGTTGTTCTATATGCCCAAAGTACAATAGAAACTTTATCATCCCAATATTTCCTTCCAACATCACAAATTTTTGTCAATGTCTAGCTCAATATTTTGTTGAAGGCTTCAATAGTCCCATTTTCTTGAGGGTGATAGGGTGTTGTCTTGTGGTGCACGATGATGAATTAATCCAATAATATACCGATTGTCTCATTTAGGAAATGAGTTCCCTATCACTTGTCAAACTGAAAGTACATCCATATCTGGTAAGAATATTTTCCCTCAAGAACCTTGTTGTTGTAGCCATTTTACAATCCTTTGTAGATTCCAATTATTCCCACCTTATAAGATAATATGTACAAGTGATGATATAACATAATCTAGTTATGCATGTGGTAAGGAAATAGGACCCAAAAGTCAATTTCCCATTATCAAAAGGATTTGCACTAGTAATAGGCCTCAAAGAAATTTCATCTCTCTGCTTAGGTTTTCTAAGATGTTGATAGTGATCACAAACCTTAAAATTATATTTGCAATATTTTTACAAGGTCTCCCACCATAAACCAAGTAGAAGAATCTTGCATGCAGTGGCATCCCCTGTATAGTGTCCACCTACAATACCACCATGAGCTTCCTCTAATATTGCTGAGCGTTCATGCTCCAATACACACCAATGCAAAACTTCATCTTGGCTTATTTTTTATAAGTCACCACTAATCAACATGAAAGGTTCAACGCCAATTGCAAGTTGTTTCTTTTCCAAGGTTTTCATTCCTTCTAGCACCATACCTATACATAAAAAGAAAACAATATCCTCTAATTCTGAGGGCACGTGGTTTAACCTATATAACTATGTATCCAACATGGTATCTTAAATACTCTATGCATCCTCTCCTAATTGAATCCTTGATAAGTGGTCTAGGCTAGAATTACTTTTACCTAGCTTTACTACAACTATGAAGTCAAAATTCTTGAATAATTGAACCCACCGACAAATACAACCCTGTAAAATGGGATTTTTCATCAAGTATTGTAATGCCACATGATCTCGTATAGAACACAAAAGGTTTTGCTAGAAAGTAATGTCTAAACTTATGCGGTGCATAAATAATTGAAAAAGCCTCACTCTCTCGTAGTTTTATAATTCTATTTTTCAAGAGCCAACTTTATCCTAGTAAAGAAAACAGGATGATCTACAATACCTTCTCCAAGATGAGCTAGAACTACACCAATGGACATGCCGGAGGAATCCACATGTACTTGAAAGTGTAGATTCCATGAGGGAAAACTTAAAATAGGTTTTTAGTAATCCTTTTCTTGGCGCTTTGAATGTGCACTACTACGGTTCTCCCATATAGAATGTCCCTTTACCTATTAATAACTCCTCTAAGGGTTCAGAAATATTAGCATATCCTTTGATAAAAAATTTGTAATATCCGGTGTGGCCCAAGAATCCATGCACCTCACTCTAACTAGTGTTCTCCTCCAAGCCTACAATGGCGCAACCTTAGTTGGATCTACTAACAAACCCTCCTTGCAGATGATATGACCTAACAGAGCTCCAAAAGGTATAGCCAATATGCATTTCTTGATATTTATAGAGATGTTTAACTATCTGCACCTCTCAAACATTAGCCACAATTTTTCACAATGATCCTTGATAAGCCCATACACGTTCCAATCATCCAAGTAAACCTGTAAGAATTTGTGAATCAAATCAAGGAATGCTTGAACCAAAATGTGCAAAAATACTGTAGGTGCATTATTTAATCCAAAGGGCATCACCGTGTATGAAAAAATTCACCATTCAATGGTGAAATTTTTCTTCTCTTGATCCTCATTATTAATTATTACTTGATGATACCTAGAGAATCCATCTGTAAAAGAATAAATTTCACACCCTACAATTCCTTCCAATATTTCCTTAGTGAATGGCATAGGGAAAGGATCAATCAAACATGCAACATTCAGCTCCATGTAGTCCACAAAATCATGATTCTTCCATCTCTCTTTATGTTGATTAGCATAGGGCTAACCCACTTTGATTCCTCTATGGACTCAATAAATTCATATTCCAACTTATTTCTAATTTCTTCTTTAACTTTTACGTGTATGTTAGGCTTCATCCTATAATGTATCTTCTTAACCGGGTGTGTACTTTATTTTAACTTAATTTTCATCTCTCCTAAAGATTGATGCACCCATTTCAACTCATGTTATCCCCTAGGAAATAAGTCTTGGAGATCATGTACCAACTCAATTATATTAGTCACTTCGAGTTAGACCGGTAATCTCTAATGATGGCCTCCTTAAGTTCAAGTATCCATTCCAATATTCACCTTCTTCATCTTCATTGGTTCATGGTAGGCACGCACCTTCCCATACGCACTATCTAAGACCTCACACATACCCTCTGAATGATCTATGTCCAAATTTTCCACTTCTTCCTCATCCAACACATAGAGCATCTTTCCTTTCTCCTTCTCTAGGAAAGTGTAATCAAGAAGTTTTACATCTATCTCATCGACTTAGTCCAAACATGATTCTAGGTTTGACTCAATAGATAATTCTAGAATGAGTTATTCAGCCTTTATACTATCTCCCATAGTCAATTGATTCATACCCCGTATGTCTCTTTCACCAAAGGTTTAGTGGAGAAGTATTCAAAAGTCTAGATCATTCCTGAGTCAAGTCTTGAAAATTTCCAGTCTCTCTAAGTAGCTTTGCATAAACATACCAAGCGAGTGTATAGCCTCACAAGGTGAAATAATGTTTTTCACCTACAACAAAGGTGGTAAATCCTCCTTCCTTTCTTTCTAGAGTCTCTCACACTCTTAAACACGGTACTAAATGATATTATTAGCATGATATTCACATATTTGAGTAGGTGCATTACTCTTGAGAAACCGAGGTTGATAAAGAAATTATCAATTCTCTCCATTGTGTGAGATTATCCCTATGAACCATCCACTAATGTGTTGTTATCCTACATAGGGTATACACTAACATATTCCTTCTATCCACCTCATCCTTCAATTGTACTTCTATGGCTTGTAAGAATACCTATGGTTTCCTTCCTCATTGTACAGAGGTATCGTGTTGTTTCGTAACCTCCTAACACAACATGACCTACTTACGTGTGTAGTTATGCTTCTTACCTCACGTCCAACCATCTCATAGGTTTCATGATCCCAATTGTCATAGAAAATACTTGTAGTATTATTGAGGGAATATGTATCATCCCACTAGATAATTCCTTCCTTAGATGGCTCAAGTACTTTTGGATATTAAATGGTGCATACATAAATTCTATCATGTCTTCTTCACTTAAGGGCTCAACATAAGGTACAAATTTCCCATCTATTAAAGGGATAATAAATCAATCCTTATTCTCAAAACTGATATATCCCTTGTTGAACTGTAGATCAACATTATTTACATAGAGCACCAAGGGTACCCAAGTAGAGCTGGGAAGTTTTTCACTTCTACAAGTGCTAAGATCTCAAAGTCCCCAGTGAACTTGGCCCCCTGTATAGTAATGGATGCATCCTTCAAGAATCCTATTGGTGTGGATTTAGTCCAATTTTCCATAAATAGTACATTATAAGATGGTTATAATGGATTTTTATCCATATGCACCCATGCATATAAAGTATACAAATTCACTTCCAACTGTGTCAATCAAGATGTTGCCCAAAAGCCACCCATCCACAACAACATTTAGAGTGATCTCCTTGTCATAATCAAAGCTATGAGGAGGGAGATTAGAATGCAAATTTTTGTCCATTCTTAATACAGTGCATGGTATTTTTCCCTTTAACCAACTCCCTAGTAATGGAATAATATTATCCTAGCACAACATCTTTCATACCTCTTTCAGATCATCAAAATATGATTGGTAAGTATCAAGTTACTTATTTTGTTCCAACATCCATGACTTCTCCTTTAAGCATTGTATCTCACCGTACAAATTTCTAAGCACATCCATGGTTCTCGATAAACATCCTTCTTATGTGTAGGGTTTGGATATCTTACATGTAAAACCTCCTCCTTATAAATGGTAGGCTTATGTTGAAATATTTCTCTAGTGTACACTACCTCAAGTACATGTAGTAATCTTCACAGGTACCACCTTAGGATCCAGTGCTAACTTTGGCATCCATTGGTTTTCCATAGTGTGCAATATCCTAACCATCCCGGTGCCATTATTCTCATGTTTCTACTTCTTTCTCAAATGTTCATATATGTCCTGGGAACTCTTCATAGTTATGATTCTTTCCGTAAAAATAACAAGTAATGTTCTAAGGAAATTTTTTCTGTAGTGGTTAGGGGATCTGCATGTATAGCATATTCCATGAGGGAACTCACTTCATCCATTATCATGGCATCATCCTCGAATCCACTATAATATCCTTGACCTCTAGCACAAACTTGGCAATGCACCCTTCATTTTGATCATAGTGCCATTGAGTGTGATCATGATCATGTTGCTCAATTTTATCCTTAGATTTATTTAAACTTCTAGTTCTTCATACACAAATATCAATGACATCATGAATTTGATCAATCAACCTCCAATCTTCAGTATTGTGAATTGTGGACCAAAAAACCTTATAGTAGCAAGACATGTTCTTCCTTATCGCGCATTGCAATAATGTGTAGTGGATTACATCATGGTCCAAATGAAATATCTCACATTCTAATAACAAGGAGCACACCGATCTATGAGGACAACTATCCTTAATATGCCCCTCTACTTCACAATTTGTGCACCAAATTCCACTGTGTGTCTCATGTGTTGAATTGGCTAATAGTTTCTCCAACTACTTTTCCATAGATGCAATATGAGATTCAAGGAATGGGCTTACTCCAGTTGTCTAGAATCCGACTACCTCGGTGCATATAGCTTCTTCAAGTGCCCTTGAGTAGGTCTCGTATAAGTATTATGTGAGAGCGACCTCCTAAAAGGTGTGATCGGGATTCCAAAAACCATTGTGCATACTAGCTTGCATGGATATCATAAAAAAATTTGGACAAAAGTGTTTTGAAGCAAGAATCATATTCCTGAACACTCTCAATAGTGCCCTTCTTGATATCCTTAAGAGAACTTATACTTTTCTGCTTGAACTTAGGGATATAAAACTCCTTAATGAAAGCATCCTGTAATGTAGTATAATCTACACATGTTTGATCAAGGTGAAACTTTCTGTACTAACCGTGCACACATCCTGTAATGTAGTTGCAAAATTACTTTCCTTGTACTCAAAAGATGTAATTACTTTCATGTGCCATAGTATATCACACATATGAAGCAACATCTTCTATTACCCTATACTCCAGAGTAAGACAAAGCAATATCTCCATGTAAATATTTTGGGGCTGGTGAGGACCATGCCCACCATATCCAGAACCTCATGTGTTACCTTTGCCTCAAGATCCACAAGATCTACCAAATCCTAAGCCACTTGTTCCTCCTAATCCTCCACCTATAGAAGGAATTGATTCAAAGAGGTACTTCCCTATGTCCCAATAGTGTGCTTCAACTAAAATCTAATAGTCTATGAAGTTGTGCTTATCCCAGATGTGATTCGAAAGTTTGTGTGCATGTTTTTGTGTCGATGACATGCCTAAAAAGGTTCCTCCAACCGGTCCTCTAAATAATAGGGAAGATGTATGCCTAGCCATAAATGTACTTGCTATTTGATTCACTCCTGAACTTTCTAATAAGTCAACTCTACCTCTTGCTACACTATTTCCCACACTATCTTCCGACTACCGGTTTGGTTGTACTAGAGACTATAAAACCAAGTGAAAGGGACAGGTCATCAAGTAGATTCAGATGCACACCCGAGGCCCATGAATTTTTGGCACTATCTCATAAGAGGCTAATGAGGGATCCTTGTCATGCTTACCTAAATGGGGGAATTATGGATGCTTTTTCTCCACATCCTCTGCATGAGCTCCAAATCCTTCATGATTCATCTCTCTCCTCAATGTCATTCATTCGAAATCTTGTGTTGCTTCTCTAAATCTCTCTCATGCACCTCATTGAACTCAAGTCACCTCTCTTCTCTTTTACTCTCTATCACTAGGTCTGTCATCCTTCACCACACCTACCACTACCCCCGCATGTGGTAGGGTTTAGCTATCCATTGAATTCTCTTCCAAATTTAGGGTTACCATCAAGATATTGATCACCAAAGTGGAATTCCTTGCAGATATGTTCCCTAGGATAATGTAAAAACTAAAATTAAGCTACCTCGAGAAATAATAGGTGGAGATTGAGTTCTCCAAAATATATCTATTCAAAACACCACAAAACCAAGTATCCACAACACATGTCCAAATCATATAAACATCATAGAGGTCCTAAATTATTGTTGTGTCCAGAAAATTTTGTGAAACCTCCAATTCCTTTAATGTGCGCAAGTAACTAGACACTCATATAGATCTATTGGGAAGATAACAAAGAAGTTATAATCTAAGAAGTCATACAATTTTTGTCCACCCATGACCGTGTGTCAAAATCAGATCCAATGTTGAATCTCTGAGTGTATTCTTCTTCTAGATCTGTTATCCACTCCTCAACACTTTCTAAGTTCATCTAGTACGTCTTCATCATGTAACACCCGAAATTAGCTTAAAATAGGTCCCAAAGTAATGAAATAAATGATGCAGTCTAGAATTCACTTTGTAAATAACCAGTGCACTAACACATCACTCGAGACTAAGATGATAAATCACCCGAAGCACACAAAGGCACCAAGTCCCTCTTTAGAGTTGCTTGTACAAAATGTTAGCATGATGGTGTATAAACATATTCAGACTTATGATCAGTAATAAACAACCCTAGTGCATAAACCAGATCTAGATCTTAGATTATATGGAAGATGAACTAGAAATGACTATAAAATTTTTTTACTATGCAATAAACTAGATTCGACATGTTCAATACCATTATCTAGCCAATATGAACCATTGTATTAAATATTTCAAAACACAATAGATTATTACAATACATAATTATATCCATGACTCATGCTCCCAACAAAACCAACAACATAACTCTACCATACTTTCACATACACACACACACACACACACACACACACACACACACACACACACACACACACACACACACACACACACACACACACCGAAACCATATAAATCAATACATATATATAGGGGTGGGGAATTTCCCTTTACTACCCATGCACTTCTCAAAATAGGTCACATGCTAATAGTAGCCATGCACCTTTATAATAGGATGCACAATATGCAAGTGTTATAATAATAGACTTCATATGGTTAACTCGAGTAGAAATCCTACTATTAGCATAAACTATGCATGACGCTCAACTTTTGCTTGTTCCCAAAATACCATTGCGTGGAGTGCATGTCTTCATATCTTTGTGTACTCAACATGTTATCTTCAAAAATAGCCCTTATCCAAAAAACAACTAAGTCCTAATCTTGGAGGCTTCAACCCTATTGTAGTTTCGTGCACTCTTCTAGTGCCCTACATTCACACACCAAATACTTAGAAAATTTTATCTATTCAACATTGTGTGAGTCCTGCACTTCATAACGTGATTCCCACACTCCATTAAGAGTCCTATAATAATCTTTAGGTGAGATATGCACTAATATTTGTGTGAGTATGTGCTAAGATTTATGTGAGTCATGCGCTATGATTATAAAATGAATTTCATTCACACTTTTTAGCATGAAAAATCAATCTATATCAACCCATCCAAAGAATAATATTGCTTTCATGCTAAATTTTTAGCATAAAAATTGAAAAAAAATCCATGACAACTAAGCCCACACTAAAAAATACTAGAACCAGGTAATGTAAACCTACCCTCCAGCCAATTGTTGACTATCTAAACCCAATCATGGATGGTAAGGATGTGATAAATATATTTATTAATTGTGTTTCATGTGTAGGTGAGTGGTTAGGAAGAGTTCATAGGTTCATTTTGATCTGTTTGAAGGAAAATCTCCCAGAGGCCCTAAAAAAGCCTATTTTTAAGGGTTTTACACCTGGTAAGCATGCCCTAGGGATGAATCAAGAAGATTTAATGCATCAAAAAAATATTTGAAAGATATATGAGACCATCAAAGTTAGTTTAGGAAAGTTCTAAAAGGAAAATCATATTTAGGAACAAGTTATGCAACATTGGGCTACTTATAACAAGGTTCAGTGGAAATGAAAGAAATAAAAACCTAGTGAGATTGTTATGAATAGTTCAAAAGATTGGATATATTTTGAGAAGTGAATTAATGCTCGTCATAAATATAATAATTTCTAATTCACATTTCGAAAGGTTTTGGGATATATTATCATCCGGATTATCAAATATTGGCCTAACAAAGTGTAGATGAAGACCCTCAATCCCGTAGAGTTTCAAATACAAATATTAGGAAATCTTTGGGGATTTGAGACATGATAAAAATCCTAAGATGACTTATTCAATTTAATCTTCACTGAAGGTGTTGGTTTCCCTTTATTTTAATTGTAGTCACTTTCACCAAGAAACAGGTTTGAGCAGAATCAAAAATGGGGAAATTTCAAATTTTAGGCAGAATTGGCCCCTAAAAACTATGGGAATGATCTCAGTAAACATTTTGAATCAAAATTATATAAGTTTTTCCGAGGTACTATTGAAAATTATCTTTGTAGATGAACCATTAGAGTCGTTGGATACCTTAGGTTAGTGGGACATGTGCCCTAAGGTAACCTCTATATTTTAAAGAAGTTGGCTCTTCTCTATGGTGTGAGATGAGGGTTAGAGAAAAATGAAACATAGAAAAAAATAACATAAGTGATGCACCAAAAAAGAATAATTTAATCAAGAATCCATCTGCCTGAAATGGGAAAAGGTGAGCAATGAAAAGGGTGGATGAAATGCACCACAAGCCAAAGATAGATTCACACATAACACCAATTCAAACTCATTAAGCATAGCTTCCAAAACCCATAATGAACATTTAGAGATATGCACAATATATCGATAGTGAATAAATGCTATTAGAGATAATAAAACATGCAAAGGATGGACGAAATGCATCAAATGACATATTATATTACTCTAAAATTGTGCATAGTACAACAATCAATAGGTAAGAGGCAAGAAAAATTCCATTACAAAGCTTTAGGAAGAAGGCTTGAGCTCCATGTTCCTACCCTAGCAGAGAAGAAACATGGATAAAGAGAAAAATGACCAGCTCTAGGTACCTTTTCAATGAGCCCCTAGATTACAATATATAGGATGAGAAGAAGAGAAGAGAACAATCTTAGAACTAATTTTCCAATCACTTCCCAATTGTAATAAATGAGATGAAGTGACAAAAATAGATTTGTGAAATCTATCTCACACTTCCCCATGATCTACCTTTAAGAATGAGAGCCATATTCATTCAATGCATTCTTAACTACTTTCTAATTGTCTCCTTGAAGTGGACTCATCTTCTTAAGGAATACACACTCAAATCTTTATTACATATCCAAACTTCTCGATTATTGTGCATTAGATTTTGAGCCATGATTCCAATGACACTAGTTTTGTGTAATTTTGTTAAGAACCACTCTAGTTATGGCTTGTTGAGTACAGATGGATAATTTGAATTTTTGTGGGTTTAATTCTTCTACACAGAACTCTACATTAACTCCTTCACTGAAAAGACAAGTTAATAATTTCTTTTGCCTTCTGCCTTCTAAAATATCTGAGCGTTTAAAACATCTAGGTGGGCTTTATTACTTCTTTAGACGTGGCATTGGCTTGTCACAAATATTTTTCAACCTATTTTGGGCTTAGAGTACATTTATGCTAAGCTCCACATAGAGGCCAAGTGCATCCTCAGGGTCTCCACTTTTCTTACATCTTTTGAAAGTGCACTAAGTTTACACGTGACATCTTTTGCAGGTCTTTCTATTTTTCTTTGAGTTTGTAATGGGACTCATTGTACATTAACATGAGGATCCTTTCTTTGGTGTGCCTCTCACCATTAAATCCATGTGGAGGCCCCATAGGATTCTAGAATTTCATTAATCCCATTTTGTTTTGGAATTACATCGGGCCGACATATGGCATCTTCCACTAGTCCACTACCTTTTCCGAGTTAACTCATCCCAGATTTGGATTTTCACCGTGATTTGGATAATTCTTCCCCATATTTCCAAAGGATTGACTATTTTTGTATTTAGTCCGAGGCTCTCAAAACTATCTTGATTACTCACAATAAGAATCTGCTTGTTATCTAATTTCAACGTGTGGTGGAGGAAATTAGATAAAAGTTTGGCGACTCACGGGGGCCATTAGCCTGCTAAATGGAATATACCAGCTATCTATGTCTATTCATTTGGCATGGAGTCTACTGTGAATGGATCTAAACCTTGATTCTGGAGTATTCGGAAGTTCCTTTACTTACTTCTGTAGTCGTTAGTTGATCCTTTGCATTTTTTCAACTCTCATAAGGAGACTCTACAATTTGTTTTTTTGAGAGTAGAAAATTGTTTTTGGCATTAAATTTCACTCATTCTCGCATCTATGATTTTGAGGTTGGAGGATGGATTGGATTCTGAATCGGACTAATAATCGATCTTTACAGAGGCATAGAGGCTCACCACAATTTGTTCTAGAGAGAGTTAACAAGGTTACCTCCTGAGTTGATTTTAGTTACTTTACATTTGTTTGATTTGAAGTTTGAAACTGTTATAGGGAATGTGGATCTCCTACTAAAAATAATGGAGGGCTGGTGTATTGTACCACTAGAGTAATATAGACAAAATCTATATACAAAAGATCAAATCATGCATGCCTCAAGTAAGACATGAAAAGTGTGTAAAATGACTTTTTGTGCTGAAATCAAATCTACTCCTACTCCTACACTAACCAAACTAGGAAAAGATAAAAAAATCCTGAAACAATTAGGGAGAAATAGCTTCCCTTACTTACGATTAATTTAGAAATTGATATGGCCTATAATAAGAGTGAAAAATTACCTTCCACTCCTCTACCCATGGTATCAACAAACAAAATAAATACCTCCTAAATATACTTATCATTTGATTGGAGGTGTTGTAGTTGACCCTTGGGGATTTGAAAATTATCCTCATGCGAGGAAGTGAGTATGAATGGTGTTGACTTCTCCCTTGGCTTTGATGAGGATGAGGCTTTCTTACATACTTTCATGAATGAAGTTGTCTGCATGCTAATTTTTAATTTCATGTGCATATGCAAATAATTGATCCTCTATCTTGATGAATGGTATGGAAGTGGTGTCATCCTTGTATTCCTTTTCCTCCCCCATTGTGGTAGTTTTGTCACAAGTAAATTTAGACTCTTTGATTGAAATAAAAAATCCTTCAATGATTATATCTTCATTAAGAGCTTCTAGATTTGATTCAAGGGGACTGTCATGAGTAGTAGGTTGTTCTTGTTGGGGAAATGATGTAGCCATAAAGGTTGTTGATTTCCATGGGATCTTCTTCATCAAGACATTCCTCCAAGTCAGATAAGAAATCAAGCTCATCGTCTTCCTGTTGTGCCAAGGTCTCTCCCTCTTGCATGATGGTCTTTGAGTCTACAAATTTTTCATCATGTATAGCTTCATCTTTAAACATGAAGCTCATGAGATCAAACTCTTCCAAAAATCTTGTTTCTAGAGAGAATGAATGGGAGAGAGATCTGTAATCTCTAGTGCACCTGACTCATGATTTGAATCCTTTGAATTGGATTCACTCATCCCTATGTCTCCTCTTCTTTTGGATTTGGAGTTTCTTCTTGTTCATATTGAGGGGATGACTATTTGGAAGGAAAAGGGATAAAATAAATGAAGTGGGATGAAAGGCTAGGAGATGGAGAAGGGAACTCAACATTTGGAGCAGTATGACATGATATAGCTTGGGAAGGGGGAAAGATGCACAAAGAGTTGGTGATTGACTTACCCATTGACAAGGTTGTCTCACACTTCACTCATATGTTTCAATACCCTCAATCCACTACATAAGTGGGGGCAGTATTTCTTCTAAGAAATCAAGCTTCTCCTATGGGCTATAGTGTCTAGGAATAGGGCCTTCCCATGGACAAGGGGCCCTACAACCTATCCCAAATGCTTTCATTTGTGTTGTATTCAAGATTGAATCATACCTACCTCCATTATTTATATCTTCTCTAGTATGCCAACATCTTCAATATGACCGTAGTCATCATATGCATACCTGTGTCCTTGATAGGTTTCATATCCAAACTGGTTTTGGCATTTCTCATATGGGTAAGCATAGTGGCTTTGAATATGGTTATAATGCTGACTTGGAGAAGTCATGAGGCTCATTAGAGGTTGATGGTACTATTGAAAGTGTGAATTCCACTATAGGAATGAAGTCATGTTTGCACAACTTCATAGAATGAGGAAAATGAGAGACATGGAAAGAAAGATGAATGAAAAATGGATGGAAGAAAGGTCTACAAACTCATAGAATGAGCCGTTTGGACAAAACAGAGTTACCATATGTGCTTTTATGTACCTCCAAAGGTTAAATTTCACAAGAACACACCAAATTGATGAAATGAAGTGGTATGATGCTTCAAATAGTCCCATAGGGATTTCTAGAAAACTATTGAGGATTATCTTTGTGGATGAACCCTCAGAGTTGTTGGATACCTTGGGTTAGTGGGACATGTGCCCTAAGGTAACCTCTATATTTTACAGAAAATGGCTCTTCTCTATGATGTGAGATAATAATAAGAGAAAAATAAATAGAGCACAAAACTAGCGAAGTGATGAGCCAAAAAAGAAGAAGTTAATCAAGAATCCATCTTCCTAAAATAGGAAAATGTGAGCAACGAAAAGGGTAGATGAAATGCACCATAGGCCAAAGATAGATTCACACATAACACTAATTAAAAATCATTAATCACAACTTCCAAAACTTGTAATGAACATTTAGTGATATGCACATTATACGACAGTGAATAAAGGTTATTAGAGATAATAAAAATATGCAAAGGATGGATGAAATGCATCACAAGACATATTATATTGCTCCAAAATTGTGCATAGTACAACAATCAGTAGGTAAGAGGCAAGAAAAAATGCCATTACAAAGCTTTAGGAAGAAGGCTTGAGATCCATGTTCCTACCCTAGCAGAGAAGAAATATGGAAAGAGAGAAAAATGACTAACTCCAGGTCCCTTTTCAATGAGCCCCCAGATTACAATATATAGGATGGGAATAAGAGAAGAGAACAATCTCGGAACTACTCTTACAACCACTTGCCAATTGTAATAAATGAGATGAAGTAACAGAAATAGATTTACAAAATCTATCTCATACTTCCCTATGATCTGCCTTTAAGAAATGAGATCCATATTCATTCAATGCATTCTTAACTACTTTCTAACTGCCTCCGTTGAAGTGGGCTTTTATTGTAAGGAATACACCCTCAAATATTTATTACATATCCAAACTCCTCAATTTTTTTGTATTGGATTTTGAGCCATGATTCCAATGATACCAATTTTGCGTAATTTTGTTAAGAATTGCTCCATTTATGGCATGTTGAATGTGGATGGATAATTTGAATTTATGTGGGATTAATTCTTCTACACGAAAATGTGCATTAAATCCTTCACTGAAAAGACAAGTTAATAATTTATTTACCTTCTACCTTATAAAATATCTGAGCATTTAAAACTTCTAGGTGGGATTTATTACTGCTTCACATGTGGAATCGACTGTCATAAATATTTTACAACCTCCTTCGGGCTTGGAGTCCATTTTTCGAGCTCCACATAGAATCCAATCACATCCCCAAGTTCTCTACTTTTCTTGCATCTTTTGAAAGTGCGTAGATCTAACACGTGACATCTTCCATGGATTCTTCTATTTTTCCTTGAGTTTGCAATGGAATTCGGTGTATATTAACATGACGATATTTTCTTTGGTGGGCCTCTCACCATTGAATCCACGAGGAGGTTCTACAGGAGTTTGGAATTTCATTAGTCCCCTTTTGTTTTGAAATTGTGTTGGTGACACGTGGCACCTTACGTGATTCCAATACCTTTTCCAAGTTCACTTATCCCGGGTTTGTCTTTTCACCATGATTTGGCTACTAAGTCTTCTCCCATATTGCCAAAGGCTTGACTCCTTTCATATTTATTCAAAGAGTATCAAAACTATCTTGATTAGTCACAACATGAATTTTTCGTTATCTAATTTCGGTGGGTGGTGGGAAATCAAATAACATGTACCTCTAAGGGATGCTCCCGGGGTGGAAAATCACTCTTTGGTGTCTATTTTTGGTAGTTTTTACTTGAAGGAAGACTTTCTAAATTTTTCCTTTACACATTTTCTCACCTTGGATACACATTTAGACATTTTAACTTGGTGAAAAGGTGAATGTTGTGGAAAAATATGTTCCACTAAGGAGAGAATATTATTTCTGAATACTTTCATCACTTAAGTGACAAACATGTGTTAGGTGAGTGTTAACAACTCACAACTTAAAAACACCCCCTTGTCTTTGATCCTACATACCCATGACACACTTTTACAGCCCTATTTCACCTTTACACCTACTAAAAAATTACATCGGCGTAGAAAAGTGTTCCAACATGGTATCTTTCCCACTTTCGTCACTCAAACATTCAACTTACTCACTAGGTCATGTTGTTAACTCACTCCATTGAACAAACCTTCCCTCCTCCTTATGATAGCTCCCCGATGGTGCATTTTCATCATCCTACTATACCTTTTCACCTATACACCTCATACAAAATGTGTTAAGGTTTAATAGATCCTCCCAAACTCATTTAGTAAGTCTTGACTTACCTTTAACTTGAGTTAGGAATGAATTGATCAAGTGGGTCAAGGATGAGTTTTTCTTAACTAGAGTTAAATTTCAAATATTTAAATCATCGTTTTGTATTTTTGGATCCATTTAAAAATATTTCCTCCCTCTATTTATTATGCAACTCTTTCATGCTCTAATTTTCCAAGAAACCCCATGTGAAGAACCGTAAATTTGCTCATGTCTTGCTTAGTTTTGCTACATTTTCCCCATGAGAATTCTAGTTGAGAAAACCCTTGAGATGATCCAAGCCTTGGATCCATTTATACACTATTTTTTTCATAGTACCCACCTACATATTTATGCTATAAAATGTTTCCTTTTCATATTCATATAAATATAAAGGAGAAAAACACTTGAAAAGCTGGAGCAAGAAATCACATTGCAATTCCTAATCGAAAAAATGATTTTAATCGAACTAGATAACTAGTGGGATTACTTATATATTAAGTAATTTTGCATCTAATCCTTACTAAAAATACCAAGTTTGATAATGAGGAAGAACCCATCTGAAACCCTTTATGCAATTCTCAAATTTGGGACTCCAAAACTATAAATTGCGAAATAGGAGAAAATTTGCTAAATTTAAGAGGTAAAGGTAAAGTGCGACTTACTAAAAATAGTAAGTATTTAGATCACATCCAAATTTTACACACACATTCCTCTCACATTTTGATCACTATTCAAGGAAACCATAGAGATTAAATACACTTTGGGTATGATCAAATTTCAACCTTGTCAATTGAATATCGATGCCGTGGGAGATAATGATGTAACCCATATGGATCTAAAAGAAATGAGGAATAAAATGAAAAATGAATTTTAAGAGCCGATTGAAGAAACTATAGTTTTCTATGGGAATTTTAGAGTGCAAGGTCACACACTTTCAAGTATAAATAATTGAATTAATCTTAGCTTTTACCAAAGACTATGACCCTACATCCCAAACAATCACCATAGATGACAACTGGTTGCTTTGAAATTATGACTCCCAAAGTAATTTCATGTTACCTTTAAATTCTAACTCAGAGAAATATGGTGATCATCGCAAAATATTTTTCAATTTGAATAGTGGCTCATGACAGACTTTTATTTTCAAGGGAATACAATTGGCTCTGGATGAAAAATGGGATAAAACCATCAAGATTACCAAAAGCATTATTGAGGAATGACCTTCATGAATCCTTCTTAGATTACATTTCCTCAATAAATAGAGTAATGGGTGAATAAAACACCAAGGAATCCTAAGAATGGATGGCCTAGTTCATGCTAAAAATCATGGAGGGAAATCAAATGATAGATTGGGGCGATCAAAATTAAAAATCTCCTCTAGTACCTAATATAACTATTCACAACCAAGAGATTCAAAATGAACTCATATCTAGTGTATTCCCTCACATACACTAGACCATATAGAGGAATGTTTGTTGCCCAAAATATTCCTATAAGATATATTTCCTTTGAGAAGTACAAGAAAATCACCTTCAAAGACAGTAATGTTCAATTCATATAGATGTATATCTCCTCAAGCGAGTGGAGTTGATTAAGAAGTATGGGTGCCAATTCATACAATTTCATACCTTGAACTTCATTAGGATGAGTGGCTTTGATCTTTCTCCAATCATATTACCCAAGTATCTTAGTAATAAGATCCTCCTAGTATAGATATGTAATAAAAATTCTCAATTGCATCTAAAATGCAAGGGTTTGAAGAAGAATTTCATCTCATTCGCCATATTACTCGAGTGTCTTATCCTATAAGAGTACAGTTGATTCCACAAAAATCGATACCTACCTCATTTCATTTCATTTTTTTCCTATGTCCCTCAACATAAGTTTGACACAAGGAAAGATATTGAGTCACTCAATGTTCTTGGATTGCATCATGTTACCCAATTGCAATACTATTGGGAAAATAGCATGGATGACCTTCACGCTAGGAAAAGAGACTACATGAGGATGATTATGGAACAAATGGAAACATTTGTGTTTGATTGGTTCACTGGATGGCTTCAAGAATATGGTTCAAATTTTTTTATCCAGTTACCATGTAGTGAAATCCCCTCCCTTCCTTCTCCCTCATGAAGCATTCATGAATATGGAGATATAAAAGAGTGGAAGAAAGTGGTGATTCAACTATTGAGGGATTGGCTAAGAGGAAAGAAGGCCTTCAAGTAGGGAATAAGGTACATCTTCAACCTTAATTAGGTAACTATAACAATAATCATCTCTCAATGATACAAAGTGTTTAACAATAATTTTTGTGCTACCTATTTCATATTAGTGAAAAAAAAACAAAAATCAAGAAACCTTAAAATATGGGAGGTTTACAGAACCTCATGATGTAGATAGGATGATATGGTATAGGCTCATGATAAATGGTCCTTGTCATTGTGATTCTTCAACCTACACAATAGTGAAAGAATAAACATGAAAGGGGATTCTTGAGAGATATGGTGGGCTTCTCAATAAAAGTCATCTCTAAGAAGTGTAAACTTCCTTGAGAGGATGTCAACCCACGTGATGATATGATAACAAAAAGGAAATATTGACAAAAAAATTTGAGAAAATATTTGATAAGATAATCTAACTGATATGATGATTAAGGGTAAAAATGATAGAAAATGAGAACAAACCATAGAGGGTCGACCACGACCCGAGTGCAAGATAGAGAGACTGGATGACGATTTGAGAGAAGAACAGGTAATCAACAAAGATCTAAACAGAACTGTACAGAGGTATGCATAACAATGGAAAAATGTGGAATCTAAGATGTTATAATAGATAACTAAATGCTACCAAAGGGGTGGAATGTTACATGGGTGGTTTGGATACAACATGTACCATAAAAGGTTACATGCAAAGTGGATAGAATGGGCTATGGATAATATTTAGGAAAATATAGGTTATGGGTCGATGGCAATAGGGTCTTATCGACGGTGACCAAACTAGAGATGGGATGTTAACAAGAATATGGGATACATTTTTGGATGTGGGGATGATTGAATCGACTAGAGACCGAGGAAGAGTTTGTGAAGGCCTATAAGAACCTATAAAATAAAACAAGAACATGTAAAAACCAAATCTCCACAATGTTCTTTAACTTCAAGCTCTTAATTTAAAAGGAAACACCAAGATATCTCCACCTTTGATAAAAGGATTCATAGATAGGACAAAGGTAAATACATTGAAAAATCACAAAAAAAGTGTCAAGATTTTCCAACCATTAGAGAGGAGGGATATGGGTGATTAAATAACCTAGTTAGGGTCAACGGAAACTGGTTCGGTCTCCGGTGACTAGGGTGAGTAGACTACCATTTGAACGGTAGAATGAGAAATGAGGACAAAAATATATTTTCAAATGGGTGGTGGGCTATTGTTAGGGCTTCACATGTGTAAGAGGGTTAAATGGGTGTAAGTGATGTGGAATGAATCTTAGGAATGGATAAGGTGAGTGGGGGGAATCCTAGGGAATTGTTTATGAAGGGGGTTGGAATCTAATGTGGGTGATTAATTGAGGGTAATTAGGGTAGATTTAGGAAAATTAAGTTATTTAGTATTTATTTAAGATAAATTAAATTATTTTAGGATTGGTGGGATTAATAGGGATTCAAAGGTGGGAACCTAGGAATTAAGCTAGACAAATGGGGATAATGATAAAATAGGATGTGGGGAAAAAGAGAATAATTTACGAGGAAAAGGGTTTGATTTAAAAATAAGAGGAAGAGATCATACTAAGTAAGGGTGGAAGGTGAACGTGGACAAAGGGATGAGGAGGTGCAAAAATATGTGTCTACATTTTTTCCCTTTTTGTTGACAAGTTTGTGACAACGAATTGCGAGATAAACATATGAAGTAGTTGATGGGTTAGATGAAAAGAGGAATTGGTAAGGTGAATCCCCTCAAACTAGAGATGGATAATAAGATAAAGAGTGGAATTGGTCATGAGTTTGAAAAATATGAATGAGAAGGGCGGGTAGGGAAGGATGAGAATAAGAGAAGTCAAAGCATGATTCCCCTTGTAAAAAGTGATCTCACAATAAAAATGATTAAAATATGGTGGTGATTTTACAAATCACGTTGGTAGGGAACAAAAGGTATGATCTATATAGAGATGACGACCATGTCCTACAAGCTAGTGAGTCTAAAAAAATCATTGTGAAATGAAGGGAATCCAATGGGAAAGTACTAAAAAGATGCAATCCATGTGGACCAATAGGTAATAGGAACACATCAAACATATGTGGAATAAATTGTGAATAAAATGTGAGATCCTTCATATATGAGGAATCAAGTGAAAATTATGCATTTTTAAATAAGACAAAGATGATGATGAAAATAATGATGATGTTGGCACTAGAATATTGGCCAAGTACAAGAAGGCGCATGGGTATGTGGGACTTGTATGAATAAGAGCACATGGGGTGAATGCACATAGGGAAGAGTTCTAGTAGGGTTTCACAGAACATATGAAACACGTGCGCAAGGAAAGATGGGTTTTAGACTCAGCCATATTTAGCATCCCGGAAAAAACATGAGAAAAACATGACCCTTCTAGCATGCGGAGTGGATAAGGTTCCAACCTTGTGATGAGGCTAGAATATGTCGATTAATGTATAATATATGATATCATCTTACTCTCCCTTTGATTACATTATGTGACGTTTAGTTGATCGATATGAGTTAGGATGTAGCTGTCTGTCTTTTGACTGATTGTGATTCTAATGTTAAAATCTCTAGAATTCCTGACAAGTGTGTGTGTTTGAATTTAGTTTTGTAATAAATCAGGTCTAATCAGTTGAGGAAATGAAGTAGGAAGCGTTTAGTATGTTTACTTAGCAACATCTATTCCCACATAGCTTACTTCGGAACTTCCAAGCTAGTTTTGGAACTCCATCACACAGTCATCATTTAGTTCGAACTTTTGGACTTAGTTCTAGAACTCCAGTATTTAGTTCCAGAATTTTCAGACTTAGTTCCAGAACTCCTGGGGACAGCTCAGGAACTCTCATAGTTTTTATCCTTAACAATTTCCTATGGTTCTGGAACTTCTCGAAGTTTTGAAACTGATGGGAGTTATCTATTTTAAACCACATCTAGAGATTTTACATCTACAACCCTTTCAATCATGAAGGATGAGAATATTTTTGAACACAGATCTAGGGAGAGTTATCCTACAGCTATATGATCATTCGCAATCTTATTCAGCATCTATTCTAGGCATGATTCAATTTCATCATAATCATTGAGACAGTTGTGATTGTAAAATATATATAAAAGCAGACCTACAGTAGATAGAAATTATTATTAGATATATAGAAATAGAGAAATAGAATAGAGAAGAGAAATAGACTAAGTACTCAAATCCAATACGTTTGTAATTCCGAATGTTTTATCAATAAAATAGCCATTCCTATTTGAGAGAATTCTGAGTTGTTAAATCTTGATTCAAGGAGGAGCAAGGGCCCACTCCCTAAGGACCAGGATATTCATTTATTTGGTATTTATATTTCTTCAGCAAATAGCTTAGATCTGTTAATTCTATATTGTTTTAATTCTTTCAGTTAAACTCTGTTGTGTACTTGTTCTTGTATGTGTTTAGATAGATTCTTATATTTCTTACAAATATTTTCAAGCATTCTAAATTGAGTGTGTTTATTTCCAAAAGAAAGTGTGTTTACTTTCATAAGCAAGTGTGTTTATTTTCCAGCAGCAAGTGTGTTTCCATTTTGTACGGTGTGTTTCCTTTCAACAAAGCTTTTAGTGTTTTTACTTTCAGCAAGTTTTCATAGTTTTATTTGAATAAGGTTTTACCAAGAAGTTCTTAAGACATTAAAGATATCCCCCATAAAATACAAAAATAAATACAGACCAACTACTAGATCGGTTAAAGTACTCTTATTGCATATAGCTTTAGACACACCCCTGGTTTGATATGACATCAACAAAAAGTTGATTAAATCAAGGGAATGATGACACCCATCATTTTTGGCATCATTTCTAGGGAAAACCAGTTGGGACTTTCTAATTAAGTGTTAGCAAGAGCAATAAAACATATATCTAGTAGTTAAAGGATCTTCCCTACTATATCACAAAATATATGAGTAGACCAAGAGACTCACAAGGTAGATTCCTCCTAAAAACATCTTCACAAGAATTCATAACATCCTCTAGTCAAAGTAAGGAAATTAATCAAGAATTGGAGGCACCATCATCCCCTGTCAGAAAAGAAACAAAATTTCCATTTTTGGAATTCTTAGAGCAGCCACCTGAAGGGAGTGGAACTTTTAGGAGAAGGCTTATTACCGAAGATCCATTTAGGTTGAGTTTTGATTCTCAATTGAGTAGTCAACCTCCTCCCGATTGTTCACCTTCCCAAGGCATATCGCTTACCATATTGATTGGGAGGAAAATTCAGAAAATATTTTTAAAATGGCATGAGAAGCTGAGAGAGAACCTGATAGGACTTTTACCTATCCAATCCAATTGGGAGATGATGACACATCAATGAAAAATATCTCACCTACACATTTACCCACCTTTAGAGGGATGTCATCCGAATATATTGACCAATTTTTGTTTGAATTCAAGGTACTATGTTAGAACTATTATTATAAAAAGATAATAAAAATTTAAGTTGTTTCCATCCAGTTTGAAGGATGCAACAATGAGGTGGTTCATGGGATTACCATCCAACTCTATTAGCACTTGGGAACAAATGGAGACTACCTTCCTAGATAAATACCAGGATTATTGTAGAGGGATAAATAGGAAGGAAGAATTCTTCAAAATCAAGCAAGAGGATGATGAAAACATAGAAGACTATTTAGACAGATTCCTCTTTGTTAGCAAAAGATGTGGATTTGTGCTTATAGAGGAGTTAAGTAAAACCATTTTTCTTAAAGGTTTGGATGACGAATCTAGAGAAGCCCTTAACTTGATAGGAGGTGGAGACATTGATCAGATAAGAATGAATGGAATTAAAGAGATTTGTAGAAGTTATTCTAGAATGAGAGGTGGACCTAGAAAAGGAAAATCAGTGAAAAGTCTAAATCTAGACATGAACAAACTAATGGATGAGTTAGAAAACTTTAAAACAGACATTTTAGTGCAATTAACCTCTACTATGGATGGATTACAAGCTAAAGCAAATTCCAAAACTAAACCATTGGCTATGTATTGTCCTAGATGCAGGAAGAAGCATGCATTAAGAGACTATCCTTTGGATAAAACAAAAATGTGTCTTATTTGTGAATCTAAAGAACATGATACTAATGTTTTTTCTTTACTTCTTGTTATTAAAAATCAACTTAAACAAACCAATGCCTCATCTACAACAAAAGAATTAAATTTTGTTCAAAGATAACCTAACCAAGGGTAGTTTATGCCAAGATCAATTCCTAATCCATGGACGATGCCATGGGCTGCTCATCCAAGACCAAAAATTGGGTACAACCACCTTGGGTACCTCAACCAACTTGGAACCCTCAAGATTGGGAAAATCAAACTTGGTATACTCAGGGACATCAACAACCATGGGTTGGTCAAGGAAATCCTTATGCTTGGTCACAACCTAGATGGAACCCTAATAATTACTCTTAAGGTAGAACATATCCAAATTAGAATCAACGAGCCATCATGGGATCCCACTGCAGAATTTAGAAAATGAGAATTTTTCTAAACACAAATGCCAAAGCCACAGATAATAGAAAACCCCAAAAACAAACAAATAACTCCTATTTTGGAATAGAACAAGAAAAATCAATTGATTTATATGCTATGGATTATAAGGATATTCAAACTAGATCTATGCAAATAATTAACAGTCCACCCCTTGTAATCACCGAAATGTCGGAAGAACATGAAATCCCTAAAGTACTTGTTGTTCCAAAAGTAGATATAGAAAGAAAAGAAAAGGAGCTAGATAGTAACACTATTGAGACTCCATTTCCAGATATATTCAAAGAAGCTATAGCAATCAAGGAGTGCAATTGAGTACGAAACTAAGGAAATTGAATATTGAAATACCACTATTACAAGCAATTAAAGATATTCCAAAATTGAAAAAATTAATCAAAATGTTATGTATGAAAAATCCCAAGAAAAGAAACAGTACCCCAAGACTATCAAAGTAGATGGGAAACTTGTTGATTTATTAGCAAGAAAAATTTTACTTCCCAAATATGGAGATCCTGGAAGTCTTGTTATTTCTGTCTCTATAGGAAATAAGGATGTACATAATGTTTTGATAGATTTGGGAGCTGCTATCAATGTAATGATAGTGGATACTCTAAAAAATTACCATTAACGGGTATACAACCTACTAATACCATATTGTAGATGGAAGATCAGTCTATAGAAAAACTAGAAGGAATTATTGAAGACGTGTCAATTATGGTGGAGTCATGGGAATATCTAGTTGACTTCCTTATACATTGTAGCCAAAAGGTAAAACATTGGGTTATCCCATTATTTTGGGTAGACCATGGTTAGCTACAGTTGCTACTTTGATAGATTGCAGGTCAGGTGATATGAAAATCTTGAATGGTAAGAACTCTAAAAAAATTTCCTTATATCCTACTACACAACCTTTTACTGACAATCATGAACAATTGTGGGTTGATTACGTAACATTCCCATTTTAGCACATTAGAACAAGATTTTTTTTTTTTTGATAAGTGCTTCCTAGTTCTAAATACATAATTTAGAACTCACAGATCATAACAATCATTCTTATAATAGATAACCATATGCAGCTATAATGACTCGATGTACCACCAATCTATTCATTCCATGACTCGGTGATCTACCGATCTATTCATGAGTATCATAGAGTTGGCATTTTTATCTTAACACTTCACTCTTGCAGTTCTCTTCCCTAATCTGGGATTTCAGAATGCTCTATCCAAGGAACCTATTTGAATAATTGTTACCATTATTCATCGGCATCACGTCCCTTAGACTAGGTGACATAGGACAACGCAATTAATAGCTTGCGATACTTTGGCCAAAGATTTGAAACATATTGTTCATGTCTCATATTCCTTGACGACATACTCGTCAATCTAGAATACGTCCTTCACCCCACTCCGATGTTATATAGAATGTCTTATACTGACTTTTGTCAGCCTCCCCTATCCCAAGTCATTCACTCAGGAATGGGTTAATAACATGACACACGTTATAAGGATGCTCTTGAAGACTAGGGTAAGTGACATCTTTGGGTCAACCACTGTTAACCTCGTGTGTCAAGATACCTCGAGTCTCAAAGGGAAGCCTCATAACATGACTATGGTCCTAACCAGTCCCAGAGGAAAAAATTGTTCGAGTTTCAAGTGTAAATCTTAACGATCAATGCAAAAGGGTGTTGCCATATGTCACCTACATTGTTGTATCCTCGAGAAGATCCTAATCTTCTCGAAGGTACAACCCTACAGTTGACATGTGTCAACATCCTACAAAACTGCCTCGGAAAGATTTACATAACTTCAAGAAGTTACTTAAGTTGAGTTGAAATTGAATTAAAGACCCTCCTAACTGGGTAGTCTTTTCCCAACCCTGGGTTCCACACCTTTGAGTTGCCTTACGTAATTAAGTTCAATTTCACAGAGAGAAGTTTAATAAGATTTGAGACCCCGTCAAGGTGTCCATAGGTTCCAAATAATATTATTCCTCATAATTGAGCAATAGCCCCAAGTCCTCTCATAAGGAAGCTAACTAAACCCGTAAGGTTTTATATCAACTCTGAAGACTGAAATATATCTTAGTTATTGTTATTAAGATATGCTGATTTAAAACCATCAATTACGTTGTCTTGACTTAGATCATGGATAGGGAGTAATAGATTACTCTTCCTATTCTGACTACCTATTAGGTGTAGTTTAACCTTAACTTCTCGAAAGGTAGTGGACTAATTTCCAATTTAGCCTTATTCATAATATAAAAGAATTACTATTCATTCACGAAGTATTCGGTCACATAATTTTTACAAGGCCTACTTAGAGAATCCAACTAACTCCCATGGTATACAATAATAAAAATGCACTCACATTCATTCAGACCTAAGAAGTTCAATCCAACAAATAAAAATGCAGCCACATAAGTAACAATCTCCCCATTTCATTCATTTCCAGACCATACATTTACAACTTATGCACTTCGGCACATTTGATACAATAATCAACATCAAAAGAATATCTTTCTTCCTATAGTACAATTAGAGAAATCAAGTTGGAATTCATCATAAAAACTAGATTAAACAATCTGAGCATCATATCAGATCTGCGTGCCTTTACCACTTACGATGTCCATCTGCAAAAATTGCTAGCACAGGTCAGTTCAGTGAACTGAGCATGATAAGCACTAATTCTTAAAACAATTGCATTCCACCAATTGTTCTCATTAAACAACCTGTTTAAATGAAATCATTTCTTCAAATCCTTAAACATGAATCAGGCTAATCATCTTTCTACAATTCTAATATGACTTTAACACATAACTCATATTATAGCTACCAGTTAAACCTAAATATTTTTCAGATGATTCATCATATATATTAGAGACTAAGAAGAAACAAAATGAATCCACAATATCCATCCATCTGAAAACCAAGGACAGTAATAATCCAACAAAATTACTCCATTCAAGAATGAATTCCTATCAGTACGTGTATCCAACAGATGTGCATTTAACAATTCAAGCAAAGACAGATTATAACCTCCAGCAAGTTCAACTGACGGGATTCCTTTATACTCATAGCATTATTTCAATGACATTGATAAGTATACCAACTTCTACTACAATACTATTTTTATAAAAGTGGATAACCGAATAACTCAAACAGGATAATAATATAACCGTTGATAAGGAAAGAAGACTCGGTCAAGAGTCAGTACTTACCAGTCTCTCCTTACAAATTTAACAGTCTATTCTTCTTATGCCCGTACCGTAGAGTTCACATAAAGATACAAAAGAAGAGAGCACTCATAATTTCCTAGACAAGGAGAGAATATTTTCTTATTCCAAAAGTCCTATATCAACATATACTTTACAGCTTAGGAGAAAGAAACAGAGGCATTCAGATCTCCATTCCAAACAGGTTCAGGACTGTACCAACTTCCCAAGAGTAATGCATATACATTCAATCTTGAATTCAATTAAGGAAGAAGAGAAAGCAAGAAAATCAACACCCAAGTTTACCATTAGCTCCAATCTGATAGAACTATTTAAAAAGGTCAGCCCTAAGATTCCAAGGGTCTTACAATTACACATTAACAAAAGACAGATTGTTATAAACAAAATACATATACGTTCAATATCAGTACACAATCATGGCCCAATTAAAATAGTCTTCCCTTCACCCAGGACTCGAATCATTTTAGACTACGAGTTAGGGTAACCACTATCATTACTTACTGATAGGTAACACTAACTATTTCCAGTCATTACAGTGGATAATTTGTTATTGTGTTTCAAGGATACCAAACAAATAGCACTTCCAGTATTACTAGATGATTTCTAATGTTAGATTTCAAGGTCACTACAGGTGAAATCAACACAATCCCATCCCTTCCAAGTACAAAACCTGATTTCCATCCATGCAGATCTTGGATTACCCACACGTTATTAAGAATCAGAGTTCCTCAAAGCAAGATTTCTCTCGGTCAGGCTGTGTTCCCATTAACCAAGTAAAGTCATAAAGAAAACAACAACTACACTAATATTTCATCACATACATAACCCATAATCATTGACCATCCAGACCCTTTTCACAGAGGTACAGGCTTAAATTCAACATATTTCTTATGCATGTGACTAAATCAGTCGAGCTCAAAAGAAGCAACTACAGTTTCATCACAATTCAATTATATATTCACCTGAAGCTGACAAGCAATAAAAGAGATCTTGTGGCCAAGAAATAATCAATAAACCAACCAAATTAGACACAACAATTCTTTCCATGTCATTCTTCAAACATGAAATCATCCAACGCAATGTCTAACATGGTATAGTTAGGAACTCATTACCTCAGTCGAACAAGAGACTAGGAAACAACATATACAGAAGTTGAACCCATATGTAATCACAACAAACATTTCAATGAAGTCGAATCCATAAAGTAATCATAGCAAGGACTTCAACAGAAGTCGAACCAACATGTAAACACAGCAAGGACTTCAACAGAAGTCGAACCAACATGTTAAAACAACAAGGACTTCAACAGAAGTCGTATCCATAAAGTAATCACAACAAGGACTTCAACAGAAGTCGAACCAACATGTAAACACAGCAAAGACTTCAACTGAAGTCAAACCAACATGTAAATACAACAAGGACTTCAACTGAAGTTGAATTCATATGAAAACACTTGCAAGGAATTCAATGGAAGTCGTACCAACATGAAAACAAAGAAAAGACCTCTCTGCGGGGTCTTCGTATAACCAAGGATTTCCAAATCAAGAAGAGAAGAAGAAAACCAATACATTGCTTCCAGCCAAGCCAACTGTACAAAAAAAGAAATCATCTGAACAAAGTTGTTCTAATGAAATCATTTGAAGGAAAGCAAGATTTTTAAAAGTTAGGGCCTATCATGCCTGATAGTGTCGCTTAAAAATTTGAAGAAGACCTCTGAATGTGCTCGCACCTTCTCTTCTTCTTCCACGATAGATTAAACAACAATAAATTGTTACCTTCATGCCTTATAAACTTTCCCCGACAGAGAAGGAAGCTAGAAATTCTCAAAGTTGCCATGCAACACAGAGTAGATGACTGGTTCGAAGAACTAGTGCTCAAGCAGAGTGAAAAAAAGAATGCATGGAAAACCAAACAACCAAACAATATTCCATTTGCATGCCTTTCCAAGCAATCTGCGCTCGGGAATCAAAGTTCATTAATTGCATTAACTGCCATCCTCCCACCTATTCTCCATTGCCACCGACCACCAAAATTGGTGATCGCCAAAAGAAAACAAACAAACACTCCCATACTTGGTGATACTGCCACGTCAGGTCACATTAGCCATTTGCAACCTCCACCAAACCTGACAGCATCCCAAGTCCTTCAACCTTATCCCCCTCATAAATGCCATGGAAACCACCACCCATGACTCGCGACCCTTCATAGGTCCCCCTCCATTCTTATCATTAGTTAAGATAGGTTAGATCATAGGGTTAAGACATTAGTCTCCCTTCCATAGCGCTAGGTGTAGTTAACTCTTAGGAGCATTAAGCTTATAGTTTAGGGCTAGGTTGGATTAGCAATTATTTTAACCAATAGGTTATAGTTTAGGTTAAGATTATTAACCTTAACGAATCAAATCTAGGTCTCCAAAATAGGACCAATCAAAGTTAGAGTCCATACAGGGTTAAACATTCTGTAAAGGATTCTATTTGGCATCACTAAATTAAGCTTACGGTATAAACATGAACATCTTACCTGGCTTAAGGTCTAGGCCTTCCTGATGTTACGATATCTGTAACCAAAGTCCATTTATCATGATCAGCCTGAGTTAAACTCTGGGATTGATCATTCAAACTCATTCAGACCTTGTAACTTTCGTAAGGTCAATAAATTTTGTTCATCCTGAATAAGCTTAAAACATTCCTTGGATCAATGCAACTGATCCAAGGCTGAGTCATAAAGATGGATAAATCCACAATTCATCCAGAAATCAAATTGAACTCAAGTGCAAAGAATGAAAGAAACAAAAGAGTCCAAGCATATTCTGGCTCAGTCAAAGATCTTCAAGAGCAAAGAAGATATAATCCATATCAAGCATGACTTCACAAAACCAAAGGAACATGTCCTTATATAGAAGAAATCATATATCAACACTTGAATGCTCAGGAGAAAGTAACAACAATTCAGGGTGTTACATGCTTCCCTCCTAAAAGATTCATCATCCCAATGATTACATCCTTTTATTTACCTTCAGGTCAATCAATTTATTAGTTCACAATACAAAAGACTAATTCCAACTTGCATCATTCCAGAAATCAATGTCATGATACAATTTATTCAACCTGAATAATTTTTGCCTCCAAGCTAGCTTACATAAAGACATAAAAATGATAAGTTCATAATAATTAATTAATTTTTTTGTCAATGATTCCATTCTACATTCAAAAAGAAAGGAAAATCAATTTTCATCTCTTCCGATTTTCCCAAGTTACACTTTCTTCGTTAAACTAGTCCCACTGGACCTTACATTGTTGTATTTCACGATTTCTCAAATGCAATTGGTGAGTTTCTAGCACTCGTGTGGGTTTAACCACAATTATTCCTGGGTCTTGGACCTGCAAGGAATTCCAATTTAAAACATGTGACAAGTCGAAACGTTTTCTTAAGCAAAGAAATATGGAAAACATCATGCATGCGAGACAAAGCGGTGGTAATGCTAATCGGTAAGCTACAAGATTGATTATTTTGACAATTTCAAAAGGTCCCACATAATGAGGTGACAACTTGGCAGCCTTGCTAAAAGTTATAGAACTCTTTCTGGGTTTAACATGGAGAAAAACCTTTTCACCAAGTTCAAACTTTCGATCAACCCGCTTTAGGTCATCATAGCTCTTCTGCCTATTTACTGCTTCTTTTTATCGTTCATGAATCATCTATTAACTTGTTGTTCCATTTCGGTGAGGATTTCTGGTCCAATTACCACTCTGTCCTCAATACTATCCCAACTAACAGGGGTTCTGCACTTTCTTTCGTAAAGTGCCTCAAAAGGTGTAATTTTAAGAGAAGAATGATATGTGTTGTTGTATGCAAACTCAACTAATGGGAGATACTCTTCCCATTTATATTGTTGATCCATGTAGTACATTCGTAACATATCTTCCAACACCTGATTTACTCTATCAGTTTGTCCATCCGTTTCGGGTGATATGCGTAATCGAAGTTTAGTTTCGTTCCAAGAGTTGTATTAAGTGTTTTCCAAAATCTTGATGTCATTCTAGGATTCCTGTCAGATATAATCAATTCTGGTACTCCATGTAACCTGAAAATTTCATGCACGAATCTTTTTGCTAACACTGGAGAATCATCCTTCAGATTTCCAGTGATGAAATGAGCTACCTTTGTTAGTTTGTCTACAACTACCAAGATAACATCATGTTTATTTCTCGACATAGGCAACCCTTGTACAAATTCCATGCTTATTACTTGCCATTTATACTGCGGTATGCTATGGGGATATAATAGTCCAGCAGGGTGCATGTGTTCTGCCTTAACCCGCTGACATTCTAGACAATGAGTCACAAAATCAATAACATCCTTTTTCATTCCTTTCCAGAAGTATTGTTGTTTTAGATCAGCGAGCATTTTAGTAATACCCGGGTGTCCAGAAAAGGGTGAATTATGAAATTCAACTAACAATTTCTTTCTCAAATCGTTTAGCAAAGGTACATATACCCTATTTTCATAACGTAAGATTCCTTCATTATCAAAATGAAAACCTTTATACCTTTCATCTTTTGGTTCTACAGCAAGTGCTACTTTTACTTGCTGAAAGTATATATCAGATTCTGAGGCACTTTTTACCTCATCTTTAAACTGAGTTCTTAATGTTATAAGAGTAGAAATGTGCTTCCTATGACTTAGAGCATCTGCTACTCTATTCTCTTTTCCTTTGATGTAACTAATATCAAAATCATATTGAGATAAAAACTCTAACCACCTTCGCTATCTTGCATTTAGGTTAGGCTGAGTGAAAATATATTTCAGCCCTAAATGATCAGTTTTCAACTCAAAAGGTTTCCCAAGTAAATAGTGTCTCCATACTTGAAGCGCATGAACAATTGCAGCAAGCTCTAAATCATGAGGGGCATAATTCAACTCATGTAACTTAAGTTTTCTACTTTCATATGCTATGACTTGATCATTTTGTAACAAAACACCTCCAAGGCCTTCCCCAGAAGCATCCGTTACAACAGTAAAGTTCCCATTAGGGTCCTGGTACAACTAATATAGGTGCTGAAGTCAACTGGCTTTTCAAAATTTTAAAAGTAGTTTCACACTTATCATTCCAAATAAATTTCCTATCCTTCTTCTGTAATGAAGTTATCGGTGCAACCACTTTAGAAAAATCCTTTACAAATTTTCTATAATAACCAACAAGGCCCATGAAGCTTCTCACTTCGTGTACATTCTTTAGTGCAGCCACTCGATTATTGCCTCTATTTTGAAGGATCCACAACAATTCCTTCTTTACTAATGACATGACCCAAATAGTTAACTTCAATATCAAAGAAAGAACATTTGGATAACTTACCGTATAAATTTATTTTTCTCAAATTTTCAAAACTATCTTCAAATGGTCATTGTGCTCTTCGATACTTTTAGAATATATGAGAATATCATCCAAGAATACAAGCACAAACTTTTCCAAATATTCTTGAAAGATATTATTCATTAAGTTCATAAAAGCTGGGTGCATTAGTTAATCCAAAGGGTAGAACCGTGAATTCATAATGTCCGTACCTAGTTTGGAAAGCTGTTTTATGAATATCTTCTTCTTTAATCCTTAATTGATGATAACCAGATCAAAGATCTATCTTGGAATAAACCACTGCTCCACGCATCTAATCAAATAGATCGTCAATTCTTGGAAGTGGGTATCTGTTCTTAATTATTGCTTTGTTTAACATCCAATAATCAATACACAGTCTAAGTGTTCCATCTTTCTTTTTTACAAATATTACTGGCACTCCCCAAGGTGAAACACTTGGTCTAATCAAACCCTTAGACAAAAGTTCTTACAATTGTGCCTTAAGCTCGACTAACTCTATAGTAGTCATCCGATAAGGTGCCTTAGAAATAGGTTCCGTCCCTAGTTTGATTTCAATGGTGAAGTCAAATTCCCTTTTGGGTGGTAAACCTAGTAATTCCTCCGGAAATACATCCTTGAAACTTTGCAACAAAGTGGGAATCATTTCATGGAATCACCATATTCTTCTGAAAATTCAGATATATTTACTACATATAAGGTACATCCTTTGTTTTTAGCCTTTTTAAGTTGCATAGCTGACAGTTTCCTAACTGAAATTTCCCGTTTCACACCTTGAATCTCTGCTATTTTAAGCAGATCATCTAAACATCTTATATTCTTTTCAAAGTAGTCTACTTTTGCTTTATGGTCAGCTAACCAATTGACATTGATGACAATGTCATAGGATCCCAAAGGTGTAACATAGAGGTCAACTTCCATGGAAAAGTTAGGTAAGTCAAGGACTACCCCAAAAAGACACATACTCACTGTATGAACAGAGTTATTACCATACTATACAGTCCAAGATTTATCCATTTTTTCAGATTTTCTTTTATGTTAAGAAGCAAGTTTACTAGAAATAAAACATCAAGAGCTCTGTATCAAAAAGAATAGTGACAGGTATGCCAAATAACTTACCCGAACTTCTATAGGTGTCACTTGCTTTTCAGCTTGCTTGTCTGCTACTGTAGCATGTATCTTATGCTGCTTGATTACGATCATCCTTCTTCAAAGGGCACTGATTTGTGTAGTGGTCTTTGCCACAATTATAGCAGCCTCCTACAGGTCCCTTTTTAGGCTCAAAATTACTTCCAGCCTTAAAATTATCACGTTGTCCTCCATAGGGCTTCTACCCATTGTTATAATTTTTGGCAAAACTATCCCTTATATTTCTAGCAGGCTTATTCGTTGTCGTTTTCTTATTATTATCCACTAGAAACTTACTTGCTTTCCAAAATTTTCCATGGCCCCTTCTTGGGTGCAAGTGAAGTTGAAGAAGGGTTTACAATCTTCTTCCACACTTCCTCTTTATGAGCAGAAATAGCCTTTAATTTCTATTCTTGCCTTATGGATTTTTCAACAACCCCTTCCATAGTGGTTGGGCTGTGAACATCGACCTCTCCTCCTATCATGGGATTTAGTCCCATGATAAATTTCCATATTCTGAACTTCTCATTAGTTTGATACTATGGTACATACTTGAGGAGTTTCGTAAACCACTCCCAGTATTCAGTTACCGTTAGCTTTCCTTGAACTAAGTTCTAGAATTCTGTCATTTTCTGATCATAGAAAAGTTGTGGCAGCCAACGTTGCCTAAAATAGCCTTTAAATTGATCCCAAGTGATATTGGTCTCATCAATATTTAGCTCAGCTTTACGGCTGTCCCACCACGAAGATGCTTCGTGGGAAAGCTGATAGGCTCCCCAAATAGCTTTGGTTTCCTCCAAGAAGTTTCTTATTGCAAAGTAATTCTCCATCTCACTGAGCCAGTTCTCAGCTCCATCTCCTAATGTGGTGCCATCATATTTAGGTGGACTTATCCTTTTTATATCATTAGTGAGTTCTGCTGCCAACCTGGCCTTTTTGTTTTCTGGTTGGACAGGTACATTTCCAGTGTTATTACCAACACCCATATCGGGGTATCCTCAGGAGGTAGTTGATTGTTGTTACTAGCTTCATCATCCTCCTCATTTCCCATTACTTGCTGTTCAAGTACAGCCAAACGATCTCTTGTGTCCAATAGGGCAGCAAGGATCTCATCAAGTTTTTGGGTTGTTACCGCCCCTCCCTCTGGTGGAGCATTATTATAACGTTCCTCTTTCTAACCATTTTACATTACAAGAAAATTAAGGTTTTTATAAGATTATGTACACAATAGATCCAAGAGCTGCAACCTTCAGCTCTGATACCAAGATGTAACATTCCCATTTTAGTACATTAGAACAAGAATATTGTTTTTTGATAAGTGCTTCCTAGTTCTAAATACATAATTTAGAACTCACAGATCATAACAATCATTCTTATAACAGATAACCATATGCAGCTGTAATGAGTCGGTGTACCACCAATCTATTCATTCCATGACTCGGTGATCTACCGATCTATTCATGAGTATCATAGAGTTGGCGTTTTTATCTTAACACTTCACTCTTGCGGTTCTCTTCCCTAATCCGGGATTTCAGAATGCTCTGTCCAAGGAACCTATTTGAATAATTATTACCATTATTCATCAGACATCACGTCCCTTAGACTAGGTGACATAGGACAACACAATCAGCAACTTGCGATACTTTGGCCAAAGATTTGAAACATACTGTTCATGTCTCATATTCCTTGACGACATACTCGTCAATCTGGAATACGTCCTTCACCCCACTCCGATGTTATATAGAATGTCTTATACTGACTTCTGTCAGCCTCCCCTGTCCCAAGTCATTCACTCAGGAACGGGTTAATAACATGACACATGTTATAAGGATGCTCTTGAAGACTAGGGTAAGCTGACATACTGGGTCAACCACTATTAACCCCGTGTGTCAAGGTACCCCGAGTCTCAAAGGGTAGCCTCATAACATGACTATGGTCCTAACCAGTCCCAGAGGAAAAACTTGTTTGAGTTTCAGGTGTAAATCTTAACGATCAATGCAAAAGGGTGTTGCCATATGTCACCTGCATTGTTGTATCCTCGAGAAGATCCTAATCTTCTCGAAGGTACAACCCTGCAGTTGACATGTGTCAACATCCTACAAAACTACCTCAGAAATATTTACATAACTTTAAGAAGTTACTTAAGTTGAGTTGAAATTGAATTAAAGACCCTCCTAACTGGGTAGTCTTTTCCCAACCATGGGTTCAACACCTTTGAGTTTCCTTACGCAATTAATTTCAATTTCACTGAGAGAAGTTTAATAAGATTTGAGACCTCATCAAGGTGTCCATCGGTTCCAAATAATATTATTCCTCATAATTGGGCAATAGCCCCAAGTCCTCTCATAAGGAAGCTAACTAAACCCGTAAGGTTTTATATCAAATCCGAAGACTGAAATATATATTAGTTATTGTTATTAAGATATGGTGATTTAAAACCATCAATTGTGTTGTCTTGACTTAGATCATGGATAGGGAGTAATAGATTACTCTTCCTATTACTGACTACCTATTAGGCGTAGTTTAACCTTAACTTCACGAAAGGCGGTGGACTAATTTCCCATTTAGCCTTATTCATAATATAAAAGAATTACTATTCATTCACAAAGTATTCGGTCACATAATTTTTACAAGGCCTACTTAGAGAATCCAACTAACTCCCATAGTACTGATAATAAAAATGCACTCACATTCATTAAAACCTAAGAAATTCAATCCAATAAATAAAAATTCAGCCACATAAGTAACAATCTCCCATTTCATTCATTTCCAGACCATACATTTACAACTTATGCACTTTGGCACATTTGATACAATAATTAACATCAAAAGAATATCTTTCTTCCTATAGTACAATTAGAGAAATCAAGTTAGAATTCATCATAAAAACTAGATTAAACAATCTGAGCATCATATCATATCTGTGTGCCTTTACCACTTACGATGTCCATCTGTAAAAATTGCTAGCACAGTCGATTCAGTGAACTGAGCATGATAAGCACTAATTCTTAAAACAATTGCATTCCACCAATTGTTCTCATTAAACAACTTGTTTAAATGAAATCATTTCTTCAAATCCTTAAACATGAATCAGGCTAATCATCTTTCTACAATTCTAATATGACTTTAACACATAACTCATATTATAGCTGCGAGTTAAACCTAAATATTTTTCAGATGATTCATCATATATATTAGAGACTAAGAAGAAACAAAATGAATCCAAAATATCCATCCATCTAAAAACCAAGGACAGTAATAATCCAACAAAATTACTCCATTCAAGAATTAATTCCTATCATTACGTGTATGCAACTGATGTGCATTTAACAATTCAAGTAAAGACAGATTATAACGTCAACAAGTTCAACTGACGGGATTCCTTTATACTCATAGCATTATTTCAATGACATTGATAAGTATACCAACTTCTACTACAATACTATTTTTATAAAAGTGGATAACCGAATAACTCAACAGGATAATAATATAACCGTCGATAAGGAAAGAAGACTCGGTCAAGAGTCAGTACTTACCATTCTCTCCTTACAAATTTAACAGATCTATTCTTCTTATGCCCGTACCGTAGAGTTCACATAAAGATACAAAAGAAGAGAGCACTCATAATTTCCAGACAAGGGAGAGAATATTTTCTTATTCCAAAAGTCCTATATCAACATATACTTTACAACTTAGGAGAAAGAAACAGAGGCATTCAGATCTCCATTCCAAACAGGTTCAGGAATGTACCAACTTCCCAAGAGTAATGCATATACATTCAATCTTGAATTCAATTAAGGAAGAAGAGAAAGCAAGAAAATCAACACCCAAGTTTACCATTAGCTCCAATCTGATAGAACTGTTTAAAAAGGTCATCCTAAGATTCCAAGGGTCTTACAATTGCACATTAACAAAAGACACAGATTGTTATAAATGAAATACATATACGTTCAATATCGGTATTGTTGCGAGACTCACAAAGACCCCGGATGTAGATCAGGCTTCTAGGGTGATCACTCTAGTATCCAGTGTGATTGCACAACATGGAAACCTCTCTCCAAGTGTGGGGACTTGTGAAACTGAGAGAGGAATCTCTAGATTAGAGGCTGGTTCCTCAAACTCCTCTGATTTAGATCTAATGCTTGCACAACTACAGAGGTTCAGATCCTAATCCTACTCTAACTTGCAAGGAGATAGGGGTAGAAGTGCAAAAATTGAAACTAACTAACGATGGTGATGCACCAAAAGGAGTGGTGAAACATATTTGTCATGCAAATAGACACAGATCAAAGTTCACAACATAAAACATACACAGACTGATAAGGTATAATTTAGGATCTAAAATGAAACAAATAATACAAACAGAGGACTGAAACCCATTCACAGAGCTTGCATTATCATTTCAGTGTCAAAAACACGCATTACACCCTCAGAGAGGTAAAATAAAAATGTTACAATCTTTGGAGAGGTCTGATCCTTGCATCAATCACTTGCTGGAGGTGAAAGAAGAAGTCTGCTATGCCCAAAAATGTTCCCCCCCTTAGAAATGAGCCAAAAATCGAGCTTTTACATGCATGGGTCGAGCCTAGGAGACAGAAACGTACAAAAACATGAGAGCCCATTCCTTCTTGACTGTAGGTGCATTAAAACGGCATGGGGGACCTTACAAACCCATACCCTATCATTTTGACCAAATTACAGGAGAATGCGACCCATTCTGCATTAAATCTAGTCGCTAGAATGTCACTTCTGGCCATGAACACGCGTCAGAGATGTTTCTCAATTTTCTCTCTCTAGACTATGCCAAAACTCATGATTAACCCCGAAAACATGTAGATAATTTTTCAAGCTTTCCGTTGATATAAAGAACGTGCAAATCTGAGCTCTGCATCAAAAGATATGTCAATCTGAAGATTTAGGGCACAAAATAGGCGAAAATACGTTTTGAAATTTTTCCACGCTCTGCCACCTGGATGACACGTGGCATGCACTGATTGGATATGTAATTCTCTCTCCTTCCCTATCCCATGGGTTTTCCTACTTCATTGGACACGTGTCCTCTTTTTATTGGCTCGGGTCAGTGCTTGAAACCTCACCCTTTGACTTTTGGACCTTTTTCCCCTGTGACACGTGTCGTGATTTGATTGGTCCACGGGTCTGCCAGCTTTTCGCGCCCTTCGCATCTTTTTGTCCCGGATGTCCTAGTGCTATTTGGGATAGAATCCTTCGATCCACCCAAAATGGGCTTCCTTGTCCCTTATCTGGTTGATGACACATGGCATTGCTTGATTGGCTTTCGGCTCCTTCGGCTATCCGCGTCCCACGCATCCCTTTGTCCCATTAAGAAATTTCTCTATTTCGGCGGCGAAGCCGGGTTCGCATCCTTCGTGTACCTTTGTCCCACTTGCTCCCGAACTGTCTGGGAAAAATTCTTCCGAACCGCCTTGGTTCGGCCGATTCGCATGTCCGCGTGCCCTTTGTCCCACTGCTCCCGATCCCAAAGCTAAAGACTTAGACAAATTTTCCTTCTTTCAATTGATTCGGGCATTTCGTGTCCCGCGCGTACTATGGCTTGATCGTCCCAATTACCACACGGACTTCCTAGCAGATTTTCAGCAGCTTCACGCCCCAACGTCCCAAATGTCCCGAATGTTGTGACAACTAGGACTTAGCCAATTTTCACAATTCTTTCGGCCCAAGCTTTTTGCGCTTTCACCTTTTCCCAGAACTTGCTCTTTTCCTCTCAGACAGGGGACTTAGAAAAAATTCGAGGGGACCCTAGAAACATGATTTTTACCCTGAATCAATTCATTTTCCTAGGACTTGAGAATTCTTATGCATGTTATCAAATTAACCCTGGGGGGTGAATTTGGATAACAATTGGTGACTCAGCGGGGTTACCTGCTTGCTAGGTAGAAGATACCAGTTGCATGAAGTAGTCCATTGGGCATGGAGTCATCAAATATTCTATTCAGAACCCTAACTAACTCAGAATGTGCAAGGAGGAAGATGGAATGTCACCTGATGAAAGCAAGGACTGCTTAACATCTTCATGGATAGCAAGTTGTGCCAAAGCACTTAGGGAAAACAAGACTAACCTACAGCAAAACAATGTGCACAAGCACTTGGAGGAAAGAAAATGTAATCTAATGTTTACAGAGGTAGTGAACTTCCCTCTAGAAGCAATGCTTGAGATAGATTCCATTGATTGGAATCTACAGTTCTTCACCATCCAATGAGGCCAATTAGAAAGCATTGTTGTTCTTACACTTTGTGACCATGTATGGGCCACTCCAAATGGCATCAAATTTTGAATGCCTTCCCGGTTTTGCTCTATCCACATCCCATTTCAACACTAGATCTCCAACTTGAAAAGATCTATCCTTGGCCTTTCTATCAAAGGTCTTCTTGATCAAAGCTTGATCCTTTTCCATTGCTTGGGATGCCTGATTTCTGATCTCTTGCAGCTCCATCAACTCTACATACCTCACCTCCATGGGCTCAAACTCTAGCAACTCCAGCTGCTTCATGAGTTCCAATGTTGGCAACTCAAGTGACATGGGCAAGATTGCTTCTCTTCCATAGACAAGCCTGAATGGAGAGTTACCTGTGGATCTCTTGGGAGTTATCCTATCAGCCCATAAGGCTGATTTCAGTTTGGTGTGCCAAGACCTCTGATTCTCATCAAGAGTCCTCTTAATGATCCTCAACAAGTTCTTGTTTGTAGACTCTACGGCTGGCCATTACCCTGAGGGTAATAGTTCGATGAAGTGCTTAGGTAAATACCATTCTTGACAGCACCACTCGTGTCACCCTGGATCCAATGAATGCCAATGCATTATCGAGAGATTATTGTAAGGGTACACCAAATCTGGTTGTTATCCCCTCATAAAATTCTAAGATGCTAGACTCATTTGCATCTTTGAGTGCTACGCTTCTGTCCATTTGGTGAAGTAGTCTGTGGCTGTCAAAATCCATTTGTGCCCTTGGCTTGAATTGGGATTAATGACTCCAATGAAGTCCAAACCCCATTGCATGAATGGCTGGTCAACTAAGATTGGATGCAATGGAAGGGCAGCAAGTCTCTCTTTTCCTGTGAAGAATGCACAATTCTTACACCTCTTGATCCATGCATAGCAATCACTGAAGATTTTAGGCCAATAATAACCAGCCTTCATGATTTTTAGAGTTGTCACTCTTGGTGTAAAATGGCCACCGGCTAGTCCACCATGAAACTCTTCTAATACCCTTTGAATCTAACCTATGCTAATGCATCTCAGCAGCACTCCATTTACATCTTTCTTGAACAAAACTCCATCAACAATGGCATACGGGACAGCCTGCAATCTGAAGTGTCTCCTTTGGGTCTTGTTCATCTCTGGAGGGCATAGGCCTGTGCCTAGGAAGTGCATAATACCTTGGGTCCAGCAAGGAGTTGGGGCAGCATTGTCTTCTTCTTGTTTGCCACTTGGCTCATGACTGTCCTGGACTGTCAAAACAGCCTCTTCTTCATTGCATACTTCTTTTTGTTTCCCCAAAACTAGCTGCTCACACAATCCTTTCCCTCTTACCAGCTTGGTGATCTTGATCTCAATGTCATACTCCATGACACGGGTGATCCAACCTGCCCTTTTCTCATTCAAATCCTTGTTGAGGAGGAAGTCCTTAACCCTAGCATGTGAGACCAGCAGTTGAATCTTATTGTTTGAGACCAAATGTCTGAACTTCTTCAAGCTCCTGATGACAGCAAGGACATGCTTTTCGATGAAAGAATACTTTATTTTGTAATCTTCCAAGGTTTGGCTGAAGAATGCTATGGGCTGTTCTGAACCTTCTCTATTCAGCTATGTTAAGATAGCTGAGATTGTGTCTGATCCTCCAAACACATACAACATGAAGTCCTTTGAAAAGTCTAGGTTGATAAGAGTTGGAGCTTGTGATATTGCATGCTTGATGCTTTCAAAACTCTCTTTGCCTTATGCTGTCCATTTGAATGCCAGACTCTTCTTCATCATCATTGTTAGAGGCTTCACAAGAGTGGAAAAATTAGGCACAAATCTACGGAAAAAGTTTATCCTTCCTAAGAAACTTTGAAGATATTTCTTGTGGTGTGGCAATGGGAGCGTTCGGATGGCTTCAACCCTTCGTGGGATCAATTGTTAGCCCTTCCCTAGAGACAATGTGGCCCAAAAATTGCCCTCGTGTGCCAAGAATATACACTTCTTTGGATTCAATGACACTCTAAACCTTCTACACCTCTGAAACACTTGTCTGAGGTGAAAGAGATGGTCTGCTGCATTCTTTGAGAAGACAATGATATCATCTAGGTATACCAGCACTATATTGTTGATTAAGCCTTTGAATGCCATATCCATAGCTCAGCTGAAATGTTGCTCCGAATTTGATAGGCCAAATGGCATCTTCTTGTAGGCATAGGTGCCCCATTTGGTGGTGAAAGCCATCTTGAATTGATCTTCTTCCTTCACCATTATCTGATTATAGCCTGAGTATCCATCAAGTAGTGAGAACCTTTCTGAACCAGCTACAACTTGCAATATTTGCTCCATGGAAGGGAGTGGGTAATGGTCCTTGAGGGAGGCTCTGTTCAAGTCTCTGAAGTCAACACACAGTCTGATTTCTCCATTTCTTTTTCTCACTGGCACCAAGTTTGCAACCCAACTTGAGTGTTTGATGGGGAAGATGATACTAGCCTCAATAAGCTTGCTTAACTCTTTTCTCATGAGAGGTTCAATATGGGGATTCACTGGCCTTTGCTTTTGCCTAACAGGCTTGGATTCTAGATCCAGCTCAATAGTATGTTGTGCCAGCTTTGGGTTGAAACCTCTTAGATCTTTGTAAGTCCAAGCAAAGATATCTGGGAACTCTTGACAAAGCTGAACAAAATCAGATTTCTCTTGTGAGGTACTTACTTTTCCAATCTGCAATGTTTTGCCTTCTTCCACTAAAATAGGCTCTAAATCTTCACCCTTCACTTGAATGTTTTCTTTCTCCTTCCGGAACTGATCATTCGGGTTGAAGATTGACTCCAAGGTTATGAGGCCTTTTGGTAATTTGTTAGTTCTCAGTTTACTACCTGATCACCATATTGTTGCTCCAGCTTGTCTTGATTTCTGGTGGAGAACTCAGCTTCTTCTTGTAGGAAATTAACAATTTGCTGATCATTCTCGAAGACTTGCCAACTTGTGTTGTTATCTGGAACAGCTGGTCTCACAACCAATTTGATATGAGGCTGAGATTTCTCACTTTTGATACTCTCTACAACATCAAACGCAGCCCCAATTGCTGCAAGTCTTGTAGCGGCTTCATTCTTTTTTCCTGGGATGGAATTGATGCTAAAAGCTTCAAAATCTTCAATAAGATCCCATACCCGATTTTTGTAGCACTTAAGCAGATCATTTTTGGCAGCATTTTTTCCTTTGACTTGGTTTACGACCAGCTCACTATCACCAAATACTTGTAAATTCCTGATGCCTCTCTTCATTTCCCAAAGCAAGGTCCATGAATCAAGGCTTCATATTCATCCGTGTTGTTTGAACAAGAAAACTAGAAACAAAAAGCTGAATAATATTTGATGCCTTGAGGTGAAACAAGCATAGCTCCTCCTCCTGCACCTTGCCTACTCCTTGATCCATCAAAAAATAATTTCCATACCTCATTGTCATCCTTATGGTTTGGTTTTGTGATGCTAGGAATAGGCTGGTTTTCTTCATGTATGCAATAGACTCCTAGTTCAGATTCTTCTACTTCTTGGTAGGGATCAAAAGCATGTACCTTGCTTGCCCATTCATCAAGAGTCAAATCTGGAATGCTTCCAACTTTGGTGTCGGCTTCATCTATGTTTGGATAATCTTCTTGATCAAATGCTGAATAGTTGGCATTGATTTGGCTTGGAGTATGAGGCTCAATATGAAAGTTTGCAATTGGTTCGGATCTGATTGTGACCTTAGTACCATATCTTGTTCTGAACAACATGTGTGACCAATCAGCAGATAAGTAGCCTCCAATTTTGGCTGTGAAATCCCTTGATAAACATAGGGCAAAGAGTGGTGGAAAATCTATCACTGACACATCTTGTAAAACGGTAACGTTGGGGCATGTATGCAAGGTAAGATTCAAACCTTTAATTACTCCCACGGTTTCTACTGTTGTCCCATCCAATTGCACTACCCCTTTAGATATTACTTCATATTGGAGGCCCAGCTGATCAGCTATTTGCTTGGGCATCACTGAGCTACTTGCCCCGGAATCAATCATGCAATTGTGTACTAGTTTATCCCCAATGATTAATGAAACATAGAATGGAGGGGGCTTCAAAACTTTACCTTGTTGTCCTCCATGATTCCCTTTAGGATGAGCAGCATTTGTGAGGACATTCTCTTGCATAGGGACCTACTGGTTCAAAGTTGACCTATTCTTCATGGCAGCTTGCAGCAGATCTCTTTATCTGCGATGGATAGGGATTCCCACATTGATATATTGACGTTAGTCTTCTTCATCTGCTCAATGATACTTTGAACGGGATGAAGTATCCTTTATTGTACCTTGGTTGCACGTTCACCCCTTGCACGTGGGCAACAACAAATGATATTTGAGTTGGCCTAGGGGTTGTTCTTGGCTGTCCTTGTGCATTTGAAACTAGAATTTTCTTGCCAATCATTTGTGGAGCCGTGGAAGGTTGTGGATTGGCTGGGGCTAATGGCTGTTCTTCACCCAATTTTCTCCTCTTTGACCTTGTGTTGGCTGCAACACCTTGAGAAACTACTTGATTCATGCCACAAAAATCTTCTGCTTGCCAATTCACCAATGTGGTGTCATTTGGGGCTGATTGTTGTTGGAATGTTTCTTGTTGTTGACTATTTCCTTGACTGCCCTCGCCCTCCACACCAGTAGTTGTCACCATAAATGCTTGATTGAGAGCACCATTGAAGCACATGGATTGGTTATGAGGCTCATTACATGGAAAGCACCAATCATATTCCTGAGCAATGTTGTTCTATGTTGGCACTAATGCCTTAGAGGTAGATATGGCATTTGGATTATAGGGCTGGAATGGTCTATTAGCGGGAGGCCTTACTTGGCTTTGATTTTGATTTGCAGCCTGATTTGGTGACCTATTTTGTTGGTATGGGGGCCTAGCCTGGTATTGCGCTTGAGGCTGATACGGTCTAGCACTTTGAGCTTGTTATCTTTTGATAGTAACCAGCTCATTTCCCAAATTTTGCAACTGTTTCATGACCTCTTGGAGTTCATTTGAAGCACTAGAGGATGAAGTAGAAGTTTCACTTGAACTTTGATTTCTAGGGGTGGGAACAGGAGCCAAAGTGGGTGCTTGACTAGTGCTTGGATTTTCTAAGTTTGGATACAAGGGCATGGGAGGCCTAGGAGCCAGTTTACCAGCTTGAATAAGATAGTTTTCGGCTCTAATGGCAATGCTATAAGCAGCAGGTAAGGTTGTGCCTCCCATAGATTGAATTAACATAGAAATATCAGAATTCAAAGCTTTAAGGTAATATAGAAAAGCACCTTCTGCTGTTGGCCTGACTGCCACTAGAATCCTATCCCAAGACCTTTGAAATCTGAAGTTGAAGTCAGTCAGCTGCTCGTTGGGGGCTCTCTTGATAGTTGTCAGCTGCTCCAAAAGAGACAAGTTGTCTCCCTTCTCTCCAAATTACTCGTGAAGTGCAATACACAGCTGATTCCAGTTTGTGATAGAACCAGCTCCAAGGCTCCTAAACCATTGCAATGCTTTACCCTTGAATGAAGATGCCAGTAACTTGACAGCCACTTGCATTTCATTGATTTCATGGATTGCACAAAGGTTAGCAATATCTTTAACATGATCACCTGGAGTAGTCTGATTTTCTCCAGTGAAGTAGGGAATGTTCTTCAAGGCTGCAATAGGAACTGGATGTTGTGCATTGAGAGCAAGTGGGCTGCTGCCTGTGAAGTTGACGTAGGGGTTGTTCTGAGCCATTCTAATTGGTCTTAAAACCCTTGTTGACTGAATGAAAGGCCTGTCAGGTGGAGGAGTTGAGAGAGTTCTGTTTGGTGGAGATGGAGACCTTTGAATCCTTCTTCCTCTTTTCCTTCTTCTTGGAGATAATTACAGGTATTCAAACAACACTTCTTCTTCTCCAACTCTTGACCTTGTGGTGATTCTTCTCATGAGTTTTCAGGCCTGTGCTTGGAACCAATCGATTCTTCCCCTGGGAGTCACCAGATATGCAAATAATAGCTCTTTTAAGCAAGAAAATTGCAGCAAATGCACATCAACTCTACTACAATAAAAATGAGACCTCTAGTCCCACCAGGCGTGCCAAAAATGTTGTTGCAGACTCACAGCAACCCTTGAATGCAGATCAGGCTTCTAGGGTGATCACTTTAGCATCCAGTGTGATTGCACAACATGGAAACCTCTCTCCAAGTATGGGGACTTGTGAAACTCAGAGAGGAATCTCTAGATTAGAGGCTGGTTCCTCATACTCCTCTGATTTAGATCTAATGCTTACACAACTACAGAGGTTCAGATCCTAATCCTTCTCTAACTTGCAAGGAGACAGGGGTAGAAGTGCAAAAATTGAAACTAACTAACGATGGTGATGCACCAAAAGGAGTGGTGAAACATATTTGTCATGTAAATAGACACACATCAAAGTTCACAACATAAAACATACACAGACTGATAAGGTATAATTTAGGATCTGAAATGAAACAAATAATACAAAAAGAGGACTAAAACCCATTCACAGAGCTTGCATTATCATTTTAGTGTCAAAAACACGCATTACACCCTCAGAGAGGTAAAAGAAAACTATTACAATCTTTGGAGAGGTCTAATCCTTGCATCCATCACTTGCTGGAGGTGAAAGAAGAAGTCTGCTATGCCCAAAAATGTCCCCCTTAGAAATGAGCCAAAAACTGGCTTTTACATGCATGGGTCGAGCCCAGGAGACAAAACGCATACAAAAACATGAGAGCCCATCCCTTCTTGACTGCAGGTGCATTAAAATAGCATGGGGGACCTTACAAACCCATACCCTATCATTTTGACTGGATTACAGGAGAATGTGACCCATTCTGCATTAAATCTGGTCGTTGGAATGTCACTTCTGGCCATGAACACGCGTCAGATCTGTTTCTCAATTTTCTCTCTCTAGACTACACCAAAACTCAAGATTAACCCTGAAATCATGTAGAGAATTTCACAAGCTTTCCGTTGATATAAAGAATGTGAAAATCTGAGCTCTAGATCGAAAGATATGTCGATCTGAAGATTTAGGGCACAAAACAGGCGAAAATGCGTTTTGAAATTTTCCCTGCGCTCTACCACCTGGATGACACGTGGCACACACTGATTGGATATGTAATTCTCTCTCCTTCCCTATCCCATGGGTTTTCCTGCTTCATTGGACACGTGTCCTCTTTTTATTGGCTCGGGTCAGTGCTTGAAACCTCGCCCTTTGACTTTTGGACCTTTTTCCCCTGTGACACGTGTCGTGATTTGATTGGTCCGCGGGTCTGCCGGCTTTTCGCGCCCTTCACATCTTTTTGTCCCAGATGTCCCAGTGCTGTTTGGGACAGAATCCTCTCGATCCACCCAAAATGGGCTTCCTTGTCCCTTATCCGGCCGATGACACGTGGCGTTGCTTGATTGGCTTTCGGCTCCTTCGGCTATCCGCGTCCCACGCGTCCCTTTGTCCCAATACAAAATTTCTCTGTTTCGGGTGAACCAGCCAGTTCATGTCCTTCGCGTACTCATGGCCCAGATGTCCCAGTGTGAAAGTTCCCCATTTCAGCCGAACCGGTTGGTTCACGTCCTTCACGTACCTTTGTCCCACTTGCTCCCGGACTGTCTGGGACAAATTCTTCCGAACCACCCGGTTCGGCGGTTCGCGTCCGCCGCGTACCCTTGTCCCACTTGCTCCCGGTTAAAGACTTAGACAAATTTTCTTTCTTTCAGCCGATTCGGGCATTTCGCCCCCGCGTACCTATGGCCTGATCATCCCAATTACCATGCGGATCGCTTGGCATCTTTTCTGCCGCCAATTCGTGCCCCAACGTCCCAAATGTCCCGACTGTTGCGAGGACTAGGACTTAGGCAATTTTCACAATTCTTTTCGGCCCAAGATTTTTTGGAGTTTTCACCTTTTCCAGAACTTTCTCTTTTCCTCTGGACAGGGGACTTAGAAAAAATTTGAGGGGACCCTAGAAACATGATTTTTGCCCTGAATCAATCCATTTGCACGGGACTTGAGAACTCTGATGCATGTTATCAAATTAACCACGAGGGTGAATTTGGATAACAATCGATACACAATCATGGCCCAATTAAAATAGTCTTCCTTCACCAGACTCGAATCATTTTAGACTATGGGTTAGGGTAACCATTATCATTACTTACCGATAGGTAACACTAATTATTTCCAGTCATTATAGTGGATAATTTGTTATTGTGTTTCAGGATACCAAACAAATAGCACTTCCAAAGATTACTAGATGATTTCTAATGTTAGATTTCAAGGTCACAACAGGTGAAATTAACACAATCCCATCCCTTCCAAGTAAAAAAATTGATTTCCATCCATGCAGATCTAGAATTACCCGCACATTATTAAGAATCGAGTTCCTCAAAGCAAGATTTCTCTCGGTCAGGCTGTGTTCCCATTAACCAAGTAAAGTCGTAAAGAAAACAATAGCTACACTAATATTTCATCACATACAGAACCCATAATCATTGACCATCCAGACCCTTTTCACAGAGGTACAGGCTTAAATTCAACATATTTCTTATGCATGCGACTAAATCAGTCGAGCTCAAAAGAAGGAACTACAGTTTCATCACAATTCAATTATATATTCACCTGAAGCTGTCAAGCAATAAAAGAGCTCTTGCGACCAAGCAATAATCAATAAACCAACCAAATTAGACACAACAATTCTTTCCATGTCATTCTTCAAACATGAAATCATCCAACGCAATGTCTAACATGGTACAGTTAGGAACTCATTACCTCAGTCGAACAAGAGACTAGGAAACAACATATACAGAAGTCAAACCCATATGTAATCACAGCAAACATTTCAATAGAAGTTGAATCCATAATGTAATCACAGCAAGGACTTCAACAGAAGTCGAACCAACATGTAAACATAGAAAGGACTTCAACAGAAGTTGAACCAACATGTAAACACAAGAAGGACTTTAATGAAGTCATATCCATAAAGTAATCACAGTAAGGACTTCAACAGAAGTCGAACCAACATGTAAACACAACTAGGACTTCAACAGAAGTCAAACAAAGATATAAACACAACAAGGACTTCAACAGAAGTTGAATTCATATGAAAACACTGCAAGGACTTCAATGAAGTCATACCAACATGAAAAAACAAAAAGACCTCAATAGGGTCTTCGTATAACCAAGGATTTCCAAATCAAGAAGAGAAGAAGAAAACTAATACATTGCTTCCAGCCAAGCCAATTGTACAAAAAAAAATCATCTCGAATATAGTTGTTCTAATGAAAGCATTTGAAGGAAAGAAAGATTTTTAAAAGTTAGGGCCAATGATGCCCGATAGTGTCGCTTAAAAATTCGAAGAAGACTCTCGAATATGCTCACACCTTCTCTTCTTCTTCCACGATAGATTAAACAACAATAAATTATTACCTTTATGCCTTATAAACTTTTCCCGAAAGAGAAGGAAGTTAGAAATTCTCAAAGTTGCCATGAAACATAGAGTACACGACTGGTTCAAGAACCAAAGTGCTCAAGCAGAGTGAAAAATAGAATGCATGGAAAACTAAACAACCAAAAAATATTCTATTTGCATGCCTTTCCATGCAATCCACGCTCGGGAACCAAAGTTCATTAATTGCATTAACTGCCATCCTCCTTCCTATTCTCCATTGCCACCGACCGCCAAAATTGGTGATCACCAAAAGAAAACAAAAAAACTCTCCCATACTTGGTGATACTACCACGTCAGGTCACATTAGCCATTTGCAACCTCCGCTAAACCAATGACAAAGATCCCAAATCCTTCAAACTTATCCACCTCATAAATTCCATGGAAACCACCACCCATGACTCATGACCCTTCATAGGTCCCCCTCCATTCTTATCATTAGTTAAGATAGGTTAGATCATAGGGTTAAGACATTAGTCTCCCTTCCATAGCGCTAGGTGTAGTTAACTCTTAGGAGCATTAAGCTTATAGTTTAGGGCTAGGTTAGATTAGCAATTATTTTAACCAATAGGTTATAGTTTAGGTTAAGATTATTAACCTTAACGAATCAAATCTAGGTCTCCAAAATAGGACCAATCAAAGTTAGAGTCCATACAGGGTTAAACATTCCTGTAAAGGATTCTATTTGGCATCACTAAATTAAGCTTACGGTATAAACATGAACATCTTACCTGGCTTAAGGTCTAGGCCTTCCTGATGTTACAATATCTATAACCAAAGTCCATTTATCATGATCAACCTGAGTTAAACTCCGAAATTGATCATTCAAATTCATTCAGACCTTGTAACTTTTGTAAGGTCAATAAATTTTGTTCATCCTAAATAAGCTTAAAACATTCCTTAGATCAATGCAACTGATCCAAGGCTAAGTCATAAATATGGATAAATCCACAATTCATCCAGAAATCAAATTGAACTCAAGTGCAAAGAACGAAAGAAACAAAAGAGTCCAAGCATATTCTGGCTCAGTCAAAGATCTTCAAGAGCAAAGAAGATACAATCCATATCAAGCATGACTTCACAAAACCAAAGGAACATGTCCTTATACAAAAGAAATCATATATCAACACTTGAATGCTCAGGAGAAGGTAACAACAGTTCAGGGTGTTACATGCTTCCCTCCTAAAATATTCATCGTCCCAATGATTACATCCTTTGATTTACCTTCAGGTCAATCAATTTATTAGTTCACAATACAAAAGACTAATTCCAACTTGAATAATTCCAGAAATCAATGTCATGATACAATTTATTCAACCTGAATAATGTTTGCCTCAAGTGGCTTACATAAAGACATGAAAAAGATAAGTTCATAATAATTAATTAATTATTTTTTTGTCAACAGATTCCATTCTATTCAAAAAGAAAGGGAAAAGCAATTTTCATCTCTTCCAGATTTTCCCAAGTTGCACTTTCTTCATTAAACTAGTCCCACTGGACCTTACATTGCTGTATTTCATGATTTCTCAAATGTAATTGGTGAGTTTCTAGCACTCGTGTGGGTTTAACCACGATTATTCCTGGGTCTTGGACCTATAAGGAATTCCAATTTAAAACATGTGACAAGTCTGAAACGTATTTCTTAAGCAAAGAAATATGGAAAACATCATGCATGCAAGACAAAGTAGGTGGTAATGCTAATCGGTAAGCTATAGGATTGATTATTTTGACAATTTTGAAAGGTCCCACATAACGAGGTGACAACTTGGCAGCCTTGCCAAAAGTTATAGAACTCTTTCTGGGTTTAACATGAAGAAAAACCTTTTCACCAAGTTCAAACTTTTGATCAACCCGCTTTAGGTCAGCATAGCTCTTCTACCTATCTGCTGCTTCTTTCAATCATTCACGAATCATCTTAACTTGTTGTTCCATTTCAGTGAGGATTTCTGGTCCAATTACCACTCTATCCTCAATACTATCCCAACTAACAGGGGTTCTGCACTTTCTTCCATAAAGTGCCTCAAAAGGTGTCATTTTAAGAGAAGAGTGATATGTGTTGTTGTATGCAAACTCAACTAATGGGAGATACTCTTCCCATTTATACTGTTGATCCATGCAGTACATTTGTAACATATCTTCCAACACCTGATTTACTCTCTCAGTTTGTCCATCCGTTTCTGGGTGATATGCAGAACTGAAGTTTAGTTTCATTCCAAGAGCTGTATTAAGTGTTTTCCAAAATCTTGATGTCATTCTAGGGTCCTTGTCAGATATAATCAATTCTAGTACTCCATGTAACCTGAAAATTTCGTGCACGAATATTTTTTCTAACACTGGAGAATCATCCTTCAGATTTCCAGTGATGAAATGAGCTACCTTTGTTAGTTTTTCTAGAACTACCAAGATAACATCATGTTTATTTCTCAACATAGGTAACCCTTGTACAAAGTCCATGCTTATTACTTGCCATTTATACTGCAGTATGCTATGGGGGATATAATAGTCTAGCAGGGTGCATGTGTTTTGCCTTAACCCGCTGACATTCCAGACAATGAGTCACAAATCAATAACATCCTTTTGCATTCCTTTCTAGAAGTATTGTTGTTTTAGATCAGCGAGCATTTTAGTAATACCCGGGTGTCCAGAAAAGGGTGAATTATGAAATTCAACTAACAATTTCTTTCTCAAATTGTTTAGCAAAGGTACATATACCTTGTTTTCATAACGTAAGATTCCTTCATTATCAAAATAAAAACCTTTATACCTTTCATCTTTTGGTTCTGCAACAAGTGCTGCTTTTACTTGTTGAAAGTATATATCAAATTTTGAGGCACTTTTTACCTCATCTTTAAACTGAGTTCTTAATGTTATAAGAGCAGAAATGTGCTTCCTATTACTTAGAGGATCTGCTGCTCTATTCTCTTTTCCTTTGATGTAACTAATATCAAAATCATGTTGAGATAAAAACTCTAACCACCTTCGTTGTCTTGCATTTAGGTTAGGCTGAGTGAAAATATATTTCAGCCCTAAATGATCAGTTTTCAACTCAAAAGGTTTCCCAAGTAAATAGTGTCTCCAAACTTGAAGCGCATGAACAATTGCAACAAGCTCTAAATCATGAGGGGCATAATTCAGCTCATGTAACTTAAGTTTTCTACTTTCATATGCTATGACTTGATCATTTTGTAACAAAACACCTCCAAGGCCTTCCCCAGAAGCATCCGTTACAACAGTAAAGTTCCCATTAGGGTCTGGTACAGCTAATATAGGTGCTAAAGTCAACTAGATTTTCAAAATTTTAAAATCAGTTTCACACTTATCATTCCAAATAAATTTCCTATCCTTCTTCTGTAATGAAGTTATCGGTGCAGCCACTTTAGAAAAATCCTTTACAAATTTTCTATAATAACCAGCAAGGCCCATGAAGCTTCTTACTTCGTGTACATTCTTTGGTGCAGGCCACTCGGTTATTGCCACTATTTTTGAAGGATCCACAACAATTCCTTCTTTACTAATGACATGACCCAAATAGTGAACTTCAGTATCAAAGAAAGAACATTTGGATAACTTACCGTATAACTTTCTTTTTCTCAAAATTTCCAAAACTATCTTCAAATGCTCATTGTGCTCTTCGATACTTTTAGAATATATGAGAATATCGTCCAAGAATACAAGCACAAACTTGTCCAAATATTCTTGAAAGATATTATTCATTAAGTTCATAAAAGTTGCGGGTGCATTAGTTAATCCAAAGGGTAGAACCGTGAATTCATAATGTCCGTACCTGGTTCGGAAAGATGTTTTATGAATATCTTCTTCTTTAATCCTTAATTGATGATAACCAAATTGAAGATCTATCTTGGAATAAACCACTACTGCACGCATCTGATCAAATAGATCGTCAATTCTTAGAAGTGGGTATCTGTTCTTAATTGTTGCTTTGTTTAACATCCGATAATCAATACACAGTCTAAGTGTTCCATCTTTCTTTTTTACAAATATTATTGGCGCTCCCCAAGGTGAAACACTTGGTCTAATCAAACCCTTAGACAAAAGTTCTTACAATTGTACCTTAAGCTCAACTAACTCTGTAGTAGTCATCTGATAAGGTTCCTTAGAAATAGGTTTCGTCCCTGGTTTGATTTCAATGGTGAAGTCAAATTCCCTTTTGGGTGGTAAACCTGGTAATTCCTCCGAAAATACATCCTTGAAACTTTACAACAGTGGGAATTGTTTCATGGAATCACCATCTTCTTCTGAAAATTTAGATATCTTTACTACATATAAGGTACATCCTTTGTTTTTAGCCTTTTTAAGTTGCATAGCTGATAGTTTCCTAACTGAAATTTCCTGTTTCACACCTTGAATCTCTGTTGTTTTCAGCCGATCATCTAAACATCTTATATTCTTTTCAAAGTAGTCTACTTTTGCTTTATGGTCAGCTAACCAATTGACACCGATGACAATGTCATAGGATCCCAAAGGTGTAACATAGAGGTCAACTTCCATGGAAAAGTTAGGTAAGTCAAGGACTGCCCCAAAAAGACACATACTCACTGTATGAACAAAGTTATTACCATACTGTACAGTTCAAAATTTATCCATTTTTCCAGCTTTTCTTTTAAGTTTAGAAGCAAGTTTACTAGAAATAAAACATTCAGTAGCTCCTGTATCAAAAAGAATAGTGACAGGTATGCCAAATAACTTACCAGAACTTCTATAGGTGTCACTTGCTTTTCAACTTGCTTGTCTGCTACTGCAGCATGTATCTTATGCTGCTGATTACGATCATCCTTCTTCAAAGGGCACTGATTTACGTAGTGGTCTTTGCCACAATTATAGCAGCCTCCTACAGGTCCCTTTTTAGGCTCAAAATTACTTCCAGCCTTAAAATTATCACGTTGTCCTCCATAGGGCTTCTGCCCATTGTTATAATTTTTGGCAAAACTATCCCTTATATTTCCAGCAGGCTTATTCGCTGTCGTTTTCTTATTATTATCCACTGGAAACTTACTTTTGTTTCCAAACTTTTTCCATGGCCCCTTCTTGGGTGCAAGTGAAGTTGAAGAAGGGTTTACAATCTTCTTCCACACTTCCTCTTTATGAGCAAAAATAGCCTTTAATTTTATGTTCTTGCCTTATGGCTTTTTCAACAACCCCTTCCATAGTGGTTGGGCTCTGAACATTGACCTCTCCTCCTATCACAGGATTTATTCCCATGATGAATTTCTATATTCTGAACTTCTTGTCAGTTTGATACTGCGGTACATACTTGAGGAGTTTTGTAAACCGCTCCTAGTATTCAGTTACCGTTAGCTTTCCTTGAACTAAGTTCTGGAATTCTGTCATTTTCTGATCATAGAAAAGTTGTGGCAGCCAACGTTGCCTAAAATATCCTTTAAATTGATCCCAAGTGATATTGGTCTCATAAATATTTAGCTCAGCTTACTGGCTGCCCTTTCACGAAGATGCTTCGTGGGAAAGCTTATAGGCTCCCCAAATAGCTTTGGTTTCCTCCGAGAAGTTTCTTATTGCAAAGTAATTCTCCATCTCACTGATCCAGTTCTCAGATCCATCTCCTAATGTGGTGCCATCATATTTAGGTGGACTTATCCTTTTTATATCATTAGTGAGTTCTGTTGCCAACCTAGCCTTTTTGTTTTCTGGTTGGACAGGTACATTTCCAGTGTTATTACCAACACCCATATCGGGGTTGTCCTCAGGAGGTAGCTGATTGTTGTTACTAGCTTCATCATCCTCCTCATTTCCCATTACTTGCTATTCAAGTACAGCCAAATGATCTCTTGTGTCCAATAGGGAAGAAAGGATCTCATCAAGTTTTTGGGTTGTTGCCACCCCTCCCTCTGGTGGAGCATTATTCGCAACGTTCCCTCTTGTTCTAACCATTTTCTGTTACAAGAAAATTTAGGTTTTTATCAGATTATGGACACAATAGGTCCAAGAGCTGCAACCTTCAGCTCTGATACCAAGATGTAACATTCCCATTTTAGTACATTAGAACAAGAATTTTTTTGATAAGTGCTTCCTAGTTCTAAATACATAATTTAGAACTCACAGATCATAACAATCATTCTTATAAAAGATAACCATATGCAACTATAATGACTCGGTGTACCACCGATCTATTCATTCACGACTCGGTGATCTACCAATCTATTCATGATTATCATAGAGTTTTTCATTTTTATCTTAACACTTCACTCTTGCGGTTCTCTTCCCTAATCTAGGATTTCAGAATGCTCTGTCCAAGGAACCTATCTAAATAATTGTTACCATTATTCATCGGCATCATGTCCCTTAGACTAGGTGACATAGGACAATGCAATCAGCAACTTGTGATACTTTGGCCAAAGATTTGGAACATATTGTTTTTGTCTCATATTCCTTGATGGCATACTTATCAATCTAGAATACGTCCTTCAACCCACTATGATGTTATATAAAATGTCTTATACTAACTTTTGTCAGCCTCCCCTGTCCCAAGTCATTCACTCAGGAACGGGTTAATAACATGACACACGTTATAAGGATGCTCTTGAAGACTAGGGTAAGCTGACATACTGGGTCAACCACTGTTAACCCCATGTGTCAAGGTACCCCGAGTCTCAAAGGGCAGCCTCATAACATGACTATGGTCCTAACCAGTCCCAGAGGAAAACTTGTTCGAGTTTCAGGTGTAAATCTTAACGATCAATGAAAAGGGTGTTGCCATATGTCACCTGCATTGTTGTATCCTCGAGAAGATCCTAATCTTCTCAAAGGTACAACCCTACAGTTGACATGTGTCAACATCCTACAAAACTACCTCGGAAAGATTTACATAACTTCAAGAAGTTACTTAAGTTGAGTTGAAATTGAATTAAAGACCCTCCTAACTGGGTAGTCTTTTCCCAACCCTGGGTTCCACACCTTTGAGTTGCCTTACGCAATTAAGTTCAATTTCACTGAGAGAAGTTTAATAAGATTTGAGACCTCGTCAAGGTGTCCATCGGTTCCTAATAATCTTATTCCTCATAATTGGGCAATAGCCCTAAGTCCTCTCATAAGGAAGCTAACTAAACCCGTAAGGGTTTATATCAACTCCAAAGACTGAAATATATCTTACTTATTGTTATTAAGATATGGTGATTTAAAACCATCAATTACGTTGTCTTGACTTAGATCATGGATAGGGAGTAATAGATTACTCTTCCTGTTACAGCTACCTATTAGGGCGTAGTTTAACCTTAACTTCTCGAAAGGTAGTGGACTAATTTCCAATTTAGCCTTATTCATAATATAAAAGAATTACTATTCATTCACGAAGTATTCGGTCACATAATTTTTACAAGGCCTACTTAGAGAATCCAACTAACTCCCATAGTATTAAGCAATTAAAATGCACTCACATTCATTCAGACCTAAGAAGTTTAATCCAACAAATAAAAATGCAGCCACATAAGTAACAATCTCCCCATTTCATTCATTTCCAGACCATACATTTACAACTTATGCACTTCGGCACATTTGATACAATAATCAACATCAAAAGAATATCTTTCTTCCTATAGTACAATTAGAGAAATCAAGTTGGAATTCATCCTAAAAATGAGATTAAACAATCTGAGCATCATATCAGATCTGTGTTCCTTTACCACTTACGATGTCCATCTGTAAAAATTGCTAGCACAGGTCAGTTCAGTGAACTGAGCATGATAAGCACTAATTCTTAAAACAATTACATTCCACCAATTGTTCTCATTAAACAACCTATTTAAATGAAATCATTTCTTCAAATCCTTAAACATGAATCAGGCTAATCATCTTTCTACAATTCTAATATGACTTTAAAACATAACTCATATTATAGCTGCCAGTTAAACTTAAATATTTTTAGATGATTCATCATATATTAGAGACTAAGAAGAAACAAAATGAATCTACAATATCCATCCATCTGAAAACCAAGGACAGTAATAATCCAAAAAAATTACTCCATTCAAGAATGAATTCCTATCAGTACGTGTATCCAACAGATGTGCATTTAACAATTCAAGCAAAGACAGATTATAACCTCCAGCAAGTTCAACTGACGGGATTCCTTTATACTCATAGCATTATTTCAATGACATTGATAAGTATACCAACTTCTACTACAATACTATTTTTATAAAAGTGGATAACCGAATAACTCAATAGGATAATAATATAACCGTTGATAAGGAAAGAAGACTCGGTCAAGAGTCAGTACTTACCAGTCTCTCCTTACAAATTTAACAGTCTATTCTTCTTATGCCCGTACCGTAGAGTTCACATAAAGATACAAAAGAAGAGAGCACTCATAATTTCCAGACAAGGGAGAGAATATTTTCTTATTCCAAAAGTCCTATATCAACATATACTTTATAGCTTAGGAGAAAGAAACAGAGGCATTCAGATCTCCATTCCAAACAGGTTCAGGACTGTACCAACTTCCCAGGAGTAATGCATATACATTCAATCTTGAATTCATTTAAGGAAGAAGAGAAAGCAAGAAAATCAACACCCAAGTTTACCATTAGCTCCAATCTGATAGAACTATTTAAAAAGGTCGTCCTAAGATTCCAAGGGTCTTACAATTGCACATTAACAAAAGACACAGATTGTTATAAACGAAATACATATACGTTCAATATCAGTACACAATCATGGCCCAATTAAAACAGTCTTCCCTTCACCCAGGACTCGAATCATTTTAGACTACGAGTTAGGGTAACCACTATCATTACTTACTGATAGGTAACACTAACTATTTCCAGTCATTACAGTGGATAATTTGTTATTGTGTTTCAAGGATACCAAACAAATAGCACTTCCAGTATTACTAGATGATTTCTAATGTTAGATTTCAAGGTCACTACAGGTGAAATCAACACAATCCCATCCCTTCCAAGTACAAAACCTGATTTCCATCCATGCAGATCTAGGATTACCCACACGTTATTAAGAATCAGAGTTCCTCAAAGCAAGATTTCTCTCGGTCAGGTTGTGTTCCCATTAACCAAGTAAATTCGTAAAGAAAACAACAGCTACACTAATATTTCATCACATACAGAACCCATAATCATTGACCATCCAGACCCTTTTCACAGAGGTACAGGCTTAAATTCAACATATTTCTTACGCATGTGACTAAATCAGTCGAGCTCAAAAGAAGGAACTACAGTTTCATCACAATTCAATTATATATTCACCTGAAGCTGTCAAGCAATAAAAGAGCTCTACAACCAAGCAACGTCTAACATGGTACAGTTAGGAACTCATTACCTTAGTCGAACAAGAGACTAGGAAACAACATATACAGAAGTCGAACCCATATGTAATCACAACAAACATTTCAACAGAAGTCGAATCCATAAAGTAATCAAAGCAAGGACTTCAAGAGATGTTGAACCAACATGTAAACACAAAGCAAGGACTTCAACAGAAGTCAAACCAACATGTAAACACAACAAGGACTTCAACAAAAGTCGTATCCATAAAGTAATCACAGCAAGGACTTCAACAGAAGTCGAACCAACATGTAAACACAGCAAGGACTTCAACAGAAGTTGAACCAACATGTAAACATAGCAAGGACTTCAACAAAAGTCGAATTCATATGAAAACACTGCAAGGACTTCAACAGAAGTCATACCAACATGAAAACATAGCAAGGACTTCAACAGGGTCTTCGTATAACCAGGATTCCCAAATCAACAAGAGAAGAAGAAAACCAATACATTGCTTCCAGCCAAGCCAACTGTACAAAAAAGAAATCATCTGAACAGAGTTGTTCTAATGAAAGCATTTGAAGGAAAGCAAGATTTTTAAAAGTTAGGGCCTATCATGCCTGATAGTGTCGCTTAAAAATTTGAAGAAGACCTCTGAATGTGCTCACACCTTCTCTTCTTCTTCCACGATAGATTAAACAACAATAAATTGTTACCTTCATGCCTTATAAACTTTCCCGACAGAGAAGGAAGCTAGAAATTCTCAAAGTTGCCATGCAACATAGAGTAGACGACTGGTTCGAAGAACCAGTGCTCAAGCAGAGCGAAAAATGGAATGCATGGAAAACCAAACAACCAAACAATATTCCATTTGCATGCCTTCCCAAGCAATCCACGCTTGGGAACCAAAGTTCATTAATTGCATTAACTGCCATCCTCCCGCCTATTCTCCATTGCCACCGACCGCCAAAATTGGTGATCGCAAAAGAAAACAAACAAACACTCCCATACTTGGTGATACTACCATGTCAGGTCACATTAGCCATTTGCAACCTCCGCCAAACCTGACAGCATCCCAAGTCCTTCAACCTTATCCCCCTCATAAATTCCATGGAAACCACCACCCATGACTCGCGACCCTTCATAGGTCCCCCTCCATTCTTATCATTAGTTAAGATAGGTTAGATATAGTCTCCCTTCCATAGCGCTAGGTGTAGTTAACTCTTAGGAGCATTAAGCTTATAGTTTAGGGCTAGGTTAGATTAGCAATTATTTTAACCAATAGGTTATAGTTTAGGTTAAGATTATTAACCTTAACGAATCAAATCTAGGTCTCCAAAATAGGACCAATCAAAGTTAGAGTCCATACAGGGTTAAACATTCCTGTAAAGGATTCTATTTGGCATCACTAAATTAAGCTTATGGTATAAACATGAACATCTTACCTGGCTTAAGGTCTAGGCCTTCCTGATGTTACGATATCTGTAACCAAAGTCCATTTATCATGATCAGCTTGAGTTAAACTCTGGGATTGATAATTCAAACTCATTCAAACCTTGTAACTTTCGTAAGGTCAATAAATTTTGTTCATCCTGAATAAGCTTAAAACATTCCTTGGATCAATACAATTGATCCAAGGTTGAGTCATAAAGATGGATAAATCCACAATTCATCTAGAAATCAAATTGAACTCAAGTGCGAAGAATGAAAGAAACAAAAGAGTGCAAGCATATTCTGGCTTAGTCAAAGATCTTCAAGAGCAAAGAAGATACAATCCATATCAAGCATGACTTCAAAAAACCAAAGGAACATGTCCTTATATAGAAGAAATCATATATCAACACTTGAATGCTCAGGAGAAAGTAACAACGGTTGAGTGTTACATCCCGAAAATAATAAGAAAAATTTGTCTTCTTTGGATATGATCACATTGCAGGATCATGTAAGAGAAGTAGAAGAGATGATTAATCCACCATTCATGAGAACCTGTTCTCTTTGGAGAAATAAAAAATAGCTACGAATAACCTATGAAATTAGTTTGAAACCCATGAACTTAGTTGCGGAGAATGAATTTATAGTTCTGAAACCACCACATTTAGTTTCCGAAGCATGACAATAAATTCTATTTGATATAAAATTATTTCACTCTAGAGGAACAATATTTCTCATGGGAAGAGGATGAATCAGTAGCTTTAGTTTCATGTACATTAGGAAGTGGTGAAGAATTTATGGAAAGTAGCAATGATGAGGAATTTTGCCTGCAAAGAGATAAGTATCATAATTCTCAATACTGTCCTTTTTCTAAGTATTCTATTTTAAGGAACTTTTGGAGATGTTGCTACATACCATATGCTATTACCACATGCATGTCCATTAAATACTTTAATTAAACCCTTTCCACAAATCAGTTTATCACATATTAGAACCCAAGCATGTTGAAATTCAACCAGGGAAAACTTTAAACATTAACAATTTGGTTCAAGGAGGATGAAGAAGCTAAATTGTTTGATATTCTAAAAAATCATACTAACTCTTTCACTTGGGATTACAAAGATATGAAGGGGATTCATCCAAGTATTTTCACTCATCACATCTATACTAAAAATGCTAAACCAATTAGGCAACCTCAAAGAAGGATTAACCCAACTTTAAGGGATATAGTCAAACAAGAAATTAAAAAACTATTACAAGTAGGTTTCATCTACCCTATCTTAGATAGCGAGTGGGTATCTCCTCTTGTGATTTTTTTCAAAAATAATGGAAAATGGAGAATATGTGTTGACTATAGGGAACTGAACAAAGCCACAATGAGAGATTATTTTCCCTTACCATTCATAGATCAAGTCCTAGAAAACCTTTTAGGTAAACAATACTTTTGTTTCTTGGATGGCTTTAGTGGGTACAATTAGATCATAGTTGCTTCTAAATATCAGGACAAAACTACATTTACATGTCTATGGGGAACGCTTTTCCTATAGGGTATTGCCCTTTGTTTATGTAATGCTCCTACTGTAACTTTCTAGAGAGTTGTACTTGCAATCTTTGTTAATCTAACAAATGATTATGTTGAAGTATATATGGATGACTTCACTATACATGGAGATACATTTGAAGATGCTTTGAGAAATCTGGATAGAGTGTTAATAAGATGTGAACAACACAACCTATCTCTTAGTGATGAAAAATGTTTGATGATGGTGGATGAGGGAATTGTATTAGAACACCATATTTCAAAAAATAGAATTCAGGTGGATCAAAAAAAAATTAGGATCATTTCAGATTTACCTATTCCTAAGACTCCCATAGATATCAAATCATTTCTAGGGCATGCTAGGTACTATAGGTTCTTTATAAAAGATTTCAGTAAAATTTCTACCCCCATGTTTAATTTTCTAACCAAGGACTATGATTTTCTTTGGGATGAAAAGTGTCAACATACATTTAAAGAAATTAAAGACAAATTAATCAATGTCCCAATATTGAGAGGTCCTAATTAGGAAAATCCATTTCATATTCAAACAAATGCCTCAAATTATTCCATTAGTGTAGTATTGGGATAGAAAGATGAAGAAGGAAAGATGTATGCCATTTACTATCTTAGCAAGAATCTTACTCCCACTGAAAAGAATTACACCACCACTGAAAAGGAATTTCTTGCTATAATTTATGCAATCAATAAATTCAGATATTACATTACATGGTACAAGATATTTGTACACACAGATCATTCAACAATTTAGTATTCAATGAACAAACCTAGTTGTTGGAGGAAGAGTCATTAGATGGTTATTACTTTGCAAGAATTTGATATTACCATTGTGGACAATCCAGTAGATCTAATGTGGTAGCTGATTTTTGTCAAGACTAACCACCATAGGGGAGCAAGAACCATCAAGGATAAATTTTCGATGAACAAATGTTTGCAATCTCATCAATTACACCATGGTTTTCGATATGGAAAATTATTTTGCAATAGGATGTTTCCTCCTTCTTTCACTAAGAAACAAATAAAGAAGTTAATTAAAACTAGTGCACAATTCAAATGGTTACATGGAATGCTATTTAAGTGTGGTCTTGATTTTGTTTTGCGCATGTGTTTAAGAGAGGATGAAATCTTTGACATCCTCGAGAACATGTCATGATGAACCAAGTGGAGGACACTATTCAAGTAAAAAGAACAGCTCATAAGATACTCAAGACCTTTGGTTATTACTAGCCATCTATGTACAAGGATGTGAAAAGATATATCAAGAGGTGTGATCCTTGTTAAAGGATGGGACAACCAACTTTCACCAATGAAATGCCTCTTTAGCCTCAAGTTGTGGTTGAACCATTTGAGAGATGGGGATTGGATTTTTTGGTCCCTTTAATCCTCCTTCACAAGGGAAGGAATATATTCTTGTATGTACTGACTATGTGACAAAATGGGTAGAAGTGCAGGAATTGACAAATGCCACTGAGGAAGTAGTTGTTGATTTCCTTTGGAACAAAATTATGATAAATTTTGGAGCACCAAGGAGCATAGTTTTAGATCAGGGACCACAATTCATGTCTAATATGATCCAAGCTTTCACAAGGTATTACCAAATCAATCATAGGAAGTCATCTCCTTACCATCCATAGTCAAATGGACAAGCTGAAGTAACAAACAAAGAATTGGAGAACATCCTTACCAAAACAGTTGAAGTTGGGAGAAAATATTTGGTAAAGAGACTACCTGAAGCTTTCTAGGCTTATAATACAACTTAGAAAACTACAACAAGGTTTTCACCATATGAATTAGTCTATGGGAAAAATCCCTTGTTGCCTATAGAATTTGAACTTCAGACATTGAGGACAATAGTGAAGGTGGGAATTGAGTTGAATGTAACTCAAAAAGAAAGAATCCTTCAACTCAATGAGTTGGATGAATTAAGGTTGGAAGCACTTCAGAAAACAGAGATGATTCAAGAGCAAAGGAAGTAATGGCATGACATACATATCAAGAAAATAAAATTCAAAGTAGGATACTAGGCATTGTTGTTCGATTCTAAGTACCAACAGTTCAAGGGAAAATTGAGAACTATAAGGTTGGGACCCTATCAAATTGAACAGATATTTGACAATGGTTCTATTCAGTTACTTCCCATTGATGGAAGTAGTAGGAAACTCTTGGTCAATGGACATAGGCTGAAACTCTATAGGAAGCCTCCCACTAAGGATGAATTTTTGAGGAAGACAAAGAATTTGATCATATGGAAGAACCTAGCTCTTTCAAAATGATCAAATAACCGAGATGATAAATCCATAATAAAGGGAAAAAGATGAAAAACAAAAATGGCATTTTCTTCCCCAAATATATATATATATATATATATATATATATATATATATATATATACATACATACATATATATATATATATATATATATATATATATATAATTCTCTCAAAGGTCAATTGAAAACTAGTAAATGGTGATTGACCTCTTTTTGGCTAGATCAAATAAAGGAATTATTTTGAATTCCAATGTCTTATCTAATCATGTTTTGTTCCACTTGTAGGAATGACGAGTCATCATAACAAAAGGATTACATCATCAAGGATGGTAATTATGTCTTTTAAACTCATTTAGGGTTGATTAAATGTTTACATGTGTGATGTGACTTAATTTAAAAGTAGGTATGATGAGTCATCTATTTATACATTATGATTACAAGTGTGTAATCATGAAATTGATTTAGATGGAATAAGTGGCAGCATGGTTATCATTAGTAATTATTATTGCAAAAATCAAGTGAAATAAGTTGCAGAGATATTTTGAGGAAGGAGCAACAAATTGAGTATGTATTTTGCAAAGCAAAAGAATATATAATTTAGAAGTTTTCATAACTAATAACCGAGGTTCCACAACTAAAATAGAGGTTATGCAACCAAGTCATTAGTTATGTAGCTAAGAAAAAGGGCATGCAACCAATTCACATGAAATCAAAAGAGACAAAACTCAAGCTGCTATGGGGATTAAGAAAAAATCTAAACCAGAGGATGATTCCTAGCTTCTCGCAGATGAAGAAGTGGCATCCATCTTTGAGCATGCATGATGGCTTGAATTCCTGAAGAAATTTTCAAGGCATAATGATGAATTGGTAAGAGAATTCATCATAAACCTAGAATAGTCCAGAACAAAGGTGAGAAATGTCTTTATTCCTTTTTCTATAAATACTGTAAGTAATGTGTCTAGAGTGCCCATTGTGCATGTCCCACAACCTACCAAGGGGACTTTGAAAGAACTGGTTGAATTCTTACTACAAGAAGAAGAAACTAAACCCCAGTACATCTATAATACAAAGAAAATCATAAAAGGGGTCAGAAGGGCCAATTTTCCCAAACCCTTTGATAGGGTAGCATTTTGGATAGTAAAATATTTAACCTGTGATGGTCAATTTGGGTCTGTGGGAAAAGAAGTCTTAAAATGATCATATATCTGAAGTATGGAGCCACCAAACCTAAATACATAATAAACCTCCTAGGGTTTCTTTTAGATTCCATTCATACCATGGCTCAGAGGTATTCTTGGGGTGTTGGGACAATTAGGCATCATGGTATAATTCATTTGATATGCCAACACCATTTCCTATCAAAGAAGAATGGAGAAGAAATTTGGGACAAGTTTCTTGGCAAGTTTAAGAAAAACCCTAATATTATCAGAAGAACAATTCCAACCCCATTCTCTCCTTCAACTAATCTAGAAATTGATGCCCCTGTAGAAGGACAAAGGAAATGGAAGAGAGAAAAAATCAAAAAGAAAAAGGTCGGTGAGAAAGATCAAAAAATAGAAGAGCTTTCTCGTACATGTGAAGGAAATTCCATCTTCTACAATAGCTTCAGTGGGAGCCAATATTTGTCTTTGATGGTGATAGCTCACCCACACAAGAGCAATAAAGAATAGTAAGAATAATCTCTAGAATGAAATTCACTACTGGGCATGTTGAACTTCCCCAAATAAGAAAAATTCATAAGAGGTCAAGGGAAACCCCAGAAGGAAGGAGTGAGCAGGAAAGAATGGAAGAGGAAGTGCTGACATTTTGGACAAAGCATGGCCATAACTTCCACTGAGCCAAGTCAATTTGAAATGGACATAGGAGAAGAGATATTTGAAGAGCAACATTTTCAAGAATTGGTTGAACCATCAACAGTGCCACATGAAGAAGAAGAGTTTGCATCCAACATAAGAAAAGGAAAATTTCCTTTGATAGAGGAAGAATGCCCAACTCCTCAAATAATTCTAGAGGAATAAGAAAGACATCAATTTAAACAAGCTTTATCTTGTCTAGAGAAGAGCTCATTATTAGAGAAAAAGATGAGGAATTGGATTTCCTCAAACTCAAGTTGGAACAGAGGGAGATTCTCATTGAAGAGCTAACAACTCAGCTTACAGCCAAGACTGAGGAATTATTAGTAACCAAGGGACAATTGATAGAAAAAGAGGAAGAGTTTCAAGCTTCTAGAAAATAGAGTGATGTGTCCAAAGTCTTTGCACATACTGAGTTGACCTATTTTACACTCAAAAAGCTATGGGATGACATTTGCAGAGAGATCAGAGAAGCCAAAACATTAAATGAAGAATTAAAGACCAAGAAGGAGGAAGAGATGAAGGAAATAAAATAATGGGAAGAAAATTTTCATGAGGAAGGAAATAAATATAAATTTCTTACCGAAATTCATATGGTTTGTATTATGAGTGAGAAATTACTTTCCTATAGGAGGCCTTCTCCTGCATATAGTGTGTTTTTAGAAGAGAAATTCATTCACTAACAACTGTCAAGAATTACATGTGGGCTTCCACATGAACTATAAGATGAATCTAAATTCATGGCAGCTTACTCTCTATCCAGCCCTGAGTAGAAAAATCTCTGTGTGAATTTTATCTTTGTAATTATATGCTAGAGAAAAACACAGGATTTATGATCAACTTATATGTAGGGGAGATCTAGCTCAATGCATTTGTCTCTATTTTGCAAAACCAAATTACATGGAAGGAAAGGGAATATGAATTTTTATTGAAATCCATCTCAACAGGCCTTTGTATGAGAGCTCACTATGGTAAACCTTCTGCCTTCCTCACACATTTTAGAACTCATGCCTTTGATAGGAGATTCAAGACACATTACCTTGCCATTCTACAAAAGAGTATTGATGCCTTCACCTCCTATGAGGAGGAAAATTTTGAAGATATTTATGAAGGATGCTCAAATAGGTGGGAATTCCTTACTATTTATTTGAAGAGAATGGAAGTAATTTCCCCTACAAACCTAATCTGGAGTTTAGAGATGGCCAAAGCATTATGCACAATAATTCCCCAAGTCAATGAAACCTATGGGAAGATACGGATGGGAATGTGAACAAGGCCTCCTCTACTTCTCATCCTCATGTCTCCTTGGCAAAACAGAGAACCTCAAGACCCTACTGAATTTGAAAAGTGGGAGAGGAAAATAGAAGGAGTGGGTATAGTACATCTGAGCTTAAGCATTGGGAAATCCATTTTCAGCCATTTGATCTAAGAAATCAAATGGAATGCAGAACATATGATCCCACTTTTGAAGAATGAGTTTGTAAAGGGACTTACAAACAAGTAAGTTTGGGGGAAATGATGAGGCCAGAATATGTCCGAATTAATGTATAATATATGATCTCATCTTACTCTCCTTTTGATTAAGTTTGATTGCATTGTGTGACTTTTAGTTGATTTGATATGAGTTAGGATGTAATTTTCTGTCTTTTGATTGATTGTGATTCTAATCTTAAAATCTCTAGAATTCCTAACAAGTGTGTGTGTTTGAATTCAATTTTGTAATAAAGCAGGTCTAATCAGTTGAGGAAATGAAGCAGGAAGTGTTCAGTATGTTTTCAGCAACATTTGTTCCCACACAACTTAGTTCCGGAACTTCCAAGCTAGTTCCGGAACTCCATCACACAATCAACATTTAGTTTTGGAACTTTTGGGCTTAGTTTCAAAACTCCAATGTTTAGTTCCGGAATTTTCAGACTTAGTTCCAGAACTCCTGGGGATAGCTCCAAAACTCTCACAGTTTTGATCCTTAACAATTTCCTATGGTTCTGGAACTTCTTTGAATTTTCGGAACCGATGGGAGTTATCTATTTTAAACCACATCTAGAGATTTTGTATCTATGACCCTTTTAATCAGGAAGGATGAGAAGATTTCTGAATATTGACCTAGGAGAAATATCCTTACTATCCGATTAACCGTAATCGACTCGACATCTATTTTAGGCATGATTCGATTTCATTAGAATCATTGAGACAACTGTGATTGTAAAATATATATAAAAGCAGAACTGCAGTAGATATAAATTATTATTAGATATATAGAAACAGAGAAATAGAACAGAGAAGAGAAATAGACTAAGTACTCAAGTCTAGTACATTTGTAATTTCGAATGTTTTATCAATAAAATAGCCATTCCTATTTGAGATAATCTCGAGTTGTTAAATCCTCGATTTGAGGAGCAAGGGCCCACTCCCCCAAGGACCAAGATATTCATTTATTTGGTATTTATATTTCTTCATCAAATAACTTAGATATGTTAATTCTATATTATTGTAATTCTCTCAGTTAAACTTTGTTGTGTACTTGTTCCTGCAGTGTGTAGATAGATTCTTATATTTCTTGTAATTTTTTTCAACCATTCTAAATTGATTGTGTTTACTTCTAAAAGCAAGTGTGTTTATTTTCTAGCAGCAAGTTTGTTTCCATTTCGTATAGTGTGTTTCCTTTCAATGAAGATTTAAATAAGTGTGTTTAATTTTAGCAAGTTTTTGTAGTTTGATTTGAATAAGGTTTTACTAAGAAGTTCTTAAGACATTAAAGAGATCCCCAAAAAGTATAAAAATAAAGATGGTTAACTACTAGATCGGTTAAAGTAATCTTGTTGTATATATCTTTAGGAATACCCCTATTTTAATATAACATCAATAAAAAGTTGATTAAATGAAGGGAATGATGACACCCATTACTTGGTAACTATAGGATCAAAAAGGGAATATTCTATGAATGCAATGGAAGGTTCCAAAAGAACATCATTACATAGAGTGGAGAGCTTAGATCAAAGGAGGTATACTCCATGGAGGACACTTGGACACTTGGCAGCTGATATATTACCTCGAAGGCATTGTGGTAAAGGAATAAGGTCTATATATATTGAGAGGGTATAGATAGTATAAAAAGAGGCTAAGGGTGTTAAGAGAAGAGTTACGAGAGAGAATAGTGACTTTGGAGAGAGGGGCGAAGCTCTGCAAAAGTACCATGGAGGATTCTATTAGTTGGGATTAGGAAAATATAGGAGTGATGACACACTTAGGGGGATGTGTTTACATTCATATTTGTAATGTGATGAACATAGTGGAGTTCTTATGCATGAGTTGGCTCTGCATTGTTATATGAGGGTTTGTTATGATCTCAAGGGATGTAATATGGCTATGAAAATGTTAATATAAATATAAGGCTCTATTCTAAATCATATATGTGTTCACGAGTATAATCCTTATGCATTTCCTTTATGTATGAACCATTTCCATATGTTGTTTGTTATTTCTCTTATATGGATGCATTGATGTGATGACTCAAGTTAGGTTCTCAAAATGATGCATGGTTCTTTTCTATTCAATTTCACTTGAATATCTATCATAAGATGATGTATTCTCATAAGACTCATAAAGGAGGTTCGGCTACTGTACGTGCCTTGGGTGAGTGCCCAATTCCCGATGCATGATAGGTGGTGCACAATGGGATTAGAATATTAGTCTAAGGGTATAAAAATGACTACATCTTGGCTCCATTACTAGGACCTATTTTTGAAGTTGTTGTGAGAAATGGCCTACATATTTTTCCCTGTGATGCATGATGAAAATATTTCTGACCTTGAAAAGTGTTAAACATGGTTCAAGAGCACAGAGGACAAGTTTTCTCAAATATTTAACACTTGAACCTAAGTTTGATGCATGTAGATGGGTAGAAGGGAACCTATACCATGAGTTGTATGAGAAATTCTTCTATTGTTTCCCAATATAACTATATGAATGGATGTCAGCATATGCATCCATATCAAGCTGGTACTATAGAGCACATGTGTGGACTCAAGATGACTATATGAGGCTGTAAGATGTAGATCTGACTTGGACGTGTGTTGTTGATCACTGGTGGAAGAGAGTGCTAACTATTTATACAATGGAATATGCCATTTCTATGTATTATTTCCCAAAATTTGTTGAGTTTGAGTTTTCGAGGGAGCCAGAGGATCATTTTTGCATGTTATTCCATTTTCTATGAAGATCTTGATCATTACCTTGAGTTTAGAGGCATTTCCCATGGCCGGCTAAACTTCTCTAAGCATTGGGAGAGGAAGATAGGGTGGAGGAAGATGGCAGACATTGTGGCTAAAAAGGAAAGGGAGGAGAGATGACTCAAGTATAGTGAAGCTTGTGAAAGGGAGATTACTAGACAATGTGAGGTTGCAAGTGTGATGGATCTATGGAGGTAGACGTTGCGGGAAGGATTTGAGGTTCACATAGAGGATGTGGAACTTAAGTAGTCTATGTTACCCCATCTTAGCAAGCATGGGAGAGAATCCCCTTCATATTTTGATGAGATTTCATCACATGGAAATAAAGGAGAGCCATCGATGTACATCTAAACTCACCTGTGAAGCAACCCATGGCACTTGGTTTTCTAGATCAAGAGAGAAGTATTGTTAACCCAGTTGGTATCGGTGGGAGTAACCGATTTGCACCTAGGAGATATAATTTCTTATTTGGAACATCCATGGATATGCAATCCATTCCGATATTTGGAGGAATTTTTAGACAAGGTGTAAATAGGCAAGGTTTGGGTATCACATCTAGGAGTGACGCGGGACACACAACTGGAAGTGGGACAATATCACAAAATCATCGGTGCGTAGTTCAAAGGGGACATTGGGAACACTAGGCACAACCACTTTAGGCCATTTTCTTTCTATAGGAGATGGATCTAGTGGTATAGGGGCTAGAGGACTAGGTGGAACTAGTGGATCTAGAGGATCTAGTGGGTTAAGAGGAATAGGATCTGGTGGAGGAGGAAACACTTGAGGGAATCAAGGCTCTAGATCAAGAGGATAAGGACCTCAGCCACCTCCACAAGTATTTTTGAGATGAATTTGCACTTGTTAGAATATGGGGGTATTGAAGATCTTTGTAGAGCATGTGCACAAGTGTGAATTACTATGGCGTGAAAAAGGGATCACTACCCCAGAGTGGAAGGAAAGTTATTTTACAACAAGGTTTAAGAACACGCACATAGTTGGTATAGAAGTATGATCCCCCCATCGGAGTAGTGGTAGACTACACAACATTTAAGAAACCTTCCTAATAGAGTTCCATATCCATAATTTTGAGAAAAAAGCATCAAGTGCTCTAAAGGAGAACAATCAGGGAATGGTAGAGAGTGTGTGGGAGTATGACATAAATTTCAAGACTCTTTTGTCTAAACTATCCTATGAAATTCATCCCTCTCAACATGCTCAATGGTTTGTTGAAGGATTGATAACACCATTTAGGAGGGCTCTGTCACACAAGACTTTCACAAACCCATGTGAGGAATTGGAAGCTTCCCTGTTGAAACTATCTAGAGCATTGATATTGGTGTTATCCCTTTTTTGGAGGCCCAAATTGCTGTAATGGCAAGCTTGATTGGAGAAGATGTCTCGCAAACTTAGCGCATGAGGTTTTTATTGGGCTTTAGTGTATAGATGTGAAGTGGAGGGGCATGCAAAGGATAGTTTCCCTCAGAAGTTGGTATGTGTTATGGCGGTAGATTGTGAGATTTTCCATGGGGATCATGATGCAAGTATGTTCCCTCTACTACAACAATCAATCACAAGAATGTTTCTTTCTATTACAAGATCTATACCTCTATGACCCATGATACCAATGATTACAGAATGATTGATCAGATCCATGATGCTATTGATCTTGGTGTGTGCCAGACTAGTCTTGCAAGTAGTTCCAAGGATGATGATCATTGCTTATGAAGGGCACACAAATGGAGGGGCACATGGAAGAGGTTTTCATGGAGGATTTTTGTGGTCACAGTAAGCAGTGGAGGATGAAGTGAATTCCCATGAGGAACCTGTTATAACTGTGGATCTATAGAGCATTATAAACATGAGTGTCTTGATCTATTACAATGCTCATGGTGTGGAAAGAAACATAAGTATGAAGAGTGTCCAAAGATTTATGAGCATATGAACCAAAACACTGGAAAGATAAAGGTGTTGGGATGGTGAGCATCAAGAAGGCTGATTCATAGTGGATGCCAAGAGTGGCACATGAGTCAAGACTAGAACATGTATTGGTGATGACATGAGTAGAGGTTGTGCACATTAGGGAGATGCCAAGAAAAGGAAACTAGTTTTAAGAGAGGAAGTGGTACATGGAAAGTATCAGACCCTGCTCATCGAAAAAGGTGTATCAAGAGACTATGGATGTGATTCAAAGTTTGTAAGGGGAGATCCAATGTATAAAGGAGAAATCAAAGAAATTATGGAGCAAAGGAAGAATGTCGAGGCTCCAAAGGATGACCTGGATGAGGTCAAGGAAGTATGTAGGATGTTAAGGAAAGAGAATATTATTCCCTTGTTAGGAGAATGGTTGAGGGAGAAGGTACCACACATCGAGAAGAGTGTAAAAGGTAGGTTTTGCATGAAAACCTTCCTCCTCATAGCCTTGAATATGATAAGGAGATTACTTTGAATGTGGTTATTGATGGATGGACTTCTAAGTAATATCCTCATCGACATGGAGCAGAGGTCAATGTTCTTACCTTAGATGCCTGACATCAAATGGGAAGGCCCACATTACAACCATCTTTGAATGTGCTATATGGCAAATAAGACTAAGGAAATGCCCATTGGCATCTTGAAGGATGCAGTTATCACCATTCAAGGGGCCAAGTTCACTAGAGACTTTTGAAGTCTTGGTGCTCACCGAGGAAGACAAATTTCCAACATTTCTTGGGTGCCCATGGTGTTACAAGAACAATGCTAACCTATGGTTTAACAAAGGGTATATTATCTTTGAGAACAAGGAAGAAAGGGTGATTATTCCTTTAATAGATGGGAAGTCTATACTAATCCCTTAGGAGAATAAGTCCTTGATAGAATCTATGTGTGCTCCATCAGAGATCCTGAGATAATTCATCCCATGGAGGGATTCATCCAATTTGAAGATGCTCAATCCTTGAGTGATACCACTAGCATGACATGTGAAAATTGGGTACATGGGACTTATGAGTTGATTGGGTGATAGTTGAGAGGATTTTAATAAGGGTAACAAAGGCATGCTCATTCAAGCACCTAGGAGGGAAGAAGTTTCAAGTTACTCTAGAGGAGCATATCCTGAAATTTTCTTACGGGAAATGGAGGCTCAAGTGGAAAAATGAGGATGAGAGAAGGGGAATGCTTAGTTATAACCTACTGTAACTATAGAACATTGGTGGGCTACACATCAGAGAGCCTCCTAGAATGGCATAAGGTAAGAATCACATTCTTTGTAAGGTTCTCCAGAGCAACATGCCCACTGGTCATACAAGACTACCATGGTAAAGAGACCACCTCATTTCATATCCAAGCATGTGAGAAGGCTTGGATGGGAAGCATGTAGAAGTGTTACCACCTTCATTTATGGGTGCATAATTTGTATTCCACCTTACAAGGCTATGCGCGTGCATGGTATATTCATTCGGAGATGTGTCATCAAATAGGTAATTGGAAGAGTTGGTGGTTGATCTCATTCAAGATTTTGAGTATAGGAGTACCAAATCCATCAATGGATAAGGCATTATAAGTAATCAAGCACCTTATGATGGGAGATAGTGCTATGGAAGAAGATAGGCTACTGGAGTTGTTGGGTGAGCCTTATTTAGAGACACGCCTCAATGAAGAAGAATCAGAGGAAGTACAACTTGAGTGCGTGTGCATGGAAAAAAAAAAGGAAAAATGGTCTATGTAATAGATGAAGAAGAGATGGAAATTTAGATGTTAACCATTCTGAAGGTATGCATGAAGTCATAGATAGCATTGATGAGTGAGCACGTGCCTACCATGAGCCCTTAAAAATAAATAAGGTTAACATTGGGACAAAGAAAAATCTAAGGAAGTTATCATCGGGGACTATTGGTCGAAAAAGAAGTTTCAAAGGTCATTGATCTATTGCACGTGAGTTCAAGATTTGTTCCTCGGGTACCATGAACTCAAAGGCATTCACCATTCCTTATGGGAGATGAAGATCAAGTTGAAGGAAGGTGCACGCCGATTCGAGAAGAGGCCTTATTGGATGAATCCAAATTTGTGCATATGGGTCAAGGAAGAAATAGAAAAGATGATAGCATTTGTATCATTGAGGTAGTGGAAGAATTAGAATGGATAATCCCAATGGTCATTAGTATCAAGAAGGATGGAAGGATAAGAATATATGTTGACTATAGGGATCTTGAATGTAGTATGTGTCATCGATCCTTTTCCAACCCCCTTTACTGAAGAAATTTTGGAGGAGTAGCCAGGCGCGAAGTCTACTCTTTCACGGATGGGTTCTTAGGGTATCACCAAGTTAGGATTGCAAAGGAAGACCAAAGAAAGAAAAATTTTGCCACTGAATGGGAAGTTTTTCCTACATGGTTATGCCTTTTGGATTGAAGAATGCACCTATTATGTTCTCACGCATCATGGTACAAGCATTTCAGACTTCATCCATAAGTTTCTTCAAGTTTACCTAGATGAATAGACTATGTATGGTTGGTGAAAGACCATTGTGACAATTTGAGGCTGATGTTTGAGAGATGTCGAAATTAAGGATATCCCTCAACATTAAGAAATGTGTCTTTGCTACTCCATTTGGAACCCTATTAGGACACATTATATGCAAAGAAGGCTTACTAGTAGATCCCACCAAAGTTATAGTTATTGTGGGATTAGGGAGCCTACTAGTCAAAGTAGTGCATGGATTCCTTGGGCATATGGGGTACTATAGGAAATTCATCAAGGGGTATGCCAAGATCACCATGCCTTTAGAGGAATTATTAAAACACAAGAGTGCCTTTCATTGGGGAGAGATGCAACAGAAGGCATTTGACACTTTGAAAGGATAGGATTGTCACAATGGCCCATATTATGTTTTCCTTCTTGGGATAATCCTTTCCATGTGCATGTTGATGCCTCAAGGACAACTATGGGAGAAATACTAGCACAACCTAGTGAGGGAATTGTTGATCATCCCTTGTGTTTTACAAGTAGAAAGTTAACACCAACAGAACAAAATTACACAACTACTGAGCGTGAAGCATTGTCTATGATCTACATGCTGCACAAGTTCAAAAAATATCTATTGGAAACACCATTTATATTCTACATGGACCACATGGAATTGAAATACTTAGTCAACAAGCCCATTCTACAAGGGCACATATGTTGTTGGGTCCTATTATTTCAAGAGTTTGAGTTCACAAAGTGGTTGTAAAACTAGGAAAAAAATTTAGACTTGACCACTTATCAAGGATTAACTTAGGGAGGATGCACAAAACATTGAGGATACCATGATGGATGTGTAACTATTTAGGTTGCGGTGTGTGCCCTCAGACTTAGAAGATATCAGTGTTCTTGAAAACTAGTGTGGCACCAGAAGGGATGAAGGCTCTGAGAGAAATTAGTTAGCAATACACGTCACACCCTACATGTTGATTAGTGGAGACCTATATAAATTAGGTCATGATGAGGTTCTGTGTCGATGTGTATTGAACATGAGCATGTGAAATTATGGAGGAAGCATATGGTGGGATTGTAGGAGGACACTATGTAGGAAATGCTACCACGTGGAATATTTTACTCATAGGGATTTGGTGGGAAACCATCTACCAAGATTGTATTGAATTTTTGCAAGGCCTGTGACCATTTTGGCACCTTGGAAAACCTAGGAAGAGGGATGAAATTCCCTTGTGACTAATAGCCAATGTTGAACCATTTGAAAATGGGCAATCAACTTTATAGGGCCAATTTTTCTAGCCACGCGAAGGACTAGTTTGTGGTATATCATTACTTACACTGATTACTTTACACACTGGGCAGAGGTAGTTCATATGAAGGATTACATTACAATGACAACTGCTAGATTTTTATGGGAGAACATAATCAGCAGGTATGGTTTTCCTTTAAGCTTAACAAGTGATAGAGGTACACACTTTCTCAATGAAATGGTCAGGATTTTGTTAGCAGAATTTATGGTGGCCCATCACAAGACTACCCCTTATCACCCTCAAGAAAATGGAACTGTTGAGGCATTTAACAAAATACTAAGTCACACGTTGACTAAGATCTGATGACATTAGAAGATAAGATTGGGATGACAAAGTATCAGCCATTCTATGGGTATACATGACAACCTACAAGAGGTTGAATAAGGCCACACCATTTCAATTGGTGTTTGGTGCGAAGGTTGTTTTTCTAGTTGAATTCATGTTACCATCGTTATGTATAGAGAACGTAGGAGGGATGGATGATGAGAAAGCACTGGAAGAAAGGATTAATAAGTTGATTTAGTTAGATGAAAGGTGATCACTTGTTAGATGGAGTCAAAAGATAGAAAAACAAGAAAAAGTCATGGCATGATCATCATATCAAGAACAAGTAGTTTGAGGTTGGGTAGATGGTGTTGTTGTATGATTCCAAGTATCTCGTGCCATCCTGGGAAGTTGAAATTCCATTGGTTGGGACCCTACATCATCTCATACATCCTTGATTTAGGCACTTTCTAGTTACAAGCACTTGGATGGGACGAGATTACTAGGTCATTTCAATGGGAGTAGGCTGAAGCCCTACTATAAATAAGTCTTCTTGGTGTTTTTAATAAGGTAGTATTGCCAGTTAGCTTAGAATTTCCCTTTATGATTTTCTTTTCTTATGTTTCCCTTTCTCATTTCTTGTTCCTTTCTTTTTTTTCATTTTTATGCCTTATGCACCGATAACCACATTATTTTTTCAAGGTTGTGTATGCGCAGAGGACCACACATCTATTTTAGTGTGGGGTGGAGTAATGCAAAAAGCAAAGTATAGGAGTAATACAAGTTGAGTGGCCCAGTAGAAGGAAGTGTATAAGGTTGAGAAAGCACATGAGGAAACGTGGATAATGAATTATGGTGTCAAGAAGGTTATAACAAAGACCACATACAAAGGATGAAGAGCATAGGAACAACATGAGGTAGGTGAGGAAAAAAATTAGGTAAAGGACATAATAAGTTCCTTCAGACACGCATGTAAGAGTCTTTGACCAGATTGATTTTTTTGTGTCTAGAAGGTTGTAAAGGATTTTTTCATGCAGGATTGGGTGCATGGGTAAGGGCACTTAAAGTTGGCTTAGTGGAAAAATCCACATTTAATGTTAAAGTACGTTGGTAGGTGGTATAACATTTATTGTTAGAGGAAGAAAAAAACTATAAATATAAGGTGGGTAAGTCATTATTCTATCTTGCTATTACAAAGTTGAAGTGCTCTTGTAAACTAGGGCATCAGAGAGAAATTTGTGCGAAGGAAGAAGAATCCTAAGAATTTAAGTGTGTGACTAAAGTAGATCTCGTAAACCAAAAGGAAGGAGTACATGGGCATGAGGAAAGGTTGTTTGAAGTGCACCATCTTGTGGAAGGTTTTCCTAGTTAGGTTTTGGAAGCTAGGGCATGGAGATAGAAGGATTTATTCCAGGAGTTGAGATTTGGAGTTGAGTTTTGAGTTAAGAAGAGTAGCAGAGAGAGAGTAAGGAGTTATTAGTTTATCCCGATAAGAAAGCATGACACCTAAGAAAGAAATTGTTTCACCAAAGAAACCAAAGGGAAAGGGAAAAGGAAAGCAAACCACTACCATCGTGAGCTCCAATGAAGAATGGTATGTAGAAATGTAATACCTAGATGGAGTATTGCTAGGAAAGGAGTGGGTGTCACATCTAAGACAAATGAATGTGAGTGATTATAACCATCACACAAGCACAACTGAGAAGGAAATGGTGCATTAGAGTTGGTCCATCTAGCTAACAAAAGGACACCAGATGGGATGCCCATATACAATGATGAGGTGAAAGTTAAATTAGAGAAGGAAGGGTTATTGCAACTGTATGAGTTGCCTTATTTTGGAAAGCTTGAGCCTTTATCAATGGTTGATGTCATGCATGCATGAGGATCACTTTTATTTTATAGGTTACAAGATGCACATAACATTTTAACTGATATCCAAGTTCAATGCCTTATTTGTGAAGGAGAAAGTATAGATGATGATCTGAGTGACAAGGAGGATATCAAGGAGATTGTAGCAGCGTATGACTACAAGAAGGGTTCATGATACTTTGACATCATAGAGATTCTAGACCCTATTATGAGGATGGCTGCATGCTTGGTGACCAAGCTTAATGATCAAGAATGATGGATGCAAGTGAACAAGGCATGGCTAAATGTATGCTAGAAGATATTAGAGGGAACCATCTATAACTTGTCTACCTTTCATCGCGGATGAGATCATAAGCAGTGCATAGGAGGGAGAAAAGATATTATTTGGTAACGTCCTCCTCACCATTGTCTTTTCAGAGATTGGAGTGCTAGATGGGCTGGAAAAGTTTGTTTGGGAGTATCTAGAAGAGGATCCCTCACCCGCAAAAGAGGTTTGAAAATACACTTGTGAAACCATGACAACTACTCACAAGGTGTGCCTAGAGAAGTGGTATAAACAAATGTGTGATGCATTTGGGGTAGAGTGGAGGATCCCATAGCATTTTCCCACACTCGTGGATGGAGAAGTGAATTTTAGTGTACCAACATTTTTGCATTGGAAGATTTACTTTAACAAATGGGACTAAGGGTCCATGGTGCAAGCTACCCTTCTCCTTCACTGTGCAATACTTCCAGCAGGGGTCAACAAGTTCAAAGAAGCCAAAATACTAAGGTTTGACCTTAGTGAGGTGGACCAAGACCACCGTGAGCTACACAAAAATCTCGTGTACCCTAAAAAGTACATATATGTGGAGAAGTATGTCTCCCATGAAGGTTTAAATGATGAAACCAATAACGCTTGCCAATCATTGGAAGGGTTATGCAAGCAAGGATATACCTTCACATAAGACCTAAGTTTGAGAAAGGAACCTATCTAGAGAATGATGTCTCCATTCTAGAAGACCCCACAAGTTGAAGAAAGAAGGTTGTGCTAAAGAAGAGAGAAAGAGAAGAGGGGTAGGAGAAAAAGGCACCAAGTGTGCAGACCGCACAAATAATGGGCACGCCTAAAGTAGTCGTGAATCCTAACACTTACACGTGAGAGGAAGAACTCCTGTCAAGGAAAAGAACCCAAAAGAAGAGGATCCACAGATGAAAAGAGCACCTCACCCATGAGGAATCACCAAAAAGAGGTCACCTATCAAGGAAAAGGAGAAAGAAGAATCTCTGTACTGGAATCCCTAGTAAGGAAGAAGTAGAAGGTGATAGATGAGGTAGACTCAGAAGAGATGGAAATTTTAGATGCCTACATCGGTGACAAGGATGATGATGAGCTGAAGGAGGTGAAGACCATCTAGTATATGATGTGCATGATTCTAAGGAGGAAGGAGATGAAGAGGAGTATAACAAGGAAGATGAGGAGAAGAATGATGAGGAAGAAGTTGAGGCTCAAGGAAAGGGGGTGAGTGAAGAAGTAAGCACCAAGAACCAAAGAACCCCAAGCCTCACCAAGGAGCAAGTAGAGAAATCCATGGAGAGATAAGTGTAGGACATCATGAAGAAGTTGGTGGAATAGGAGTTGGAGCGGAGTGTAGATGAGATTATAAAGGAGATAGAAGAAGAGAGTGTTGGGAAGGAGTATGGCAAGTATGGGTGGGGATCCCAAATTAGTAGTGAGCTTCCCAAAATCTACATGAACAGGTGGGAAAGGCATAGTGGTGGCACAAGGGAAGGGAATGGGATACATTGATGATCCTAGCAAGGTGTTATGCACACGCTTCCAAAGCACCATACCAATAGAGAAAATCCTAGCTATGTCATCATTTGATGAAGAAGGCACATACCCACGACAAGAAAGATGCTATCTTGGGCATTTGAGTCCCACGTGGATGAACCAAAATTTGAGGTAAGTCAGAGAGTGCTAATGAAGGTGCCAGAAACCAAAGGAATAAATCCATTGGTGAACACTCAACAACTATTAGATGAATAGTGTCTATAATGTGCTTAACAAGGTTTCAGTCAAAATTGAGGCCAAACTATTTGGGAGAAATGATAGAGTGAGATTCCTAGAGGAGGAATTGGAGAAGAAAAGAAGGAGCTCATGGAGAAGAGAAAGGACCTAAAGCAAGAGGAGATGAGAACTCAGTTAAGGCATGAGATGAAGGAAGAAAAAGCAAAGGTGCGTAAAGTCTCTAAGAAGGTGGAAATGATTACAGATGCCATTATCCTGAAGCATCCCGACTTAGCACCACCCGAGTAGAAGTATGAATCAGCCTTGCAATGTCTAGAGGATATGACTCACATTCTCACAATGGAGAGGGAAACCACTTGCTTTATAGTCTACAAAAGAGGCACAAGAACACTAAGATAAATAAAACAAGATGAAGGTTGTTGAGATTATGACTTGATACACTAAAATTTGTAGAGGTAAAGGCCACCACACAAGTCACTGAAGTTTCCTATGACAACTAAATTGATAGGGATAGAGTGGAAAGAATCTTGGTTTCCACCCATGAAACAAAACTCAAGGAGTTCTAAGATAAAATAAGGGGAATAGAGAAAAGAGAGATAAAATCCTAGCCAAGGTGGAGAAGAAATTAGAAGTAATCGAGACCCTGCAAAGCTCGATTCAAAATCAACTAAAAGAACTATACCCCTAGATCACCCACAGGATGGATGCCCTTGAAGACTTGGGGAAGAAATTAGAGAGTGTTATTGACACCATGAGTGTCAAAGGGGATGATCTGAGTTTTGAGGAGGTGAGCACCTTGGTGGGTGACCTCTGTCAATAAGCTCAGAATGAGGTCGATGCTTGGGAGAAGTTAGAGGCAAAACTAGGGAAGGATTTACCTCTCCTCCTCTAGTAATAAACAAGTTCCCCATCCTCTCATTATTTCTCCCAATTCTTCATTCCCTTATTCTTTCTTTCTAACCATTTCAAGAACCCACCATTCTTTATTCTTTTAAGAGTGTTTTGAGGATGAGAGAATAGGTGTAGTGTGGGGTGATGTTGGGCCCCAGAATATTGGCCAAGTATAGAAAAGTGTGTGGGCATCGGGACCTGTATGAAGAAGGGGTGCGGGTGAAGGCATGTAGGGAAGAGTTATAGTAGGGTGTCATAGAACACATGGATCATGCACATGTGCAAGGCAAGATAGGTTTTGGACTTAGCCATATTTGGCATCCCAGGAAGCACATGAGAAAAGTGTGACCCTTCTAGCATGCAGAGTGGATAAGGTGCTAGCCTGGTGACTGTAGGATCAAAAAGGGAATATTCCATGCATGCGATGGAAGGTTCCAAAAGAACATCATTACATAGAGTGGAGATCTCATATCAAAGGAGGCATGCTCCATTGGAGGACCACTTGGACACTTGGCAGATGATTTGTTACCTCAGAAGGCATGACGGTGAAGGAAAAAGGGCTATATATTTAGGGGCACATATAGTAGAAAAGAGGCTAAGGGTGCTAAGAGAAGAGTTTGTAGAGAGAATAATGCGCTAGAAAAGAGGAAAATCTCTACATAGAAGTACCATGGAGGATTCTATGGGTTAGGATTAGGAAAATATAGGAGTGATGGCACACTTAGAGGGATGGGTCTGCATTCATATTTGTAATGTGATGAACATAGTGTAGTTCGATGCATGACTTGGCTTTGCATTGTTATATGAGGGTCTGTTATGACTTCAAGGGATGTAATGTGGTTATTGAACATGTTAATATAAATATAAGGATCTGTTCTAAATCATATATGTGTTCATGAGTATAATCCTTATGCATTTCCTTTATGTATGAACCATTTCCATATGTTGTTTGTTATTTCTCTTCTATGGATGCATTGATGTGATAACTCACCCTAGGTTCTTAGAATGATGCATGGTTCTTTTCTATTCATTTCACTTCAATATCTATCATAAGATGATGCATTCTCACAATACTCAAAGGAGAGGCTTGGTACCCGCACATGCCTTGGGTGAGCACCCAACGCCCGCTTGGTGATAGGCTGACACACATGGGATTAGAATATTAGTCTAAGGGTATAAAAATGACTATAGATGGTACCCCAATTAAGGGTAAAAACGTGTGGTGTGGATGTTTTATGAAAAAGGGAAGAATGAGAGTTTACTAAATGACACGAGATGGAGGAATGTGAATAAGTGACGAGAGCAGTTAACGGTGCTTGAAGTGGGTTGATAATGACCTACATAAATTGGCGGTGACTCTTCGGTGGTCAAAAATGACCAAGTGGGTGGCTATATAAACCCATGGATTAGCCCATAGTGGTCATTGTCACATATAAACATGATGATTGAGAGCTCTAGTTTGATAAAAGGAGGTTGAGTTTATGAGAAAAATAGAGGATAGAGGAGCGGCAAGGAAGAGATAAAGGACACACTAGATGGTGAGAAATGGAAACCTTATCTTTGTATTTAATTTGTTTAACGTTTTTATTTTAGTTTTGAATTTTTAGAATTTTGGATGGGAACCAAGGGAGGTTGGTGGTGACCGGAGGTGGTCTCTGTTAATCCAACCTTAAACAAGAGTGACTTGGTTGTGGAGGCATAAAATTGCTTGGGTCATATTTTACTAGGTATGAGGGAAGTAGGTTTAGGATAGATGTTGATTTTTTATGAGGGTGTGATGAAATTAATGATGAAGAAAATGATACTTGAATAGTTTGTTTGTGATTATAGGATTGAGAGACACTCTATTTGAGAGATAGAGTCCCTACCTTTATGATCACATCGGGGAGACATAAATGATGTTGAGTGGGATCAATCGGTGGCGGTGGAGATTTGTGCTTTCATACATTATCGAGAGGATCCCATGAGATGTGGGTTTGGCGATTACACCGGTGGAGATGTCGATGTGAGCACATGCACATTTTGGATGAGGATAGGTGAGATGACCATCACTTTAGAGGATGTGTATCGCATCCTTAGGTTTCTAATATAGAGGAGAAAATAGTTCCCATTACATTAGATGACAGATTAGAAGTGTTGACATGACTGTTTGGAGCCAATGTAACACATATTACATTCACTTTAGGGGCATTTGGATATGAGATGAGATATGACATTAGAGTGCTATAGAGTAGATTGATATTTCTATTGATGATGGAAATATCATACTACACACTTCCAAATTCAGGGGGTGTGAGGTTTCCATGGATGTTGGTAGAGGATATGGCTGATATAGTGGATCATCGGTCCTTGTTTTCATTTGGGACAATACTACTAGCACATGTGTACCATGATCTATTAATGTACAAATTGGGAAGGAGGATTAGATTGTATGTATGGTTCATAATCCACTTCTAGGATTATGAGGACATAAAATTTATTAGGCCACCAAGGATTTTGCGGATCACAAGGAATCGCATCAAGATTCCTGTGGGGTTTCTAAGATGGAGAACAGATCAAACCAATGGGGATAGAGGTCAAGATTTAGACTAGTATGTAGATAGGTTCACGTAGTTAGATGTTGATAAGACTAGATGGTGGCCATATCGAGACTTCCCTACATGTCTAAGAGAGGGAATTGAGTTGATGGGGATGAGGAGGACTAGGTGGGTATAGGGTCGTAGGCCGGAGAGATGATGTGTAATTTCATAGGTTTCGACAATAGTTTTGTGTTGTCCAAAAGTTCCTAGGAGCCTATTATGTATAGGTGTGATGAGGCCTTGGATAAGTATTTACCAATTCCTATCCCGATGGATACATTAGTGGAGGCTTTGGATCCATGGGATGATGATGATGGCATGAGCTAGCATTGTGTTACGGGATTGGATGACTACTACATGGGTGACTAGGGTAGCCAGAGAAGGATGAGATATAGATGATGATGATGTGGTAGAGATCAAGGTAGATGATGAGGCATCTCTTGGAGGTGGTGGGGATGGTGATGGGGGTGAGAATGCAGAGGTGACACAACCGTAAAAAGAGTTTCCTTGAGTGATAATAGAGTGAGATACCACTTAGTAGGAGTTGTAGAGCCTTCAAAAGGAGAGAGATGTAGTTACTCAAGAGAGGGACCAAGCCATCCAAGATAATGACCAATATCGAAGATAGAGGGAGGCATATAAAGTCTGATTTAAGAGATATTGCTACTATACTAACAACATTGTCAACAAGTGGTGGTCTAGTGGTACCACCGGGAGTAGGACAAATGAAGCCTCTTGATATGATATCAATGGATCGATATACAACCTTGATGGTGGAGGAAAATTACTATGATTATATAGTGAAAAATAGATTACAATAGACATTTAGATATTGGGAGTACCTGCAATGGAGAGGGGCTACCGGAGAAGGGCCATCTAGGAGTACGGGAAACATGGTGCACCACATAGAGATAAGAGCAATGGTGGAAGAGATGAGGCTGAGATACAAACATAGGGAATTTCCTCAGAGGGGAAATATTTTAGACATTATGATGTTAACTTCACTGGTTTTGATGACATCTTTTGTTTGAGAGAATGCCCTTATAATCCAATGATGTATTGAGACACTTTATTTTACTTATATATGATATATGTACATGCTTTTTTCGTAGCTTAGCATGTGGTCATTATATGATGTGATGATATGATTTATGTTTGATGTTTATTTTTATGTGGATGATGGTGATAATGTGTTTCCTTTTATTTATTTGATGATGATGATGAGAATGTATAGATGTGATTGGATGTTATTTACATGATATATGATTATTGGAAAATGTTGATTAAAAATGGATGTGATAGCCAATTGATGACATTTAAAACATGTCAAACTATGGATAAATAATAATTATATGATAGATGTGAAAATTTAGATAGATAACATGTAGATAATGGATGTGGTTGGTAATTGGGATAAGAAGAAAGAAATAGGTATGAAAAAGTAGAACACAATGTAACTTCTTAATTAGAAACCTATGGATATGAACGATGCTACGTCATATCAAGGAACATGTGGGGAATAATTCCTCCAACTTAAAGGGAGATAAGTGAGAAGGGTGTAAATTTAATGTAATGCACATGTAACCATAACAAGTGTTAATACATAACCAATAATAGCTAGTTATGTCACAGATCAAGGGAAATCATGGATGAAATAAATTATTAACCTATATTCGATACAACCAAGGGGGTTTAGGATCTAACTTGTATACAAGAAGAGGGTTCTCCATAGGTGGATTTCCTAAATCTATGCCCCAACTCTAGGTAGGGGAAAGAGAGAAAATTGATCAATGCCGGAAGTTTCATGTGGAGGCTAATAAAAGGTTAGTCAATGAGGGAAACCTTCACTGTCATGATATAGGAGAGTATTCATCCTTCAAGGGTATGGTATAATTTGTACATAAATGATTTTTACATGATGGAAGGAGTGATATACATGATATCCATCCTTTGAGGGACTGGTCTATTTATATCTATTATTATTTTGTGAAGGAACAATTTTCCTTCGAGGAAGAAGTTTTTTTTTATAACTTGAATTTTAATTTTCAGATGGAGAAGAGTTGTGAATATTTACGCAAGCCACCGAGGATGGGATGATGAATGTACAAGGAACACCTTTAGGACCCTTAGCATTCTTCCTAAATGTATATAAGAGGGTGATGGATGTAATGATTGTAGAGTTCTCACTAAGAAGGGAGAACCAATCCATAATTAAAATGCTATGGACAAAGACATGGTGCCAATATTTAAGGTCATGTCAAGGATTTAGTGATGGGAGACCACATAATTCCAAGACATTACAGTGATGGATGGAAGAGACTAATGATGAAGGGATGATCATAGACATGAATAAGTGTGTGCGTGTGCGTGTGCGTGTGTGCGTGTGCGTGTGCATGTGCGTGTGCGTGTGCGTGTATGCGTATGCGTGTGTGTGTGTGTGTGTGTGTGTGTGTGTGTGTGTGTGTGTGTGTGTGTGTGTGTGTGTGTGTGATAGGTATGCTAACAATAGAATGGTTGCTAGTGCAATGTGTTAAGAGGTTCCATTTCTAGTTTACCATCAAGGGAGGAAAAACGATACGATCTTGATCCATATTTATGTGTAATGATGTATGGTCTGATCCATTTTGAGGAAAACTTTCCACATTGGATCCTTTCTAGAGTAGTGACATCCTAGTTTTATTTAAGGATGAGGTCACCAATTTTGAAGTTGTGAGGCTAAAGGTGATTTTTATAAGCACAAATAATTTGATCTTGGTAAAATTGATGATGTTGAATGGTGATAAGAATTTTTTTCTAACAAATCCATCTATTCTATAATTTCTTGATGATAATCCTAGTCGAAATAAGGTCACGGAGATAAATATGCAAGGAAGGAATCTAAAATTTGAGGGGGAGAACAACTTCACAACCATAGACAAGAGAGAAAGGATTAGCACTGTGGGGGTGCGAGATGTTATTCTAGTAGGTCTAAAGAGTGAAGGAAGTTGAAGATGTTAGTTACGAACTACTTTATTGATAGTTTTAGCAATGATATTACAAAAGGTCTCATTATAGGACTCGTCCTGGCCATTTTCTTAAGGATAATAAGGAGAAGAGAAACTAGGTTTGATGTTAAAGGTGGGGCCGAGCTTATGAGGGATGTCAAAATGGTAATAATTTGCTGATAGATAAAGTTGATGATTATATTAGCTTTAGTTTAGGTGAGTGGAATTACTTCTACCCACTTGATGAAATACTCAATCACGATCATGATAGTATGTTGTTGTTGTGAAGAACAAGGATTATTTGCATCGGCGAGATCGAGGCCTCATTGAGAAGGGCCAAACATCTTGAGTTGGCTAAAAGGTTTGGCTAGGAATGTGGATAAGGATGGAATGTTGGTGACACTTTTCACATTTCTTTACATACTCACAACAACATTGATTAAGTGAAGTCCAATAATAGGCTAGGAAAAGAACAAACTTAGTGATAGCTAAGCCATTAAAGTATCCACCACATATGTCTTCGTGGACCTCCTTGATAACACAAATATATTTAGAATATTTGATACAACAAAGAAGGATATCGTTAAATCCTCACTTATAAAGGATATTTCCAAGTAATACGTAGCAGTTAGAAAGTTAGATAAATTACCTTATACCATTCTTAAAAATATCGGAGGGAATTTTAGATTAAGATAGGTAGTCAAAGATCTAAGAATACCAAAGGTCAAAAGAATTAGTGTCAACATGGTTGACACGAGGAAGCTCAAGGGTATGAGATGGATGATCAATATGATGACTAAACAATGGTTAGTTTGGATTCTTTTGTTTTCTATGGAATAAATGTGGAAAGGGAACCCATAGTGTATTCAAGTAATTAGATGATTGAGGAATATCCTTAATGGAATAAGATGCAAAATCCTCAAGTAGGAGAAGGATTGTCTCTATTTTTCTTAAGTATGTTATTTTTACATTGATATTCACGTGTAAATTATTTGACGATAAGCTCATAATTCCCATATATTTCAATAAATTGAACACCTAAAAATGAAACCACTTACAAACCTAGGATAACGGGGTTTGTACTCTGTAATATTGTTTTTACATTCAAAATTCAACTTCTTTGTGATAGGGATAGGAGTGTCCCAAGCGGGAATGATAATAACACCAGCACCTCCCCCTTGTTGAAACTTTGAACCCTCAAAGAAGAGGGTTATTTGAAGGGTATTGTACTCATGATGGAAGTGATTTATTAATTCATATAGAAATTTCTTCGTGAGGAAGATGTGTACTAAGAATAGGGGACTCAACTAATTAGTCTACAATAACTTGTCCCTTAATGGATTTTTGCAAGATAAAATCAAGGTCAAAATATGTCATTGGCATGAGCCAACAAGGGATGTGATCACTATGGTAAGGATTTAAATGTGTGGTTTTAAGAATGTGGAAGCTGGTAATGATGAAAGTTGTATGATTAAGTAGATAATGATGAAGCTTGGAAGTGGTGAATAAGATTACAAAACACATCTTCGAGCTTTAGTATAGTAGGTTTAATAATCAATAAGTGTAGGAATGATATAATACACAACATGTTCTCTTCCTTGATTTTCGCGGTTTGCCAACATGGCACCCAGAGCATGATTGGAGGAAAAGAGGTAGAGGTATAAAGGCTCCCCATCACGTGGAGGTGTGAGAAAATGTGAAAAAATAATATATTGTATGAGATCATCAAATTCCTTTTGACAAGTGGCATCCTAGTTAAACCTGGATGTATTTTTAAAGAAGGTGATGGAAGGGTTGGCACCAGTCAAAGAGTTGTGGAATGAAATGAAAAATTGACTGGAGATGACCCTAGAGACTATGAAGTTAAGTTATATTAGAAGGGGTGATAATTTCAAGAATGACCTTGATTTTTATGGGTTAAACCTCAATGCCCGTGATAGAAATGATGAAGCTAAGAATTTTCTAGGTAGAACTCTAAATACATAGTTTCCTAGGTTAAGGCAAAGAAGAAAGAAGATAAAGTGCTCAAATAGGATTTTAAGGACTAAGAGATGATCATTTTAGCATTTTTATTTACCCAAGAGGTCATCAACAAAGTCTTCCACTATTTTATGGATAAGTTCATGGAAGATAAAGGTCATCGTATGATCATAAGTGGCCCTAACATTTTCCAATCCAAAAGGCATGACACAATAATAGAAATTCCCCTAAGGGGTGATGAAGGAAATATTATGTTAGTATTTTCCTCAAATGATGATCTGATTATAACCATAAAAACCATCCATAAGAGAGAACATCTCATGGCCATCTGTGAGGTTGATGAGTTGATCGAATGTTGGGAATAGAAAAGTCATCCTTGGGACAAACAAGGTTTAAATCTTGGAAGTTGTTACAGATGCAGATATTTCCAAAAGATTTAGCATCAAGTACAATATTAGAGAGCCACTATAAATAATCGATAGGTTGAATTAAGTTAGTAAAGAGAAGGATCGTAGCTATACTTTAACAATAAGGGTTATGCGGGGATGCATACTACACAAATTTTATCCGACGAGTTTGGTGCTAGGGATGGTGAAAATGTTGTGGATGATGATAAAGGGGTCAATACCCAACATGTTTTAGTATGACCATGCAAAGGCCTACCTATGTTTGGATAAGAAATAAGTGAAGGCTTTGATTTCTTGAGGATTAAGAGATTGGCCAACCCTAAGGATGCAATGTTGCACCCTATTGCATTAATGGTTGTTTTCATTGATGTCAAGGGAATTGATGGTAAAGGGAGACTACAAGAGTAGGATTCTCATGTGTTTCTTAGAGGTTAGAGATTAGTTCATGTGGTTTCAAGAAGGTAGGGCCTTGAAGGTTGAGTGGTAGTGACATTTTAGGGTTGTTTCAAGTGTCTAATGAAGTGTGACAGGATGGTACACGTCAAAAAAATCATGGGAGAGGATTTTAGAGAGTATATACACATTTTTTGAGCAAAGGTTAGGCTCATCTCATCCCCAGGAGTCAATTTTATATGTTTTTCAGAAATGGTGTTGAGAACATACACTGTTCTTGTATGCAAATGATATGGGATGGATAATTTCAGACTTATTCCTCTCAAAAAAATTATGGGATATGATGTAGGATGGTGTCCTTGTACTTCATGAAAAATTTTACATCATTGTGATGTCATTTGAGCAAGGTGTGTGAGTTTTTGCAAAATTGGTCTATTGAAAAGCTCATTTTGATCTTACTATCTTCTTAGCCTTCAAGAAAAATTATAGATATTCCTTCGAATAAATCATAGAAATAATATCTGGAGTAAATTTGAATAGAAATCATGTGCTAAAAATTTTCTCAAAAGGAGGTGTAGTTGAAAAGTTATGAGCATTTTGGTGGAGTAATTTTTCTCTCTCCTAGGTTGTGCACCAAATTGATAAGATAAAAAAGGTGAAGTTGACCTCCAAGTCTTGTCTAATCATCTCTAGAGTGCTTTCATAGTCCATTCATGGTGTTTCCTAAGCTTATAAGATATTTGAAGTATTTTCTCCTTGAAGGTACACATAGTTTCTCTTGTCATTGTTCTTGGTTGTGAATGCTCCTGGCATGTGAGTGTTCTAATTGTTTTCAATGGAGAAATTACTCAACAAGAGCTCAAAATTCTTCCATAGGTACTTGGAAATGTTTTGAGCATATACAAGCCTTTTTTGTGTAGTTAAACATATGATACTTGTTGGCACATACTATCCTGGAGAGCATTTATCTCAATGTACCTTAAAGCACTATACCAAAAGTTGTTTCTTCCAATTCAAAGATTAGATCAGATTGGAAACATGTATACAAGGTCAATTAGAAGATAAAGGATATGTTTTTAGTGTGAACTCACTTATTTGAAATGATATTCTTAAAAGTCTAGTTTGACTAGATTCAGGGTTGCAAGATGGAGTTCTTCACTGTCCTATTTGAAGATCAAACCAAATCAAGTCCATAGCTAAGTTTTGTGAGAAAAGCACCACCTAGAAATGAAGAGTTTCAAGGTCTAAATCATCCACATTGAATGCATCCACTTGGTTGGAGAAGTGACTATGGTCTTCATCAAGTTTTCTTGCTCAATGTCACCTATACAATCAATTTTTTCATCTTTTTGCAATAAAATAATGCTCCATTTCAGGAAATTTCACTCAAGTTTGTGAGTTTCATCATTATGAAAATGTAGAAACATGTTATTATAAATCTCAAAATCTCTAACACTCCAATTTACTACAAATTTGGTGAAGAAATGAACTTCTTTGACCTATCGAGTAGGTAACTATTCAAATACCATGACTTAGGTTTCGATGAAGAAGTTTTGATCACTTTGATTAATTCAATCAATTAAATTTGAACTGTAGCTTTGTATGGTAATCATCAAACCATTGGAAAATGTTTAGAAAAATATGGTTTATTGTTTGAAAATTTCTTCACAATGTTTTCGAGCTCGGTTTTGAGAGATGTTGTTTCTTTGCATTTTCAATGGTTTTGAAGAATTTGGTTAACAATATTCTAAGGTAAAACCATGAATGGGTATATGTTGTTTATAATTTTTCTTCTAACCATGGTTGATCTCTAAAAATTTCATGTTAGATGTTTGAGTGGATTAAAGACTGTATCGGTGATAGTAGACTATGAAAAATAGTGTTTTTCTCCTCATCTTGAATCTGGACAAAATTCAAAGTTTAAATAGTTGTTTGATTGGGTAAAAAGGGTGTGTTCAGGATCTGAAATCTTCAAATATATGTGAACATGTTTCTTTCATAATTGGAAATTGTCTAAGTCTCAAACAGACTCTTAAAGTAGACAGAACATGTCAGTTTTAATATATTTGTATTGTATCAAAAATCAAATCTTTGTGTTTTCTTATGGAAGTTGATAAGAATAGAATAAGTTCAAGTGCTTGAAATATCTTCAAATTACAAAGGAGAATATGGAAAGACACACCATTTTCTTGTTAAAAAAACACAAAAGTCTCTTGGTATTATATAAAATTATGAATAATGGACATGACTTGTGTGGAAAGAAGAATTCAAAAGGAAAGTGGGGGTTACACAAAAATTAAGCAAATGATGCATAGATGTATTGGATCAAACTTCACGAAGTCGATAGTGAAAATATAATATGAAGGGTCGAATAAGTGTGAAAAAACTGAAGTTCAGATTAGATAAGTGCATATTGACCTCATGTATAGAATGTAATAAAATATGTGACTGTAATGTTTGAAAGGGAGAATTTAGAATGAATTGGTGAAGTTTCATTAGGGTAGTACAATACAAAATTGATGAATAAGGATAATGTGATGCTAAGTGAAATTTGAGATAAGAAGATTGTGAAGCATACAAAAACAATTTCATAGATGGACTAATACAAATATAGATGGAAAGAGAGATAGTTTTGTTTGTGACATGATTGTAAGTTAGTAGAGGTAGAATATGAAGTGCACCAAATCAAAACAATGAATGAATGAAGTGTATTATGTGAGAAGAAAGTTTTAAAAATTAAGAAGACTATTTTATGATAGGTGAAGGAATTATCTCATTTTCAAGCCTACAAATTAATCCCAAGTAGAACAAAATAGAGAGTGATTGAGTAGTAGAGATAGAGTTCTAATCTAGGGTCATCATCATTTGTTGAAGACAATAACTCAAGAGTGACCAAATTGGTGGAATAATTCTAAGTGGAAGCTTAGCAGTTGGGGAGTTGAAGCTTCCATGTGACTTGAAGCTCACTAAAGATCAGTAGAATTTGACTAGATTACAGGGGGTTAAAGCCTCTAAATCAAGTAACATCTTGCTCAAATTGAGGAGTTGCAGCTCCATATTGAGTTGAAGGTCAACCTTGAAACTATTGTAATATAAGTAGGAAAAATTAGTCCAAAGAATAGTTCATAGTTTCAGTGGGTTTTCTTCCCATTTTGGGTTTCCCACATTAAACCTTGTGTCATTGTGTACTCTCTTGAAATTTTCTTGTGTGTGTTTATGATTTTATCATATCATATTTAAGAAGGTAAAATTGTGAAGAAACTGATTCACCCCCTCTCAGTGTCATAGTTTCTAACATGTGGGGATCCGAGAGGAGTCCCTATATTGATATTGATGGTGGATTTGTTTTGAAGGGAGGAAGTGTCATGAGGAAGGGACTTTTGGATATGAGAATCCTCAACCCCCATGTAATATAGAATAGAGTCTCAATATCAGCATTATAGGATATCAATGGTAGGATAATCTTCCCCTATCATTTCAAGACGTTTAAGAGGTAAGGAATGGGTTTTGTTTTCAACCCGACAAGTGACCGGTCCAATGGAAATGGTGGAAAATAAAATTAAAAGTCACAAGGGATAGATATGGTATCATAGAAATATATGAGATATTTATATGGAGAAAAGGGATGTGAATCAATGTCAACGGGAGAGGATGCAGAATTTCATGAAGGGGAATGGAGGGATCTTTGTATCCCAAGCCAAAATTTTCATGTGGTTTGCGGGGTTTATTAAAGGAATGTCGTGAACACCCTACTCATAACCTTCCAAGCCATAGAACTTTTAGGAATAATGATAGAGGTATTTGTAGGTGGAGGATGGTTTTTAAGGAAGCCAAATATGGTTTGGTGTGAGGGTGATCTTATGCATTAGAGGATGGTTGATCAAGGAAGCCATAGACCACATTGGTTTTGAGGAATAAGGGCCAATTAAGATGATGTTCCTAACTTTATATTGATACATACGGGCCTTATCATGGCAACCAAGGAGGTTAGAAGAAGGAAGTGAATTAAGAGTGAGGATTTGATACTCTTCTAAGGTGAGGCACTTATTCACATCATTAAAATATCCATCATGGGGTAACTTGGATGCAGGAAGAGGAACTGATGGATTCTTTTGAATAAGGGTTTTATTTGGGAACAAGAATGTCATTTTCTTGATAATTCATGTGACATGCCATGAAAGGAGGGGAATCAGTGGGGAAAGAGTGAATCTACCCTTCAAATTCATACTTGATAGAGTGGTGAAGGGTAAATGGGATGTAGTGCATGACACAAATACAAGGGCATCCAAGTAGAACATTATAATAAAATTCACCTTCTACAATGTATAATATATCATGAAGGAACTTATGGATGACACAAAAAGGAAGTATAATTATACCCAAGGCAAGGGAACAACATCATTAAAAGCACAAAGAATGATAAGGGATTCAACGACAATGGTATCAGGGAGATTGAGTTGATTGAAGGTGTGGGAAGAAATTATGTTGATGCTAGCACCATTTTCAATCATAGTCCTCCAGATGAATGTGTCATTGATGTAAACTATGATGAAGGTAGGGAGGTCATGGTATTCAAGAAGAATGTCTGGGATTTCAGAATCCTCAAAGGATATGGTGGTGGATGATGTGAGAGAATCATCTAGATCCATGATGGTATATTCAATAGAATCGAGATTAGGAGAAATAAGAATAGACAAATTTTATTTGGAGGAAGAAGGATGTAATGGAAGAGGATGAGCAATGAGTTTGTTGGGAGGAACAATGATGACGACCTTGGGTTTGGATGAAATGGATGGTTGGGTATCATAAGGGAGATACCTAGTAGAAACAAAACCATTTTATATGGAAAGAGGTGGCTTTTCTTTTTCAAAAAGAAAAGCTGAAGGTGGGATTATAGTGAAGGAGGACTTAGAAGCCTTGGATTTGATGGAAATGTTGGATTTAGACGAGGATGGGAAAATGGGTGGAAGGGTGTATGTCCGGATGAAAATTGAAACACGTCCTTCACCTACACTCAACTCCATGAGGTCATCTTGAGGAAGCCAATGCAGAAATATGGATGAAAAAAATACTAATGAAATGTAGTGGTAGGTGAATTTTTGCATAAATGGTATGTATAGGTTTTCAAGGTAATACGATATCTTCAACTCGTAATAAAGGTATCTTCTCATTGAGTAAGACAAAAGTGTCTCTAACTGGATGGGTCAAATGGATGGATTAGAAAGAATAACAACATAGAGATTACAGTCAATATCAAACTTTGCATATATATTTTTACTCGATTGAGGAATTCATGGGAAACATATGAGATCCTTGTTAATTTGTCTAGATAGGGTTATGGAACAAATGAGAAAGTCTTGGCTTTCTGAGAATCTAGATCCGTTGGTAGGAGCGTTCTAAATTGCAAGGGTTGGTTGGGATTCCTCATTTAGAGTGTTCAATTGTGATATGATATCGGGTGGTAGTGGTGATGTATGGAAAAACAATGTGTGTAGACTCATGTCAATGTCAGTAAATAATTCTTGCGCATTTGGTTGTGGGACTAGAGGATCACTTCATAATGTTCTTAGTTGTTCATATGACCTACAACAACTAACTATATGAATGATCGACTCTATTTCTAACTATTAGATACTCATAATATTTTTCATCTTCTACATTTAAAACAAGGAGTTGTGTGATCTTCTTGAAATATCTCACTGGTGTTCTAGCAACTTGTATGCATAATCTTGTATCTATGTCGGTAAAAAGGTCTCCCACATTTGGTTATGGAATTAATGGATGGTAGCCAAATGTTTTCTCTTGAGTCCATTTATGGTCATGTAGATGTTTAAGGAAATCTATAATTGGGTTGTTTTGACCAAAATTCATATGATTTGTCATCTTCAATGTTTAACACATCTAGTTGTTCAGTGATTGTTTGTAGATCTTTGGTTATTCGAATATGTTAAATCAAATAACCCGATCAATATATGCTAATGGTACCTATTGTCACCAAATCATTGCACCCTCCGAATGGCTAGGATGTGAATAGGATGTTTGGTGTGATTGGGACACATGGGATCACCTCTCAAGTTGTGGGACTTGGGCTCGAGGTGAACCTCTAGGAGAAGGCCGGCTTCCTCTTCCTAAACTAAGTGTTGTACTACTCCTAGTGTAACAAAAATGATTATCTAGTCCTATGCTAACATTTTCATGGGGTTTTAGGGAAAGAGATTTACAGAAATGAAACTATACTAGGGATGGTGATGCACCAAATAAAGGGTGTCTTCAGATTCAGGAAGGGTTAATTTGAAGAGGGTGTGTGCACCACAGGTCAACTTCACCTACTGCAACTTAGAGAGGGTACATGATACCACAAACTAAGAGACACGCGTTCCCTTTGTTAAACTTTATCAGACCAAGAAATATACTAGTTTCCCAGTGAAGAAGGATGAACTCAAGAAGGGTGAACAAACACCACAACTCAACTGCATGCAATACTTCACCACTCGATAAGCACAGAACTCCAAGAACCTGCAATAGAACTTAAACTTGCACAGTGTACCTGCAAGTATGAGAAAGGCACAAAGAAGCACAGAAGGATGAAAGGACCAAGATTAGTCACAAAACACACACTTTTATTGCTTCAATAACATGCACAATGCATCATACATTCAGAAGAGGCAATAGTTGCCATTACAGTCTTGAAGAGGAGGCTTGAAAGTTCTCTCAACACACAAGAACAACTTGCAGAAGAGAGAGGATTCTTGAAAAGTATACACTTGCACGAGATATTTAAGCTGTCCAACTTATGCGAAGCTATTTGGAACCCTTTGAATTGAGCTTCCAACTTACATTTATAGAAGAATATGTGAGAAAGAAGAGGAAAGGTCATAATTACATTCCTAAATTGAAGGCCCATGACGTATTTATTACAGATTAGTTGAACTACCGAGAATGTTCCATCATGGGTCATTAATTGCACGATGACCTAGTCTTCTTAATTAATTAAAAGAATATTTAAATAAAATATTTAAATAATAACAATAAATATTATTATTAAAATATTTAAATAAAAATATTAATTTAATTAACATAATGTTAGGACCCCCGTTGACCCGTTTGACTTGAGGAGGAGGGGGGTCCATGTGGATAGAGTCTGCATATAGCCAAACGCGATGAACTTCGAATCCTCTAACTCAGTGTTGCACTCGATTTTTGACCCCGCACTAACTCTTTCCTTGCCTTGGTAATCGGGCTCTTTTGCATTAAGTCCTTCAAATGGCGAGCTATCAAACTCAATTCTTATCATTTTCCTCTGTTAACTCGAATCCATTTATGCATTCCATGTTCAAACTTCATGAAACATCACCACGAGCTCCCTGCGAAGTCACCGAGCTCTTCATCCAGCAAACGATCTTACCTTTCCTGGGCTCAAACTCACTTGAATGTCGAGCTTAACCCAACATTTCTAAAAAGAATGGTTTTACCACAATGCTCACGGTTCTTCCTTATCATATAACACTTGTAGTAAGAATGTTTTAGCTTGGCCATAATAAGCACAATTGTACCTTCCAAACAATGAGAAAATGCCATTACCAATAAAGAGCTAATGCTGCCATGATGATGACCTGAGTTCATGCCCATAACATGTCGATAGACACCTTTAAAACTCGATTCTTGGACAAATATACCTTCGGTATTTTGGCGCAAAGTGCACTCGCAATCTAGGCTCCAACCAACAATTATGCCACTATTGGGTCTGCAGAGCTAAACAATATACTCATTTTCCGGAAACTAAGAAGATCCTTCATGTTACAATTTGCAAAACGTAAAATAAGCCCTTCAAAAAATACATTGAACAACTGGGGCAGCCAAGAGGACCTTGGAAAAAATGTACAGTAACAAGCATATGAATTCTTCCTTAGTCGTGGATAAAAGCTGATAGAAATGAGCTAGATAAAAATAGCTTGAAACTACAGTATAATCGTCCATTGTTAAAAACAGGCTTCTCTGAACCTGGTAAAAGAATCTTGTTATTTATCGATTGGATGTACATAATGGAAGGGTATAAATATTTCAGATCGCCTACGAAAGTTTTCAAAGAGACCATTTACACTGACAAAGATGTGGCATACAAAACGGCCGGCCAGGTATTTCAGAGTTGACCTTCACATTCAATTCGTTTCTAGGAGAAAACATGCTGAGCAATATGAATCGTTTCATTCTGCACCGTTTCAAACCTTCATCTCCTGGTTCGGGAAAATTTTATGAAGCCTTGAATGGCGTGACTCCAATCCATTGTATACGGCAGTGAATATTTGTTTCATGCAGTTGTCATTCGATCTGAGTTCAGAATAAGGATAGGCATGCATTCGACACTGAACAGATAACAATACAGTTGGACAACCTGCTTGTTTAAACGCGTTCAAAAGGCTTTTACTGTACTGCGCATGCCTGCTGACTGTGCGTGGGAGCTTGTCTTGCGACCACCGAATGCTCAGAGAAGTATGCTGGCAAAGGTGAACTGAACGGGAGCTAGGAGAAGTATGTTGGCAAAGGTGAAATGATCAGGTCGGGCATCTGTTTGTTGCATTCAGCAAAGGTGAACTGATCGGGAGGACACCTGTCTGTTGCTTCATGAGGAACAAGTATCAATGCTTCGTGAGGAAACCCGTGTCTTCTGTAAGCTGCGATTATGGTATTCCATGAGAAGGCGTTTTCTTTTTGTGAGCCTGAAACTGGATACTATTTCCAACGTCGACCCATCTTCAACCATCTCGCCATCATCCTCCCTTATCGATCGGAAGATTACTCAACGCCAATTTGCAACTGCCACTTTAATTCTCCTGGTAACTCGCAAAAAGACTCGGACTACTCCAAACTGCGTGGGGTTTTCATGACGGATTGCCATCTTAATATTTCCCTTGGCAGTTTGATCCGATTTCTCCCCAGTTCCGACCAGCACGCGGGATTTTCAGCTTGGCCTGCCATTCATAAAAATCCACTTGGAAATCAAGCGAAATATTTCCCATGCGCGGAAGTCTGATCATGGCTTACCACGGTTATATTTCCACTTGGCAATGCGTGCCTTATTTCCCACGTCCGAGATTAGAGTGCGGGTTTTGTTATCATTTGGCCATATTTCATTTTGGACAGATGGCCACCGACTTCCACCTTTCGCTCAGCGTGAGGAGACATCATTTTTTTCGGTGCAAACATTTCAGTTGTAGCTTGTAAGGTGTGATAATTGCATGTAATCCTTTATGCCCACCAATTTAGTGACTCGTTGAAGATGCTCATATAATTGCAAAGCAAATTACGCTCCATGAATATTCTGATATGAAACAGTTCCACCTCTATGAGATCCGCTTCCATGAGTTACACCGTAAAACCAGTAAGGTCTCGATAGAGAATCTTTGTAATAATTTTCATCAGGTCTCCCGGTAACACTCTTACTGTCACTTAATCGATTTTCATAAAAATATCTTGAAGGAAAATCCTGAATTTGAGGATGCATTCGATGCTGAATAGATAAAAACATCGTTAGACGACTTACTTGCTCAAATAGGCTTCTACTATACTGCAACATGCCTGTGCATCGAATGCTCGCCACTTTGAGCATAGAACCGAAAGCGTATAGGGTAGAGAAGTAAACTTATCTCAGAAAATGAGTTGCCTCCAGAGAGAGTCGATGGCGGCAACATCACAGGGTGATCCCAAGGAACCATTGGTGTTGATCATGATGTTCTGGTTGCATGCGACCACAGTCGTGATCAGTTGTTGTAAAATCTTGCCGCTGTAGTAGAAGAATGAGATAAAGTTTTAGTTGAGTTGTCTCACCTTTTCATTTTGGAAACTCTCTTCCATGGAAGAAGCTCGACCAAATCTTGAGGCAGCTATTGTCTCCGTCGAGTCATTAAAACTGAATTCATATTCCAACAAGGAAGCATCAATCTCTCCATGTTGAATTAAACCAGTCGAACTCATCATTTCTCTACCTCAATGAGCCAACCATCGAAACATCCTCCGCTCCTATCGAGACTCTTTTATGACAAGCCAAACTCGGTTACTGAACTTACATTTCCTACTCATGAACTCGTCTAAGGCTTGTGATCTGAGTTATGACCGAGTTAGGACAAGGCACGAACTCCTCTGATGACTCGTCTCTTTATTCCCGATTTGACACTATTTTAGCTCGACCAAGCGAGATAAGCTTATCAAACTCCTTGATGGCTCGCATACCAAAAACAAAATGAGTGATCTCACCTGATGACCAGAAGTGGGTCCCTGGGACCAATGTCGTGATTTGATAGTAATAAGGCCCTATTTTCCAATTTTTCCATGTGCATAAAATTGGATAACATTTTTGGTGACCTCTCAGGATGATTTCTGCTAAGCATGATTCTAGTAGCCTTAAGTCATCCATTGGGCATGGAGTCTATGTTGGAATCTGAAAGTAGTATGATTTTCTTTGAGACATCCCGGAATCTCCTTGAACATTGCCGATATCCTAGACCTCCTGGAATGCTAAGCATGACGTATATTGAATCATTGAATGCTTGACATCCATGGAACAACGCAAAATTTTTAATGAAGCACATTTTGAAGCGTTATGGAGACCTTGAACCTTTCTCTCCTTGACACCTTCCAATGATGAAACAATGTGCAGAAAAACACAAAACACAAAACACAACAAGGAAAGAAAAACAACAACACACAACAATGTGCATAAGAACTTGGAGGAAAACACCTAATTTAACTATACAAGGGTGGAACAGCTTCTCAAAAACAAGCTTTGAGATGTATCCCATTCACGTGAATGGGTAGTTCTTCTCCATTGAGCCTAGATAGATGAAATGAATTTGCCTCTTTGCAACTTGTGATGATATATGGCCCACTCCAGAGAGTGTTAAACTTGGCATGCTTTCCTGGTTTGGCCCTGTCTTCATCCCATTTGAGAACTAAATCTCCCTCTTGAAAATTCCTGTCGGATGCCTTCTTGTCAAAAGATTTCTTAACTTGAGCTTGATGCTGCTCCAAAGTTTTCATAGCCTTGTCTCTTACTTCCTCTAACTCCATGAGTTCAACAAACCTTACTGTCAAGAGGATCACTCTCTATAACTTCAAGTTGATGAGCTAACTCTAAAGAAGGTAACTCCAATGAGAGTGGGAGTTTTCCTCTCTTCCATACACAAGAATGAAAGGAGAATTTCCGATGGCCCTTTTAGGTGTGATCCGATCTGCCCATAAGGTAGTCTTAAGTTGTGTATGACAAGTCCTCTTGTTAGTCTCCATTGTGCACTTAATAATCCTTATGAGGTTTTTGTTGCTAGACTCAGCCAATCCGTTTCCTTGAGGATAGTAATTGGATGAATTTTTGAGGTATACCCCATTTTTAACAGCCCATTCACTTAATTTCATACCAAGAAAATCCAGTAGCATTATGCGAAATGATCAGTAAACGGAACAACGAACCTCGTCATTATACCTTCCAAAAATCTAGAACTACCTTTTCATTGCTCTCTTTTAATGCTATTGCTCTCGTCCATCGAGTAAAATAGTATGTTGCAGTAAGGACCCACTTATGTCCATCATTGGATGGAGGATTAATCATTCCGATGAAGTCCAAACCCCATTGAACAAAGGGTTGATCCACTTGAATTGGATGTAATGGAAGAGCTTCCTTACCGCTTTACCTATGAAAAAGGCACATTCCTTACATTTTCTTATCCAAAGATGGGCATCCTTGAATAAATCTAGCCAATAGTAGCCAACTCGCATGATCTTGGTGGCATTTGTTGTTCATGCGAGAATAATGTCCTCCGAGATAGGCCATTATGAAACTCTTCTAGTATCTTCTCGACTGTTTTGGTCCTATGCTTTGAAGGAGGACGCCATTCAAATATTTTCGAAAGAGAATGCTATCTACCAAAACATATGGGATAGATTGAAGATGGAAAGTTCATCTTTGGTTTTTATCCATGTTTTCGGTATGCTCCTAAGAAGATGAAATTCTTCATTTTGGATAACCAATCAGCTTGATCAACATCCTCATCAGTATTTAGGAGTGTCACGTCCTCATTACTTTTTGATTCCATGTCTGCAGCAAGTTGCTGACATAAACCCTTACCTCTGACAAGTTTAGTGACTTTGATGTGCACGTCATACTCCATTACCTTCGTGATCCATCTAGCACACTTTTCGTTCATTTCTTTGTTCAGCAAAAACTCCTTGACACCTAGATGAGACACCATCAGATGAATCTTGTTGTTGGACAACATGTGCTTGAATTTCTTCAAAGCTCGAATAACCGAAAATACTTGCTTTTCAATGAATGAGTATTTGAACTCATAGTATTTGAGGGATTGACTAAAGAAAGTGATTGGTTGCTCCATCAAGTTGTTGTTTTATTGGGTGAGGATCCCTGAAATGCTCTCTTGACCTACAAAAGCATAAAGGATAAAATCTTTGTCAAACATAGGGTTCACAAGCATGGGAGCTTGAGAAATGGCTGTTTTGATGGCTTCAAAGCTTTCTCGTCCTTCCTTTGTCCATGAGAATGGCATGTTTTTCTTTAGCATGGTATATCAGTGGTTTAGCCAATGTCGCGAATTGAGGGATGAATCTCCGCACAAAATTTATGGTTCCCAAGAAAACTCGGAGGCCCTTCTTATGACTTGGGAGAGATAAGGACATAATTGAATGAATCCTAGTTGGATCGATTGATAATCCTTCTTTGAAACGACATGCCCCAACAATTTTCCCTTGTGCCTTTGCGAAAATACATTTCTTGGGGTTAAGTGAAACCCCAAATTCCCTACACCTTTGGAAAACTTTCCTTAGATGTGTGATGTGATCTTCTGCATGCTTAGAGTATATAGTTATATCATCAAGGTAAACTAAAATAATATCGTTGATTAGTCCCTTAAATGCCATATCCATGGCTCTTTGGAAAGTAGCCCGGCATTGGACAATCCGAATGGCATTTTATTGTAGGCATACATGCCCCACTTGGTAGTGAAAGATGTTTTGAATTGGTCGGATTCTTGGACTAGGATTTGATTGTAACCTGAATATCCATCGAGAAAAGAAAATCTTTGAGCTCCTGCCATCGTTTGAAGGATCTGATCCATCGATGGAAGAGGATAATGGTCTTTTAATGATGCACGATTCAAATCCCTGAAATCTATGCATAACCGGATCTCTCCGTTCTTCTTCCTCACGGGCACCAAATTGGCTACCCATGAGGAATGCTTGATGGGAAAAATTATACAAGGCCTCGATGAGCTTGGTTAGCTCCTTTCCCATTAGTGGCTCAATTTTGGGATTAATTGGTCTCTGTTTCGACCAACTGGCTTAACATTAGGATCCAGTTCGATGGTATGTTGTGCTAGACCTGGATCAAAACCACGTAGATATTTATAGCTCCATGAAAATATGTCATGATACTCTTGACAAAGTTTGATGAAAGCTTCCTTCTCTTCAGAAGTACACACTTTTCCGATCTTAAGAAATTTTTCATTTGATACTTCAACTTCCTCAAAATATTCTTCTCGACACCACCATGTTAGGGCTTTGTCTTGTGGCTTGGTCATACGAATTGAAAATGGATTCCAAAGTGACTAAACCTTTTGGTAACTTGTTTCTTTTCAATTGGATAATTTTCTCACCATATGACTCCTGCAACTTATCTTGATTCTTTGTAGCAAACTCCGCCTCTTCTTGTAGGAAGAGGACAATTTATTTGTCACTATCAAACACTTGCCAACTACTCACATTATCAGGGACTGCTGGTCGAACCACCATTTTAACAAATTGCTGCCCTTCTTTCATGATATCAACTGGTATGTTGTATTGTGAACTAATTGTAGGAAGCCTATATAGCATCTTGATTTTGATTTCTAGGAAGCTGCATGGATTCCAAAAGCTTTGAAATCTTCAATCGAGTCCAGACTCGATTCTTATATGATCTTAAAATATTATTTTTAGATGCACTACATGTGCGAAACTTGATGAAAACTAACTCACTATCTCCAAAAATAGTCGGGGCCTTGATTCCCTTCCTTTGGGCTAATTTGAATTCCTTGCACAAGAGCCTCGTATTCAAGCAACATTGTTAGTGCAATTGAACTGCAACCTAGGAAAGATGAGAAGTACTTATCTCCCTCTAGAGAAATTAACATAACACCAGCACCGGATCCATTCTTACTTCTTGAGCCATCGAAGAACAATTGCCACAGTCCTTTAGAATCACTTGGTGTTTTGACAAGTTGTGGTATGATCGTATCTTCTTCATGGATACAGTAAGTACCTAATCTGTTTCTTCCAAGACCAGTAAACCAGCTTCTTCTTTTGCCAATACATAAGCGTAGGGATCAGATGCGATGATCTCTACATACTTCATCTAGCAAAGTATTAGGGACTTCTTCAACAAGGGTGGTTGGTTCATGATTGGCATCTTCCTCTTCAGGATCGCCGATGGTGTAATTTCCATTTATAGGACTAGCAGTGTAGGGTTCTACATGATTATGGTAGATTGGTTATGCCCATATAGATACTTTGGTTCCATATCGAGTCACGAGAATCATATGCGACCAATCGGGTGATAGGTAATCACCCATCTTGGCGGTGAAATCCGTGATAGGAGATGGCAAAGAGAGGAGGGAGATCGATGACCGATATGTCTTGGGTGAATGAAAACTTGTGCATGCATGAATGGTAAGTTTAAGTCCTTTGATAACCCCATGAGTCTTAATAATTTGTGCCATCTAGTTGAACAACCCCTCTTACAACTGGCGCATATTGTATGCCTAGTACATCTGTAATTTGTTTCGGCATGACAGAGCTACGGCACCGAGAATCGATCATGTAATTATGTACAAGGTGGTCGCCAATGATCGGGAAATGTAGAATGGCGGTGGTTTATTTTCCGTAGGAATGATTTTACCTTCCATTTGACACAAATTTGTAGCATTTTTCACTCCATGGCTTGGTGATCCATTTGGTTGTACTAAAAGCTCAGAGCTTCTCACAACAGGTTTCTTTGGGAAGGGATCGAGAGTGTGTCCCACATGGTAACGCTCAGATTGGTTTTATGTTGCAATCTTTGGTACGTGTCTATTTGCTTGACAAAAATTATTCACCACTCCTTTTTGTGCATCACCATATTTAGTTAGTTTCAATTTTTACATTTCTATCCCTATCTCCTTGCAGTTTAGAGTAGGATTAGGATCGAACCTCTGTAGTTATGCAAATATAGATCTAAATTAGAGGATTTTGAGGAACCAGCCTCTAATCTAGAGATTCCTCTCTCGGTTTCACAAGTCCCACACTTGAGAGAGGTTTCCATGTTGTGTAATCACACTAGATCCTAGAGTGATCAACCTAGAAGCCCGATCTGCATCCGGGAGTCTTGTGAGTCCGCTACTGATAGTTTTGGCATGCCGGGTGGGACATAGAGGTCTCATTTTTATTGTAACAAGGTTGATGTGCATTTGCTATAATTTTCTTGCTTAAAAAGAGCTATTATTTGCATATCTAGCGACTCCAAGGGAAGAATCATTTGGTTTCAGCAAAGTGCGGACACGAAAACTCATGAGAAGAATCACCACAAGGTCAAGAGTTAGAGAAGAAGAAGTGTTGTTTGAATACCTGCAATTATCTCCAAGAAGAAGGAAAAGAGGAAGAAGGATTCAAAGGTCTCCATCTCCACCAAATAGAACTCTCTCAACTCCTCCACCTGGTAGGCCTTTCATTCAGTCAACAAGGGTTTTAAGACCAATCAGAATGGCTCAGAACAATCCCTACGTCAACTTCACAGGCAACAGCCCACTTCCCCTCAATGTGCAACATCCAATTCCTATTGCAGCCTTGAAGAACATCCCCTACTTCACTGGAGAAAATCAAACTACTCTAGGTGATCATGTTAAAGATATTGCTAACCTTTGTGCGATCCATGAAATCAATGAAATGCAAGTGGCTATCAAGTTATTGGCATCTTCATTCAAGGGTAAAGCATTGCAATGGTTTAGAAGCCTTGGAGCTGGTTCTATCACAAACTGGAATCAGCTATGCATTGCACTTCATGAGCAATTTGGACAGAAGGAGACAACTTGTCTCTTTTGGAGCAGCTGACAACCACCAAGAGAGCTCCCAATGAGCAGCTGACCGATTTCAACTTTAGATTTCAAAAGACTTGGGAGAGAATTCCAGTGGCAGTCAGGCCAACAGCAAAAGGTTCTTTTCTCTACTATCTCAAAGCTTTAAATTATGATATTTCTATGTTAATTTAGTCCATGGGAGGCATAACTATCCCTATGGCTTATAGCATTGCCATTAGGGCTGAAAATTGTTTGATCAAGTGGAAAACTTGCCCCTAGACCTCCCATGCCATTATTTCCAAGCTTAGAGAATCCAAACACCCATCAAGCACCTAATCGGCCCCTTCTCCCACTCCTAGAAATCGAGTTCAAATGAAGCTTCCACTTCATCTCCGAGTGCCCCAAATGAGCTTCAAGAGGTCATGAAGCAATTTCAAAACCTAGGCAATGAGCTGGTTACTCTCAAGAGGCAAGCAAGCCCAAGGTTTCAAACCTTCTTATCAACCCCGTGCTCAGCCTAATAGGCAGCCATACCAATCACAAAGCCCTCCTAATCCGATTCTGAAATATGAAATAAACAAGGCCTCCTACCCAATAGACCATTTCAGCCCTATAATTCAAATGCCATATCTGCCTCTAAGGCATTAGTGCCCACATAAAATAACATTGCTTAGGAGTATGATTGGTTTTCCATGCAATGAGCCTCATAACCAATCCATGTGCTTCAATGGTGCTTTGAATCAAGCACTAATGGTGACAACTACTAGTGTGGAGGGTGAGGGCAGTCAAGGAAACAATCAACAACAAGAAACATTCCAACAACAATCAGCCCCAAATGACACCACATTGGTGAACTGGCAAGCAGAAGATTTCTGTGGCATGAATCAAGTAGTTTCTCAAGGTGTTGCAGCCAACACAAGGTCAAAAAGAGGAATTTGGGTGAAGAAAAACCATTAGCCCCAACCAATCCACAACCTTCCACGGCTCCATAAATGGTTGGCAAGCAAAGTCCAGTTTTAAATGCACAAGGGCAGCCAAGAACAGCCCCTAGGCCAACTCAAATACCAGTTGTTGCTGCCCACATACAAGGGGTGAATGTGCAAACCAAGGGATAGCAAAGAGATACTTCATCACCATTCAAAGTATCATTGATCAGATGAAGAAGAAAAACGTCAATATATCAATGTGGGAATCCCTATATATCCCAGGCCAAAGAGATCTGCTGCAAGCTGCCATGAAGGACTAACCAACTTCAAATCAGCAAGTTCAGATGCAAGATAAAGTGCTTACAAATGCTGCTTAAACTGAGGGAAATCATGGAGGACAACAGGTAAAGTGTTGAAGCCCCCTCCTTTCTATGTTTCATTAATAATTGGAAATCAGCTAGTGCACAATTGCATGATTGATTCTGGAGCAAGTAGTTCTATCATGCCCAAACAAATAGTTGATCAGCTAGGGCTCCAGTATGAAACAACGTCCAAAGGGGTAGTGCAGCTAGATGGGACAACAATAGCAACAGTTGGAGTGATTAGAAAATTGAGTCTTACCTTGCATGCATGTCCAAATGTTGTTGTTTTACAAGATGTATCAGTCATAGACCTCCCACCACTCTTTGCCCTTTGCTTATCAAGGGACTTCATAGCCAATATTGGAGGCTATCTTTCTACTGATTGGTCACACATGCTGTTCAGAATGAGGTATGGAACTAAGGCTACAATCAGGTCAGAACCTATTACAAACTTCCATATTGAGCCTTACACTCCAAGTCAGATTAATGCCAATTGTTCAGCATTTGATCAAGAAGATCACCCAAGCACTGATGAGGCTGACACCAAGGTTGGAAGCATCCCAGATCTAACTCTTGATGAATGGGAAAACAAGATACATGCATTTGATCCTTATCAAGAAGTGGAAGAATCTGAGCTAGGGGTCTATTGCATACACGAAGAAAATCATCCTATTCCCAGCATCACCAAGCCAGATCATAAGGATGAAAATGAGGTATGGTGTGCTTGTTCTTTGATGGGTCAAGGAGTAGACAAGGTGCAAGAGGAGGGGCTATGCTCATTTCACCACAAGGTATAAAGTATTACTCAGCCTTCCGTTTTCAGTTTTCTTGCTCAAACAATACAGCTGAGTATGAAGCCTTAATTCATGGACTGCATTGGGAAAAGAAGAAAGGCATCAGGAATTTACAAGTATTTGGTGATAGTGAGCTGATTGTAAAACAAGTCAAAGGAAAAAATTCTACCAAAAATGATCTGTTGAAGAACTACAAAAATCAGGTATGGGATCTTATTGAAGATTTTTAAGCTTTTAGCATCAATTCCATCCCAAGAAAAAAAAATGAAGCCGCTAACAAACTAGCAGCAATTGGGGCTGCGTTTGATGTTGTAGAAAGTATCAAAAGTGAGAAATCTTAGCCTCATATCAAATTGTTGTGAGACCGGTTGTTCCGGATAACAATAGAAGTTGGCAAGTCTTCGAGAATGATTAGAAAATTATTAATTTCCTCCAAGAAGAAGTTGAGTTCTTCGCCAGGAATCAAGACAAGTTGCAGCAGCAGTATGGTGACCAAGTGGTGTAGTTGATAACTAACAAATTACCAAAAGGCCTCATAACCTTGGAGTCAATCTTCAACCCGAATGATCAGTTCCAGAAGGAGAAAGTGAACATTAAAGTAAAGGGTGAAGATTTAGAGCCTATTTTAGTGGAAGAAGGCAAAACATTACAAATTGGCAAAGTAAGTACCTCACAAGAGAGATCAGATTTTGTTCAACTTTGTCAAGAGTTCCCAGATGTCTTTGATTGGACTTACAAAGATCTAAGAGGTTTCAACCCAAAGTTGGCACAACATACTATTGAGCTGGATCCGGAATCCAAGCTTGTCAGGAAAAAGCAAAGGCTAGTCAATCCCCATATTTAACCTCTCATGAGAAAAGAGTTAAGCAAGCTTATTGAGGCCAGTATCATCTTCCCCATCAAACACTCAAGTTGGGTTGCAAACTTGGTGCCAGTCAGAAAGAGAAATGGAGAAATAAGATTGTGTGTGGAATTTCACGATCTAAATAGAGCATCACTCAAAGATCATTATCCGCTTCCATCAATGGAACAAATATTACAGGTTGTAGCTAGTTCAGAAAGGTTTTCATTGCTAGATGGATATTCAGGCTATAATCAGATAATGGTGAAGGAAGAAGATCAATTCAAGACAGCCTTCACTACAAAATGGGGCACATATGCTTACAAGAAGATGCCATTTGGACTGTCGAATGCCGGAGCAACATTCCAGCGAGCTATGGATATGGCGTTCAAAGGCTTGATCAACAAGATAGTGCTAGTATACCTAGATGATATCACTGTCTTCTCAAAGAATGTAGCAGACCATCTCTTTCACCTCAGGCAAGTGTTTCAGAGGTGTAGAAGGTTCGGAGTGTCTTTGAATCCTAAGAAGTGCATCTTTCTTACACATGAACGAAAGCTCCTTGGTCACATTGTCTCTAAGGGAGGATTAACAATTGATCTAGAGAGGGTTGAAGCCATAAGAGCACTACCATTGCAAAGCCACAAGAAGGCCCTTGATTTTCTTGGGAAGGATAAAATTTGTTCAGAGGTTTGTCCCAGATTTTGCAGCCCTGGTCAAGCCCATCACCAAAATTTTAAAGAAGAGCATGGCTTTCAAGTGGACAGCAGAAGGCAAGGAGAGTTTTGAAGCAATCAAAGAAGCTATCTCTCAAGCACCAACTCTCATCAACTCTGGACTTCCAAGGATTTCATCCTCTATGCATTTGGAGGTAATGACACTATTTCGCCATTTTGGTACAATAGAACAAAGATAACGATGAGCAGCTAATTGCCTTCTTCACCCTAGAGCCTAGATGACTATGAGGTGAGGTACTCTTTTATTGAGAAGCATGTACTTGCGCAGAATCGAAGCTTGAATAAATTCAAGCATTTAGTCTCAAAAACAAGGTCCAGTTATTGGTCTCACATGTCTGGGGTTAAGGACTTCCTCCTCAACAAGGATTTGAATGAGAAAAGGGCAGGTTGGATCACCCGTGTCATGGAGTATGACATTGAGATCAAGATCACCAAGCTGGTAAGAGGGAAAGGATTGTGTGAGTAGCTAGTTTTGGGAAAGCAAAAAGATGTATGCATTGAAGAAGAGGCTATTTGATAGTCAGAGACAGCCATGAGACAAGTGGCAAGCATAAAGAAGACAATTTTCCCCCACTCCTTGCTGGACCCAAGGTATTATGCACTTCCTAGCATGAGCCTATGCCCTCCGGAGATGAACAAGACCCAAAGGAGACACTTCAGATTGCAAGCTATCCTATATGCCATTGTTGATGGAGTTTTGTTCAAGAAAGATGTGAATGGAGTACTACTAAGATGTATTGGCACAAATCAGATTCAAAGGGTGTTGGAAGAGTTCCATGGTGGACCAGTTTGGTGGCCATTTTGCACCAAGAGTGACAACTCTAAAAATCATGAAGGCTGGTTATTATTGGCCTAAGATCTTGATGATTGCTATGCATGGATCAAGAGGTGTAAGAATTGTGCATTCTTCACGGAAAAGAGAGACTTGCTGCCCTTCTATTACATCCAATCTCTCGGTTGACCAGCCATTCATGCAATGGGGTTTGGACTTCATTAGAGTCATCAATCCCAATTCAAGCCGGGGGCACAAATGGATTTTGATGACACTGAGACTACTTCACCAAATGGACAAAAGCAGTATCACTCAAAGAGGCAAATGAGTCTAACATCTTAGACTTTTATGAGGGGATAACAACTAGATTTGGTGTACCTGCCACAATAATCTCTGATAATGCATTGGCATTCATTGGATCTAAGGTGACTGAGTGGGCTGTCAAGAACGGTATTTACCTAAGCACTTCATCAAACTATTACCCCCAAGGTAATGGCCAGGCCGAGTCGACAAACAAGAACTTGTTGAGGATCATTAGGAGGAATCTTGATGAGAATTAGAGGTCTTGGTATACCAAACTGAAATCAGCCTTGTGGGCTGATAGGATAACTCCTAAAAGATCCACAGGTAACTCTCCATTCAAACTTGTATATGGAAGAGAGGTAATCTTGCCTATGTCACTTGAGTTTCCAACATTGGAACTCATGAAGTAGGTAGAGTTGCTTGAGTTTGAGCCCATGGAGGTGAGGTATGCAGAGTTGATGGAGCTGCAAGAGATCATAAATTAGGCATCCTAAGCAATGGAGAAGGATCAATATTTGATCAAGAAGACCTTTGATAAGAAGGCCAAAGATAGATCTTTTCAAGTTGGAGATCTAGTGTTGAAATGGGATGTGGATAGAGCAAAGCCGGAAGGCATTCAAAATTTGATGCCATTTGGAGTGGCCCATACATGGTCATGAAGTGCAAGGACAGTAATGCTTTTCAATTGGCCTCATTGGATGGTGAAGAACCTGCAGATTCCAATCAATGGAATCTATCTCAAGCATTCGCTTCTAGAGGGAAGTTCACTACCTTATAAATATTAGATTATATTTTCATTCCTCCAAGTGCTTGTGCACATTGTTTTGTTGTAGGTTAGTTTTGTTTTCCCTAAGTGCTTTGGCACAACTTGCTGTCCATGGAGATGTTTTGTAGTCCTTGCTTCCATCAGGTGATATTCCATCTTCCTCCTTACACATTCTGAGTCAGTTGGGGTTCTAAGCAGAATATTTGATGACTCCATGCCCAATGGATCGCTTTCAGCTATTGGTATCTTCTACCTAGCAGGTAGGTAACCCCACTGAGTCACCAGATTGTTATCACAAATTCACCCCCAAGGTAAATTTGATAACATGCATTAAATTCTCAAGTCCCAGGTAAATAGATCGATTCAGGGAAAAAATCATGTTTCTAGGGTCCCCTCAGATTTTTTCTAACTCCCCTGTCCAGGTTGAAAAGAGAAAGTTCTGAGAAAAGGTGAAAAAGTTGCAAAAAGCAAGCTTGGGCTAGAAAAAATCACGAAAATTGACTAAGTCCTAGTCCTCGCACAGTCGGGACATTTGGGACATCTGGGTGTGAATCGGCCAAAATGCCGCTATGCAGTCTACAGAGCAAAGGAACAGTTGGACCGTGAGGATGCGTGCGGGACGCGGAAAGCCGGTTTGGCCGAAGGAGAAGAAAATTGACTAACTACTGAGCGTAATGATCAGGACATCCGGGCCGCGAGGACGCGAAGGATGCGAACCGCCCGGATCGGCCGGCGCAGAGAGCTTCAGTTCGGGACATCTGGGACAGAGGGATGTGGAAGACGTGGATAGCCGAGAAAGCGAGAGCCAATCAGATTGTGCCACGTGTCATCGGTAGAAAAGAGACAAGGAAGCCCATTTCGGGTGGATCGGAAGTTTTGTCCCGAGAAAGACTTTGGGGACAGCCGTAAGCCAAAGGGACGCGAGGGACACGTGGTTGGCAGACCCGGAGACCAATCAAATCATGACATGTGTCACAAGAGGGAAATGTCCAAAAGTTCAAAGGGTGAGGTTTCAAGCGTTGGCCCGAGCCAATAGGAATTGGACACGTGTCCAATGGAATAGGGAAGCGTGGAGCTTGGGAAGGAGTTAGAGAATTTGGCAAAAGTTTCAGCCAAAAAGCTAAAAGTAAAGGAAGACCCCACACCCCTGTCCTCCAATCAATGCATGCCACGTGTCCCAAGTGGCGGGGCACGGGAAAAGGTAAAAAATGTTCCAAAATCATCAAAAGTCAAAATTTTCAAGGAAAACCCGCGGGTGAGTAGAGGAGAGAGAATTATGCATCCAATTAGTGCTTGCCACATGTCATCCAGGTGGCAGAGAGCGGGAAAAATTTTCAAAACACATTTTTGCCTGTTTTGTGCCCTAAATCTTCAAATCTCCATATATTTTGATCCGAGCTTAGATTTTCATGTTCTTTATATCAACGAAAGCTCATGAAACTCTCTACATGATTCTGGGGTTAATCTTGAATTTTGGTGTAGTCTGGAGAGAGAAAGTTAAGAAATGGATCTGACGTGTGTTCATGGCTAGAAGTGACATTTCAGCGACCAAATTTAACACAGAATGGGTCGCATTCTCCTGCAATTCAGTCAAAATTGACAGGGTATGGGTTTGTAAGGTATCCCATGCCGTTTTAATGCATCTGCAATTGAGGAGGAATGGGCTCTCACATTTTTGTACGTTTCTGTCTCCTGGGCTCGACCCATGCAATGTAAAAGCCAAATTTGGCTCATTTCTAAAGGTGGAACATTTTTTGGGCATAACAACTTCTTCTTTTCACCTCCAGCAAGTGATTGTTTAAAGAATCAGACCTCTTCAAAGACTGTAACAATTTTTACCTCTCTGAGGTTGTAATGCATGGTTTTGACACTGAAATGATAATGCAAGCTTTGTGAATGGTTTCAGTCCTTTGTGTTATTTGCTTCATTTCAGATCCTAAATTATATCTTATCATCCTGTGTATGTTTTATGTTGCAATCTTTGGTCTGTGTCTATTTGCTTGACAAAAATTATTCACCACTCCTTTTGGTGCATCACCATCTTTAGTTAGTTTCAATTTTTGCATTTCTATCCCTGTCTCCTTGCAGATTTAGAGTAGGATTAGGATCTGAACCTCTGTAGTTGTGTAAATATAGATCTAAATCAGAGGAGTTTGAGGAACCAACCTCTAATCTGGAGATTCCTCTCTCAGTTTCACAAGTCCCACACTTGGAGAGAGGTTTCCATGTTGTGCAATCACACTAGATGCTAGAGTGATCAACCTAGAAGCCTGATCTACATCCAGGGGTGTTGTGAGTCCGCACAACTGAAACTCGAGAGAGAGATGAGGTGGAGACATTCAAGTAATGAGACCATAGCCAATGGCATTACTCACGGCCACTCGCAACACTCGTGCATTCATGGTGACATTTCTATAGTAGGATTCCGGAGTCAAGCATGCACCTTCTCAGGAATCCCATAGGGATTGATAGGCTATTAAGCCTTTATTACTTTGTTTCCATTTTGTGAGGCACATATATGACTTTTTTTTGTATTTTTAGGCTCATTGATATTTTTTGACCATTCCTAGTGTGTGATGGCATTGTACAAAACTTGATTTATTATGATTTGTATTAAAATACCTCTTTTTGGTTTGGTTATTCCTTCCATAGAGTTAACTTGTTTTGTGGTTTTCTTTGCATGTATAATCTAGATGTTTAGAACTTCGATTTTGTATGCTTTTTAGAATGTATGCAATGGATGACGTATGCTAACAGAATGACTTCTTTTTATTATTTTGTAATGTTGATATATGATGATTATGTAGACAAGTTGTAATGTTGAACTTTATTTTTTCAAGTAATGTTTAGTACTTCTTTTTGTTTATTAGAAATGTTGATGAATAATGATATGATGATAAAATGAATTCACTCCACTCCTAACCCCATGCAACCAATAAGATGTGAGGGCTCAACACTGAGATCTAGGAGGGACACAAATTATATGGTTTTGATAGATATGGAAATGGTGAGAGAAAGACAAGAATTTGACATAAACCCAATTAGGAACCTACAACTTAAGTCTACATATAGTTTACTACACATCCTAAAATGTAATTGCTTGTAAGTTTATCTAGACTTAGATCTAAAGATGGCCTCTTAATTGACAAAATCTGGTTTTAAGGTTTTGAATCTCTTTTAGAACATGCACATCAAATTCATTTTTCTTGGGATTTTAAGATTTTCAAAGCACATTTATTGAATGAAATTTCTTTTAATTTATTAGTTTATTTATAGAGACCCCCTACACCTTGCCCCATGCTACCAATAGGAAGCATGCTCCCATCACCAAGGACAAGACATATGCAAGTAAGTGCACTTTTTTCCTTTCCACCTCACACAACTTACTGAGAGGAGTGGGCTCAAAACCAAATGTCAGTAGGGAAAATAAGTGTGTATATGGAGATTCTGATTGATTTTTGATTTGAGATATATACTATTTTTTTTTAAGATTTAAATTTTGTTTTCGGAAAGGAAAGATTTCCCCTAGCCTCAACCCCATACAACCAGTAAGATGTGAGGGCTCAACACCGAAGGTTACGATAGGAAAACCAATGTTCCGGTGAATTTTTTACAATATTGTTGTACCAAAGAGGATTTTCTAGGGAAAGATATGACATCACGAAGCTTCTATAATTGACTATGGGAAAATACAACTATGCTAGAAGAAATATATATATATATATATATATATATATATATATATAAAAAACCAAGTATGTAGGCCTTAGTAGGATTAGTGTCAAAATTTCATCTTATCTTGTTGAATTGATGAAGTGATAAGAATTGTTGATGATCATATCATGAATGTGTGAAGAGATATGATTTGAAATATTTTTAATGTTTTGTAGAAGTTTTTGAGAGTTACTTGAAAATAAGTTCCTTGACTACAAATTTTACATAATGAGTTGATAGATGGTAATGCAATGTGAATGCAACAATAAACATATGGAAATGTTCGTGGATCATACGTAGTATCTTGTAAGGTGAAGAGAGTTGAAAAATTCACCAAATTCCTCACATTCTAGTGTACACTGGCGATATGCCCTATTGTTATAGACCTCTATGACCCAATATGGGCCCAACCACTTAGGCACAAACTTCCTACCTTCTTAGATATTTTTGTCTATTCGGATGTCGAGTCTTAATACTAGATGTCCCTCACATATCTTGTGTTCATAAACTTTCTTGTTGTATTTTTTGAGCCATTCGGTCGTGTAAATGTTATGGCGTTTCTCAAAATTGAGTCAAGATTCATCAAGGCTTTCTAATTGAGAGAGTCATGCTTCTTAATATCCTTCTTCTCCAAATATTCCTTATAGGAGATGGAAAGACTAGGTAATTCAACTTCGATTGGTAAAATCACTTCTACATTTAATACCAAAGAAAACAGGGTTACCCCGTTGGTGTTCTTACTCATGTTTGATATGCCCACAAGTCTTAAAATAGATTTAAGTGTCATTCTTGTTTGTTCTCCTTGAAATTTTTAAGAAGAATGGAATTTAACATCTTGTTAGTTGCCTCATCCTATCCATTGGCACGAGGATAATAAAGAAAATACATGTGGTGACTTATTTTAAACTTTTCACATAATTCACGCAATTTTTCATTCTTGAAAGACGTTCCATTATAAAAAAATAATGACTTATGGGACCCCTTATATATAGATAATTTGGTTCAAAATGAACATAACAATTACACATCCTGGTATGGTGGTAAGAGGCATCACCTCTACCCACTTAGTGAAGTATTTTGTGGCTGTGATTATGAAGTTATGGTTGTCTATTGATGAAAGAGAGAACTTCCTATAAAATATAGGCTCCACAAATAAAAGGGCCATGGTGTTGCAATTGGTTATAAAGTCTATGCTTTGGTATATGGATCTCATGAGATAACTCTTGGCACTTGTGGTACTTACGCACATACTCTACTATGTCATGTTCTAAAGTAGGCCAAAAATAACTCGATTTGATGTATCTTACGAGTGGTGGCATGGCCTCTAAAGTGACCTCCACAAAATCCAATATGGGATTTATAGAGAATATTCTCAGATTCTTATTTTTCGACACATCTAAGCAAGATTTTGTCAAAGGATCTGCAATAACGCACTTGTTCTATGATTAGGTATTTAGCGGTTATGATGCATAGCCATCTTCTTTGTTGCGATGTTTCCTCTTCAGGGTATACATGGTCCATGATGGATTTAACAATATCAGTATACCATGGACATACAAAAATGAGGGGTTTTATCTCGACATAGTATATGCATTCATCAAGTAAATCCATGTTAACTAAATCTCCTCCATCTAATGGGTTGTCAGCCAACCAGTCTGTAATGATTTGTCCTTTGAGAATTTTGGTTAGCAAAATTAAGCTAACTCACCCATCGAGTTATGAAACATCCAAATTTCTTGGATAATGAACCCTACGTTAGAAACATTTGCAAATGATCAGTCTTGATAATAACCCTCGTTTCTTGGTTAAGCATGTAGTGTCTTAACTATTTCATTGTAAAAACTATAGCTAGGTATTATTTCTCTGCCTAAGTATAGCATGTATCATAGTTGAGTGACATTTGGATGATAAAGTAGACTAAACGCTCTCATTTTCCATCATCCTCTTGAGCTAGCATGCAAGCTAATGAGACATTTGTAGCCTGTGAATAAAGAATAAGAGGGTGATTTGATTTAGGAGGCATGAGTGTGGGAGGTGATAATAGGAATCATTTGACTGACTAAAATGCCTCTTGACACTCTTCCATCTAAATATTGCAGAATCATTTTTCAATAGACTATTTATTGGATGAATGACGAAAGTCAAATTAGGAATGATCCTTTGGATTGATTGGCCCAAATCGTATGATGGTGGAATCATTTCTATTACTACTTGGATTTTGGTTGGATCTACATAAATTCCTCATGAAGAGATGACGTATCTCAAGTAACTTCCTCTCATTATACCAAACACACATTTTAGGATTTAATGTAACGCATTATTTGATTAGATGAGAGAGGATGATGCAAAGAAACTCTAGGTGATTGCAATGTTTTCTAGCTTTAACTAGAAGGTCATCAATGTAAGATTCCACAATCTTATGAATGAGATCATGGAATATGTAATTCAGTTCTTGATGGTATGTGGTACCAACATTCTTGAGACATAATGGCATGACTACATAATATTAGGTTCCCCAAGGAGTGATAAATGTACTGTTCATTTGATCTTCCATAGAGATCTTAATTTGATTATAACCAAAGAATCGATCCATAAGGGACAACAAATCATAATAGGTTGTTGTGTCAATGATGACATAAATATATGGGAGGGGGAAATAATCCTTGGGACATGCTTTGTTAATGTCATGAAAGTCAATGTAGATGTAACATCATTGTCTAAACTATTACTTTGATTACTTTCACTTTTGACATTGCAAACGTAGAAATATGATTTGTCTTAGGAAGATGTATCCTTTTTATTCTTGAAAATCATGTTTACAATGGATAAAATATTACTGTACAAAGATTCATTTTGTTGTGATTTTGTTTACTTGAAAATGAAGTCATTCTTCTCTGTGTTCTGCAAGGACATGAACCTGTACTATCATTTTCATTCTTATCTTATGTTAACAGCAAAACCTTGGATCAATTCCATTGACCCAAGGTATGATTCAGTTCTTCTTACCTGATCAACTTGATAAACTGACATTCTGAAATGGAAGGTAGTAAGGGACTGAGTTTTATTATGTTATAATTTTGAGGACCCTTCTTTTTGTGTCCTTGCTTTGCATCTTACTGCAACCGGTAAGCTTCAACCTTCTTGATAAATAATTTTATGACATTAAATGGCATAATAAGAATGAGGTCATATTATGGGACTATTAAGGCGGATACCTTAACCATAGTTGGAATGTTCTATCTTATGTGGATTCTAAGATAAGGTAATAAGGGCATACCTATTACCTATTACCTATTACCTATTACTAAATTTCTTAAGTGACACCCTAACCTAAGTTGTTATGTTTAAGGATATGGATTTGGAAATAACCTAAGGCAAATAATGTGTACCTAGGACTATGGTTGAATCCTAACCTAATGACAATCTAATATAAACTAATACTAAGCTAAGGGGTACCTAAGGGTTACATGACAAGTTGTGAGTCGGTGGAAATGGTTTCTAAGGCATTTATGAGATTTAATTTTGAATTTAATAAGCTCGAACAACCACTTTGGTGGAGACATGGAGAGCTAGAAGGATGCTTAATGGCATCATCTCTAAAATTAAAAATGCATGCAATGTTTGAAATGGACCTCGTCAAATTTGGATAGCGACAACATGGAGAATTACGTGGTAGATTTGGTTATCCTTTCATTAATGAGCCTCGATCATGGCAAAGAAACCACCTTGGAAGACATGCAAGTGGATTTTGGAGGGGTTGTTTTTTCATTTGCTCTTTACAATTTTTTCTCTGCATGGAGGTTTTGGGATATTCAAACCAGCAGTTCTATTTCCAATCCTTTATTATTTTTTCCACCTCTAAACTATTTTTGATCTAGTGGAAGTATAAGAGGAAATAGGAAGTTTCAAATTGCTGATGTCACTTGGAAAAAAGGAAAAGATTGTGGGAAGCTCGTTGGAAATCTTCTAAAAATTGATAAAATCTCTATCAGGCATGATAAGCTCTACCCATTAAGTTGTTTTTCTTTTACTAAATGTCTTCATTAAAATAAATCTTCTCTTGGAAACAAATGGGTTTTTATATATGATGCATATTTTGATTTATGCTTGTATTTTTGTCATTGTTTATACCTGCCTTGTTACTGCTTGATGAGATATGATTTGGGTTTGTTACTTTGTTGGAAGAATGAAAAAAATTGGCTTTAACCATTGTGCAAATGAATGTTGTCAAATCTGGTATACTTCTATGGATTGTGCAAAATGGTTAGAGGAATGCATTGTTTGATAAAAATATTCGAGTTAAACTTGTTTTCCTTTGTTGGAAGAATGTAAGATGAGTGACATCTTTTGTAGTTATTTGAAGTTGTTTTTAAATATTGTTACTCCTATTTGATCCTTGATAATATAGTTGTTAGGAATCTTAGTTTTTTGGATCCAATCTTGTTGCAAATAACAGATCAACAAGTCTTACTTTTTTGAGCTTCATATGATTTTATTGAGTGAAATGTTTTGGTCTACTCGAATTAGTTAATGGATGTCAATGCTAAGAAAGACTACGTTTTGGTTTGTTCTCCTCTGTTTGATATTCCAAGCAGGCATGTTTAGCTCCTTCTTGCATTTATATAATGTCATTTTTGTTTTCTCACCTTATGTTTGAAAATAATTGTTAAAGACCCAACTGGTCTTGGGGTCTGAATGAACTCCCTTGATATAAATCTGATTGGAAGTAAAGTTGTTAAGTTCTACTATCACCATTGTGGAAAGACTTACCGATTTTTTCGAGTCCTTGTAGAGGTAAGGTTTTGTGCTTCAGGAGTTACCCTTATCGGTTCATCTGGTTGGATTTATTGGTTTCTTGCACTCTAATTGACGTTTTTATGATACTGAAGAGTTGGGATATCTAATTCGAACTATTGATTAGATCAATCTTGTCTACCTTAGGGAATTGGGAAGGGATGTTATAGTTTTCTCTTTTCTTTTGGACTCGACTTCGAGCATCTGGTTGGAGTCTTATTTCTTTTGTTGTTTCTCCTTGAGATCGGTTCAGAGTCTGGAACTCTCTTCCCAAACTCATGTGTTGTTCCTTGATTTATTTGAACAAGGGAGTCTAGGGTAACTTGAAGGTAAGTTGGGACAATCCAAGTGTCATTAGATATATTCATTTTTATGTATTGTATTTTGAAAATAAATCTAAATACCATAGTGGTGTTTTACTCCATCATTGTTCTCTTTCACTCTCTGATTGGAAAATAAGAAAAATTCTTAGTGGATGTTATTAACATTGGAATGAATTTAATATTCAGTTATTGTTCATGTTACTTTAAAAACTTGTATTAATTGAAGGTATTTATTTAATCAATTCCAGTGGTAGCCTTTGTAGTACTGAGACTATTCTCATTATTTGATGGGAAACTTTCTTTTGGTTCCTGACTTGCTAGTTTTTGTCGTATATCTATATACATCGATTCAATTTTGATTATGCTATTTGTGTTGCAATGATTGTTGAAATTGGATGGTGCTCGGTAGGGATCTGTTTCAGTTCTCTTTGAATTTTGATTGTGTTTCTCCTTTTGAAGGATGGAATGATGAGACTATATCTCTTCCTTGTTGTTGACATCCTTTCCTCTCTTTTATGAGTTACAGAGAATTCATTGTTATTTTCTTCATAATATGAAGGAAATAATATGCTCTTGCTCTCTCTCTCTCTCTCCGAGTTGTGGAATGCAATGTTGTTATCTTGCTATCTTCTAAGTTGTTTCTTTGTCTCTCTCTGTTCATCTTTTTCCTCACCTGTATTTCTCTTGTTTAAGGATTTGATGGGTTCAGTTGTATTATTTAATGGGATTATAGAGTGAATAGTTGAGAGATAATCCTTTACTTCTTCTCCTTGACTTGTGTTGATTGGAATCTATTTTTGGTAATGTGTGACCAATGTCTGGTGCAAATAAATGAATAATACATACCCTATTTCTAACTCATTGAGGCTTAACCTAAAACTTAGGATTTATCTTGGGATTTGGATTAGGGTGTAGTACCTTAAATAGGAATCTCTTACTTTAAGATGTTGATGGATCATCCTAAAATATTTCTTGAAGTTTGAATTAGCTTGGTTGTAGGTGTTTTATGATGGAACATGTTAATGCTGAGTATGATGGATCCTTTCTTCTTAGAATAAATCTATTTTTGGGAAATAATAGAGTAAGTGGATTTCTTAGGAATTAGGTTGAATGAAGCAAGAAATAAACTATAAATATCTATAGTAAGAATAATATAAGTAATTATGATGAAATATTACTTATCTAATATAATTTCTTATGAAATAAATGGTGAAGAGTGATGAATATATTATGATCTTTACTAAATGTTAATGTGGTTGATCACTTTGTTCTTTCTTTTATGATTTTTATTTCTTTATGATGTATCTACCAAGATTGCTTTAATGTTTTATAAAAGAAGATTTCTTTTTATGAAACAGTTAGTTGAAAACACATCATTTTAATGCATAGTGTTTATCATGCTTAGTTCAATGAACTAACCCGTTTTAGAAATTTTTGCAGTGGACTTCGTAAGTTATAAAGGAAGACAATATATTTTATTATGTTACTTTTTTACCTAAAGATTGGATCTTTTATGAAAAATTATGATTCACTAATGAAATGCATTTATAAGAGGAAAAGTTGTATTTCTTAATTGGTCTTATTAATGTTGTTTGACATGAAAGATGTCTGAAATGAATGGACTTGTAAAATGTGTATTTCACTTAGATGAATGGAAAAATATTGAGAGTTACTTGTACTTGATGTGTCATTCTCCTTGTGCATTAGTGAAGGGAATTTGTAATCTTATCTTTATTTTCTCATATTCTTATATGTTTGGAATCCTTTTCAATTTGACTTAAATAAGTTAGATGGAAGAGAATTAGATACACTATCCCTTTATTGAAATGCAACTTATTAAGTTGGCATGCATAGATGTTCTTTTAACTAAGTCACTATGGTTTATTAAAATATATTTATGAAAGTACAAATTAATTATGATGTCTTGTATAATGTAAAAGGGTACAATGAACCCTAATTCATAACAAGAAAGAGGAAGGTGAAATTACTCTTGACCAATACCTTCATAGGTGTAAAGAAAATGAAAGGTAAATATGTACATTTATTAATTAGACTTCATCTCAATGAAGTCTATTATAATGGAACCTATTTTGGAACTTAAACAGGATAAGAATGGTTGGGTATAATAAGTGAATCTTATTGTTGTTTGTTGTTTCTATTTTAATTAACTGAACCCTAAAGTAAGAAGTTGATGATTAAAAATCAATCATGATGTTTTTACAAAACATTAACAAATCAACTGCGGATGTCAACCTTAAGGGATAAAGAATTTAGGGTTCAACGGGTACTATAATTAAATCTTAATTAAGAAAAATAATTGAGTAATTAACTTCTTGCTTGGGTATGTACATTGAGATGGGTAATTCCATCATATGTTGGCACACGCCAACTGTAAAACTGTACCTTTGTGAAGACTTGGGTCTTCACGAGGATATAGTGTTGCAGTTGACATGTTGCAACACCCTTCAGAATTGGATCATCTAGATCAACATAAACTTGGACTTGATCTTAGTTATACTCTAGGTTAGGTTAGGAACATGATTTAGTACATGGGGTAACTCACAATGACTTAGGATAACTAGACACATGTAATCAACTTAGGTCGATTGAGTATGTCTATGTACCCTTAGTCACCGTGAGTGGTTCCCTATACCAAACTATGTTGCTAACCTGGGTTAGGGTTAAACCTTGAACAAGTGGACTGAAAAGAGTTAGTGAAGACCATTCTAGATAATAGATGAGTGGGGTGAAGGACGTATTCCATTTGATGAGTATGTCATCTAGGAATAGTAAACATGAATAGTATGTGAAAATATTTGGCCAAAGTGTCGTAAGTGCTAGTTACATTGTCCTATGTCACCTAGTTTAAGAAGTGAGATATCGGATGAATATTGGTAAAAATATTTAGATAGGCCTCTTAAATAGAACACTCAATACCCATAATAGGGTAAGAGAACCAAGTATACCTAGTATATAATACATTGAGTTAACATGAGAGATCGGTTAGAAACCGAGTCATGAAATGAGAGATCGATAGTTCACCGAGTCATTTATAGTTGCATATGGTTATCTGTTATGAGATTGATTGGCATGGAATGTGTGTTCTAAATTATGATTATTTATAATAGAAAACATTATATATATATATATATATATACAAAATTTCCCTTGTTTCTAAAGTCTTAAAATAAAAATGTTACATCTTGGTATCGAGATGAATTTTGTAGCTCTTATACCTATTGTATCCATAAATATGATAAAAATTAATTTTTCTTGTTAACAAAAAATGGTTAGAATAAGAGAAAATGATGCAAACTACCCACCACTTGGTGGAGAAGCAACTCTTGCTAAAAACTCTATGAGATCCTTGTTTCCTGTTGGACACAAGAGATTGTTGATCTGTACTTGAAAAACAAGTAACGGGAAATGAGGAGGAGGAAGAATATGCTGGTAATAACAATCAGCCACCTCTTGTGGATAATGCTAATGTTGGAAATTTGGGTGTTGATAACAATAATATAGCTAATGCACCTGATCATCCTGAAAATAAAAAGGAAAGGCTAATAACTGAACTCACTAATGATATAAAAATAATAAGTCCACCTAAGTTTGATGGCACCACATTAGGAGATGGAGCCGAGAATTAGCTCAGTGAAAAGAAGTACTTTGCAATAAGGAACTTCTCAGAGGAAACTAAGGCAATATGGGGAGTATATCATCTTTCCCATGAAGCATCTTCCTAGTGGGACAACCGTAAGGCTAAGTTAAACATTGATGAAAAACTATTACTAAGGATCAATTTAAAAGTTATTTCAGTGCACAATGGCTGCCAAAACTTTATTATGATAAAAATGACTAAATTTTAGAACTTATCTCAAGGAAAATTAAGCGTAATAGAGTAATAGAGTAGTTTACTAAACTCCTTAAGTATGCACCGAGTATCAAACCGATGAGAAGTACAGATACAAAAATTTATCATGGGATTAAATCACATTATAAGTGGATGTTCATAGCTCAACCACTATAGAAGGGGTAGTTGAAAAATCCATAATGCAAGAATAAAAATTGAAATCAATCTCTGCCCATAAGGAGGAAATTAGAGAGAAAATTCTAAACTCTTCATCATCTCTTGCACCTAAGAAGGGACCGTGGAAGAAGTTTGGTATGAAAAATAAGTTTTTAATAGAAAACAACAAGAAAATAGCAAAGTGAATAAACCTTCTTCTAATGTACAAAATAACTTTTTCAAGAACAATAATAACATACGAAGTCTTATGGAGGTCGAATGATAAATTTAAGGTTGGGATTAAATTTGAGCCTAAAAATAGATATTTAGGAGGTTGTTTAAATTATGGAAAGGATCATTACGTAAATCAATGTCCTTTGAAGAAGGATGACTATAATCAAGAGCATAAGATGCATGCTGCATGTCACCAACAAATAAATTTGGAAAGTAAGTCACACCCATAGAGGTTTTACGTAAGTTACTTGGCATACTTGTAATTATTATTTTTGATACTTAAGATCTGAATGTTTTATTTATACTAAATAAGCATCGAAATTAAAAATACAAGATGGAAAAATGGATAAATCATGGGATATACATTATGGGAATAATGGTGTTCACATAGTTAATATGTGTATTTTTGGAGCAAAGTCCTTGCCTTGCCTAGGTTTTCCACTAAGGTTGAACTTTATGTTGCTCCTTTAGGATCTTATGATGTAATCATAGGTGTTAATTGGCTAGTTGAGCATAAGGAAAATGTTGACTATTTTGAAAAACATATTAGTTGTTTGGATGATCTACAAAAAACAATAGACATTCAGGGTGTAAAATGTGAGATTTTGGTTAGGAAATTGTCAGCTATGCAACTTAAAAAGGCCAAAAACAAAGGTTGCACCTTATATGTAGTAAAAATTTCTAAAACAAAATAAGGAAGTAGTGATTCATGGAAATATATCCCTTTGTTATAAAACTTTAGTGATATTTTTTTGGAAGAGTTACTAGGTCTTCAACCCAAACGAGAATTTGAATTCACTATTGAGATCAAACCGGGAACCGAACCTATTTCAAGGAACCTTATAGGATGACTACCATTGAATTGGTAGAGCTTAAGGCACAATTACAAGAAATTTTGTCTAAGGGTTTAATAAGACTGAGTGTCTCACCTTGGGGAGCACCGGTAATCTTTGTGAAAAATAAAGATGGAACACTTAGATTGTGCATCGATTATAGGATGTTAAACAAAGCAACAATTAAGAACAGATATCCACTTCCTAGAATTGATGATCTATTTGATCAGATGTGTGGTGCATCAGTATATTCTAAAATAGATCTTCAATCTAGATATCATCAATTAAGAATAAAGGATGAAGACATTCATAAAACAACTTTTAGAACCAGGTATGGGCATTATGAATTCATAGTTTTACCTTTTGGATTAACGAATGCACCTGCCACTTTTATGAATTTAATGAATAATATTTTTCAAGAATACTTGGACAAATTTGTGCTTGTATTCTTGGATGATATTCTCATATACTCTAAAAGCATTGAAGAACACCATGAGAATTTGAAGATAGTTTTGGAAATCTTGAGAAAGATACCATTGTATGGTAAGTTATCTAAATGCTCTTTCTATGACACGAAGTGCACTATTTAGGTCATGTTATAAGAAAGAAAGGACTAATAGTAGATCCCTCCAAGATTTTAGCTATAACTGAGTGGCATGCACCAAAGAATGTACATGAAGTTAGAAGTTTCATAGGTCTTGTTGGTTACTATAGGAAGTTTGTTATAGACTTTTCCAAAGTTGCTGCACCAATAAATTCATTGCAAAAAAGGATAAGAAATTTATATGGAATGAAAAATATGAATCTCCGTTTAAGAATGTGAAGGATCAGTTAACATCAACATGTATTTTGGTTGTACCTGATCCTAATGGATACTTTACTATTATAACAGATGCATCTGGGTAAGGAATCAGAGGTATTCTATTGAAAAATTATCATGTCATAGCTTATGAAATTAGGAAAATCAAGTTGCATGAACTGAATTATGCTCCACCCTAGATCTTTCTTCCATTGTTCATGCACTTCAAGTATGGAGGAATTATCTTCTTGGTAAACCTTTTACACTAAAAAATGATCATCTTGAGTTAAAGTATATTTTTACTTAACCAAATCTGAATGCAATACAACGAAGATGGTTAGAATTTCTATCTTAGTAGGATTTTGACATAAGTTATATTAAAGGCAAATAAAATAGAGTAACAGATGCTCTAAGTCGTACGAAGCACATTTCTACTCTTATAACATTAAGAACTTAGTTTAAAGATGAGATAAAAAGTGTTATGGAATCGATTCTTATTTTCAGCAAGTAAAGACAACACTTTCTGCAAATCCAAATGATGGGAGATAAATGTTTTCACTTTGACAATGAAGGAATCTTGTGGTTTGAAAACATGGTATACATACATTTTTCAAATGATTTAAGAAATAAATTATTAGCTAAAATTCACAATTCACCTTTTTGGGACACCGACATTACAAAGATGCTTGCTGATATAAAATAACAATATTTCTAGAAAGGGATGAAAAAGGATGTGATTGAGTTTGTGATACACTGTTTAGAATGTCAACATGTTAAAGTTGAGCATTTGCAACTAGTTGATTTATTGTATCCTCACATCATACCGCGAGTATAAATGGCAAGTGATGAGCATGGATTTTGTACAAGGTTTGCCTATGTTAAGAAATAAACATGATGTTATTCTTGTGGTTGTTGATAAACTAACAAAGGTAGCTCATTTTATAGTTCATAATCTTAAGGATGATTCACCTCTTTTAGCAAAAATATTCGAGCAAAAATATTCGTGCATGAAATTTTCAGATTACATGGAGTACCTTAATTGATCATATAAGATAGAAATATAAGAATGACATCTAGATTTTGGCAAACAATTAATGCAGCCCTAGGGACTAAGTCAAATTTTAGGTATGCATATCATCTACGGAAATAGATGGACAGACTAAAAGATTTAATCAAGTTTTAGAGGTCATGTTAGGAAAGTATTGCATGGATGAGTAGTATAAATGGGAAGAGTACCTTCTATTAGTTGAGTTTTCTTATAATAACACATATCACACCTCTTTGAAAATGGCACCTTTCAAAGCATTATACGGAAGGAAATGCAGAACCCCTATTAGTTGGGACAACATTGAGGATAGAGAGGTAATTGGACCTATAATCCTTATGGAGATGGAACATCATGTTAGAATGATTTGTGAATGCTTGAAATAATATGCAGATAGGAAAAAGAGTTATGCTGACTTAAAGTGGGTTGAAAAGAGATTTGAACTTGGTGAGAAGGTCTTTCTTTAGGTTAAACCGAAAAAAGAGTTCTATAAATTTTAGCAAGGCTTCCAAGTTATCACCTCATTATGTGGGACCCTTTGAAATTGTTGAAGTAATCAACCATGTAGCTTATTGTTTAGCTTTACCTCCTGCTTTATCATGAATGCATGATGTTTTCCATATTTCTTTTCTTAAGAAATAAATTTTAGATTTATCACATGTGTTGAATTAGAATTCCTTGTAGGTCCAAGACCTAGGAATAATTGTGGTTAAACCCATTCGAGTGCTAGAAACTCACCAGTTGCACTTAAGAAATCATGAAATAAGCTAATGTAAGGTCCAGTGGGGTCAATTTAACAAAGAAAGTGCCACCTAGGAAAATCTTGAAGATATGAAACTGATTTTCCGTACTTGTTTGAACAGAATTGATTCTATTGACTGATAAAATTTTAATATTTTATTTATGATATGTCAATAAATCTACCAATTTTGGGTAGACATTACATTATTTAAAAATGGACAACTACTTTAATGCTGATTTTGGGAAATTAGAAACCCAGTTTGTTATGAACATAAGAATGAGAGTATAATAATTTGATTTGTCCTTGATGTAAATTATATGATTAAGTTAATCATCGGGACGATGATTCTTTTTAGGAGGGAAGTATGTAACATCATTGTCTAAACTATTACTTTGATTACTTTCCCTTTTGACATTGCAAACGTAGACATATGATTTGTCTTAGGAAGGTGTATCCTTTTGACTGTTGGAAATCATGTTTGTAATGGATAAAATATTATTGTACAGAGATTCATTTTGTTGTGATTCTATTTACTTGAAAATGAAGTCATTCTTCTCTATGTTCTGCAAGGACGTGAACCTGTATTGTCATTTTCATTCTTATCTTATGTTAACGGAAAAACCTTGGATTAATTTCATTGACCCAAGGTATGATTTAGTTCTTCTTACCTGATCAACGTGATAAACTGACATTCTGAAATGGAAGGTAGTAAGGGACTAAGTTTTACTATGTTATAATTTTGAGGACCCTTATTTTGGTGTCCTTTCTTTGCATCTTGCTACAATCGGTAAGCTTGGACCTTCTTGATAAATATTTTTAAGATGTTGAATGGTGTAATAAGAATGAGGGCCTATTATGGGACTATTAAGGTGGATACCTTAACCATAGTTGGAATGTTCTATCCTATGTGGATTCTAAGCTAAGGTAATAAGGGCCTACCTATTACCTATTACTAAATTGCTTAAGTGACACCCTAACCTAAGTTGTTATGTTTAAGGTTATGGATTTGGAAATAACCTAAGGAAAATAATGTGTACCTAGGATTATGGTTGAATCCTAACCTAATGACAATATAACCTAAACTAATACTAAGCTAACGGGTACCTAAGGGTTGCATGGCAAGTGGTGAGTCGGTGGCAATGGTTTCTAAGGAATTTATGAGATTTGATTTTGAATCTAATAAGCTCCGAACAAATAGTTTTGGTAGAGACATGGGGAGCTAGAAGGATGTTTAGCTGGCATCATCTCTAATATTAAAAATGCATGTAAATTTTTAAATGGAGATTGCCAAAATTCATAAGGTAGTGGCACAAAAAAATTAGGTAGGAGAGTTTGTTTTCATTGCATTAATGAGCCTCGGTCATGGCGAAGAAGCCATATTGGAAGACATCTAAGTATATTTTGAGGGGGTTGTTTGGTCATTTTCTCTTTACAATTTTTCTCTGCATGGAGGTTTTGGGTTCTTGAACTAGTAGTTCTATTTCCAATCCTTTGTTATTTTTGCCACCTCTGAGCTATTTTTGATCTAGTGGAAGTATAAGAGGTAATAGGAAGTTTGGAATTGTTGATGTCACTTGGAAAAAGGAAAAGATTATGGGAGGCTCACTGGAAATCTTCTACAAATCGATAGAAGCTCTATCAGGCATGATAGGCTCTACCCATTAAGTTGTTTTACTTTTTACTAAACGTATTCATTAAAATAACTCTTCTCTTGGAAACAAATGGGTTTTTATATATGATGTGTATTTTGATTTATGCTTGTATTTTCTATCACTGTTTATACTTGCCTAGTTACTGCTTGATGAGATATGATTTGGGTTTGTTCCTTTGTTGGAAGAATGAACAAATTTGGCTTTAACCATTGTGTAAACTGAATGTTGTTGAATCTGGTATACTTCTGTGGACTGTGCAAAATGGTTAGAGGAATGCACTATTTGATAAAAATATTCGAGTTAAACTTGTTTTCCTTTGTTGGAAGAATGTAAGATGAGTGACATCTTTGTAGTTATTCAAAGTTGTTTTCGATTCTTGTTACTATTGTTTGATCCTTGTTGATATGGTTGTTAGGAATATTATTTTTGTGGATTCAATCTTGTTGGAAATAACAGTAACCAAGTCTTACTTTTTCTAAGCTTGATATGATTTTATTGAGTGAAATCCTATTGGTCTACTATGAATTAATTAATGGATGTCAATGTTGAGAAAGGATATGTTTCAGCTTTTTTCTCCTCTATTTGATATTATGAGCAAGAATGTTTAGTTGTTGCTTGCATTTATATAATGTCATTTTTGTTTTCTCACCTTATGTTTGAAAATAATTTTTAAAGACCCAACTGGTCTTGGGGTCTTGATATAAATATGACTAGATGTAGAGATGTTAAGTTCTGTTGTCACCATTTTGGAAAGACTTACTAATTGTTTTTTTGAGTCCTTGTAGAGGTAAGGTTTCATGCTTCATGAGTTAAAATTATCAATTCATCTAGTTGGATTTCTTGGTTTCTTGCACTCTAATTGACATTTTTATGATATTGAAGAGTTGGGATATCTAAGTCGAACTATTGATGAGTTAAAACTTGTTTTCCCTTGTTGGAAGAATGTAAGATGAGTGACATCTTTTGTAGTTATTCAAAGTTGTTTTTGATTCTTGTTACTCTTGTTTGATCCTTGTTGATATGGTTGTTAGGAATCTTAGTTTTGTGGATTCAATCTTGTTGGAAATAACAGTAACCAAGTCTTACTTTTTCTGAGCTTGATATGATTTGATTGAGTGAAATCATATTGGTCTTCTCTGAATTAGTTAATGGATGTCAATGTTGAGAAAGGATACGTTTCAGTTTTTTCTCCTCTATTTGATATTCTGAGCAGGCATGTTTAGCTCCTGCTTGCATTTATATAATGTCATTTTTGTTTTCTCACCTTATGTTTGAAAATATTTTTAAAGACCCAACTGGTCTTGGGGTCTTGATATAAATATGACTAGAAGTAAAGATGTTAAGTTCTGTTGTCACCATTATGGAAAGACTTACTAATTGTTTTCTGAGTCCTTGTAGAGGTAAGGTTTCATGCTTCAGGAGTTACCCTTATCAGTTCATCTAGTTGGATTTACTAGTTTCTTGCACTCTAATTGACATTTTTATGATATTGAAGAGTTGGGATATCTAAGTCGAACTATTGATTAGATCAGTCTTGTCTACCTTAGGGAATTGGGAAGGGACGTTATAGTTTTCTCTTCTCTTTTGGACTCGAATTCGAGCATCTGGTTGGAGTCTTGTCACTTTTGTTGTTTCTCCTTGAGATTGGTTGAGTGGAACTCTCTTCCCAAACTCATGTGTTGTTCCTTGATTTTTGTGAAGAAGGGAGTCTAGGGTAACTTGAAGGTAAGTTGGGACAGTCAAACTTGCATTTGATATCTTCATTTTTATGTATTTTCTTTTGAAAAGAAATCTAAATCTCATAGGGGTGTTTTACTCCATTGATGTTCTCTTTCGCTCTCTAATTGGAAAATAAGAAAACTTCTCAATGGATGCTATTAACATTGGAATGAATTTAATATTTAGTTATTGTTCTTGTTGCTTTGGAAACTTGTATTAACTGAAGGTATTTGTTTAATCAATTCCAATGATAGCCTCTGTAGTACTGAGACTGTTCTCATTATTTGATGGGAAACTTTCTTTTTAGATCCCAACTTGCTAGTTTATTTTGTATATCTATATGCATCGATTCAATTTTGATTATGCTATTTGTGTTGTAATGATTGTTGAAATCAGATGGTGCTTGGTAGGGATATGTTTCAGTTCTCTTTGAATTTTGATTGTGTTTCTCCTTTTGAAGGATGGAATGATGAGACTATATCTCTTCCTTGTTGTTGACATCCTTTCCTCTCTTTTCTGAGTTAAGGAATTCATTGTTGTTTTCTTCAAAATCTGAAGGGAATTATATGCTGCTCTCTCTCTCTCTTCTCTGAGTTGTGGAATGCAATGTTGTTATCTTCAAACTCTGAGGGAAGTTCTGAGTTATTTCTCTCTCTCTCTCTCTTTGTATTTTTCCTCACCTGTATTACTCTTGTTTAAGGATCGACCGGTTCAGTTGTATTATTTAATGGGATTGCAAAGTGAGTAGTTGGGAGATAATCCTTTACTTCTTCTCCTTGACTTGTGTTGATTGGAATCTATTTTTGGTAATGTGTGACCAATGTCTAGTGCAAATAAATGAATAATACATACCCTATTTCTAACCCATCGAGGCTTAACCTAAAACTTAGGATTTTTTGGCCTTTGGATTAGGGTGTAGTACCTTAAATAGGAATCTCTTACTTTAAGATGTTGATGGCTCATCCTAAAATCTTTCTTGAAGTTTGAATTAGCTTGGTTGTAGGTGTTTTATGATGGAACATGTTAATGCTTTGAGTATGATGGGTCATTGATTCTTAGAATAACTCTACTTTCGGGAAATAATAGAGTAAGTGGATTTCTTAGGAATTAGGTTGAATGAAGAAAGAAATAAACTATAAATATCTATAGTAAGAATAAGATAAGTAATTAGGATGAAATATTACTTATCTGATATAATTTCTTATGAAATCAATGGCTGAAGAGTGATGATTATATTATGATCTTTACTAAATGTTAATGTGGTTGATCACTTTGTTCTTTCTTTTATGATTGTTATTTCTTTATGATGTATCTATTTGTATTTTTACTATTTCATAAAAGTAGAGTTATTTTTATGAAATAGTTAGTTGAAAGCATATCGGTTTAATGCATAATGCTTATCATGCTCAATTCAATGAAGTGACCAAAGTCTAGCAATTTTTTGCGAGATGGACTTCGTAAGTTATAAAGGAAGACAATATATTTTATGAGGTTACTTTTTTACCTAAAGACTAGATCTTTTATGAGGAATTATGATTCACTATTGAAATGTATTTGTAAGAGGAAAAGTTGTATTTCTTAATTGGGCTTATTAATGTTGTTTGACATGAAAGATGTCTAAAATGAATGGACTTGTAAAATGTGTATTTCACTTAGATGAATGGAAAATGACCTGAGAGTTACTTGTACTTGATGTGTCATTCCCCTTTTGCATTTGTGAAGAGAATTTGTAATCTTATCTTTATTTTCTCATATTCTTATCTGTTTGGAATCCTTTTTAGTTTGAATTAAATAAGTTATATGGAAGGGAGTTAGATAGACTATCCCTTTATTTAAATGAAAATTATTAATTTTGCATGCATAGATGTTATTTTAACAAAGTCACTATGGTTTATTAAAAGATGTTAATGAAAGTGAAAATTAATTATGATGTCTTGTATAATGTAAAAGGGTACAATGAACCCTAATTCATAACAAGAAAGAGGAAGGTGAAATTCCTCTTGACCAATACCTTCATAGGTGTAAAGAAAATGAAAGGTAAATATGTACATTTATTAATTAGACTTCATCTCAATGAATTCTATTATAATGGAACCTATTTTGGAACTTAAACAGGCTAAGAATGGTTGGGTATAATAAGTGAATCTTATTGTTGTTTTCTATTTCTGTTTTAATTAACTGAACCCTAAAGTAAGAAGTTGATGATTAAAAAGAAATCATGATGTTTTTACAAAACATTAACAACTCAACTGTGGATGTCAACCTTAAGGGCTAAAGAAATTAGGGTTCAACAGGGTTGTTGTAATTAAATCTTAATTAAGAAAAATAATTGAGTAATTAACTTCTTGCTTGGGTATGTACATCGAGATGGGTAATTCCATTAGATGTTGGCACATGCCAACTGTAGAACTATACCTTTGTGAAGACTTGGGTCTTCACGAGGATACAATGTTACAGTTAACATGTTGTAACACCCTTCAGAATTGGATCATCTAGATCAACATAATCTTGGACTTGATCTTAGTTATACTCAGGCAAGGTTAGGAACCTAATTTAGTACAGGGGTAACTCATGATGACTTAGGATAACTAGACACATGTAATCAACTTATGTCGATTGAGTATGTCTATGTACCCTTAGTCACCGTGAGTGGTTCCCTATACCAAATTATGTTGCTAACCTAGGTTATGGTTAAACCTTGAACAAATGGATTGACAAGAGTCAGTGAAGACCATTCTAGATAATAAATGAATGGGGTTAAGGACATATTTCATTTTATGAGTATGTTGTCTACAAATAGTAAACGTGAACAATATGTGAAAATATTTGGCCAAAGTATCATAAGCTCTTTGGTTGCATTGTCTTATGTCACCTAGTCTAAGAAATGAGATATTAGATGAATATTGGTAACAAATATTCAGATAGGCCTCTTAAACAGAACACTCAATACCCATAATAGGGTAAGAGAACCAAGTATACCTAGTATACAATATATTGAGTTAACATGAGAGATCGGTTAGAAAACGAGTCATGAAATGAGAGATTGGTAGTTCACCAAGTCATTTAAAGTTGCATATGGTTATCTTTTATGAGATTGATTGGAATGGAATGTGTGTTCTAAATTATGATTATTTAGAACAAAGAACATTAGATATATAAAAAAATTCCCTTATTTCTAAAGTCTTAAAATGGGAAGGTTACTGGTAGATACAGATCTTTCCATTCTATTTTAGCACAAGGATAATGTTGGATACCCACATTGAGTAACGAATGGTTTAATGAACCCTTCCTATAGGATTTTCACTAATTCCTTTTTACCATCAACGCCACCTTTGGCTTCATTGGTCTATACCTTTGCTTGATAGGTTTTATGTCGACGAGGTCACTAGGTTGTAAACTGCTACATGAGGAGAAATTCCTATTATTTATTTATAGGTAAATGTAAATACTTTCAAATGATCCTTAAGAATCTTAATGTGTATCTCAACCTCTTCATGCGTTAATGAAGAACCTAGATTCAAAATTTTTGGGTTTTCCTTTGTCATGATATTAATGTCTATTGTACCTTCAATCAAAGAGATGTTACCCTATTCAAATTTGGGTGGGGACAGAGGTAATTCTAATTCCTCCTCCTCTTCTACCTCATAAATTTCTAGGCCTTCCGAAGAGGGAGGATCCATCGTGTGATCTCCAAAATAGGAGGACGAGTGAGGAATGAGAGAAAATCGTCTCTTATGGTGTAAGGGATGTAAATCCATGAAGGCATTAAGATACATGTTATATAAATAACTCTCCTAGTTATATGTATAACTTACATACACATTCGGCTCAAATATCTTCATTACAAAGTGGAAGGCACCTCGTTATCTCCTTGGCACATTCACTTGGTCATTGTTTCCTCACACACCCTTCCATGCTTCCCATTCTCCCCTTCCCATTTTCCTTTTCCTCTTTGTTCCACTCTTGTCTCACGCACTGATTTTGTGCATTTGCTTTCTCACTAGTAGCTATTCATCATGTGTGTGCCTTGCACATTAGCTTGTAATAGTTACACCTTGACCATACATTCTTCACTCATCAGTTTTCATCATTTCCTCCACCCATGTGACACGTTCCTTCCTTATGCCTTCTTCTCTTACCTCATTCTCCCTTGAGCACACCTTTTTCCCCATTTGTGCCATTCGGTGCCACATAATTCTCTGACATGCTTGAGTGTGCCACATGAAACTTATCAAAGTGCACCAATAGGGTGTCAAATCCTTGCAACAAATCAATGAGTGAAACGTGGAAGAAAGAACAAGGAAATTTTCACGGTTGGCCATCCTTTCAACCAATATGCACATGCAACATGTCTGCATGTACAAAATACTAATTTTTTTGAAAACCATATATGTTTCTATAGAACTCTAATTGGTGCACACTTAGTCTCAACCGATAGCTTTAGACATAGGCTACAGTGTTAGACATTCAAATTCAAATTCTTCCCGAGATCAAGAAGGTGAAAAATGAAAAACATCTTTTTGGGCAATAATGACCAGATCTAATTGCTCCAACCACTTGATTTGATCTTATCCACTCTCTTTCCTTCTCCAACATGCTGAACAGACTTGGGGAAGTGTATTTGACAAATTTTTAGGTGGATTTACACGCATTGAATGCTTCTTATTGGTGGTTGAATTTGAAATTAAAATTTTCCCTCCTTCTCTTCTTCTTCCATGAATTCATCTATAAATGTAAGAGTTAGGCTCACTTTTATGTTGGACATGTTTTCTATCCTTATGCATTTTTCTAAGGACTTCATATTTTCTATATTGTGAGTCGCAAACCTCTAGATCTAACTTGTGCAAGTGGATATTTCCCTCTTCACCATTATAAAAATTCTATGTATTTATGGAAGTAATGGAAGCATTGTTTTGTGACTATTATCTATCCTAGGCATGTTTGATTTCTTTCTTCTTGCCTTCATTTTACATTACATGTTTTTTTGTCATTATACATCCCTTCCAGTCTTCTTTCTAGTTTTGTTCCATGAAACTGATTTGGTAAATATGTTTTAGTCGTGTTACACATGCCTAGCCTTCTTTCATGCATTTCCTTTCATTTTCACTCAGAATAGATAGTGTTCATCCCTCTTTTTTGGTATTATCACCTTTTAGTGTAGTTTCCTTTCATGTTATCCTTCTATCCCTGGTCACTTGACATTGTTAGCTTAGTTTTCCCTTTCAAAACTAGGATTATCAGTAGCGCTAGAAATAGATAGAGGAACCGACCTTCACTAGAGATCCTTCTCAAGAACACAAGGTCCCACAACTTAGAGATGGTTCCACTATTATCTCAAATGACTCGATCCTTCTAGATCCAATACATAGGTACAAGTTTGACGACCAAAAATACCCTTAGATAGCTTCATCATTTTCTACATAGTCTAGGGTTGCAAGCTCATTCTCGGCCTTAATGTATGGAAATATTGGGTTCATTGGTACTTTACATACCAAGGGTTTTGCACGAACAAAAAATGTGAATCTATTTTCTTCTAACCCCTTTCTCGAGATAGAAGTGTGAAGCATAGGTGACTATGGAATTTGTGAGAAGATTTTGTTCTCAAGGAATGAATTCAATTGAGATGAAGTCAAACCCTTTTTCAAATTAAGCACTACAGTTTTGTAGTGTTGTAAGTGTTCTATCCTAGTCTCGTATACTTTTTAAAGTTGATTTAGGACTAGTTGTGAATCACCCAACACTCTAACATTACAAGAATCGATCCTTTTGGCTACTATGAGACCAAAAAGGAGAGCCTTGTATTCTACACCATTATTTTGGAATTTGAAATGTTATTTGAAAGTGAAATGTATGACCTTCCCTTCCAGAGAAGTGAGGATCACACCTAACCAAGTGCCAAAGAGGCACTTCACTCCATCAAAGTGGAGGGTCCAATAGTTTCTTGGTAAGATTGAAGTTGTATCATTATTTTTATCCTCTTCCTTTACTTCTGAAACTTCAACCATGCAGATTTCATCATCTGGTAGAGAGTTGAGTCTTAGGGCATGTCCTATGCCCATGGAATCAAACAAAGGAGAATAGGTAAATAATTCTCCAACATCTCAACAATATTTTTTGTGGTTTATATTGAGAGTGTCTTTATGATAGTAGTTTCATCATTGACCATTGGAATCCCCTCGATCAAGCTAATAGTTTCTAACTCCGTTGTAGGAATTAGCTTTGATTTGGAAGTGGAACTTGTTGGTTTGTTGAATTGGTTTACTGAGGAGTTCAAACTTGGAATGTACTCCAAGTATCTTCTTTAAATTAGCTAAGTGTATGATGAAGGTATTTGGGTCACCTTATGCAACAAATACCTTTCCCAAGTATAGGAATCTTACTTCCTAAAACAAAGTGGAGGGAATTGCCTTCATATAATGTATCCAAGGATAGATCGAGGATAATATTATAGTTGGTTTCTGGTCTATAATATAAACATTTGTGAGGATTTTCTTGGGTCCTGGGGTGGTGAAAGGAATATAGTTATGATAGATGTTGCCTTGAGGCTATCATAACCTCTTACCGTGTTTCTTGTTGAAGAGTAGTTAGTCTCTCCATAACCTAACTTCTAGAGAATATAGAAGTTGAAAATGTTAACTACTTCCCCATCGTCAATGATATCGTGATTTATATAGTTATTGTAGATGTAAATCCATAAATACAGATCCATATCACCTCTATGTGTTATTTCAGCATCTATGGGCATCTTACGATGTCAAATATGAATCGACATCTCTTTTTGGATATCGAGAGGATAGACATCAAAGTCTATATGGTTTATATGTGCCTGCAAAGAGGATTGACATTGATTAAGTTTCTAAGACCCAATGCTTCTAATAAAACATCTTTGTGAGTAGGGGATTTATTCAACAAGTTCAAAAAGGAGATGTGAGAAAAGGTCTTTGTTAGGTCATTGATCAAGTTATAAGATCCTACTAGATTTACAAGCATATTACGAATATCATCTGATATAGACAGGTAAATTAGAATAGGTTGTGAAGAATAATATCTAGTTCTAGTGACAATGTTTATCTAGGGCTCAATATCTAGCTCTACAAGACCCACTATCTTAGTTTGTTGAAAATCATCCAATGGAGGTGCCACCGATGGGTTTGATGAAGTCAAAGCTTCATGATCATTTTTTCCCACCCAGATACCCTTTTTTGAGCCATTGGGGTATAGCTTACCATTTTTGGGACGTGTTGGGAGAGGATCATTGAAGATCCTGAGTGGGACATTTTGGGGGACACAGGCCCCATGCAAGTATTTTGAGTAGGCGCCATAGGATTTTCCAAAAACATGTCAATAAAGAGTTGTCTTTGGTCTTTGAGTAACTATTTTGTAAATACTTGCTACAATCCTAGAATGTTCTAGCATCATGTCCTCAAACCCTATGGAAACCACAATATAAGTTAGGGTCATAATCTTGAGGTCTTTGGTTTGTGTTTTTTTGTGGCCCAAAGTTTTGATTATTGTTCAGGTGTTAGTTATTATAGTTAAAATTGTAAGGTTGTTATTATTGGCTAGGGTCTTGAGCCTAAATTTTTGGTGTTGTTATTATTGTTTTTATTGTTGTGGATGCTTGAATTCATTACGTTAATTATGGGAGAAAAATTGTTACTCCTTTGATTGTTATTGTTTTTGTTATTTTTTTGTTATTGTTATTGTTATTGTTGTTGTTATTATTATTTGTATTCAGGGTATTAACAATGTTGGGTTTCTTTGTTTGATAGGTAAAGCTGTCGATTATAACACCAAATTTTTATTCGGGAACTTAGCTCATTGGTTTTTATTTGTATTATTTTCCTAACTTGAGTTACCTTGATTAGGAGTGATCAACCTCCTGTTAGAGCCATAGGTCTTGCGATCGTTTTCTATTACTTTGCTTGATCTATCGAAGAGAACCTTTTAGCACCTATTCTTTAGTGTCTAATTGGGAACTTCTGGACCTCCTCCTTTGTTTCCTGGTTAAGAGAATGAAGCAATAAGTTTCAGATCTTAGTTTGATCCATATTACGTGTGCTTGTTGAAGAGTAGAGGACTTGCCTCCATATTTGGATGAAGTACACAGTAGACTCGTTATGCTCTTGTTTTATGTGCAATAATTTTGTGATTCATGTCCTTATAAATTTATTCACATAAAAATATTTAATAAACTCATAAAAAATTTATTCAAAAGAGTGGTTCAAAGCCTCTAGTATCATGTAGTATCATTCGAGAGAAATACCTAATAAATTCTTAAGGAAGATCTTTACAATGACAACATCCCATGGGAGCATCTCTCGAATGGAAGTTGTATACACCTTGATGTGTGTATTTGGATCTTTCTCACCCTTAAATTTTGGAAGGTTTTGCATAGGTCTTGGGAGGATGATACCTCGTATGGAAAAGCCAAGGGGCTCCTTGAGATATCTAAGTAGGTACTTACTACATAGGACTCGACCATTGATGATCCTTGTTGGGGAGGTGGAGGCGGAATTGGTTGTTGGAATAGTTCAAGCGAGATACATTTGTTGGGGCTCAAGGGATCCCCTATGGATGACTGTACAGGCTAGGGTAAGAGTACATGTCCCCCTATTGTGACTTATGATACAATTTTATGTAGGGTAAACATTACTTTGATATGGATTTAGAGGCACAAAACCAAGTAATGTTGCATTTCAAGTTGGTATGGAATATGATAACATGCTTCAAACTGGTACATGTTGTGGATATTAGTATGTAGCATGGGTGGCATACCCAAGGTGCTCGGCCTAGTGATAAGATCCCCAAGGCTAAGAATTCCGGTGTAAACTGAAGGATTTGGTGCAATAAGAACTTGGCCATAGTTTTTCGGATAAAGGGAAATATTTCCCTGCCCACCATATGAAGTTTGAGTAGTTTGAGCAAGTTCCAACTTTTTAACATTTTCCATCAACACCGAGATGACCTCATCGATGATGGCATGGTGTTTTATTTTGGTGTTAGTTGTTGAACATTTGTAGGTTGTTGAGGAGTGTGATATCCTACTATAAATTGTTCATTATTTTTCCACCCCTCATTAGCAACATTTTCCACTATAGGAGGGGTAGTGGTGTTGTTTTGAAGAAAGACATTTGCATGTCATTGTACCTTATCTAAAGGTTGACTCATATTTTGGAAGTGTTGTTCACTTCTGGTGTAATGCGCTAAATAATCCTCATCTAAAAATGGGATTTTCTCAGATTGCATTCGATTGGCTCACGAACAAAACCCAAGGAGATGAACTTGATTCTTTGATAAAATTCATATTATTAGAGCTTGAAAGATCAAGTTATTGTGTGTGTGAGTTGATCCATTTCCTCAATCTTAACCGAGGAGAAATTTTTTGTCCCTAAGAAGGAGAAATTTGAGAGGCATGCAGATGGGTTGACTAATTTTCTGCCCATGTAGATAGTGAGGGTGACTATTATTGTCTTCCCATTTGATATTAGTATGCCTCTAGACCCAAAATAGGTTAGTCGTATCCATCGTTTCTGACATATTTTTGGTATATAAATACTCACAAAATAATGGTAGCTCTTTAGGTCAGGTTCACCAATTGGTAAAGATGAAAATCAACATGTGACCTTCACCTATACTCGACTCCTCAAGTTCATGCCAAGGAAGTCGTTACATGAAATACTGAGATGTCTAAATGATAATGAAATGTGGTGGTGTGTAAAAATGTGCATAAATGGTATGGATAGGTTATCAAGGCAATATGATATCTTTAACTCGCAATAATGGGATCTGCTCATTGAGTGTAAAAAAATCTGTCTAACCTAGATGAGTGAAATAGATGGATCATAAAGAATAAGAATGTGGAGACTCCAGTCAATATCGAACATTGCGAGATATCCTTTTTCTTGGTTGTGGAATTCATGGGAAACCAATGGGAGCCTTGTAAATATGTCCAAACAGGGTCATGGAACAAGTGAGAAAGGCTTGGTTTCACAGAATCTAGATCCGGTTGGTAGGAGAATTCCAAAATGTGAGGGATGGTTGGGATTCCTCATTTAGAGTGTTCAATTTTGATATGATATCGGGTGGTAGTGGTGATGTATGGAAAACCAATGTGTGCAAACTCATGTCAATTTCAGTAAATAATTCTGGCACATTTGGTTATGGGACTGTAGGATCAATTCCAAATGTTCTTGGTTGTTGGGGTCCTTGTATGGTCATATGAATGATCAAAATCTATTTCCAACTATCCAATACTCATAATATTTTTCAGCTTCTACATTTAAGACAAGGATCTGTGTCACCTTTTGAGAATATCTCATTGGTGTTATAAAAACTTATATATGTAACCCTATATCTATGTCGGTAAAAAGGTCTCCTACATCTAGTTGTGGAACTAATGGATTGCAGCCAAATTATTTCTCTCTTTTAGGTTCGTTTATGGTCATGTAGATGTTTAAGGAAATATATAATTAGGTTTTTTGACCAAAATTCATATGTTGTATTGTCTTCAACATTTAACACATTTGTTTGTTCAATGATTGTTTATAGATCTCTAATTTTTCGGAATACGTTAAATCGAAGACCCTCATCAATATATGCTAATGGTACCACTAGATTTTAATATTGGTTCAAATATGTAATACTTGGGTTCTCAAGGCCTGTATTTGTCATGCAAGAAATAACTAAATTAATCTAGTGAAGTAAACTAATTAAGTAAAGGAAATATACACTATGTTTATGTTTTTCCAAGATATAAACTAAATAAAGCAATAAAAGAAACTAATCTAATGAAAGTAAATATTTTTTATTCTTTTCTAATATTCTGAAAACAAAGCTTCTAATATAAATAAATAAATCTAATATAGACAATCAACCGGATGTAGCTAATTGAATGTGTAATTGTGTTAATCTAAACCTAAAGCAATTAATTAATTGAAACCTTTCTAATCAAAACCCTCAATCCTACCTCAGAGGCATGAGAAGAAATCACAACTTCAAAGAAGCTATTCTTCCCTGTAACTTCCCTAACAATAATAAAGAGATTTTTTTATAGAGACTTTCTAATATGATATGATCTATTGTAATTACTTGATGATTGCAACAATAAAATACTTTCTCTACTCTATTTGATATGAATAATTTGAATGAATACAATTCAAGAATTGAAAAATTTAATAAATGAAGGAAAGAAAATAAAAAATCCAACTTGGAATATAGAAACAGTGGTAATGCGGTTGGGAATTATTTAGTCCCCTTAGTTTATCCTTTTATTTCCTTATGTCCATGTGATTCCAAAGGTTGGGAATGTAGTGACAAAAATAGAAAGAAATCAATAGAGCAATGAGAAGTTTGAATTAGTAGTCTGAAACAATGTAAGTGGAAGAAAGATAAGAACTGAGATTGGCTATGTAGTTTCCAATAAGAAAGAAGGCAGCTTAACAATTGCAAGGATGCACAAAATAATTCTCTAGCCATTTTCTTGAAAACAAGTGATCAATTTATAGAAAGTTAGTTGTAGAGTGCACAAGCACACTTGGTAGCAATGGGATGCCAAATCATCACATGAAGAGGTAGTTAACTATGCAATCAACAATCACAAGTGAAAGAGGAGTTAAGCATGAACAAATAAAGCCTAAATTTAGGAAATTTGACTGAGAAACACATCCAAAAATTAAGTTAGAGTTGTTACACGCGTATAAAGAATGAGTGAACATTTAGGAAAATGCACACATGACCATCACCCGCATAGAGAAGTGATTATAGAACTACCTCCCTGTTTAGGGTGGCAGTTACAAAACCACTACCTAGGAAGGGCAACAATTACAAAACTACTTCTTAGACAGGGTGGCAATTTTGACACTAAAGGTCAAAACTAGCCTAAAACAAAGTGAGAAGCTAGGAAAAAGCATGCAAATGCTAAATAAGGAAATATAGGCTATAAATATAAGCTGCAAATAGGTTTAGGAGCTTGAACACCTTCTTAAGAGATATGAATCATCATTGGGAACCCTTTTTGTAACCATTTCTGACAATGTAGCACATGCAAATTTGGGTGTGTATAGTATCCACCTCTTCGACAAGGAGGTCATCTTAGTCCATAAGGCTATCAATAATGGCACAAAGGGAATTGCAATGCTCGATAGTGTGGCCAAGCACATGATGATAGGAAAATATAAAATTAGGATCAAACCAAGTAGGCTTTGGCCTACGCGGGTCAAAAATTTTGATGGGAGGAAGGGTAACCATGGATGCATGGATAAGACAATGGAATACCTCAGTATAAGATTTGATAAATGGCTTAGAAGTTGATGTTTTATGAGTAGATGGGTTTAATTTAGAGGAAGTGGATGTTGGTTAAAGTGAGGTCTTATCCTTAGGAGTCTTGACCACTAATATTGATGTGGAAGGTATGATGGTGGTTGATTGGGGTGGGGCTGGTTTAGAAGTGGTGGTAGTGAGTTGGATGTTAAAGGTTGAGTTTTTATTTCATGGTTTAAATGTTGTGTATTCCATATTAGTGATGTTTTATAATTTAAAAGACTGAGTGTATTTTAAATAAGTGATGGATGATTTAGAAGTGGATTGATTAATTGATTATGATGTCTTAGATGAAGGTGTCAATCCTAGGAGAGATGGAGGTGGTCTTAAGATGGATGATGTGACATTAGTTGATTTGATCTTTAGTGGAGTAATGTATATCTTATTATGAGGATGTGAAAGGGAATTTTGAGGACATACACCAAGGTTTTAAGATTTGGATTGTGAAGAAGCACCCTTGGGAGGGATGAAGATGATTTTAACTTGTGGTTATGAAGATTGTGAGGTTTATGGTGGTGGAAGTAAATTTTTTTAAATGGTGTCAAAAGAAGAGGTGGGTTTAATTTATGTGGGTGTGTCTGATTTTATGGATGAGATAGGGGCATCATTTGAAGTTATGGTGATTTGGAGTTTTTCAAAAACTCTTCACATGATGAGAATTATATAGGGGATATGATGGTGTTGATGTGATCGCAATCATTGATGTGATGGGAATGGGTAGGAATATAGGAAGGGGAACTATGATTGGTTATAAGAATAGTAAAAAAGGTAAGGGTGGAATGGATGTGGGAATAGTAGTGGTTATGATTAAATATGAAATAAATGGAGGCAAGGAGTATGTAAAAGGTGATGGAGATGTTGATTTAATGGCAGAAGATGTATATGTAGAAGAATACACTAAAATAAGGGAATTTTCTAAATGAACATCTAAGGAGGATGAAAAATTAAGAGATGATGTGGGATTATATAGAGGAGAAGGGGTGGGTGTTGATGAGGTTGTTGAGAAGGTAGGAGTAGGATCACTAGAAGGATTTCAAGAAGCGGTAGGAGAGAGATCATGTGTGGAGATGGGAGTTATGATGGATATGGGAGGAGTGGATTTAGATATAGTAGATGTGGGTGTAATGGGATAAATAATATAAGAGTATGAAGTTGATGAATTAGTTAAGGAGGATGTAGGAGCACAACCTAGAGTGTTAGTAGAGTGGGATTCAGGTGTTTAGGATGTGGAAGGGATTTCTTAGCTAGTAAGAGGATGGTGAGGAAAAGGTTGTTTAAAAACATCCAATGGTTGATTGGGAGGGCGTTATAATTACTCACTTAAAGTTACCCTTAATTGACAAGTCTTTGAATAAGGTCTTCAAAGGTATGACACTTATCAATGTCATGCCCGTGGAATCGAGTGATGTTTTTAGTAAGCATCTTCGCGATACCATGAAGGATTAGCTGTGATTCATATAAAGGTAAAATAATAGGTAATTGGATAAGATTAGTGGCCATAAGCTTATTGAATATAGAACTATAAGACTCCCCGAGAGGAGTATAGTTTGGGGTAGGGCGAGGAGCTCTTTGTGAAGGATCAACTTGGAAGGAAGAAGAAGTGGAAGATTTCACAAAAACAATGTTTTCCACATTCTTTTATTTATCATGATGAGAAGAAGAAGAGGAGGGTTCAATGAAATTTGTATCGGGTTTGATATATATAATTTTTATACGACCCGATTCAAGGGCATAGAGTTATAATTTTGAGCCATGGTGAAGGCTTCCTCAAAACTTTGAAAGGACTAAATTTAGAGAGTAGAGGAAATGTGTTTAGCAAAAGATCGGGAAAAGAGCTCAATGAGATTGGTCTAAGGAAGGGAAAAGGATAGATAGTTAATGATGTCATGCCATCTTATGAAAAAATATGAAATGGATTCATCCTCAAATTGTTTAATGGCGTATAGATTAGTAATGGTGATTTTACAAGTGATATTGATGGAGAAGTGCTCTAGGAAGAGTTGGGAAAGTTGTGTGAAGGAGAAGAGAGAATGTTGAGGGATACCATTATACTAGTCCAACACATGGCCAGATAATGACATGGGAAATGTTCTGAGCATGAGGTCCTAGTCATGGGCTATGAGATAGCAAGCATGTCAGAAATCTTGGAGGTGTTGTTGAGGATCCTCCTTATTGTTGAATTTAGAGAACTTAGGAAGTTCCCAATGAAAAGGATAAGGTTTGAATGAGACATAAGGATGAAAGAGCTCATTAAAAACTTTCATACATGAATGACCTATTGGGACCCAAAGTAACAACTTCCAGATTGGCGATCGACACATTAATATTTGCATGGGGTCACTGGAAGTAGGAAGAGGAGATGTCGAAGGATAAGGTTATTGGATATAGGAAGTGGATGGGATAGATTGAGGTTGATACTATAGAGGATAAATAGGATCTTGAGGAGGTGGTTGATAAGGAAGAGAATAAGTGATAGGTTGAGATTGGATGGGTTGAGAGATGGGCTGCTGAAAGGGCATGTAAGTAGAAGGATAAGATTGGGAATTTTTGTATGATAAGAGGATTCATTTGATAATGGGTGTGATGGGGTAGTTGAGATGTTTGAATGGGATGATAGACTATATGTTGAAAAGTAGATTTTGGAGGAGGTTGACTTGTATGAGTGGAACTTGAATATAGAGGTTGTGAGGATACCATTTTAACAAGATTTGAGATATGGGGATGGAGACCAAATTTTGAGGAGAATGCTCGATCATAAGAGGGATGGAGACAGAGATAGGAGAATGGATTGAGTGAGAACATTAGTGACTATAGTGAATGGTGATGTGATGGGCATATAGGAGAGAGGAGTGGTGTTGATGTGAGGAAAACTTGGTGGGATGGGGACCACCAAATGAGTAGATTGATGTACGGATGAATTGAGGGATACATGTTCATGTTTGCTATGGCCAATTCATTCATCGCTCGAGGGAAGAAGACAACAAGTTGAGATGTTAGGACCTAGGTAGACTTAGGGTAGGCATAAATATCTATTGAAGGGGAGGTCCATCAATGGGAAGGTGAGTGGATTTATGGATGAGGTAATTGTTGTCTAAAATAACCCCCAGTTATTTTAGAAGCTTATATCCACATTATAGCTCTAAATTTGATGTCTTCCTTGGCATAGTTATTGGTTATAGTTCTTCATGCACTCTCCATTTGATTTACACCTTCCATCGTCCCTTCTTATCCTATCTATCTCTTTCACTCCTCTTGTGTGTACTCTCTACACATTCATCCTCCTATCAATAGATTATGTACCCTTTTTGCACACATTGTACTTACTTCCCAAATTATCTTGCTTTCATGATATCCTTACGCACCAATCTCCTTACTTCCATGAATTACCTTGTGATGATTACACCCTCTTCCATATTTTCCTCCTGCAAGTATTCCTTCCATTTATGCTACACATGTTACTTTTACATGCCCTCTCCTTGACTTCTTCTCCTGGGATTCTTCATTCCATGTGCACTTTTCTACCTTTTTCTATGCGAGATCTTATTGACATGTAGCAACCTATCGAATGAGTGTTTCACATGCATCCTATCAAAGTGTGCTAATATGAAACAAAATCCTTGTGACCAACAAATGTATAACACGTGGCATAAAAATGACAAGATAGTTGATGACATGGAATACACTCTAGATCACACAAAGTTCAAATCTTGGCAGAAATGGGTAGGTGAGAAATAGAAAAATGTCCCTCATGCCATTCATACAACATCTGATTACTCCAACCACCTGATTTGATTCAGATCTTGCCTCTGCCCTTCTCCTACACACCAAACAAACATGGGAAAGTGTATTTAACATATTTAAAGGCATTCATTGCTAGTTATTGGTTGTTGAAGATTTAAATCAGGTTTTCCCTCCTTCTCTTTCTCCTCTCTCATTCATTCATCTATAAATATAAGAGCATTGATAATTGTAAAGGGTTGGACATTTTTAGTTTGTATAGGTATTCCCTTGCATTTTTGAGTTTCGAGACTTATGAATCTAGTCTTTGCATGTGTTTATCAACCTCATACGCCATTGTAATCGATTGTACATTTCTAGAAGAAATAAAATCATTATTTTGTCATTATTCTCTACCTTAACATATTTTATTCTTCTTCCTTGCCTCTCTTTCACGTTGTTTGTTTTTGTGCCTTCTCACATCCTCTGCATCTCCTTTTATGATAATATCTTATGAAAATAATTGTTCAACTACATTCTAGTATGTGTTACGCATGTCTATCCTTCCTCTGCACATTTTCTTTTTCACTCAAAGTTGATCATATTCATCCCCCTTCTTTTTGGTTTTATCACCTTATTTAATTTTAGTTTTCCCCCTTTTATCCATGGTCCCTTGGCATGTTTAACTTAATATTTCCATTTCAGAAATAGGAGTAGTAGTAGCAGTAGAAATAGGTTGAGGATTTTTCCTTCTCCGGAGGTCTATCTCAAGTGCTCAAGGTCCCACAACTTAGAGATGGTCCCATTGTTTACTCAATAAATCAGTTCAACTGGATCTAAGACAAGTGTAAGTTCGAGATCTTACAATTTTTAGCATTCCTAATGGGTTGAGTAGTGAAAGCTTAAATTTCATCAATTTTAAGTTCTAGTGTGTGACTTAGTGATTTTTATCCTTTAGAGGCTTGTTTTAACACATCTGGTGACTCCCAACACTCATATCTACTATTTCTAGTAGTTCATGCACCTTTCACGAGAAGAATACATACCAAACAGAGTGCAACAACTGGAGATTTTTTTGAATACCTCTATCTTTCTCTAAGGAGAACATGTAGCAAGACTACCATGTGTGAACTTCCATCTCCTTCATGCAATGTAATTTTAACTCCACCTCTTGGTATACCCCCTCTGTAACATGTCGTGGAAACTCCACCACCTCCTAGGAATTTTTCCAACTTCACTGGAGGCTATCCTCTTGTTCTTAACATGCAACAAGATATTTCATCAGCCGTGCTCAATAGTATTCTATACTTCCTGGATGAGAAACAAGTTACCCCTATCGAACACATCCAAGAAGTAGAAAATGTGTGCTTTGTATATTTGATCATGCATGATGATGTAGTAGTTAGACTATTTGTGGATTCATTTAAAAGAAAAGTGCTTCGATGGTACGAAAAATCCTTGTACTGCATCTATTGATAAGTTTGGATGAGCTTGGAATGACTATTTGTAACTATTTTAAACATTATTCAGATCACATGTCTTTGGTGGAACATTTGAAAACAACAGAAAGAGTTCCCAATGAGTAGATGACTCATTTTAATATCAAATTTTATAAGACTTGGGATATAATCTATTAAGTGGTATGATCTCAGTCATGATTTAGTCCATGGGAGGTATAAAATTACCTGTTGCTTACAATATTACAATAAGGGTGGAAAATATCCTCATCAAGGTAGGAAAGTTATCTCCTAGACCTCCCACACTCTTATTCCTAGAAATGTCTCACATTCCTTAGCCTTCTATTACACCTATTCTTGAATAGATAACTTAAACCTCTGCATCCACATCCTATTCTCTATGCAACAAAAGGAAGATGAAGAAATGAAAGCCTTGATTAGAAACTTGTCTAATAAATTTATATCTTTAGAGAAGTAGTAGGTGCAAGCCTTTAAAAATAGTTCTAATCAAGGGTATAACCGGATGAATCAACCCTTTAGAAATAAATATGCAAATAAAAGATATGGGAAAAACCAACACAATGATAGATGATATACTAATGCATACCTTCCTTTGTAAGTAATTCCTCCTGTGAAAGCTCTTCCAGTGCCCAACACAAGCCAATAACTTGTCCCGGTATAAAATAATATGGTGGAAGAGTCGAGAATTGTGCTTTTCTTGCAATATGCCTCATAGTCATAATCTTTGCACTAATTTTTCATGCATAGAATATTGCATGATTCATGTTTCTTCCATTTGTGAACCTTCCACAAGTGCAAGAAATCTTGTGAATCAAGAAATGTTAGAATCTCTTCCCGAGGCCAACGTTATGTTATTTGGCACCAAAGACTTATGTGTAATTAATTCTACTATGGATGACACAAATAAATTGTGCACCTAGGTTGCTAAAAACACATGGTATAAGAAATATAATGCTTGAGTTGGGCAAGAAACCTTCAGTTCCTATAAAACAGGATGATCCTTAAAACAAAAGAGATGCAGCTAAAGCATCCGACAATAACGGCATAAAAATTCCTATGTGTGAGGCTCAACGCAATGCACCAACACAAGCATCGTGTGCCCCTCCTTTGGTAGGTCAAACTTTTGTGCCTCCTACAACCCTTGCCTCTGCGTCCCGAATAATTAAGGAAAGCTGGTGTTTTTCCCCAAATACACAAGTCAATGTGCCTTCAATTCAACATTGTGGACCATATGAAGAAGATGAATGTAAACGCCACAATGTGGGATGCTCTAGCCATTTCATCTCAGTGTGACTTGTTGTATGAAGGTCTAGAAAAACTTCACGTACTAACTCTGTCATCCAAAATCCCATGTTGGTGTCAATATCTATCAAGTAGAGGAGAAGAAACTAAGTTTGTTTTTCAAAACCCAACCCTTTTATATGTCCTTGATCATAGGTAAACACCTTTTCCACAATTGTATGATTGACTCAGCACTAGTACTTCTGTTATGCCTAAGAAAATTGTTGATGTCCTAGGTCTTAAGTATAACCCTTTATCAAAAGGATTCTTGTAACTTGATGGCTCAATTGTCACCACTTTAAGATTCATCAAGGATCTTGAGTTAACCCTCCATGCATGTCCAAGCCTCATAATAACTCAAGATGTGTCAATCATTGACCTACCTCCTTTGTTTTCCTTATGTTTGTCAAGGGATTTTACTGCTAAAGTGGGTGGTTACTTGTCTTCTGATTAGTCCCATATGTTACTCGAGACAAGGTATGGTACTCAGATTACCATACAAGATGAGCCAATTTTTTCCTATCATGTTGAGTCATATGACCCATCCCCTCTTCAAGCCAATTGCTTGATCCAAGAAAATAAAGAACAAGTATTATTTTCTAAAGAGCAGCCTATTCTTCCCCTCTTATAGCGACATAGTGCTAGATGAGTAGGAATAGAGGAACCAAACATTTGACCCATATGTTGAAGAGCTTGAATCCCTCGAAATTGGAATTGGAACTTATTAGATCCTTGAAGAAGAAATTGTGTTTCTGTACGCGCTCAAGAAAAATGAAGAAAATTCTAATTTGTGGAAGCTATATTTTGATGGATCTAGAAGAGGAAATGATGCAGCACAATTGTTGTCCTCATTTCTCTCAAGAATGAGAAATTATTCTTTACACATGGGTTATTTTTACATGCTCTAGCAATGTAGTAGAATATGAAACACTAGTGCATGGCCTTCTCATTACTAAGAAAAGATAGATTTAGGTGCTCCAAATTTTAAAGGACATAGAACTGGTCATCCACCAGGTCACAAAAAATTGTGTTTCAAAGAATAATATGTTTAAATAGTATAAGAATATATTTTGAGACCTCGTTGATAGCTTTGATGTTATGAATTTGTAGGTAATACAAAGAAAAATGAACAAAGAAGTAGATTAGATGGCCGTGCTTGGTTTGTAATTTTCTCCTATGGAGGAATTTTTCAAAGGGAATATACAACATGTCAAAATTGTGATCAACCATCTAGTGGAAAATGTTTAACTTGGTGATGTATAAATCATTTAGTTCATCCAAAATGAAGTTGAGTTTTCCTTAATATTGCAAGCTGACTTGCATGACACCTATGGTGACTAAATGATTCAACTTAAGATAAATAAGCTTCCTACAGTGTTGGTCACCTTAGAGAAAATTTTTATCCCTGATGATGAGTTCAAGGATGAAGAAAACTATATGTGTGTGGCACAAGAATATTTCTCCCTGGTCATTATTGTGTGTGGAAAGGATTTTATGTTGAGTAAAGTGTGTGCGCATGATGAAAAGAAGGCCTTCATTTCTCTGTGTCAAAAATACAATGATATCTTCTTATGGGAATATGAATACCACAAAGGATTTGATCTAATTATTTCTCAACAATCCATTGACTATGATCCGGTATTAATCCCATCGAGAAAAAAGTAATTATTGTAGCTTTCATTTTATCTACGTAAAGCTTATGGTGATAGATTTTTTCCAAACCTATCCTTGTGGGTTTGCAATGGAAGTTTTTCTAGAGGAAATATTATGCATTTTTTAAAGCAATTACAATTCCATTTCAATCTGCAATCTCCATTGAATCCTTCTTTACTTCTACTAGGAATTTTTGGGGAAGAAGTGCTTATGAGAATATTTAACTTCTTCCTGTGTCTTTGAGGTGGAATAGAGGATTTAGATCCATAATTACAATTTGGAAAAGCTTTGTTTATTTAAGATAGTTTAGATTCATTCTACACAGATAAATAGTCACATCATATAGGTTTTGTTAATAATATTGTAGAAGCAATTACATTTCTTTGTATTTCTTTTGTTTCTTCTGTTGTTTTCCAGAAAGTATAAAATCCAAAAATATTAGTTTAATTTAATTATATTGTTGTATTTCCTTTATATAATTGAAAAAGCACAAAAACATAGATTAGATTTCCTTTATTTAATTATTTTTCTTTCTTACATTAGATTAATTGAATACACATCTGCATGACCATTTCAGGTCCTAGAGAACCTATGGATTACATTTTTAAACCTATAATACCACAACCAAAATTTTAGTGGTATTGTCAGACATCAACCAAGGCCTTTAAATTCACATCTTTCGAACCTCTTCAAAACTACCTTTTATCATCACATAGTTGAGGTTTTTTAACACCGAATACAATAGAGCTTACTTTTTTTGGGAAAGTCATCCTAGCCATATGTTTTCTTGATCACTTTTCAGCCATTTATCATCCATTTCCATGTATTTTCCCATTTTCCATAGTTTTATGTTCACACATCCCATATGACCATTCAAGTTCCTTAGCAACCAAGAGATGAGGTATATGATCCCTGATTCCTGTAGCCAAACAAAACTTACTTAGAGAAAGATGTTTACACAAGCCTTAGGATCTTTATATTTTTATCCTCCTCGCTTTTACCTATTATCATTTCATAGTTGATTATTCAAAAATAAGAAACCAAAAATTTCTAAGAAATCTGGAGGAACCAACCTAGGTGAAACTAGCCCCCATAGCCCACTCACTTGTCTTATTCATACGTTTCCTCTAGCACTTCCATGACCTTGTTTGGAAATTTGTATGAGGAAAATGAAGGGAGATTCCCACGAATTCCAAAACTAGTTGAGAGAGTTTTACACATAAATATTGCTAGAATCTTACATTTGTGTATCCTTTTAACCTGTTCCATCACACACATTCAAGTTAGAGAAGCTTTTATTTCCTAGATGAGAAGATCCCTTTAGTACCCATAGAGGAAATTAAATTACCCTTATACCTTGTTGACTATACTCATCCATATTGAAGTATTTCATACATTCACTATATTTCATTCCATATAGCCATTTATCCATTCCACATGGTTAGCATCGCGGCATGACCTCGGGAGGTCAAATGCGCATGAAGGTCACATGTTTATTTTAAGTCATACAAATTGGTGAACCTGTTGTGAAGGACTAGTTAATTTTTGTTTCCTTCTCTCATCAATCCTTTTATTCTCCCATATTATGTGGGTATTTATATACCCCTCGAATATGTCAAGTCAGGATTACAAATGAGACACATTCAGGGTCTTGAGGATTATTACCACAAAAATGGCTATATAGTAGTCACCCTCATTATAAGGGTGGGTGACAATTATTATTCTAACCTACCTTCACCTTACACTCCTCCTCCCCAAGGATCCAATAATATTTTTCTGTTAGGATTAAGGATATTGATCAGCCGAAGTTCTCCAACTCAAACAATATGACATTTCACTGGAGAATAAGGCTTCTATATTTGGGTCTTGTCGAGTCCCCAAATTAGCATGTAGTCTAATCCTTTATCTTCCTATATTTCATATAATGATGAAATCATGACACATTTTCTTGAATCGAGGAGAATTTTAATTCCATGGACTAGCACTTGGAAAGTATGTAAGGGTATACTAATGCTCTACTTCAAAACAACACTGGTACCCCTCTCTCTACAATGAAAAATAAACCCAAAGATGGGTGGCCTCCTAGAGAAATATTTATAGTAGAACATCACATAAATTTATCTCCTAACAAGGATTAAAACATGTAAAAATAAAATACAAAACCATCTTTTGGAGATGTGATTTCTATGCTAGTAGATAGAGTTAGGGAATTGGAGCTTTCCCTGTCATCTCATGTTTCATATTTTTCTGGGCAAGCCAAGGTCCTTTACCATGATCATAAACCTGGTTATGTTCCTTCTATACCATCACATCCTCTAGTTTACATGGGCATTCCTAGCCTCAGATATATCCTCACTAGATCGGGAATGTTAGGTATGCCCCTCACACCTCATATGGATACCCTCAACAGGCACGATCCGGAAGTGTGTTCTTGATTGTCATCCCAACTAGCAATGTGACGTTCCATGGTTTTGTGCCTACCAATTCATATAAGAATAATGTTACCATATATTTTCATATGTATTCCAAATCACCACAATGGGACATGTTTTCTTTTCCTGACTCATATGCTCAGCCTCATGGGATACCCTATGCCCTCGCAAAAGGTTATGTTTTGCCCTTTCACTCACTTGTTCCACCTCCACCTCCCCATTAAGGGTCATCTATGGTATAGTGGTATGATTTGGTAACATACTCTGAATATCTCAAAGATCCCCTCAATTTTTCCATATGAAGCATCATGCTTCCATGACCGTTTCCAGACCTTCCAAAATTCAAAGGGGAGGGGGATCTGAATGCACACATTAAAGTCTACACAACTGCAATTATAAATTTTTTCCCTTATGATGCAGTGGTTGCTAAAATATTCCCCAAAACCCTTGAGGTTATTTCTCTCAATTGGTACTATAGAATAATAGAAGCCTTGATACACTCATTCAAACAACTCGTCTTAGAGTTCATGAAGGATTTTGATAAAAAAATCTATTAAGAATAGGAATCATATAATTACACCACATCACACAAGATCATAATGAATTTGTTACCCATTTCATCAAAAGATGGCAACATGTCCTCTACTCTTCAGCCAATGCACCTAACATGGATCAAATGGAGCTTTGTAACTTATTCCTTCATTCCCTTAATAAAAAACCAAGGAAGAAGTGAAAAAGTTCCCTCTTAGGATTTATGAACAGTTCTAGAGGGTTCCCTTAGGATTTACCAAGAGGCTATTAATATTCATTGAAAGACCTATGTTTCAAATGGGAGACTGGTCACTCCCTCAAAAGCTAATTATAACTACTCAAAAAATTCCAATAGTAACAACCAAGGCCTAATGTCCTTAACAAGAATCATGGTGCTATAAAAGATGGTGTTACTGATCAAGCCAAGAAGCTGAATGTTGTTAACAATACCAATGCAATTAATGTTAACAATAACGTAAACACTAGTAACCAAAGGAGTAATAATTTCACTCCTTCCATAAATTTTATGGACTTTAACCATCCTCATCCACCTCCTCAACAAGTTCAGGCCTAGGGCCCAACTCAATACCCAGAAGGGTATCAAAACCAATACCAAAACCAAGGGAAAAGGCCTCTAAACTTTAACTTCATCAATCGAGAAGAAAGGAAACAATGGGAACTATGGACCATAATGAAATAGAATCAGAGACCTCATGATTATGAACCTAATCTATATTTTGGTTTCCATAGAGTTTGATCATAAATATAATGTCTGAAATGATTAGAAACACTAAGATGATACACAAAGAATAGCTTAAGATCATGAATGTAAGAACAATGTCTTAAGAAAGATATATCCCACAACACAAAGTTTGTGAAATAATATCAACTCCTATTCTTCAAAATGATTAAAAGAAAACACAAAGTTTTTCTTCTTTCCAATAGCTCCAAATATTCCAAAAATCTCAACCCTTTGGAATGCATAAGCATCCCTTATTTATAATAAAAGGAATCGAGAGAAAATAGGATAAATCCTAGAAAATAGTGTTCTTTAAAAAGAGTTCTATTTTGCTTGACTCTCGCACAGGAGACCAAGTCAAAATTTGCTTCCTATGTGATGAAACAGAAATGAAAAAGACATGTCAATTTCAAGATTGAAATGACATGAAACATCAAGACTTAATCTGAATCATCATCTTTCGCTCCTTCATCTTTCTCTTCCTCCAGCTGAGCCTGTTTGTTCTGAAATTCTTGGAACTTTCGAATTATGCCTTGCATTTCGTTTCGTCAGGCACAGTGGAATGATCATTCAAAATTTCATAGGTTTCATGGGTATCACTGGCACTGCCGGGAAGCTTTTTCAATCTTTTGCTGAGCCTTCTCAAGGCCTCCAAAGAATGTTCAATTCTTACAAACCGATCAATGATCTCAATACCAAATCCGTGCGTTGGTTCATGCTGAACAGACTCTTGGACTTGTTTGAAAAGATCATCACTGATAGGATGCCTGAGTTTCCAACTGACACCTTTGGACAAATCTTCAGCAACTCTTCTTCTAGATCACTTTTTCCATCAATCAATTTATCCCTTGATTCTCTCAACTTACCATGCAGGCTTCGTTGAGAATCTTTACTCTGAACCTGATGGCTTTGGTCAGCTGGAAATGCTTATCCGTATGTGGGATGATGCCTTCTTCTACCAAGAGATGTGATGGTATTTGCTTTAATACCTGGAGAGCTTCAAAAGTCAAATCAAGATGTCCAATTTCTTGAGAGAAATCATCGTCCATCTTCTCTCCATCACTCTGAATGTTCCCCAAAGATTGATAGACTTCCATGACATCTTGAATCACTTCCTTCCCCTGTTGGAGCAGCCTTTGGATCCATTCATCGACCACCCTTCCTTTTTTATTAATCTTCTCAATCGTAGGCACTGATGAGAAATCGAATCCGACAGGGACAGAAGAAGATGGTATGGATTTGAGGGGTTTTGAGAGCTTAAGCAAAACCTCGGTCAACTGCTCCACTTTTCCTTTAAGCTCATCTCTGTTGTCTTTTGTTTCTTTCAACTTCTGGCACAACACGTTTGTGGCATCCCATGCATCTTGTTGTGCTCCTTCTGCTGTCACTCTTCCTAGAGCCACCCTGGTTATCTGATAATCAGAGGCTGTTACATCCTCTTTAGTTTTGTCAGTCGCGGGAGTGGCGATCTCTGTGAACTTATGCCCTGAAGCGTCCACCAAAACCCTTGAAACTGTTTTGGGTTTCTTGGCCGATTTGGCAGTAGGAGCCTTGAGTGAGCTAAAATCAAAGGCCGGTATGGGTACAATCACCTTCCTCTTCCTCGAAGTTTGCTCGAGTAGCCATTGTGGCATATCAGAGGGAGTTGCCACTGTTGTAGAAGCTGGTATCATACTCTCAAGGGGAGAAGGTTCTACTAGTGGAGGGGGAATAGTTACCAATGTGGTAGTAGATCCAATAAAAAGAGGCACAGGAGGGGGCGTGTTGGTGATTACTTGGGTCCCAGCAGAGAGGGGTGAGAGTCCAGAGAAAATACTAGCCATGATTGAAGAAGTTGATGGAGAATGAGGAGGTAGGAGTGGTTGTGAGGGGGGAGGTGCAGATTCAGACTCCAAAGCCTGGGATGCAAGAGATAAGGTCTCTTCAGTTGGGCAATCAACAAATGATGAAACCAGAGGCTGGCTTCCTTCTTCTTCCAAAGTAATTTCTCCTATTTCTGGTGGTGTTGGTGATTCTGGCACATCCACCGTTTCAACTGGAGAAATAATTGAAGAGATTTCTCTTTCTTTTCTCTTTTTGACAAACTTGACCTTTATAGGCCCCTTAGAAGATTTTTTGTCCTTTCCCTTTTTGGAGGGCCCCGCCTCTGAAGCAGCCAACTTTGAAAACTTATCATCTTTAAAACTCATTCCCCAAGAGGAGAGCCATGCTTTGGTGCGTGCAAGAATCAGAGCCGACCTATCTGTAATGGAGGCTTTTTCACTGATTGACCAATCAATAGGTGGGAAAACATATTGATCTTCATTCAGTCCATCATAAGAGGGATCCAGAACACTTTCATTGTCGCTAGTACCTTCTGGTAAGTTAGTGAGCTCAAGTGTTTGAATCTCAGCAAGTGTCAATCTGCTATGATCCTTTCTACGAACAACAACCTCATCACGTAGATCAATCCAGATGTCTTCTATGCTTGGTCTGTGCAGGTGCAGAGTTCCATACGCCCTGAGGACTCCTCGAATGTCAAACCCATCTCGGGGCTTCATGTGCTTCTTCAACTTGTCCTGAAGCTCATGGACAACATTCCTAGCTTTCACCACTATCAAACAAGTATACCTTCCAATAGAAATTGGGAAGGATACAACGGCTTTATGCTTACTTTGTTGGAACTTGTGGAAATCCAAAAATTTCCTAACCAATTCCATCAAGATCAATTTTTCCCCTGGATATCGGGGCAGATGGAAAGGATCCCCTGGGTACATGACTACCCATAGATATGTGAACTTCTTGAACTGCAAGAAGACACAACCCCACTTTGAAACCTCAGCCCATGCTTCATCAGATACTCTTGTTTTCCTCAGTTCAGGATTTAACCTGCAGATGTTCTCATAAAAGAAGGCATCATTTACCCTTCTGAATTGGTCTTGAGACCCTTTCCTTGTCAGCTGAGGAAAATATTGATAAACATGGTCCACCATCCTGTTTCCCTTGGTATCCAACCCAGGATAGTTCCTCATACCGGCCGCTGCATAGGTGACATATGAGGACATATAAAACTTTCCGTAGACAAGACTGTTGTCATTTGGGAATCTATCTCATTACTAATGAGAGTGCCCCAATCAATCCCTTGTTGATTCTTCTTGATGGTGATCATGAACTGATACATCCACCCTTGGAAAACATTTGATTCGGGTAAACCAAAAACCCGACTCAACAAAGTGATGATGTCATTGATTTCCTGAATGAAATCACTTCTGGGGACAAGTCTCGGGAATCTAGAAACAGCCGGTTTGGCTTTGATCAGGAACTTCTTATTTACATGCTTGATACAATCTTCCTGATCGTTATCCCAAGCTTTCTGAGCTGACTTAATATCTAACTCTCCATATTCTTCAAAATTGGGTAGCTTGAGGAGGTCATCGAAGTAACCTCCATCCAACTTGATCACAACTTCTCCCACCTGGTTTCTCACAGAACGAGAAGCAGAGTCATAACTCGAAGCGCAGGCTAAGATGAATTCAGGGCACTGAGCGGACATAGGGAAACCCGCTGCAAGAGGTAAACCACTATCGGCTATCGACTTCATCCATGGAGTTTGGGAGGAGCTCTTTACCCTACTCCAGAAATCCTCCATATCTATATTTCGAGCTCTGTATCTCGGATGTCATAATTGCAATCGATATAGGATGGAGACTCCACCTTTTTGAACTTGTATTTCATCCTTCCTGACTTTTCAGTCTTTTCTTGCGATGGACCAGGGTCCAACATGAGGGATTTCGAAGGAGGAGAGTTTCGGAGATCAGGAGATGTTGCACACTGTGAAAACCCCGACCCACTGAAGATGCCGGAAGGGTGGAAAGGCCCGACACACTGAGGAGGATGTCGGGGAGTCCAGAAAACCCGACACACTGAGGATGTCGGAGACTTGAGAAAACCCGGCACTTTGAAGATGTCAGAGATTTTGGAAAGCCCGGCACTTTGAAGATGTTGGAGATTTTGGAAAGCCCGACACGTCAAATTTTCTGATATACTGCGGGTTTTTGATACTGCACAGACACCTGCGAAACCCGAGAAAAGGGAATAGGGTTTTTGTTGATTTTATGCAAGTTCTTTCTTCATCATTTATATCCCAAACATATTTTAATCACAACAACATTCCGGGAAATAACACGAAGTGATAATTCCAAAGAGATGAACCCTAAAACATAAACCCGGTTTAGAAAACAACCCCAAAAGAAAAAGATAAAAACCCCACAAACCTGGTAAGAAAATGGGAAGAATTCCATACATAATTAATTCAAAAACCAAGAACAAAGAATGAAGAGAAAAATACCTTCAACCAGGGCAAGGAAAGATCAAAAATGATTAACGCAATCGGGCACAGGTGAGTTTCGGGTTTCGAGGTTGGAGAAGCATGCGCGAAAATCCACGAGGTAAAAATACGTCCGGTAAAAATGACGTGGAAATCCACATATATATATGAAAATTTGCAATTAATACACTTCAGCTGGCACGTGCCAACCCACCCGACAACTCGGCATTAACGCCATGTCAGCATGCTCAGGAGATCCGAAAACCCGACACAAAGGTGTTGTGAGCAATTCGGGTTTCGGGTTCTGGAAACAATCGACATGAAGCATGATGCTTAGATGCTTCAAAGTTCCGAAAACCCGACACAAAGGACTTAGGCAATTCGGGTTTTGGTTGCGGGAAACAATCGACATAAAGCATGATGCTTAGATGAAGGCATGCTCCGATGTTCGGAAGGTCCGCAAACCCGACTCGCCTTAGTCGATGTGGGTTTCGGGTTTCGGGGAACACAAGACATGAAACATCTAAAACACATGTTGTCCTGTCGGTGAAACCTGAAAACCTGATTATCTCTCATAAGGCAATTTTGCAAAACCAGCTTTTAAAAAATTTCGTAGGGTTATCTGATAGTTTTGGCATAAACTCAAAAATTGAGATAACACACCAATAAAGATGATATGTCTTGATTAGTTTCATGTTATTCCATGTTATTCCATATTTTTAACTCATTGTGGGAAATAGAATGAATTATGTATTTAGAGGAAAGTTCCTACTACTTTGGAGAACTATGGTGAATATTGCTGAAGAATGTGTTGTACCGAGACATTTCTTGTTTCTTCCCCAGAAATTAGCACCTAGGGGAGGACACAAGTGACGGGCATTATTGTTTGGGTTTGGACACTAGTTTCTATACTATTTGTGAAGTCCAAATCTAGTTATGGATTATTACATGACTATATTCTTGTGTTATTTCTATATTATATTGATATAAACTATAGCTTTGAGTTGTTGTATGGGTGATTTGTTCACCCAATGTATGCCCCCCTCGTTTGGAGTACATGTGATAACTGTAGGAGAATGTGACCCAAAGGAGAGGACTGGAGATTGATCATATCTGAATTGGAGATATTTTTAGGGGGTAGGGGATGTGCATGGTAGAAACCAAGGCACGTGAAAATAAGAGAGGATAATAACATGTTTTATTAGTAAGAATAGCTAACATACAATAGAAGACAAAGTAACAAGAAACTAGAAAGACAAGATAGACCACGAGAAGTAGGTTTCATAGATGAGACATTTCTCACAATGTCACCAGACAATCAAGGTCAAAGTGGCCAAAAGTATACAATGATCACACGAGATATAGGGCATATCCCGTAAAAATATAATACAATAGAAAACAATAGCAATCAAAATGTGACAGAATGACCATTGTCATATATAGTCGATCCTACAAGGAAAATTCTACACATAAAGCACCCATTATCATGTTAGAAAGATAAATAGTATGTCAAAGCATGTATATGTTAGTGAAAATTAAAGTGACATTAGTAGTGAATAATGTGATAATATATCCTATAATGTTTAATATTAGTAAAGGTATATGCCCCAGGATCCTCTACGGGACTAGAAGGAGTCGAGTATTGAGCATCATGCATCATTTAACGAGTTGTAAGAGATATGCATTTAGTTCTAGAGACCAAGTGAACGTGGACATGTATATATAAAAATATATTTACATGCTAAGATTGTGGTTAGTATAGTAAGCAAAGTGCACCGCAAGAAGTAGAGGAAAACAAGAGTAGATGCAACCAAACATGTAAATGATGTGATGGTGTGATGGCATGGTATTAAAGATATGAAAATGGAAGGAGCCATGTTTTCCCTTAGTAGATGTGCATAAAATGAGGTTTATTTATAAATTCCCTTAGGATTCAAGAATTAACCATAGAACAAGAGTGCATCATTGGGAAATGGGTTTTTCATGTGTGAGTAGATGCTAGAAAAGATATGTCATGAAGCACAAAGTGTGAAGTGTGTAATGTGAGGTTCATTGATGTAGTGTGCCCTCAACAGTCAAGTGTGAACTATAGCATGAGAGTGTGTCATAGGGTAATGATGGTATAAATTGTGTACAAAAGATTTTGGAGTTCTTAGGAAGATTATATGTGAAACATGGCGCATGAAGCGTAGTAAATGAGCTAAGGGTAAGAAATATAGTCATCAAGTAGAGATGAATTAGGGGATAAAGTGTGAGACCCCAAGTGTGCATCTATATCAGAGCTACTTGGAAAATAGATGTGAGCATTGTGATAAAAAAATCCATAATATGTATAGTGAACGATATAATGTATATCATAGATAAAAGAGAAGTATGCACATCATGAGTAGAAGGATCCATACGTAAGCATGAGTAGAAAATTGTTGATAGATTAGTATAGAAGTATAAAGAGATGTAGAAAGTTGTTCCCATAGTGTAGATATGAGAAAGTGATTCTATAAATATTGACATGAAAACATTTGATATTTCTTAATCACTTTCATAGAAATATCATCATTAGCTTCCCTCACTATTTGATAAACTCATTGGAGAAATCAATTAGGGAAGTTTAGAGCCACTCTAGGGCTGTCCCTTTGCACCAAGGGCTTATCCTCCTGATCCATCGCCATTGTTCTAGCTGCCCCCCCTTGAATCTTGCCCCACCCTCTTCCTCCATACCTCCACCTACTCACACCACTTCCACTCCCCCCTGCTGAAAAGGAAGATTGAAGCTGCTACTTCTAGCAAGAAAAGCAAGAGCATAAAAGCTAAAATCCCTTCTTCTCAATGGGTCCTCAGGAGCCACAAAGACCTGGAACTTGCTGAGAACCTCCTGCATATCAGCAAACTGATGGAGGAACCCAAGGAGGAGGACTTGATGGACAGAGTGGACAGGTTGGAAAAGGAGATACAAGAGCTCAAAGGGACTATAAAAAATATGGAAAAAGCTAAGGGAAAAGGAATTCTTTAAAGTGATGATGAAGAGGGGCTTATTACTGAAGTCTTCAAGAAGTTATAGTCTTTGGATGGCAGAATGGGGAATGCAAAAAGTCGCAATGACTGCATACTATCTACCCTTAAAAGCATTTATAATTTCATTAAACAACATGTTCATAGTGTCTGCAGTTTAAGTGGGATTAATGAAGACATTTGGGGCCCCAAAGAGAAAAGGGATATTGCAATTGCTCAGGTAGATATGAAAGACACCTCTCAGTCACTGCCATTTCCTTCTTCATGTCAGCTGCAGCTATCAAGACCAAGATTGATAGGGCTATCAAGTAATGGGAGCTGTCAAAATGGTGAGGGGTTCTTTGTGTTGCTATTTTTGGCTGTGAAGTTGTTGTTATCTGGCGGTTTTGGAGCTGCTTTTTGGTGGAGTTTTATATGTTGAATCTCTTTTGGTTGCTTTTTGATCTTTTCTGCTTCTTTTTGGATCATTGTTCGTTTGGATCCTTTCTTCACATGTATTGTCATATGCGGCTAATGAGCCCTCTTAGGTTGGCCATTTTTCCTTTCTATGGGATGTTTCTCTCACCTTTGCTATCTGGCTTTTGAGCCCTTTTGTATACAGGGTATAGTCCCTTCAAAACTATTTTCCCTTAATAAAAAAAAAATATGGATAGGCAAATCGTTGTTTCAAACATGTGACTATGAGGAGGGGAGTGTTCAATGCCCCCAAAATGTGTGAGTAATGGAGATCTATGTAATGATATGAGAGATACAATGCCATTGTGATGGAATTAGAATAGGTAGAATATTGTACAAGATACCAAAGAAATGTCAACATGGTGAGGGGAAAAGCCGATAGAGTCTAACATCGGAACCTGGATGAATAGGAAGTGTATAAGGAATAATAATGTACCCATTAGGATAAAATAAAATAGGTTTAATATTTTATGTGTTGGAAATAGTGGAAAAATTAAGTGTAAACATAAGGATCAACATGTGGGTCAAAAGAGGTGTAACATATGTAATGTTGGGATTCTCATCAGTAGTAATGAAAAGTAATGAGTGAAATTTAGTAATATTAGGAGCAATAAGGAAGTATGAAATAACCCCTATGATCATAGACAAAAATTTAAAAAGAGGGGAATGGATGGCCCCCATGAATGTAACAAGATAAGGTGTATCCATAGTAAATGAATCATACATAGGATCATGGAAAGAGAAAGGATTAGGAATTAGTATAAACCCAACATACAATGTTCTAACTTGTAGTGAGGAAGATGTTGAGAGATATGCAACACTAAAAGAACTAATCATTGTTAGAAGCATAATGGAATGAGAGGGGGTGAATCAGTGCTACAAATTTCTCATTCCATTAACCATTAATTGCAGCAACCATTAACATTTAACCATTCACATACATTCAACCATTACTTATTTAGTGTGCATAATACATTCAAACAACCATAACACATGAGAAGAGGCACATAGACACAAGATATAAGTGGGAAAACCTCATGGGGAATAAAACCCACTGAAATTCTACTTATATTACACAAATAAAAATTGTTAGTGAAGCACTAACTTCACAAGTATCACAAACCCCTAATTTAGTGAGGCACCAAACCCACATGGAGCACCGACTCCTACTTTAGTAGAGCACCAACCCTACAAGGAACACCAACTCCTAATTTAGTGAAGCACCCACTCCAAAAGGAAGATACAACCCCATAAGATGACTAAAAACTAGCTCATCCAATTGTAGATGTTTAATCTCTTATTTTTCTATTGCCACAACTGATGAAGATCACATATTCAACTCACAAACCCTAGCTCATACCCTAAAGTATCAAACTTTCTTTGTCTTCTTCTTTCTCAACTTTTCTTGCCTCTAAAAATTTTCTCTCATTATATCACACCTTTCTCAATTTTAAACACATATTATCTGAATTCAAATCATGCATTCATACCTGTAATTCAATTACCTATGGGTCACACTTTTCCCCCTTGTAAGACTAGCTCTCAAAATGAGCTTAAAATTCACTTTTATATGCAAATCAACTCACAAACCAAAAGGATGTCAGTAACTCATGATAAAATAAACCCATACACATTTATAACATCTAATTACATGTGGTATAATGGTCACATATGACCCAAATAGGTTGTCCTAGCCAAAAACAACATTTCATGCACCAAAGTGTCTCAAAACCCTTACATTGGGATGAAAAAAATATCCTAATCCAAAAAATATTTGTAAAAATCTCTACAAAATAATCACACAAGTTTAAAATAACATTTAAACATCATACATGGTCACAATTATCATGTACCAATCAAATTATTTCATTTAATGGGCCCAATAGCTAATTTTCTTTACCAAACGATTTGCTTCCATCACCTTGAATATGAATTTTGGCTTCAATATCCCTAACGGTGAAAATAAATATGGAATTTTACAAATATATTGAAATATAAATACTTGTAAAAATATCTAAGTGAGTTAGAGCTCATGAAATATCCGCTAGTTCAAACCACAACAACTTTTGTCTTCGCTAAATTAAGCTTCCCAAAAACATGTTTTCAAATATTAGCTAATTAACACCTTTCCTGAAATAATAAAGACCTATAAATGAATTAATTTGATTCCAAATTAATTCATCTTCACTTTACAAGTGATTTAAAGCATCACATAATCCATAGCATGCTCCAACCAACTCAAAACATCCAATAGATGTTGTTATATCCTGGAATAGAAAAATTATTCCTTTCCAAAAAATAACATGGAAACCTTACTAAAACAAATCATAAAGAAAAAAAACTTATTTCACTATAAATATGTTTGAATTATATTTCCAATGCAACTTTAATCACCTCATAACTCCACTTGTAGCTCATATTATCCCATTTTTTGAAGACTACTTTTAACTACCCTGAAATTGCTCTTTTACCAATCAACACAAATACGACACATTTTGAATTTTTCAGCATCACCATCACCTAAAACCTCCATGTAAATATATAAAAACTACTAAGATATAATAAATTCCAATTTAGACTTTACCTCATTTAGAAAAGTTTTCCACAAAGTCGAAGCTTCTGAGAAATAAGCATTTTTAGGTGGGGCCCACATATTACCACATGCTCTAACATACATTTTTGGAAATCTATAAGATTCCTCTATATCATCCAATAATAAATTTTTCAAAAATAATAAAAAAGTCTCAATAAAATCACTTCTCTACAAGCTTCTCCTAGATGGGGTTTATTTAGGGTTTCCAACCACTTTATCTTCTTAACGCTCGTTCATAAAAATGTGATAATAAAAACACCTCATTATTTTTTTAAAACCTTCATAAATAACCTTATAATATATACCAAATATATAATTCTCCCATGAAAATCACATAGTTCACAACAAGCATCAGAAGGTTCACTTTTGTCACAAAAACACATTGTTTCTTACCCGGTTTTGCCAAAACTTGCATAACTTGCAATTCCCATGTCAAAATGACTTGAAACTTGTCATGAATCATCATGAAAACATCCTATACCTTTAAATAATAATTAAATATATCATATATTCCTCAAACTATCCATTAACAACAACTTACCTATGTAAACTTGTATGTTTCTCACATGTAGCTTCCCAAGGACATTGTAAATGAATCAAACCACCGAACGCAGACTGAAACTCACCATACACCTCAAATAAATTTTCAAAAAACTATTCCCATGCTCTAAGAGAACTGATTAGGTCTAAATATCACTTCTCCACTTCATTTGGCATGTTCCAGGGGATAGAAACAAGCCTAGAATGCCTTGACTCAACCAAGAACCGACTAATAATGACCTCATACAGACCCATGAACATTTTAAAAACACTTCATGGACTTTGTATGACCTCATGAATGCCTCAAATCACCTGAATATAACTCATACAGTGACTCATCTCACTATATCATGCACCAGACCTCCTAGACCATACAAAATCTTGACACTACTAATCAACCTTCATGTTTTACCACTAAAAAAATAACATAGAGACTCATACAACGAGACTAAAATCCTTTTCCATAAATGGGGGTTGACATTAATGATATAAAAAACCCAAAATGGCCAATAATCTCCCCTTTTGTCATTGATGGTAACCATCTTCAGAAATATTGATGGAAACCAACAAGATAGACAATCCTACATAACTCTTTCCCATGTTTTTTATGCTTCTCTCCCCCTTTTCCTTATATTAAAAAGGATACAATGACTCTTTTACATGGATAATGACAACATAATGACCACACAATAACAATAATGTTCAAAAATGGACCTACTTGCTTGAGTAGTTCCCCCACAGGACTGAATTCTCACTCCTCCGACTCCAAAAATAGAAAACAAAATCCTATGGACTTGAAATGAGCTCAAAATATCTCCCCTCAACTAATACACCTCATATTTTCCTTCAATTTCACTTCAACATCATTTTTATGCCAATTTTGCATACAATGCAACAAAAATTGTCTTCAAACTCAACATTTAAACCATTAGGACTACTTGTCACATGAGACTTTCATTGTATTTTAGACCATTTTCTACCAGCCATACACTCAACTCAATTATACAAAATATCCTCCAAAGAATCTCCCTGGGTTCATAGCATCCATATCAAGTAGATAACACAAGAATTAGGATTCTTACCTTGGTTCCTTGACATGATATTGACTTCAACACCTTACCATTTTCCTAGGACTTTGTTTGTGTCTTCTATGATATTCTTTAGATGAGATATGAATGTTTAGTCTTCTACGATCTACTTTGCAAAAAAATGATCATCCAACTCCTCTAAGTGCCTTATATACTTGAATGAGTGAGAATACATGCATCCTATGCCTCTTGATAAATTCATAGACCTATATTATATCACACTCTATCCACAATAGCCTCCTACACACTTTGATATAGTAAATTCATAGTGAGGTCATGAACCTAGAATTCCTTTTGTCTTTCTATAAACACAAAAAAATAATATTTGGGACATTAATCACTTCTATCAACTCAAAGCTTTCCTTTCTTCAACTTCTTAGACCATTTACACTATAATAGACATGTAGGTCATTAATTTTCTTCATTATAGTCCTTAGAGGAACATTTTTGATAAGATCTCTTGGTCATGGATCATTTACCCCAATTAAAGCCATCGTGAACTCCATATAATCTTGCTATAGTCTCATACTAAGCGAGGATCATACCTCGGTCACTATAGTCTTCACTTGAACTTTACATTCACTCTATGTCCTTGCTCAATCACTATACACCTTTGAAGCAACTCAGACCACTAAGCATCATTCAACCCCTATGATGAGAAAATATTCTCTATTCTTAGAAGCATACTCCACCTATAGCATATCATCATAGTACAAATAAGCCAATTTTTCCCTTCTCGGACCTAATAGAAAGCAATAGTCTTACTTTCCACCTATAACAACTCTTTGGAGAAAAATATAAGATTCTACTTCTTTGGCTTTGGCAACATATTATGCCATCCTTAGTGATATTTGATTAAAATATTGCACATGAAATCATAACACTGCAGAGCTTTGTACATTATAGACTTCATAGTCTTTTACTAACTTATTTTGACCATACATAGACTTCCTCAAGTATTTGACACTTTCTCGAGTCTTAAAGTAGCATCCAAATATTTCAAAATTTAACCACTTTGAATCTTGTGACATTATAAACCCACTAAAATACCTGAAACTTCAATCATGAAATATGACAACCATACCCAAACACTATTATCACCATAGTATTATGCAAGTTAAGGATAATTAATGATTAAGGATAACCCATAATACCTAGTAATCATTGGCACCTCTGCGCATATTTGATTGATATGAAGCAATCATTTATCACTAACCTTACTCAGAGCCCCTTATTTATCTTCATGATTGACTACACCAACCTCAAATGAACTAATGAATCAGGATCCAACATAAAGTACACTTACCGAGGATGTTTTAGAGATTTTCATACATGAAGGTTTACTTTTCATGATATGACACCATAAACTATGAGCACACAACTTCATTTTAACACTTAAAGAGTCAAGATAGACTTTTGATCACAACATCTTCTAGAAATAGAGACTTCTGAGGAATTTAGAACTATCATTAGGGTTTCTATACTCAAACCCTTATACCTTGTCACAGTTACTAAAACACTTTATAATACCCTACAATTGTACCTTTCTTCTCATGAAAATGATGACCAACACTTCAAGCTACATACCTTAGATATCCATAGATCATAATTTCTTGATTTCTAAAGTATACTCGAGTTGGAATTCTTAGCTTGGGATCAATAAAGGTCTTATAGTCCGCAAATTACATACTTACATCCATTCCAAAAGAAAACACTTTATTACACACATTTTGTATTATTCGACAAAGACACGTGTCAAGTCTTGAAACCAAATATGTCAATTCTCCAATCTGAAGTATGTCTTCAATAATTTCTTAAAACCTCTTCCATCATCCCTTTTCCTTCTCACTAGTACATATCACAAGTCTTGATATGATTCCCAATGGTATTCCTGGTACTATCTTGACAAGCTTGAGAAATGCTCCTATGGCACAATGTATCACTTTATTTGTTTTCACTTAAAAATATCCTTTTCTTTGTAGAATCTTTTTAGTATGATTCTTTATCCATCTCTTATAATCTTCATTGATTTTTCACAAACCTTGAATGTATCCATCAAACCTGGAATGCTAGAATGAACATTTGTAGAATTGAAGACATAAATTACTCATTTATACTCTTTTTGAAATTTGTACCAGACTTTACCTAGTCATTTTGGACCCTCACAGTCATATTATGCCCTGTCACATATCTTGTGACCTTCATGTAGCTTGATCTTGACATCAAAACTTCACATTTTGTATTTTCATAAATTCCTTCTCATGGATTCCTTACTAGAATATATCACTTGAATAGAGAACCATGTATTTTTCCTTTTGTAAGTCATGGACCTACTTGAGATCATGTGCACACACCTTTCATGACATTACTCGATGAAGACCATTAGAAAGGAATAAAAACTCTTTATATACTTTGTAGCATCCATCATGACTTTTTATGCTTGTGAAACATCTTTGAACTTTGTAATAACCTATAAAAGGACTTATGGAATCATAACTCTTTGTCAACATGGTATACACACCCTTAAAAATACCTACATACACATATATTCTCATGGCATTACTTTAAACAAGTATATTGAGAATCATAGCATAACACATTACACATAATTAGTCTTAGACCTAACACAATGAAACCAGACCAAGACTCTTCAAATAAATTACTTTCCAATCAAAAAACAACCTAGCAACTCACTGACCTATGATGTATGAATATGATCTTTGGCATACCTAATACATTTCAAGACTATTTTGACCAAAAAAATATTATCTTGGCATGCTACATGACTATGTTGCACCTTATTTCAAGCCTTAACAGTATCATCTTACTAATGTAGACTTCTACAACTTGCTTATAATATACCGAGAACCTTTAACTAAGACTGTGACAGACCTTGAAGGATTCAACCATGATAATGTACTTGAATGATGACTCTTAGCAAGGACTCATGATGATTCCATGAATTGACTTGTTATAACATCCATATAACTATAGAATTTGCTCCTAAACACATTAATTAATGCACAGGATGTTCTAAATAGTTGTATCCAAAGTAAAAGTGATGCATTTCTCCTTATTTTGTCTCATGTGAACTAATGATTGATGGAACCCTCACTAAATTCCTTGTTAAGTTATTTAATGACATGTGAAGGTTGATAAGGCACATTTTCTACCACTATCGGTTGTTTTAGCCAAGGAGACTAAGTCCTTTACCACTACGGTATTTTGTAGGATTTATCCATAACAATCTACAAACAAGGACCCATATATTTAGAAGAATTATAGGGTGTTATGGAATATTTATGAGTTGGTTATTATTTAATATGTTTCTTATATTCATGGAACTTGATGTACTCACTCATGTCTATAAGACACCCTTGAATATTACTTTTCTAGTTAGATATTTTTATACAATAATATATAAGTTGATGGTTATTTTAAGTTTCCATATATGTGATAAAAAATTTTGGATAAATATAATATACAATATTTTGAGTGTATATTCATGTTAAGAGCCTCAATCCCAAAGAAGAACAAGGGACCACTCGACCGAGGAGATTGGAAAATTGGTATTTCATGAAATATCTTCATATTTGTTAAATTGCTAAGTTTCAATTTTGGTATCTTGTTTTGAATGATTATTTGGATGTAATCTTGTATTTCCTTGTTTTAGTAGATGTCCTTATTGTTATTTCCTTTAAGCAAGTATTTCAATTGATCAATAATTTTCTTTTAAAATCATTTCATTCAAAAAATGTTGTTGTATGCACGACTTAGTTAGCTATGCAATTATAATTGAAACTAACACCTAGTATCTTCAATACAATTCTAAACTAAACCTATGCATCATCATGCTAAGAGCTTAAGAAAATATGACCTATCAAAATCTCTACACTAGAACATGAAATGGACATTTGAAGATAATATGCTAAACAAATTAACTTCTATCTCTTATTGAATGCTAAATGAGATGAGATTAAACCTATGTAGATCTCTAGCAATAAAAGATTTGATTGTATGCTTGAAATCCCAAGGTTTCTAAGAATGGAGTCTTGTCAAATCATGGCTACAAGACCACTTGACATATCTCCATATGACTTCAAAAACTTGGGTGGATGAAAACAAGAAATGGAGAAGGCTAGCTCTTCTAATGGAAGAATTCTCTACGATGATAAAATGGCTATAGTGAATGATTTATGCTCATTTAGGTATAAGAAGAAAGGTAAGAGGAGTTCTCCTTATATAGCCCAATGGATAAAAGAATCTCTACATCCCTCTTCATGTGTGATAAATGGAGAGGTTGGGTTAGTTGTGGATAAGGGAGGTTCGTAAAGGGTTGAGTCAACCTTAGGAGAGTTTATTTTGTTCTTTAGTGACTCATGGGGTTTGAAGGGATTTATTAATTAAAAAAGTGATTAATTAATAGGTGTGTAAGCTTATAGAATATTTTTAGAGGAATAATTAGCATGATTTAGACTATGGGAGGGATTTAATCACATAAATGATGATTTATTGAGTTAATGGAAGAGGAAGCTAATTAATTAATAATAATTAATTAGTCTAGATAGAAAAGGGATTAATTAATGGAAGGTCACTAATTGGAATATTTTTTGGATAGAATGATTAATTAACTAGTGTGATGTAGTTAATTAATGGTGATAGAAGAGGAAGTGTGTTATATTGACAATATGTCGTCAATTTTTTGAGAAAAGAGGATAATTAACACAATTTAAGTATTTAAATTACTAGGGGTTAAATAGTAGGTTTCTACGGTTGTTTTTGTAGATTAAACGTAATTCTCTTTTTTTTTTTCCATTTTAGTAGCTTAGGAAAATATTTTCTTTCGTAGTTGAGTAATGTATAACTAGAAATAATACTAAACAAACCCCCAACAAGATAACCACCATAGTACCGAGTTGCATAAGACTTCTCTACATATAGCCTTAAAAACATTCATGATTTATAATGACTGGAAGTTACAATGACCCATGATTATGAAGGATGTCAAGTCCAATGAGAAAGCGTAGTGTGCCATGAAATAGTACCATATGCAACTAGATGTGCCCCAGTATGGACGAATTAAGTAGGCTAGCTTTGTAAATGATTGTAAATATTATGATCCGTGAGTCATTTGATCGGTGAAGAGGTTAAATTTGTAGAAATATATAGAAATAATACCATGCGCAAGACATGAGTTTCAGCCGCTATGAGTTGGTTTACCTAGTTTTGTAAGTTTTACAATTTTTAGGATTTTTTGGAGAATTTTTGAAAAAAATTGTTTGGATTTTGAATTGATTTTTTTGTTTTTTGATGGTATGGATATGTATAATAAATTAGAAGAATCAATAAGAATCTCCCAAGTCCAAAATAAATTCCCTATGGAGAAGAAAGAAGCAGCATGTGGCAAATAATGCCCTAGCACAACAGAAAAATTAACAAAATAATTATTTAATAAAAAACAATTATCGATGGAGTGTGTAGAAGAAGGGATATCTCCTAGGAGCAATAAAATTTCCATAGTGAGAAGAAATGAGTACTAGATGGCAAATAATTCCCGCATGATGAAAAATGAAAGAAAAATAATTATTTAAATAAAATAATTATTCACAATGAGTAGAAGAAAATTTAGAGCAACAACGGCGGTCAAAACAGTCTTCCAGGCATCACGGTCAGTGATAATGGTTTAATATACCCCACCTAGGGTAAATCATCATGACCAATTCATTTTCTACCGACCCCTACCAAAATTTTACCACGAGAGCCCTAAGAGTGATGAGGATGATGGTGAGAGGAAAAGCTGTATGAGATGCTCTAATTGAGCTTGGGAGTATGCAGTATGTAGACGATGGATTCTTCATGAGTAGCTTGACCTACCTTATAAATTAAGCATTTAATATTATAGATAATGCCCTAATTAGTAGGTTAGATGTAGGGTACAATGCATGTGCGGGGGCACAGGTGCCCCTATGGTGGTACAAACACCCTTGAAGCATATGCACACACATGTAGATACATAAAAATGTGTGTGCACATGTGCATATGCCACAAAAGCATATACGTGCTCGCGCACATACATATAGCACCAAAACTCTGATGTACACACAACACACACACTTGTCGCATGCGCGCAGTACCAAAAACACGATGCAAACACTCTAAGGTAGATGCGTGCACGTGCCAAAAGTGGGGTGCATACAACACAAGGTGCGCACATGCCCAAAAGTTTGTGTAGGAACCAAAAAGAGAAAAATATGATGGGAAAAATTCCAAAAAAATGACACTTAGAAGAAAAACAATAGAAGAACTTAGAAGAATTGTTAGTGTCTAATACATGTAGTGTTTTGTAGAGACGGTTGTTAGTGCTACAGACATAAGAGTGACATAGTCACATAGCCAAGATGGATTCAAGCATGCATCGACGAGACCATCATGATATGGTGGTACTACTGGAGGTGGTTGGTTTAGGTCATGTAGCACAGATGTCATTGATTACTCTAGATCATGGCCTATTGACCGCTTTGATTGAGTAGTGGCATAGTGATATCCAGTACTTCAAGCTCCCCACAAGAGAGATGACCGGAACACTAGAGGACAAGTGGTAGATTATGTGTGTCCCCATAGTTATCTCAATTATTGAGTACATGAGTGATTTTGGTTAGAACATTGCAGCGGTTAGCAACATATTTTTCCGTGATGAGATACCCCATGAGGGTATGCCATTGTTGTTACATTATTGTATAATTGATCCGACCCTTCACTAGGGACCTCTTTACTTGATGGATCTTATCAATGGGTTCTTACTCACTGATAAGACAAGGACATCATTTCTAATGGGATTGATCAAATTAGTTCACGAATTATTTAGTGGTGAGTGATATTGTTAGGGCAAAGTGCACACCGACACATTTATAATGGGATCTACATTTGATTAGTTACCACCATCAGAAGATGGTGGGGCCACCATATTTTCTTACTGATTTGGTCATGAGACCATATAGCGATTGGGAACCCTGTGTAGGTGTGTTGCATCTTTGGTTCTGAGGAGCCGACATATATGGCATGGGTCTTTGTGGGAGATGATGTATGAGGGAACCTAAGCAACATCTATTATTATAGATGAGAGTTTAATGATCTACGATAGGTTAGGGATCCGGGCACCACATAGGATTATCTAGCATGGTATGCTATTGTCTTACCATGATGATTGACTATACCCAAAGGGGCATATGGAGTAGGCGTCTGGGACCCACCAAAGATCCCATACAACAACAATGAGGGTGATGACATCGGTGTAGATTGTGTCTTTGATAATCCTTTTGATGGTTAGAGACATGATATGGGGATGATCGCAGTGGTCAAGCTCGGGACATGAGATAGATACAATAGGGAAGTGACGGGTTTAGGACCACATAGGCCCGGAGTATAGGAGTAAGGATAGGTTCTGCGGTACCTCGAGAGGTTACTCTAAGCTTAGGGGGATGATGTATGACAGCTAGCTGCCTTACGACAACATTTGTAGCATGTGGTAGTGGAGAGAGACTAGGCCTGAGCTCATATTCAGGTTGTGATATTTGAGCGGGACTAGACCAAAGCCCGGGGAAGGCAATGAGGAGATGGCTCTATACATTTTCAGCATATACAATAGATGGCCTCCCAGATGGCACAGGTGATGAGCCTATTACAACATACCTAGACTCGAGATACAACCGGTGATAGGCTGAGAGAGATCTCCTTCATACTGAGTGGAGTGAAAGTGGCTCAAACCAAGGTTGAGTGGCTATTAGAAGAGGTAGCATCCTTACATTGCATAGATGGGACAATGGTGAAAGCGCGTACCCACAAGGACTTGGCTACAACAAAGGGTAGTTCCTCCTCTTATGGCCATTATATTATGAGGTAATTTAAGTTGGCCAGCGGGTACCCACCTATAGCCAACAGTTGAGTGGATCAACGAGATCAAATAGGCCTTAGACATTAGTGGAACATCCACAAGGGTAGCCTATAAGACCACACGGTACATAGGTCATGGATCCTCCTCAACTTTGCAGGCAATCCAGTCCATTTGAGGCTTCCAACCAGCCATGACTCTCATTATATCTATTGATTTCACTTGTGTTATTATACAGATGCCTCTTATGATAGTGTTATCATTTTTAACAAATGTATACAATGTACCATTTTTTGATGTACACCTCTGATGAAGGATTTAGCATTTTTTTATCGATGTATAAAATTTTTTATGTACACCTTTGATGAAGGAATTTATGATTTATGCCCTTTGATGGCCCATTTTGTATCAATGATGTATATCCTCTATGAGATAGACATTTTATACTTGTATATATGGACATTTTGATGAGGTGCGGGTTTTATGGGATGACAAACTTTATTTTCTTTGATGATTGATTACATGGATTATGGATGTGTCATGATTTTATATGGTTTGATTTAACACTTTTGTATGTATCATGATGATAGTTGAGATGTTTTTACCACATGTGTTTGATTTTGATAAGATAGATCCATAGTTGATATCAATTTTATTATTCATGTGATGCTCTCGATTAGTGGACGGGATGAGATGATGATATTTGTGTGGGGGTAGATTATGATATTTTCTATCCCTCTTGCCCCCATTTGATGATATGATATGATATGATTAGCTTAGGATTCATGCATGATGTATACTTAGCTTTTTATTTATATGATGTATAGATGATGTTAAATGTGATGATATTGATGGGAATATGATGATGTGATAACAAAATTATGTACATGCGACAAGCAAATGTTAACAAACCTAACCAAATATACAATGCTAACCAACATGAATTAACACAACTATGTATAATTATTTACAAGCATGCAAAAAAACACTTCATGTGTACAAGTAAGAATGAATCTATTCTAAGAAATAAAAGATGAATCTTAATAAATTATGTCTAAGTAACAAACTATACAAATGTACAAACAAGCAACAACTATACAAGCAAACAATGTACACAAACAAAGCAAGAAACAAGATAAAGTAAGTAAACTAAAGTTATGTTTTTGCAAGATTGTTTTGTGAAACACTTTTCTCTATTCTTGTGGTTTTGTGAAATAATTTTCTATTATTTTTTGGTTTTGTGAAATAATTATCTATTGTTTTGTTCTTTTTCAAATAATTTTCTATTTTTTGTGCTTTTGTGAAGTAATTTTCTATTGTTTTGTACTTTTGTGAAGCAATTTTCTATTATTTTGTACTTTTGTGAAACAATTTTCTATTGTTTTATGATTTTGTGAAAAAATTTTCTATTGTTTTGTGTTTTTCAAACATTTTGGAATGTTTGGCAATTTTCTAACATTTTTAATGTTTTTGTGATTTTCTAACATTTTTGAAAGATTTTGTGATTTTCTAAGGTTTTTGAAGCTATGCACATGTAACCAAGAAATGTGGATGCCCCTGAATTAGATGGAGAATATATAAGGGTAGGTGCCACATGTTTATAAATAGGAAGGTGAAGTCACAGAAGTGCCCCCAGCATTAGATGGGGAATATACAAAGACCATCCCTTCACCGATTTACAAGAGGAGAAAAATTCGGATCAAGGCTTGACAGGATAGGCTCACAGGGAATCTCGGATGCAAGTGTGGAACTAGCCCTAGGCTAAGTAAAAGTACCCTCTAGATACAAGATGCTTATGAACAATGAATCCTCCCAAGGCACCGGAAACCATTTTTCACCAAGGGACCTATCCAAAGTGCCACAATTGCATGGTTTTCACATATGGATGACCTACTTTTTCTTTTTCTCTTATTTTAATTTTTTTGTATTTTGATCATTTTTAATCTTTTTTTTATTTGTTTTTTTATTTTTGTACCATGTTTAAGCATAGAACCGCTTAAGGTGCATGGCATTCATAGGTTCATGGATCTCATCACCATTGGGATGGGAAATTTTGTATGCTCCCGTACCATATTTGGCCATAATGACATAAGGTCCTAACCAATGTGGTTTGAACTTGCCTTTATTCTCTCTTTCTACCCTTGTGTTGAACTGATTTTCTTTCATGACCAAATCTCTGACCTCAAACTGACGAGGTATGATCCTTTTTTATAATTTTTGGAGACCCTGTTCTAATACACCTTGAGATGGTTAAGGGTGGATGCGCTTTTCATCCAAGAGTTCTAATTCTTCCAACTGGCCACTCTGTAATCCTCATCCTTGTCTAGATAATCCCTAAGAGATATTCTCAAGGAAGGAAGCTCTATTTCCAATGGGATGATGGATTCAGTTCCAAATACTAGGGAATAGGGTGTCGCACTAGTAGGAGTGTGAATGGAGGTCCTATAAGCCCAAAGGGCTAGGTGAATTTACAAATGCCAGTTGCAACTGTCTTACTCACCATCTTTTCCATGATTCAAACCAATGTTTTTTTAGTGGCTTCAACTTGCCCATTACCTTGAGGATAATATGGCGTAGACCACTTCAATTTTATTTGAAATCGATGACAAAGGTCCTTCACTGTCTTTTTCTTAAATTATTTTCCATTTTCAATAACTATGGTCAGTAAGAATTCCATACTAGCAGAGATAAGGTGATTCATGATCAAATTTGAAATCGAGCACGAAACATAAGTCAAAGGAATATCCTCTACCCACTTAGTGAAATATTCCATAGTTGTGATGATGTGGGTATGACCATCAAATAAGGTAGGGTTAAGCTTCCCTATTAAATCCAATCCCCATTTGGAAAATGGCCACGGGGTTGTGATCGGATTTGTAATGGCTGCGATGACACATGAGTGAAATTTATATACTTTTGACATAGTACGCATTTCCTTACATAGTTGCAGTAGTATGTTTCCATAGCAGGAAAATAGTATCCTAATCTCAATAATTTATTAGCTAGAACCATCCCATTTATATGGGCTCCGTACACCCCTTCATGTACCTCTTTGATTGTTTAGACTCGACTCTACATCTATATAGCGTAAAAAATTCCCATCATAAGCACGACGATAAAGCATATCTCCTAAGATGGTGTAATGGGATATCTCGATAGATATGGATTTTTTTTTTGGAATGGGAGATGTCAGGAGGGAAGATGTTGTGTTTAAGATAGGTGTAGATGTGTGCATACCATGGGGAATAGGGACCAACAACTTCACAAGACAAATAGGATTTTGGTATGTCATATACAGGCTGGTGTAGATTCTCAACAAAGAACGAAATATCATTTCTCTCCGGTGGAATCAAGTAGCATAGAACATATAGTTTCCACGGTGTATGTAGATCTATTTTGTGCTCTTGGAATCTATTCGAATGTAATACACACAAAATAATATTTCAAAGTTTCCACTAGTTTCTTATAGGGGATGAGTTTCTCATCCTTGAATTTATATTCATCATTGAATTGTTTGATGATCAATTGCAAGTCACCAATGATCTTAACAATATCCCATTTGATTTCCAGATTCATCCTAGTGATGACCACTTCATATTCTATGATATTATTTATACAAGGAAAACTAAGGCAAAAATCTTGAGGTATGGGGTTGCCTAAAGAAGTAATTAATAACCCACCTACCCATGAACCATGAAAAGCAAAATATCCATCAAAGTGTAATTGCCACATGATAGATTCCTCAATATACATTAATGAAGCATCTGATAAATCCAAACTCACAAGCTCTCTTCTTAGTAATAGTGCTTCTTCTAACTGATCGGTGAGTACTTGTCCTTTTACCAAATTTTGGTGTACATACTCAATGTCAAATTCACTTAGTAGAATGATCTAATTAGCCATTCTACCTATAAGGGTGGGTTTTAACAATATGTACTTAAGTGGGTCAACTTTGGATATAATCTTTGTTTTAGTATTTAACAAGTAATGGAAAAGTTTTTGGAAGGTAAAAACTACAACCAAACAAGATTTTTGATTTGAGCGTAGTTGAGCTCATAAGAAATGAGAGTATGAATGAGATAGTACACATATTTTTCTTTGTGGCTGAGGTCATTTTGGGTGAACAACACACCAATAGAAAATTGAGTAGCAAAAATATACATCAGGAGGGGCTCACCAGGAGTTGGAGGCATGAAGATAGACGAATTGGCTAATTATTCTTAAGCAAGGTGAAGGCATGTTTTTCTCTGGTCCCCAAATAAAGGAAACATCCTTTCTAAGTAGATGGGTGAATGAATGGGATTTGTCAACAAGTTGGGAAATGAAGTGGAGATGGCTTGTATCTTTCCTTGCAAGTTGCATAGTTGTTTTATGTTTTTAGGAGGAGGAATTTCAGTAATGGTAGTAACTTTAGGTGGGTCTACCTCAATCCCTCTTCATGATATAATGAATCCAATTAACTCTCCTAAAATTATGTCAAACACACATTTGTTTGCATTCAATCGACTTTTTATACCCGTGTGCGTTTGAAGATACGTCACAAAATCTCAAGGTGATCTTTTCTTGTCTTGGATTTCTCAAGGATATCATCCACATAGTCCTCCATGATGTCATGAATCATATCATGGAAAATCATGGTCATTTCCCTTTGATAGGTTACACTGTATTTTTAAGGCCAAAGGGAATTACCTAATAATAGAAAGTCCCCAAGGGGTTGTGAAGGTTGTCTTGTGCTGATCTTCATCTATTATTTTGATCTGATTGTAGCTTGAAAATCCATCCATAAGAGATAACATTTCATATCTTGTAGTTGAATCAATAATCATATCAATATTGGGCAATGGGAAATCATCTTTTGGACATGCCTTATTAATGTATCTAAAATTTGTATAGATTCTGATCCCAACAAGTTTCATTTGTATGGGGACTATGTTTTATATCCATTCTAAGTAATCAATATCTCTAATGAAGCTGCTACTAGCAATCTTTCTATCTCTTCTTTAACTAGAAGATCCACCCATGGATGCATTTTTCTGAGCTTTTGTTTGATGGGCTTGGCATCTACGTGCACAACTAGGTTATGCACCACCAAATTTGGATCCAAGCCCGACATATCCTTATAGGACCATGCAAATACATCTAAAAATTCCCACATAAGCATGGTGAATGTCTTATGTTCCGTGCCAAGAGTGAAGCTCCCAGTTTTACTATCTTTGGATCGTCTTCTATTCCAATATTCACATCAATGGTTTCTTCCACTAGCATTTTTGAAAAATCCTCCATACGCGTAGGATTAGGAGGAAGGTTGAGATCTTCTTCCAAGGGTGTCTCTATAATATTTTCACCCTTGGTGTGGTCACTTTTCTTGTCTATTGATTTTTTTACTTTTTTATCAATCAGCGCCTTAAAGAGGTTTTCATTGTGTGACTTGGACTTTTGTTTTTGCCGAGGCTTTTCCTAAAAAATTTTACCCACACATTTTCTTAAGTTTTACTAACCACAAAGCTCAAATTCCTTTCGAAGTATGCTTAAGTATCCAAGTCAATGTAGAAACCCTTCTTATGGTCTCTAATTAGAATTATATCTCAAACACCCATGAATTTTACAATGACTTCATCATTTTTAAAGATATCCAGTGGTACATGATGTTTTTGGTCCCATTCGACAAGGTAAGGGTAAACAGGGTCAATATTAGGTTCAGTAGGGGTTATGGTAAGGATACGGTATCCATGAATAGGTTTTGGAGGCAAGATCCTCGTATTAGATACAATGGGAATCTATTTCACCATCTAAATAATCATACCTATCTTCACACTCGAGAAGAGGTGAAATCTTGATCATTAGGGTGTGATCCATAGGGTTGAATGTTGATATTGTATCTTTCTGTCTTGAAATGTGGGAGAGGAACTAGTTCTCTTAGTCCTTGCTCATTCTTTCCGCATCCTAGACCCTTTTAGCCCATGGAATAAATCATTCAACTAGAATTCTCATACTTAGGGATTTGTTAGCAAGTTGGTTGAGTATCTTTCGGAACCCAAGTTGTAGGTGGACCCAACAATTTCTCTTCAGTGAATAACCCCTAGGTAAAAATGACCCAATAGTTCACTCATCTCTAGGCCGTTTGAAATGATAATTGGTTTGGCCTCTAGTTTTAGGTGATAATGATAGGTCCAAAACTAAAAGAGCTTGTTGCACATTATATTCTCCATGGCCATATTCCAGAATCTTCATCTCCCATGCATTAAAAGGAGAAGTTGGTGTAGATGCTTCACGAAAGAGCGGAAGAACTTAGGGAATCGAATCTTCCCATGAATCCATGACTTCAGATTAAAGAGGAACATCTATATCAGTAGAGAGACATGTATAGGCACCCTTACGCATAAAACTATTGAGAGCTCGTAGTGAACGAAGGGCTCTAGATATCTTTGTATTGTGACAATATGACCCTTGTGTTTCAATTTGATGCACTGATGGAACGTTGATGGTATGGCTTGCGTGACATGTATCCATGGTCAGAAAAGATGCATATTATATGGAAGTCCCAAGTCCAAGACATGAAACTTCATCTAATGATAAGTGGGTCCTACTTCCATTGATAACATGATTGTCCCGATTGATTCCCACTCCACATTGTTGTAAGCGGTTATAGTAATAAAATAGGACTCTAGATATTCTTTTGTATGTCCCAATTTGCTTAGTTAATTTTAAAGTACATATATTCAATCTTGATCCATTTTCCACAAGCACCTGTTTTATCTTTTGCGGGGTAAAAATACCTCAATATATAGGGGGATATTATGTGTAGGATCTTCAATAGGGATCTCCCTATGATTAAAGGAGATACTTACTTAGTGCAATGTTTGTCACCGCAGCTTGAAGATGCAAAGGGTCTACTTCTAGTGACACTCCTGACCCCTAAAGAGTTTTGTACAAGATGTTCTTATGTACATTCAATATTTTAAGAAGATCCAAGATTGAAATCTTGGTAGATGTCTTCTCAAGTTGTTCTAAGAGGTTTTACCTACCATATTTTGGGGTCGACGGAGAGGGTTCAAGAATCATGAGGTGAGCACACCTTATTACCACAACGCAATCCTTTCCCTTGATCCAAATGGTATTCACATGGTCATTAGGAGAGTGGATACATCCAATGAGTGAATTGTAATGATTATTGTCATTCTTGGTATATAGATAATTTGCCACTTTGTAACTCGGGATGATTCTTCTCAATCCAGCTTTTTTCCTCATCGACTTACCATGTTTAGGGAATGGTTCTTTGAATATTCCCATATTTTCATTTGGCATATAAGTTTTCTCTAGGGTGTCCACTTCTATCTCCCCATTATCAATAAGATCTTGGATGTAGTGATGACTTCATATACATTTTTCTATTTTGTGTCCCTTGACATGGTGTAAATCACAATAGTCATGCTCTTTATACCATGATGGATTTGGAGCATTGTCATCAAAGGTTTGTATCATGGGATAAGTCACCATGTGAGCTACATCTAATTGCTTCAATATTGCAGACAAATGCTCATTGATAGGAGTGATAATTCTACGTTTGGGTGGTGGTTGAATAGGTCCCTTGGTCAGTTTAAAAGGATGACCAGTTATGTTATTTTTTTTGTTAAATATTTTCATATTTTCCATGGGTTTTGCATTTTGGTTATCCTTAGAGTGTGATTTAATGGTTCCTTTGGCAATAAGGGATTTCTCTATTTGAATTCCCTTTTCAATAACCTCTTCGAAGGTGTGAACACAATGCATTTGTAGATGAAAAGTGATGTTTGGGTTGAGATTGGGCACAAAGATACTCACCAGCTATTTTTCAAGGAATGCACAAGGGAAGCAACTGGATATCCCTCTCCATATTTGTAGGAAGCTAGCGAATGTCTCATTGGGATGTTGTTTAGTGCCACACAAGTCTGCCATGGTTATGTCACTTTCTATGTTGTACAAGAAGTGTCATACAAACCTTTTTGCCAGTTCAAGCCATGTGAAAATAGACCCACGAGGTAAGCAAGTGAACCATTCCAAGGCTTGCCCCCTAGACTCTTTGGAAAGATTCATATGAGGTAATTTTCATTGTAGGCCACTTCTTGGCATGCCATGTAAAAATATTTTACATGGTCTCATGGGTCACCTTTCCCTTTGTATTTTTCAAATTTTTGCATCTCAAAATTTTTAGGGAAGGTTTGAAGTGTCATAGTTTTATCAAATGGATGGGGACATAGTTCTTCATATTGATATTTTCTATTATTCCCCACATTACTCTCTTGGAGGCTTGTAAGTGTCACTTTCATAGATTGCATTTCTTGTGTGAGTAATTGTTCTTTAGTAGGAGAAGCAGGGATATATATGTGATTGTATTCCATATTGTCTCCTCCTTGACTGTCCATGTGAAGTTCACTAATTTTGACCTTAGGTTTTGTCTTTTGTACATTCTTGTTTGTTTCTTTTTGTACATGAGATGTTAACAAAGCTAATTGTCGACTAAGGTTGCAAATTTGTTGTTGAATAGTGACTTCTTCTTTAAGAGGTTCCTCTTCTTCTTCATGATGTGGAGGTTGTTCAACATTTTCATGTTCTATTCTGACTTTACATGGTACTTTAAGGAAATGAATTCTATATCCCATTACATTATCATTTCCCATGTTAGAGGTAGAAGCATGTCCATGTGTTAAGATATCCTCCATGTTAATAAGAGTTTGTTCCTCCTCTTATATCTTGTTTGATAGGAATTCTATCTCCTAACTCCAAAACTCGTGTTAGTACCCAATCCTTGTTTCTAAAAAGGAATTCATCTAACAAGGTGGGGTTGAAATCAACTTCCATGTGTGGCAATTCTAACTCATCACTACTATGATATATCATTTCTTCTACTTATTTCTCTATAGAGAATAAAGGCCCAAGATCATGGCTAATAAAGGGGTTTGACCTTTATTTGTTTGAGGTTTCCCAAGTTAGCATTTGTCTTGCTTCCAAAGCCTACTTTTTGAGCCCTAATCTTGTTTTAGGGACCATGACATGTAATAGTTTCACTAAGGTATCTATGAATGTGTTCAAATATTGTTATCAAACCTGAGTGAAAAAAAGAATGTCAAGAAATCAAGGTATATTATGAATGTCAAAGAACCAACATGACATAGTGATTACTCTTAAATGAATGAGCTAATCAAGAATCAATCACAGAATGTTTATTTTCAAACCAAATAGTCAAATGAATTACTTCCTAAATTTTCCTTCGAATAGGTAGTTGGTGTCTTATGATGATTAACAAAATGTCTCTACTTATGTCGAGTTCAAATAAATGAATAAGGCATAAGTAATAACAAAAAGTTAATGCGACCTCCAAATTAAGTATACTAAAATCAAGCCCAAATTCAATCAAGACCTATATTCTAAAAAGTGTCAGTTACAATTGTGAGTTACACAACAATTTCACCAAGATATGTTAACAAAGCTTTGTGAGAAAGTAAGGTATTGATATCAAGATGATATTGATATAACACACACAAGTGGTAACACTTAACACTCTTCAGAATTGAGGTAATAATTGAAATCAAACTAAAGTGATAGTATACCTAGGAATTGTTAAAGTGTATATAACATAACCTTATAATATAGATATTTAGGTCAAGTTTATAAGAAACAAGACGTAAATACCAAAATTGTAGTGACACGATATAAACAAGATAACCATTCAAAGGAGAATCAAAGTGATGAACCAAGCCTAACTACGATGAAAATCTTGACTTGGGTATCAAGATCAAAAAGGCTACCAATGATATAAAAATGTCTCCACACACTCTAGACATTTAACAACCTAGCCACAAACATGGTTGGGCGTAAACAAACACAAAAGTGGAGAAAACAATAAATTGATAATGAAAAGGTAGTCACTCTTCTTTTCATCAAAAAATGTCAAAAGAAAGTGAAAGAAGTAGATCAATTAGGGTCGAAAAATGTTGGCCTCACTTCGGCAGAGTTTCACCTCACCTTAGGGAAAGTGAAAAACTAAGAAAAATTAATGCTTCACATGTTTCATGATGAGAAATAGTTCTCAACTCAAATCCAATTTGATGTGGTCCAAGTTAGCTCCTAGTCAAAGATATCTTCCTAGGTGGTTCACTCAACTAGGTGTCACAAGTCATCTAAGAGTGAGCTCGATTTACCAAGAAAATTCACATTGACTAATTCTTGGAGTATCTCGGCTTTACTTTACCCCCTTCAAGCATAGTGGGAAATAAATGTGTCCATCATGTACTCTCATTGGGGTCAAAAAATCTCACAAATGGTAATACTAGTCAAGTAGGTTGTGCAGAGCACTTCCGTTTCATCCACAAGGTTCCCTCTTGTGTGGACTACTTTGGGGTTCTTAGGACCACCCCCATTGTTGTAGCTTAAGGCTTATTCCAAAGGGGTTATGTCCTAGTTTTAAGTAGATGGGACATACCCTTATCTAAACCTGTAAATATAGTGTGATGATTTTGGTCTACTTTTTATCTTGTTTTATTGGATGTAGTTTTCTTGAACACCTTTTGGCAACCTACACGGAAACTGTGTTAGTAGTTTAATTTTGTTTCAACTCCATATTTCTTGAACAAGTGTCTTTGGTTTTGCACAATGATTAATAATTTTACATGAAAATAATAAACACCGTTTTTATTTCTCAAGATGTCCTAATATGCAAGAGAAGAGTATACACGATGCAAAATCTAAGAAATCAACAAATGGAAACAATTAATTCAAATGCAAAATATAATCATTTTTGATCAAACACATTTTCAAAGAAAGAAAATATATAAGAATCATTTCTGATTCCCAAGATCATCCCAAATGACATGAGGGAAGAGAATACGTTAACTTACTCTTATAATTAAGCATGCAAGGTTTATCCAATGTCTAGTCTAACAAAAGCATGTAAACATACCCATGCAAAAATAAAACCTATAATTATGTTATCACTTTAGGACAAAAACCTTTGGAAACTTGGAATTAATATGTCACTTTAGATTGAAGCACCTCCGTGTAGGTTAGGGAATGTGCATATGGGTTACAGTGGTTGCACCCCTCTATGTAAACCTAGATCTCGCAATGTGATTATTCCACCCAAAAGATGTTTGTGCTAGGATATGTGTGTGTGCACCAAGATTAGCAAAAAGACACTATAGAAACTAAAACGGGTGTGTGTCCTTTCCAAGAGATGCATGTGCCAAGATATGGGTGCATGTGCCACATATATAAACACAGAACATGTGCGCCAACATAATTGTGCATGCGCCAAGGTTAGGGTATCTACACTAAGGTTAGGGTGCATATGCCGGCCTAACAGATTTCGATAGAAACAAAGGTATAATATGGGAACAGAGTGTGTACATGCGAGGGGATATGTGCCTGCAACTAGTTTATTGTGTCTGCACCTACATTTATGTACTTACACCTATCTTGTAGTCAAAATATGGCCAAATTACACCAACATGTTCAAAATACTCCAAATTTTAGTATGTTAGCTCGAAATTGACAACAAACCATCAGAATTAAAGCTCTAAATGAGATTCTACACATGTAATATTAGTAAAATCATAATAAATTTAACATTATTTCACACATGTGCATATCAAGGGTTAGCCAAATACTTGAAATAACAATAAAATTTGAATTAGAATACTAAGGGACTAAGGACCCCTCTCATCGAGCATGCCAGATGTATGCACGAGTTAGTTAGCTATGTAAGTATAATTGAAACTAACACCTAGTAGCTTCAATACAATGTTAAACTAAACCTATGCATCATCATGCTAAGAGCTTAAGCAAAGCTAACCTATCAACATCTCTACATTAGAACATGAAATGAACATTTCAAGCTAATATGCTAAACAAATTAACTTATATCTCTTATTAAATGCTAAATGAGATGAGATTAAACATATGTACATCTCTAGCAATCAAAGAGTTGATTGTATGCTTGAAAATCCAAGGTTTCTAAGAATGGATTCTTGTCAAATCATGGCTACAAGACCACTTGACATATCTCTATATGCCTTCAAAAAATTGGGTGGATGAATGCAAGAAATGGATAAGGCTAGCTCTTCTAATTGAAGAATGCTCTAAGATGATAAAATGGCTATAATGAATGGTCTATGCTCATTTAGGTGTAAGAAGAAAGGTAGGAAGGCTCCTTATATAGCCCAATGGATAAAAGAATCTCTACATCCCTTTTCATGTGAGATAAATGGAGTGGTTAGGTTAGTTGTGGATAAGGGAGGTTTATAAAGGGTTGAGTCAACCTTAGGAGAGTTCATTTTGTCCTTTAGTGACTCATGGGGTTTGAGGGATTTATTAATTAATGAAAGTGATTAAGTAATAGGTTTGTAAACTTATAGAAGATTTTTAGAGGAATAATTAGCATGATTTAGACTATGGGAGGGATTTAATCACACAAATGAGGATTTATTGATTTAATGGAATATGAAGCTAATTAATTAGTAATAATTAATTAGTCTAGATAGAAAGGGGGATTAATTAATAGAAGGTTGTTAATTGGCATTTTTTTGGATAGAATGGTTAATTAACTAGCGTAATGTAGCTAATTAACAGTGATAGAAGAGGAAGTGTGCTATATTGATGATATGTCATCAATTTGTGAGAAAGAGGATAATTAGCGCAATTTAAGTATTTAAATTGCTCGGGTTAAATAATAGGTTTCTACGAGTTGTTTTTGTAGATTAAATGTTCTTCTAATATTTTTTTTTTCCATTTCAGTAGCTTAGGAATATATTTACTTTTTGTGGTTGAGTAGTGTATAATCTGGAAATAATACTAAACAAACCCCCCAACAAGATAACCACCATAATCTTGAGTTTCACAACACTTCTTTGCATCTGACCTTGAACACGTCCTTGGTTTATAATGACATCAACATTTGAACAAGTCTATTAAATGATTAGAAGTTACAATGACCCATTATTTTTGGCATTTTTTCGTGGACACCATAGTAAAAACACATCATTATATTCACATTCCATGTTATGGGTATTAGTGAAGTTGAACTATGTAACCAATAAAATCCTAAGCCTTGTCTAGACAAGAAATATTTATGCACTAGTCACAGGATGCTCAAGGGAGATTTATACCCTAAAATATTTAAATAATATCTCAAATTGGATGACATTTAGTAAACACCGATAAAACTACTCCTGTAAGTGACACTGAATCTAATATCACGCTTGAGATTGATAGTGAATAATCTGCATCATCTTATTTAGAACTTGAACAAATTTCAGAAATGGGAGACAATGGAAACAATGATGACGAGAGACCCTTGAGTAGAACCTTTACTTACCCCATTGTCTTAAATGAGGATGAGTATGAACCCATGAAAAACATTTCCCCATCTATTATGCATATCTTTTGAGAAATGTCCATAGAATACCAACACCAATTCTTCTTTGAATTCAAAGTCCTCAGCAAAACATATGACTACAAAACAAATAACCAGAAAATTAAGATTTTTTCTTCTACCCTCAAAGAATCTACCATGAGGTGGTTTATGGGATTTCCATCTAACTCCATTAACTCATAGGAACATATGGATACTTTTTTTGGAAAAATACCAAGAATATTGTAGGGGAAGAGTGATGGGTCATTATATTCTCCAATAATTTAACTAATAGATTATTCTTCCAAAGTATCATTATAAAACTAGGGTTGTGTGTGAAAGGTTGTATGTAATGAAGCTATATGCAACTTAGTTTTTTGGTGGTTCATTTTGAGGTGGTTTGGTTGGTGCATTTCCCTTGTCTCTGCTAATCTCTGAAATACAATTGCTAAACTATTGAAACAACGTTGTTATAATAAAATGTGTTTAAAGGAAATACTTTAACTAGAATTGAAATACACACACCAAATTAAGATAACAAAATTCAAATAACACACACATACTGAATTGAAATAGCAGAATTGAAATAACACACTTTGAATTGAAATAATAGTAAAGAAATATACCAAATCAAGGAAATAAGTAATTGCATTCAAATAAGCATTCAAATATGAACTTATCAGAAAACCATGATCATGCATGAAATGTAAATCCTCCAATCACCTTAGTCAAGTGGGCCCTTGCTCTTCCTTGGGATGGAGGTAATCTCAACACCAGATGATATTCAAAATGACATTAGCTATATTAATTTGAATAAGTTCTGAGACATGCTCAACATAACATTGCAAAGTAAATACTAATTGGTAGATCACTATACATGCTCAACATAATAAGAAAAATAATGCACTCATCATCTCCCTTACACTTTACCTTTTGCATGTCCCTATGAAAAATTATATTTTTCCTTCTCTCTGGCCAAGCTGTTGTGTCATGTCATATTCTTCAAATTGATCTGCATACTATTTCCTTGTTCCTTTACATCCTTGAGTGTTTGAAATAACCTCTACCCATGTTGTGAAACTATCATGTGATTGGGCAGCATTGTTCTACCAAGTGGTCATGGGACTCAGAAGAAGAGGTGGTCTCACTTGTATTCCAATCCACTCATTAGTAAACTCTTTTTATTCTTCTCAGACAACTACTAAATAATTTCAATAAGTGCATCTCCTCTCCTCATGCTCCAATTGAGATTTTGGGGGGAGATTACTTCCCTTCTCTTCAATGGTAGATTTAGTGTATCCCATCATTTATCACAAGCTTGTAATGCCTCACCAAAATGCTAATGATGTAAATTTCAAAATCCTACACACACTTTTGTAAAACCTTTGAAGTATTTTCTCTAATGTTAGCCTGATAATAAAGAGATTTGATATTTTCTTCATGGACACATCATTGTGATGGGTAGGCCTAATGTAGAAACCTATGGTTCATGATGTTTGATTAAACAATTCTGTTTTCTCATTCCATATAATCTGGTTTCTAAGAAATGACTGAAAATCCTTCAACTGAAAAATCCCCCACAAACAAATTAATGAGGAAATCAAGCACATTGGTGACCAGCATATTGTGAAGGTAAAATTCACATAATAGATTTTGGATATCAAGAGTACAGTTTTGATAAATTCCTAAGAAAGTTTTACCATCAAGGGCCTCCCAAGGTTCTTTACTACACATTCTCATCAATTGCCAAGCATAAAATTGTTCTTGAACAAACATGTTGTAGATGGAGGAGGGTTTCCTACAAGAAAGAAGCTTATAGGCCAAAGGACAAATAGAGTCCATAATAGATTCCAACTTTTTCTTATCACTTGTACTAGTCTCAATCTCTTCTTTAAGATTTTTATTTTCCTTTTTCAATTCTTTATTCTGAAGAGATAACTGGGTTAAATCATTCCATACTTTAAGACCAATATCCCTTTATCTTTTGAGACTGCTAACTTCTACCTTTAAAGCAACAATTTCCCTAAAAAATTGCAGTCATTTATGCAAATTTAGTTTGTAAAGACAAATTGGTTTCTTACATACCTTTCAATTTTTCTTTCAAAGAGGCAATTTCATCCTGGTAATACCTCAACACATCATCTCCATGTGGTTCTTGACCACCAATTTATATTGCAACAAATTCTAAAGCTTTGGTCTTTGTTTCGGTGTTGCGAGGCATTTCCAGACCTATAAACTCGGTTTCAGAGCTGCGGGAATGTCTATAATATCAATGTCGAGAATGGTTGTTGTGAATTCATCATCCTTTGACTACTCATCAGGGATATATGAAGTAACTTGGATTCTTCTTTCTCTTCTAAAATAGGAGCAGTGTCCTCATGAAATAATTCAAGTCTTTATAATGTACAAGACCTTCTTGGCCTCATCAAAATAGAAGAATGGAATGCCGTGAGGGTGCTTTTACCTTTAGAAACTTGTGGCACAAAGGATGGGTTATCCTTACTAGCAGATTCCTCCATAGTTTCTCTTGAAGGGTGAGGAGTCAAATTGAGCTTAGGCTAAACACTGGGAGATGGTTCCTTCTTGATTTTCTTTTATTTTTAACTCTCCCCTGCACTAATTCTTTCAATCTTCCACTTTGGCTTGTAGAAATCCTAATGTGAACAAATTAATTGGATAAGTCCTAGGTGCTTCAATGTAGCCTTACCACCTCCATTTTTGTACTTTTTCTATCTTTGATGACCGCATCAGTGAGATATTCATGTCAATTAGCCTTGATTTTAGGGTTTGTGTGACCCCTCTTTAGCTGAATAAACATATTTAGTGAAACTACACCAAGTACAAATGGAAAACCATCATAGATAAAATATTTGTCGACCCTCTTAGCTACCTCTTTCCAAAGACTAGGAAAACTCTTCCGTCGAATTCCCTTCTCGAGTTCCAAAGGAAGTGATGATCACTTCTAGAATATTTTCTCCTTCTTCATGAAATAGTGGTATTAAATATTTGAAGGGGGCATTAGTCACAAATTTGAGACCAAAATTTGGTAAGTTGGATAGGTCAACAATAATTTGGCTATTTATCTCAATCCTTTACCCCCAATTCGTGAGCAAGGTTGCCTCAAAATTTATTAGGAACTCATCAACAAAATACTCATCAAAACCTTAAAATTTTCTAATAAAATATAACCACCATGTGTCATGAAATACCTAAAAATAGCAGCATTTCGCAGTAGTGGTTTTGGAGAATCTGGTTCAAATTTTTTTTTTGCCCAATAGTAGAATCAAGGATGAATAAAACTATAGAAAAATCTTTGAAGGATTGTGGAGAATAGCAGAGAAATTGAATGCAAGTGAAATTGAAATTTGAATTATCTTTTAAGCTCTTAATTGGTAGTGATTTGGTGTAAGTTTGGTGGCGAGAAAATGTTTATAGGATTGAGTTCGTATGGAAATATTTAATTCATCACACAACTCACGTCCTATCATCATGAATGATGATGCCACTTGTCCTTCGCACAAATCCACCCATCCTTTTCATAGAAATGTGACACATGCGATATATTTTCTCATTATTTCTCATTATGCCCCACTTTGTGACATGAGATTTTGATTTATATCCCCAATAAATGCATCAAGAATTGTGTGTGATTTAATCATGTTAAATAAATGTAATGGGGAGTGCTTCAAAAGCTAATATCCATAGAAAATAAAAATGCACTTACCCCTGCCATCTCAGCTCCCCGATATCCATAGAATTCCATGTCTTGTGCTCATAGAATAAGGGTGATCAATGTACATTCTAAAAATTAGCATTCCTAACCTTTATTGAAAGCATAAACAAAACAACTACAATCTAAGGGGAAGAATATCAAAATCATGATCATCTCCTTTATTTAAATTCAAAAACAACTACTCTAGGCGGGAAGAGCCAAACTCCACTGAATCCATTCCTTCGCATAACAACATATCTTTGTTGAAGGTTTCTTTATCTAATGGACATTGATACATCCTTAATATATGTCCATTCACCAAAAGATTTATCATGTCTCCATCAATTGGTAGTAATCTCACATAACCATTATCAAAAATGTTTTCAATCTGGTAGGGTCCCAACCATCTTGTTCTCAGCTTTCCTTTGAATTGTTGGTACTTTGAGTCAAATATTAAGACCCAATCTCCTTCATTAAAATTTTTGTGCTTGATACGAGCATCATGCCAAGATTTTATTTGGTGTTGAAGAATTTTTTGTTTTTGTGCCTCCATCCTCATTTCATCCAGTTCATTTAGTTGCATTACTCTCTCACGTTGTGCTTCATCTATCTTAATTCCAAGTTTGATTGATTTTTAAGTTTGATTGTCTGCAATTCAAAATTAGCTGGAAATAGTGGTTGCTTCCCGTACCTAGTTCATAGGGGGAGAAACTAGTATAAGTCTTCCAGGTTGTATTGTAGGATAAAATTCTTCCGGGATTTTTAGTAGCTTTTTTTCTATCTGCATTGTGACTTTGGTTAAAATTTTGTCCATCTCTTTGTTTATGACTTCCACCTACCCATTGGATTGGGGTTGGTATGGTGATGATTTATGATGCTTGATTCGGTAGATCTCTAGGAAGGATTCAATAATGTTAGACATGAATTAAAGTCCTTGATCGGATATAGTGGCTCTAAGTGAGCCAAATCTCAACATAATAATGTTGTACAAAAATTCATCTATAACATCGTCATTCACAGATTCCAATGTTTGAACCTTGGCCCATTTTGTGACATAATTAGTGCACACCAAAAAATACTCTTTCTCATGGCATGTCGGGTTCAAATGGTCCAATAAAATCAATTCTCCACTTCTCAAATGGTCCTAAACCCAGCTAAGGATTGAGGGGCATCTTAGTAGATAACATAGGCTTCCCCATTCTTTGACATGCATCGTACTACCATACGTACTTTTGATGATTTGTGCAGAGAGGGCCAATAATACCTAGCTCCAAGGACATTGTGAATTATTCTCTTTACTGAGTAATTTCCTCCTCTAGGCTCATCATGACAAGCTCTCGGTATGGCATATACTTCGTCATCTTGAACTCTCCTACGAAGAACAATATCAGGAAAACATTTAAATAGAATTCCATTACACCATTTGTATGTTGAACTATTTTTAACTAATATCCTTCATTCCTTATTGGTAAAGTAGGTTGGAAACTTCCTTGTAGTTAGGTAATTTATAAGATTAGTAAACCATGGAGGCTGAGTTGATACTGCAAACAAGTTCTCATAAAAAAATGTGTCCTAGACTACTTCTTCTTCTCCGAAACATTCAATCTTGAAAGGAAATCAGCAACAACATTAGCCTTACCAAGCTTATCAATAATAGTCAAGTTAAATTCTTACAACAAGAGTAACCATCTAATAATTATGTTCCCACTACTGGTTTATTCATCAAATATCTTATGGTTGAATGGTCAGTGTACACAAATATTTTGTATCCAGTAATATAATGTCTAAATTTGTTCAAAGAGTAAACAACTAAAAACTCTTTTTCCGTAGTGGTATAATTTCTCTCTGTTGGGGTCATATTTTTTTTGATGTAGTATATGGCATACATCTAGTCTTCTTCATCTATTTTTCTAAGAATATCTCCCATTTTTGTGTTAGAAGCATCAGTGTGAATATGGAAAGGTTGTCCCCAATTGGGTCCTCTCAAAACTGGAGCAAGTGGTTAAATTCTCTTTAATAACTTCAAAATCCTACTAACATTGAGGAGACCATTCAAAGACACAATATTTTGTCAACAAATAAAACATGGGAGCATCAATTTTACTAAAATCTTTTATGAACCACCTATAGTATCCTACATATCTAAGGAAACTCTTGATATCAGTTTGATTTGTTTTTGTATGCAATTCTAGTAATTACTTCTATCTTTTTAGGATCAACCTATATACCTTGGGCAAAAATATGATGACCCAAGACAATTCCTTGATCAACATTATCAAATATTTTTCATGACTTAAATAAATTTGATGTTGTTCACATCTAGTTAACACTTTTTCAAAATTGTTCAAAGATTCATCAAAAGTTGAACCGTGGATGGTAAATTCATCCATGTAAACTTCAACACAGTCATTTGTAAGGTCTATAAAAATGGCCAAAACTACTCTCTAGAAGGTAGAAAGTGCATTAAAAATCCCAAATGGTAGAACTATATATGTAAATGTACCCCAGGATAAGTAAAGGTAGTATTATCCTGATCAGCAGGTGTTATACTAATTTGGTTGTACCCACTAAACCCATCCAAGAAGGAGAAATATTTCTTTCCTACCAGATTGTCCAAAACCTAATCAATAAAGGGTAGGGGAAAGTAATCTTTCTTAGTGGCTTTATTAAGTTCCCTATATTCTATGAAAATTATCCACTTACCATTTTTCTTGGGAACTATAACTAACGATGATACCCACTGACTATCAGATATAGGATATATGAATCCTACCTTTAACAATTTTTCTATCTCATTCTTGAAAATGTCTCTAAGTGCTAGATTGATTCTTCATTGTGGTTTCCTAATAGGTTTAACATCCTCAGTGTAAATATGGTGAGTGAAAATTCTTGGATGAATCCCTTTCATATCACAAGAAAAAGCTTTGGATTGCTTCCTTTAGATCTCAACAACCTTATTCTTTTGGTTGGCTTCTAAATTATTACCAATGGTCAATTCTTTTCCTATGTCAACAATCACTTGTTTAGTATCTTTCGAATAGAAATCTCAGCATCAAAAATTAAATAATTCAAGGTAAAAATATAGGGATTTAGCATGTGTAAAATAATCATGTTTTTAAGGGACAAAACCTTTGCTAAAGGAAAATGGAAATTAGTGATGGTTTGTTCTTCATAATGATCATAAATTTCTTCATAATTTCCAATATAAATGTCACTTACCTTGGTGATATTATCCATTGAATTTAAAATAGTTTTTTTGTAGCCCTAGTTTGAGTTTCCGTAGCCACATTTCTATTTTTTAGAGATATGGTATCAGACATTGTGTATAACTCAAAAATTTCTTCCATGTGATTTTTCACTGTAATAGTGGCCAAATAAGAATAAATCATATTGTTAGTTTCTAAAAAATCAACCCATACACAGTCACAAACATCCACATATGGCTGGGAAGGAGGATAAAGTGAAATTTTCTTTACTTTTTACCCATTCAAAATAGTCATTTTTTCTTACCTATAATCAATGTACGTAGTAACAGTTGCCAACCATGGCCTTCCTAAGATGACTAGGTATCCCAACTTCTAGGCTTTAGGTTGTAAGACCATAAAATTGATAGGATACTCCCAAGATTCAACTATGACCATAACATCCTCAATCACTCCATCTAGTACAACAATAGATTGATCTATCAATTGAAGAATGGTATTGATTAGTTGTAATCATGTTAAAGACATAGATTAAACATATATGTTTTTATAACATTAATATCAGCACCTAGATCTACAATACATTAGATATTGAATGACCATTTACAAAAATAGTAATAACTAGACTCCTAGGATCCCCATACTTTGGTGAAAGAAGATTTCTAGCCACAAGATCAGCTAGATTTCCCTCCACTTTGACTATTTTTGGGTACTTCTTTTTTCTTCATGGTGTTTTTATGCAATGGCCTCTAGTAGTCTGATTTTATTCTAGAATGTCCATATTACTCTCAGATGTGGGATTTCAATGTTCATCTTTTTCAACTCCTAGACTAGTGTTGTTTCTTCCTCATTCTGTGTTTCTTTCAACCGGTCTGAGAAAGGGGATTCATGCTCATTTTTGTTCCTAGTGGATTGGGTCTGTAAAACATGTTCAATGTCCTTATTTTCCTCAGGTATCTTCTCATTCTACTTAGGTATTTTGGTGATAGCAATAGGAGGGTTTTTAACTATTCATCTAGACCTCAGTTGTACATTATTAATGGCATTCATCTACATCGTCTCACCCGTATTGCTTCATTAATTGAAGTTGTTTGTTGATTTTTGGGGTTTGAGATAGACTGAGTTGGAAGTTGATTTTATGCTACTTACCCTTACTTATAGTTATGTTGTGGTGGGGGCATTAAATCTTGTTATTTTTCACAAACCTCTTTGGTTGATTAGCATTTTGTTGAGGTGCCCATTGTTGATTTTTCTATGGTGGCATATTAGCTAGAGGTGCCCATCCTTGCTGATTATATGGATAAACCCATTGTGGTGGTTTTGGATAGGTTACCCAGTTTAGTGGTGTCTAGTTAGGTTGTCCCCAAGTTGGTAGCGGATCTTGATTGAGCCATGGCATCATCCAGAGGTTTTGATCAAGTCAAGGAGCATAAGCAGACTGGTTATTTAATCACTACATAGATTTTACCTCTACATTTGACTGAGTTATAAAATTTAATCTCTCTTTCAGTTGAGGTAAGATATTACAATGGTTGGTATCATGATCAGAGACATCACAAATCAAGCACATGTTTGTGACATCCAAAGGGAATTCTCTCAAAGGATGTCTCTTCCTGCATTTAGGATAATATATATCTAAAGGTTCCTTTACAACATTGGTCTTGGCTTTCATCCCATCTATGGTTGATGTCAATTATGACAGGATGTTTGTTTTCATGTTAGCCATTTCCTCGAGAAGTTATGAGGCACCTAGGGCATTCTTTGATGTTTTTCTTCACCTTATGCCTCCTCTTGTTCTAGAGTAATTTCTACATAACTCAGTAATATACGGCATGGTGAGTTTATGTACATCACCTCCTCCCATGAGATGGAGATAATCCTTGGTTTCCTCATCAAGTCCTTTCAAGAAAATTGTCTTAGTGATTTCTGCATATAACTCATAACCACTCCTTCTATGGAGAAAGAGAAAACTATCTAGATAATATTCTAGATTTTCTTATTCCTTTTACTTTATCTCAAAGAATTATTCTCTCTTATCTCTTCCCCGCAATAGTCTTCATATTTGTCTAAAAGTCTATCTCCATGTTCTCCCATGAATGAATGGAGTTAGGGGACAATACCATGAACCACCTCATAGCAGAGTCTTTGAGGGTGGAAGGGAACAATTTGAGTTTTTGGTTGTCTATTTTGTAGTCATATGTATGAAAAAGAACTTAAAATTTGAATAAAAATTGGTTTGGGTCTTTGTGATCATTCATTAAAAGATAGGGAGGATAGATAGAGAAATTTTCTTCATGGGTGCATCCTCATCTTCATTGAGGATGATTGGATAAGTAAAGGTTCTACCCAATGGTTGGTCCTCATCATTCCTATTGTCCCCCATCTCGAAGGTTGTTCTGGTTCTAGATAAGATGATGTGGATTATTCGAAGGGATTTTAGGCATTGTATTAGATTCAAGTGTCACTTTCAATGTTCCCTACTTGTGCTCTTTTTAGAGATATTATTTGGATATTATGAGGTATAAATCTCCCTTGAACATCTCGTGGCCTGTGCATCAAGGTTGGTTGTGTAAACAAGGCCTAGACCTTCTACCTACTTGGATATACATATTGACTTCATTAACACCCATAGTATGTAAGGTGAATAAAATGGTGTGTTATGCTTATGGTCTCCCTAGAAATGACATAAAACATGATGGCTCCTTGTATTCCCAATCATTTAAATAACAAATTCTTCATCAAGGTGTCATTATAAAACCAAGGCTATGTGTCCAAGGTTATATACAATGAAGCTTTATGTAACTCAATTATTTAGTGGTTCCTTTTGGGGGGTTTGGTTGGTGTGTTTCCCCTTGTCTCTACTAATCTACAGAAATACAATGCTAAACTACTGAAACTCCATTTCGTAATAAAAATGTGTTTAAAGGAAATACTTTAACTAGAATTGAAATGCACACACCGAATTAAGATAACAAAATTCAAATAACACACACATATTGAATTGAAATAGTAGAATTTAAATAACACACTCTAAATTGAAATAATAGTAAAGAAAGATGCCAAAGCAAGGAAATAAGTAATTACATTCAAATAAGCATTCAAATATGAACTTATCAGAAAACCATGATCATGCATGAAATGTAAATCCTCCAATCACCTTGGTCGAGTGGGACCTTTCTCTTCCTTGGGATGGAGGTACTCTCAACACTAGATGATATTCAAAATGGCATCAGCTATATTAATTTGAATAAGTTTTAAGACATGCTCAACATAACATTACAAAGTAAATACTAACTGGTAGATCATTGTACTGTAAACTGTTATTATCAACTAACTACTAAATTATTCTCAAGAAGATGTCTATATAGACATATTCAGTTACACAACGTGCCATAATTATAGGAACTGAATTCATCCACTAATAACCTTATTAAATTTTCATTGAAATCCTACAATAATGCCAAAAATAGGATTCACGTTTGTAGGCTTGTTGTGGAAAAATTCCTCCATGATGGCATGATGGCTACAAACTCAGCCTCCTTGATTACAACTTCCAGAATTGGTAGTAAATGCTCGTTATTATCCTACACATGTCACCACATTTACTCATAGAGGCGATTAGTGGGAGTTTCTATGGTCAACAGTTTGCATGAAACAAGAACAAGAGAAATGCATTAACTTTACTAGGATATAACTATATAAAGCATCCCCATGCACTAATTAACATGTTTTAAGAATAAATCAATAACCTCATAGATGATATAATAAGCCAAATAATGCACTCATCAAAGAGATAGGAAGGGAGATTTATTCCAAATGAAACAAAAAGAAGATGAAAACCTGGAAGATTATTTGGATGGATTTCTTTTTGTTCATAGGAGAAGAGGTTATGAATTGAATGCAAAAATAACCAAAACAATATTTAAAAGAGATTGATGATGAAACCAAAGAATCTCTCCATCTCATGGGAGGAGGTGATGTACACAAAATTTCTATGTCACATATTATTGAGTTATATAGGAGCTTCTCTATAACAAGGGGAAGCCTTTGATGAAGGAAAACATCAAAACATGCCTTTGGTACCTCAGAACTTCTAGAAGAAATGGCCAATATGAAAATAGACATCTTGATACAGTTAACTTCAACCATAGATGGGTTGAAAGCTAAGAAAAATGTTGCAAAAGATCTTTTAGACATATATTTTCCTACATGTAGGAAACTAAATCCTTTGAAAAATTTCCATTTAGATATCATAGAAATGTGCCTGGTCTATAATGTCCCTAACCATGATACCAACCATTATACTCTCCTACCTCAACTGAAAGAAATATTAAATTCCATGACTCAAGCAAATGCAGAGGTAAAAATTTTTCAAAGATCAAATAATCAGTTTGTTTATGCCCCTAGACCTTCTCATAACTCCTAGAAGATGTCATAGCCCAATCATACTCCTCCACCAACTTGGGGAAAACCTAATTAGACACCACCAAACTAGATGGTTTACCCATAACCACCACCATGGATGTCTCCATACAATCAGCAAGGTTTTACACCACCATCCAATGCATATCCATGACCAAACAAACAATGGGAACCCCAAAAAAACTCTAATCAACTAAGGAGGTTTACACAATAATAAAAAGCTTTAATGCCTCCACCATAAAAAAATTACCAGCAAGAGAAAGAAGCACAAACTCAACTTCTATCCCATCCTATCTCAAACACCAAAAAAATAATAAACAACTTCAATTAATGAAGTAGGAAAGGGTGAGACAATGTAGGTTAATGCCATTAATAACTTGCAGCTAAGATCTAGAAAAATAGTGAACAATCCTCCTATAGTCATCACCAAAATACCTAAGGAAAGTGAGAGGGTACCTATGGAAAGTGCTAAAACTAGATATGTCCCACAAATATGAGGCACTTTGGGAGTAACATGGAGAAATATAAGAATGTGCATGCAACTCCTTTCCTAGAAAGATTAAAAGAAATACAGAATGAGGAAGAAACAACACTAGTTTAAGAGTTGAAAAAGATGAATATCAAGGTCCCACTTTTGAGATCAGTAAGGGATATTCTCAAATTTAACCATACATTAGAAACCATTACATAAAGACACTAGGAAGGAATAATAAAGACCCAAAATATTCAAAGTAGAAGGAAATATAGCTCACCTTGTAGATGGAAAACTTCCTTCACCAAAATATGGGGATCCTAGGAGTCCAGAAATTACTATCTTTGTGAATGGTCACTCAATATCTAACATTATGGTGGATCTTGGTGATGCCATCAATATCATAACAATAGATATATTCAATTTATTGTCCTTGATAGGATTATATCCAACCAATATTGTCCTCCAGTTAGCGAGTTCAATATATTATTATGCGAGATGGAGAAATCGTGAATGTTATGGTCATGGTTGAATCCTAGGAGTATCAAGTAGATTTTGTGGTCTTGCATATTAAATATTGAAAGTTGGGATACCCAATTATCTTAGGAAGAACCTTATTAGCTACTGTTGCTACACATACATTGACTGTAGGTTAGGAAAATGACTATTTTAAATGGGAATAAAGTAGAGAATATTTCCCTTTATCCTCCTACCCAACCATATGTGGATGTTTTTAACACATTTGGGTAGAGTTTTCAGATACTAACAACATGAGTTCTTCTTATCTAGCCACCATTGTAGTGAAAAATCATATGGAAGAAATTATTGAGCCATACCCAATGTTTGATGAAGATGATATTATGGCTACGAAACCAAAACTATTTCTACAGAAACCCAAACTATGGCTACATAAATGAAAATTTTGAACTCACAAGATTGTAAAGAGACCTATGATTATCATGAAGGCCACACATCCACTGATTTTCATTGTCCTTTAGCCAATATTGTATCCCTTGAAAACATGACTATGTTTTGCATGCTACACCTCACCTCACGCTTGTGCCTTGAACTCTTTGATTGTTGGGACAGACCTTGCTAATTTGAAATAAACTAAACAAATAACTATTGAGAAAGGAAAATAACTATCCATTGGTAATAATTTAGGAGATAGCCAAGAAACTAGGGTAATAGATATCTTGAGGAATTATTCAAAAGATTTTCTTGGGATTATACTGACATAAAAAGGATTCATCCAAGCATCTGCACTCATCATATTTACATTGAGGATGTCAAACTAGTTAGACAACCTCAATAAAGGATTAATCCAACACTTCAAGACATTGTCAAGAATGAAATAGAGAAACTGTTGAGGGTAGGATTCATCTATCCAATATCTGATAGTCAGTGGGTATTATCACTTGTTATAGTTCCCAAGAAAAATGGTAAGTGGAGAATCTATATAGATTATAGGGAGATTAATAAATCCACCAAGAAATCTTACATTCCCCTACCCTTTATTGATTAGGTTTTGGACACTTTGGCAGGTAATAAATACTTATCCTTCTTAGATGGATATAGAGGATATAAAAAAATTAATATAACACCTTTTTATCAAGATAAGACCAAATTTACCTATCTCAGGGTACATTTACATACAAAGTTCTACCATTTGGAATTAGTAATGCACCTTACACCTTTCATAGAGCAGTTTTAGCTATTTTCAAATCTTTCCAATGACTATGTTAAACTTTATATGGATGATTTTATTGTATATGGGTCTACTTTTGAATAATATTTGAGTAATCTTGAGAAATTGTTAACCGGATGTGAGAAAAACTAACTCTCCTTAAGTCATGAAAAATTCTTGATAATGGTTGATTAAGGAGTTGTCTTGGGTCATCATATTTCTTCTAAGGGTATCTAAGTTGATCCTAATAAGGTAAAGGTCATTACTAAGTTTCCCACATCGACAAATCAAATAGATATCAAAAGATTCCTTAGACACGCAGGATATAATAAACGCTTCATAAAATATTTTAGTAAGATTGTTGCACCAATTATTAGGAAATAAGGGATAAAATATGTGGAATAATCCCTCACAAAATTGCAATAGTAGAAACTAATATGCATAAAATATTATAGATCTAAAGTAAAAGTGCGAGAATAAAAATAACACAACACAAAGAGACAATATTTAACATGGTTCAACCAATTTGGGCTACGTGCACCAAGAATCACTTGCTCATATTTTATTACAAGCCAGTGCTTTCTCAATACAATACCTAGATCTATTTGGAGATATGCTCAAAAAACTCTACATAATTCACACTGCATTCAAAAACATCTACAATGTTACATTATCTACCTATAATATGCATAAAACCACATAAGTAGACAATCGCTTAAGTAATTTTACAAAACCGTGGGCATTAAAACCATGGGCCAAAACTGTCCCATAAACCTATGGGTCAAAAATCCTACCCATATGAGAAAATCATGTTTTCGGTATATCAGGCATGTTTTAAGGCCAAAAAAAATTTGAGGGTTGCACCCCCAAACCCTGGCAAGATAACTATGGAAAGTGTACAGTACTCTTAGTGTACAGTCTCAACACTTTCACACATGAAAACAGGCTCCACAACCTAACACCAATGTTCTCTCTACTAGAAAAATACTATGTTTTGGAATTGTCTCCTCAATGTCAACAAATTTTTGAAGTTATAAAGGATAATTTGACCACTTTGCCTTGGTTTTGAGAGGACACAATTAGGGTCAACCTTTTTATATTCATAATGATGCTTCTAACACAACAATGGGAGTTTTTCTTGGATAGAAGGATGAGGAAGACTAAATATATGCCATCTATTTTATCGGTAAAAACTGATCTTGACAGAGAGAAACTACACCACTATGAAAAAGGAATTTCTTGCTATTGTTTACTCTCTAAAAAAATTTAGACAATACATTACTAGATATAAAATATTTATGCATATAGACCATATTCGGTCATAATATATTTAATTAAAAAACTAGTATTAGGGGTAAAAATATTAGGTGGTTACTTCTTTTACAATAATTCAACTTGAATATTATTGAAAAGCCTTGAAAAGCCAATGTTGTTGATGACTTCCTTTCAAGATTGAATGTTTCAAGAGAAGAGGAGGAAGTTCAAGATCACTTTCCATATGATAACTTGTTTGAAATATCATCATGCCCTCCATGGTTTTGATCTTGCCAATTATCTAACTACAGTGAAGTTTCCAACTTACTTTACCAATAAATAACGTAAAATATTAATAAGAAATAGTGTTACATATAAATGGTGCAATGGAATTTTGTTTAAATGTTGTCCTAACATGATTCTTTAAAGGTGTGTTTGAGAGGATGAAGTGTATGACATAATGATAGCATTCCATGATGAACCTAGAGGAGGGAACTACTTGGTAAAGATTACAATTCACAAGGTCCTTGGAGTTGTGTACTACTAGCCTTCTCTCAACAAATTTTTCAAGAGATATGTATTAAAATGTGATGCATGTCAAAGAATAGGAGGCTTCATTTGTCTTATGAGATTCCCCTCAATCCTCAAATGGTATTAAACCATTTGAGAAATGGGGAATTAATTTCATTAGGTTTGTCGCCCCCATCCTATGGAAAGTAGTACGTATTAGTGTGCACCGACTATGTTACGAAATGGGCCAAGGTTCAAGCACTGAAATATGCCAATGAGGATGTTATAGCTGAATTTTTGTACAATAGGATTATGCTAAGGTTTGGAGACCCCAGAGATATTGTATTTGATTAAGGACCTTAGTTCATTTCAAACATGATTGAAGTCTTCCTAAATATTTACCAAATCAAGCATATGAAATCATCACCATACCACCCTGAATCTAATGGGAAGGTAGAAGTCACAAATAAAGAGTTGGAGAACATCTTAAATAGAATTATCAATCTTGACAGGAAGAATTGGGTGCCAATACTTCTGAAGCGATCTGGGCATACAACACAACCTAGAAAAATAACATTAGTTTCTCCCTATATGAACTAGTATATGGGAAGATGAAATTTCTCCCAGTAGAATTTGAATTAAAAATCTAGAGGACAACACTGAAGATTGGAATTGATTTTGATGAACCTTGACGTGAAAGAGTTATGCAGTTGAATGAACTTGATGAGATGTGGATGGAGGCACAACAACAAACTAAAATAATTCAACAACAAAGGAAATCCCATAATGATGTTGATATCAATACTAAAAGGTTCAATGAAGGAGATTGGGTCTTACTATTTGACTCAAAATATCAGAAATTCAAAGGAAAATTGAGAACAAGATGGTTGGGACCCTATAAAATTGAAATGATTTATGATAATGGATCATGTGAGATTGTTTCCAATTGATGGTGATAGAATAAATTTGTTGGTGAATGGCCATAAACTGAGGTTGTATCAACATCCCTAGGATAAGGAAAATTTCACTAAGGACATGTTGTTGTGTGAAGAATTTGATTCAAAGTGGAAGACTGTAGCTCTTCCCGCCATGAGTAGTTTGTTAGGAAAATTCAAATAAAGGAAGAAGATCATAGTTTTGATCCTCTTCCCCTATATCTAAAAATACAAAAATATGTTTTCTTTTGCATGAAAATAAAGGTTGGAGATTTCAATTATCAAAATGTGCATTGATCATGGTTACTTTTCAAATGTAGGAGGTGGAGTACCAATAGTCAAGAGAATGTTGAGCTGGTAAGGTGACGTGTACTCACTTCTTGCTACGGATATTAAATATTTTTAGAACTTCTCAATACATTTATTAAAATGTAAAATCAAATATCATGGAGTAAAGTGGAGGGATAAGGAGTAATAATGGATGAGTAAGGTATGTGTCACCTTTATCTAGGAATGAAAAATGACACAAGTAGTCACATGATGGCGTATGCAAACCATGCAAAGAAATTGAAATCTTGCCACCTCAATTAGTACCATTAGTCTTTTCGTCATAATTGGGTGTAAAATTAATGCCATTATAAACTCAAAGTGTAGTTCAAAAATCCACTATTGACATTACATGCAAGTAATCTATCTTTCTGCAACAACCAATGCCATATTTTTACAACTCCACCCAAACCAGTCTACACTATGGGGGAAAATAATAAATCAAAACCAGAATCAACATAGCCGCATTGTGGAATTATGTCATCTCCCAAGTCTTCCATGATGTAGGTTGGTTAGATTTTATTCAAAAATTTGAGGGAATTGATGAGGATTTAGTTATATAATTTCTATTGAATTTCGAGGCAACTTTCTCTCATAGGAGGAAAAGAATTAAGATAGACAACCACATTGTTTCCACAATCTATGGTCTCCCAAATTTTGGGATTAAGGTTGTAAATAAATCCCCACTTAAGTATTTTATATCTATGTTTCATGAGGAAGGGGTATCTCTTACCGAGATAATCATTAATACCCATAAAAATCAAAAGGGAATTAAGAGGGAGATTTTTCCAGGCCATTGGAAATAAATTGCTAGTTGGGTAAATAGGTATTTTATCTATGATAGACAACTTTCAGTATTAGGGGTGAAATATTAAAAATTATTACTCAGTTGAAGAGGTTCTAGACAAACCCCGAGCTTAAGGTGAATCTCCCAAGCATCTTGTAGATGTTGTCATCGATGTAGGATAGAAATACAAAATTGGGGGAGGTAATGCTTTCATCAAGAACCTAGGGCTTATTCAAATAATTTGCACACATCAATATTTTTTTAGACCCAAAAATAAGGTAGAGAAGAAAAATATAGGGGGGTGTTCTAAGAATAATAAAATCAAAATGTCTCCTACACCCGTTTTTTCAAAGTTGCCTCCTAGTTCTCAACCTAAGCTTTAATCGACTACTCATCCTTCCAATGTGGTTATAGAATAATCTGCAAGTGAGGACGAACAACCTTGTATGCCTCAAGTTTCTAAAGAGAAGATTACCCTTCTAGCTCCTTCTATTATTTTTTAGAGACTAAGAAGGTTTGGTTCCTGAAAAAAAATAAAGTTTCTCGGCTTGTATTGTCTAATGAAGGTCCAGCCCCAATTTTGGAAGAGTTTTCTAAAGCTCATACTTCTACTCTTGGTGAGGAATTGAAAGATGATAATTTCACAAAAAAATTCCTAAAGAAGAAATCCATGCTACTGAGGTGTCGAAGGTTCTTGTGAAAATTCTAGAAAATATTCATGCAACTATGAAAATCCGGACTAAAGTGCGAAAAGCTGCGACACAAGAATTTGTATGCATAGACTCAAAAAGAGATTAGGTTTTAAGGCAATACCAAAATTAAATTGACACTTTTTAGGAGAAATTGAAAGGTATGGAATAAACCCATTTGTCTATGCGAATTGAATTTGTACAAAGGACTCGGAGAAAGTTAAAGAAATAAGCGCCTTAAAAGTAGAAGTTGAGAGCTTAAAGAGGAAAAATAATATTGGTTTTCAAGCATGGAATTATTTTTCCTCTCATTGTGCCCAATTGTCCCTTAGAAATAAAGATTTGGTCAAATAAAATAGGAAACTTAAAGATGAGGTTGAGTCAAGTTCCAATGCCAAGAAGAAATTGGAAACAATTGTTGAATTTGTTTGTCCTTTGGCTTGCAAACTTTAGCCTATAGAAAACCATCTTCTGTCTATAGTTTGTTTCTTCAAGAATAGTTTTATTCCTAGCAGTTACAAAGAATGTGTTGTGGGGAACCTTATGAGGCTCCAAATGGGAAGATTTTTTGGAGATTTATCAAGGATGTACTCTAAAGTACAAAATTTATTATGTGAATTTTATCTCCATAATATGCTAGTTACAAATGTTCTCGATTTCTTTATAAACTTGTCATTAGGAGAGTTTCAATTGAAAGCCTTTTATTCATTAGTGAGGAATAAAATTGTGTGGGAACAACAAACAGATATTTTTAATCAAGAGGTTAGAACTATCAATTTTTATATTAGACCTACCCACCATAATGATGTTTCCATGAAGAAAGATTTTAGATCTTTATATTATCAAGTTGGGATTGGTAAAAATACTTCAAAAATATTGGCAAAATGTGTCCAAGAATTTGAAATTTATTGCTAGCAGAACTTTGGTAAGGCTATGGCATCCTATGATAAGAGGTGGGACACTTTGAGTTTTCCATTAAAAATAAGAGAAGTGATTTCCCCATAGAATATTAGTTGGAGTATGTGTAGAGGGGATGCACTTGTAGAAATTATTCGGAAACTGACAGAGAAGGGAAATAATGAATATAGAAAGGAATGGGTTGGTATCCAAGTTAGGAATCCCTTTGTCTTAAGCCCCATGACCACTTCACAGAATAGTTCTCCATGGTCACATGATAGTTTTAAAGTCTAGGATGAAGTTATTATTGAAACCAAAGGATGTAAGGGTACAAGAAAATAGTATGCGAGACTAATTTGAGGAATTCGATATGGAACAACAACTTGGTCAAAGGTTTTGATAGAGAAAAGTTTGCACAAGGACATGCAAAAGGTAAAGTGCATGGAAGATGATGATTCTATGAACTGACTTGTTATAGCATCCATATAACTATATAATTTTCTCCTAAACATGTTAATTAATTCATGGGGATGTTATAAATAGTTGTATCCAAAGTAAAAGTGATGCATTTCTCCTTATTTTGTCTCATGTGAACTAATGATCAATGGAACTTCCACTAACTACCTTGTTAAGTGATTTAATGACATGTGCATGTTGATAAGGCACATTTTCTACCATTTTTGGTCATTGCAGCCAAGGAGACCAAGTCCTTTGCCACTATGGAATTTTGGAGGATTTACTCATAACAATCTACAAATGAGGACCCCTATTTTTAGTAGAATTGTAGGGTGTCATGGAATCTTTATGAGGTTTTTATTAGTTAATATGTTTCCTAAATTCATGGCACTTGTTGTACTCAGTCGTGTCTATAAGAAACACCCTTGAACTATTACTTTGCTAGTTAGATATTTTTGATACAATATTATATCAGTTGATAGTTATTTTCAGTTTCTATATATGTGATGAACTTTTTTCATCAATATAATCTATGTTATTTTGAGTATCTATTCATGTAACACCTCTAACATGGTTGATATCTATGATGACTTTTGTATTAGAAGTTGTAAACATTGATATGTGATTCTTGTCTAAAGACGGTGTACTCTTGTGAATTAAGAATCATGTTTGTTGTAGATAATATGTTATCTACTAGAATAGATACCATTCTTCCATGTTTATGCTGAATTAAAAATGAAGTAATTCATTTCTTCTTATGTTGAATAATACTGCATGTGGAAATAAGAAATTGATTTAGTTTAAACTAGTTCTTAGTTTTTTTGCACTCAAACTTGTGCTTTAGTCTTCATAACCTCTGCTACAGGATAGCTATACCTTGGATCAATTTCAGTGATCCAAGGCATGCTTTTAATTTTATGACATTATGGTCATCTTGACCAAGCTGGATAGATCATGGGATCTCGGAACTGTAGTTGTATAAGAGTCATGGGTGATCTTGAATGACCTTCGATTCTTCCTTGGGTAAGATGCAAGTTATGAATTTTACAATTATGAAGAAACCTAATTAATATATGTTCTTAAGTGGTAATCTATCCTAAGTTACTAAGTTATTTGATTAATAAGGGTTTTTAATAAAAAGGAAAAAACCTTAATACTAAACCTTAGACTTTAACCTAAGGACCTAAGTTAGTCCCTAAACTAATGTTATGAATCTAACCTAGTCATGGGATAACCTAAGGGATGAAATTGACAATATGTAAGGGAAATTTAGTGGCACCATCCTCAAGGTATTTATGAGGCATTTTTGGGCATTAAAAACTTTTATTTTGGCCAAATTGGCAAATGCATGAAAAGAAGATAAGAGGTCTAGTTGGCACCTCTACCAAAGTGATAGTTGCATGGAAGTTTAAATTTAGTTATAGCCAAACACAAGTTGGTGGTGGTGGGAGAAGTGGAAGGACTTTCAGTCTGTTTGACATTTAATGTTTTTGGTAATGGTGAAGAAACCACCTAGGAAGGAGGGTTTTGGTTTTCACATTGCTCGTTTGGTTTTCATGAGATTTAGCTTTGCATGTGTATTTTCTCTTTGAACCCTCAGTTCAAATCCTTAAATGTTTGTTTTACCTTGCATGGTAGTGATAGAGATGAAATTATCATTGCAAAGCTATAAGAGGAAGGATAAGAAGGTTTTAAGGAATTTTTGGTGTTTTCGTAGAAAGGATTAGCTATCAAAGCTCTTGAAAGATTTACAATGACAAAGTGAAGGTAGGAGATTTATCAGGCATGATAGGCCCTATCCATTAAGTCTTAGACTTTTATTTAAATGCTTCATAAAAAAATCTACTATGTTTGAAACCTCCTTATTCTAGTTTTTGTTGTTTATTTCTTGCTTCATTGTTGTTCAGGTTTGTGTTCTTTGGAAGAGTAATGATTTTTGTATTTTTGGTATGGAATAAAAACTCTGGTATGTTCTTGTTGCAATTGTGACTAGCTTATTTACAGTGAACCTTCGAGACACTAGAATGGATCTATGTTATTCTCTATTGAATTTATACTTAGATCAAAGAGTGCGTATGCATTAATTTTAATCTAATTTTGATTGGAATATATAGAGTATCAATTCTAATGCTTTTCAAATCTCATATCACTTATAAAAATTTATTTTGGCCAAAATTGGTGAATGCATGAAAAGAATATAAGAGGTATAGTTGGCACCTCTGCCAAAGTGATAGTTACATGGAAGTTTAAATTTAGTTTTAGCTAAACAAAATTTGGCGGTGGCGAGAGAATTGGAAGGACTGTTAGTCTTGTTTGACATTTAATGTTTTTGGTAATGGCGAAGAAACTACCTAGGAAGAAGGGTTTTGGTTTTCACATTTCTCATTTGGTTTTTGCAAGCTTTAGCTCTGCATGTGGATTTTATCTTTGAAGCCTTAGTTTGAATCCTTGCATTTTTTTTTTTCCTTGCATAGTGGTGATAGTGATGAAAGTATCATTGTGAAGCTATAAGAGGAAGAAGAAGAAGGTTATGAGGAGTTTGTTGGTGTTTTCATAGAAAGGATCCATTGTTAAAGCTCTTTTGGAAGATTTACAACGAGAAAGTGAAGATAGGAGCTCCATCAGGCATGATAGGCCATATCCATTAATTCTTCTTCTTTTATTTAAATGATTCATAAAAATAAGTCTGATATGTTTAAAACCTCCTTGTTTTAGTTTTGCGTTGTTTATTCCTTGCTTTATTTTTGTTCTAGTTTGTGTTCTTTGGAAGAGTAATGATTTTTTTATTTTTGGTAAGGAATACAAATTTAGGTTTGTTAAGTTACAATTGTGATTAGCTTATTTCGGTGAACCTTGAGGACACTAGAATGGACCTATGCTATTCTTTGTTAAATGTTTACCTGGACTGAAGAGTGCATATGCATTAATTTTAATCTAGTTTTGATTGGAATCTATAGAGTATCAGTTCTAATGCTTTCCTTATCCATATGCATTAATTTTATCAGTTTAGGAGACCTCAATTTGATTGGTTTTGGAGTTGCGTCGTTATTTCAAGTTAATCTAGGTTGTGTACTTTATGTTGTTTTCTTGACAATGGAAGTGGGGACCATTGATCTGTTCAATGTGTTTCATAATTTTCTTTTTATTTTTATAAGGAATACCCAATTCGTGTTTAGATCTAGAAAACTATTATTTAATATTGTATCAAGTCATTTCTCATTTCATCTAACTATTGTCTAGAAAATTTGAATAGAAGGAATGACTATGAAAGTTTAGGTTTTGTTATTTTTCATTTCCATCAAACTTATAACCCACCTTGGGTTTTTTGTTTCCTTTTGGATCTTTTCCTCTTGTAAAATTATCTCGAATGGTTAACAGTTTATGAACTCTTGACTGAAAGGAATTTTTCAAATGTTTTATCTTCCTTATTATTTAATGGTTACAAATTATCCTAAAAGACCAGTTCCAAGTTGGGTATGATTATTCTTCTTCCTTTAGTCACTAAGTTTTATAACAAATGAATTGGTTCTTTTATTAATCAATAAAATCGTGTTTAGTGATTTTACTTTTGTAAAAGAAGGACAGACTATTTTACTCTTTGGATGTTATGGTTTTGTTTTTCACCTAGTTTGTTGTGGTTAACCAATCCTGAGCTACATTGGTGTCTTAGGTTGGAGCTCATTAGTCTTTTGTGGGAATACTAATTTGATCCTTCACTTGAAGTGTGTTTCTCCTAAGGAGACTATTCTCTTTTGTTCTTGTCCATTTTTTTGGAGTGTTTGATTAGCCTATGAATTTGGAAAAAAATTGGATTCCCCCTTATTAAGTTGTAACGTCTAATTAGTTTTTATAGAGGGAAGTTTGGTCACTTTAATTGTTTCTCTTTATGAGTTATTTCCAATATTGGAGTTTGGGAAAACTGGATCTGCATGGTGTATAATTTCTTTCATTTATCTGTAACATTTATTATGTCTCAAATGTTTAATTTACATTGATGTCTTAAGAGATTGTCATATTGAATAATCTCTTGAGGACGATCCTTGTATGGTTGGAGTCTTCTTCTTCAATTCTGGAATGTTATTTCATTCGTTTTTTTTAATCTTCCATTTGGATGAACTCGAACTTAAGATAAGGGAATGATAGAGTATTAGTCTGGATTTGAACCTTTAGCTCCTTATTCCTTTCTTGAAGTAGGAAGGTGGGATTGTGTTGATAATTACCCTAAGAAATTTCGTGCTTCCTTTTTTGATAATCAATAAGCCTTATTTTTTCTGAAGCATTAAGGATTACATGATGATATTAGGACTGGTACGTTTGAGTTTGGAATTGAATAGGAATGCATGACTATGTTAATGTGATCCATGAATTTAATTTGATTTTTTTTATTGATTAAGTTATCCTTACTTGTAGTATTGGGACTTATTCATGAGAAATGTAATTCTTGGACACTAGGTTGAGTCTGAGATAGTATGAATTTTAGAGAGATTATAATTCTATTTTGTTTACTTAATCATTCATGTATAACTCTAGATGTTAACTTGAAATAACAAAACAATGTATTCCTTCGAAAAGTAGTTTTGTATATCTTGTATTAATTCTTGAAAAGTTATAAAAGGACGAAGGAAGGAACTTAAACACATAATTGAAGGAGAAGGTCGATCTAGGAGGAAATTTGAATTTCCATTTCTTAATTCTCTTTTTTATTTAAAACATGTTGAAAAGAGTTTTATGATGAAAAGTTAGGGTTAAATATGTTGATTAATTAGTCTTTACTTAATCCTTACATATAGAACTATAAATCTTTCTCTCCTTCTTGGTTGTAATATTTTAGGGAACAATATTATGTTTATCTTGTTTGTGTTTTGGAACTATTTCATAAACATCAGGGTTATTTTTATGAAACATATAGATAAAAGTAAAACGTTTTAATGTTATAGTTTTTATCATGCTCAGTTCATTGAACTGAATCATGCTAATAATTTTGCAGATAGATTTTGTAAAATATGAGAGGAGAAAGACATATAGAAAGTTACATCTATTTTACTAAAATAATTTATCTCTTTATTATGATGATTATGTGGCATCATTACCTAAGATGTACTTTGTTGAAAAAGAAAGATGTAAAATAACTAGTTTTATATTGTTGTTATGACACTTTGTAATCTCTAAAACACTTATGTAATCAGCGGATGGATCACTCCTTTTTTATGAATAAATGGTTTGATGATTATTGAATACTAATTTATTGAATTACCTTCTTTGTCATAAATTGGGATGTATTATTAAGTATTATCCTAAATATAGGAGGGAATTTTATATACTTAAGTGATATGAGATTTGGTTTGAGGATCTGAAATACTAGTTGGTTTATTGTCACATAAAGGAGATGCAACTAATAAGTTGACACTCATCTATAGATCCTTAAAACAATGGAATGAAATTATGATTGAATTATATAGATATGTATATGTATAAATTCTTGATGTATTTGAAAACATATAACGTCTATTTTCATAATTGGACCTTTTCCTTGAGATTAATCATTGAGTCTTAAATGAAGAGCTTGTTAAAATGTTATGAATACGGTTATTGTGTTCAACATTAGATAGATAGAATTTGTATAAGGGAATTAAATGGGATTTAGACTTCATCTTCATGAAGTCTAAAATAAAGGTTTATAATGAACTTGTTTAAGTTAAGGCTGAAATAAGTAAGGACCTAATGAACACACTTTCATAACTTCAAGATCAATCATGTCGTTACATGATACAAGTTGTTTTGTTTAAAGACAAATTTAAGCATGTAATTAAATGGTTAGGAAGAAGATTTTACCTACATACCTACCTCACATGTAACTTCAACTTGTAACCTTATAGGTTAAATGATGCTAGTTGAATCTTTAAGCGTTGTTGTAATTAATATTTAAGACAATGATTAAATGGGTTAATAAACTTATAATATAAGGTATGTTAGTCAATTTAAGAAACTTAGTTGGATGTTGGTACACATCAACTATAGCGTAGTACCTTCATAATGATAGGAGTTATTACAAGGATACTATGATGTAGTTGATATGTCTCAACACCCCACTTAGTTGTTTAACTTGATTGACATAAGTGTAAGACTGGATCATGGTTCTACCTTATTCAGGGATAGGAGCATGATCTAGTGTTGAGGTCAACTCATGTTGACTTAGGATAAATAGAAACACCTAATTGACATAATTCGATTGAGTATGTCTATGTACACTTAGTCACCACGAGTAGTCTTCCACACTAGGGCATGTTGTTAACCTTGTCTAGTGTGAAACCTTGAAACAGATTGGACTGATAGAAGTCAGGAAATACCACTCTAGATAACATAACAAGTTTGGTGAAGGACTTATTCCACTTTATGAGTATGTCATCTAGGAATGTAAACATGATAAACATGTTTAGAAACTTTGGCCAAAGTATTGAAAGTTATTGGTTATGATGTCCTATGTCACCTAGTCTAAGATGTAGGATTTCAGATGAGTATCGGTAGTAGAGATATTCAAATTTTCCTCTTAGATAGAACACCTTGGTGCCTGTAAAAGGTACAAGAAACCAAGTATACGTAGTATACACATTATTGATTTATCATGAGAGATCAGTTTAATACTAAGTCATGAAATGAGAGATCAACATTTTTCCGAGTCATTTATAGTTGCATATGGTTTTATTTTTTTAATCAGATAAATCGTGTTTGGTGATTTTACTTTTGTGGAATAAGGACAGATTGTTTTACTCTTTGAATCTTATGGTTTTCTATTCTTTTCCTGGTTTTTTGTGGTGACCCAATCCTGAGCTGTATTGGTGTCTTAGGTTGGAGCTCATTGATCTTTTGGGGGCATACCAAGTTGATCTTGCACTTGAAGTGCATTTATCTTGAGGGATTCTGTTCTCCTTTTTCTTGTCCATTTTTACATGGAGTGGATGATTAGCCTATGAATTTGGAAAAAAATTGGCTTCCCCTTGTTGCATTATAACGTCTAACTAGTTTTGTATAGAGGAAAGTTTGGTCACTTTAATTGATGTTCTTTATGAGTTGTTTACAATATTGGAATTTGGGAAAAATGGATTTCTATCGTGTATACCTCATTTCATTTCTCTATAACTATTATTTTGTCTCAAATCTTTAAGTTACCTTGATGTCTTAAGAGACTGTCATACGATGTTACATCTTAGTATCAAAGTTTAAGGTTATAGCTCTTAGACCTATTGAGTCCATATCTGAAAAAAACTTAATTTTTTTGTTAACAAAAAATGGTTAGAACAAGGAGAAGTGATGCAAATAACCCACCTCCAAGTGGAGAATCAGCTACCACATAAAACTTGATGAGATTCTTACTTCCCTATTGGACACAAGAGATCATCTGGCTATACTTGAACAACAAGTTATGGGTAATGAGGAGGAAGAATATATTGGTGATAAAAATTAGCCACCTCCTGGGTAAAACATCAATATTGAAAATTTGGGCATTGATAATATTAATACAACGAGATAACAATGTTGTAAATGCAAAATTAAATGTACCCAATCAACCTGAAAATAAAAATTCAATATTAGTAGCTAAACTCACAAATGATATAGAAAGCGATAAGTCCAACCAAGTTTAATGGCACTTGAACTAGGGGTAGAGCTGAGAATTGGCTCATTGAAATAGAGAAGTACTTTACAATAAGGAACTTCTCGTAGGAAACTAAAGTAGTATGGGGAGCTTATCAGCTTTCCCATGAGGCATCCTCTTGGTGGGACAATATGTAAGGCTGAACTAAACATTGATGAAACAAACATCACTTGGGATCAATTTAAGAATTATTTTAGGCAACGTTGGCTGCCACAACTCTATTATGATCAAAAGATGACTGAATTTTAAAACTTAATTTAGGGAAAGTTAACTGTAACAAAGTACTAGGAGAGGTTTACTAAACTTCTTAAGTATGTACCTCAGTATCAAACTGATGAGAAGTTCAAGATACAAAAATTTATTATGGGATTAAACCCTATCATAGGGGGTGAGGTAGATGTTCATAGCCCAACCACTATGGAAGGAGTTGTAGAAAAATCCATTCGACAGGAACAAAAATTAAAAGTAATTTCTACCCATAAGGAAGAAAAGAAAGAAAATTCTTAATTCTTCTTCATCTCTTGCACCCAAAAAGGGGGCATGGAAAAATTTTGGTACTAAAAATATTTTTTTGTTGATAATAGTAAGAAAATAGCAGCAAAAAAACCTGCTGTAAATGTTCAAAACAACTTCATTAAGAACAATAACAATGGACAAAAGGACAGAACAACAATGTCAAGGATGGAAATAAATTTAAACCTAAAAGAGGACCTATAAGGGGATGTTACAACTATGGTAAAGATAATTATGCAAATCACTCTAAGGAAAGATGAAAGTAATCAGCAACACAAGATACATGATGCAGTAGCTGATAAACAAGATGAAAAGAAAGTTATGCCTATAGAATTGGTAAATTATTTGGTATACCTATTACTATACTTTTTGATACTGGAGCTACTGAATGCTTTATTTCTAGTAAATTAGCTTCAAAACTAAAAAGAAAAGATGGAATAATGGAAAAATCTTGGACTCTTCATTATGGAAATAATTTTGTCCATACTATTAGTAAATATATTTTTGGAGCAGTCTAGACTTACTTGGATTTTCCTTTGAAGTTGATCTTTAGGTTTCTCCTTGCGGGTTTTATGATGTAATAATAGGTGTTAACTGGCTTGCTGAACATAAAGAAAAACTTTTTTTTTAAACACATTAGTTGTCTTGATGATCTGTAAAAAACAATAGACATCGAGGGTAAACAGAGAAATTTCAGTTAGGAAATTTTTATCTATGCAACTTAAAAATGCCAAAAACAAAGGTTGCACCTTGTATGCAACAAAAATTTCTAAAACAACTGAAGGGGATAGTGATTTCTTTGAAAAAAATGTTGTTAAGAGATTTTAGCGATGTGTTTCTGGAAGAACTACCCAATCTTCTACCCAAATGAGAGTTTTACATCACGATTGAAATATAACCAAGAATTGAGCCTATTTCCAAGGCACCATATTGAATGACCACCATTGAATTAGTAGATATTAAAGAGTAGTTACAAGAAGCATTATCTAAAGGTTTGATAAGACTATGTGTCTCACCTTAGGGAGCACCGGTAATTTTTGTGAAAAAGAAATATGGAACACTTAGAGTGTGCATTAATTATAGGATGTTAAACAAAGCAACAATAAAAATAGATATCCACTTCCTAGAATTAATGATATGTTTAATAAGATAGATGGTGCATCAAGTATATTCTAATATTGATCTTCATTCTAGGTATCACTAGTTAAGAATCAAAGACAAAGATGTTCATAAAACAACCTTTAGAACAAGCTATAGAAATTATGAATTTACATTTTTACCTTTCGGTTTGACAAATGCACCTGTAGATTTTATGAATTTAATGAATAATATCTTTCAAGAATACCTAGAAAAGTTTGTACTTGTATTCTTGGATGATATTCTTATCTATTCTAAAATAATTTATGAGCATCATGAGCATTTGAAAATAGTACTTGAAATCTTAAGAAAGATAAGGTTGTATGGTAAGTTGTCCAAATGTTCTTTCTATGAAACAAAAGTGCACTATTTAGGACATGTCATAAGTAAGGATGGAATAGCAGTAGATCCATCAAATATTTTTCCATAACTAAGTGGCCTATACCTAAGAATGTACATGAAGTCAGAAGCTTCATGGGGCTTGTTGGTTACTATAGAAATTTTTTTAAGGACTTTTCAAAATTCGTTGCATCGATAACTTCATTACAAAAGAAAGATAAGAAATTTTTGTGGAGTGATAAATGCAAATCAACATTTAAAACTCTTAAGGATCAATTAACATCTACACCTATTTTGGTTATACCTGATCTAAATGGAAACTTCACGGTAGTCTCCAGATACTTATGGAGGACTCAAAGATATTTTGTTACAAAATGAACATGTTATAACATATGAGAGAAGAAAACTTAAGTTACATGTGTTAAATTATGCTCCCCATGACCTGGATCTTGTTGTCATATTTCATTCACTTCAATTATGGAGACATTATCTTTTAGGAAGACCTTTTGAATTAAAGACTGGTCATCTTGGGATGAAGTATATTTTCACTCAGCAAAATTTGAATGCAAGACAACAAATATGGTTAGATTTTTGTCACAATATGATTTTGACATAAGTTACATAAAAGGAAAAGAAAATAGAGTGGAAGATGCACTAATTCATAGGAAACATATTTTTGCACTTATAACTTTGAGAACTCAATTTAAAGATGAGGTAAAAAGTATCATGGAATCTAATTTTTACTTTCACAGTAGAAACAACACTTGCTGCAGATCCAAATGACATAAGATATAAAGGTTTTCACTTCAATAATGAAGTAATTTTGAGATATGAAAAGTAGGTGTATGTACCTTCGAGGAAATGAGTTAAGGAAAAATATCATAATGTAATTTCATAATTCACCTTACTCAGAACATCCCAGTATTACAAAAATGCTTGCTAATGTAAAACAACAATACTTTTAGAAAGGAATGAAGAAAGACATAATTGATTTTGTTACACACTGCTTGGAATGTCAGCATGTTAAGGCTGAGCATATGCACCCATCTAATTTATTATATCCTTATATCATACCACAATATAAGTGGCATCCAATTGACATGGGTTTTTTCAGGGGATGCCTATGTCAAGAAATAAACATGATATTAAATTAGTGGTTGATAAAATGAAAAAAGTAGCACATTTTATTGACGGTAATCTTAAGGATGATTCACTGTGTTAGCAAAATGATTTTTGCATGAAATTTTTAGATTATATGGAGTATCTGAATTGATTATATCTAATAGAGACCCTAGAATGACATATCAATTTTGGAAAATGCTTAATGCATCTTGATAAAAAAATTGAATTCTAGTTCCGCATACCATCCAGAAATCAATGGTCAAACCGAGAGAGTTAATCATGTTTTGGAAGATATGTTGCGAATTTTTGCATGGATCAAGTAGTATAAATAGGATCCCATCTTGTCTCTCATACATGATGTTTTCATGTTTCAGTTCTCTTGAGATATATTGCAGATCCTTTTCATATGTTTGATTGGACATCATTGTAGGTGCGGGATCGGGGTAGGTGATGGTGGAGCCAGTTCACATCCTAGATCAAAGGACCTTGGTCTTTCAAGGCAGAGAGGTTTATCAGATTTGGGTACAGTGGGACAGATATGATGGGACTGTAGCTACATGGGAGGATTCTACTTCATTATGATTTTAGTTTCCACATTTGTTCTAGTGACTTCTAGGAGGAAGTTGAGTCTAAGGGGAGGGGTATGTAGTGTACATTTACCTTTGACACCTTTTGATGCTTATTTTGATACAATTGTTTACATTATAGACATTATTATGTTTTGATTTAGTATGATGTATACATTTTATCATGGATTATTGTTTATTGTGATTTGGTTATAATGCATGATGATTATTGGAGACACTTCATATGTGGATGATGATATACTATTTGACATGGATATAGTTTGAATGTTGTTTGGGCATGTGATTTTTAGATATTGTGAGTAGACTTAGAAATGGACATTATATGATGATGATATAGTTGTTACTTTGATGTTGTTGATGTAAATTGTAAGTGATTTTGTTAAATTTCTTTGATGTTGTTGTGATTCACATATTTAGATGATTTTGTGATTATATTTATATCATGTTGGATGTTCTGATATGGCCACGAGGCTGAAGGAGGTATTTGTGTTTTGCAGGTTAAATATCACAACAAACATCGGGGATTAGAGACCAACCACAATGGAATTCTAGGTGAATTCAACATGGTCACCATGGAAACTTGTTTTGTGTGTGTGTTGTTTTGTTAGGGATTCCCATGGGGGGATTACCTTTATATGTGACCATGGGTTTGTGTATTTTATTAATGTGGTTAATTTTTATTTATTGTTTGTATGTATTTTATTAGTAATGTGTCCCTTTCTTTTATTTAATCAAATTGTCGTAGATTAATGTGAGAAATCTTATGGTTAAAATTTAAATAAATCAAATTGGGATATGGGAAAGTAATAATGGAAGTTGTTGACTCTTTGTATTAAATATATAAGGGACGTGTAAGTTGTGTAAGAGTTGTGTAAGTCAAATTTTGGAGTATGAAATACTCCAACTCCTTGGAAATTCGAATTTGTTCTTGGGGGCTATTTTTGGAGGCTTGTGGAACTAGTAAAACTTTTCCCATACCTCTAAATTTAATTTACCAACCATACCTATGGTCTAAGGGGTGATTTTAGACTTTTATAATATATTTTATTAATCATGTTTGCATGTTTTATTGCACCCTCTTACATTTTATTTATTTTTCAGTCCTTTGAAGTGTGGACTTTTGGAGTGTGCAAGTAACTTGTCATATTTTCACCCACCTCTTTATTGTGCTTGGGAGAATGAAAATTTGTCTTTTGTGTAGGAGTTGAGGATGTGTGATGTGGCATCCTACATGGATCCACATCATCCTCTTCTCTTCCCTCTTCTATAAAATTCAAACTCTTTGTTTGTTTTGGGTTGTTGAATCTTTTTGCATACTTCTTTGGGGGTGCATTTTCTTGTGTTGGGAGCTCTTGCTTTTGGAAGGAGTTTGGAGAAACTTTGCATGCTTGGAGATTGCTATTTTGGGATTGTGTTTTGGGAATTAAATCTTTCTATTGGAAACAAAAGCTACCATGGAAAGGTAGGAGCTTAGCTCTTCTTTTTTTATTGTTATTTCCTTTGTGTATGAATGAATGGTGATTGTTTTTATTTATTTGTTGGTTGGTTGGGTAGAAGGCCATAGGAATGGTGTAGGAGAAGGCTATGGGGAATTAATGTGGGGGCATAAGGGAATGACAGTGGCATCATAATTCTTGTGGAGGAGTTTGGGTTTGGGATCCACTATAGAAAATAAATAGCTTGCATTACTTACTTTGAGGGGCATAAGGAAATCTGTGGGGGCATAAGGAGGTATTTTGGGGGTGCATAAGGATATGTGAGTGTTGAATTATTTTTGTGGTTTGTTATAGGTGGATGCCCAATTCCCATTGGGAGGTATAAGTAGCTTCCGCCTTATTCCTTGCTCCTTTGGATTGCAAGATCAAGATTGCCTTCTGTTTGAATGTTTTCAAATGCGAGTTATAAAGCTGTTGTGTTTGTTTCGACTATGTTTTATATTGAAATTTACTTGTTGAAATAATGTTGTGTGTTTTTTGGAAACAAGTTGTTACCATGGGTTGAATCACACCTCTTATTTCTTTATGGTTCGGGATCGGGGGATAATGATGAAGGATGGCTTCTCCTTTCATTGGATGTCTTGGTTAGGTGGAGAGTGTTGCCTTTCCCCCACTTTTGTTGTGATCAATTTGGAAGAAAAAGAAAACTTGCATATTGTTGTTTTGGAGTAGAAGAAGATAGTTTTGATAGCCCCTTGTGAAATACATTTTGTTGTAACCTTTCCCACTTTGAAGTGGATGAAAATGTAATACATTTGTGAATAAAATATGTTTTAGTTGATTATGAAAGTTGTATTTCGAATTGTGAAAGACATTTATATTATGTTTTGTTTATTGGAAAGAAAGAAATAGAAATGTGTTATTGCATTCAAACATGGAAAGATGTAAAGTTGTATACTTGGAATTAATAAAGAATTGCAAGATCTTCTCTCATTTGCATTGTTGTGTTGAATTGGAATATCAAATTGTGATTGGAATCCTGTTTAGAAAAATGGAAAAAGAAGAAATACGTATGAAGGAATTATATTGCTTTGTCTCTTTTTGAAATATATTAAATTGGTAATCAAAATTTACAATTTATCTTTGAAATTAATTGTTTATAAAAACTAAATTCCTTGGACTAGATTAGAAATTAAATACCACACTTAAATGATGAAATTGATATACAAATTTTCCTAGAAATGGATCTCTGTTGTAAATTTAAATTTGGCAAACAAATTTAATTAAAAATGTATAGTTCGGGCTTGCACATTATAATCAACTTGGAAATGTTAAATTTTAGCATGCTTTGTATTATCAAGAAACTCAAATTGACAAAGAACACTTAAGAAAACAATTTAAAACATTGCAAATCGAGCCCAATCCCTTTCACAGTCGTTTTCTGTCATTTGTTGGAAAAATGTAAATTGAAAATCAAACAAGTGAATTTACCTTCCCAAAACATTCTAAATCCTTCCTAAAACAATCATCCATGTATGTTTTGCATGTTGAGTGAAGGAGAAGATCAAATTGAATCAAATTTTTAAAGTTAAAAATTACCCGGTTTTTTATTTAAAAGCCTACGGGTCATTTTCGATAAATTGACCTTTTAAACCTTATGTAAATGAAAAATTTATGATTCCTATACAAAGAGGGCATCGATATCTTCCCATAAAGTCCTTATTTTCCCAAAACCAAGCTCTCTAGAAAAATATTTTTCCCTCACGAAGTTTTCTACCTTGGTGGGAAAATTTGAGAAAATTTTCCTTGGCGGGCCTGCGGCCCAAAAATTTCCCATCGAAATAACCTTAGAAAAAAAATTGAAAAATTATTGGGGAAATTTTTTAATATTTCCTCCACCGGACTGCATCCAATCAAAGGCTACTAGATTTCCTCATGAGGCAGCAACAGAGGCACAATATTGTTTTGTCCTTGGGGCCTTTTTAAAATTTTGGGAAATTTTTACCTCTTTCCCCCACCGGCCCACAATCCCACATCCATCGGGTACTACCACATGGCAACATGGGAAATTGATAGAGGAGGCGAGCCCTTGCAAACTTCTTACTTTGAAAATTTTGTTTAAAATTTCCATGACCCTCGCACTCCCACCCTCACCTTAGTGTTATCCCCTATAGGACGGGGAGGACCCGAGCGTGCCTTCTTCCATTTGTCTCCCCAAGACGAAACCTCCCAAACTCTTTCACCGCCCCACCCTTCCCTTCTTCCTTCTCCATATGGTTTGGTTGAGTGCCACATGTCCCTGGCAGACCCACAGATGCGTGGGCACCAATTTGGATTTTCTCCCTCCCTTTGGCAAAATTTTCCAACCTTCCCCGCGTGAGCTCAAAGCCCGACACGTGTCCTTGGCGGCACGGTGGATGCACAGTGCAAATGGAAATTCTCTCTGCATAAGAAAAATTTCAAACACCACCCCACGACCCACCAATCCAACAAATTGGCTTCCTTCCCCGCTCAACACGTGCCCCCTAGGGGAAACTTTCACCTCTAAGGTCCGTCGGATCCATAACTGAAGTTTTACAAGGACTTAGGAGGACTTCTTTATATCATTGGAAAGGTGAGAAAATTTCATATCTAATGGAAATGATCAAGGAAATTTTGAATGTTTTTTGAGAAAAATAAATTTGAAACTCGATCTTGTTAGAGAGTGGGTATGGTGATAATTTACCCCTTGAACCTAAGCGAAACTTCTAACCCTAAAATTTTGACCTTGTGACCTCTCGATAATTGTCAATAAAGAAAAGTATGTTCTAGGGGATTAAAATTGTTCTAGAACTGTTAGTGTCAACTTTTGTCTTACTGACCAAGTTGTGGACACTTCTAATCAAAAAAATTATTCCATAATTTTCTGACTAACCCTAGGTTGTTTCTTGGGTCTCAAGTGGGTTAATTTAATGGGCATCACAAAACCACTCTCAAATGATTTTGTTTTCACTTTTTTGGGTAGATAATTTGTTAACTTTTTAGAGACAAGGTATAATGATTAAGGGAGTTATGAAATTATAAATATGTGTTTTTTTATTTAAAGGTGGTTTTAGATGGTTAGGATAGGATTTTCACGGTTGTAAGAAGTATATTTACGTGAGGTAATTATGAAAAATGAATTGTGAATTAGGATAAGGGATTTTTAGGTGTAAATGATGAATTGGAGGGTGTAAATTTTAGGTGTCTATAATTTCCTCTTTTTGTATAGTAATTTGACATCGGCAAAGTGCTAGATAAAAATGATGATAAGTTAATTTTTATGGGTGATCCCCCCTCAAAATGGGGTGAATGCAAAGACAGTGTGAGGAACACCAATTTTACACATTGGTTGGATAGGTGTGTCATGTGTTTTACAAATTTTCCTCATCGAAGGGGTATAGAAATAGGATATGTTACCGTGGGATCAAGTGATAGGGGGAACCAAAGGGTTTGATGCATATGGTCTTATGATCCTCAATATTAGGTTGTAAAGATGGGAAATTCAAGTGATGGGGGGCCAAATGGCTTGTGTCTCATGGACATATGACATGTCTTGAGATTTATTTGATTATCTCGATGTTAAATAATTTGAGGATTGGGGTCTTTTAAAGGAGATAATATGTTTTGAAAAAATTGATAAGTGATTTGTTTTTAACAAAATAATGATGGGTATGTGAAACAATTTGAATCGCTTATTGATTGTACAAATCACGGTGATTTTGAATAAATCATTAGTGATTGCATGAATTGTCGGCGATTAGGGTAAGATAATTTGGGGGATATAAAAGGTAGCTTATACAAGATGTAAACAATTCATTTTGTGAATGAACTTGGGTGGACCGTGTGAAGGAAAAGAAGGAGCTAAAGAATTGTGATTTGAGTGTAATGGAATCCTCTAATAGGCATAAGAAACCCACACAAGTAGAGGTAAGATCAATTATGTTTTTTTTTTTTTTTTTTTTTCTTTCTCAAAGTATTTTTCGTTTTGGGTCATTTGGGGGTGTACAAATTTAGATTGTGAGAGATTGTCATGAAATGATTTAGCTAGTGATTTAGCTAGTAAAACTTTAGTGGCATTTTTAGTTTTGGGTGAAATTTTTTTAATGTTTAAAGGTTTATATGTGTTCTAATGTGTGTTTATGTATTTGTGTATGTAACTAGACGTGAAGTGACCATCCATGACCAAATTCCTATCATTTTAGATGAGGTACAAGATGATATGTCTGATGAGGATTGGGAGCATATAGATGTAGTGGGATTTAGAGGGATGAAGGATTATAGGAGGGTACATATATCGAGGGGCTAATGTTGACATTGATGGAGAGGGGGAATCCTTTGACTTGCACCTTTTGGTTACCCATGGGGAGATTAGTATTACTTTGGAGGATGTACATAGAATCATGAGACTGTCATTCCGAGGAGAGGGAACATACACCATTAATGATACTAAGAGATTATATTTTATGAGGATATTATACGAGGATGAGGCGGAGGATGTGAAGTATGTGTCTGGAGGGTTTTCATACCAGGAATTATATTTTCCGTTGAGAGATGGATGCATGAGGTTGAATATATTGATGATGTCCATATCATATTTTAACCTACCTAATTCTGGAGGAGGTAGGTTTCTTGTATGATTATAGGATTCATGGCTAATATGATGGAGTATGGGATAGTTTTGAGTGGGAACCCACTTTACTTACAAAAACATATAGAGAGTTGTGAACTGGAAGGCTCACAAGAGGTTTGAGATTGATATTGCATTTTTGTTATAGTGTTGGGCATACTAGCACATCTCCAATGCTCGGCCACAAGGATTTCCATTGGGTATTTTTGATAGACATGCAAGTGTTAATGATATGGGGACATGATATGTGTAGGGCAAAGAGGAAGAGGAGGGCCGATTATTTTAGAGACATGGTGAAAGGCCTTCAAGTTGTATATTTTATATGGAGACCATATTTAGATATTCATGATTGGCTTGAGTATGAGAACAAGCCTTCTAGTACATAACAGGATACATTAGTACAGGCATGGAGAGGGGTGATTATGATATTGTGTGGTTTATTAGTGTTAGAGGATAGTTTATATTTGTGTAGGATGTGCTTGAGGAGCGCGTAAAATATATATTAGAGGAAGGAGATACTGAGAGACTCCAAAGGAAGTTGTGGGAAGACATTTCATTTTGGTTGAGGAGTGTGGGACCATGGGCCAAAATAATGATGGAGACATAGTTTCAATAGATGATGTAGGGTTTACACCCAAGTATAGACCTTGGTGGACTCAAGCATTCGAGAGGATTTGAGAGGAATAAAGTGGTATAGTGATTGAGGAGGGTGTGTTCTCAAGTTGAGGGAGAACATGAGCTTATTCATATTAGTGATGATGATGGTGATGAGGAGGATGATGTAAATGGAAATTTAGTAGCTACAATGGAATATTTGATGGCCAAGAAGGCCATAGCGGAGGTATAGAGAGATGGTGTTAGGAGAGATAGATGACTATGTGGGAGTTCAAGATGCATTGATTGTGAAGTGAGAGAGTGTAGTGACCGAGCATGATGGGCTCAAGTTTTAGTTGACTTAAGTTAGTGCAGATCGAGATAGATACCACCGGTAGAGGGATACACTAAATGATTTCCTATGTATTACGGGGTCTTCTATATATGGTGCGGAGTTGATGACCAAGGCATAGGCTAGCGGACACATGGGAGGTTTGGGGATGATTAGTGCTACTCATTATCATTCTTTAAGGGTAGATTTGGCATATTGCGAGGACATGGTGATATATGGTCTATAAAATTCTACTTTGTATGTAGATCATTTAGTGTAAAGAGGATTAGAACAAAGCATGACTGTAGGTAGTATGGGTTAGCCACTTAGGAGACCAGAGGGTAGAGCCGGTGGTGGTGATGTCAGTGGTTAGGGTAGTACGGGGCGTGCTATCTAAGTTAGTGAGTTTATATTTGATATCTATTTTACTTGATAGAAATGATATGTATATTGTGGATTTGATATGTATACGGCTCTTTGTGAAGCCTATGATGTCTTCGAGACTCTTTGATGAAGCCTATGATGTATGGATTTGATATGTATACGGATCTTTGTGAAGCCTATGGTTTTTAAATGTTAAGTGTGATTTGGATGATGATGTCATGTGACTTAATATGGTAATACAATGTGTATCAAAAATGTGCTCTATCTCTTGAAAGGGTAAAAATGGAATGATTGCTTTTGATATGGATTTGATACATACATGATGGGTATAAAAATGTGAAAGCACTTGCACTTTTATCCTTTAACAATGTTAACACAAGACCATCAGTGAGTAGTGATATATGGGATCTTGATATAGGGATGAGGTGATTAAGATATACCTTCCTAGAACACGAAAGGGGTTTGACATGTATAGGTCACGTGAGATAGAGGGTACTCCTTTTTAAGAGCTTCATAGAGAAATTCCATAGCTACACATTTTTATTTTGACGTAAAATAATCGATGCGGGAAGTTTTCCTTGATAGAAAAACTTATCAATGTGGGAATATTTCCTATGATTCTTTAATTTTTGAATTTTTAAAGGCTAATCGATGTGGGGAGCCTTTTTACGTCGGTAGCCATCATTCATGGGTATGGTTTACAATTTTTTATTTTTGGAATTTTGATTCATATAGATATCCATCCTTCAAGGGATCATTCTATGATTTTGACTAGTAACTATACTTCGAGGATCATTCTACTATATTATGATAAATTTTTATATATATTGTAATATCTTTCCTTGAGGATCATTCTATTATGTATTTTTTTACTTTTGATAAAGAACATTGCTAGATATTTTTACTTCATTTTGAGCTTAGGCAAAATCCCTAATAGACCGTTTCAAGGAGGGGAAAGTTTGCATAATGTGACCTACACAAATGTTACCTATGTCATGTTTTGAGTTGGTATAAGGTAGGTGAATGTAATGATTACAGAGTTCCTATGAAGGAGGAACTTTTCCATTGTGAAATATGTGATGAACAGAGCTGTGGTGTTCATCTTTAAGGTGTATTAAGGATAATGATGGAAAGAGCCATATACTTTATATTCATTCTTTGTGATTTCACCATCAAGGGAGGCAAGGTGATATGCTCCCGACCCATACTTATGAGTGATGATGTATGTATCGATCTAATTAGGGGAAAACTTTCCACATTTACTCCAATCAAGTGTAGTAACATTTTCATTTTCTTTGAGTACCAGATCACTAATTTTAAACTCACTTTCTTTGACTTTGTTTATAGTCGCATTTGACGCATTCTTGATAGACTTGATGATGATCTAGGGCCATTAAGTGTTTTTCATCTAATAACTCAAGTTGTCATATGTGGTCTTGTCGATATTCTTTATCGGGTATGAAATATTTAAGTGATACATGGAGTGAAGGAATTTGAACTTTGATGGGTAGGATAGCTTTGGATCTCGTAGACAAGTGAAAAGGTATAGCACCTATAGGAGTACGGATGCTAGTTCGATAATCCCAAAGAGAAAATGGGATTTGGAGATGCCAATTCCTTCATGCATTGTCTACTATTTTCATGAGGATTTTAATGAGTGTTTTGTTAGAGGATTCATTCTCGCCATTTTTTTAGGATAGTATGGTGACAAGAAGTTGAGTTTGATGTTGAAGGTGTCACAGAGTTTCTTAAGTTCTTTTTTAAATGATTTCCCATTATCGGTAACAATTTTATGCAAAATACTAAAGTGGCATATGATATATTGATCTATGAAGTTGGTGATAGGTCTGACTTAGTTAAGGTCAAAGGGATAGCTTCAACCCATTTACATAAATATTCAGTAGTTTTGATAATAGAGTGATGTTGTTGAGATGATTTAAGATGGATAGTACTGATGAGATCTAACCCCCATTGAGAGAAGGGCTATAAATCCTATGCGGGTTGTAAATCTTGACTAGGGACATGGACGACATCTAATTATAGTTGACATTTGACACATTTCTTAATGTATGCAAAAAAATATTGATTGATATTAGGCCAGTAGTACCCTAGCCTCAAAGCACACTTGCAGATCACATTTCCACTCTAAAGACCTCAAAAATATCATCATGCACTTATTTGATTACTTTGATTGATTCATGAGATTTAAGGCATCTTAACAAAAGGCCGTCAAATCCACATTTATAGAGGATATCACCTATGATGATGAAGTGGTTTGCCCATTCAAGAAATGATCATTTAGTGTTACATGATAGGTCAGATGGGATTTTTTATTTAGAAAGGTAGTCATATATTTGAGTATACCAAATATCAATTGGATTATTTTAAAGAAAGTCAATAGGAGGGTGTTCATTTTAATGTGAGGGGTGATCTAGTCTTTGAACGACAACGGATACTTTAGTATTATCTGTTGATTCTTTAGTTCCTAGTGGAATGAGAGATCCCAAAGCCATAGTGTCTATAAACTTGTTAGAGGATCATGGAATATTTTGAATAGTGTGTTGATCAAAGGCATTGAGGATAAAATCAACGTTAGCTTTATATTTTTGCAAGATTTCATTTTTACACTGATATTCTCCTTTGACTTGATTGATGACAAGTTGTGAGTCTCTGTAGATTTCTAATATTTGAACACCTAAGAGAACAACGGTGGTAAGGCCTATGATTAAAGCTTCATACTCTTCCAAGTTATTATTGCATTCAAAATTAAGTTTAAATGGTATTCGAATAGGAGTTCTCTAGGGTGGTATGAGAATGACACTGGAAACTCCTATTTTTTGGAATTTAGATCCATCAAAGAAGAGGATCATTTTGATAGGAACAAATTTTTATTCATCAAAATTATTAATGGATTCATCTAGAAAGTATTTACTGAGGAAGTTGATTATCCGGAAGGGGTGCATCACTAAGTTGGTCTAAAATAGCCTGGCCCTTAATATAGTTCTATGATATAAACTCTAGGTCAAACTTAGTCATACACATAAGCTAGTGAGTTATACGGTCACTGTGATATGGTTTAGAATGCATCGTTTTGAGTGGATTGAAGCTAGTAATGACATAGGTCTTGTGATTAAGAAGGTAGTGACATATTTTAGAAGTGATAGAATATAAGGCATGGCATAGTTTTTAGCTTTGGTGTAACGAGTTTCATAATCATGAAGTGTGCGACTGATAAAGTACACAACATGTTCATGACCTTGATGCCACGATGAGTAAGCATAGCACCTAGGGCATGTTATGAAGGAGATATGTATAAATAGAATGGCTCCCCCTCATGAGGAGGTGTAAGAAATAGTGATGATAGAAGGTAGTGTTTAAGTTCATTGAAGGCCTTATGATAATCAGAATCCCAATTAAAATCTACATCCTTGCAGAGAAGGTGATGGAATGGTTGTGATGATCTAACAGTTGTTATATAAAATGTTAGATGGATTATAATTTACCTTGATGACTACACAAATATTTCAAATTGGATGGGGAGGCATTTTAATTATTTCTTTAACTTTGGCTGGGTCTACTTCAATACCTTAGATAGATATGATGAATCCTAAAAATTTTTCCAATGAGAACACCAAAGACACACTTTACAGGATTAAGATGAAGGAAATATTGAATAAGGTGAGTGAAGATGGATTCAAGGATGAAAATATGGTCTTTATGTCATTTATATTTTCCTAAAATGTCATAACATAATATTTGACAGTTTTAAGGATGAGTTCATGAAAAATATAAGTCATGGTGCATTGATAAGTATCTCCTACTTGTTTAAGACCGACTGGCATGACACAATATAAAAATTTTCCCAAAGGGGTGATGAAGGATGTTTTATGTTGATCATTAATAATGATGAGGATTTTATTATAACTAGAAAATCCATCCATAAGGGAGAGCATTTCATGGCAGTCGTTAGGTCAATGATTTTATTGATGCTCAAAAGGGGAAATTCATCTTTAGGGCACACAAGGTTGAGATCCCATAAGTCAGTACAGATACATAGCTTTCGAGGTTTTAGTTACGGGAATGATGTTGGAGACCCATTATAGATAATCAATGGGTATGATGAAATTAGTAGAGAGTAGATGTTGTAACTCTTCTTTAACAAGGAGAGCTACGTGAGGATGCATCCTATGGAGTTTTTGTTTGATAGATTTAACATCGGGATAAGTGACAATGTTGTGTATGATGATATTTGGATTGATACGGCATATCACTATATGACCAAGAGAATGCTTGACTATATTTAGATAAGAAGTTGGTAAAATCTTCTAACTCTTGTGGATCTAAGGATTGACCAACTTTAACTATGTGAGGTTCCTAAGTGGTTCCTAAGTTAATTTCGATGGTGGATTCATTAAGAAGTTTTAATGTTTCAGGTGGTAGGTATTTTTAAGCAATTGATCCTCTGCTCCCATATGAAAAAGGATTTTTTTCATCATCACAGTGAAGGACATTAATGGTGGGTTAATCCTCCTTAACTAGTTCTGGTCAAATGAGAGGAATTTTTTTGGTGATGTGATTAGATTTATAGGCTAAGGTTCCTAATGAAATACTATTGACTAAAAAAAGTTAGATGGGATTTATATGGTGTCATTTGTGTCTAAGGTATCATCATATTATGTGGGGATGACGGTTCTAGTTCTTTGATATGTAGGGATGTGGAGTTTGTACATGATTATACGAGAGGGATCTTTCTATCCTAACCCAAAATTTTCATAAGGTTTAAGGGAATGTTGGATGGTTATATGATGTGTTCCTTTTTCATAAGATTCTAAAACAAACCCTTTTTGAGTGCAACGATGAGGATACATGTGAGCAAAAGCTAGATTACAAATGAGATTGGTTTTGAGGTAGGTGGAATCATAAGAGATGGTATCTCTAATTTCAAGTTTGTACATAGGTTTTTGTCGGTTTGTCCATATTTTTAGCTGTAGGGAATGAATTTAACATAAGAAGATAGTACTCCCCTAGAGAAAGATGCTCTATAATTCCCTCAAGGGAGGAATCATCGAGTAATTTGGATGATGGAATCGATGTACTAGTAGATGCTTCATCATATGGTTTAGATTTTTATTTAGGCATGAGGACATCATTTGGATGGTATTTCATAAGACAATCAATGAAAGGGTTAGGATCTGTGGGGATTGTATATACCTTACCCTTGTATTCATACTTAAGACATCGATGTAGTGTCAAGGGGACGTAATGCATAGTATGAATCCAGGAACATCCTAATAGAATGTTATAATAGAACTCTCCTCCTATGATATAGAAGATATCTAGGAGAGTCTTAATTTAAAATTTAAGAGGTAAGATAGTGGTGCCTAATGTGGGTATGATTGTATCATTGAAGGCTTGAAGTAGAACGGATGTTTAGGCTATAATAGTATTTGGTAATCTGAGTTAGTTGAATGTGATGTATGATATAATATTGATGGTAGTGCAACCATCAATCATGACCCTTTTAATGAGGATGTCATTGATTTGAGCGGTGATAAAAAAGGGAAAGTCGTGATCTCTAAGATGGAGTGATGGTATTTCTGAAGGTTCAAAGGAGATGGTAGCAAATACTTTAAGGGAACCTACAAAATTTCTAAAGGAAATTTAATCCTATGCATATATGATAATGGATTCATGGGCTTCAATCATGGCTTGTTTGTGGGATGGTGAGGTGTGAATGATCTTGTAAAGTGACTTTTTAATGGGGGCTTGGTGTAACTATTTGATAACAACCTTTTGTATTGGAGTAGAGGATGGTGGTGTAGTAAGAATTGAGATGTTAGTCTTAAATTATGGAGTTTTATTGGAGGTATCAAGGGTGATGGAGATGGAAAAATTATTTTTATCCTTGGATGGTGACGATGAAAATTCGGTGGCAAAGTGGGATATTGACAAAGGTTTTAGGTTTTTTTATCTAGAGAGTTGGACTCATGATTTGGTGCATGTAGTAATATGAACGACATTGATTTGATAAAGAAAGAGTTTATTTAAATATTCTTCAAGAGTAACAGGTGTAGATGCCATTGATGGGAGGAGGCATTTACTTTCAAGTTTCTTAATGATTATACGAGAATGCCTTAAATTTTTCTATAGAGTGTCCTTATGTCCTATGATAGTCACAAGAGATATTAAAGTCATACCAAGAGGGCTTCCATCCTCAAGGATCATATGGTTTAGGGTGTGGAAATTTTATGTGTGATTTTGAAGAAGGTCATCTAAGATAGTCGCATAACTTCAGTTTAGGAGCCGAAGTGGATGGTAGAGGGGTTTATTTTGATTTTATATTCGAGATGGTGGTGGAGACCGAAACATTATTACAACTCGAGGAAGCAGACTTTGAGATTAGATATTTTGTTCATAAGATCTTGAAGGGGTCTATTTTCAGTGGTTGTTTTGAGGATGAGTCAAGTTGATTAAACAAAAAATGTTTAGGCTAGGGATATGGTAATCTTTCTTTGAGGGACACTCTTCTAATAAGGGATATTTTACCGATAGGTAATGTTTTACTAAATAAGAATTGTAATGAGGATATTGTAAGTGGATTGAGATGCTAAATGTTTTGATTATTACACATATTGATAAGGGAAGGGAATAGATGTATTAATAAGAGGTTGCGGTGATTGGGGAATGTGTTGAGAAGGAATGGATGTATAGGTAAGGGGTTGTGAATAAATGGGTGGTTGTTGAAAGTGTATAGAAGAAGAAATTAATCATGGTGTTTAGTATAGGAATATATTGGGGTATAAAAATGATTGCTTTTGAAGGCTGAGGTATGTGTTGTTAAATAAGGAGTGTAGAAGATGATAAAGAAACAGGGTGGGTGCTAGCAATAACACTAGTGTTGACTAGAGGAATGGATGCAAGAATGGACATAGTGATATTCTGAATGGGGTTGGTGTTTTTTTAGGAAGGTGGTGGCTGAGATACGATGATAGAAATGGAAACAGAACTTACTAGAGGTTTCTGGATGGTTGAGGATGTTAGAGGAGTAGATGAAGAAGCATTAGGATTGTTTTGAAGAGGTGTGGAACCAATAGAAGGATCAGGTGAAGATGTAGGTTGTTGAGTGGACATGTCTTGAGAAGAAATCATATGAAGATCAAAAACAGGAATGGAAGACACAAAATTAGATGTTTTAGGTTGAGTATGAGATGGATATGGATGTAATTGTTGAATGATGGGTTCTTGAGTTGGGTCAATAAGATGGGAAAAACCACATGAAGGATCAAGAACATACAGGGGTGGTTCAGTACTGATGGTTGAAGTTGGACACCCCTAGCTATAAGGTAAGCATTAAGGGCCATGGGGTTTGAATCTAAAATCTCTGAAAATATGGGATCCCCACCATCAAAGAAGTAAGGACTAGGAGGATCAGGGATTTCAGATGATGTAGATTGAGAGCTAGGAGAACGTATTGATTCTAACTCTTATTTCTAAGATAAGTGAGAGTTTTAACAAAAGAGTAGACATGTAGAATCTAGAAGACATTTCGGATAATTTAATTATAATGCACATTTTCTTCCTCCCAAATTCATTGATTTTTAGATTGAGGTGTGGATATTTCTTGATTTAGATTTATGATTAATTGATATTGTGGATTTTGATGAGGTAATGGTGTAGACATGTTTTTTGATGTTTGGACATGGGATTTTTTCTTGTAAGTACCATGATAAGAAACACACAATCACCTAAGAAATGGAAAATAACTAGATGGGTAGTTTACAAACAACAAGAAAAGCAAGCAAAATGAATTTTTATATTTTCTTGATTAATTATGAAAAGATGAAATGTGCAAAATGACTGATGGGATCCTAGGAAATGAATGTCTATGGTTGGTTCCAAGATAATTTAAGGCTAGCATACTCAATATACCTGAAGGTATATGACGCCCAAATTTGTCTTTGGTTCCAAAGTAAAGGGCATAGTATTGGGGTCTACCCCCTCACTTCATGGTCTTGCAATGATAAGGGATTTAGGTGCTTAGCCAATATATCGACAACTAGTCTTTTATACTCAGCCAAACTAACAAGTTGATTTCCCTATTAGGAGAAGAAATCCTGAGTTGGTTTCCCTATTGGGTGATGAAATCCCAATAGTTATCACCTAGGTAGGAGTGTTTGATTCAAATTTTATTTTGATGTGATTTGGATGTGTGTGGGGAAGAATCAAGTGAATGCAATAAATTAACCTTCCTAATTAAAACTATATGATCAAGTAGTATGCAATGTTCATTTTAAATCCAAAAGAAATAATTGATTTTGATGAGGACATACGGAAAATATACAAGACTGAAAAAAAAAAATAAGGGAAAAGAACTCACCTTAATAATGCTTCCTTTTTATTTTTGCTAAAAATTTTTATTTTTAAGAAATGTACCGATCTAACAAACAAAAATTCTCTAGAAATAGAAAACCTACAAGAACAAGTCATTGATAAAGATAAAATAGAAAAAAATAGAGATTATAAGGTTGATTGTTGAGTGCTCAAAATAAATCAGAGAAATCATCTGTGATTCACCCAATCATTGGAGATTAACCAAATCACTAGCGCTAAAAGGGTAGAAAACCTAAATGTGAAAAATGTGAAATTTAAATGAATGAAATAAGGGACTAGGTCCCATCGAGCATGTCAGAATGTTCACAGATTTTTTTACCTTTTTACTTGAATTAAAAAAGTGAAATAATGTAGTCATTTACTTACCCACGAATACTGTACTAACCCCAATCGTGTTGGCCTATCACCCGGTGGGCGCTAGGTGCTCACCCTAGGCACATGCGGTTTTGAGCCCATCCTTTATGTGAGAGTTATGAGAAGGTTCTACCATTAATGGGGGATGATTTGAAGAAACAAAATTACATTCATTTACTTGAAAAGGTAGAAGATGTAGCTAACATATCCACACATTAATTCATTAGAGAAGCTAAATAAACTTTTAAAAAGCATAATAAACCAGATCCGAGTCATGATTGTCATATAACACGAGGGTTTACATCCATAAAGAAGTTATACATAATGAACCCACATATATATATATATATATAATATGATTTAAAATGTTTGGTAGCCACATTATAGTCAAAAGGGTCATCTCAGACCATATATAGTAAATAATATAAACCTAACTCCTATAAGCTTCTTTGATATGAGACCCTAACTATACTTTTCCCATTTTATCCCTTGTTACAGATCCCAGTACCCATACATATGCTTATGGAATCCTTTATAATCCTAAAGCACTAAGTACTCTAAACCCTAGCATTACTGTAGCACTTCATTACTCTACTTCTCTTTCTCTTCATTCTCTATACATTGTTTTTGTTTTTGTCTATCCCTCTATGTGTGTCTACATATATCTTGTATATCCATCTTTGTTTCGCCCGAGCATATCTTTATATAAGATCATCAACCACCGACATGCCTTTTCTCCGAGTAGATCACGTGTCAAGTGTCGATGTGGTCATTAATAGATGAATGTTTATCCCTTTGCAAACCCTCCACTCTCAATAATGATGTTTTCTAAGAATATTACCCATGTGGAATATCATTTTCTTGACCTATAAGGTTCTAGGCTAGAACCTTATCCAATCATCATGCCTCGTTAGGTCCTCAATTTTTCCTCAAGTGCCTCTAGAATTCCAAATATGGATAAGTCCTTTAAACTCATGTTTCACCTTTGCGCCCACCCTAACTTCTACTAAACCTTGTTAAACTCTTATGTCATGGTGCTTTCCCCGAGTGCCCTTATTCACACCTTGGTCTTGTGCACGCATCCCTCTTGGTACTTAGTCAATATTTTAGGGTCAAACCTCACCCCATACTATGCGTGTTCTCCTTCCTCTAAAACATATTTCTTCTCCAAAGAATAAAGAATAGTGGAGCAGGGTCAATCTAAATAAAGAATGAAAGAATCAAAGAATCACTCTCGCATTAGGAATGGGAATTCCTTCTTGATGGTTACCTCAATATTTTCCCAAGCATATACCTCACCCTTGGCCTATGAAGTAGTTCACCTACTAGAGCACTCACCTCATCAAACCTCAATTCATCGCTCTTATAATTCAAAGTGTGTTTACAATGTATTCTAGTTTTTTCTAAGATCATCCAGCGCATCCATTCTATTAGTGACTGGGGATATAGTTCCTTAAGCTGATTCTTAATCAAACCATGCAAGTTTTTGGTTGTTTCTAACTTTTTCTCAACCTTGGCTAGCATCTTATCACACTTCACCTTGTTTCCTTTGTTCTTATCTTGAAACTCCTTTAGATCCACCTCATGCATAGCAACCAGTATGCTTGTTACCCTATCTCTGTTAGTACAATTATCATATACATCTTCATCCATTTACATAGAAGTCTTCACAGTGGAAAGGATCTTGGAATACCAAGTAACTGTCTCCCTAATCTTCATTTTTCCTCCTCTGTGCATGTCATTGCATCTTAGGCTGATTTTAATGTGTGTGGTTTCCTTTCCATGGTGAGGATATGGATCAAGTCTTTCAAGCATTGCATGGTTGACTCATATTTTTCTCGAGTGGGGCCAAGTCTGGGTGCTTCAAGATTATGGTGTCGAAATAGTATCCATCATCTTGTATAACTCGCACACCTTTTCCTTTTCCTCCCTTTACATGCACCTTAATTGTGCATCTGATCAGATCATTTTGCTTTAACTCCCTATTTTTTTCAATGATCTCTTCATTTTTCTTTTCAAGATCTTCCTCCAAGACCCTTATTCTATCATTTCTCCCAAAGAGCCTCACCTCAACCTCCACCGACACTTTATTGAGTGTGTTACAAACCTATTCATCTTATAGTTGTTAAGCATTCACTAAAGGGATTACTCCCTTGGCATCTGGTATCTTCATCAATGCCTCACAATTGACCTCAAATTTGGGCTTATCAACATGGGACTCAAAATCCCAAGAAAACATCTTCCTTGTGCAAGGGTACACATCCTCTTTCTCAAAATAATACCATGCACGGACTTGGTTTGAAGGCACAATATTTTGGAAATGCACATGTAGTACATTATTTGGATCATTGATGTAAGTTATTCCTTGTTCCTACATTGCTACCATACCCTTTCCACCTATGTGCACTGCCTTTGGGAAGCTTACTACCAGGCTAGGATATCTGCCCATGCTTCCATAATCCTTTTCCTCACTTTTTCTTTCCTCCATCTCCTTGAGTATTTCTTTGGCACTGCGCTCCACCTCTTGATCCACCAAGTATTTTATAATTCCTTCTACCTCCTTCTCTATGGATTCTCTATCTACTCCTTAGTCAATCTTGGAGTATTTTTATCTTCCACATTTACTTCTTCACTTCCCCTTGCCATGAGTGCATCCTTCATCCTCATCCTTCTCTTCATTTCCCTCTTCCTCTGACTCATGTACATCATACATAGGATGGTTCTAAGCCTCACCATGCTCTTCATCTTCCTCATCACCCTTGTCATCCTCCATGCTCTATATTTATTCTAGAGTCCTCTTTTCTATTACTCTTTGCTTCTTCCTAACTGGTGATTCCAATATAGGAGACTCTTCTTTTTCTTCTTCCCTAGGTGACTCCTTTCTTGTCAGTAATTCTTCTTTTGCAAGGGGCTTCTCTTTCTCTAGCACCTCTTCCTCAGGTGTCTTCTCTTTCTCTTCTACAAGGGACTTCTTCCTCCATGTATAGGTGCTTGGTTTTGTACCCGACTCCTACACACCTACAAACTGTGATGTATGTGTACTTGGTGCCTTTTTCTTAGGAGCATCCTCTCTCTCCCTTTTCCTTGGTGAGTCCTTCTTTCTTATGGTGCGGTCTTCTGGGATAGAGACATCATTTTCAATGTATGTGCTCTTCTACTATTTAGGCCTAATACGTAGGTATACCCTTACCGGTCCTCCCAGCGAGAATTAAATGTTATTGGCTTAAATATATGTACATCATGGGAGACATACTTCTCCACATAGGCATTCTTCTTTGGATATATAAATCTTCTACATATCTTGTGGTAGTATTGGTCTACTGTGCTAAGGTCAAACCTTCACCTCTTTACCTCCTTAAATCGATTAACCCCACCTAGAAGTATTGTGCTACTGAACGAGAATAGAAATTTGCATAAAGGACCCTTAGCGCCATCCGCGCAGAGTAAACATGTAAGTAAAAAAATGTTGGTACATGGTGAATTCAGCCTTGACTTACAGGAAAATAGGTAACTACTCACATATTCTCCACTCAACATCGAATACATCATGCATCCACTTATACCATTACTCTAGGTGTGCCTTGTGGGTGGCCGTCATAGTGTCGCAAGTGTATTTCTCAAATATTTTGGCAGCGGAAGGGTTCTCATTTGGGTACTCCCAAAAAAATTTATCTGGCCCATCGGATACTCTAATCTCTAAAAATACTATGGTAAGGAGGACATTATCAAACATGATCTTTTATCCATTACGCATGGCATTGATTATTTCTTCTCCTATTAAATCCAAGAGGTTATAGATGGTCCCCTCTGATATCTTACAGAAAATATTCAACCAAGCCTTGTTGATTTGTGTCCATGTCTCCAACCCATTCAACTTTGTGACCAAACATGTGGCCATCTTCATTCATGGTCGAAGTTACAGAAATGTCAAATTATCGCGCACCATTCTTGTAGTCATAAGCTTCAACATCTTCTTAGTGGTATCCTTATCATCTAAGTCATCATCAAAATATTCTCCCTCACAGATAAGACCAATAAACTTACAAATTAGTTGGGGAGTTATCTGCATCCTATGTCCTACAAAGTAGAAATGGTCTTCATGTACGCGTGTGACACTAACCTTTGGTATAGTCACTCATGTTTTTGAAATAGGGAAACTCGTAGAGTTACAATAACTTGGCCTTCTCCATTTTCACCTTTACCTCATCATTGTAGATAGGCATTCTATCGGTGTCCTTTTTGCAGGAAAACTAGTTCCAATTCCATCTCATTCTCGGTGGTGCTCGTCGATGGTTATATTCATTCATGGCCATCTTTTTAACATGAGCTACCAATTATTTCCAAGCAATATTTTGTCTAGATATTGCATCTCTACGTACTATTCTTTATTAAAACTAGTGGAGACACCTTGTTTACCCTTGCCCTTTCCCTTATTTGGTGAAACATTTGTTTCTTTCCTTGGTGTCATTTCTCTTTTAAGTGACGAAAAATTCTTTCTTTCTCCCGATCATGGCTCTGTTTAACTATGTGGATCCACTCCTTTGCAAAAATACCTTTAATATTGTGCCCTACCTATGGAACCCTAACTGGAAAACCCGTTTACCATAAGACGTTGTATTCACTTGTGGGATTCAAAAACTTCTACAACCTTCTCTTCTCACACCCGTGTACTCTTTTTCCACTCTGGTTTGCTAATAAAACTATTTATGTATGCAAATATTCACAACCCTTTTTTGCATAACTTTTCTTCAAGGATGCCCTAGTTCATAAGAGCTCTTCAATATCACAAATGTAAGGTAAAAAATAATGTACCCCGACCTTCTACTTATAGTTTTTTTTTTCCGTAATAAATGTCATGTTACTTACTAATGTACGTTTTCAATAAAGGCTTATTTTTCTTCTAAAACTAACCTTCATCACCATTACCCCACATCCAATCATCTACAAAAACTTCCACAACCTTCTAGTGCATAAAAACCTTAATGAACGAATATCCTTACGCGTGCGCTTTCAAATTTGAAGGTACTTCGTTGTCTTTATCCTTATTTTGACATTACCTACCTTGTGTTAATCCTACACTTCTCACCCTTGTATGAGGTTTTTAAAAGCTTTCCTCACACCAAACTCCTTATATTCACCATTTTCTACACGTAATATTCAAAACTAAGTTTTTTTATCCTTTAACTTGGGCCACTAAAACACATCTTGCAATACCATCTTCCAAGATTACTTGTCACATCACTTCAACTTTACCCCACACAAAAATAGATTTGTAGTCCTCTGCACATAGAAAATCTTTTGGAAATAATAAGTGGCCACCAATGCACAAATGTGCACACAACAAACAAAAAGAAAGTGAATAAGTAACAGGAAGGGGAAACATAATGAAAGGAAATTCATTAAGGGAAATCCTAGGCTAACTGGCAATATTACCTTATTTATAAACACAAGGAAGATGTATTTATAGTAGGGCTTTAGCCTACTCCCATTGAAATGGCCTAGTAACTATGTTCCATCTAGCGTTTATAACTAACAAGTGCCTGAATCAAGTATATAGGATACAATGTATGGGCCCATCCAATGAACTTTGAATTTCCCAGGATGGTGTAGAAACTTGGAATCATATAATAGAACTATCTTCCCAACCTCAAACTGTTTTTTCGAATGTGTCTATCTAGGCATGCCTTCTACCTGGATTTTTCTATTTTGACTTCGACTTATTGAGAAATAGCCCACCTCTCATCTAACTGCATTAACTTATCAATCCTCTCCTCAAGTGTTTGTTCATAAACTAATCCTCCTACATGTGTTATACATAGTGATGGTAACATGAATTCAATAGGTAACACCGCTTTCATACCAAACACCAATTGAAAAGGTGTGGCCTTGTTTAGTCTTTTATAAGTAGTCCGGTATGACCATAACATAGTAGAAACTTTATCATCCCAATCCTTTCTTCCCACATCACAAATCTTGGTCAACATGTGATTCAAAATTTTGTTAAATGCCTCAAAGTAATGCCATTAGCTTGTGGGTGATATGGGTTAGTCTTATGGTGGGATACCATAAATTCTACCAATAATATCCTAACTATTTCATCGATAAATGAGTACCCCTATCACTTGTTATACTTAGCGGCCACCTATATCTACTGATTACGTTTTCCCAAAAGAACCTAGTTGGTGTTTCTATTGTGCAATCCCTTATAGGTGCCACTTCTACCCACCTCATAAGATAATTTGTGCATGTAATAATATGCATGAACCATTGCTTTGTGTGGCAGGTGAAATCAGTCCTACAAAATCAATCGCCCACTTCTAAAATGGTTCTGCACTACAAATTGGTCTTAAGGGCATCTCATCTCTTCTTCCTTGTTTTCTAAGGCACTTGTAATGGTCATAAGCCTTGCAAAACTCAATACAATCTTGGTATATTATTTACCACCAAAGCCCTTTGTTGTCGCCCTCAAAATTACCCTCTTTTGAAGCCAAGTTTCAAAATTTTGAGTCGGTACGTAGAAGTAATGGATCGCGTCGAGCCCGGTATTATTTGTAGTTTTCCATTCCATGGAGAAAAATTTGAAATTTGGGCATAAAGGTGGTGTTTTTACCCTTCTTTTTATTTCTTCCCACAGTCAAGAATGACGGGCATATCCTCCTCGTCAATTTTTTCCCCAACATCCATTGGTAGTAAGTGGACATCTCTCGATTAGATGTGGCATGACCATGTCTCAAGAGATAGTGGAAGCCCGCATGTGTCCAAACAAAGCATAACTCCAAGGGTAGGGCCCAAGGGACGGTCCTCAAATAAGTGCATGATTTCCATGTGTCCCGAAATGAAGACAAAACAAGCCTAAATTGGCTAAGTATGGAAGGTTCAGTGGACGGACCACGTGCCTCATCAATTTAACTTAAAGGGTCAAAGCCAAAGATGGTTCCCCATACTTGTGCCAACCCTCCACATGTCCCAGCTCCAAAAAAGAGAGAGCCGATTATTTAATTGACTAAATATGAGTGGGTCGGTGGAAGCCTCCACGTGCCTCAATGGCACAATTTCAAAAGTGAAACCAAAGAGCCAATCTCCAAATGAGTGCTAGCTCACCATGTGGTCAGAGTTAAAGGAGAGCAAGAGTTGGTCATTGAAAATTCTAGGACTGGCGGAAGGAGCCATACGCAGATTGGTGTAATTTTAGGAGACTAATTGAAAGCCAAAACTCAAATAAGCATCGAGATCTCCACATGTTTAGGGTTTAACAGAAGCAAGTGGGTGGCAGGACTAAATTAATGAAGTATAGAAGGGTTTACGAAAGCCTCCACGTGTCAACTTAGCACAACTTCAAAGGAAAAATATGGAGGTAGGTCCTAAACTTGCGCTAGCTCTCCACGTGTCCAGGGTCAGATATATAGCCTCGCCAAACAAAAGGGACTTAGTCAAAAATGCAAAAATATTGAACTGGCCTATAAAGGACATGTGGCCATGTTTCAAGCATCGGTGGGGAGGCGGGACCTTTTGTGTTTTGATGTTGTTGAAAATTTAAAGCGGGCTACTAAGGTGATTTGAGAATTTGAGCTTTGTTTTCATAAAGGAGCTTAAAGTTAAAAAGTGACCCGTAACCCCACCCATGCTAAGGGAGAAAGTCAAATATTAAGCCCACATCGAAGGTCAAAGTGGGTGCGTAGGCAAAAATGTTCCATAGTTCCATTTCTCTAGGAGGCAAAAATACAAAAGGTGTCCCTGTGCCTACCTTAGTGTAAATATTTCCCACGCGGATGGCTCAAATTTAAATTTTATAAAGGCGGGATGAACGGTTTTAATTCAATGCATCTAGTTTTTTTTCCAGGTATGGAAATGGCGAGGTGTTGGAGAGACTTGGATGTTGGTTTCTTGAATCATTTTCATCATTTTTTGTAACCGAATGTAACCATTCTTGGAAACTATTTAATGGATTTTCCACGTTGTTGTTCAGGTTGGATCTTGGTACTCTGTAGATGTAATAGATTCAAAGTAATCAATACATAAGTTTTCCCTTTTCTTCCTCTGTTACTCCTTCTTTCCTTGTCTAAAAATTTATGAATCATCCATCTTTGCATGCTAAGAAACTTTGTGTTCTTGTTTTTATGATTTCTGGAACTTTGTGTCTATGAAATTATATCTTTTTGAAAGTGAATGATTCTATTATATATCTCCCCAACTCAATACTTGGAAGGTCATACTCTGCCATCTATATTTCCTGAAGGTATTGTTTTGTTCTTCCTTCCTCATCTCCTTAATTCTTCCATCCTTTCGTATTGATGATCTTTGGGCATAAACATTTCAAAGTATCAGGAATCCATGCTTTGAAATTTGTATATTTGTACATAAGTTTTAATGCTTTCTTTCAATAAGGGAACCTCTCCCATTAAAGAGGAGGGACTTTTTTCCCCGGACTGTGGGTTGTTAAAGTTCTATTTATAAACCCAATAGTTTTTTGCAACTCTATTGGGGATTTCCTTTCAAACGAATCCTTTCTAAGAGAACAATTTCAAGATCATTCTTTGGTCTAGCGACTCTATGGTATACATGTGGGAAGAAAGCTCTCGGGGTTGAGGATTCTCATTTTCAACTTTTGGAGCAACAAAACTTCTCTCTTCCAACAAGAAGGAACAGAGGGACTCATTCTACAAGCACACCTCCTATTAAAAATAGAAATTCCAAGGATAGCATTCCTTAGGAACATCTCAGTCCTAATCTCCATGCTTTGATACTTGCTAGTGTTTTTGTTCCCCTTCAGTCAATTTTTCCAAAGATGGAAGCCCCTTTTCCTTGGGGACAATAGGTTGGGCCTCTTGCTCTTCCTCAGCCATTGCATGAGTTACCTAGGGGTAACAGGAAAATTTTTCCCAAGTTCTGGGTGATGGGAAAGTTCATCCAGATGAACACATTACAACCTTCATTATTGCATGTGGGATTCTTGGAGTTGAACATGAAGATGTCTCCATCAAGATTTTTGTAGAGACATTGCAAGATAATGTTGTTAATTAGTTCTATCACCTTCTGTTGGAGTGATCACTAATTCGAATACCATGAAGAAAATTTTCTCATATCAAGAAGGAGCCATTTGAGCCCAAGAGGGATTTTGTGGCTAAATTAAACAAGATAATTAATAAAATTCCATAGAACATTCACCCAGTGGATCAAATACAAAAGTGCTTCTTCCTCAATGCCCAGTTTCTTGAAGTGAGTTATACACTAAGGAGAGATAACCTTGTAACTTTGGATGTTGATCATCATTTTACTATCAGTGTTGAGGATGATTTAATCATGTCTGGTAAAATGAAAAGAGAATCCTCCAAATCTAAAGATTCTTCCTCTTCCTCTTCCCTTGGAGCCAATTTTGAGCAGTTAGTACAAAATCTTGCAAATGATCTCATTTCTCTCAAGAAACAATTGGCTCAGCATACCCCTTACTAGGATGTTCCAAGAAAAAAATTTCAGCCCAGGAATTGTGTGCCTACTTCTCAAACCAGATTGGTTATTTAAGGCCTACCCATTAAGGTTCCAGTCAATGCAACTTGTGAAGTTGAAGAACCTGATGAAGAGGAGTGTAATGAACTCTATAAATAACTAGAAGAAGAAGAATTTGAAGAACTAGAAGAGCTTGGTGGGTCTCAAGTTCATTTCCTCACCACTGAAGGTATGGATGATGAAGATGAATATGATGAAAGAGTGGAAGATATGAATAGTGATTCATATGTTGTCATGACTCAGAGAAAACAAATAGAAAATAAAAAGTGGTGTAGCCTGCTAAGAAGTCCAAGGAGTTTCCTACAACTATTCCAATTATTGCAAGAAGAGGAGCTCCTATTCCCACTGCCTCCACACAAAAGGTGAGTAATGTTAATCCTTATTCTTCTACTTCTATTTCCAAAATTCCTTCTCCTTCAAATCCTAAAACTGATAGAGAAAATTCTCTCAAATTCCTAGCAATGATGCCACATCTACCTTTGGATCTTTTGATATTATTGATCACCTCAAAAGGACCAAAATCCAAATTTCAGAGGAAGAGTTTTACCAGACTCATCCAAAAGATTTTTCTAAAATGGTAAACTTTGTAAATTCCAAATCCAAAGTCTCATCCATTACTTCTAAAGGTATTTTTCCACCCCCTCTTCCTCACCTGAATCAAGCCTTGTGGCTGAAGTCACTTCCCCTAATGAGAAAATTGAACCATTTTATGTGACCCTTCTCATAGCTGGCCATAAACTCAGTAATTGTGTTATAGACTCAAGAGCATCAAATAATGTAATGCCTGCAAAGGTAGCCCATGCTTTGGGTCTGACCCTAACACATGCCTTTGGTTCTTGTTATTCCATGAAAAGTAGGAAATTTCCTTTGGTTAAAAGAATTAAAGATGCACAAGTATCTTTTGCTACTTTTCTAGAGAAAAGGGTCTTAGCCACTATTTTGGTAGCTGATATTCCTCCATATGGGATGTTACTAATTATAAATTTATATTAGGAGGTAGTAGGTGAAATCTAAATGGACAGTTACCTATTTTGATCCTAGTTAATTGAAAAATGAAGAAGCTTCTACCGAGAGACAAACTGAATACATTTTCCAAAAGACCAATGATCTGAAACCACAGATACTCTATGAAGATACATGGAATGGTAACTACATGATTATGTCACAAAATGAGGTGGAACTTCCTAAGGGAGTGATTCTTGACCCCAATGGCATTTGGACTCTCGAGTTTGATGGAATCTGTTCTTGGTGGTTACGGGGCTGGTGTTGTGATAACCTCTCCAGAAGGAAACATTCATCCTTCCTCCTTCAAGCTTTGTTATGAAAATACAAACAATACAACTGAATATGAGGCACTCATACTTGGATTGAACATGGCAAAAGAAATGGGAGTGAAGAATCTTTGTGCTCGTGGTGATGTAGAGATTATTTTGAAACATGTTAGAGATATTTTTCAAGTCAAGAATAGGAGATTAAAGCATTATATGAATCTTTTCTAGGATTCCATTGAGTTTCTTAACGCTTTCTCCATTGAAGTTATGCCAAGAGAAAGGAACACTAGAGTTGATTCTCTAGTTGTCTCGGGATCTTTGTTGATTCCTCACCCAGATTTCTCTCAGGAGAAGTTTACCATTAAAATGATTCATAGGCCCAGCATACTCAGATAATGTAAATAACTGGAAAGTTTTCAATGATGATTAGTATTTGCTCTCTTTCTTGGAGCTTAGGGATAATTTTGACCAGTTGTATTTTGAAGGAAGTGAGACCTTTCCTAGAGAGTGTGTATCCTCTAATGAAGGGGATATCAAGGAAGAGATGGATCAAGATGGTTGCATCAAATTGAAAGGTAACAAGATCCCTAAAGGGCTGGTGAGTTTGGAAGACATGTTTGATAAGCATGATAGGTACATTAAGTCTAAAAATTCCCAAGGAGCTCGGTAGTCTGTTGAGTGTGAAAAGATTAATATTGGGAGTCTTGATGAACCCAAGATGGTGAAAATTGGAAAATTCTGCACTCAAGAGGAGAAGAAGAAGGTAGTAAATCTACTAAAAAGGTATGTTGATGTTCTTTCCTATTTGTATGATGATCTCAAGGCTTTCTAGCCAAAGGAGATGCAACATTTTATCCCTCTGAAACCTGGGATCAAACCGTTCAAGTAGAAACAAAGGAAATACAATCCCAAGGTTTTGGCACTATTTTTCATGAAATCTAGAAGTTTTTAAAGGTAAATATCATCTTTCCTATACATCATTCAACATGGATTGCCAACACTGTGCCAATCAGGAAGAAGAATGGTGAGATTCGCAGTTGTGTGGATTTAAGGAATTTGAATTAGGCTTCTCTGAAGGACAACTACCCTCTCCCCATGATGGATCAAGTTTTGTAAGGTGTCACAAGATTTGAGATGTTATCTATGTTGGATGGATTCTCTGCATACAATCAAGTGGAATTCAGTGCCCCAGATCAACACAAAACTACTTTCACTAGTCCTTGGTGCACCTTTTCTTATAAGAGAATGCCTTTTGGTCTTATGAATGCTAGTGCCACCTTTCGAGAGGGTAATGGATTTGGATTTTGCGGTCTAAAGGGAAAGTGTGTTGTGGTGTACCTTGATGATTTGACTATTTTCTCCAAAACAAGGGAAGATCACTTTCAGCATCTTCAAGCATTCCTCCAGAAATGTAGAGAACATGGAGTTTCTCTCAATCCAAATAAGTCTATCTTTTGTGTCACTTAAGGCAAGTTGTTGGGGCACATTTTCTCTAAAGAGGGAATCAAGATAGATCCAGAAAGATTTCAATCAATCTAGAAAATTCCTCTTCCCACAAGCAAAAAGGAGGTTCACTCTTTGTTTGGTAAGATAAACTTCTTGAGGAGACTCATTCCTGATTTTCTAGAACTGACTATGAGCATTACTCACATGATGAAAGGAAAGAAAAAAAAACTTTTTTGGAATTCTAAGGGTAAGGAATCATTTTAAGGTATTAAGAAAGCCATTTCTAAAACTCCCATCTTAGCATGTCCTAATTTCAACAAGGATTTTATCATCTATTTCTATGCTACAGAGAATACCTTAGCTATTGTGCTAACTCAGAAGAATTATGAGGATCATGAGATTCCAATTTCCTTCATGAGCTATGTTTTGAAATCTCATGAGTTGAAATATACTATGATGGAGAAACATGATTTTGCAGTAGTCAAAGCTATCAAGCAGTTTCATTTTTATATTTTTAATTCTCACTCTGTTGTGTTTGTTCCTGATACAACCATCAAGTGCATTCTTACACAACAAGAGTTTGGAACTAAGAGAGGTAATTGGGTAGCTAAGGTCTAGGAATATGATCTGGATATCAACCCAACTAATCTAGTTTGGGGTAAAGGCTTGTGTGAACTTATTACTGAAGGATTTGATGCAACATTGTCCAAAGAAGTAGTTGATGTTCCTATTGTCCTCTTCCTCAATTCAAAAGATGAATGGTATGCAGATATTGCACATTTTCTTACTTATGGAGAGTGTCCATCTTGCTTGAGTGCTAAGGAGAAGAAGGATATTAAGATAAGGTATGTAAAATATGTGTTATGGGAGAAGGTTTTATTCAAACGAGGTATAGATGGATGATTCTTGAAGTGTGTGTACAAAGAGCAATAAACGAAGTTGTTCTCACTTTTCAGGATCAAAGCCAGGCTTGTGGAGGCCATTTCTCTTATATTGTCTTTACCCAAAAAATCCTTTGTGCTGGGTACTATTGGCCTACACTATTCAGATATGCATCCAAATGGGTAGGTAAATGTGAAGCCTATCATAATTTTTGGGAGACCTAAGTTGGTTGCTTTACCACTAATGCTAGTAGTGATTGATGAGCCCTTTCAACAGTGGGGATTGGATTTCATTAGAACTCTTAACCCACCCTCCGGTCTTTGGGCATACTCACATGCTAACTACTACATACTACTTCACAAAGTTGGTAGATGCCATTCCAATCAAAATCACTACTTCTAAGGTAGTGTTTAATTTCATTAAGGAGAACATATTGATAAGGTTTGGGGTACCAAACAACATTGTGAATGATAATGCTTTGAATTTTTCTTCATTTGAGATGATGTATTTCTAATATGGTTATGGAATTTCCCTTGCTCACTCTTCAAACTACTACCCCCAAGGGAATGGACAAGTAGAATCAACAAACAAGAATCTGGTAACCATCATTCAGAAGCTTGTCAATGACTCTCAGAGGAATTGCCACAAGAAATTCTATGATGCTCTCTGGGTAGATATAATTACACCCAAAATATCAATTGGGATGTCTCCTTTTCAAGTGGTGTATGGTGTTGAAGCTTTGTTACCAATAACGTGGAATTAACACCTTGCACTTAATGAAAGCTATTGAAGATTCAATTGTTACCAATTCCTTGGAAAAGAGGATCATGTATCTCTAGAAGTTGGATGAAGATAGGTTGTAGGTTTTTGATAGAATATCAACTCATCAACTGAGGTTGAAAGCTTGGTTTGACAAGAAATCCAAACATGGAGATTTTCAAGTAGGATACGTTAGTATGTTGTGGGCCAAAAGACATGAACCTCAAGGAAGTCATGGTAAGTTTGATTCCCTTTGGCTTGGTCCTTTTAAAATCAAGCACTTTGCTGGAGAAAATTCATTCTATTTGGATTACATGGATGGTTCTCCTCTCCCACTTCCTTATAGTGGGAAGTATCTAAAGTTGTTTAAGTCCTAGGTGACTAGGTGGTCCTTTTGTATATTTTGTACAGTGTTTTGGTTTTGGGTCGTTCCTTTGTGTTTTGTTTCTACCTTTCCTTTTTTGGTTTGTTTTATTTTCATGTGTTTTGTCTTCTATGTTGGTTTGCTTTTGAATTTATTTTGCCAAATGAATAAGTCACTGGTCTGTTTTCCTAGATTTTTTCTATGGTCCTTGATCTTTCCTCATTCCTCTCGTTAATTCATCCCCAAAAAGAGCCAATTGTTGTCACCCTCAAAATTCCCCTCTTTTTGAAGCCAAGTTTCAAAAATGTTGAGTCAATACCTTAGAGTAATGGATTGCATTGAGCCTGGTATTGTTTACAAGTTTCCATTCCATGGAGAAAATTTTGAAATTCAGGGCATAAAGGTGGAGTTTTTCCCCTTCTTTTTATTTCTTCCCACACTCGAGAATGATGGATGTATCCTCCTCGTCAATTTTTTCCCCATTATCCACAGGTAGTACGTGGACATATCTAATTGGATATGACATGGCCATGTTTCAAGTGATAGCAGAAGCCTCCACACGTCCAAATAGCACAACTCCAAGGGTAGGGCCCAAGGGAAGGACCTCAAATAAGCACAGGATTTCCACATGTCCCATGTCCGAAATGAAGACAAAACAAACCTAAATCAGCTAAGTATGGAAGGATCAGCAGATGGCACCATGTGCCTCATCGAGTGTAACTTCAAGGGTCGAAGCCAAAGGTGGTTCCTCAAACTTACACCATCCCTCCACGTGTCCTAGCTCCAAAAAATAGATAGAGCCAATCATTAAATTGACTAAGTATGAGTGGATCGATAGAAGCCTCCACATGCCTCAACAGCACAATTTCAAAAGTGAAACCAAAGGCCCAATCTCCAAATGAGCACTAGCTCACCATGTGGTTACATTCAAAGGAAAGATAGAGTTGGTCATTGAAAATTCTAGGGCTGGAGGAAGGAGCAACGTGTCGGCTCGGTGTAATTCCAGGAGGTGAATCCAAAATGGAAACTCAAATGAGCGCTAGCTCTCCACGTGTCTAAGGTTCAACAGAAGTCAAGTGGGTGGCAGGCCTGAATCAACTAAGTATAGAAGGGTTTATGGAAGCCTCCACGTGTCAGCTTGGTGTAACTTCAAAGGAAAAATCTAGAGGTAGGTCCCAACCTTGCCGATTCTCCACGTGTCTAGGGTCAGATATACGGCCCCACCAAACAAAAAGGAATTAGTCAAAAACACAAAATAATTGAACTGGCCCACAAAGGACACATTTCCATGTTTCTCACATTAGTGGGGAGGTGATCCTTTTATGTTTTGATGCCATTGAAAAGTCAAAGCGGGCCATCGAGGTGATTTGAGAATTTCATATTTGTTTTCATATAGGAGCTTAAAGTAAAAAAGTGACCCGTAGCCCCGCCCATGCTAAGGGAGAAAGTCAAATATTAAGCCCGCATCGAAGGTCAAAGTGGGTGCATGGTCCAAAATGTTCCAAAGTGCCATTTCTCTTGGAGGCACAAAATACAAAAGGTGTCCCAAGGCCCGCCTCAGTTTAAATCTTTCCCATGTGGAGGGCTCAAATTTAAATTTTGCAAAGGCAAGATGAATGGATACAAATCAATGCATCTTGTTTTTCCACCAAGTATGGAAATGGCCAAGGCATTAGAGAGACTCGGATGTTAGTTTCTTGAATCAATTTCATCATTTTTTTCGTAACCATTCTTGGAAACTATTTAATGGTTTTTTCGTGATGTTGTTCGGGTTGGATCCCTGGTATCTGTAGATGTAATAGATTCAAAGTAATCAATATATAATTTTCCATTTTCTTCCTCTATTACTCATTCTTTCCTTATCTAAAAATTTATGAATCATCCATCTTTGCATGCTAAGAAATTGTGTTTTCTTGTTTCTATGTTTTGTGGAACTTTTTGTCAGTGAAATTATATCTATTTTGAAAGTAAATGATTATATTTTGCATCTCCCTAGCTCAATACTTAGAAGGTCATACTTTACCATCTATATTTCCTAAAGGTATTGTTTTTGTTCTTCCTTCCTCATCTCCTTAATTCTTCCATTCTTTCGTATTGATGATCTTTGGGCATAAACATTTTAAATTATCAGAAACCACACTTTGAAAGTTGTATATTTGTACATAAGTTTTTTTGATTTCTTTCAATAAGGAAACATCTCCCATTAAAGAGGAGGGACTTGTTATCACCTTACTCTAGTTTTTTAAAGTTCCATTTATAAACCCAACACCTTGCCATTGGAATCTTTCGCACGGTGGCATTCTTGCATAGTGTCCTCTTGTAATTTCACCATGTGCTTCCTCCATGATTGTAATGCATTCATGCTCTAGCACACACCAGCGTAAAACCTCATCACATCCTAGATTGTATAAGTCTCCCCTAATTAACATGTATGGTATGGCACATATGACTAACCGCTTTCTTTCCAAGGTCTTCATTCCTTACGGTGCCACACCCATTTTGAGAAACATAGTTATATCTTCCAAGTCGGAGGATACGTGTCATGATCTAAATAGTTGGGCATCTAGAATTATATCCTCAATGCTCTGCACATCCTTCCCTCAATCAATCCTCGATTACTCTTACCCGCTTTCAAAACAACTATAAACTCGATTTCTTGAAACAACAAAACCCACCAGCATATGTGCCTTTGTAATATGGGTGTTTATAAGAAGTATTTCATTTTCATGTGATCTCGTGTAGAAAATGAAGGGTGTTGCCAATGAGATATTGTTTAAATTTGTGTAGTACATAGATCATTGAAAATTATTTGCACTCGTAGTATTATAGTTTTGTTCGATGAGGTTAGTTTTATACTAGCAAAACACAATGAGTGGTCAAAAATTCCTTCTCCGGGTTGTGCTAAGATTTCCCCAATCACAACTCCTTAAGCATCAACATTTACATGGAATGGCCTATCCCAAGAAGCAAAGCATAATATGGGTGTAGTGATAAGTTTATTCTTTAATGTATCAAACGACATCTACTACACCTCTCCCGATGAACTATACTTTTGTGTTTAAGTAAATTTTCCAATGGTGTGGCGATCTTGGAATACCCCCTTATAAATTTATTGAATCGGAAATGAGGTACCACAAAGTAATGGAATCGTGAAACTCTCAGCGATAGTAAGGAAAAAAATTGATCGGTAATGGAAGAACTTACTGAAACAAAGCTTACATAGAGGAAAGATAGCGAGTGTCTTGGCATGCTCATAAATGAATAGAAAAGGGGTACATATAGGGTGTTGAGTAACCCTAGTGCATGACACATATGAAACCCTAAACCTAACCCATGTGAGATGACCCTCCAACATGAGAGGAGGACACATAGGATAACTCACACTAACACCCCCCCTTCATTAAAGCTGGGGTAGTGGTTGTGATGAGTCAGACGGAAGAGGAAGACACTCCTAAACAACTAAGAAAGATGTGTCAATGGGGCCGGAAACTAAAGGCCTGATAAGGTGCCCATATACAAACACAATCTTCCTAGAAGAAGAAGAAGAAAAGAAGGACTACATAGCCCTAAGAAGATGGGAAGCTGTAGAAGACCTCACCCCAAGAAGAGACCGTAAGTGAAGAAACTTCATCTCAGTGAAGGGCTTGGTGAATAAATCTATAATCTGATCAGTTATCTGAATGTATTGAATGTCGATGATACCATCATGAATAAGCTCCGTATGAAGTGCATATGGATCTCAATGTGCTTCATCCGCTGATGCTGAACTGGATTTCTACAAATAGAGATTGTGCTTGTGTTATCATAGTAGATAATGGTAGGCCACCAAAAGTGGATGCCAAACTCTATCAGAATACCTGTAGCCAAATAGCTTATGTGGCAGCGTTAACTGCTCCTCTGTATTCTACCTCTGTAGATGATATCGCAATTGCATTCTACTTCTTACTAGACCAACTAATAGGACCGAACCAAGAGAGAAACTGTAGCTAGAAGTAGATTTCGATGATCTAAGTCACCGGCCCAATCAGAATCTGTGAATCAATCAAGTCAATATCAACCCCTCCATGATAGTGTATGCCATCAGCATAAGTGCCATGAACATAATGAAGGATCCATTTAGCTACTTTCCAATGCAGCTCATGTGGCTCCTGCATGAATCTAGACACGATCCCAACAAGCATATGATAAATCCGGTCGAGTGTGAGTCAAGTAGATCAAGCTCCCACTAACTGTCGGTAAAGAGTACCATCAACCAAGGGAGTAGAGCAATCTGAAACCAACTTAACCCTGGAAAGAAAAGGAGTAGGAGAAGACTTGCAATCAGACATTTGAAACCGAGCTAGCAAATCAAGAGCATACTTAGGTTGTGAAATCAAGATTCTTGAGTCAGATTGTGAAATTGGATCCCAAGGAAGTAATGAAGCAGACCTAAGTCAGTCATGGAAAACTTGTTGGCTAAGGCGATCTTCACAGAATCAATAATAGAGGAAGAGCTTCCTGTGATCAACAAGTCATCAACATATAGAACAAGAATGAGTATGGAGTCATCTTGCCATAGAATATAAACATTTGGATCAGAGTGACACCTAGTAAACCCTGATGTAAGTAAGAAGGAGTCCATCTTGGCATACCAAGCCGAGGGGCTTGTTTAAGGCCATAAAGAGACTTCTTTAACTTACAAACGAGGGAGGAATCTTGGACATAACCGGAGGTTGTTCCATATAGATCTCTTCCTCTAGGTCACCATGAAGGAAGGCACTCTTAACATCCATTTGATGGACTTTCCATCTGTTTTTTGTGGAAATGGCTAGGGTCAATCGAATAGAAGTCATCTTCACAACCGGAAAAGGTTTCTGTATAATCAACCCCAACTATCTGGGAGAAACCCTTAGCTACTAATCATGCTTTAAACTTTTTGACGTCTCCATCTACTCCATACTTTGTTCGGAACACCCACTTACCGAATGATTTTCTTCCTTTCGGAAGAGTGGTGAGATCCCAAGTATCGTTCTTCATGAGAGAGGAATACTCCTCATCCATGGTAGAATCCCACTCAGGAATACCAGAAGCCTCCTAGAAAGACTGTGGATCAGAAGTAGAGGTGAAGAAAGAGTGGGGTCCAATGAAAAATCTGAGTGAGTACGTCTCATATCTAAAGTATCTCCAACTAAATCTCCAGCACTTTACAAAGTTTTCCTAGCCCAAAGGGGACCAGGAGGATCAAGCTCAGAGTCGGAAGATTCTTCACTTGAGTGAGAAGGGACATAGTCCTCATCATCACTACTATCAGAATCAGAAGACTCAAAAGTTTGATGGTGGGAGGATCCGGAAGAGGAGCATGCTCAACAGTATCATCATCTGATGAGTCAGAATCTGAATCAGTGAGCTGAAGAACCTCAATAGGTGGAGAAGTAGAAGTCGAAGAAGACTCATCGAACTTAACACTTCTCTCAATATATAGCTCATGAGAAGTATAATTCATCAATCGATATCCCTTCATGCCATCAGGATACCCTAAAAAGATACAAGGTTTGGATTGTGGTTCCAAGGCCTTGCATTTCTTCTTGGGAATCGAGCCATAGCCTTGGATCTCGAAGACTCAAAAGTGCTCAACATAGGCTTGCATCCAAACCAAGCTTCAAAGGGTGTCATCCCTCTTACTGCCTTGTGTGGAACATGGTTCTGAATGTAATTTACACAATTCACTACTTCGGCCCAATACTGCGGAGGAAGAGACTTCGAGTGAATCATACAAGTGGCCATCTCCTTCAGAGTATGGTTCTTTCTTTCTGCGACTCCATTTTGCGAAGGGCTATAAGAAATTGTATGTTGCAAAGAGATCCCTTCAGAAGTAGAAATCCATGAACCTATTGTTTACATATTCACCTCCATTGTCGGTTGAAGAACCTTGATAGACCATTCCGCCTGTTTCTCAGCAAGAGCCTTAAAGTCCTGAAAATGTTCAAAGACTTCAGACTTAAGCTTAAGAAAATATACCCAAGTATATCGCGAATAGTCATCAATGAAGGTTAGCACATAAAGAGCTCTAGTAAATGAAGGAGAAGGAAATGGACCAGAAACATCACTGTGAACAAGATCCAAGGGACAAGTGGCTCTCTAGGATTTTCCTTTGTCAAAGTTCTTTTCAGGATGCTTTCCAAGGGTACAACCCTCATAAAGACCCTTAGAAAACTTGACGTGAGGCAACCCATTGACCATTTCGTTTTGACTCAATTGTTCAAGGTAGTGATAATTTAGATGTCCAAAATGCTCATGCCATAGCTTACTAACCTCATTTGCATGAGTGAGAAAGGAAGTGGGTGTAGAATCAGAAGTAAAGTGGGAGAAGGTGTACAACCGTGAACGGTGATCTACCTTTCCCTCAGCCACTGTAGTGTCATTGTTAAGCTCACGAATGATCACCGAGTTAGGACCAAATTCCACTCGCATTCCTTCACCAAGGTGAGTAATTTGGTAAACCGATAGGAGATTGGTAGAGAGATCAGGAACACTCAACACTTGGTTAAATGTTCCCCATCCATCTCTATCGATCCACTACTAGAAACCGACATTGTCGTGTCATTACCCATCGTGATTTGGGACATTCCACAAGGTTCGATGTTGGAAAACTCAACATGTGAAGAACCCATGTGGTGTGAGGCACTGGAATCTATAATCCATGTCGATGAAGGAGCAACTTTGGCTACAAGGGCCTTTCCTTTCTTCTTATCATTTTTAGCACCTTTTTGCGAGAAGACTCGGCCTTGGAGCACTTTGTTTTATGGATTCAGGAACACTTATTTTATTTTTCTCAAGTAAATGAGATAAGTGATCAATTTATTTCTTAAAATAGTGTTGCTCGTTGTGACCAGTCTTCTTGCAATAGGAACACAAATACTTACTTTTTGCCTTAGGCTCAGAAGTTGAAGTGTTTGTGTCATTTTTAGGTTTGATCTTGGTTTCTTTCTTAGGTTGATCCTTTGTTTCTTTCTTCTTTTCAGTCTTCTTTCCCTTGCTAGTACTTGCTACAAGGGCATGTGACTTGGACTTGAGAGACCCCATTTGAATGAGTTTGTCATGTTCTCGAATGAGTTGGGATGAAAAACAGTCAAAGGAGGGCATCGTCCAAGTATCGCCCAAAGCAGATTTTGTAGCGTAGAAAGTTGACACGAAGATAGAATATTCGGGACCTAGCTTAGAGAGAATCGACAAGATCAGTTGAGAATATTTCTTTTCTACTTGACATCCTTTTAACAATAATCTAATGTGGACAAATTTTGAGAAGAAGGCTTGTAGGTTTTCAAAGTCACTAGGATTTAACCCTAGTAGTTTGTTTTCCAACTCATGCACTCTCATGTCATCTAGTTGTCCAAACATCACATCAGCATTTTCCATGCAGATGTAGGTGTTTCAGATGCCTCAATGTGGAAGAGCAAGTCAGGAGAAATGGACATGCAAAGAAGACCTAAAGCTTCATCACTACGGTTTAACCACTTAGATTTTTAGGTTCGTCATCAGGTTCAGTCTCAGTTCCCATGGTGATGTGGAATAACCCTTTACCCCTTAGTTTCATTATTATTTTCGATCTCCATTGAAAAATTTGAACGGCGTAAGCAAAGGAATTGAAAGTGCATCCATAGTGAGAGAGAGAGAGAAAGAAATGTAGAAAAGAAACACAACCACCTAGGACAATAACAACCCCCTGCTTTCGGCACTTTATAGGTTAGTGCATTGATTACAATCAAGTCCGTGCGTGTGGTTTGAAACACTTGGTAACTCATCTTGCAATTAGCATAATAATGCGCAAGAGAGGAGACCACAACAAGTGTTTCATGTAGCGCAACAAAAAAGGACACCGTAAACAAGCACAAGCAAAAAATAGAAAGGAGGAAAGCCAACCCTGGTGGTGAGAAAAATCATCTCACATAGCATGAAATAATCCCTTTGTTGTAAGACTATGGCGGACCGCTCACTGAGTCCATGAAAAAAGGAATAAAACAAAGCTCAAAAAAGAATGAGCTGAATTAAGCAATACAAAGACACCCCCAGAATGCAGCACTTTATAAAATTAGTGTATTTATAAATATAATGATCCCATCATCTAGAGTGTGAAAAAACATGCAACTTTGACTAAAGAAGTGCTCAAAACCGAGCAATGAGTCAAAAGTTATAGCAAAAACCAATTCCCATAATTGATGAGAAAAAGCCAATAAGCCTGCAAACGGATTAAAAAAGTGCCCTAAACGCATGCAAAAGGTGTCGTATGTATGCCCATTGGAAATGACATGGAATTTGAGATAGGGTTTGTTTGTATTGAGGGGGATTAGCCACCTGCCAATCCCGGACCTCACCCTTCGTCTTCGACACTTCGACGGAAGGTTAAAAATACACAAAGCCAATAGACCAAATTATAATGCCAAAGAAATATAGTTTAAATAATGTGAAATTAAATTAGATCTAATGTAATTAAATCTAATGAATTTTGAAAAAGGCTTTAATTAAGCAAATCACTGAAAAAAGCACTTTTTTGAATATTTTCTAAAACAGAAGATTTTAGAAAGAAGGCGTTTAAAACAAGAATTTTAGATGAAGATTTTTTAAAAGATTGAATGCTTCTAATTAAAACAAATTTCTAAATTGGTTTATAGAAACTTTGATATATATAAAAAAACTCTAAAGTTAAGAATTTTAAAAACTTACTAAAAAGAAGGATTTGTTTTACCAAACAAAACAAAAACAACTGAGCATGAAAAAAGGCGGCTTATTTTTGGAAAAAGGCATTTTTTGTTTTGAGTAAGATTAAAAGAAAGAAATGAATTTAAACTTACCAAACCAAACAGGGGAAGTGGTTTAAGTGTGCACCGCACATATGAGTGTACGACCACGTATAGGAGTGTACTGATCACGTTTTTTCATTGCCAACACTAAAAAAATGCCCTTTCAAAAAAAAAATGTGTGGCTATGTTGTTGAAAAATGCCTTGCTTGAGGAAAAAAAAACATGGTTGTGTTGTTGAAAAAACCCTTGCAAGCAAAAAAATGTGGCTGTGTTGTTGAAAAACACCCTTGCAAGCAAAAAAACGTGGTTGTGTTATTGAAAATGCCCTTGTAAGCAAAAAAAATGTGGCAGAGGTTAAAAACACCTAGGAATGATCTTACGGTCCACGCATGCATAGGAATGACAACCCTTCAAGCAAATAAAAATGTGGCAGAGGTTAAAAATGCCTAGGAATGAATGAAAAAAGTGCAGGTCATGCATGAAAATAGTCCAAAAATGGTCAGAGGGACAACAGTTCATTGATGAGCAACCACGACTGAAGAACTCAAAGATCCTGCTGACCCCAAAGACAACAACATACAAAGAAAAATATCCTGCAAAAACTAGAGATCTTAAAAAATTTCACTTTCACTTCCATTTTAATAAATGAAAAGAATCTCTATTTTGGATTTTGATACATCCAACTAAAAAAGAGTAGAAAAACCCTTGATTTCTCAAGGTATTTTGAAAAAACCTGCACATGCACAAGAAAAAAACACAAAAAAACTTTCTGAGAAAGCTTGTTAGAGATATTAGCAAGATAATTTCCAGAAAATAGTGATCAAAGGACTTGCAAATAAGAGTAAAATAACAAAACCAAGAAGGAGTAATAGCAACAAAAAAACAAATTAAGTGCATGTTTACCCGATCTCAGCTACGATACCATGAAAATATTTTGTGAGAATCAAATCGAAACGAGGCACCACGAAGTAGTTGCACTCCAACGGAATCGTGAAAGCTCCAGCGATAGCAAGGAAAAAATTGATCAGTAATGGAAGAACTTGCTCAATAGAAACAAAGCTTGCATAAAGGAAAGACAACGGAGTGTCTTGGCATACTCATAAATGAATAGAAAAGGGGTACATATAGGGTGTTGAGTAACCCTAGTGCATGACACATATGAAACCCTAAACCTAACCCATGTGAGATGACCCTCCAATATGAGAGGAGGACACATACTTTGACATCTTTCAAACATCAACCTCATATTTTGCGGTGATCCCTCACCACTCCATATATCATCCAATCATCAAGGTAGACCTGAAAAAACTTATGGATGAAGTCTTGAAATGTCTACACCATAATGCATGAAAACATATGAGACACCTTCTTTAGTCCAAAAGGCATGATTGTGTAGGTAAAGCTTCCCCATTCAATGGAAACAAATTTCTTCTCTTATTCATCCTTTGTAATTCTAACTTGATGATATCCTGAGAATCCATCTATGAAAGAATAGATCTCACACCCATCTACTCCTTCCAAGATCTCCTTAGTGAAAGGGGTTGGAAAGGGATCAATGACACATACGGCATTCAAATCCATGTAATCAACATAGATCCTTATCCTCCCATAATTTTTAATGCTAATGACCATTGGGCTTATCTATTCGATTGTTCAATATCCTTAGTGATGCCTAATGAAATTATTTTGTCAATCTCCTCATTAACTTTGGACGCAAAGATTAGGATTAATGCGATAAGGTCTCTTCCAAATTGGGTGTGTTCCCTCCTTTAACTTGATCTTCATTTCTCCCAAGGAGTGGTGAACTCCTTTAATTTCATGGAACCCACACAAAAATAAATCCTAAAATTCATGCAACAGATTGATGATCTTTGATACCTCCTTTTCTATCCAAGTAATCTCTAACAAGTATCCTCCTTAGGTTATTCTACGTCACCTATCCTTAGGTTATTTACCCTTAATACCTTTACTAACCCCAAGAGTGTTGACTTATCACCTAGCGGACATTGGGCACTCACCCAAGGCACATGCGGTTGCTAAGCCCCTCCTTTATGTGAACTTTATTATAAGGTTCCACCATTAATGGAGGGTGATTTTGATAACAAAAGTACACTCATTTACTTTAAAAGTTAGAAGATGTAGCTAACAAATCCATACATTAATACATTACATAAGCTTAATAACATTGTAAGAAGCATAATAAACCAGATCTGAGCCATGATAGTCATATAACATGAGGGTTTGTACCCATAAAGAAGTTATACAGAATGAACCCACATATACATTGATTTAAAATGGTTTTGGTATCCACATTACAGTTAAAGGGGTCATCTCAGACCATATATAGATAGACACCTAAATCCTATAAGCTTCTCTTATATGAGACCCTAACTATACTTTTCCCATTTTATCCTTTGTTACAGATACCAGTACCCATACATATGCTTAAGGAATCCTTTATAATCCTCAAGCACTAAGTACTCTAAACCATAGCATTATTACATAACTTTGTTACTCTCCTTCACTTTCTCTACATTATTTTTTGTTTTTTTATCCCTTTGTGTGTCTCCATATATATCTTGTATAGTCATCTTTGTTTATGTCCCGAGCATCTCTTTATATAAGATCGTCAACCACCACCAGTCCTTTCTTGAGCATATCACATGCTAAGTGTCGATGTGGTCCTCCATGGGTGAATTCTTATCCCTTTACAAACCCTCCACTCTTTGTAATGATTTCTTCTAAGAATATTCCCTGTGTGGAATATCCTTTTCTTGACCTCCAAGGTTCCAAGTTGGCACCTTATCCACTCATCACACCTAGTCGGGTCCTCATGTTTTTCCTCAAGTGCCTCTAGAATGCCAAATATGGCTAAGTACTTTAAACCCATGTTCTTCCTTCCACACATGCTCTAGCTTCTTTAAAACCCTTATTAAACCCCTATGCTCTGCACACTTTCCCCGAGAACCCTTCTTCTCATTGGTCATATGTGCACATTCCTCTTGGTATTTTGACAATTGATTAAAATGAATGTTTGATGTTTCAAATTAATTTTCAAGACTGATTAATGACTGATTATGGTTAACAAGATATATATGAAGATTTTAAAATTACCTTGGACCAAGATGAAGCTAAAACATGCCTCAAACCTTGTTGGAGAATGACCTCGATGATAATCGATGCACTCTGTAAGTTGAATGGTGCAAATATTATCCACAAGAGCTCTAAGATTCTTAAGAAAATTCTTGACGATGGTTTACACTAATGTTTTAATATAATCTTGATGTATAGGTGATAAATGATGATGTGTGGGATGTTGGAAGATAGTATTGAAAGAAATAGCTTGAGGTTCCCGAAGGGAAACTGGAAAACTTGTATTTATAATTGTTGGTAATTACCTCGAATCACCATAGATCTAAGTTTTTCAGGATTTAGGGTGGAAATGTGGTTAAACCCGCTCTTAAATGATTTTTGGCTTGTATTCAGGTAGATAATTTGCTAAGTTGTTGGAGATGAGTAATAATGGTTAAGGTAGTTATGAAATGGTTAAGATGTGTTTTGTTTTTATTTAAAGGTGGTTTGAGATGCTTAGGTTAGTATTTTTACATCTGTAAGAATAATATTTATGTGAGGTAAATATGAAAAAGGAATTATGACTTAGGATAAGGGTTTTTAGGTGTAAAGATGAATTACGGGGTGAAAATTTTAAGTGTCTATAGTTTCTTGTTTTCAAATTAGCAACTGAAAAATGAACAAATCATGGAATACCCAAGGTGTTTCTTAGATCCTAGTGGCCGCTTATATCCATTCTTAGTTATATTTCAACAAAGCAATGTAATAAATTTCAACCTTAGCAATCATTAGGCTTTGAATATCATGTTAGTCTTTTAATATCATGCCAAACTTAGTGGCCTTTAGGCTTAAAATTTCGTCTTCAATTACGAGTATTCTAAAAAATTGTTAATATTTGTCTTGCCTAGGAATATTTTTAGTCTTGTATATTTTTTAATATCAAAGTAATGTAGTAAACATCTAACTTAATGGCTGCTAGTCTTGTAATATCATATTTGAAAATCTAAAAAATAATAATGGAGGCTACCTCATTTTTCGTGTACGCCATTACTAAGCTGTCTTGTATGAAAGAAAACAAATATTATAGTGGTTGTTAATCTCAATTATTTTTACGTTGCACCGAACCAATGTAATAATATTGACCTTAATAGCCATTAGGATTTGAATATCATGTTATTCTTCAAATATAATGTGATAGAATTTGAATATCATGTCAAACTTAGCAGCCACTGGGCTTATAATTTCATCTTCGATTCACAGTATTCAAGAAAATTGTTAATATTTGTCTTGTCTTGGAATATTTTTAGTCTTGTCTATTTTGTAATATCAAAGCAATGTAGTAAACATATAACTTAGTAGTCATTAGTATTGGAATAGTTTATTTGAAACTCTAAAAAATAATAATGGAGGTTACCTCAGTTTTTAGGTAAGTCGTTACTAATTGTCTTGTATGAAAGACAAAAAATATTATAGTGGTCGCTAATCTCAATTATTTGTTATGTTACACCAACGCAATGTAATAATATTTGACCTTAGCGGTCATTAGGCTTCAAATATCATGTGATAGACTTTGAATATCATGTCAAACTTAGTGGCCGCTAGGCTTAAAATTTCATCTTTGATTACGAGTATTCGGGAAAATCGTTAATATTTGTCTTTTCTTGGAATATTTTTAGTCTTGTCTATTTTGGAATATCAAAGCAATGTAGTAAACATCCAACTTAGCGGTCATTAGTCCTTGAATATTGTATTAGAAAATTTAAAAATAATAATGGAGTTTAGCTCAATTTTCAAGTAATTCATTACTAATTGTCTTATATGAAAGACAACAAATATTATAGTGGTCACTAATCTCAATTTTTTGTTACATTACACTAACGCAGTTGTAATAATCTTCACCCTTAGTGGCTATTAGGATTTGAATATCATGTTAGTATTCAAATATCATGTGATAGTTTTTTAATATCATTTTGACTTTAGCAGTCGTTAGGCTTAAAATTTTGTGTTGCATAACGTGTATTCAGGAAAATTGTTAATATGTGTCTTGTCTTGGAATATTTGTTATCTTATCTAGTATTTGAATATCAAATAAATGTAGTAAACATACAACTTTGTAGCAGCTATTCTTGGAATTTTTATATTTACTAAGGGAAATATAATTGGCGAATTCTGATTCCACCATTAAAAAGTGAAGACTATAGATTATGATGTGCGATTAAATAAGACACATCATTAGCTTGAATGAATAGATAATTACATAGATTAATGACTAAGAGAAAAAAGAAAATAGACATAGAGAATAGAGATAATAACACCATATTTAAGTGGGGAAATCACAAAGGTAAAAAAACCCCACTAAATAAAGTGTTATCTTTATTAAGAATTATGATACGGTTTTTACCCAGCATGTCCACTTTGCTCCTTGATATTTTACAGAATGATTGTAGAGCTAGTTCTCACAGATTGTTGATCATCAAATGATGTTCCAGTCTGATATATCTATCAAGATATCAATATGGTACTAATCTATTTGTTTCTCATTGACAATCTCGAGAGAGATCACCCTAATCAATGGGGTGGGTGAATCGATCAAGTTTCTTCAGTATTAAATGTGGAAGATCTTCGTAATAAATTTTTATTAACAAAATTTAATATAAGATTAGGGCATACTACAATGGTAGATATCCCACTTGACATTATTACCCCAACACTCCCCCTTAATGTTAAGTGGGAAGAAAAACAAGACATGTTAGATTTACCTTTTTTTACAAAAGAATTTATAGAACCAAAATCACCAAGAAGTGACTCTAGCTTGCATGCAAACAAGGTAAATCATATATAAATTCCCATACATAATTCTTAAGACCAATGCTTTATATATGACAACTTATATCATATTATGGAGCCTTTTATAAAACAAAGAATTCCCATAACTAATGTTTCATTGGATTTACAAGTAACTTCACATTAAGTGAGGAAGTATTGTAATTTTTCATCAAGCCATTAAGAGGTGGCATTGTCATGCACACTCCAACTCAAGGGAAACTCTGAAAGTCCCAATAAGGCACAAAATTTGCATAACTTGACAGAACACGATGGATTTTTTAAGATTTCGCAACTTGATCTTCAGTCGAACAAAACTTGATATCAATATCACCATTCAGGACTTTATCTCTAATAAAGTGCATATGAAATTCAATATGCTTTTTCCTTTGATGTTGAACTAGATTCTTTGTAAGAGAAATGTAACTTTGGTTGTCACATAGAAGAGTAGTGCTCCCTTTGACACCCATGTGTAGTTCATCCAATAATATTTTCAGCCACATAGCTTCATTTGCAACTTCTATAGTATTTCTATACTTTCCTTCAGTAGAATATATAGACATTTTTGGTTTCTTCTTACTACTCCAAGTGATGGAACCTGCACCAAACTTGAAAACATATCCATAAGTAGACATTATATCTAGTTATCTTGAAGAGGAATGCAAAAATTTTAGGGTTTCACATATATGTGAACATACTTCAAGCTTCTTTGCTCTACCAAATTAAAATCTTCCAAATCAACCCTACACACACATAATCACAAGCTCGATAACATGTTATTTTTTATAAGGGAAATATAATTAAAAAATTATAGTTCCACCATTAAAAATCCGAAGACTAGATTATGATGTGTAATTAAATAAGACACAGCATTAGCTTAAATAAATAGCAAATTACATAGCTTAATGAGTAAGAGTTGAAATCAAATAGAAATAAAGCATGGAGAAATTAACATCAGATTTAAGTGGGAAAAACCCAAAGGTAAAAACCCCACCAAATAAATCATTGTCTTTATTAAGAATTTTTGATATAGCTTTTACCCAGCACTTCCACTTCACTCCTTTATCATTTACATAATGATTACAGAGCTAGTTCTCACAATCATTCAATACCCTTAATCATTGAATGATGTTCGATCGATATATCAATTTAGTACTAATCTATTCGTTGCTCATATCTAATCCCAAGAGGGATCACCCTAATCAATAGGATGGGTGAATCGGTTGAGCCGCTTCACTCTTAAATGTAGAAGCTCTTCATAATATTGTTTGATGCATAAACTTTAATATATTATTGAGGCATACTATAGTGGTAGATATCCCACTTGACATTATCACCCCAATAGGAATATAGTATTTGAAAATCAAAATAATAATAATGGAGGTTACCATATTTTTCAACTTATATAAAAGAAAACAAATATCCTAGCAGTTGTTAATCTCAATTACTTTTTATGCTGCACAAATGCAATGTAATAATCTATGACCTTAGCGTCCACTAACCTACACATATTTTTTTGACAAATTGAATAATAGTTTTTGGCACCGCTAGTCAAGACACCAATTTTCATGATTGAATTTACAAAAAGATACATACACATATGTGTACAATCATGTATTAATATATTTAACAAAACTCTATATCTCACCAATGATATGTAGCATATTAAAATTAAATTTTATATAAAATCTATTATTCTCTGGGTTCACATTTAATTAGAAATAAACTTCGGTTTCATAAAATGGTCTTCGAAATAAGGAATTATATAGTGGAGTATACAAGCTATGTGGTTTTGTGGTATAACATAAGGTCCGCAAAAGGAAATATATATTTAAAAATATAATGATTAAAATTTATATTTAATAATATTTACGCATATATATAATATTTTTACCTTATAGTTTACATAAAAAAGCTTGCTAAAGACATTAAATTTGACTATTTCTACATGGAAAAATGTATATAATTTAAAATATATATCAACATAGCAACCATATAAACAATGAACATTGAAATAATTAGCCACGATTATTTCTTTCATCTTAATAAAAATCATTAAAGGAAGTCATAATGAATACCTAAACTATATTAAATCAAACCATTACGATTTTCTAAAAAAGTGAATATACCCATTGTGTTTTCCATTGCAAGGAGATAGGTCATAACTATCGGAAAAAACAATCACATGAAGGAGAACAAAAAAAAAACAAAAAAATTATCTAGAGAGAGGCATAGATGGGCTGAAAAGGGACCCCGTTTAATAGAGACAAATATAAGAGCTACAGATGAACAAAAAATTGTGTTTTTAGAAAGAAAAGAACTTGTAACAGGGATTTCATTTTTATATAGATAGGGAAGAACAAAAAATGAGGTTTCAGAAAGAGCATGGTAGTTTGACAAGGGAATGAAATCAAATTACAAAGGAAGCTAAGGGAAAGGAAGGGTTGGATTGCCATGTAAAACACAAGTACTAGGCAAAAACAGAAAGCAACCGAAAGTTTCGCCATCAACTAAGGTACACATATACTAAAATAGATTCTTTTGATAAATACTTGTTTTAGTAGTGTATGAAATTATTATTAACTTGATGATGTGTGTGAAACCTTTTTCTCCTCTCTTAAACAAAATATTTGCATGATTCTATACATAACCTCTTTTGTTTTCCTCCTTTGAGTTCGGCCTTTGTATTACTCGCTCTACAATCTATATTTTTCTAAAAATGACCAAAACTTGTGCACTTGGACATGTGATATATCCGCAATCACTTTTTCTTTCCTCCTTTGTGTGTCTACAAATGGAATTATAATTGTTTCTTCAATACTCCCTTGTAAAAAATGATCGGGAATCGTGCACTCGGACTTGTAATCTAGTTCATGTGTGTGTTTTATTATGATTTCAAGAGTTGCTTTTCCATGATGCTAAAAACAAGGAAACCCTAATTTATATTTCACCAAGGTATTTATTATTTTTTTATACATTCAACGAAATAAATTGCAGGATACCAAAATTTGAAAAATTGAATTTACCCCTCAGTAAGTGAAAGTGTAGGATATTGAAATTTCAAATATTCACATTTAATGTGGGGGATTTTGTAATTTGAAATTATCCTTCATTAATATTTGCATTTAATGTGGGGGATTGCGGGGGAAAGGGGGAAACCAAATTTTAAAAAAATGAAACAAGTGTGAAAACCGCAAATATTTATTTTCAAACTCGCGGGACATCGACAAATATAAATATAATCATAATTAAATTATATTATAATAAAATTGAAGTAAAACTTTCTAAACATAGTTTTAAAGTGTAATAGAGAAATATACACACATTTATTATTTATTTATTTTTGAATTGAATTCAATATTGTTAGATATAGTGTGCCCTAATTTAAAATAATTATTCAAGTAAAATGTGTCATGTGGCAAGTTTGAACTAGATAGTTAGGAAACAATATAATTGACACATTTATTAAGAAATTTTATTTAAAGAAACACCTATTAAATAATTTTAACCTATAAAAATCCATCATATTATTATGTAAATGGCACCCACTAAAATGTTGACATGTGGCATGAAATTTCTAGTGTTTTTCAATATTTTGGTGTTAGTTAAAATTTACATTAGAAAAACTAAAACATAATTTTCCACTTCACATGTATTTCACATCAGCTTATATATAGGAATGAACTTAGCGACCGCTAAGCTCCATTACTATGATTTTTTATTCCTTTCAATAGGTGTTAATGAATAAATTTGCACATCTTATGTTGTTCATTTATTTGTCTAGGAGAAGCCTAGTGGTTGTTAGCCTCTATAATTCCTAGGATGGCTTTCCAACAATGTTAAAAACTATCTATAAAGCTTTGGATCACTATTATTTTTCATTAATTATAATCATTTCATATTGGCTATACAATCCCTATAGAACTACATACCCTCAAGAGGGATCATGACTTATATATTTCTCATAAGCTATATTGTGTGTAACACATAATTAATATCGGTTTGTATCTAGGAAAATGTTTAGTGACTGCTAAGCTCCATTACTTGCATTTGATCAAAAATTGGTTTCTATCAAATAAAATACATAGTGACTACTAAGCTTGAATACTTCTTTTGAAAGGAATGGATTGACAAATCGTTAGTCTAAAAAAATCTTATTTTAAAAATACAAACCACTAAGCTCCATTAATTTTGTTAGATCAAAAATTGGTTTGTATCAAAGAAAATGCTTAGTGACCACTAACTCAAATACTTACTGAAAGGAATGGATTGATGGTCGCTAGTCTAAAAAATTTATTATTTTGAAAATAGTGACCAAATAACAAATCATAGTAATAGATATTAGCGGTCGCTAGGTATTTTCCTTTATATATTCCCATCCTGAAATATACATTTTAATTGATATTTTTACTCTCGTAAGATATGGAGGGCTTTCCCTAGTTGGGAAAAAAACATTTTTAAAAATGTTTGCATGGTGCTCATACAACATCATAATGTGGAGACATGTTGTCTTACATTTTTTTGGGGAAATACGTGTTGTGTAAAATAGCATTATGTCCTAAGGGATGGATTTAAAGTTTAGCTATGTGTTTGTCATCATAAAAATTCTTTGCTCATATTAGCAATTGTTAGTCTTACACCTTTGAATATTTTATTCATTATACACATCGGTCCGCATCTAATAAAATGATTAGCATCCACTAATATCTATTACTTATTGAAAGGAATGGCTTAGATCTCGAAGAATATGGAGGGATTTACGTAGTTGGGAAAAAATATGTTTTTTAAAAATGTTTGCAGGATGCTCATACAACATCATGGTGTAGATACATGTCGTCTTACATGTTTTTGGGAAAGCTACATTATGTACAATAGAATTACTTCCTAAAGGATGGATTTAAAGTTCAGTTATGCTTTTGTTGTCATAAATAATATTTTCTCAGATTAGCAATTGTTAGTCAAATACCTTTGTATCTTTTCTTTATTATACACATCGGTATACATCAAAGGAAATTCTTAGTGATTTGCTAGGATCTAGTACTTATTAAATGAATGGTTTAGTGGCCTCTAGGCTCGATAGATTCTTAATTTTCAATATATATCTCAAATAATATGGAGGGCTTTTCCTAGTCGGTAAAAAAATATTTATTAAAAACGTTTGTGATTTCTCATACAACATAATTGTGTAGAGATATTTTTCTTACATATTATTGGGGCAAGTTGCAATGTGTATAATAGTATTATCTCCTAAAGGACAGATTTAAAGTTCAATTATGTTTTTATCATCATAAAAATATTTTATCAGATTAGCGACTCTTAGTCTCACACCTTTACATATTTTATTCGTTATACACATCGGTGCGCATCAAAGAAAATTATTAGTGACCATTAAGCTCTAGTACTTATTGAAAGGAATGGCTTAGCGGCCACTAGGCTCAATAGATTCTTAATTTTCAAAATAGAGATCGAATAAAAAGTCATAGTAGTATATCTTAGCTATCATTGGGCATTTTCCTTTATTTATAACAATGAGAAATATTTGTGTAGCGGAAATTTCAGTACTCTCGAAGGCTATGGATGGCTATCCATAGTCAACAAAAAATATGATTACTAACAAAATTTACAGGGTATTCATAGAACATCATGAAGTACAAACATGTGAAATTAAATTTTGTTGAGAAAATTGGGAGTTGGTATAATAATGGTGTATTGTATCGGTTAAAATTAAAGTTCAGTTAGGATTTTGTGATTGTTAACACTCTTTCTTATCTTAGCAACAACTAGGGTTAGACATATGTATTTTTCTTTGCAAGACACATTGGTTTGTATCAAATAAAATTTTTAGTGAATACTAAGAGAAATTAATTATTGAAAAAAATGGCTTAGTGGCCATTAGGCTCAAAAAAATTATTTTCATAATAGTTATCAGATAACTAATCAAGTGTACATAATCCATATTAATATCATTTTTTTTTAAATTTTAACTTTGAAGAAATAATCTTATCTTGGTTTCAACTCACTACTTAATATCTAGATGGCTATGTAGAGTTTGATAGTTTGAGTGTAATACTAGTGAAGTTACTTGACCTCATAAAATCATATACAAATTTCCATTTTACAGTAAATCAAATTATGTAAAGATGAATTAATTGGAAAGGAATATTAAAATTAAAGATAAATTTAATGAAATAATGAAAACTAATCAAACACACATATGTAATGTCTCAATAGTGATTATGACCTTTATATCAGCTAATTTTTTTATAAGTAAACACTATAAGCTTACCAAAAAAGTGCATTATGCACCTAATGGTATATGATTGATTACATCCTTATACTATTTACATCTATGTATATAGGAAAAAAATCAACACATCCTCTGCCCACTAAAGCTTTAGAGTTAAAATATATGTCTATTATTTCAATCAGCTCCATTATCGCAGACCCAACCTTAAACATCACAGGTGAATTTTTTGGAGAGCTTGGCCTAACCTCAAAAAAGATCCAATAATTCACTTCCAACACCGATTCACACAAAATATCCCACCAAAGCATGAAGGTGTGGAGAGAAGAGTAGATATGCACACTAAATCAAGAAAAGGTAGCTAAAGGAAATTTAGCTCATTTTTCTTATATAAATTAATCACCGATTAAGCAAAGGACTTGAAAATTTCAAATTTCCTTCCTAATTCCAAGAAAGCAGAAATGTCCACTTGATGAGATAATTTTTCTAAGAAAAGGGCCATAAAGTAAGACATGCTTTCTCAACAGTCGTCTCCATACCCATTCTGTGTTTTGGGTGAATCCAATTTTGACCCATAGCCACTGCCTTACATTTATTAGGATTAATGATCAGAATGTTCTCAATAAACTTAGCAACTATTTCCAAATTTATGCAAGCATGACTAGATATTTGTATATATTTCTCTCCCAAAACATTTTTAATGTCTACCATAGATTATTCAGAATCAACGGAAAATATTACACTTACTATACACTTCGATGTACTAGAATAAAATGTCGTCTCACAATATAAACTAGAAAATAGAAGTAGCATAAGCATGGGAAACTCCATTTCCCAAAAATCATAAGGAAAATATGAAAATAGAAAGCCCAACCAAGACATTAAAAATTCCTCCTTCGCTCAAGCACATGTGAGAGAAAATCTTAATCATTAAATGGAAGAACAAGTTGCATTAATGATACAATCTAGTCCAATCTTTCACACTTCATTGTTTCCAATTTGTAAAGGCCATTATGATTAATATTAATTAATACCCTCATGGAAAATATGATTGATATTCCATAATTAAAACTACATGAATAACATTTAACGTAAACACAAATAAAATAATGAAATACGCAAACTCATCATTGTATGTTGAAGTACCATTGATCTATGTGTATCAATGATGTGGATGTTGAAGTACTAACTACCTACTTAACGCCTTTCCTAATGTATTAAAATAATTTCATAGAAAACACTAATCACATAACCATAGTTATACATCAAAGCACACTAATAACATAAACACAGTCATAAATCTAAGCATGCTCATCAACATGGCCAAAATAATATGGATTTCCAAATACTAGGTGCTCATGAACATGCCCATCATGAAAAATCAAGACCGGTTAAGCCTTTGCTTCATGACATAGGGAATGAGTGAGCCTTTAGATCTTGATCATAGCCTTCATTCCTCTACTAAAGATAAAATGCTTGGTTTTGGATTAGAAGTAATGGCTTCACGACTGCTAAGCTCTATTAATTATTATAAGGAATGGCTTAACTTCCGCTAAGGTCTGATGTTTCTTATTTTGAAAATATCAATTAAATAGAAAATCATACTAGATTGCTTAGTGATCACTAAATTATTATTATTTAAAAATTTGATGAGAAATATGTGTGTAATGGATATTTAAAACTTTAGAAGTCGATGATAAATTATGGATATTTCCATTCGATGAAGATATAAAATATTGTGAAATTTTAACATATGTTGATGGTAGTATTCAATCATAAATTCACCCCTAAATATTATGGATGATTCCATGCTCCCAAGCAATGCAAAAAAATTCTAATGATAACGTGGAGTTGTATATTAAAATCTTGCGGAATGAGTATGCTTATAATGGCGAGGTGACTAATTTTCTTCATTTCATTAAATTTTGAGTGACTCAAACCTTCCCCACAACACCCATGGTGCTTGTTAGTTTTATTTCCAAAATGATCTATTTTCTATAAAATTTCAAATCTTTTCAAAATCTATAAGTTTGTTTAACAGTAACATATTGTTCTAGTGACTCTAACACACATATTGTTCTAGTGACCCTTACACGCATAGCGTTCAAACCATTCCAGTGGGCTCAAAGATAATACATAATATACAATTCTAGGCTAAGATACGGATGGGAATAAATTTCCTCATTTAAATAGACCTTGTCATAGTTGTTAATGTAGGTGATAGTTTTTGTATACAGTTCACTTTCTATGTACCCAAAAGTGCTCTTAGCCAACACGCCCTTGATCTGGCTTGTCTACGGATTTTTTTGAATTAGAAAACATTCAGATGCTCCTTTTAATTTCCTTTTCCCATCATCATTCCAGGGAACTTGATGCTCAACACTTTTCCATCATCATTGTGTCAGTACTAAATTCTAAAAAAATTAAAGATGAATCATGTGTTGTTATTCCCAATACGCCACGAGAAAATGGAATCCTTTGGTTCATTCAAATCCATTTTAGTGTCGAACATGTAATTGATGACATCCTCTATAAAATTAGTCATGGGTGATGCATTTTGGCATAGAATTAGGCATGGTAGCTCCACCATACTCAACAAACTAACATTCTTCGTGGCCATGGTGATCAATTTATCCTTGCAAGAAGAGGACCAGAAGGATGTTGGGTCAAACACCTAGCTTTAATTGTTCCTAATTTCCTGAATCCCTCACAAGCATGGGAGGTGCACTATGGATTGGGGTGCATTATGGCATGACACCACCAAACTCACCATTTTAATGTTGTTTATGGCCATGCCTATCACTTTAGACTTGTGAGAGGAGTACCAAAAGGAAGCTTTGTCAAACACCAAGCTATATTTGTTCCCAATTCCCTAAATCGACATAGGGTTAGGGGTGTGATGTGGTGGGGGTGTGGTGTGGCATGGTACCACTAGACTCAGTATGTCAATATTGTTTTTTTCCATGGCTATTACTTTGTCCTTGTGAAAAGAGGCCCATAATGAGGTTGGGTTGAACACCTAAGTATATTTGTTATCAATTCCATGAATTTTTCTCATGCATGGGGGTGCACTATGGTTTGAGGGTACATTGATGCATTGTACCACAAGACTTGACATGTTAATTTTGTTCATGGCCATTGGTATCACTTTAGCGTTGTGATAGGAGGTCAAAAGGAGGTTAGGTCAAACACCTAACTAATTTTGTTCCCAATTCCCTAAATTCGTCTCCTCCCCTATACTTTTCAACATATTTTATCACAAACCACATGAATTAAAGTACCAATAATATGTTGGGAAATGAGGGGATGGGGAAATTGGTTTTGAAAAATACCTTTTTGTGTAAATCCCTTTGTGTGTTGCTTTTGATGGAAAATCCATGATTTTTTTGGTCATGACTCACCCTTTCACCTACTTCCTTCACCGTGTGATGTTGGCGTGGTGTGTGACCCACATAGAGAAATATGAGAATGGGAAATCATAATGGGATACTTTAAACTTCCATAGATGGCCTTTCCAATTTATAAATTCTATTTTTGTTATTATATGTTTTTATAAGTACCAACCAAACTCATTGACAAAGACATCAAACATCTCATATTTCAAGTTCTACTCCAGTCTTCCCAATCTCTTATTTGGTGATTGGTCATGAAATATCATTGGTGGGAAAGATAATTAATGTTATAGGAGTCACTAATATTTTTCCCTTCTTATCATCAACACTCATGTAACATGATGTAATATTTTAGAATTTGGTGTGAAATTTTGTTATAAGAGAGATCTTAATAATAATTTTATGTCATTTTCGTAAACTCGGGAATGGAGGATGCATTGTGGCATGGAATTGATCATAGTATCACTACCTAACTCAGCACACCAATGTTTTTGTGGCCATATTAATCACTTTGACATGAGGACTATTGATGATTATCTTTGCGGATGAACCGTCAGAGTTGTTGGATACCTTAGGTTAGTGGGATGTGTGCCCTAAGGTAACCTCCAAATTTTAAAGAATTTGGCTCTTCTCTTTGGTATGAGATGAGGATTAGAGAAAAATGAAACATAGTATAAAACTTATCAAGAGCGATGCACTAAAAAGAAGAAGTTAATCAAGACTCCAATTTCCTGAAATGAGAAAAGGTGAATAGTGAAAAGAGTGGACGAAATGCACCACAAGCCAAAGATAGATTCACACTTAACACCATTTCAAAACCATTAAGAACAAATTCGAAAACCCTTAATGAACATTATAAATATGCACAGTATACCAACAATGAAATAAAGGCTATTAGAGACTATAAAAACATGCAAAGGATGGATAAAATACATCACAAGACATATTATATTACTCTAAAACTATGCATAGTACAACAACATTAGGTAAGAGGCAAGAAAAATACCATTACAAAGCTTCAAGGAGAAGGCTTGGGCTCCCATATAATACCCCAAGAGGAGAAGAACATGAGCGAAAGAGAAAAATGACCAACATTTTTTTAGATGAGACCAGTTACAATATATAAAATCATAAAGAGAGAAGAGTGAAATCTTGAAATGTTTTTCCAACCACTTGCAGGATGCAATAAATGAGTGTAATTAATGGCATCTTGCTTTCAAAAGACTCCCCATGTTTTCCCATGACCTACAACAAAGTGAAATAGTGATGGCCATACTCATTAAAGCATTCCCAACCACTTTCCAACTATCTCTTTGAAGTGGGATATTTTCCTTAAAAATAACCATCAATGCTTCATTAATTTATAAATTTCTTAATTTTTGTGTGTTGTGCTCGTAGTCACAATTCCAATCAGACCAATTATGCAAAAACCAATGATAATTGCAAAATTTATGGTCTTCTCTCAAGTATGAATGAATATTTTGAGTTTGCTAGGAATTTCTTGCATTTTACGGGACTGAGCATTTAATTTATTGGATCTGGAGATGTTTATTTTATTTTCACCCACCTACCCTTACTAAAAATAATAAATCTAGTTTTTTTGGTGTAGAGGATGTCGAGAGCTTTCCAAAAATTCCAATTTTGTGAAAATTAGAGTTCTGGGTCAAAAGTTATGCTCATTTAAACTTCGAGGTCGATGTTCCACACAGGATCTCACAATGTTGTATAGACCAACCACCAATATTTTGTAATCTACTTTGGGTTTGGAGTCTATCCGTGTTGAGATCCACATGGAGGCCAAGCACATCTCCAAGGTCTTTTCTTCCTTGTGTATTTTGAAAGTGCGTTGGGTGACATGAGACATCTTCTCGTGGGTTCTTGCCGACTCATGATGAGACTCGTGACATATTAATAGGATCCTTTCTTATCGGGACCCTCATCATTGACTTCATGTGGAAGCTTTGTGCAGGAGTTTGGGATTCAATCACCTCCCTTCTATTTTTGGAATTACAATTGGCCAACACATGGCACCTTCCACGGGATCTTCTATCTCTCTTTGAGTTGACTCATTCTGGGCTTGGCCTTTCTTCTGTTATTCAGCTAAGTCTTCCCCTATCTTCTTGAAGGCTTGACTCCTTTCACATTGGTTAAAATTTAGATACTATCCTTATTAATTTAGTAATAACTTATGTGTTATCTAATTTTAGTGGGTGGTGGAGGAAATTAGATAACAAGGACCATAAGGAGGCTACGTCAAACACCTAGCTATATTTTTTCCCAATTGCCTAAATCAGTCTCCTCCCCTATAATTTTGAACGTCTTTTCTCCCAACAGAAAGAATATGTTGGGTATTAAAGGGACAGGCACGGGTGGTTCGAAATGTACCATATTTTTGTAGACCCATTTTTACACTTCTTCCAATGGAAAATATATGATTTAATTGGTCGTTACTCACCATTTCAGCCACTTATTTGGTCTGGTGTCTGAACCACATAGACAAATATGAGAATGGGAAATGGGAACAAGATGCTTCCAACTTCCGTAGACTACCCTTCCAAGTCAACTCAAGTATCCTAGGGACCATTCCAATTTCACTTCACCTATTTGCAATGTTACCCTCTCACTTTTACCCTGTCTCATCTAATTTTCTCCTTACCATACACAATAAATTCAAATGCACATTCACTTAGACTCTCCACTTAAGTGTCTCGTAACTATTTACTATAAAAACTTATTAATAGTCCACATTACATTATAACTATTTTATAAACATGCCTTGTAATATTTTTTCCTATTTCCCTAAATATATCTCAAGCCTATGGGTATATTGTGGTTGGGGATGTGGTGGGAGTGACCTATGGCTAGGGGTGCATTGTGTCCTATGTTTTACATTATGGATAGGGGATGCACTAGGGATGCATTATAATTTGTGGTACACTTTTTTGGGGGTGTGTTGGGATTGGGGGTGCACTGTGGCTAAGGGGTGCATTGTGGCTAAGGGGTGCACTGTGGCTAGGAGGTGCATTATGGCTAGGGGATGTGTTGGGGGTGCATTTTATCATGGCATCACCAAACTCATCACGTTAATTTTTTTGCGGCAATGGCTATCACTTTGGCCACTATTGTTTTTGGTCATTCCTATCACTTGGTCTACATTTTATTAAATGTTGATTGACTCAAAACTTCTTGAAATATTGTTACCAGAGAGATTAAGATAATTCATGCTCCCATAGTACTTCAATCCAATAGGGAATCATCTTTCCACCGTCATTCTAGGGATTTTTATGCTCAACACTTTTCCTTCATCATTGTTTCAACACCGAGTTCTAACAAAATCGTAGATCAATCTTGTGTTGATATTCATAAATCGACATGTAAAGATGAAATTCTTTGGGTATTTCAAATCCATTTTAGTGTTAGACATGCAATGAATTTCATCTTCTATAAACTCATTCATGATTGGTGCATTGTTGTATGGAATTGAGAATAGTAGCTCCACTAGACTCAATAAGCCAATGTTATACTTGGCCATGGCTATCACTTTAGCTTTGTGAGAGGAGGACCAGAATGAGGCTTGGTCAAACACCTATATTAAATGTTTCCAATCCCTCAATCCATCATAGGTGTGGGGGGTGCGTTATGGATCAGGGTGCGTTATGGTTGGGCAACACCAAACTCAACATGCCACTATTATTTGTGGCTATGGTTATCACTTTTCCTTGTGATGAGGACCAAAAGAAGGATTTATTAAACACATAGCTATATTTATTCCCATTTCCCTAAATCTGAATCATGGGTGGGGGTGCATTGTGGCTAGGAGGTGCACTATAGAATGGCACCACAAAATGTAGTAATCCAATGTTTTTCATGGCCATGGCTATCAATTTGGCCAATGTTGTTCATGGAAATAGCTATTTCAATTTCCACCCACTACTAAATTAAAATGGAGGAGATAGCAATTTTTAAACAAAGGAGAGGAGAGGAGAGAAAATATTAACCTTCTGATTTGGTTAACTGGTTGAGATAGCAATTGGAAAACAAAGGAGAGGAGAGGAGAGGAAATTTAAACTATTTTCTCTCTTTTATGTCAATTGATTTGGTTTTTCCCTTAATTATTTATATTGATTACATCTATGATTCCTTTTATTTGGTTGTATCTTGTTCTAGTTTGATATTTTTCATGTCCTACATGTTAAGAGTTTTTTTCATCCTCCTATCAGATATGTTTTAGGATAAATTTTTGAATTAGGTGCATAACTAGATTATTATCCGACATCCATGTCTCATATACTTCACAATTTTTTTAATCTTCTCACTTTTAGGTTGAATTTTTGGTTTATGCGCATAAGTAGATTGTTGTATTTTTTTCTCTAGTCTCATTTTACCACCTAAATATGTTATGTGGACTAGAACTTCATCTAATCAAAACTAAATTCTCACTCAAAGCACACAAATCTACCAAGTCCCTCCTTTACACTTTCGGCTTTTTAAGATGTTAGCATGCATGTTCATGATTACCAATACCAAAGCATACATTCAAGATTAGATCATATAGACATCATAAGGAAACACATGTAATAAAGAATCCAAATAGATCAAACAATTACTAATATTAATTACACCATACGGTCTCTATATGTAGACATATCAAGAATCATGATCCAACCATAATGATTCATTCATAATAGAAGTATTAAATATTAGAAGTTGAATACATAACAATACTATCATAGAGTCATGTGTGCTAATACTATAAAGTAGCATAACCCTATCACATCAGTTGTGTCTAATATAATGGGGTACAATAAATATATAGGGGTGGGGACTTTTCTTCACCTCAAAACAACATGCATGCTCAAAACAACCATGCGTACATACAAAAATTAATTATAAAGCATGCAAGCTTTCCCGCAAGCCTAATTATTAGACCGCTAGAATATTGGCCAAGTATGAAGGTGCGTAGGTGCGCAAGGTCCCAATTATGGAATGGCGCACAAGGAAAAAGTGCGCAAGAGAAGGGTATAAGGAAGCATGTAGCACATACGATGCATGAAAGGATCGGGACTTCGTCATTTTGGACGCCCAAGGCTAAACATGTGAAAATCATGGCTGGTTGTGCATGGATAAGATGTAAGTTTGTCGATAGGTTGGCCCAAGATGGAGCATTCTTGCGATGGAATCTTCTAGAAGAACATCATGGAATAAAGTGGAGATCTCAAGCCTAGAGAAGCATGCTCACATGGAGGACCACATTTGGACACTTGCCACTGGATCTGAGGGTGTTGGAGGATGAGTTGGCAGTCCAGGAAAGCTATAAATGCAAGTGCTCTGTAGAGATAGAAATATAGATATACATATACATAGAGAGATATACATATGGAGATATACATACAAGTATCCAGATAGACACCTAGGGAGTGAGCGGATATCTATAGAAATACTGTGAGGACTCTGTCATTGAATAGTTGTATTCGAGAGAGAATGCACTAGGCCTAGGGGTTATAAATTTTCTTTTTGGTAGCTTAGCTACATTAAGTCTAGTGCAATGCATGACTATGGTTTGATTCTCTTCGACCCTCTGTAATGGTTCCATAGATGTAATAAGGTTACTGTCATAATATATACATGACTATCAATGATTCTAATGCATGTTTCTCTCTTATGAGTTTTCTTTCCTTTTATGCTAAGTATGAATGCTTGTATGTTTCTTTCTGTCATAATATGTGTTATGGATTCTATTAAACACTCGATCTTAAGTGACTGCAAGGATCTAGTGTCCGTTCGAGCCCTATGGTTCTTTTATTTCTTAAACTTCCCTTCGAAATCTCTTACACTAATCATAGATGATGTTTCCCACTAAACTCACATAAAAGAGAGACTTGGTACCCATGCGTGACTCGGTGAGTGCTTAGATTTTTCTGGGTGATAAGTTAGTGTGCATGGGGTTCCTTTCTTTTGTGATTTGAGTAAAAATTACTACATCTTGGTTTCGTTGCAAGACCTCTTTTCAAATTTGTAATAGGATTTAGCATAAATCATGATCTTTGTAATGAGTAATGAGAGAAGTTAACGTTGGAAAATGTTGAATCATGGTTCAAGAGCATGGAGGATAAATTTTCTTAGAGATTCAGCACTTGACACGAGTTTAATGCATGTAGTTGGGTAGAAGAGAATCTCTACCATGATCTCGTATGAAACTTTTTTTGTTGTTTCCCTATGGAACTATATGAATGGCTCTCACCTACGCATCTAGATCAAGTTGGCATTATAGATCGCATGTGTTGACCCAAGAAGAGTACCAAGGGCTATAGGATGCGAGATCGATGTGGGCCCATGCTATGGATCATTATTGGAAAGGAGTTTTGGCTAGCTACACTCTGGAGTACACCTTTTCCACATATTATTGTCCAAAGGTTCTTCGAGTTTGATTTTTAAGGGAGCCCGGAGAATTTGTTTTTATGTGTTGTCCCTCTAGATTTGAAGATCTTGATGATTACCATGAGTTTAGAGGCTTTCCCAATGGTGACTAAATCACTCTATGTGTTAGGTGAGGAAGCTAGGATGGACGAAGATGGTAGATGTTGCGACAGAGAAAGAAAGGAAGGAGAGACAACTCAATTACAGTGAAGCGCGTGAAAGGGATATTGTTAGATGATGTGATATTGCATGTGTGATGGATGTATGGTGGTAAACATTGCATGAAGGATTTGAGGTTCATGTTGAGGACGTGGAGCTTGAGCATTCTATGCGACCCCATTTAGCAAGCACGTGAGAGAAACCCCTTCGGCTTCTAATGAGAGTTTGTCATGTGGAGAAATAAGAACCGTTGGCATGCATCTAAGCCCACCTAATGACTAGACCCTAGCAATTAGTTTTCTAGATCGTGGGGATAATACTGATAATCCAGTTGATTACATTGGAGGTGATTATTCTATGCCCAGGAGGTATAATTTCTCATTTGGTACTTCTATGGCTGCAAACACTAGCCCAGTGTTAGGACTTTTTGGGAAAGGTATAGCCATAGTTAGTGCAAAATCACAGCACCCCTGGATGCAGATCAAGTTTCTAGGTTGATCACTTGGCATCCAGTGTGATTGCATAACATTGAATCCTTTCTCCAAGTGTGGGACTTGAAAAAATGAGAAAGGATTCTCCAGAGAAGGCTGGTTCCTATTCCTCTGTTCAGATGCACACGAAATATGCAGAGGGTTTTCTCAAAACCTAATCTAATCTGCCAAGGAGACAAGGTAAGAAAATGCATAAAATAAATCTAAGCTAATAGAGGTGATGCACCGAGGAATGAAGAACACCTATTTTGCCAGTAAACACAGACCATTTGAATGTGATATAAGATCATGCACAGATGACAAAACCTACAGTGAAAGACCAGGAGGATGCAAAAAGAACATAGAGAGGGCTGAGAATCATCCCTGAGACATGCATTATTTACTCCAAAGATTGATACAATACACTACAGAATGCCATGAGGTAGAATAGTATTACAGTTCAAATGAGAGGTTCGAATTCCACAAATTCACCTGAGGAGAAGAAGGGAGAGGCAAAACAGAAAAATGTTCGACCTTGAAAAGAAGCTCCTCTTTACAATATATAGAAAGAATGAGAGAGGAAAGAGAGAAGGAAAACCAAATCTACCCCAACCACCTCCAGGTTGCATTCAATTCATCTCATCATGGCAGAAGCGGCGGATCCTGGCAAAACGGCGGGCTGCCTAACAGAAGCGGTGAACTATCTGCTGCATTAAAGTTGTTAGTTGAAGCATTACTTCTGCTTGTTATTTCGTGCCAGAGGTGTTTCTTGATTTTCTCTCTCTAAACTGAACAAAATGTAAGATTGACCCTGGAATCGTGTAGAGAATCTCACAAGCTTTCCGTTGATATAAGGAATGTGCAAATCGAGCTCTAGATCAAAAGATATGACGATCTGAAGATTTAGGGCACGGAACAGACCAAGACGGATTTTGAAATATTTTCCCACACTTCGCCACCTGGACGACACGTGGCAGGCTCTGATTCGCTGAGCAACTCTCTCTCCTCCACCTCTCGGCGGGCTATCTTTTGAAATTTCCTTGTGGGCCCTAGCTGGGACACGTGGCACTATCCCATTGGTTCGGGCCAGTGCTCGAAACTTCACCCTTTGACTTTTTGAATTTTTCTCCTTGTGACACGTGTCGTGATCTGGTTGGTTTTGGCCCCTTCGGTGCAATCCGCGTCCTACGCGTCCCTTTGTCCCAGATGTCCTAGTGCTCCTTGTGTTGATTTCGGCCGAACCGGCCGGTTCGTGTCCATTTGTCCCAAATGTCCCAAACTGTTTCGGGCTGCCTTGACCTTTTTCACCTAATTCGGTGTGGTTCGCATACTCACGGCCCAAATGTCCCATTCGCTTAGCGGGCTGTTTATGCTCATTTTGGCCGATCCAGCCAATTTGGGTCTTTTTGTCCCAGAGATGTCCCGAGCAACACTTAGTCATTTTTCTTCCTCCGGCCGGATCGGCTTCGCGTCCGCCGCACTCGGCCCGATTGTCCCAAATGCCTAGCGGGCCGCTGGGCTTTCGGCCGATCCGCGCCTTGACGTCCCAAATGTCCCAATTGCTCCTAGGACTAGGACTTAGGTGATTTTCATGATTTTTCCCTGGATCAATCTACTTGCCTTACGTAACTTTTTCCGCATTTTCTCAGAGCTTGCTCCTTCCTTCTTCGGCCGGGGGAGTTAGAGAAATATACGAGGGAACCTTAGAAACATGATTTTTTCCCCAAATCAATCCATTTCCCAGGATTTGAGAATTTCGATGCATGTTATCAAATTAACCCTGGGGGATAAATTTTGGATAACAATTTGGCGACTCAGCGGGGTCACCTGCCTGTTAGGTAGAAGATCAGTGGCCTTTTAGCGATCCATTGGGCATGGAGTTATAAGCAATAACCTGAAACGAGCCTGATACTGCAACTTCTTCTCCAGCAACACTCTGAACTGTAAAAAACAACCTGAGAGCAGCAAAACCTGTGCCGAAGCACTTAGGAAAACTGAACCTAACTACAACAGGACAATGTGCACAAGCACTTGGAGGAATGAAAATCTAATTAATATTTACAAGGTAGTGAACTTCCCTCTAGAGGCAACGCTTGAGGTAGATTCCATTGACTGGAATCTGTAGTTCTTCACCATCCAATGAGGCCAATTGGAAAGCATTGCTGCTCTTGCGCTTTGTGACCATGTATGGGCCACTCCAAATGGCATCAAATTTGAAATGCCTTCCTGGTTTTGCCCGATCTGCATCCCATTTCAACACTAGATCTCCAACTTGAAAAGATCTATCCTTGGCCTTTCACAAAGGTCTTCTTGATCAAAGCTTGATCCTTTTCCATTGCTTGGGATGCCTGATTTTGATCTCTTGCAACTCCATCGATTCGCATATCTCACCTCCATAGGCTCAAATTCAAGCAACTCCGGCTACTTCATGAGTTCCAATATTGTTGGCAACTCAAGTGACATGGGCAAGATTGCCTCTCTTCCATAGACAAGCTTAAATGGAGAATTACCTGTGGATCTTTTGGGAGTGATCCTATCAGCCCATAAGGCTGATTTCAGTTTGGTATGCCAAGCCCTCTGATTCTCATCAAGAGTCCTCCTAATGATCCTCAGCAAGTTCTTATTTGTAGACTCGGCCTGGCCATTACCTTGAGGGTAATAGTTTGATGAAGTGCTCAGGTAGATCCCGTTCTTGACAGCCCACTCAGTCACTTTAGATCCAATGAATGCCAATGCATTATCAGAGACTATTGTAGTAGGTACACCAAATCTGGTAGTTATCCCCTCGTAAAAGTCCAAGATGCTAGACTCATTCGCCTCTTTGAGTGCTATTACTTCTGTCCATCTGGTGAAGTAGTCCGTGGCTGTCAAAATCCATTTGTGCCCTTGGCTTGAATTGGGATTGATGGCTCCAATGAAGTCTAAACCCCATTACATAAATGGCTGGTCAACTGAGATTGGGTGTAATGGAAGGGCAGTGAGTCTCTCTTTTCCTGTGAAGAATGCACAATGCTTACATCTCTTGATCCATGCATAGCAATCACTAAAGATTTTAGGCCAATAATAACCAGCCTTCATGATTTTTAGAGCTATCACTCTTGGTGCAAAATGGCCACCAGCTGGTCCATCATGAAACTCTTTTAATACCCTTTGGATCTGACCTATGTTAATGCATCTCAGCAGCACTCCATTCACATCCTTCTTGAACAAAACTCCATCAATGATGGTATATGGAACAGCCTGCAACCTGAAGTATCTTCTCTTCGCTTTGCTCATTTCTGGAGGGCATAGGCCTATTTGTAGGAAGTGCATAATGCCTTGGGTCCAGCAAGGAGTCGGGGCAGCATTGTCTTCTTCTTGCTGCCTCGCTCGGCTCATGGCATCTTCTTGACCTTGTCAAAACAGCCTCTTCTTCGTTGCAAACATCTTTTTGCTTCCCCAAAACCAGCTGCTCACACAATCCTTTCCCTCTTACCAGCTTGGTGATCTTGATCTCAATGTCATACTCCATGACACGGGTGATCCAACCTGCCCTTTTTTCATTCAAATCCTTGTTGAGGAGGAAGTCCTTAACCCCAGCATGTGAGACCAATAACTGGACCTTGTTGTTTGAGATTAAATGCTTGAATTTCTTCAAGCTTCTGATTACTGCAAGCACATGCTTTTCAATAAAAGAGTACCTCACTTCGCAGTCATCTAGGCTCTGGCTGAAGAAGGCAATCGGTTGTTCATCATTATCTTTGTTCTGTTGTACCAGAATGGCAGAAATAGTGTCATCACCTCCAAATGCATAGAGGATGAAATCCTTGGAAAATTCTAGGTTGATGAGAGTGGGTGCTTGGGAGATGGCTTCCTTGATTGCTTCAAAACTCTCTTTTCCTTCTGCCGTCCACTTGAAAGCCATGCTTTTCCTTAACATTTTGGTGATGGGCTTGACAAGGGCTGCAAAATCTGGGACAAACCTCCGAACAAAGTTTATCCTTCCCAGGAAACTCTGAAGGGCTTTCTTGTGGCTTGGCAATGGTAGAGCTCTTATGGCTTCAACCCTCTCTGGATCAATTGCTAATCCTTCCTTGGAGACAATATGGCCAAGGAGCTTCCCTTCATGTGCAAGAAAGATGCACTTCTTAGGATTTAAGGACACTCCGAACTTTCTACACCTCTGAAACACTTGCCTGAGGTGAAAGAAATGGTCTGCTGCATTCTTTGAGAAGACAGTAATATCATCTAGGTATACCAGCACTATCTTGTTGATCAAGCCTTTGAATGCCATATCCATAGCTCACTTTGGAATGTTGCTCGGCGTTCGACTTGTCCAAATGGCATCTTCTTGTAAGCATATGTGCCCCATTTGGTTGTGAAGGCTATCTTGAACTGGTATTCCTCCTTTACCATAATCGATTGAAGCACGATTAACCATCAAGTAGTGAAAATGTTTTGAACCAGCTACGACCTGCAATATTTGCTCCATGGAAGGGAGTGGATAATGGTCCTTGAGAGAGGCTCTATTCAAATCTCGAAGTCAACACACGCCTCGATCTCTCCACTCTTCTTTTGATTTGGAACTAAGTTGGCAACCCAACTAGAATGCTTGATTGGGAATATGATTCTTGATTCAATCAGCTTGTCCAATTCTTTCCTCATGAGAGGCTCCATGTGTGGATTGGTAGTATCTGTTTACTTTGATGAGGCTTAGTATTTGGATCCAATTCGATGGTATCTTTGAGCTAAGTTGGGATTGAAACCTTTCAAGTCTTCATAGCTCCAAGCAAACACGTCAGGGAATTCTTGACATAGCTGTATGAACTCACACCTTTCTTGCTCAGTTGTCATCCTTCCAATTTGCAATGGCTTGTTCTCTTCTACCAAGATGGATACCGAATCTTCTCTCTTGACCTGAATGTTTGCTTTCTCCTTTCTAAACTGATCATTGGGGTTAAAAATGGACTCCAAAGTGATAAGTCCTTTGGGCAGCTTGTCAGTTCTCAGCTGTATCACTTGGTCACCATATTGTTGTTCCAACTTCTCTTGATTCTTAGCTGAGAACTCAGCTTCCTCTTGCAAGAAGTGGATGATTTGCTGGTCATTCTCAAATACCGCTTAACCGACATTGTTATCCGGCACTGAAGGCCTCACAATCACGTGGATGTTTGGTTGTACCTTATCTTGTTGAATGTTTTCTACAATGTCAAAGGCTGCCCCTACTGCTGCAAGCCTGTCAGCAGCTTGATTCTCTTTCCTAGGGATGGCTTTGATGCCGAAACCCTCAAAATCTTCCATGAGGTCCCACACCTGTTCTTGTAGCTTTTTGAGTAGATCATTTTTGGCAAAGACATCTTTGTCCCTTGACCTAATTTACAATCAATTCACTTGTCCCCAAAAACTTGCAAGTTCTTTATTTTTTCTTGATTGCCCAATGCATCCCTTGCACCAAGGCTTCATATTCAGCAGTGTTATTGGAGCATGCAAATTGAAATCTAAAAGCTGAATAATACTTTACTCCTTGAGGTGAAATAAGCATGGCTCCACCTCCTGCGCCTTGTCTACTCCTTGATCCATCAAAAACAGCTGCCATACCTCATTGTCATCCTTGTGGTTTGGCTTGGTGATGCTAGGAATAGGTTGACTTTCTTCGTGTATACAATAGACTCCCAGCTCAGATTCTTCTATTCCTTGATAAGGATCAAAAGCATGTACCTTGTTTGCCCATTCATCAAGAGTTAGATCTGGGATGTTTCCAACTTTAGTGTCAGTTTCATCCGTGTTTGGGTGATCTTCTTGATCAAATGCTGAGCAATTGGCATTAATCTGACTTGGAGTATAGGGCTCAATGTGGAATTTTGCAATAGGTTCTGACCTAATTGTAGCCTTAGTTCCATACCTTGTTCTGAATAGCATGTGAGACCAATCAGCGGACAAATATCCCCCAATTTTGGCAGTGAAGTCCCTTGACAAACATAGGGCAAAGAGTGGTGGAAGGTCTATGACTGATATATCTTGTAAGACAACAACATTTGGACATGCATGCAAGGTAAGACTCAAATTTCTAATCACTCCAACTATTGCTATTGCTGTCCCATCCAGCTGCACTACTCCCTTAGATGTTATTTCATACTGGAGCCCTAACTGATCAGCTATCTGTTTAGGCATTACTAAGCTACTTGCCCGGAATCTATCATGCAATTATGCACTAGCTGATTTCCAATGATTAACGAAACATAAAAAGGGGGAGGCTTCAGCATTCTACCTTGTTGTGCTCCATGATTTCCTTCAGGATGGGTAGCATTTGTGAGCACTTTGTCTTGCATCTGCTGATTCGAAGCTGGCCAGTCCTTCATGGCAGCTTGCAGCAGATCTCTTTGGCCTGGGATGGATAGGGATTCCCACATAGGTATATTGGCGTTTGTCTTCTTCATCGATCAATGATCTTGAATGGTGATGAAGGATCTCTCTGCTGTCCCTTGGTTTGCACATTTACTCCTTGTATGTGGGCGCGGCAAGTGGCATTTGAGTTGGCCTAGGGCTGTTCTTGGCTGCCCTTATGCATTTGAAACGGGACTTTGCACTGCCAATCATTTGTGGAGCCATGGAAGGTTGTGTATTGGCTGGGGATAATCGCTGCTCTTCACCCAAATTTCTCCTTTTTGACCTTGTGTTTGCTGCAACACCTTGAGAAACTTCTGGTTCATGCCACAAAAATCCTCTGCTTGCCAATTTACCAATGTGGTGTCATTTGGGGCTGATTGCTGTTGGAATGTTTCTTGTTGTTGGCTGTTTTCTTGACTGTTCTCACCCTCCACACCAGTAGTTGTTACCATTAAAGCTTGAGTCAAAGCACCATTGAAGCACATGGATTGATTATGAGGCTCATTACATGGAAAACACCAATCATACTCCTGGGCAATGTTGTTTTGTGCTGGTACTAATGCCTTAGAGGCAGATATGGCATTTGGATTATAGGGCTGGAATGGTCTATTGGCAGGAGGCCTTGCTTGATTCTGATTTGCAGCTGGATTGGGTGGCCTTTGAGGCTGATATGGCTGCCTATTAGGTTGAGCTTGAGGCTGATATGAAGGTCTAAAACCTTGAGCTTGCTATCTTTTGAGAGTGACCAGCTCATTGCCTAGATTTTACAATTGCTTCATGACCTCTTGAAGCTCATTTGGGGCACTTGGAGATGAAGTGGAAGCTTCATTTGAACTCTGATTTCTAGGAGTGGGAATAGGAGCTAAGACAGGTGCTTGACTAGCACTTGGGCTCTCTAAACTTGGATATAATGGCATTGGAGGCCTAGGAGCCAGTTTACCAGCTTGAATAAGATAGTTTTTGGCTCTAATGGCAATGCTATAAGCAGCAGGTAAGGTTGTGCCTCCCATTGATTGAATTAACATAGAAATATCAGAATTCAAAGCTTTAAGATAGTAGAAAAGCACCTTCTCTTTGTTGGCTTTGTTGCCACTAGAATCCTATCCCAAGACCTTTGAAATATGAAGTTGAAGTCGATCATTTGCTCGTTGGGGGGCTCTCTTGATAGTTGTCAATTGTTCTAGAAGAGACAAGTTGTCTCCCTTCTCTCCAAACTGCTCATGGAGAACTATGCACAACTGATTCCAATTTGCGATAGAACCAGCTTCAAGGCTTACGAACCATTGCAATGCCTTCCCTTTGAATGATGATGCCGGCGGTTTGTGACCACATCCATTTCATTTATCTCATGGATTGCCAGAGATGTTAGCAATGTCTTTGACATGATCACCGAGTGGTATGATTTTCTCAGTAAAAAATGGAATGTTCTTCAACGCTGCAATTGGGCCGGATTACGTGCATTGAGGGCAAGTGAAGGTCTTTGCCGGTGAAATTGACAAAGGGATTTCTTGGTTGTGCCATTATGATTGGTGAAGGACTTTTGAATACTGAATGAAAGGCCAAGAAGGTGGAGGAGTTGAGAGAGTTCGCTTGGTGGAGATGGAGACCTTTGAATCCTTCTTCCTCTTTTCCTTCTTCTTGGAGATAATTGCAGGTATTCAAACAAGCACTTCCTCTTCTCCAACTCTTGACCTTGTGATTCTTCTCATAAGATTTCAAGCCTGCGCTGCTGAAACTAGTTGATCTTCCTTTTGGAGTCGCCAGATATGTGAATAATAGCTCTTTTCAAGCAAGAAAATTGCAGCGAGATTCATATCAACTTTTGCTCTGATAAAAATGAGACCTCTAGGTCCCCGTGCGTGCCAAAAGCTATTAGTGCAAAATCACGGCACCCTGGATGCGAGATCAAGTTTCTAGGTTGATCACTTGGCATCGAGTGTGATTACATAACATTGAATCCTTTCTCCAAGTGTGGGACTTGAAAAATGAGAAAGGATTCTCAAGAGAAGGTTAGTTCCTATTCCTCTGTTCGGATGCACACGAAATATGCGAGAGGTTTTCTCAAAACCTAATCTAATCTGCAAGGAGACAAGGTAAGAAAATGCATAAAATAAATCTAAGCTAATAGAGGTGATACACCAGGAATGAAGAACACCTATTTTCCAAGTAAACACGAGACCATTTGAATGTGATATAAGATCATGCACGAGATGACAAAACCCTGCGGTGAAAGACCGGGAGGATGTAAAAAGAACACGAGAGAGGATGAGAATCATCCATAGACATGCATTATTTTCTCCAAAGATTGATACAATACACTACAGAATGCCATGAGGTAGAATAGTATTACTGATTCAAATGAGAGGTTGAATTCCACAAATTTGCTTGAGGAGAAGAAGGGAGAGGTAAAAAAGCAGAAAAATGTTCGACCTTGAAAAGAAGCTTCTCTTTACAATATATAGAAAGAATGAGAGAGGAAAGAGAGAAGGGAAAACCAAATCTACCCCAACCACCTCCAGGTTACATTCAATTCATCTCATCATGGCGAAGCGGTGGATCAGCGCACAATGGCGGGGCTGCTAGCATGAAGCGATGAACTATGCTGCTGCATTAAAGTTGTTAGTTGAAGCATTACTTCTACTTGTTATTTCGCGCCAGAGGCATTTCTTGATTTTCTCTCTCCAAACTGAACCAAAATGTAAGATTGACCCTGGAATCGTGTAGAGAATCTCACAAGCTTTCCGTTGATATAAGGAACGTGCAAATCCGAGCTCTGGATCAAAAGATATGACGATCTGAAGATTTAGGGCACGGAACAGACCAAGACGGATTTTGAAATATTTTTCCGTGCGTTGCCACTGGACGACACGTGGCGAGCTCGATTTTCGAGCAACTCTCTCTCCTCCACCTCTCGGTGGGCTATCTTTTGAAATTTCCTTGTGGGCCCTAGCTGGGACACGTGGCACTATCCCATTGGTTTGGGCGGTGCTCGAAACTTCACCCTTTGACTTTTGACTTTTTCTCCTTGTGACACGTGTTGTGATCTAGTTGGTTCTCGGCCTTCGGCGATCCGCATCCCACGCGTCCCTTTGTCCCGGATTTCCTAGTGCTCCTTGTGTTGATTTCGGCCGAACCGGCGGTTCATCCATTTGTCCCAAATGTCCCAAACTGTTTCGGGCTGCCTTGACCTTTTTCACCCGGTTCGGCCGGTTCGCGTACTCGCGGCCCAAATGTCCCATTCGCTTAGCGGGCTGTTTGTGCTCATTTCGGCCGATCCGGCCGGTTCGGGTCTTTTGTCCTAGGCGTCCCAAGTAACACTTAGTCATTTTCTTCCTCCGGCCGGATCGGCTTCTCGCGCCCGCCGCGCGTATACAGCCCGATTGTCCCTAAATGCCTGGCGGGCTGCTGGAGGCTTTTCGGCTGATCCGCGCCTTGACGTCCCAAATGTCCCAATTGCTCCTAGGACTAGGACTTAGGTGATTTTCATGATTTTTCCTGGATCAATCTACTTGCCTTCTGTAACTTTTTCCGCATTTTCTCAGAGCTTGCTCCTTCCTTCTTCGGCCAGGGGAGTTAGAGAAATATCTGAGGGAACCTTAGAAACATGATTTTTTCCCCGAATCAATCCATTTGCCTGGGATTTGAGAATTCTGATGCATGTTATCAAATTAACCCTGGGGGGTAAATTTTAGATAACAGGCACACAAGTGTTTGGTCTCGTGTGCGGAAGTGGCACGGGGTATACTATTGGTAGTGGGGTATTTGTCGCATGAGACCATAGGCATGCAACTTAGTGGAACTATGAGAACCCTTAGTACGACCACTTTAGGACTTGGTAGGCCTAGTGGATCTGGTGGTTCAGGACTTGGTGGACCTAGTGGATCAAGTGGTGGAGGAAACACAGGCGGAAACCAAGGATGCGGTGGAGGAGAATTTGGACCCTAACCACCCCCCACAAGTTTTTTTGAAATGTCTCTACATTTTCCTAATTATAGAGGTATTAAGGATGCTATAGAACATGTTCACAAGTGTGAACTACTATGGCACATGAAGGGTGTCACAACCTTAGAATGGAAGGCTAGTTAGTTTACAACCATGTTACAAGGGTGTGTGCATAGCTGGTATAGGAAGTATGACCCTCATCAGACAGTAGTGGATTATACTACCTTAAAGAATGCATTCTTGGTAGAGTTCCACATTCTTGAGTTTGAGCAAAAGAGCATCAACGCTTTGAAGGAGATTCAGTAAGGAATGGCAGAGAGTGTGTTGGAGTATGATGCACACTGTAAAAATCTCTTGTCTAAATTATCATATGATATTCACCTTTCATAGTATGAGCAGTGGTTTGTTAGAGGGTTGATCACCCCTTTTAGAAGGGCCTTGTCTCATAAAACTTTTATAGACTTGCACGAGGCATTAGAGGCTACCTATGCATTACGGCTATTGGTAGTGTTGATACTAGTGTTAGCCCATTCTTGGGAGGCCAGTTGTTATTATGGCCAAGCGAGTTAGAAAAATTGTCTATGAACTCATCCCATGAGACTTGCGGTGGTTGATGGTGCATAGATTGTGAGATAGAGGGCACATTAAGGATAATTTCCCATGGAGGACGACGCCTTGTGATTGTAGAGTGTGAGATTTTTCATGGGGAGCATGATGCTAACAGAGATGTCCCTTACTAGAGCACACAATCACAAAGAATGTATCTTGTTATTTCAATATTTACACTTCTAGAACCCATGATACTAAGGACTGTAGGCTCATTGATCAAATCCATGAGGCCATTGATCATGGGGTGCACCAAACCAACATTTCCAGTAGTTCCAAGGGTGATGATTGTTGTTATGAGGAGCGCGCAGATGGAGGCATGCATGGAAGAGGTTTTTGAGGAGGATTTCATGGTTATGGTAGCTATAGAGGAAGGATCAAGTTCCCACATGGAACTTGTTTCAACTATGGATCTACAGAGCATTACAAATGTGAATGCCCGGACCTATTGCAGTGCTCGTGGTGTAGAAAGAAGCATAAGTATGAGGAGTGCTCAGAATTGTTTGAGCATATGAATCAGCAACACCGGAAGGACAAGGGTGCTGCAATGGTTAGTATCAAGAAGGAAGACATATAGTGGATGCCTCGGGTAATGTGGGATGTAGGATTGGAACCTATCTTGGTAACAAGGGTAAAATCCATGTGCACAAGAGAGGTACCAAGACAAAAGAACTTGGTTTCAAGGGAGGAGGTCATTCATGGAAAGTATCCAGACCCCACGCATCAAAAGGAGATATATCAAGACACCATGGATGTTATTCAAAGCTTACAAGAGGAGATATAGTGTCTAAAGGAGCAATCCAAGAAGGAGGAACAAGGAAGGAGGGTAAAGGTGCAAAAGGATGACCTAGATGAAAGGTGTGTAAAATGCTAAGGTAGGATAATATCATTCCCTTGCTAGGATCATGGTTGAGAGAGAAGGTACCAAATGCTACAGGAGAGTGTAAGAGACAGGTATTGCATGCAAACCTTCCCCCTCATAGCTTTGACTATGACAAGGAGATTATGTTGAATGTAGTTGTAGATGGATGGCTCCTCAGCAATATCCTCATTGACACAAGTGTGGAGGTTAACATTCTAACTTTGGATGCATGGCATTAGATGGGAAGACCCACATTACAGCCATCTTCAAATGTGTTATATATGGCAAACAAGACTAAGGCAATGCCCATCGGTGTCTTAAAGGATGTAGCTATTACTATCCAGGGAGCCAAGTTTACTGGGGACTTCGAAGTCTTGGCACTCACTGAGGCAAACAATTTCCCAGCACTACTTGGGTTCCCTTGGTGTTACAAGAACAATGCGAGGCCTTGATTAAACAAAGGTTACATCACAGCTTCAAGAATAAGGAGGAACAGGTCATTATACCCCTGGCTAATGGGAAGTAGGCACCATATATTTAACCGTTGGGGGAAGAATTTCTAGATAAGATACATGTGTGCTCAATTAAAGACCACGAGATGATACGCCCTACTACTAATGGGGTTATCCGGTTTGAAGATTCTCGGTTAGTGAGTGATACCACTAGTACGGCATGTGACAATTAGGTGCATGGTAATTATGAATTAATGGGATGGTAGTTGAGAGGGTCGGCAACCAAGGTAACAAAGCACGCATGGTTAGGCACATTAGAGGAAAAGAAATTCCCAAATATTCGGGAGGAGCCTTCCCTGAGATCTTTCTGCGAGGATGTGGAAGCTTAGTAGAAGGATGAGAAGGAATAGAGGGGGATGTTAAGTTATGTATTTCTTAGCATAGCAAGTCGGTGGTGGGATACACATCAGGAGAGCCTTTTAGAGTGGCACGAGGTAAGAATTACTCTATATGTCATATTTTCTAGGAGAAATGTACCCACCATCATCAAGCAAAGTACCATGGGAAGGAGACCACCTCTTTCCATATCCAAGAGTGTGAATGGGTCTAGAGAGAATGTGCGGAAGCTTTGCCACCATCCCTTTAGGTACACAAGTTGTATTCTACACTACAAGGTTACACGCGTGCATGGTACATTGATTCAAAGACATGCCGCCAGACAAGGAATTGGGAAGAGCTCGCGGCTGACCTTATTCAAACCTTTGAGTATCAGAGTACCAAACCATCGGTTGATAAGGCCTTACAGGGTATCAAGTACCTTACCATGGGGGATAGTGCCAGGATGGAAGATAGGCTATTGGAATTACTAGGTGAACCAAGATTAGGGGTGCACTTTGAAGAAGAAGTAGAGGAAACAAAAGAGTTACAGCTTGAGCGCACATGTTTGGAAAAGGAAAAAGGAAAGTTGGTGTATGTGATTGATGGAGAGGAATTGGAAAGCTTAGATGTTATCCATTTTGTAGGGATGCGTGAGGTAGTAGATAGTGTAGATACTCGTGTGTGTGCCTACCATGAGCCCTTAAAGACAAAGAAGGTTAACATTGGTTCAGGAGAAGAACCTAAGGAAGCTATTATTGGAGATTACTAGTCAGAGAAGGAAGTATCTAAGATCATTGATCTACTACGCGAATTTGAGGATTTATTCCCGCATGGGTACCATGAGCTCAAAGGCATTCACCATTCCTTGGGGGAGATGAAGATAAAACTTAAGGATGGTGCATGCTGGATAGGAAAAGGCCTTACTAAATGAATCCCAATTTACGCATAAAGGTTAAGGGGAGATAGAAAAAATTATATCCTCGGGATCATTGAGGCAGTGGAAGAATTAGAGTGGATAAGTCTGATGGTAATCAACATCAATAAGGATGGGCGGATTAAGATCTATGTGGATTATAGGGAATTGAACGCAGTTTATGTCATTGATCCCTTTTGACCCCCTTCACTAAAGAAATTTTGGAAGGAGTCACTAGACGTGAAATCTATTCCTTTACGGATGGATTTTCAAGGTACCACCAAGTCTGGATTACAAAGGAGGACCAAGAGAAGACAACGTTCACCACCAAGTGGCGAAGTTTTACATATACGGCCATGCCCTTTGGGTTGAATAATGCACCTGTTGTCTTTTCACGCATAGTGATGCAAGCATTCTAGGACTTCATCCATAAGTTTCTTCAAGTCTATTTAGATGATTGGATAGTATAAGGTCTGGTTAAAGACCATTGTGACAATTTAAGGTTAATGCTTGAGAGGTGTAGATAGTTGAGGATATCCCTTAACAATAAGAAATGTGTTTTTTTACACCCTTTGGGACCTTATTGGGACATATCATATATAAGGAGGGCTGCTTTAGTAGATCCGCTAAAGTTACAATTATTGTGGGGTTAAGGGAGTCAACTATCCAGAGCACGGTGCACGAATTCCTTGGGCATGCAACTATTACAGGAAATTTATCAAGGGATATGCCAAGATTGTCGCACCTTTAGAGGAGCTGCTTAGACATAAAAGTTCCTTCCATTGGGGAGAGGCGCAATAGAGGGTGTTTGATACATTAAAAGATAGGCTTGTCACCGCACCTATATTACGTTTTCCCTCTTAGGACAAGCCCTTTCATGTCCATGTAGATGCCTCAGGGACCACCATTGGAGCAGTGCTTACATAGCCAAGTGAAGGGATTGTTGATCATCCTCTATGTTTTGTAAGCAAGAAGCTGACACCAGCAGAGCAGAATTATACCACAACTGAGTGTGAGGCATTGTCAATGATCTACGTGCTTTTCAAGTTTAGATAGTATCTATTGGCAACACCCTTTATGTTTTACACGACCACATGGCATTAAAATATTTGGTGAACAAGCCCGTCCTACAAGGGCATATATGTCGGTGGGTGTTGTTGTTTCAAGAATTTGAATTCACCATTGTAGTAAAGCTTGGAAAAATAAATTGTGGGGTTGATCATTTGTCAAGAATTGATTCAGGTGAGGATGTGCAGAGTATTAAGAAAACAATGTTAGACGCATAATTGTTTAGGTTATGGTGTACGCCCTCAGACTTGGAAGAGATTGTAGTATTTTTAAAGGAAGGTGTGGCGCCAGAAAGAATGAAGACTTTAGAGAAAATGTAGTTGGCCATATGCGTCGCACCCTACTTGTTAATCAGTGGAGACTTATACAAATTGGGACGTGATGAATTTTTACGTAGGTGTGTATTAAAGCATGAGCACCTGGCCATTATGGAGGAAGCACATGGAGGAAGTGTGGATGGGAATTATGCAGGTAATGCCACCAAGTGTAAGATATTAATGGCAGGTTTGTGGTGGGAAACCCTATACAAGGATTGTAGAGATTATTGTAAAGTGTGTGACCATTTTCAGTGCCTTGGCAAACAAGGAAGGAGAGATGAAATGACTTTACCCCCTATCCCTAACACAGAGCCTTTTGAAAAATGGGCAATAGAATTTGTAGGACCTATTGCACCAATGGCATGTAGGACTAGGTCACGTTATGTCATCACTTGCATGGATTACATGACAAGGTGGGAAGAGGCAACTCCAACTAAATATTACATAGCAGCAACATCAACAAGGTTCTTGTGGGAGAACATTATCACGAGGTATGGATGCCCATTGAGTTTGACCAGTGATAGGGTACGTATTTCTTAAATGAGACTATGAGGATCCTATTATTAGAGTTCATGGTAGCTCATCACAAAACTATTCCCTATCACCCACAATCAAATGAAACCATGAAATCATTCAAAAAAATATTGAATCATACCTTGACCAAAAATTTTGATATCAAAAACAAGATTGGGATGACAAAGTATCGAAGTATTGTGGGCTTACATGACAACGTATAAAAGGCTAAACAAAACCACACCTTTTCGGTTGGTGTTTGTACGAAGCTATCTTTCTAGTTGAATTTATGTTACCTTCTATGTGAATAGCACGTGCGGGAGGGTTAGTCGATGAATGAGTGATGGAAGAAAGGATTAATGAGTTAATGAAACTAGATGAGAGATGATCACTCACCGGTGGAGCCAAACAACATAAAAAGTAAAGTAGAAAGCTTAGCATGATCTCCACATTAGAAACAAGAAGTTTGAGGTTGGGTGGATGGTGTTACTATATGATTCTAAGTTTCTATGCCATCCCAGGAAGTTGAAAGTCCATTGGTTAGGTCCTTACACAATCTCAAACATCTTTGATTTAGGCACGTGCCAGTTACAAGCGCTTGTTGAAATGAAGTTTCCTAGACACTTCAATTTGAGTAGGCTTAATCCCTACTATAAATAAGTCTTCTTGGTGTTTGTAAATAAGGCATTTTTTCCAATTAGTTCAAAATTTTCCTTTATGCATTTCCCTTTCTTGTGTTTCCTTTTCGGGTTGTTGTTTTTGTTTTGCGCCTTGAGTCTTGGTAACCTTATTACTATTTTGGAGAATTTGTGAGTGCGTAGAGGACCGCTCATCATTTTTAGTGTGGAGTAGAGAAATGTGAAGGAGTGCATGATTAGAGTGCCAAGAAAGTTATGTTAAAAATCCCTGTTGAATAGCTCGGTTGAAAGAGGTGTATGAGGAGAAAAGATGGAAGAATAATGGTTAGTGCTAGGGTAAAGCTACTTGTAGATCCCATGTACTAAGGAGGATAATGCACATTTAAGTAACAAGAGGTGGGAGAGGGCAAGAATCAAGACAGAAGAAGTTCCTTCGGCGTGAGTTACGCATGCGCAAGATTCTCCTGTCATGTTGGAATGGTTGCGCGCCATAAGGTTGGAGGAGTTTTTTGCATAGGTCAGGCACGTGAGTGAAAGTGCTGAAGACAGGCTTTGTTTAAAAAATTTGCATTAAATGAAAAACGTATGGAAGTAGGTGAAGTAGCATTTAATGTTCAAAAAGAGAAAAATTATAAGTAAAGGGTCAAGGCACTTTCATTTTCACTTTGTGAAAAATAGAAAGGAGCAAGTTTTATAAACAAGGGTTTCTAGTTTCGATCGTGCAAAGAAAGATCTATGAGATTGAAGCATGAGTAGCCAGTTTGAGTTTGCAAACCAAAATGAAGGGGTTACATGGACATGAAAAGAGTTGTGAGGAGGCATTATCTCGTGGAAATTTGATCATTGTTAGGGTTCAACAAACTAGGGCATGGGTTCAAGAGATTTAAATCATGGATTTGAGATTGGAGGTTTGAAGAAGTAGGAAAGTGTAATAAGGAGGGAGTGGAGTGATAAGAAGACCTCAAAAATGGCACCTAAGAAAGGAAAAGGAAAGTGCAAGGCCAAACAGCAAGAACCTGATTTAAACACAAATGAAGAATGGTATGTGAAGATGCAATACCTAGATGGAGTGATGATGGGTAAGGAGTGGGAGTCCCACCTACAAAATGTGCCTGTAAGTGATTATAACCACCGAAAAAACATGATATAAAAGGATATGGCACCGGAATTAGTGTGCTCCACAAGTAAACAAAAACTAGAGGGCTTTCCAATCTATGATGATGATGTTAATGTTAAAATGGAAAAGGCGGGGTTGTTGCTGACTCTATGAGTTTCCCTACTTTGGAAAACCCGAGTGCTGTATCAATGGTTAATGTCACACGGTACATGAAGATTAATTCCACTTTATAGGGCACAAGATGCACGTCACTCCCCATCTTATCTCTTAGTTCACAGGCCTTATATGTGAAGGAGACGACTTGGAGGATGACACGAGTGACAAAGAGGCAATTCGAGAAACGAATATTCTTGTAAGAAGGGGTCAAGATACTACAACATTTTAGACATCAAGGACCCTGTGATGAAAATGGCCACATATCTGGTAACAAAGTTGAATGGCCAGGAGAGATGGACCTAGGTCAATAAGCCTTGGTTGCATGTTTGCAAAAAAATTGTAGATGGCACTATATACAACTTCTCTTCTTATATTGCAAAGGAGATTATCGGTTGCACGAAGGAGGGGGATATAATCCTCTTCAAAAATGTCCTCCTGACCATTGTATTTTCAGAAATTAGAGTTCTTGACGCTTTTGAGACAAGTTCTTGATCCTTCACCCACGAAGAGATTCGAGAAGTATGCCTGTGACACAATGATGGCACCCCACAAGGCACGACTAGAGAAATGGTATACAAACCTGAGGAACATGTTCAAGGTAGAGTGGAGAATCCTTGAACAACTCCTAGCAGCCACTAAAGGGGAAGTTGAATTCATTGTTTATCAACATTTTTTCCTAGGCAAGTTCAAGCTGATAGATGATTCATAGAGCCCTTAGCGCAAACTTCCTTTCATGTTCACTACTCAATACTTCCAAGTGGGAGTAAACAGATTTAAGGAATCAAAGAAGTTGAAGATAGAACTAGGTAGTTTGACTGGGAGCATAGGGAGATGCAGAAAATATTAAACTACCCCAGTGGCAAGCACACGTATGTAGAAAGGTACATTTCATATGAGGTCCAGATGACAAGGCCGATAACACTACCCATTGCAGGAGGATCCGCGGTGCACATATACCTCCATATAAGGACAAATTTTGAAAAGGGCGGGTACCTAGAGAACGAGGTCTCCATACCTGAGGATCCCATGGAGAGGAAGAATCCCACGCCCAAGAAGAGGGGAAGTGAAGATGAAGCACCAAGTGTGTAGACTGCTCAAACAATGAGCATGCCAACAACAAGTGCCAAGCCAAGAACTTATATGTGGAGGAAAAATTCCCCGGTGAAGAAGAAGACACCAGAAGTAGAGGCACCTAGGCAACCACTCACCAAGGAAGAGTCACTTTAGGAAGAAGAAGAGGCCGAATCCCCCATCAAGGAGACACCTCTCAAGAAAAATTAGATGGTAAAAGAAGAAGCTAACTTGGAGGAGACCAACAGCTTGGAGAAGTACATGGGTGAAAGAGAAGGTGAGATTGAAGAAGACGATAGCAAGGAAGAAGAGCCGAGAAGGACCGGGAGCCACATGTGTTCGGTGTGTATGAAGAGGGAGAAGAGAGTGGGGAAGAGAAGTAGGAGTTCATATTCGTGTGGTGCAAGGGCACATAGAATGAGGAAGGCTTTGGAGACATGGAAAGGAATGAGGAGGTTGGTGAGGAAAACAAGGGGCTATAAGCTTTACAAAGGAGCATATCACGAGGTGGCAAAGAGAAAAGCAAACAGAATGCTCGGGGCCCTAGTAGACCAAGAGTTGGAGTGCGGTGTTGACATAGTGCTAGAGGAAGGAGAGGAAAATATTGATAAGGATCATGGTAGTATGGGAGGAGGTCCCACTCTAACAATGAGTTTTCCCAAAGCCACGTGCTCAGGTAGGAGATCCCTCGATATAGAACAAATACAAGTAATGGGTTACATTAACAACTCGAGGAAGGTACTACACATGCAGTTCCAAAGCATGATCGATACCCATAGAAAGGCTTGTAGCCATGGGGCCATTTGAGAATGAGGGCACATACCCCGAGAATAAAGAAGATGCTCTCTTAGGTGTTTAAGTCCCACATTGATGAGATAGACTTCAAAGTCTACCAAGGAATGATCATCACAAAGATCTTAGAGTCTAAGGGATCCAATTCCTTGGTGAATGCCCGGGAACTCTCGGATGAGAAAGTTTGTAATGTGCTTAACAAGCTCATGGTCGAGACAGAGGCTAGGCTCTTCTCGCGTAATAATGAATAAAATCTTGGAGGAGAAACTAGGGAAAAAGAGGAGGAGCTAGTAGATAAGACCTAGAGCTTGAAGCGGGAATAGCTAATCAGCGCATGACTAAGGAATGAGTTAAAGGAAGAGAAGACAAAGGTGCGGGAATTGTAGAAGAAGACAAAATCTATCAAGGGTGTCATCCTTTTAAAGCACCACGACTTAGCGCCACTGCACAAAATTACTCATCCCTTCTTGAATGTATAGAAGATCTAACACACATCCTCACTATGGAGAGAGGATCTTTGGCCCTGAAGTCTATAGAAGAAGTGGCCTCGTGCTTAAAGGAGGAGGATAGGTTGAAGGTGGTAGCACTAGTTGCAAAGTATAGCAGTGCTCACAAAAGTTAAAGTCACTACCCAATTTGTTGAGGCCACATATGACACACTGTCTAGATAGGGATAAGGTAGTGGGCTCCTTGGTCTCCACACTTGAAGCAGAGCTAAAGTAATTCTAAGAGAAGAACAAAGGAAAAAGGGTAGAGAGGGACAAGGTTATTACTAAAGTGGAAAGCAAATCTGCGAGCCGATTGAAGCTTTAAGGAGCTCAATCAAGGCCTAGCTGAAAGAACTATATCCTTAGATTACTAAGAGGATGGACACACTCAAAGACCTAGGCAAGGATATGGAGAAGATCGTGGACACTTTGGGTGCCTAGGGAATTGGCATGAGTTTTGACAAGGTGAGCATCCCGGTCGACGACCTCTATCAAAAGGTACAGAGTGAAGTCAAAATTTGGAATAAGCTAGAGGAAGACTTACGGAGGGATTTTCCTAGCTTGCTAAATTGATGCCCCCAATTCTTCATTCTTCCCCTATTCTTTCATTCCTTTATTCTTTTACAAAATGTAAGAATACACCTTGGTTCTTTAAGGAAGCCTACATTCTTGGTTAAGTAGATTGTTTCTGCAGATGGAGAATAGGTGTAGTGTGGGGTGATGTTAGAACCCTAGAATATTGGCCAAGTATGAAGGCACGTAGGCACACAAGGTTCCAATTATGGAATGGAACGCAAGGAAAATGTGTGTAAGATAAGGGTATAAGGAAGCATGTAGCACGTGCAACGTGTGAAAGGATCGGGACTTAGTCATTTTGGACATCCAGGGTAGAACACATAAAAAGCATGGCCCATTGCATGTGGATAAGATGTCAGCCTGGTGACATGTTGGCCCAAGATGGAGCATGCTTGTGATGGAATATTCTAGAAGAACATCATGGAATAAAGTGGGAACTCAATCCTAGAGAAGCATGCTCGCATTGAGGACCACATTCAAACACTGCACCTTTGGATCGAGAGGGCTTTGGAGGATAGGTTGGCGATCTATGAAATCTATAAATAAAAGCACCTAAAAAGATATAAATATAGATATACATATACATAAAGAGATATAAATATGGAGATATACATACAAGTATCTAAATAGACACCCGAGGGAGTGAGCGAGCTCTACATAAATGTTGCGAGGACTCTTTTGGTGAATATTTTTATTTGATAGAGAATGTACTAGGCCTAGGGGTTATAAATTTTATTTTTGGGTAGCTTAGCTACATTAAGTCTAGTATAATGCATGACTACGATCTGCTTCTCTGCGACCCTCTCGTAATGGTTCCATGGATGTAATAAGGTTACCTGTCATAATATATACATGAATATATATGATTCGATGCATGTTTCTCTCTTATGAGTCTTCTTTCCTTTCATGTTAAGTATGAATGCTTGTATGTTTCTTTCTATCACAATACGTGTTATAGATTTTGTTAAACACTCGATCTGAAGTGACTATAAGGATCTAGAGGCCATTAAGAGCCCTATGGTTCTTGTATGTCTTAAACTTCCTTCGAAATCTCTTACACCGATCATAGATGTTGTTTCCCACTAAACTCTCATAAAAGAGAGACTCGGTGCCCGTGCGGTCCTCGGGTGGCGCTCAACTTTCACTAGGTGATAGATCGGTGCGCATGGGGTTCCTTTCTTTTGTGATAGGGGTAAAAATAAATACACTAATAATATATTAAACTTATAAATAAACTCTACTTTAATCCTATTATTATCTTAATCCATGTGTGACCTTTGATCTTAAATCACATGTTCTTTATCTCTAAAAATAGATGTACCTTGATCCTCAAGTCTTCATGCTTTTATCTAAATCTAGAACGTTGCTTCAATTCCACTCAAACTTGACATCATCTATTTTTAGCCCATCGTTCCAAAATTGGATAAGTCCTAGATATTTCTTGCTTTGGCGTGAGCCTTCATGCGCCATCTAGTCTATCTTGTGCATGCCCCTTCTCACATGCCTTACATGTGCCCAAAATCATCATGCGTGGCAGTAATTACTCAAAATGGGTCATGAAACATTACCCCATACTAAATTGGATTGTGATCATCGACAGTACCTTAGTTGCCCAAAAATATGAGTGGCCTCAATAAAAATTTAGTGCCCAAAAATAATCTTCACAAGCTATGTAACCTATCAACTTAGGCCTCAGAGTTTTGGAAGAGATCTAGGAACTTAGCATTTATTTCACTCTTTGTTTTTCAATGCTTTCCTAGGCATTGCCTCTATAATTCTTAGTACTTGGTCTAGTGCAAACTATTCAACTCTACTCTTGAGCTCTTGGATCACTACAGTCAATTCTATAACTACCCCTTCAATTGTATCCATGTGCTCAAGCACCATATTTTGAAACTAGCTGACATGTAGATCCAATTTATCCCTCTTGGCCTTAATCACTTCCTTTTGTGTTGTTATCTCATCCATGACCCTAGTGCGCTCTATCTTTCTAGTTGCCATATTTTCATGTATATCCCTCAGTACTGCTTCTTCATCACTGATGTGCATGCTAAGAATCAGGTCACACTTTTTGCACCTATTGAATGCTAATTCAACCTTGTTACTTGCATCCTTGCGTTTTGTGAACAAATCCTCAAGCTCAGTAAACCTAGCTTCAACACCAACCTTTTTTCTTCCTTCTCCTTAGCTATCTCTTTTGTTATTGGCCTTATGCCACTCTTTATTTTCACCTGGAGCATACCAACCAGGTATTCCATCTCATTATTATAGTCGCATCTAGCTTGGCTCACTAGGGTGGGAAATGACTTAGATATATTTGAAAAAATCACCAACCCTTTCGTAAGCCTCTTTAGTGTGCTTCTGTTCTCCCTTGATTTCCTTCTTTAAATCATCAACCTCATGCTCCTTTTCTTTCTTATCTTCTACTAAGACCTTCATAGTAGTGCACTGCATCAAGGTTCCTATACCTAACATCCATCGCTAACTTGTTAAAGGCATTGCACACCTACTCATCAATGAGGTACATGGGATCAACTTCCTTATACTTCCTCCTGACTCATTTTTCAACCCAATTACACCGATGGAGTGGTCACTTACCTCAAACTCAAGTTCTTTTACATAATTGTGTAAGTTCCATCTCAACATATTCTTATTCATGACACTCCCCCATTCTTATCCATTAGTTCCCAGGGATACAACTTCTCATTTAGTATTGTGCTCTAGAAACACACCCTTAGAACCTTCTTGGGGTCATCCAAAAAATCCATGTGTGGTGACTTGGGCATCCATCTCTTCTTTACCACCTTCACATTTTTCATCTTCTTCTTTAAGGTAGAAGTTACTACACTTGTCTCAACTCCTATGCATTTTTCTTCTCTAATGACATAAGTGTCATCACTCTCCTTTTCTCATGCACCTCCTCCTCCACAAGTTTCTTGTCCTTGGGAAGACTCTTATTTTCTTCTCCCTTTGTGACACGGGACTACCTTTGATCCTCAACATTATTTCTAGCCAACTGCTCAGCCCATTCTTTCTCAAACTCCTCGCATAAGGTTTCTCCTTTCTTCTCTAAATCAGACTCCTCACTTTTTCTATGTTAGAGACAACCTTTACCCCTCCATGATTTAATTTTTCCTTCTTCATAGTGTCCCATAGTGGGTGAGACATTATAATTCCACCAATGCTTCTTCTTATATAGAACATCTTCTTGCACCGTGAATGATCAAGTTTACCTTCTTCTTCCCCTTCTTCCTCTTTAGGGGTATCTTGGTGCATTCTATTTAATTGTGTAACCATTGGTCTTCCAAGTTGTGGGAGGGTAGAGTCTATAACCTCCATCTAAATTCCTCCCTATTTCTTTGGCCTCAATTACAAAAATATTTGGATTATCAATCCCCTAATGGTAATATTCATTTGGGGGCTCAATTCCAACATGTCAAGCTCTAACATCTCCAAGTATACAAGCCTTGCATCATACATATACGTATGTGCAATATGTGCAAGTTTGATTAAACATTATCATAATAAAAGGTTAAGTTTTGCACTTCTTTAATCTTGTTCACAACACACTTGAAGTACTGGGAAGTGAATGCAAATGGTAGCTTACACCAAGGCCCATCTCCCCATCCCCATTATGAACCATGCAAGACTATAACCCTACAACACCATGAACTTTTCTTGATCCCCAAATTTTTAAGGAAACTAACGTAAAATGTGTCACTCATTCTCAAATACCCCTCACAATCTGTTATACCATTTATCCATCCTTATCTTATATGGATTTTAAATTACGCCATCACAAGTAGATCCTATGAATTGCATCGCGAAGGAGTTTTCCATAGGTGATTTAACCCACATATCATCATCTGGACCATTTAGGACTCAAATATCCCAAAAGATGATGAGGAGGATCAAGCCTCAATTTACCTTCACTCCTTCATTTTGTACCCTCACCTCTTTAATAATTCCATTGGTAATGTATTGTGTAATGTTGTAGTGTGCCTTGTTTACCATTCTATCCACAATATATTAAAAAAATTTGACAATAGTCCACCTTTTGAGGTGCCCAACTTGCAACTGACCAATCTGGTTTCACCCTAGTTGTAGGTTCAATGAGGATTTCAATAAGCATAGCCCTTCATTCCTTCTCGTATTAAAGTCTAGCGACTAATTCATCAAGCTTCACATTATAGAATAAATCCAGCCCCATGTCCTCTCATGTACTCCTCAAACTTGTGACTTGTTCAATAAGTTAAATTATAATTCACATCCTCTAGCCTGCAAAATAAAAGAAATCCTCATGCACTCTAGTCATGAGCCACTAGTATAAATTCATGGGCTTGACGAAGAAGGGTAGTTCAAACACGGTTGTAGAACTCTAAATTTATCTAGGTTCTTCTCTATTGAATAATCGACCAGTACTTTCCCTTCCTCATTTGTTTCTAGAAGCTCCTAACATCTTTGTCTTCAAATTCCCTTTTTCCCTAGATATTTTTGGTTTTGTTTTCTGATTTTACACTTGGGAAGTTGAGACTTCCAATTTTTAACCCTAAGTACTCCAGGTGGGTACTCCATTTCTAAGTATATATCCTCTAGGAGTTCATCCACCTTGACTTCAACCCTCTTTATACGAGTTCTTTATTCCAATTTTGGGTGTCATTGTTCCTAAAAATCAAAGCCCTAGGTATTTTATCTCACCTCACTTTTTTATCTGAACATTGAAAACTCTATATTTTCAAAATCACCTAAAACCCTTCTCTTTATGTCCTAACTATTGGCTCAAACTCATCTCAAAGACAAGGAACCGTACACAAATTTATACGCATGATGTTTTGGTTTTCTCTTAGTTTATTTCACTCTTTTCACACAAAGTTGTTTGATAACTCAATTGCTCCTAGTTCTCTTCGATAACCCGTACTTTTTTCACACTTTTAAAAAATTTAAGTTACTTTCTCACTAAAATGCATTTTCTTATTTTTAATTTATTATGTGACTTCCTTTCACGTCTTTGCAGTCATAACCTTCTATTGTGTGCCCTATGTTTTGAGCTATAGACCTCCTTCGCATGCATCCTATGCCGATGTACATAATCCTTTGTTCCATATACCTATTAGTTTATCATTTTTTCCTACCTCACATTACACTGCATGATCATTCTTCCCATGTGGTCTTCAATCTGAGAAATTTCCTTTAGATCACCTTCATCTATAGCACTGTAACACCTTTCTCTCTCATGTCAACCTTTCATAGGATACCCTCAACCATGCCAACCTGTATCAAATATGATGCCAATAATTTTTCTCTTGTACCTAATCTACCCCACACTAAAAGTATGTGTGGTCCTCTTCACATGAACTCAATAGATAGTAATCAGTTTCCTGTTCACAAATGCACTTATTAAAAAAAAACAAGGAACTAAATTGACAAAGCATAGCAATGATTGAAAGTAAACACATGAAGGGAAATATAATCTAATTAGAAACACTACCTTATTACAAACACCAATAAGCCTTATTTATAGTATGGCTTCATCCTACTCCCATTGAAGTAACTAGGCAACATGGTTCCATCCAATGCCTATAATTGACATGCATTTGATTCAAGTATCTTGGTTACTACAAAATGTCACAACTAATGTAATTTTAATTTCCTTGGGTGGCATGCAAACTTGGAATCATAGAGAAGGACCATCTTTCCTACTGTAAATTTATTACTCTTGATGTTCCTATCAAGTCATTCTTTATGCCTTTCCTTCTCAGTAATTTGGATCCAATACACAATGGCATGTCTCTCACCTAATAGCATTAGTTTATAAATGCACTCTTCCACATATTTCTCATCAGAAATTCTACCTGCATGTGAAATACGTAGGGATGGTAACATGAATTCAACAGGAAATATAGCTTTCATGTTAAACACCAATTAAAAAGGTGTAGCCTTATTCAACCTCTTATAAGTGGTCCTATATGCCAAAAGTACAGATGACACTTTATCATACCAATCTTTTCTTCCAACATCACATATTTTTCAATGTTTGTCCTATAATCTTGTTGAAATCTTTTGTATTACCATTATCCTGTGGGTGATAAGGAGTAGTTTTATGGTGTGCCACTATAAACACTACCAATAGAATTCTTATTTTATCATTTAATAAATGAGTTCCTCTATCACTTGTCAAGCTTAATGGACATCCATACCTACTAATAATGTTCTCCTATAAGAATTTTAAAATTGTAGTATTTGGAAAATCCTATGTAGGCACTTCCTCTTCCCACCTTGTTAGATAATTTGTGCATGTAATAATGTAGCGCACGTGAGTCCTACGTGCGGGTGGAGAAATAGGACCTACAAATTCAATATCCTACTTCTTAAAAGGATCAACACTTACAATAAACCACAACAACATCTCATCTCTTCTCCCGGATGCTTCCCAAGGCACTGAAAATGATCACACACCTTGACATATTCCTTAGTATCCTTGTACAAAGTTTCACAAAAACTCTAGCCATCATAATCTTGTTCATTGCATCATTAGCAAGTTGTAATGACCTCCTGTTATCCCACCATGAGCTTCTTCCATAATAGCCTCACGCTCATGCTCTAGAACACAATGGTGTAAAAATTCATCATGGCCTAACTTGTACAAATATCCACCAATAAACTGATAAGGTACTATGTGTATTGCAAGTTAATTCTTCTCCAAGGTATTCATTCCTTAAGGTGCATGCCTAGTGCACGTAAATACTACAATATCCTCCAATTCTGTGGGTGTGTGGTTCAATCTAAACAACTATGCAAGCTGGCATAGTATCTTTAATGATTTACACATCCTCGCTAGAAATTATCCTCGATAAATGATTAGTCCTTAAATTTCTCTTTCTTAGTTTCACACCATTTTGTGAAATCAAAATCTTGAAATAGAAGTATCCATCTACATATGTGCCCTTGCAAGATAGGCTTGTTGAACAATTATTTTATCACCATATGATATGTATAAAAAATAAATGTGGTCGCCAATAAGTATTTTCTAAACTTATGCAGCATGTAGATCATAGACAAAGCTTCACTCTAATTAATTATGTATTTCTTCTTTGTGGATGTCAACTTTCTACTTGCAAAGCAAATGGGATGATCCACAATTCCTTCTCCTTATTGTGCCAACACTACACTAATTTCCATGTGAGAGGCATTAACATGAACATGAAAGGGTTTTTCCCATGAAGGAAAATGCAAAATAGGTGCGAGTAATCATCCTTTCCTTGATTTTCCAAATGCATGTTGTTGCGCGTCACCACAATAGAATTTCCCTTTAGGCTTAAATAATTCTTCCAAGGGCATGGAAATTTTTTCATAACCTTTTATGAATTTCCTATAATAACCTATATGTCCCAAGAATATGTGCAACTCACTTCCATTGGTAGGTTTTCCTATCCCAAGATCATAGCTATCTTGGCTAGGTTTACAACAATCCGTATTTGTAAATAATATGTCCAAGTAAAGTTCCATAAGGTGTAGAAAATATGCACTTCTTAATGTTAAGGAGATGTTCAACTACATACACCTCTCAAATGTAAGTCTTAAGTTATCATAATGATACTTGACCAAGCCATAGATTTGTCATCATCCAAATATACCTACAATAATTTATGAATAAATTATTGGAATTCTTACACAACGATGTGTGAAAACATTTCTTGTGCATTCTTCAATCCAAAGGGCTTAAATGTATATGAAAAACTCCCCCATTTAGTGGTGAAATTTTTCTTTTCCTAATCTTCCTTCACAATGCACACTTGTTGATAACCTAAAAATCCATCTATGAAAGAATATATGTCACACCTAACAACTCCCTCAAGAATTTATTCTTTGAATGGGGTGGGAAACATATCTATAACACACAAATCATTGAGCTCCATGTAATCTACACAAATCCTTATCATGTCATTCTTCTTAATTCTTATAACCATGGGGCTAACCCATTCAGACTCTTTAATAGGCTCAAGACTAGATAATTTTATCAATTTCTTCTTTCACCTTTATGTGTAGATTAGGATTCATCCTATAAGGCCTCTTCCTAACAAGGAACATGCCCTTTTTGTGATTTATCTTCATCTTTCCTAAAGAAAGATGCACACCTTTCAATTTATGGTAATCTTGCAAAAAAATTCCTTGAAGTCACATAGGAGTTCAATAATCTTAGCTACTTCTTGCTCTAACTAGTAATCCCCAATAATGTCCTCATTGATCTCATCCTAATTACCAATTTTAATCTTCTTTATCCTCATACGAGCATGATATGTGGGCATGTCTTTTCATCTATAGAATCCATTACCTTATGCGTACCTTCAATGTGGTCAACATCTAGGTTATCGACTTCATCATCATCTATCATAGACACAAGTTTTTACTTTTCTTTTTCCTTTCAGATGTGAGCCATATCTTCTTCATCTATTTCCTCAAGATCAATGCGTAGATCAATATTAGGTTCCCCAAATAACTCCATAATGATTTCTTCAGCCTTCACGCTATCTCCCAAAGTAAGGCACTTCATAATCTGCAATGCTTCATGGACTAGAGGCTTAGTAGAAAAATAATCAAAAGTTTGAATCATACCTACAATCATCTCTTGCCAATTCACAATATACCTTTTTCATTTTTACATGGACATATTTTGCATGCACATAGCCATGCAATGTGGAGTAGAAATTATGTACCTAAAGTGATGATGGTAAATCCTCCTTTCCCTGAGCCCAAGATCTCTCATACTCATGGACGTGATGAGAGGAAGGATACTTCCCATGAAATTTTCATGTTTGTGTGGGTGCATTTCTCGAGTAAACCTAGTGGAGAAAGTGATTATCACTTCATGACATTCCAAAAGGCCATCTCTATGTGTTTCCCACCAATGCATTGTTATCCCATGTAAGGTATAGACCAGAATATTTTTTTGATCCCCCTCATTCTTCCACTGAGTCTTCATGGGATGTAGGAATGTATTGAGGTTCCCCTCACCAGTGTACCTTGGTACCTGAGTAAATCCTAAATAACTCACCATGCACAGCTTGACATCCCGGTGACTCTTTCCTTACCTCATGCTCAAACATCTCATACCTTCCGGGAGACCGGTTATCACAAGTGACACTAGTAGTGTCACTCACTGACTACATGTCTTCCCAATGAAGCATGCCCTCTTTAGATGGTTCTAAATTCTCTAGATTGTGCACTAACTACACATATATTATGTTGATCTCCTCCTCACTCAATGGTTTAACATAGGTCTTAGACTTATTTTCAAACAGAGGTATTATCATGTGCTTCTCATCGTTCTCAAATCTTATGTATCTCTTGTTGAAGTGCAAATTAGCATTATTTGCATAACATGAGGGCCGCCAAGTAATATTAGAAATTTGTTTTCTTTTGCAAGCTCCAATACCTTAATGTCCTCAGTAAACTTGGCTCCATGAATAGTAATAGATGTGTCCTTTAGCACCCCAATAGGTATAGCCCTCATTTTATTTTCATATATAGCACATTAGAAGATGGCTACAATTTTGGTCTACCCATAAGATTCCAAACATCCAGAGTTAGTACATTCACTTTTGTGTCACTATTAATAAGAATGTGACATAATAACCACTCATCAATTATTGTGTCAAGTGTAATCTCTTTATCAAACTCATGATTCTAAAGTGGTAGATTTGCATAAAGTATTTTTCTCTTGTGCTCAATTCCAAAGTATGGTACCTTTTCTCATATCCATTCCCTTAATAGAGGAATTACATTATTATGTTGAAAAATGTGTCATACTTCCTTCAATTCATCCACATCCTTCTGTGGTATTTCAACCTTCCTTTCATGATCACTCTCACGCACCTATTCTTTCAAGCAATGTATCTTTCCCTGGAGCTCCCTGAGGACATCCATGGTATCTTGGTATACTTCCTTCTCGTGCATGGCATCTGGATACTAAGCATATACCAATTCATCTCTTATAATGAGTGGATTATCCTTCATAGGTTCACGTGTGCACATAGCCTTAGTGCATGTAGTAACAATTACTATCTGTAACTCAGGATTGGGTGTCTTCTTAGGCATCCATTGATTAGCAATAGTTCTTTGTACCTTTATCATTCCCACGCCCTTTTCCTTCTTCTGATTCTTGCACATGTGCTCATATAGCTCTAGATAATCTTCTAACTTGTGCTACTTCCCACACCATGAGAAAGTTGTATTCTGAGGGCACTTGTATTTATAATGATCAGGGGATCCACAAGTATAACAAATTTTGAATCTTCCTCTTCCACCACCGTGACTTTGGCCTCTATATCCTTCTCGAAGCCTACATTCTTGTTATCACCATGGTATTTCTCTTCATGAGTATGGCCTTTTTGTTCCATTCATCCACTTGTCATGTTATTTTGGTGCATCCTATCTCAATGGCTTCGTGAATGTGATCAATCAATATGTGGTCAATGGTGTCATGAGTGTGGGACTTGCAAATCATATAGTACATAGATACCTTATTTATTAGTGCATGCTGCAAAAGAGGGAAATATCAAATATTTTGATTCATGTGATAGACTTCACAATATAATAGTAATGTTTGCAAAGTGACCTATGTCAGAAATTATCTTTAGTATGTCCCTATAGTTCATAATCTATACACCATATCCCACTTTATATCTCATGTCGTTGAGTTGGTAGAAAGATTCTCCAACTATTTTTCCATAGCTGCAATATATGCCTCTAAGAATGGGATCACTCTAGTATTAACACTCCTAATAGCCTCGGTGTACAAAGTGGCCTTCAAAGCCTTGCACATATCCACATATGTCTTATGAGAGATTGTTATGCAATGCAGATTCAACAATCCTCCAACAAACCATTGTGCATGCTAACTAGGATGAATTTCATAAGACAATTTGGACAACATAGTCCTTAAATGTGTTTCATAATCCCTCATACTTTCACCTAATCCCTACTTGATATCCTTTGGCACACTAATGCTATGTTAGTTAAATTCCATATTGTGAAATTCTACCAAAAATTCTTAACGTAAAGCATCGTAATTAATCATAGTCTAATGCAGGTCATATTTCTTATACCATCTATGTGTGTACCCTTGAAGAGTAGTAGCAAAGTGATTAGCCTTTATATCATAGGTTATAAACCCTTTAGCACACCATAGTAATTCACACTTATGCACAGGCTCTACTACATCTTCAATACACATATACTCTAGAAAATGGAGAGACATCTCATATTAAACCTGTTGAGGTTGATGTGGGCCTAATCCACTAGATCTAGAACTAAAACCTCCCCTAGTATTTCCTCCTCTTGATTTGGTGATCCTCCTATCCATCCCTGCAACGAGCTAAAAACCAGTTGACATGCTTCCTTGTGTCCCGGTTTTGGTACTACTAGACTGAACATCAATGGTCTATGCGGTCGTAACTACTAGTGTAGTACTTCCAACACTCTATGTGCTAACATTCTATCCTAGTGACGTGTTTGGGAACAATCCTTCCATAACACTTCTAAACAACTACTTGACTATGATGCTATGGCGAACTACTAACTTTATCTCTTGAATTCAACACAAAGTGATATCTACTCTTCTCTACTTGTTCACTTGCACTAGTGTGCTTCTCAATTACTAGTGGATTTGGAACACCCAGCATAAGGGATAGGTGGCTAGGTGGGATTAGATGTGTACATGCAGTCCTCATGCTCGATTATGACGAGATCTCTTATGAAGTTAAAGGGGATTCTCTACTACACTTTCCCTATGTTGGTAGAATCAAACGTTGTGGTTTCCCATCTTCTATGAGAGTTTCAAATCCTTTGTGATACATATCTCTCCTTAACTCGAGGGAATCCTTAATCTACCTTTGTTTTTTCATTTACATATCTCATGTTTCATTAAACATGATGCATTTTTCCTCTCTCTACATGTCTTCCACCAAGTCCATCATCCTTCTCCACACATGTTCCTTCTCTTTCCCATGGTGGGATTTTAGTTATCCATGCGTAGGCCCTCTAAATCTAGTTCTATTATCAAAATCTTGATCTATAATTATATAGCACGTAAGTAAGATCCTCTGGGCTCATACAAGAACCTAAACTCAACTTCCTTTGGACATAAATAAGTAGAAATAATGTACTCTAAAGTATAACTGTGTAATACTCCATCCCACCAATGATATGCATCTCTGGTCCACTCCACATCAACATCAATAAGAGTTTGGTAATCCTTTTGCATCCAAAGTCTCGGCCTATAACTCCAAAACTTTTCTATTGCATATGTTTCTAGCCACTCAAATAATTCTACTAGAAAGAATTTGAATAACATCACATAAAGTGCATCTTAAAGGTTGTTTTTTGCCCACCAACGTGCATTAAATTCAATTCCGGTGTTATATCTCTACATAAACTTATTGTTTCCATCATCTATCCAACCTTCAATACTCTCTAGAGTCAATCGATATGCCATCTACAAGCAACATCCTAGCAAACAGTTTGAAAAGAGGTCTTGGCAATGAACCAAATTGTAGTCTTATTTTACCACCTAAAGATGTTATGCACGTTGGCAATTCATCTAGTTAGAATTAAATGCTCACCTAAAGCACGTGAACCTACTAGGTCCCTCGATGATGGCTTGTCAATATTTTAGCATGCATGTTCATGATTACCAATACTAAACATACATTCAAGAGCGAGATCATATGAATTTCATAAAGAAACACACATAATAAGGAATCCTAATAGATCAAACAATTGCTAAGATTAATTACACCATATAGTCTCTATATTCAGACATATCAACAATCATGATCCAACCATAGTGATCTATTCATAACATAAGTATTGCATATCAGAAGTTGAATACATAACAATACTATCACAAAGTCATGTGTGCTAATATTTCAGAGTAGCATAACCCTATGACATCAACCATGTCTAATACAATGGGGTACAATAAATATATACAGGTGTGGGGACTTTCCCTTCACCACCCATGCATCTCAAAATAGACTACATGCTCAAAATAGCCATGTGTACATATAAAAACATATATGAATCACATATTTTTCGTTGGAAATCCTAATAATATATTAACTTGATCCATGCATGACCTTTGATCTTTAATTGTATGTGCTTTATCTCCAAAAAAATTAAATCCTTGACCATAAAGTCTTCATTATTTTATCTAAATCTAGAACATTGCTTAAATGCCACTCAAACTTGGCATCATCTATTTTTAGCCCGTCGTTCCAAAATCGGTAAGTCCTAGATATTTCCTACTTGGGCGATCCTTCACATGTCATCTATTCTATCCTCTGTGCACCCCTTTGTGCATGCCTAAATACGTGCACAAAATTCTCATCCATGGACAAGTACTTAGTCAAAATGGGTCGTGCAACATTTTCATATCAATATTTTTACTAACTATTTTTAAATTATCTCAATGTATCGAAACTTGGGAATATTAGATGAAATTTTAAGGGTTAAGATGGTATTAAGGCAACTTGTCATATGTTTTAGTGATATTTTGACATGAATATTGTTGTTTTCTATGGTGGTTGATGTCATTGGTTGATGGTGGTGTAGGTACTGGATTCTAATCTAAGTGAATGTATTTGATTTGGTACTTTAATATGTGAATAAATAAAATACCTAACGACTACACCTTTTATCTTCCAGTCATGTTCTCCTAATTTTTGCAATGTTTTCCTTTACTTATGTGTGACACATCAGTTGTGTTATTGTGAGCTACATCTATCATCACATAACTCAGAGCATGATGAGATAGACTTTGAGTTCTTAGGCATGGGTAGTTATTTTTCTCCAGACCATTGTATTCAATGGAGGGAAAGGATGCATAGAGCATCATAATACATACCTCTGGTTTGACCATATAAAATATTTCCATTTTTACTTTGTTCTCGTAACATGCATCATTGATTTGGATTATGTAAGTACAGTTCATTGATTTGGATTTCAGATTCTTTGAAAATGATATTCCAATCAAAGTATTCAAGAACAACAAGGTCCTGGTAGTTAGATATCAATTGAATCAAACCATGAATATCTACTCAACTTATACAAGGCTAAGAGAATGGGCTACAAGAGGGGGACTTGAGAAAATAGATTCAAGAAAAGCACTATTCCACAATGAGGGGTGTGATGTAAATGTGGCTCATTCACAGTGTCCAACACTGGGAAAAAGGTGGTGGAAATTATTGACTCACAAAGAATACAATTGTGGCACAATGTGTCTTTTGATTGATGTAAACCATACAATATTGGTTCAATGTATCTCCAAGGGTGTTTGACTATGTTTCTCACAAGAATTTTTCTTGTATTGTGTTAAGGATTAATTTATTTTCTTCCTAATGGAAGTAAGTGACTCATCGTTTATATGGAGAATGGAACAATTTAAGATCGTAAATTATACTTTATTTCACAGTAATTGAATTTTTTATATACATAGCTCTCAATGATGTTGTCACATTTTAATGATAAATATGAGATATAATTTACAATAATAAGAAGTAGAAAACTTAAGGCCATGTATAATATAAGAGAAGAATACTTTAGTTGTTTCAATTCTATGACTGAGATAAGCAAACTTAAATGTCTACCAAAACAAAAAATTCACTATTTTGCTTCAATAATTTCACTATTATAATATCAAACAAAAAATGTCATATTTTGAGAGAATCATAACAAATATGAGCACTTAATTTTATTTTAAGTTTGACCAAAAATCAAAATAACACCATTAGCATTCAAGGCCAATGCCAATATCAAGGATGTGCATAATGAATCTAATGTGAGTGCTCACACTTTTAAAGTGTGAGCCTCGCACTTTGAAAGTGGGAGAGTCACACTTTGAAAGTGTGATCCTCACACTTTAAAGTGTGAGGCTCACAATAAAATCACACTTTGGAAGCACAAGCCTCGCACTTTGAAAGAGTGAGGCTTGCACTCTGAAAGTACGAGGCTACCGTGGTGAAAGTGTAAGGTTCACACATTGAACTTGTTTTTACATCAATTTATTGTGTTTTTTATTTTAGTTTTAATCCAATGTGCTCATGCCTTATAATATTTAGCATCTACTAACCTTACATCAATTATTGCACTTTCAAAGTACTGAGGAAAGTGTGATCATCATCTTTTCACATTGCGATTATTGCAATTTTAACTTGCTTTTGCAAGAATTTATTATTAATTTTTCTTTTGTTAATCTAACGAGGCTCATGCCTTGTTATAGTTAGTGTCTGCTAACCTTAAATACTCCCAACATGAAAATCTAAAAACAAAAAAATGGAATCCAATAATACCGATATTTGAATCCAATAATAGCGAAATTGGGATCAATACTAGCGGCATTGGAATCCAATAATAGCTAAATTAGAATTTAATAATACCAGAATTGGACCTAGAATAAGTCTAATAATAAAAATACTAGAATCCAATATTGCTACTAATGGAATCCATTATAAACAAAAATGGAATCTAATACACGTAAAAGAGATAGATTTCTTCCAAAATTTGTAATATTAAAGTCCGAATTCTTGAAATAAGTGTTAGTATAAATAATCATCAATAACAATTTAAAAGGGGTTTTAAAATACCCTATTAGTCTAATTTTAAAGATTAAAAGGGAAAATTACGCTATGAAAAATGTTAAATTAAACAATAATTTACTACTTATAAAAAAAATTAGATGTCTAATTAAAAATTATTACAACACTTAATAAATTTTATCACCTTTTAAGATATTATTAGATCCTAATATTTTTTTATTTAATATGAAATGTTTTTTTGGCTGGGATCCTACCTATATTTATAAGGTGTCTATAGCCCAAAAAATCATAGTAAAACCATACAAAACACGGCGAAGGGGAATCAAGACAAAAGAGAGACATAGGTATTGCCATACCAAAGAAAAAAGCGAGAGAAACTCTAGCGAGAATCAAAGCAAAACCACAACAAAAATATTATTTTATCCTAATATTTAATTAAGACCTAACTATTATTAAATTAACATTAACACCATTAATAAAAAAACATGACCCTTTTTAGTACTAAAAACCCCACTTAAATTTAAATGAGCTTCGATTGAATTTAAACAATAAGAAAAAACAAAAGCGAGAGGATTGTTTGAATAAGGTCAAGGGTAAGTGGGAGATCTTAGATAAGTCATGACACACAACTTGGCAAGGGATGTGGATCTTGCTCAACATGTGGAGTATGATATGTTGGGCATTAGGCTCAATCCAAAGTGAGCCAATCAAAAACTTGACACAACAAGTTAAGGTAACACCAAGACAGTACAATGGGTAATACATATAATGGGTAGAGTGAACTAGATGGGGCTATTCGGGGTGAAACCAAGGCCAAATGCAAGAAGATGGTAAAGAGATAGCTTGGAGGATGAGAGAAAGGTGGAGTGAGCGGGGTTTCGAGCCAAACAAAATGTAGAGAGGGACGACTCAATGGAAAACACATGACTCGACAAAAACATAGCCAAATCATCACAATTCAAAAGGAAAATAGAGATATCAGCATAAATAAAAACTAAAAACACCCAACTCTACCATGCAAAATCACAACGTCTAATAACCCAACATTGAATGTAAACCCCAAACATGTCAACTTGGTTCATCCAACAAATCAAACACCACTTTATGCACCAAACAATTCATATACATACAAGGCATCCAATACAAACACAATGCAAACAATGAAAGGGTAGATAAATGCATGCTTCACCTAACACTACAACACCTTTGAACTCGAGATAGCAACAACTTGACTGGAGCTTGAACTAAAAATTCAAAAACAAACTAGCTCGACTCGGTAGGGTAGAAAAGAAACCAACTCGACCCAAGACCCAACTCACCCAGGGATTAGCATGACGGGGAATTATCCAAGCTCTGCAAGATCTCGACCAAGTTAATAGGAAGATGGAGCAACATTGGTAACCAAGATGTAAACTAGGAAGGGAAAGAGGTCATAAAAAGTCCAAAAATATAATTTCTAAAAAAAAATCAATTTTAATTAAAAATTACTTATAAGACCAAAAATAAAGAACCAAACTTTAAATTTTATTTCCCTCCAAAATTAGCTACATCTAGCTAAATATGGTGATGAAATTCCTAAACCTACGCATGGACAAACCTCGCAAAATACAAAAACTCCAAAGAATAAGTTGTTAATACTAGTTAGCAAGATTCCAAATAAACGAATGAAAACTTATACGAGACAAAAAAGCTGAAACCGGAAGTAATTAGAAAATGATAAAAAAACTAGTGCATGTTTACCGAACAAGAGATATGATACCATGCAAGATTGTTCTATGAGGATCAATACGGAACCCCATGCACATTGAATAGGTTTCACTCCAATGGTGACATGATAGCTCTAAGTGATCAATAAGAATTGAATAACAATGGAAAATCATGCATAAGGAAAAAATAGGTCTAGCATTCTCATAGATTAAAAAAGAGGGTACATATGAGAGTGTTGTGTAACTCTCATGCCTAGACAATCATTCCCTTTAAGAGGGAAATAGGATTTACAATTCCAAATAGGGAATGTAACTCCTATGATGCCACTAATGCATATGACAATGACAGATCCTATGATATAATTTGACAAGTTTCATATAACTCCTAAGACATATGATCTCGCTAAGTGAGATGACTCGCCACATGATATGGATAAGACCCCAAGTGATGATAAGGAAAGTCACACATACCAACACATAATTGGCTTATGCATAAGTATGTGAGTTTAAGTTGATGAACACACTATGAAGACAAAGTTAGAGTCCTAGTTCTATTTTGAGAAGGTCTATATATATATATATATATATATATATATATATATATAATCTTACATCAAAAGAAAATTCGGTGAAGTTTACATGAACTCGGTTGGTATCTAGCTAGGTGTCAACAAAATAAGATGGAGATAATCAGGTGTATCTATAGCTCCATGAGCAGGTAAGAAGTTCCAAGAATTTTTCTTTTCATAAAGTAGGTTGAAGAATGTTGACAGGTGGGAAGTGTTGTTGAAAGGTTAGAAAAAGTTCTTTCTTATTTCTAACATTTTACGAGTAGTCTATGTTGAGCTTGTGGTATTAGTATCAATAAGTAGATTATGATGATATGATATTTCTAACGACTCATGAGGTGAGCTCAAGCTATGAATAAAAAGGGGAGTCCCTAATTTTTCCATTGGTATCTATTGAAAATCAAATAATATGGTGGCCTAGTGTGTGATCAAAAGTATTGGTATTAGTCATTTGGCCTAGTGTGTGATCCATGGTGTGATTCAATCAGTCATCAAGGATAAGGTGATTTGTCTTATGGTTTGAGTATGCATGGTGATAGGGGCATATTAATTTTTTTAATTTTTCCAATAGATGGATATTACTTCATAAAAGGTGAGTTATAAATGTAATTTCAAAAGCGGTAGAACGTTCTTGTTGTGCTTGTATGATGATTGTATCCAAATTGTTGAGCCTTTTTCCAAGAAATTTTTAATCAAGAAGCATTAGTGAGTATTTTCATAAAGAAATGAGAAACATCTTGTGAAGATAATGATAGCCTAATGTTCATATTTTAGAGAAATGGTGGTGGAGAAGCATCTACTCGGTCGGAGCTATATAAACTATATGTTATGATGAGTCAAGACAATGATGAAAAAGTGATTAGATGCATTGTTTCTTAAAGATATTTTTTTAGCCTAAGGCGAGTTCTTCTTAAACCATTGGTGTCATCATTTCAATATTTTTTTATATTTTATTGTAGTTAGTAGAAGACCCTTTTTCATTTATGTTAAAAAGGGGAGAATAAGGTGATAGAAAATACCATATGGGAAGAATTCGAAAATGAGAAGCAGTACCATTTTGAAGTAATTTCATACTGTAGTATGTTTTTCATCAAAAAAAATTCATCAATGCCAAAAGGGGATATTGTTGTAGGTTTTCATTGATGTCAAGGTGTGTTTGTTAGTCATTGATGTCAAAGAATGAAGGATGGTATTGTCGTGAGTGGTCATTGAGATGTTGTCATTGATATCTTGGATTGTTTGATTATTTTTCATTGATCTCAAATGTTCTTGAGGACAAAGACAGACAATTTAAAGACAACATGAAGGCTATCAAGGTGAGCATGTTTCAAAGTATAGGTCATTCTTGAGGAAACCTAGTCGAGTCAAGAACATTAGATGCATAGTTAATATTGTTTAGGCATTGGTTGAGCATGGTATCTTGGTGAATGGCATACACACAAGTATGAGAGGTTGTACATAATTTTTGAGCATGATAACATGGTTTAATATGCATGGACAAGGTATCGAGTTAGTTTCAAGGTCATGTGTTGCTTAAAGACCAAATTATAGAAGGCAAGGTGAGGTAATCATGGCCTAATGAGGTATGAGGTTTAGTTTCCAAGGTATGTATGCAAATTTGAGCATTTTTAGAGGTGTGACTTGTTGTTCTAGTAATTTCCATGAATTTTTAGGTTAGGTATTCAAGGATAAAGCATAAAAAGTGGTTTTGAGGTCGAAACTAGACCAATTATTTAGAAATTCCTATCCTAGTGAGGTAGCTTTATCATTTTTAGTGTTATTATGCAAATGTAAGCATGTAAAAAAATTCATTTTGATTCATGTATTCGTATAAAAATTCAAGTCATAGTTTGGAGTATATAGCAAGATATTGCATTTTTGGTCATATCAAGCTCCAAGAATGAAGACTATTAGCTCGAAGTGCACTTTTTGATGCTCGTTGGTATGTTAATCCTCTTCATGGGAACCTAATATATTTTAGAGAGATTTTAATGTTTCCTACATAATATTTCTAGGCATTAGTTTTTAAATTGAGGTCTGAAGCTTTATAAACAATCATTCACATCAAAACAACTAAAAACCTTCTAAAACCCTAGTTTAAAGTTGATATGAGAGATATAGTTCAAACATGCCCGAATGGATCTTTTTGCTATTTTATGATTGGGTAATGTAGAGGACTCTCCCATATTTCTCAAGATGCGGTATTTTTCAAATGAGAGAAAAAAGTTAAGGTACAAGTCTTTTTCTAAATAATCTATCGTGCTTGATCGGGTTTTACATTGGACTAGTTGAATAAATCAATTTTTGAGTATGATATAGACATATAATACATGTCTATGATTTTTTCTAGACATTTCTTAGCCTCTAAGTGGTCATAACAATTCAATTTCTCATGACATGTTTTGGAACAATTTTGAACAAGTTTAAGTGTTCTTTAAGCAACTTTATTTTTATACCTTTATGCCCTGATTTGATGTTTCTAATGAACATGGTGATGTTTTTTAGTTCATGTAGTAATTTTTTCATGATTGATGTGTTTGAGGCTGTTCAAGCTTCATTCTAAAATATTTATTTTTGAGGACCTATTAGGATAGTCTTATTCTCAAGGTGGTTTCATGGCACGAATGGATATTGCAAAGCTATCCAAGCATGTCGGAAGTATGAAGAGGTGTTTAAAAATTTCTTGAATTTTTTTAAGCTTTTAATAAGGTCTTGTTTGTTGTAGAATTTTCAAAGTGTAATGTTAGGGATAAATCTTATGAATTAGGCCTTGTTGAGATCTAATGAAGGAGTATAAGCTAAGTTGAGGAATTACAAACCAAATGAAGCATATCGTGTTATTATCTCATGATTTTTAGAGTTCATATGATATATCTTTCCTACCTATGTGTAGTTGGAAAACCTTTATGGTGTATGTGTGTAGTATTCATGTATATATAAGGAAGATTAGGCCTATTTGAGTTAGTTGAGTGTGTAAGAGGCTCAACAAACTATAGATGCTTGAGAAAGATGTATTAGGTCCTAAAGACCATAAAGAGTGTATATATGTTGAATATATAAATGTATTTAGCAATGAAAGGTAGTTTTTTCATATCCATGAGAAGGAAAATAAGCATGGTGAGTGAGTAAGAAAACTAAGTAGTTTGAATAGACTTCAAGAGAAGATGAGTAGGGGTATGAAGAGAAATTGATGTTTAAGGACCATAGCATGTGAAAGAGGCTTGAGATCATGGTGATGATAATGATACATCAGATATAGAGAGGAGACAAAGAATAATAAAATTAGATGATAAAGAAGAATCATTCCATGGCAGTTTGAGAAGTGATTAAGAGAATTAGAGTTGAAAGAGTTTCATCATGTGTTGATCAGAAACAAAGGGAAGGTGAAAAAATTTCAATGGTTTATGATTTGGTGTTGATTATTCCTTGTGGATTTTTTGTTTCAATAAAATCTAGGGGTTTGTGTTCCTTTTGGAGTTGGTTCTTTACTAAATTAGGGGTTGTAGCTTCCTTAAAAGTTGGTGCTTGTTAAAGTCACATTAGTGATTGATAAATTAAGGGTTAGTGCTCCTTGTGGATTTGGAGCTTCACTAAACTATGGGTTATGTGCTCTTTTTGGAGTTGGTGATTCATTAAATCAGGGGGTTGTAGCCTCCTTACAATTTGGTTCTTGTTAAATTCAAGTTGGTGCTTGATAAATTAGGGGTTAGTGCTCCTTGTGGAGTTGGTTCTTCACTAAATCTTTATTATTGTTTATTAATGCAATGATTAGTGGGTTTTATTCCCCTTGAGGGTTTACCACCTATATGTTGTGTTCATTTGTGATCTCTCTTGATTTATGTTATTTTGGATGGATGTGTCATGCATAAAAACTCATAATGTTAATGAACATTTAATGGTTTCTTTAATGGTTCATGCAAGTTAACATAATTGAAGTAAAAGATTTAAATACATTGATTCACCCCCTCGGTTATTGTTCTTCCAACAACAAGATGATGAGGAATCGGTTGATACGAGAGGAATAGGTTGTTATTCCATTTCAGTAATCAACACCCCAAAAACAATCAAGGTTGTTGGTTTCATGAAGAAGAAAAGAGTGATAGTATTAATTGACTCTAGAAGTAATCATAACTCAACCAATCATAATTTGGCCATATATTTAAATTGTTTCATTTCTCCAGCACCATAATCTCAAGTCATGGTTTCAAATGGATGTAAAGTTATTTGTTCTCGAAAAATGACATAAAATTAACCTATCTATGGGGGACTTCCTATTAGAGAGCTCCATGTATGTAAGTATGTAATTCCAATGGTAGTAGTAGAAATTGTGTTGGTGATCAAGTGGATTACTAATTTTGAAATAATGGAGATGAAATTATAGGATTCATTCATGTGATTCTATGTTAAAGGAAGGAATTTTGAGTTTCATAGGATGACTGACTTTAGCTCCAGATTTGGTAAGTGTTCATAAATTGTAGAAAATGCTTAGGAATGGTACATATGAGTTCTTGACACAATTATTCTCAATGGAATATCAAACATCAAAATTCCCTATACTATTAGATCTATAAAAAAATTATTAATGAGCTCTTAGTTGTGTTTAGGGATATGTCAAAAGGGTTTCCTCCTAAAAGAGATCATGATTACGATATTCATCTAGTACAGTGAAGCCAACCACCCAACATTTGACCTTATAGGTACCCTTATCTAAAAAGAGTGACATTGAGAATATGGTACAAGAGATGTAGGAAGTAATTATTATTCACCACGGTCAAATTGCTTACTCTTTCCACCGGTGGTGGTCGAAAAGAAGGATAAAGTTTGGTACATGTGTCCAAACTATAGGGAGCTCAATAATTACATATTGAAAGATAAGCATCCTTTTTCGTCATTGAAGATTTTTTAGATTAATTACATAGCATTGTTGATTAATTGCATGTCATTGTTTATTTTAAAAAACTAGATTTTCAATCAAGATGCCATCAAATAAGAATTCATGATGAATATATTCAAAAAATAGAATTTAGGACACATCAATGCCACTATGAATTTCTTTTAATGCCATTTTTCCTTACAAATATGCTATCTAATTTCTAGAGTTTAATGGATTCAATATTCCATCCATTTTTTTGGAATTTTTTCTTGGTATTCTTTGATGATATGTTAATCTATGACAAGACTTGGAGGAATTTTTATTAGACACTCTTGAACAACATTGCCTTTATGTCAAGCCCTCCAAATGTTATTTTGGAGTAAGATAGAGTAGAATACTTGGTCATATCATGTCTAATGAAGGTGTAAAAGTGGTTCCTCATAACATCTAAGCTATGGGAAATTGGACAGTTCCTAAAGCCCTCAAAAAACTCAAGGTATTTTTAGGGATTATAGGTTATTATCACAGGTTTTGAATCATTATAGTAAAATTTTTACACCACTCGCATCCTTATTAAATAAATACTATTTTCATTTGAATGAAGTAGCAACCTAGGCACTTGAATCACTAAATAAGGTCTTGTGTACCAATCCGATTATGGCTACCCAGGACTTCTATAAAACCTTCATTGTTGAATGTGGTGCTTCATGGTGTGGTATAGGCATAGTAATTATTCAAATAAGGCCACCCCATTGCATTTTATATTCTTAAACTCAAAGGTAAGAATCTCTCCAAAAACTTATGGGAATGAAATGATTTATATTCTTAATGCAATCAAAAATGGAGTTTGTATCTTATGGGTCATCACTTCAAGGTAAATACATATCATGACAACTTGAAATACTTAGGGAAAAGACTCTCATATAAAGAACAACAAAAATGGGTCACTAATATGTTGGGATATGACTTTGAGATCATTTACGAAAAAAGGAAAGGATAATTTGATAACTTATGCACTATCAAGAGATCTTGTTAGGAATAATATTATTTTTTTCTCTCATAGTTAATATTTATTCTATGGTGAAATAACTTCTATTACTATAATTTAATTGGTTAGTAGAATATTTTGTTATAATAACAATATATTCTTGAGTTATTTTGTTACACTTGTCTGACCTTTAATGGGTTATTTGTAATCATGTCTTCCTATTTTCTAGGAAATTATTTTTTTATTGTTATGGTTATATAATAGCCTACACATTGTTTTCAATATAATGAATAATTATTGTTGTGAAATTTTTCATACCAAAATATTTTGTATCGAGAGAAGGAATTTTAGAGTATTTTTTTATGATCAAAGATTAATTTCAATTTTTAGTGGAAATTTAATTTTTCTTCGCCCTTATGGATGAAAGGGACATTTGTGAAGAATTTTATTAGTTAGTTGTCTTGAAAGTTTCATGATTCCAATCCATACCTATTTCTACCTATTCATTCACATTGTGTAGTTTCTTTTTTATCCACAGTGCATTTTGTTTTCCATTTTATGCATCTCACCTTGCATTGTTTTCACCCCTACTTTAGATCTAGAAAAACTACATGAAAAATATCCTCATATCCATTCATATTTCTAGTTTTATATTCTTCTAACATCATCCCAATTCCATTATTTGTATCTACTTTCCCATTCTTATTCTTCCAATGTGTGCATCTATTGGTTATGACAAATATCTATAGATCCTACATCTTTGTTTATGGACAAGAACTCCAAACAATCTACTGAGAGGTTCCAATATTTATGTAAGATGTACTAGTACACATATGTAAGAAAAGATTGATTAAGTTAAAAGCTACTTCCATCCATGAGTATTAGCATTATTTTCTACCATTAGCATTTTCATATCTCAATAAAGAGATACATTATCATCAGAAGGGGCATCTTTTGAAGATTGTTTTGTTGTTTTGATCCATTCAAAATTGTCTAAGCACTTTTATTTCAATGAAAAATAGATATCATATCTATATTCACATTGGTTATCAATTTTTTCAACCTAAACAAAACCATCAAGTTCTATACTATGTTTATATTTATGTTGTAATTTATAAGATTTTGAGGCTCTGATTTTCATTAGTATTGGAGTTCTAAAGTCACACCTCCAAGATTCCCTCCCAAACTCAAGTGTTTCCTCTCCATGGTCTATCTACAACTAGATTGAGCACATCAACCCATGACACGACCCTCAAAGGTCATAAACCTCACTACACCATCACCGAGGTTCCTCCTCTAGCCACTCCAATGAAATTCCATGGTGTCTCTCCAAATAACAGGTCACCCACATGATCATGAATTCATAATTTGAATTATTTTTGGGTTTTGAATACTTCAATATATTATAGTGAGTTTATGATTTATTAATATTTAGGTGTCACACACATGGTTTATTTAGTTTTCTAGCACAAAACATAGGTTGTTTAAATTATTTCAATATAGTATTTAAGATGCTCAAAGGTTCCTTATGAATAGTGTCAATGTCTACATTATGCTTTAAGTATTTCTAAAGTATTTTTTTATTTGTTCCATTCAACTATGAAATAAATTAGTTATTTGGTTTAAAATAAAACATGTGCATTGTTAAAGCTTTGATTTATTATTTTAAATCTATTGTCACCTTTTTTAGAAAATCCCAAAATTTATTTAGTTGTGATGCGATAAGTCATTGTATATGTCAAGTCTAGTATGGTCATTTTATCTAATTATCTTAAGATAATAAATTGTGTTTCAAGTCCATTTGAATTCCTTATATATCATATTTTTGTCAAAAAAGTCATCAAATTCATCAAAATTCCTTAAATATTCACCAAAATTCAAAAATCCATCTCTTTGTAAAAGTGTCATGATTATCATTTTAATATTTTTGTCAATAAGTCATTGAGTCACTTTCAAACAAGATTATTGAGTGGTTACTATCATTATAGTGTCTTATGGATTAGGTTATCATCTTACCATATAGTTGTGGCATTAGAATGTGTTGGAAATAATAGGGACTATGGCCCCAAACCATATATCCACATGTTATTTGATTATTGACTATTGAATTTGATTAATATTACCATGCAACTTAGGTTGTGATATGTTTTTAAAAAATTGTTCTTGGACCACTCATGGAACTCCTTTTAAGTTGGAGGGAATTGGTGGTGGCGAGTTTCAATAAGCCACTATGTGGCACCTGAAAGGAACTAATGGCATTTAATATGGTACTTAGTTTTAAGAAAGCTGCAAAGCTTCTAAGAGAAGCTATCGCATGCAACATAGAGTTTCATTTTGTTTCTTATTTTTGTTTGGTTCAAGCTCTTCCTTTGGCTAGTTGTGCATGGTGGTGTAGACGTTGTTCTGTTGAGTTGTTTTCATAGTTTTAATTTTCTAAAAATACTTGTTATTATTGGGTTTAATGGCGTCAAAAGAGGTTTAAATTTGGGAAATATTTTTGGTCTTTTTTGTTTAATTTACTTGAAGAGTGGGAAGGAAATAGTGGAAGTTCGAAGGAAAAGTTTTAGGAATATCCATATACTCAAGCATTAATTTATCAATCTCCCTTCTTGTTGTTATGTTTTGAATTTTATGAAAATATTATGGTTTCTTTGATTTTTTTTATTCGGTGATGATTTGATGAAAATTTGTGTAACTCTGAGTGCTTGCAAAAATTTCAAAGTAAACAACGTTTGTATTTTCTTATTAGGATATTTGTGATGAGTAAGATCTACTTCTACCATTTATGTATATGGGTTAAATGCAATCTTAATCTAGGTTATTTTGAATAGAACAAAATGGATTTGTTGAATAGTCAATCTGTAAAAGGAAAACTTGGTTGCAAGCCTTATTTGTTGCTTGAGTTAATTTTATTTATTATGATGATGGGTTTGAGTTAGAACCCTTGTAATAAACTCATTTTTGTAAATATGATGGATACATATAGAGACCTAAGATGTGAAATAGATAATTTCTTTGAAATTTCTTATTTTTTGATGAACTCTATGTTTATTTCCTTAAACGTTTTAGGATATATTAGAAACTAGGATTATAAAACATTAGGAAAAACATTTTTTGAGAAATGGGTATCATCATTTAATGAATATTTCTTTGTATTAAGTTATAGACCTTGCAAAGAGATAACGTATTCATTTAAACTGGATTCACTATTGAGTTCATTATTTGAAGGTTTTTCTTGTTTACTACTAGTTATGAAATCTTTCGCCATTTCTATACTAACTTTTAGTTGTTACAAAACCTAGGTGAAAATTATGAGTGGTTCATTTTGAAATGAGAATATATTTTAAATTCACTTGAATTCGTGATATGATATCATCGGTATATGTAATGAATAGGGTTCTCTTGTAAGTGTTTGAAATATATACTCATGAAGAAAAAAATTGTATACTAGTTGGATATTAAATTTAAGGATCATTGGTTATATATTCATTGTTGAAAATGTGTTGAGATTGCGTCAAAATAGTCATGAGTTTATTATCCTTCCATTAAAGAACCCATCAAGGAATTTTTAATAAAATGTTTCTAAAACATTATGGTGGATGTATTATTACTATAGACTATCATTATACCTTGAATAATGATGTTTGAAAACAAGAGGGTTGATCGTTGACTTAATATAGTAAATAAATTGTCTACAAATCATTATGAGAGGTTCGATTGATTTTTATTAATCTCTTTGTTTCTATTATATGAATCCTTAAATCCATGAATGGCTATAAATCATAAAGGATAATTATATCTAGGATTATAGTTCATTTTACTTTCTATTGTTTATGGAAATAAACTCTATTGAAGTTATCAATAAAGTCTTAAAGATGTTACTTATTGATTTGATTGTTGGATACATGTGTGACATCATTATAATTCACATCATTAGATAGAGGAAAATCATATTGAGTATTTATATCATGAAATATTATTAGTAAAAAATGTTAACCATATGTTTATTAAATCATAATATAAAAACTTAATTGTGAATTGTTAATTCATGTCGGTTGATGAGGCTGACCATGTATATCTTCACTCTTTCCTTCAGATGCGGGATGGAGTAGATAAGTGACGTGATTGTTGGATGTTATCACAGATGTGATTTGATTGTGTATTATTGATTGAAAATATAAATACGAGATCATTGTATAATTGTAAAAAAGAAAACCTTATTTCACATATTTTCATAAGGCATTCTTCCTATCTGTAATAATATGGAAACTATTGTAATATTTATGATAAATAAGGATTCTTCCTTATTGAGTTTAATAAATAAATTTATTGTTTGTAATCCTTTTGTGATTTTTAATAATGTTTTTACGTTGTTTTTAATAGCAGTATATACTTTTGAAACTAATTACAAAATTATAATTGTAATAATTTTATGGTGCTTTACGAAAATCATTATCATTAAATATTGAATGGAAACTATTACAACAATATGTAAGACAACATTATTAATATGTTTAATTAAATGAGAAAAATGAAACAATGTTTTTAAGGAAAGCGGTATAAAGTTATGAAATAATGATATTTCAACTTCAACTTAGTCGCAACGTGATTAATTAATTAATTAATCCATTTTCATAGTACAACTATAGATTATCACATTGTTATGATGATAGTCATACCTTCACAACATCAAATTAATATGAACGACATATTAAAGTCTTAATAACGTATGTACTATATCTCTAAACTATGAAATATGATGGTAAAATGTATAACGTGATTAATACATGTTCGTTATTTGTCAACTTTAAATATGTCCTAGTTTTTAAATAATATATATATCTTTCTCAAAGGGATACATAAACGTTAGTTAACCAACTAGTGGGACTAACGATACAATCAAGTTGAGATTGGATCATTACAAAAGAGGACACAACTAATCTAACCTATTCCTAGCCGCAAGATTTATGTTATGACACTATGGGTTGAGATACTTTGTAACTTAGTAACAAGTTAAGTTACTATAGATCTTTTCATATATGGATAGTATGACTTAGCAATTAAAATGATGAAATATATGTAGTATTAAGTTAATTTTTGTTATGAAATTTTGGGCTCTATATCCCATCTATCCACTAAATTGAACCTTATCCGTACCACCTTAGGATGGCTACAAGAAGGGTAATGATTATTTAATGACGAATGTCATTAAGTAATCATTATCTTTCCCATATGGATCCTAAGATGGGACTGATAGTGTACTCTCAAAATGAGAGGTGAGTCCTAGATCCTATGCCTTCATAATACGAGAACTTAAAATTTTAATTAAAGAAATGTGATCCAGATAACTGGTTAGAGATGACTGTGTGGTGATGAGACAAGTTTTGATTAACTTATGTGAAGTCACAAAACTAAGCATGCAAATATTTTCTAGAAAAATTTGGTCTAAGTAGTGTAACTAGTTGATTAAACTGTCGATTCACCGTGTTCCTAAATTATTGTGTTCGATTTTGGATTAAACTTATTTGACTAATTTTCAGGTAGAAACTTAGGAACTACACTTAATTCTCAGCTACTGAATGAAAATGTAACTAATTTCATACAAGTTATGCACACTCAGGAAGGGTGATGTTAAAGGGGGTCAGGTAGATAAAATTTACCTTTACAATTGTACATGGTTATGATGTTGTCAGATGGATTGTAAATTTCATTTATGTTGGATTATAATTGTTGCTACGTTAAAATCATTGAAGGCATTTAATGGTATTAAGGAGTTTTTAAAGAAAAAATCCATTAATTTGGAGTAATTATAACTAGGTGTTACAAATTTCTTCTACTTTAATGCCAAATTTGGTTTGCACAATCACAAAATAGATTTTATTGTGCAAATATTCCATAAATGAGATATTTTTACTAGGCTTATAAAATTTAAAACCATTTTTGTTCATTACATCAAAAATATCTTTTCATACTCTATGGTAGATTCTCCAAGATTTTTCTTGATTTATTTCAAATATTGAATGTTCTTTCCTATGCACTTATTTCTTTTGAGTTCCTAAGTAATGGATTCTCACACTTATTTTATTTTCTTTCTGGTTAAGATCATCAAGTATATAAATTTCAATTCCCTTTCATGTAATGCTCCCATGATATCACATTTTTAGTATTATCATTTTTCACTCCTTTTACTCCCATCACATTTTAAAAGTTAGCAAGTAATACTATGGATCAGCAAACCTGTCATAAGGTTGTAGATTTGCATAGGGATTAGGAAAACAAGATATGTTTCCTCCTACACCAGGATGACCTAGTGTATTAATTTTTACACTAGTATGAGTTAAGCTGCTACTCAAATTTGAATTTAGATGTGCATTCGGTTGATTAATTCAGATGTTCACTTACCTTCTAGATTTTTTTATTTTTATTTTGAATCTAAAGAATCATTGTTGGAGTCTATGGGCTTCATAACAATTACTTTATACTTTTGGACCACATAATTATTATTATTACACTCCCAACTCTTTTCTCTAGTACAACTAAAGAAGAGTATACACAATGGATGTTTATTCAATGAAAAATATACTTTGTGATTTCTTCCAAACTTATCTCTTTAGAAATTGTAGATAATGATATTTTTATTGTGTAGGGTTAACTCAACTTGCTCCACAATTCTTGCAATTTGTTAATTTACTCCTAATCATTCAAATAATCCCAAGTAATCGATTTACTATCTTAATCACGGGACATAGAGCCTAGAAGAGGGTATTTCTTCCACTGGGCTCTACAAACATTATTTAACTTCATCACTACAAATTATTTCTTCTTTGTATGCATAATACCATGGTCTATATGATGGCTTCTCCAAGTTAATTTCTAATTACTTCATGAATCTAATCCTATTTATCTCTAATCCCCTTATTTTTATTCTTCCATTTCCTCAATTATTTGGTATTATTCCCAATTTTAAATCAAGGTCCACACCTCATTTTGCACCCTTATAGTCACTTCAGTCTTCTCCTTCACACTTATCTTGATTTATTTAGTGGTTACTTTCCTTCTTCCTCGGTCCTTTTTCCTACTCTACTCCTACTCACGCGAGTTGGTTTCATCTTTCTCCATACATCACTTGAATTTCCCCATCTATTGTGTTTTCTATCTTCTCTTTGTAGTCTTTCCATATTTATATTTTCTTATTTTTTATTCTTCTTGGACCCTTGAGGGCCCTCTTTATGTTTTTCCCTTTCGCTTCATTCCCCTCATTTTATGGAAAAAATCCTTTCATGCCTACCCAACTACTCTATGTTGTGCATAATTGGAACCATGGCCTTTTCCATAGCTAAAATTTTTACCAAGAATGGGAATTTCTTGACAAATTATCCAAACGATCTAGAAACAAAACATGCTTCAAAAAAGTCAAATGAACAAAAAAATTGAGCGTCAATTTCAATTTCATGTCTTTCAATAGTATTTTACATCCAATGATCTACAACTCAGATCCATTTAGTATTTAATTTGTGTAATTTTTCTATATTTTCACATGTCCATTTGTATTCTTCCTTCTCTTCATACCTTAAAAAATAGTATTCTATTTGAGATAACCAAACATGACTAATTATTCCGAAAGATCACACCAAAATATGTCATGAATGTCCCCATAGATGTTATCCAATATAAATATTTTTATAGGAATTCCTATCATAGTCTTTTCATCTTCCACAAAATGTTTCATATTTTCTTATATCCATTGTTCCACATCTCATTTTCCTTGTAGTCATCTTAACATTTTCAAGTCCCAACAATAGAACCCTTTGTTAGCACAAAACCCTAGTTCATGACATCAAGACATAAAGCAAGTGATATTCTAGGATAAAATAATACTATTCCATTAAAAACATTGTGTAAAAGATAAAATAGAGCAACAAAACATTATTGAATAGATAAATAACAACAATAATGCAAGGAAGATATAGACAAGAGATAATTATACATAATAATAGACTAGAATTGGTATTAATGAATCAAGAACTCAAACATGAACTCATCATGAAAACTAAGATCAATATTAAGGATTAAAAATCAACATTTTGCACAGTGCGCTTACATGCTTTTATACAATATGAGATGACTAATGAATTATCAAGTACCTTCTTCTTCATTTCCTTGACAAAAGATGATCTTCGCATTCTCTATTTATGCTTAAAGAGCATTAAATATTTTATAGTTTATCTTTTATGAACTAGGCACATATATTATGATTGCACAATATTAAAAATTAATTTAAGTTGGATTTTAAACACTTATTCCTTCCCAACAACCATGTTATGGTTCCTTATTTTTTTCCAAATTGATGCAATTTGCATCATATTACTAACTTTGACGTTAATTATGTCAATAGTGAAAACCCAACATTATTTGAGTCAAAATAACAAAATATCAATTGTCATATTTTGTGGATCCCCTTATCTCTACATTGTTGACCACTTTTTGTCAATCATCGAAAGGGGGTACCTAAAAAAATTAACCTACTCAAGATAACATATCAGCCGTGATTGAGGAGCAAAAGAGATTTTTAGCAATGATTGGAACAATGTAGAATTAACATGCATCAAATCAAACCTTTTATGTTCTTGGTAATCAATATCATTCATTAAAATTTTGGAACCCATTTGGAAGGAAATATTTTCTATATTCATCTCAACACAAATCCTTTATTAAAAATAAGGCGTCAAAAGGAGCATTAAGATTAAGAACGAGTTCATGTGAATGACTTATATGGATGCATTACGAGCTAATGACTATAATGGTGGAGGTCATGTTAGAGAACACCGATAAGAGAAGTGTTTCTTAGCAAAGCATAGAACACTCTATTAAAATGGATTTATCCTTTTGAAAGGGAATAATACGTTTAAACAACCATCAAATTCCACCTCCCCATATCATTGGTCATTGGCATTTAAAAACCCACAGGAGATTAAATTATAAAGCATTGGCGAGGTTATATTTTAACAAAAAAAGCCACATGATGTTCATTTTTTCATCAAATTCAATGTCAAGTATCGTAAGGAACATGGCACTAGATCAACGGATAAAGCAAGGACATGTGTCGTCATTCCAACAAACTTCAAGGAAGATCTGTTAGGGTAATTATTATTACCTTAATTAATTATGCATTGCATATTAGTTAGTTTTTTTTTAAATTAAATTTTGGTTATATTTAATCATAACCATCTTATTATTATTTTTATTGAAACACTACGAGAGTTTTTATATTGTTTTAACAATATTATTGTTTGTATTAGTTCACGGGTGTACCTATGCAACATCCTTTATTGTTTATATCATTTGTCATGTAATACATATATATATTGCAGCCTACACCTGTGTAAATGATTGATTGATTATTAATAAAATCCTACATGCTTCCATCCCTGTTTTACATTTGGTACTAGAGCTGGTTGAAGCTCCTGGCAAGGTTGAAGAGTGTTTGTAGAGGAGAACAATCGTGGAGAAGAAATTTGCATCATCAGAGAGCTAGTGTTTCCTCCAAATGACTTCCCACATCTCCCTGCAGTCCCACAACCTTTTGTGTGATATCTAGGTAAATTTAATGCCAAAAAATAATTCCTTGGTGCCCTCTGCACTAGGAAAAAAATTTCTGGCACTCAAAAAATTAAAAACAAATTCCCCATCAAGGGTTTTGTCTTTAAATTGTTTAGGTACAGATAATATTATCTGTACTATCAAATTTAGAGAAATATTTTTTTACGCTGATTCCTACTCACTAAGCCCCCACCGAATCCTAACCAAGCTCCTAGACAAGCCTTTCATCAAGCTTTGCATTTTGGAGAGCAAGACACCGAGCTTCATTATTATTTCAGCATCAAGACTATTGCATTCAAAAAAATCAAGCAACTATATTGATCATCCTCCTACATAGAACATTCGAGACCCCTACATTATAGAGCCAAGCCCCAACATAGATCAATGACCTTGCATAGTTCATGATGGGTCAAAGCCATTCATTGGCAGTTGCAATGTTGAACGAGTTATTTGTGTGCTTTTGCATTGGCCAAGTTAGGCATTAGTAGACTTGTGGATGCATTGAAACTGATCCAAGCTCTGTATTGGTGGATCTAACCAAAGTTACTCTTCACTAATGCGGTTTCATCTACATCCAACCTGCAACCTTCAACCGAGATATTGAACATAGGCGAGTCGTGGGAGACAATGTTCTACATAGGAGCCAAACACAAAATAAGTGGCTGAGACATTCTCATACATTGATCGAGTTATTTCATTGGCATGTTAAATTATTGCATTAGCAAGCTCCACCCTCCTTAATGACCATGTAATAAAAAATACATTTTCAGAAGAATACAAAACCTGTGACCTGCACAAAACCACATGCGGTTAACAAATCCAATAAGCGGTCATGTAAAATTGGTGGAGGAAAATAAAAAATGGCAAGGAGATAAGGATTCATATCCATTTAAAATAGAAACCCTAATCCACATTCAAGCTCTCCTCCACACATGCAGGCCACGTGGTCTCCTTAGGCGATGCCAAATCTACATTCAAAAGTTTAGTTCCATTTTTCTAATTGTTTAAATATAAAGCTCTTTGAAATATATGCAAAGTGCATTGGTGGCTTAGTTGGATAGTGCAAAGAGACTTGGGTGGGTGAGGTGTAGGGTTCGACCCCCACCCCCAACTCAATTTTTAAACCAATTTGACTTTGGAGACAAATTTGGCAGAAACCACCAATTTTGGCAACACATTTAGTGGGAAAACCTCCTCCAACTTACTAGTTATCACTAAAGCCATCTCTAAAATTTTAAAGAGAACCCTATTTTAGGGAGAAAAAAATATCTTAGACCTCTTATTTCTTCATTCTAAGTAAATTTTTCTAAAAAGGTATACCTAAAAATTACATTTTCAGCTATTTTTTTGAAATTTTTTGCATTAAGGGTCATATTAGGTTGGGAGGCCACGGAGGCCCTGTAAATCAAACTAAAAAAAATTGTCATTCAATTTTTAAAAAAAAAATGAATGTAATTATATGCTTCTCTATATTATACTAATTTGCAAGTTTCATAGTCAACCACAAACATTATAACTACTCGTAAAGCGGCATAGAATTGTAATAAAAAATAGTGAAATTTGGTTCTAATTTGTAACATTCTGTATATACGGTTCCTCTAGGAAGTGCTTACAAGTAAATTTGTCACGACTACTACTGCACTTAATAACTAATATAGTTGTAACAATGTCATCTAGGCATCGACCCTTTAAATTGATGGGGAGTAATAAGGACATAATGCACACACTATGAGCCTTCCCATTTGTTTGTGAATGATTACATGACATAAATCCAAATTGAGAAATTCTCTTAGTATATAGAAAATTTACACGCACGTATGAGGATATTTCTTTGATCGGTGTCAATAATCACACAAACCCCTTTCAGTATTGTCTTGGTACGCGTATAGAATTCTTTCATGTATGTTAACACCTCTTTCACATACATTAACGCCTCTTTCACGTGCCGCTAGGCGTATAGAAATGGTGAACTTCTTCCACGTACCACCGGGTATATCGAGAAGGGTGTGTATATAGAAAGATTTGGTATATCATACTTGATAATATATAGATTAGGAGACCTTCTACGGAGTGATAAGAGCAAACCACAGCGGTGATCTCTACAAAATGAGCACAAATGCACCAAAAAAATTTCTTCAGATTCACAACTATCCGGAGGAAACAACTATGTTTCTTGGAAGACAAAAATCAAGACACAACTTAAGTTTGAAGAGATCTGGATTGTTGTGAATGGAACTCTAACCAGATCAACTACGATACGACACAACAATGGTGATAGTTTAATATATCATATCGGAAGGCCAAGATCATCATCTTATTTGGAGTGTCGATGATGTGTAACCCCACATTCGAGATGCCAAAATAGCCAAAGAAGCTGTGGGATAAATTTAGCATGTTGTACAAGGATAAAAACAAGAATGTCATTCTAAATTTGTAGATTGATTACATATATTGAATTTCAAGAAAAAATATAAAATCAATGCTTTCTTGAGAAGAGTTGTAGAGTTGAGGGCTTCACTTATAGCCCTAGGAGAAGTGTTCACAGATGAATCTCTCATTACTATTGTTCTGATATCTCTCTCCCTTCTTCTTACCAAATTTTTGTAACAACACTAAACTTGTTAGATGCAACCGTTAGTTTTGACAAGCTGGTAAACCTACTACAACAAGAGGAAGCCAAGCATAATAAGGATGATGAAGAGGATCAAGAAATTTCTTCACATCAAAAATGGAAAGGAAAACCTAATTCCTATCAAAAGTCCCAACATCATAATCAAGTATCAACATCAAGGGGACAAACAATGAAGAAGCAATGTCCAATCTGTAAAAGAGGACATGAGTTGAAAGATTGTTGGTATAATACATACAAGAAAGGTTCATCAAGTAATTCTGGACCTCAACACCAACAATCTCACAAGGGACATACAAACTAAAATCAAGGGAAAAAAGGGGAACTGGAAAAGAAGACCCCATTAGCAAGGAAATATTGTTGAGTAAGAAGAACATTCAGATAATGAAGACTACTTGTACATTTCTCGATCAAGTGAACCTTCCACATCATCTAGTGATGTCTGGTATGTTGATTTAGGATCCACTTGACACATGACCAACCACAAAGACTGGTTTACTTTAATGAGGGACATGCCTTTGAAAAACCATGTTTCGTTAGGTGATGATTCTTCATATATAATTCAGGGGATTGGGAACATTTCTCTACCCCTTGGTTCATGCAATCAGAACTATCAGATGTCTTATATGTCCCTGGGTTGACTAAAAACTATTTTCAGTCAAGAAATCCTAGATCACAACTTGAAAATTGACTTTGATAGTCATTCCGATAAGAAAATGTGTTTAATTCAAGACAAATCATGAGGCTCAAAAATAGTTATAAAATCCTCCAATGTGGGATGCATGTTCCAACTTGATTTTTCCACAAAGATGATTAGGTACTTATGGCTAAGAACTCTACCTTTACACAACTATGGCATCGGAGACTCTGTCATGTTAGTTTCAAGTATCTCAACACACTTCATCGATGTAATATGGTACATGGGTTACCATATTTTTAGAAGGATACAGATAAGTGTCCTCACTACCTAGTAAGAAAACAACATGGAGCTTCATTACAGAAGAGTAGTACTTTTCAAGCTCATTGAAATCTTGATCTAGTTCATGGTGATCTTTATGGATTGATGCAACTAATTCATTCTAGATTTCAATATTTCATGCTTTGTGTTGATGACTATTCAAGAAAAATATGGATTTTTTGTCTTTGTAAGAAAAGTGAAGCTTTTGAAACCTTCAATAATTTCAAAGTGGTTGTTGAGAATGAAACTAGTCATCACATCAAAACTCTCGCTCAGATCGAAGGAGGAATTCACCAAGATAATGAGTTCAAAGACTACCTAAAACTCATGGGATTCATCAACAATTGCATCCTCCACACACACAACATCAAAATGGTGTTGTTGAGAGAAGAAATCATACTATCATGGAAATGGTGTGATGTATGATCGATGATTCTAGACTTGCAAAGACATTCGGGAAGAATCAAAGATAGACAAGACAACAGTGTATTTGTTGAATAGAGTGCCGATTGTTACTCTTAATGGAGTAACACCACATGAAGCATGGTCAAAATGGAAACCATCTATTACACACCTCGAGTATTTGGGTGTAAAGCAAAGTATGCACACATGCCCAAGTAGAACAGAAAGAAATTGGATATGAAATCACAAAAACTCATCTTCATTGGGTGTAATGAAGAGACTCTTGGGTATAAATTGGTGGATCTAAAGACCAGGGAAATTCTACACCAACCAAGATTTTGAGTTCTTTGATAAGAAAGAAGAAGAGTCTCCTCCTCTAGACTCACCGATGTAGATTCTTCACCATTTGTAAAATTGAAGCTGATGTTACCACAGAGTATGAAATTGGTGATGGGGATGATGGTGATGATCTCGATTTAACCATGACCCATGGGAACAGTTCAACGTACGCCCAAGTGGTATACTAGTATGTTACAAGATGTAATAATGGATGCTCTCCACTGGATACATCCACCCCTAGACCACGGACTTGTAGTAAAGCAAGAGAAGAAGTTAACTTTTCTTTGATGAGTAGAGTTATTGAATTTGATGAGCCCTCTATAGTCTAGGAATCCCTACAATCAAAATATTGGAAAGATTCCATGGACTCTGAATATCAATCAGTAATGAAAAACAACACTTGTAGTTTTTGATCTTCCACCAGGAAGAAACCCATTGGATGCAGACGGATATTCAAAAAAAAAGTACAAAGCGAGATGGGACAATAGACAAGTACAAAGCGAGACTAGTAGTAGAAAAGGGTATGCACAAAAAAGAAGGAATTGACTACAAGGAGACATTTTCTCCCATAGCTAAGATCAAAATGATCAAGATAATATTTTCTCTACCTACACAGTTTGGTTGGAAATTCCATCAGATGGACATAAAAGTGCCTTCCTAAACAAAGATTTACAAGAAGTCTATATGACTCAACCTAAGGGATATGTTGTACTTGGTCAAGAAGTAAAGGTATGCAGACTCAGGAAATCTCTATATGGCCTCAAACAGGCACCCCGAGCATGGTACATCAAAATTGATGAGCATCTCATATAACATGGATTTGTTAGAAATCCATACGATCCCAATCTTTACCTCAAAAGCAAGGGGGGATATTGTGATTGTCATTTTCTATGTCGATGATCTAGTCATCACTGGTGGTTTAGTGATGATGATTGATGTAATAAATAAAGATCTTAATCGATCATTCAACATAACGAGATCTTGAGCTAATGCAGTATTGTCTTATATTGGAATTATGGCGAAAGAGAATCACATATTTTTCTCGGATGAAATATACCAAGGCAACACTCGAGAAATTCAAGATGATGGATTGCACACTAATTTCTACACCTATGGATACCATATTGTAGTTATCTTTTTCAGATCCATATCTTGAGGTAAATGCCACTCTCTATTAGCAGCCTGATTGGGAGTCTCATTTTCCTAACCTACACTAGACCAGATATCGCTTTGTAGTGAGATATCTATCCAAGTTCATGCAGAACCAAAAGCTTTTCATTGGAAGGTAGCAAGGTGCATCTTAAGATATCTCAAAGGATCAGTGGATCTTGGTCTAGAATACAAGAAGAATGACAACCTCTTCTTGTCGGGATATTGATTCAAATCATGTAGGCAACATTGATGACAGAAAATCCACTTCAGGGTTTGTATTCTTCATGGGATCCGGACCAATATCATGGGGAAGCAAGAAAAAAAAAATTGTTTCTTGCTCTTCCACAAGTCGAGTATCATTCTACAAGATAATTTGTTTATGAATTGATATGGCTACATTGCATACTTGAAGGACTTGGAATACCACAAGACAAACCGACCATCATGTATGTTGAAAATGAAGGTGTTCTCCAACTTTTTCTCAAACTTGTTTGCAATCCAATTTTTCATTAAAGAACAAAACACATTGAGGTACAGGTACATTTCATACTTGATCATGTCTTGAAGCACAATACACATCTTAATTTTTGTCCAACAGTTGAACAATGAGCATATATCTTCAAAAAGTCACTTGCACGTGACAAGTTTGAGATGTTCAAAAGTTCCTCTCCTCATCCCTTGAGGCAATGCAAAATTAAGGGGGAATGTTAGGGTAAATATATTATTACCTTAATTAATTATGCATTGCATATTAGTTAGTTTATTTATTAAATGTTATATGGTTATATTTAATCATAACCATCTTATTATTTTTATTCAAACACTATGGGAGTTGTTATATTGTTTTAACAATATTATTGTTTGTATTAGTTCATGGGTGTACCTGTGCAACATCCTTTATTGTTTGTATCTGGTTGTGTAATACATACATACATACATACATACATACATATATATATATATATATATATATATATATTACAGCACTGCACTGTAATTGATTGATTGATTATTTATAAAATCCTACGAGGCTTTCATCCCTTTTTTACAAGATCCATTCCACGGACCTCAAGTCTGAAAAATAAACTAGTTTCATAAATGCTTTGGGTCTAAAGCAAGGTTAGTGAGGTCAAAAGGGCTACGTGGTCGCTTTCTATAAATCCAAAATTTTAAGTCTTCCCAAGTTAAAGGTCATGCAACCCGAATCCATCAAGATCCCGACAACTAATAACTGAAGCTGTGATGGAGCCTTCTTATTGGGTAAAATTTTAGTAGTCTAAAATTGTGAAGGTTAGAGGAAAGACTAACATACAAAAGCGTGGGATGTTTTTATTGGTTCACACTTTGCAATCTAACAGGTTCTTTCAAATAAAATTTCATTGCAAAAGGGCGTGGAGCTTCCTCATCAAGTTAATACTTCACGGTGGTCAAAGGAGGTAGATGAAAGTTCTTACATTTTGAGAAGTGTGGAGATTTCTCATTGGCCCACACTTTGCAATGGTATATCAGAGGATAAAGAAAAATAAAATTGCAAAGAAGCGTGGAGCCTTCCCATTGGCTTATGTTTCACAATAGCCAATGAAGGTAAAATAAAATGATGACACCGTGAAGAGCTTAGAGCTTTCCTATAGGCTCGTGTTTCACAATTGTCATTCAAGAGCTAAAGAAATTTTGACAACTCGAGGGGAATGGAATGATTTCATTGGCTTATTCTTTGCAATGGTCATTTCAAGTTCAAGGATAGGCGACACAGTAAGTAATATGGCAATTTTCTAATGGCTCATTTTCCTAATATGGAAAACATTCATAAAACCAAAATAAAAAGAAAGAAAATAAGGAAACAAAGCCCGATCTTCGCAAGCCAACCGAGAGGCATGCCAAAGAAAAATCAAAGTACACATAAGACGATTTAATCCCATGAGCTAATTATAGGCCACCAAGTGCACTCTCCTCTTCATCCTAATAGAAATATTTTTAGATGGCCATATCTTTCAATCTAGAGTTCCAAATTTAATAAAATTGGTCTTGTTGAAACCATCATGCTCTTCATGATGGAATAATTCAAATCATTAATTAATGGTTTTTATAGGGGGAGGTAAAATGAGCTCAACTTACATATTTGAAGTTCAAATAACTTAGGCTCAAGCCAAATTCGACTTTGAAGGCCAAAATAAACAATTTTGCATGGTAAAATATATGATGCATGGGAAAAATTATTATTTTATTATTTTGCAAGGATAAATATAGGATTCAATTTTTAATCAAAATTTTGCAAAATATGTCAGCACAAACTTCTAGTGTGATTTTTTCATGAGTGGTTTTTTTATTTGTTTCTAAATAGCCGCTTAGGCTAATTTTAGTGTAGACTATTTTTAGAGCTTCAGCAATGATCTCTTATATTTAAACCATACTTATGCACAACTTTAGGGTTGGATTATTTTTATATAAACTTGTATGTATAACCTTGTACTTTCACACCTTATGGTTGAATAAAATACTATTTTCCTCCAATTTCAAGCTTTGTGAAGTGTGTCATAGCAGATTAGAAGTGTGTTTCAGTGAGTAATATTATTCCTTTACATGCTAATAATCTTATAACACCTCCATTAAGTTTTTTTGTATGTTTTACAAGTCATATAAGTGTATTTCAATACCTTTGTGAGTGCGAAATCATCAAATAAGCAATTTTAGTGAATTCCATTAGTTCTTTTACCAATCATTAAGTGTTCTTCCATATAAGTTAAGTCCCAAAATATTTGGTGTATCACCCTTTGTTTACTTTCAGTTATTTTCATTTTACTTCTATCCCTCAACCCCATCAATATCAGTAGTTTTAGGTGATCCATTAAGGGAACCAACGCACTGGAGGTTCTCCTTAGTCCGAGGCACCCACAACTCATAGGAGATCCCATTGTACTAGATGGAGTCATAGTTAGATAGCCTATCCAAATCAAAGGTGTACTTCGATTCAACAATAGTTTTTTTGGCAATACAGGTGGGACTTCAAATTCATATTTTTCCAAGTTTTATTATGCTTGGTAAAATTTCAACCTTTCGAGGTATTTTTCTAAAACAGATATGGTTATTTTGTTGGTCCAAACATCCTATTTTTAGTTTCAGCAAACCTATTTTCCCATTTTTCTATCTTTTATGAGGTTATGCAATCATGACATCAATTGTTCAATGGAATTCCTCTCCAAGAGCTATATTATTCAAATCCACATCATTTTTACCCATATCCTCCTTAAGATAAAAATAATAACCATTATCACAATGAGTATGCTCATGACCCAAACCTTGATAATCAATATAGTCATCCTTTTAACCATTATGTTGTTCAGAACATAGATATGTAGAGTTATGTAGATCATATAGGTTATGATATCGCTTATATATACAATAAATATTGTGATTAAAATTAGAAGCTAGGTCAAACTTGTTAATATCTCAATGAAAAAAATTGAACAAGTGAAATTAGAAGAGGGAAAAAGCTTAAGGTGGAGGAATCTTTTCAATGGGATGTTCTCGCTTACATTCCTTATCAACCAATGGAGCATATATATCAAATTCCTATCTTCCTCGGGGTGTTTTTATTCCCACTCCTTCCTCCATATGTAGATTTTGATCCCTTACCCATTTTCCAAGGATTACCAAATTAGGTTGAGACCCAACCCACCCCCTTCTCTCTCATTCCCAAACCCAATTCGGAAGGGGATAAGAAAAAAATCAATTAAGAGGGGCAGCCAATCAAGAAACTAGTAGAGATGAATATATGGAAAATTTGAATAATTGGGTTTCCAAATTTGGGTTCAATCATATCATGTAGGTGGAGAAAAAGTGCAAGAAAGAGGTGCAAATTTGAGTAAAAGCAATATTTTAATAAAAAGAAAAGGTTATGCAATGTATCATATTTCTCTTGAACTATAAGGTATAGTTAATGTTTTTAATAACCATGCAAACAATTCGAGTTTCAAACAAGTAATTTTGAGGTTATACCATCTTCTAGTTTAGAAAACGATCCAATTACGCTTTTGATTTACCCATTTTTGACTTAAATATTTCTTATTTAGAGAACGAAAATTTTCTAACCATATATTCAAAGTTTTCCATAAGTGATTATGAATCGATTTGAATGGAAATAAATTTTGGATTCAATCTAAGGAAGGATTAATAGATTTAAAGTGTAGTTCCCACACTTTTTATAGCTCGATTCTTCAAGTTGTTTCTTTGCTCATGACATGTTTGGACAAGTGATTTGTTATATCTTGGACATTTTATTAAAGATTTGATCTTATGAGACATGCATGGACATTTAGGCGTATAGCGCCAATTTAGCTTAATTTCTATATTGTTGCATTATCATATGATGTCATGGGTACTAACGGATATGATGTTGTTTTTGGAACATAGTTATGTTGATGGATACTTAGTTGATTTCATGTTGGGATTCTATGGTTATATGTTACTCTATCTTCTTGTCTCACCTTTGGAGAATTGAGTATAATTGTGCACATTGTCACATTTTGATTTCAGTAGGATGTCAAAGGGCTAGTTTAGAACTCATTGATATCTTGCTGACTCATTCATTTATATTTTATCGATAGCATGTACAGCTTAATGTGTGCAATGAGTGTGCAGTGTGACAAAGAGTTTACAGGTTTACGGAGAACGTGGGACTCAAGTGCCAATTACACAATCTTGCACAAGCATCCCACAGCCGAGTCCTAGCCATGTTCATTGTGTGAAACCTTAGTGTTGAGATTATTATTTTGGGCACCATGAGTGACCCCAATTTTTTTGTAATGTATTGTGCCTTGAATTATTAATTTTGCTTAGGGTAATTAGCTATGTTATAAACTTGTTTTGGGAGTTAATAATCCCAATTTTATTAAAATTTTGATTTTTTTAATGAGTCACTTAAGCACAAGGGTTTAGGGTCACATGTGAAACCCTTGGGGTGGTCCCCACACACTTCTACCCTTGTGCCAAAATGTAAAACCCGAAATTGGGTTATTTTGGGCATTTTAGGGACCCCCTTTTGTTTGGGAGTTCCTTAACATAAAAATGAGCCCTTAGACCCTACCTAATGGGTAGGGGGCTCATTTCAAGGCTAGAGGGAATTTTCCTCCCTTTTTACCTCTTGTTTGGTCACATCCATGTAAGGGGGTGGATTGGAGTGCTTGTTAAAAGTTTCTCTATTTTTGTCTTGTTAACATTTAGGGAATTTTAGAGAAGAGGGTAAAAAGACATTTTTACCCTTTCTCTCTTTTTTTTGGGCATCTTTGACCTTGAAGGAGGAGAGGGTGACACATGACACCCCCTCATTTGTGAGGACTCTTGTTTGCTCCTCTTAAAATTCTCCTTCATGGGAAAAGAGAGGGACTTTTTTTTAGAACTTCTTGCTTAGGATGCTTGTGGGATTTGGAGCTTGAGATTTGCTTGAGTCAAAGAGTGGAGAAATTTGAAGTTAGAAAGATTTTTGGAGAGCTTTTCTTAAGCACAAGGGGTTCACTTATTAAAATTATGGTATAACACGTGTGTTCGAAGGGTATTAAAGAATACCCTTAATTCTAGTTTTTACCTCTAAATATTCGATTGATAATACCCCCTCCTGTTATATTATTAGAATGAAAATACCCATTATTTTTTCCATGTACCTTACTTACCCTTTTTTCAATTATAATTTTATTTACCCCTTTTTTATTTCTACCCTATTATATTAAACAAAAAATATATCATATTTCTCACTCAATTTTTTTAATATGCATTTCCTCTCAAAAGATAGTTTGAATCCATCGAAGACCTATTACAAATCACCTTATAAATATTAAGCTTTAATCATTTATCAATAGTTCTTCAAATAATTAAGATGGTGAAATAATATCACTTGCATTGAAAAGTATACTCAATCCTAGTTTTCTACCATCTTATTATTTCTTGGTTAAGAATCTCTTAATTGAGATTTCTTTATTCAAAAAAATTATAATTTAACTTTATGAACACACTCCTTTTTGTAGTTTTAAGGTATTTATTTTTAAAAACTAGGGTTCAAATGTTTTAGTTTTATAGTAAAATTAAACCTCACTTTCCTTTGGCCCGCTTCTCTAACCTACCCCCAATATCTGATTCAAAATATTAATAAATTAAACCCTTTCACCCCCTCATGTTTACTGGTATATTGACTTCAATTTTATTAATTTTAATTACCTCAATATGAACCCACGTGCTAGGATATATCCTAGCTAATGAACCCCGTGTCCTTGAGGTAGGCTCTTATGTCTTATTACATGCGTTGTATTCATTTTAGTTGTTAGATTGACTACTTGAAATTTTCATTGTTGCATGTGGATTTTGGTTGTTGTTTGTTTATTTTACTCCCTCCATCATATGGCATGATGGATTTTTAGAGTATTGTGGGAGAAGAGAGGGATTTTTCCCTCTCAATCCTCAAGGCTTGATGGACAAGCCTTGTAGGGTCTTATTGTTTTCCCTCAAATGGTTGAGGTGGGGAAGTTGATTCATTTGGCTTGAATCTCCTTCCCCATTCTTGGTAAGGAAACCCCTTTGGGGTTTGAAAATCCTTCCAAGAAGGACTTGGAGAAAGGGTGGAGGAATAAGGAGGGGTTAAATGATATAGGAGTAATAAGGAGGGTATGGAGGTCTAGTTATTGTGCTTATAATCTTGGTAACAACTTTTGGAGAACTCCTCTCCTCTCTTCCCCATTGTTTTAGAGGAAGAACTTGGGTTCTTCTCTTTGCCACCTTGGAAAATTTTGAGTCTTGTCTTGGATTTTGTCCTATTTTTGTGTGGTTGTATCTTTGTTAGTTCACCCTTATTCTTGTGCAAGTTGTGGTTAGTTGTCCTCTTTCCCATGGGCTTAGGGGTGGCTAACATGCATCTCAATCTTGAGAGAGGCATGTAATGATGCCTATGGTTGGGTGGCAAACAATCTCTTTCTCCTTGTTAGTTTTTCTTGAAGGCAATGTACTTTGGGATCTCATGTTGGAAGTGGGTTGTTGGATTGGAGCTCTTTATCTCCTTCACTCTATTGTGGACATTACTTCTTGTCTCTTGCAAGGAATGGTTTAATAGAATCTTCATTGTTGTAAAACCTCTCCTTTGTATTGAAAATTTTTTTAAACAAGTGTAAGCTACTCTTGAGCAAACTCTCTTCTCAAGCTTGTAAGAAGTCTTGTAATGAACTTGAGTAGTTATGTATTGGTGTATGTTTTGTATATGAAAACTTCAAAACTTGAAAATGAAATATTGTTTTGTTGTTTTCTTTAATATTAAAAAAAGATTTGTAATCTCCTTTTGAAAGAAAATGTACATGGTTGGAATATGAATTTATTGTGAACTTATTTATACCCTTCATGTTGAATATCTATCTTGTTTAAAAATCTGAAATGTTTAGTTACTTTTTGCATTTGGAAAAGCAATATTAACATCTTGTTGAAATCTCATTTGTATATAAAAAAGAGAATCTCTTCTTGTTGCTTCCTTTTTGTGACAACGTAGAATGGAGAGTGAATAGATGCAACTTTCTAAGTGCTTTGTTTTTACATCAAAGGATAAAATTAAAATCATTATTTATTTCAAGTGAAATCTTAATGTTTTGCCATTGTGTATAAATTGCTCTTATTCAGTTTTCAATATATGTTATAACCTTAGCTCAAATTTTATTATCAAAATAAGTTTTGAATTTTATATTTCTTTATATAATATAATATTTCATTTTGGAAAATATATATATATATATATATATATATATACATATATTAAATAAAAATAATAATATTATAAAAAAATTATATGTATATATATATATATATATTTATTTATTTATTTATTTATAAATATTTATGTAAAATCCTATATATATATATATATATACTATAATTTACATTTGTATATATATGCATATAATTTTTTTATAATATTATTATTTATATATAATATATGTATAACCTTTATAATATATTGTTATTTTTTTTATAATATAATATATATACATTTCCTTGACCCTTGACACTCAAGGCAACGTACAACAAAATCTGCTATGTCTCGCCGATACACGGGCCAATAATATAACTCTCTTAGATCGGCATGCATTTTCTTCACTCCTGGATGTGCCGCATATGGGACTCGATGATCCTCCATGAGGATGAAGCTATGCAGATCACTGCCGCCTTAGGCACGTAGATGTGCATGTGGAACCAAGAAGACCATCTACCTCTAAGACACACCTAGAATATCTACCCTCTAATGAACCCTATGACTCCAACATCCGTCGGTTCCCTCATAAAACCTATCCTCCGGAAGGTGCTCAAGAATCCTGCCTACAACTGATCGAAGTGTCAAAGAAGAAATCACATGTCGTCGTCTACTAAGTGCATCTACAACAACATTTTCCTTCCCTTTGATATACTGAACCTCCATGTCATACTCACATAGGAACTCCATCCAACGCCGTTGACGAGTCTTAAGGTTCGGGCTTATGAGAAGATGTGTTATAAGCTATACTGATCCGTCCTCAAAATGAAAGGCCTACCCAAAAGGAAATGTTGCCAACGCACAAGTTTTTTTGTTTATTATTTTTTTAAAGGTTATATATATAACATGTAAAATCTTATATATATATATATACTATTATTTACATTTGTGTATATATATATATATATACATATACATAAAAAAATTATAATATTATTATTTATATATAATATATGTATAACCTTTAATAATATATTGTTTTTTTATAATAAAATATATATACGTTTCTTGACCTCTCGACACTCAAGGCAACGTGCAACAAAATATGCTATGTCTTGTGAGACCGGGCCAATAATATAACTCTCTTAGATCGGCATGCATTTTATTCACTCCTGGATGTGCCGCATATGGGGCTTGATGAGCCTCCATAAGGATGAAGCTATGCAAATCACCTGCCTTAGACACATAGATGCACCTGTGGGAACCGAAGGCGGACCATCTGCGCTCTAAAACACACCGAATATCTCGCCCTCTAATGAACCCTATGACTCCAACATCTATCCGGCTCCTCATAAAACATGTCCTCCTGGAAGGTGCTCAAGAATCCCGCCTCTACAATATGGCTAAAGTGTCAAAGAAGAAAGCACATGTCGTCGTCTACTAAGTGCATCTGCAATAGCATTTTCCTTCCCTTTGATATATTGAACCTCCATGTCATACTCACATAGGAACTCCATCCAACGCCATTGATGAGCGTTGAGGTTCGACTATGAGAAGATTTTTTGTAAGCTACGATGATCTATCCTCAAAATGAAAGGCCTACCCAAAAGGAAATGTTGCCAACGCATAAGTGCATGGACAATTGCTACAAGCTCTAAGTCATGAGTAGGGTAATTCGGTTTGTAGTCCTTGAGCTTACGAGACTCAAATGTAATAACCTGATGCTCCTGCATAAGAATTACTCCCAGACCCTCTAGTGATGCATCAGTACAAACAACAAAATCCTCGTTAGGTTCTGGAACTGCTAAGATGGGCACCGTGGTTAACCTTTCCTTAAGCAACTGAAAGGCCTACTCACACTTTTCTAACCAATCAAACTTCTTCCCTTTCCTCTGAAGAGAAGTGATAGGGTGAGCAATCCTAGAAAAGTCCTGTACAAACCTGCGGTAATACCCTGCTAAACCCATGAAACTCCTTACCTCAGTAACTGATGTGGGTGCTGGCCAGTCCAAGATAGCCTGTATCTTAGAGGGATCTACGGAGATACCCTCACCTGATATGATATGACCCAAGTACTAAATCTCTGTCTGAAAGAAGCTACACTTTTCCAAGTTCCCATACAACTTTTTCTCTCTCAAAACCTAAAGTACCTGTCTCAAATGCTCCTCGTGTTCCTCCTCGAAATGAGAATAAATCAATATGTCATCAAGGAACACTAAGACAAAGCGATCCATAAATGTCCTGAATACTCCATTCATGAGGCTCATGAAGACACAGGACATCGTCGACCAAATGGAATAATTGTGAACTCATAATGCCCGTAACGTGTGTGAAATGATGTCTTATGAATGTCTGCATCTGATATGCACAACTGATGGTACCCTAACTTGAGATCAATTTTGGAGAACACTCTCACTCCCCGCATCTGATCAAACAATTCATCAATCCTAGGGAGTGGATAACGGTTCTTTATTGTGACCTTATTGAGCTATCTGAAGTCTACACAAAGTCTGAGAGAACCGTCCTTCTTCACAAATATGACTAGAACTCCCCAAGGAGATACACTAGGGTGAATGAGGCCCTTATCTAACAACTCCTCTAACTATATCTTGAGCTCATGAAGCTCTAGAGTCGTCATCCAATAGGGTGCTCTAGAAACTAGTGCAGATCCAGGTACTAAATCAATGGTGAAATCCACCTCTCTGCGGGGTGGTAACCCTGGAAGCTCACCTGGAAACACATATGCATACTCCCTCAAAACTGCATGATCATCTAAGGGGGAGTTCTTTGGAGTGCTCTCTGATCGGTCACTGATGGTGATAGTAAATAACTGACAACCCTTACACATGCTCCGCTTGAGTTTCTTAGCCGATATCATGTGTAAGGAGATAGGCCTCTGCATCCCTAATATCACAATGGAACTCCCAAGATCATCCTGACACTCGATGACCTTATTTCTACAATCCACCTTAGCTCGATGAGCCTTGAGCCAATCCATACCCAACACTACCTGATAGGATCCTAAAGGGATAACTCAGAGGTCAAGAGTAGTGGAGAAAGCTCCTAAATCGAGTGTGTAACTCTCCACATACGAGTCCACAGCGATTTTGGCTCGTGAGGCCAACTCAACCTGCCAACTATCTAGTTGCCTAGCCACCACTAGCCCACATTGGTCCACTATAGAAGGTGATATAAAATAATCTGAAGCACCTGAATCAAAAAGTACTGAGATAGAAATACCCCTGATAGTACCTGTCATCTCAATGACTGTGGCCTGATGCTTGGCCTAGTGGTTTTCAACCACTGCATATACACGATGAGCATGTCCTACATCACCCACTATCTGCTCGGATCTAGCAGCTCTTTGTGCATCCATGGTATTGGGTTTGTGCGGGAACATGCACACATAGTGATCAGGAGATCCACAAATAAAACAACCTCCTGTACCCCTCTGAGATGGGGTCCCTCCCGTACTCGGGTATCGATCCCCGCCACCCAACCCTAGTAGACTATTACATGCGAACTGGTCAGGCTCGCTAAGTACCCTACCTCCTATCCCTGGCTCCACCAAAACCACCTCTAGAACCACCTCTCTGAAATCCCTGTGTTTGTCTAGCCCCTTGTTGTGGGTGGCCTTACACCGTGTCTATCACTGCTGGTACGATGGAGTCCTCGTGGCTACTGGCAGAGGCCAAAATCCTCCTCTAGGGGTGGTGTAGTACCCCGTGACCTTTGACTCTAAAAGTCCTGTATCCTCTTCGATACTTGGTCTTGTTTCTATCTCGCTGCTCATGTGCCTTGGTCCTATTCTCCTCAACTAAGTAGGCCATCTCAATGGCCTTCTCAAGTGTGGGAGGAGATAACATCCTAACTACTCCTGCTATATCTACATTAAGGCCTCGAATAAACCTGTTAACCTACAATTTCTCATCTTACAAGTAATCCACATACTTTAGGAGATCTAGGAACCTGCTCTCATACTATGCTACTATGCCAGATCCCTATCGTAAGTCATGAAACTCATTAATCCTCTTCGCACGAAATGCTCGATATATAACAAGCCTTCAAACACTCTTTCAACATCTCCCAAGTCACCTGCCTCTCGATTCAGGTGAGCTTCCACTTCTCATTCCTTCACCAAACGCCTCTGCGTCTCAGAGGAGGTATATAGCGAACCTTTCCTTGACGTTTCTCTCGTAAGAGTGCAAGCCAAAGCAACTATCCAAGCTAAGGAGCCATGACTCAACCCCAAATCCATCTGTAGAGCCGGTGTAAGTGGGCAGCTACAAGTGAAGAAGGTCCTTGATCACACTGCATGCATCTCAATCCTAGGGATGTAGTCCAACAGCAGGGGGGTCACCTATCCTCAAATGGTCCCTCAAGATTGTGTGAGCGGCTACGACAGAACGAGGCTACCCTCTCATGATGAATAGAAGGGATACGTGACCTCTCCTACCTCGGTGTATCGTGCTCTAGTGGCTCTGAATGCACATCCTCACCTATCGGCTCCTCATCCCCCAAAGGTATCTCCTCTCTCACCTCCTGCGGTGGTGGTAGATGATGTTCCACAACACCTATCGGCAAAGTGCAAGGGCTCTAATATCTCGAGGCCCCAATTCGGGTGTCATTTGCTTCCGCATAGGTACACTATGCCCCATGCCTCTAGCTGATCGTCCCCTCTTGGGTGTCATCCTATGCACGAGGTGAGTGAAAAAGTTATTAATTTAAAATTTAATGGTTGCAGATGATTTTTAATCATTTATTTTATTTAATGTTATTAAGATTACCATTAACTATCTTAATTAGTTACCCAAAGTGTCTGCGTGTGTGAACCTCACTCTGATACCAAATGTTGTGCCTCTCTCGGGTGGTACCGAAAAACAGACCAAGGTAAAGCAAAAATTTAGGGTAAATTTTTTTTTTTTTTTGAAACATAAATGCTAATGCGGGACCTTTTCCGACCCCAATAATAAATTAATTTATATAAGTCGGATTTACACAAATTAAATTTCTAACCTAAATTTCTATTACATAAAATGATTACTCTACTAATCATTTAGTGGGATCACACTTGAAATTCTACACACCCCTTGTTATTTAATTAGATTTTCACCCCCCTTTTTTTAAAAAAATCCCACATACACCCTTCTTTTATTTTATCATGGAATCCCACAAAATCCCATGACTTGGAAAGTGTAGGGAGAAATATCCACCCTTGGATGCTTTTACTTTTAACCCTCAGATCTAAAACCCTAAAATTTCCCTAATATTTCTTTATGTTCATTTTTCTTTTCTCCTTTCTTCATTTCATTTTGTTTGTGACATTTGCAGGTTACAGGAGGAAACTATGGAGTTAGTTGTTCCCCATTTTATTTGTAATTCATATTGGAGTTCCTTTGATATATATATATATATTGATTATTATTATTTTCTTTTTTTTTTTTTTTTTACAAAGTGGCTAGATTTGGTGAGGGAAGGTTTTATTTTGTTTGAGCGGGGAAGCATGGGTGGCATGCTCGGGATGGTCATGAGAGGAAATGGAGGGTGCTGCGTCGTGTGGGGGTAGTGTGGGCGGAGGGTTGTGGTGAGGGATACACAACAAGGGCGAGAAGGGCACACGGGGAGGCATGTGGAGAAGGGGGGGAGAGCGAGCGGCGCCGAGAGGGCGGCCGGGATAGGTGGGGCTGCATTTAGAGCAGCGAAGGCGGGTGAGGGAGGGCAGCGACCCCGAGGATAGTGCGAGGGGGTGGGGGTTCGGCCCCCTCACCAATTTTATATTTTTCTCTCTTTTGAATTCGTATTTAATAAAAAAATGTTTTTGTTTATTATTCTTTTAAAAGGTTATATATACATACATATATATATATATATACATATACATATATATATATATATATATATACATACATATACATACATACATATATATTAATGTATATATATACATACATATACATATATATATATATATATATATATATATATGTATATATATGTATATGTATATATACATATATATATACATATACATATACATATACATATACATATACATATACATATATGTATATATACATATACATATACATATACATATATATATATATACATATACATATACATATACATATATATAATATATATATGTATATATATATATGTATATGTATATATATATACATTAATATATATGTATGTATGTATATGTATGTATATATATATATATATATATACATATATTTATATTTATAGATATAGATATAGATATAGATATAGATATATATATATATATACTATTATTTATATATTTATATTGATTATTATTATTTTGTTTTTCTTTTTTTTTTTTTTTTTACAAAGTGGCGGATTTGATGAGGAAGGTTTTATTTTGTTTGAAAGCGAGGGCATCATGGGGTGGCATGGTCGGGATGGCTGAGAGGAGAGATGGAGGGTGCTTCGTGGTGTGGGGGCAAGCGTGGGCGGAGGTTCGTGGTGAGGGAGATGTGGGAAGGGGCGAAGGGCACGCGTGGAGGCGTGTGGAGAAGGGGGTGAGGGGGCGGCGCCGAGAGGCGGCCGGGACATGTGGGGCTGTATTTAGAGCAACAAAGGCGGATGAGGGAGGGGAAACAACCCCGGGGACAGCACAGGGTGGGGGTTCGGCCCCCACCAATTTTATATAGTTTTTCTTTTGAATTCGTATTTAATAAAATTTAAAAAAATAAAAAAAAAAATTTAAAAGGGTTATATAAATGTGTGTGTGTGTAACATGTAAAATCTTATATATATATATATATATATATATATATATACTATTATTTACATTTGTATATATATACATATAATTTATTTATTTTAATATTATTATTTATACACAATATATGTATAATATAGATATATATATAAAACACAATATTTCCAAAAGGAAATATTCTATTATATAAAGAAATCTGTAATTTAAAACTTATTTTGATAAAAATTTGAGCTAAGGTTATAACATATCTTGAAAACTGAATAAGAGCAATTTATACACAATGGCAAAACATTAAGATTTCACTTGAAATAAATAACCGATTTTGATTTTATCCTTTGATGCAAAAACAAAACACTTAGAAAGTTGCATCTATTCACTTTCCATTCTACGTTGTCACAAAAGGAAGCAACAAGAAGAGATACTCTCTCTTTTTTATATATACAAATGAGATTTCAACAAGATGTTAATATTGCTTTTCCAAATGCAAAAAGTAACTAAACATTTCAGATTTTTAAACAAGATAGATATTCAACATGAAGGGTATAAATAAGTTCACAATATATTCATATTCCAACCATGTACATTTTCTTTCAAAAGGAGATTACAAATCTTTTTAAAGAAAACAACAAAACAATATTTCATTTTCAAGTTTTGAAGTTTTCATATACAAAACATACCCAATACATAACTACTCAAGTTCATTACAAAAATTCTTACAAGCTTGAGAAGAGAGGTTGCTCAAGAGTGGCTTACACTTGTTTAAAGAAATTTTCAATACAAAGGAGAGGTTTTACAACAATGAAGATTCTACTAAACCGTTCCTTGCAAGAGACAAGAAGTAATGTCCAAAATAGAGTGAAGGAGATAAAGAGCTCCAATCCAACAACCCACTTCCAACATGCGATCCCGATGTACATTGCCTTCAAGAAAAACTAACAAGGAGAAAGAGATTGTTTGCCACCCAACCATAGGCATCATTACATGCCTCTCCGAAGATTGGGATGCATGTTAGCCACCCCAAGCCCATGGGAAAGAGAATAACTAACCACAACTTGCACAAGAATAAGGGTGAACAACAAAGATATAACCATACAAAAATAGGTCAAAATCCAAGACAAGACTCAAAATTTTCCAAGGTGAAAAAGAGAACTCAAGTTCTTCCTCTAAAACAATGGGGAAGAGAGGAGAGGAGTTCTCAAAAGTTGTTACCAAGATTATAAGCACAATAACTAGACCTCCATACCCTCCTTATTACTCCTATAACATTCAACCCCTCCTTATTCCTCCACCCTTTCTCCAAGTCCTTCTTGGAAGGATTTTCAAACCCCAAAGGGGTTTCCTTACCAAGAATGGGGAAGGAGATTCAAGCCAAATGAATCAACTTCCCCACCTCAACCATTTGAGGGGAAAATAATAAGACCCTACAAGGCTTGTCCATCAAGCCTTGAGGATTGAGAGGAAAAATCCCTCTCTCTTCCCCCACAACTCCAAAACTCCATCATGCCATATGATGGAGGGAGTAAAACAAGCAAACAACAACCAAAATCCACATGCAACAATAACAATTTCAAGTAGCCAATCTAACAACTAAAATGAATACAACACATGCAATAAGACATAAGAGCCTACCTCAAGGAAAGCTCTCCAAAAAGCTTTCCAACTTCAAATTTCTCCACTCCTTGACTCAAGCAAATTTCAAGCTCCAAATCCCACAAGCATCCTAAGCAAGAAATTCCAAAAAAAAATCCCTCTCTTTTCCCATGAAGGGAATTTGAAGAGGAGAAAGCAAGAGTCCTCACAAATAAGGGGTGACATGTGTCACCCTCTCCTCCTTCAAGGTCAAAGATGCCAAAACAAAAAGAGAGAAAGGGTAAAAATGTCTTTTACCCTCTTCTCCCAAATTCCCTAAATGTTAACAAGACAAAAATAGAGAAACTTTTAACAAGCACTCCAATCCACACCCCTTACATGGATGTGACCAAACAAGAGGAAAAAAGGGAGGAAAACTCCCTCTAGCCTTGGAAATAAGCCCCCTACCCATTAGGTAGGGTCCAAGAAACTCATTTTTATTTTAAGGAACTCCCAAACAAAAAAGGGTCCCTTAAAGTGCCCAAAATAACCTAATTTCAGGTTTTGCATTTTTGGCATAAGGCTAGCGGGTGTGGGGACCCCAAGGGTTTCACATGTGACCCTAAACCCTTGTGCTTAAGTGACTCATTAAACAAAATTAAAATTTTAATGAAAGTGGGATTATTAACTCCCAAAAACAAGTTTACAACATAACTAATTACCCTAAACAAAATTAATAATTCAAGGCACAATACATTATAAAAATTTGGGTCACTCATGGTGCCAAAATAATAATCTCTAACACTAAGGTTTCACAATGAACATGGCTAGGACTCAGCCCGTGGGCTGCTTGTGCAACATTGTGTAGCTGGCCTGAGTCCCACATTCTCCTATAAACATGTCACCTATACACTCATTGCACACATTAACCGTACATGTCTAATAAAATATAAATGAATGAGTCATCAAGATATCAATGAGTTCTAAACTAGCCTAACATCCTACTGAAATCAAAATGCGATAACGTGCACAATTATACTCAATTCTCTAAGGTGAGACAAGAAGATAGAGTGACATATAACCATAGAATCCCAACATGAAATCAACTAAGTATCCATCAACATAACTATGTTCCAAAAACAACATCATATCCGTTAGTACCCATGACATCATATGATAATGCGAAAATATAGAAATTAAGCTAAATTGGCGCTATATGCCTAAATGTCCACACATGTCTCATAAGATCAAATCTCTAATATAATGTCCACGATATAACAAATCACTGTCCAAACATGTTTATGAGAAAAGAAACAACCGGTAACTGAGCTATAAAAAGTGTGGGCACTACATAAAGCTTCCTTGTGAAAGGAAGCAAGAGGGTTTCATACTCTCGGCCTTCTTACTAGATGAGGATAATGAAAAGGATGAGAAAGTTAAAGCAAACTCATCTTATAGACAGCCAATTTGAGGAGGACGTTAGAGAGGATCATGTTGGCCTTGAGGATTGAGAGGATGATTCCGAGTTTTTAAACCTCATGTTAGATCAGAATGGAGAACAAGGAGTTGATGCATTGTAGAACCAATCATGGTGGATGAAGTGGAGAATATTGATAAATCATATAAATTTTCCTATCAACTTCGGAATGTGCTCAAGGATAAGGATGAAATTTTGATAGATGGGCATATCAGAAAGGATAGTTTTCCATCTTTGAGAAGACCTTGTCCAATCAAGTACTTGTCTGTTTTAGAGTCAGTTTCAGCATTACCAATATTTTTTTTTATTTAGAGCATGAACAAGAGCTTTAGGTCCTCAAAATTCAACCCCATGTTGTCATGAAAATGTGCAACAAGGAAATTGACAATTTCAAGTATGAAAACTATATCCATGTGTTAATTTTTTTAAGTTTTACCATTCCAAGTCACCTCAAATCTGCCCAAATAGTCTACTGACCTCCCAAATGATGTTAACTCGTCCTCTAGGTGACTTTAGGAATTCTTGGAAAATGTGAATTTCAAGTAGTTGTGGGAATGGCTATCACCGGCCTTCTCAAGACTAAGAGTGACCCCATGGGCGTAGCGAAGAGAATCCAAACTAGAGATAGAGCTGACTCAAAGGCTTAGGAACATCATTAAATTTATTTAGAAATATTATGGAAGGATTTAGATAATTTTGGGTAGTTTCACCTAAATTAGGGTTCACATGCCTAGGTAGTGGACGAGGCCAAAATAGAGGTTGAGCTTGAAAGGGTGATTCTTGGAGCTCGGATAGAGTTAGGAGAAAAAAATACATCTTTGGAAAGGGAATTAAAATCCCTAAAATATGATGAAATTATTTTTTCACAACACTTTGATGTAATGGTTCTATAAGCATTTTTTATCATGCACATGTGGAGTAAGAAATAAGGAAATCATATTTTTTATGGATAAAATGGAGGAATCAAGACATGATAATCCCACCATTTGATTTATAAGGCCATTTTCAGTCAATATCATATAAATTTTCATCAAAAAATTCCATCGGGAGCTCGAGATATTGTCATTTCAAGTTGCCCTCTAAGAACGAGTTCGGGAGTTAGCCAAATTTTGAATAGGATACATGTCAGCTCGAGGAAACTAGAAAAAATTCATGTCACTTACATCCCTCAATAAAATGGACATAAGGGACATAAAAATTCACCTATCCCTTAAAATCCCTCAAGATCCTCATATGACCTCTTAGATACCCAGTTTTAGCTCCCAGGTGCTTCCTACGCTCATTCCCTCACTCGCTCAGATCGTGAAAAGTGACGACTTATGGCGTGCCATGAAATTTTATTTAACTCTATCCCTTTGTGTTGTGGGACATCAGTGTCAATAAAATTATCCATGCCACCAAGGAGACTCTTGGTCACCCACGAGACCTCTTCAAGAGAAGTTTTCTAGCCCCCGGGTGTTTGTCAGGACTTCATTCTCAATCGTCGAATCAAGCGCCACATGTCATCTTCTGGCACTCCATGAAATTTGATTTCTCTCATGTCCCTTTGTGTTGGGGGACATCAGGGTCAAGAAAATTTTCCTATCCCCTCCAAGAATCCTCATGGTTCCTCATGTGACCAACTTCAGCCCCTTAGTGCTTTAAAGTTATATTTTTCTCAAATCCCCTATTTTGGATCTACTGCCATGTGATCATCCCTTAATTCTTAAGGGACATCAGGGACATGAAATTTCACCTCACTCCTTGGAAAATTTTCAAATTTTTAAAAACCCTCCTGTTTCCCACTTCTAACTTCTAATTTCTCTGTGCATTGCCTACTCTGAACTTCCTCTGTAACTTCTTTCCATCACTCCACCATTGATGAAACCCAAACCAGATTCACTACATAAATTAAATACTCTACCTTATGGTAATATGAAGGTCTCAGAAGGAATATTGATCAAACGAAGAACAAAGAAGAAGAAACAAAGAAATCCTCCATGGCCATGAAATAGAAATTTGGAGAGATCTTAAAAATCACTACACGGAACATATAACAATATATTTCTGAATTTTTTTCTCAAAAACCATCAAAACCACACCTTAAAATCCTCCTTCCATTTCACATAATGTTCATAGCGAATAAATCGCTTCTTTGCACAACGGAGAAAAATATCGAGTTTCTGTCAAGTCGGCAACCGAGATCAAGGAAAAATTTCACCAGTGAGATAAGAAGAGAAAACCCATATCAAAAATGTAATTTTTATCATGAAGCAGAGGAGAAAACCATACCTTTAATTTTCAAGGTTCGTTAATGGTTTCTTGTGTTTATAAGTGTCACGGGTAAAAAAATTAAAAGTTTAAAATCTCCTAAACTATTGATCGAGTAAACACAAAATTTCAGAGGGGTGATATTGGGAAAAAACCCCATATTAGAGAACTTTGTTCCATGGCCTTATGATTACGAAGCCCACTTTCTAAAAATAGCAGGTCTTTTACATAGAGGACTGTTATTTTGGGAAAGTCATCAATAGAAGAACCTGCGAAGGAGACGCGTTGAACACAGAGGATGTCTTGAGTTAAAAATTCATCAAAATGGGCATCTTGGTCAAAATTTGACACTTAATAAAAATATTAAATGGTCCCACGAGCACCTACCAAAAATATAAAGTTGATCCGTGTTTTGAGAGAAACACAGGGAGAAAGGGAAATTTGAGTCACAACATCAATTGAGGTTTGAGGCACTACTTTTTCATACTTACTAAAAATAGTAAGTTTTTTTCGAAGGAGCCATGAATTATAAGTAGACAGGACAACCTTTCCTCCGAATATGAGATAGAATATAGCTATGTCTTACGCATGGATCTAAACGACTTGAAATCCCACATGTTGCTAAGGAAAGGGGGCTCAATGAAGTATCTATCTTTTTGGATCTTAATAGTGTCTTTCGACATTCAATCAGTATGTATGAGGGAATCAAGACACGGTTGGTTCCAAAGCTTTAGTCTTTCTAAAGGTATTTCCATGAGTGATGCTCACAATCACCAATGGAATCATTCGACAGATGTTTTTAAACACTTAGCTTGTAGTTTTCATAAATTTTTCAAAGGAAGCCTCTCATGGTATAATACATTCAAGGATCTAGGTTTCACTACATTGGAAAATCACATTGTGCGGGTCACGGGTAAATCATACGAATGGTAGAAGTTGTGGTCATCGAAAAAACAAGTCCACTCAACCCGACATGATCGGTTTTGATTTCATATCTCTTGATTCGGTGTTCATGGTCATCGGTCAAGTCATTTGAAAAGTGTTTTTAAAATATCATTACAAAGCATCCATGAGCCAATTTGAAGGATTTTCTCAAGAGGCAACAGATTCTAAGATTCGAGTATCACCGCACTTTGGAGTCTTCTATCAACAAGGATCATCAGACTTCATCCAGAGTAACATCTCTTCTTCTCTCTCTCCTATTCCTTCCCCCTACTTTCTCTCTCTTCAAATTTTATAATTCTTCATTGTGGTTTGCACTTTTGATATGCCTTTAATTCGTCTAAAAGTGACTTTAAAAACATTATGTAAATTAAGTCACCTTGATTTTATAAAATGGACTTAATATTTGGAAGGAATATGAATAGTCTAAAGTCATAAATAAGGCATATGAAGGTTCACCGAGAAGATGAAGAGTTTCTCCTCTTCTATAAATTATAATGAGATCCTCATTCCAAAGGGGTGTTAATTCTAAAATTCTTCTAGTTGGTTGTATTCTTGTAATTCCATAAGAGATATTTTCTCGAGTTTTGAATGAAAAGAGTTACCCACTTTTCTCTTATTCTCAATGTCCTCCATTCTCATACTATGTACAATTTCTGCTTGAGTATCAATACAAGGAGAAGGATTTTTCATCCTTTTTACTAAGGGATTTATTGAGACTCGAGCTCATTAAATTCAAATTGGTCTTGTTGTTGTATCTAGGATTGTTTCTTCCTAATTTCAATGCATGTGATGAAACTTATAACTAGTGTATGTAAGAATATGATTTTTACTTGCAGCATTATTTCCCCTACTTCATATTCTCACTCCCTTTCCCTCTTTCTTGACAAATTCCTCTCTAGCAAGCAATTTCTAGCTTTGCCACAGGGTCAATGGAGTGCCCCTATTGGATCCCTGGTCACAAGGCCAACCCGGAGAAAACTCACCATACCCGTGCATGTATATATGGAAGCTCATTGGTTAAGTAGAGGGACTTAGATTCCCATAATGTTATTAAGAAACCCACCGATTTTTCCCCTAAAAATTTTCTCGACAACAACCCAATACCTCCCAAAATAGATTACAGATTCGATAGAGGTATTTTTCATATTTTTGACTGATATTTTAAGTAAATTAAATGTACAAATCATGTTTTTAATATGACCATGTGATCTAATTTTCAAGTTAAGCTCATATTCACATTTTTTTAGGAAAGTAAACTATTTCTCTCAGCTCATGTTAGGATTTGTTTAGATTCTTGTTTTCAGCTGGTTAGAGTAGGTTAGTATAGGTTTATTTTCTATAGAATAAGTTCTTACACACACACTGCATGCTTCACTTTGGAGCATGTATGATTTCTTAGTCTTATAGGAGCGTTTCTTTCCTCCAAGTGCAATTCTACATATGTTGTTATTTTTTTCCAGTGTTTTTTGGAGAATTTTCAGTCTTTTCAATGTTATTTATCCTTGGGCATTCATGGTCAAGTTTACATAATGGTTTTAAAAAAATTTCATGGTTGAAAGTGAGAAAATTCATGGGTTCTTACCAATTAGTAGGTAATCAGTTTAGCATAGTCGGTAAATATGTTGACCATTTTTGGCTAATCAACAAAAGGGGGTACTTAAAAAAATTCAGCTACTCAAGATAACATACCAACAATGATTGAGGAATGGTAGCGCTTCTTAGAAATGATTGGAAGAATGTAGAATTAACAAGCATTGAATCATACCGTTTATGTTCTTGATAATAAATACCATTCATTACAATTCAGAACCCAATTGGAAGGAATTTTTTCTATATTCATCTCAACATAGATCCTTTATAAAAATGATGAAGTTGAAAGGATTATTTATTATGAGTAAGAATGAGTTCCTAATAATGACTTATTTGGATGGATTCCACTTATTGAGGACTATAATGATGTATGTCATGTTGGAGAACACCAAGAATAGAAGTGTTTCTTGTGAGCACAAATCACTCTATTAAATTGGACTTATCCTTTTAAAGGGAAAAATACCGTTAAACAAACCGTAAAATTCCACCTCCCAAATCATTGTCCATTGGAATTTTAAAACATGTAGGAGACTAAGTTATTAAACATTGGCAGGTTATATTTTTACAAATAAAATTCATGTGACATTCATTCGGCCATCAAATTCAACACCAAGTATCAATAAGGAACATGGCACAAGATCAATGGTTAAATAAGGGACATGTGTCACCATTCCCGTGAACTTCATGGTGGATCCATTCCATGAACCTCAAGTCCAGTGAATAAACTAGTTTCATAAAGGATTTCGATCCAAAGCAATGTCAACGATGTCAATAGGGCTATGTGGAAACTTTCTATAAAGCTAAAATTTTAATTCCACCCAAGTTAAAGGTTAACGTAGATAATAAATACCTTTTATGTTCTTGATAATAAATACTTTTCATTATAATTCGGGAACTCAATTGGAAGTAATTTTTCTATATTCATCTCAAGATAGATCCTTTATAAAAATGACAAATTTGAAAGGAGTATTTATTATGAGTAAGAATGAGTTCCTAATAATGACTTATTTGGATGGATTCCACTTATTGAGGACTATAATGATGTAGGCCCTATTGGAGAACACCAAGAATAGAAGTGTTTCTTGATAGAGCAAAAATCACTCTATTAAATTGGACTTATCCTTTTTAAAGGGAAAAATATTTTTAAACGGTCGTCAAATTGCACCTCCCAAATCATTTTCCATTGGAATTTTAAAACATGTGGGAGACTAAGTTATTAAACATTGGCGGGTTATATTTTTACAAAAAAATCATGTGACATTCATTTGGACGTCAAATTCAACACCAAGTATCAATAAGGAACATGACACAAGATTAATTTTTAAATAAGGGACATGTGTCACCATTACCATGAAATTCAAGGCGGATCCATTCCGTGAACCTCAAGTCCAGTGAATAAACTAGTTTCATAAAGGATTTCGATCCAATGCAATGTCGCGAGGTCAATAGGGCTATGTGGCAACTTTCTATTCAGCTAAAATTTTAATTCCACCCAAGTTAAAGGTTGTGACATGAAGTTATCAAGAGCCCAGCCCGACAACCGAAGCCACATGGATCCTTCTTATTGGCTAACCTTTCATATTCTAACAATGTGAAGGTTAAAGGCAAGACTAACATTGCATAAGTGTGGGATGTTCTTATTGGTTCACGATTTATAATCTGAGAGGGTTCTTTTAAATAAAAGTACATAATGAATGGGAGAGGAGCTTCCTCATTGGTTAATACTTCGTAGTGGTTAGAGGAGGTAGATCAAGTTCTGACATGGGGAGAAGCATAGAGCTTTCTCATTAGCCCACACTTTGCAATGGTCATTGAGAGGATAAAGAAAAAGTAAACTATGAAGAAGTGTGGAGGCTTCTCATTGGCTCATGATTCGCAACAACTAGTAAAGGTAAAATAAAATACTTACACTTTGTGAAGATCTTGGATCTTTCCTATTGGCTCGTGTTTCCCGGTTCTCGGTCAACGAGATAAAGAAATTATGACAACCCAAGGGTGTGGAATGATTTCATTGGATTATGCTTCGTAATGGAAAATTCAAGTTCAAGGAAAGTCGATACCATGAAGGAATGTGGTAATTTTCTAGTGGATCATTTTTCCTAAAATGGAAAACCTTCATAAAACCAAAAGCAAAATGAAATAAAAGAAGAGAAACAAAGCCCGATCCGTGAGCCAACTAAAGGCAGACACATGGAAAATACAAAATCAATGTACACGTAGGAAGAGGTGAGTCTACAAGATAATTAGAGGCCACCACGTGTCACTCTCATGTTCATCCCAACAAAAAAATTAGATGGACATATCTTTCGATCTATACTTACAAATTTAATAAAATTAGTCTCATTGGAAAACTCACGTCCTTTTCTTCATGATGGAATCATTATAATTATGAATTAATGTTGTTTACAGGGGGAAAAGGGAAAAAAATTAACTTGTCTTACGTATTCAAATTTTAGCTAACTCAAATTCAAGCCAAATTTGATTGTGAAGGCAAAAATTAAAAAAAAATTGAATGAAAAATATAGGGTACATAGAAAAAAGGATTATTTTATTCTTTTGAAAGGATAAATATAATATTTGATTATTTTTATCAAAATTGTGTAAAAGAGATCGGCACAAACTGCTAGTGTGTTTTTCTACATGAGTGGCTATTTTTGGATTTGTTTCCAAACATCCAATTAGGCTAATTTTAGCATAGGTTATATTTTAGAGCTTGGGCGGTGATCTCTTGTATTTAAAATATGATTATGCATAGGTTTATGGGGGCTTATTTTTCTACAAAATTTTATGCATAACCTTGTACTTACACACCTTGTGGATGAATAAAATATTGTTTTCCTCAATTTCAAGCTTTGTGAAGTGTGTCATAGTAGGTTAGAAGTGTGTTTCAGTGAGTAATATTATTCCTTTACATGTTAATAATCTTACAACACCTCCATTAAGTTTTTTGTATGTTTTACAAGCCATATAAGTGTATGTCAATACCTTTGTGAGTGCAAAATCTATCAAACAAGAAATTGTAGTGAATTCCATCAGTTATTTTACCAGTCATTAAGTGTGCTTCCATATAAGTTAAGTCCCAAAATATTTGGTGTATCACCCTTTGTTTACTTTCAATTATTTTTAGTTTATTTCTATCCCTCAACCCCATCAATATCAATAGTTTTAGGTGATCCATCAAGGGAACCAGCCCGCTCTAGAGGTTCTCCTTAGTCCGAGGCACCCACAACTCGGAGGAGATCCCATTATCTTGATTGAATTGAGTCGGAATATCGTATCCAAATCAAAGGTGCACTTTGGACCGATAACATACATTATTTCATAAATCATGCGTCATAAAAATGACACATTTTTACATCATTGGCCAAAGCTTATTGTCAAAAATCATCAAAATAGAAATAAGTGTGGGAAAAACTTTAAAATCTAGTATTTTCCAAATCCGAGGACCATCAATTGTACCCTACTATCATCTAACAAATAGAGTAACAAATATGGTAACTAAGTGGCATTTAATGTTTCCATAATCCTGTTCATCTCTCCACTGTGAAACAAAAAAATAATAATTACCCAATCAATCTTAGTTTAGGAAAATATGATAGAATAATCAATAACATCAAAAAATAAGTAAAATCATCATTTTTATTGCATCGGCCATTTCACACAATTGTAATGGAAATGCAAGTAAAATCTCACCTTCCCTATTGTATTGACATTTTCAACATAAGCTGCAACATGCATGCTTGGTAAAATCAACCGCATTGGCCCTTCAATGATTTCTTGATCCACTATGTGTAATGTCATTAGGCATGAGACCGCACCACCTTTCTACACATTTTAATTTAAAAACCCACCCTAATGACCTCAAAATGCATTAAACACCCCAAACCCACCTAGAGTTTAACAACACCTATGTTTTGACACCACTTTGGGTGAATTTTTACATTTTAATTTTATCTACCCTTTCTAAATTTAAAAAAATAACCTATCGGTGGATCTATGTCATATCTCCCTCCTAACCTCTACTTATTTCATCTAGATTGTCTTCTTGCGTCCTCTCCATGGACTCTCATTTTGTCAAAAAAATTGACCGAGAGCTCAAAATTATTGAATTATTAATTTGCAAAGTGATAAATTAAAGGATTGATTTCCTATTTATAGGTTTCAAACCATATTTGAAACATTCATGTGTCTTTATGTCCAAAGTTTGTAAAATCTCAATATTTTTGTAAATATAACTCTAATTGGCATTCTAAAAGAAGTGGGCATTACAAGCAATTTAACAGCCAATCACAGGCATTTTTTGAAAATTTAAAAAAAATGTCTATTTTTCCAAGTCTTTGAAACTAAATTTTCTTATTCGTATTCACATCATCGATCATCATTTTTCATATTTTTATTCCCGTTTTTAGGCTTTGTGGACCGGATCTTTTTGTTGACCCCATTTTATCTCCTTTACGTTTCTACCACAAGTTTATGATGTTACTTATTGTCTCACATAGGATAATTAGGCCCATCCTTTCTCATCAAGCCATGTCTTATACCCTCCCACAAAATTCCATTTACATTAGATTTACTTATTTTACAAATTTAACTTCTAGTGCTTCTTTTCAACTTTTTATCATTTGGGTTCACTTAACAACATATATATATCACAATATTCATTTTGTGGCTACACTCATCGGAAGATGAGTACAAGGTAAATTTATTTCACTTGGTTGAGTTCCTATTTTCATCACTTATTACTTCATTCTAGTCATTTCATTTTGATTTTAGTGTTGCATGTTCTTTTCTCAAATACCATTTCATGTTATAATATTATGGCACATGTAATTGGAGCATATGTATACATCTTACTTGTCATTCTTTACTTGACTTTTTATATTTGTATGCACCATTGACACATTAACCCCTTAGTAATGTGTCGTGAGGTATTACGAGAAATGATTGTGAGGTCCAACTAGTTAAGCGAATTTATCAACCAAATTAAAATTTGCATGGTTTAATTAAATAAATAAAATTAAACTATAATGCAAGAAATATAAATAACACGAGGACACAATTATTTAACGTAGAAAACCCCAAAGGGTAAAAAACCATGGCAAACGGTAATATTTCCATTATAGAGAAACAAGTTATAGTCTAATAAAAACACCTCATTCACCTCACTCCTCTCCATTCAATTTTAATTCACCCATATGAATTAATTTTCACCTTACCTCACATGTGAATTTAAATCATTGAAATGGGTGTGTCTTCTCATGAAGCACCCCGACCATTAATTAATTGATTATTAAAATAAATTTAAATATAAACCTAAATTTTATATTAAATAATTAAATATTATATATTCTAATTTATTTAATTATAAACTACAGTTTATATATATAAACACTTAATATTAATGTTATAAAACTCCCCTTAATACTAAGGGGGATCATATGCCAACATTACATGTTTATACAACAAGATGTACAATCTTTAAACCACGATGAGGGTTTAGGCTAGCATATCACATTTTAAGGATTTATGCACTTTCATCATGCTAAACTTAAATTTTTGTACAAAATTATTTGGAATCCATAAATTAGAAGTGATTATTTAGGATAAACGTGATTTGTGAGACTACATCTCACAGTTCCTTGTGAAAACTTTACACCAAAGCATCTCTAGGAGCCTTTTATAAAGTAAGGACCTACATTACAACATGATGCAACATTATTGGACTACACAGTAAACTTAGAGTGATAATTTTAATAAGATCATAAAGAATAGATTTTTAAATTCTTTAAATTGGAGTAGAAGTATAGAGGTGAAGGACAAAACACATGGTTGGTCATTAGGAGGTGGCATTGTCATGCACACTCCCCCTCAATGAAAACTCGAAAGTAAAAGCATTGTGTTGATTCAATTTCTTGCTCCTATTTCAGATTATTGAAATGGTAACAGAGAAAATATACAACTCCAATAATTATAGGGTTTAAGGATACCTCTATATGATATGATGATGGATACGAGTGCAAAGGATCTTCCTCACAGCAAGACTTGATTTCTCACACAGCAAAGATAAACTTAGGAATAAAATTATTAGTAGATAGGATGGTGGGTTTTCTAACAATGTGATTCCTGAGAAGTGAAGACTTCCTAGGATAAGTTTTGATAAAAATATATATATAATAACAATAGGTGATTGATAATATGTAATAAAATCTAAACTAAAATAGAGAATCGAGATGAGCTAAATAAGATAAAATTCATATTTGATAACAGTAAATGATGAAAAAGCTGAATGAAACTTGATCGATTCGATGGTGACCCAAGATTGTTAGGCACATTTTATATTCTTGGGGTGGGTAGTATGAGCCAAAAATAAATGTAGAAAAAGAAGATCGAAGGATTGGTGCGAAGCTAAACTAGGACTAAAGATGATGGTGAGATGATGCGGGGATCCTAGGCTGATTAAAGTAGAAAGGATGCAAGAAAATTGATGGATTTGATGACATAATGTAACTTTATACCAAGTTGACAATGACTAGGGTGGGTTGACGATATGACTCTGTTTATGATGAAGATGAGATCTAAAATAATAAAAGTGTAGAATGGTGAGATTGGGTGATACGAGGGTTATGGGATCGAGAAAATAAATAGTTGTCAGAATGTATGATATAAAAACAAACATATATTAATCAATTCGTTGGTGACTATGTTGAGTCAATGAAGCGGGGAGGATATAGATTTTAATGGATGAAAATGGATGGAAAATATGAAGTGCGAGAGAGATATTAATGATGACAAATGTAGCGACATAGCTTTGAGATGGTTGATGAACCTACAAAGATGATGTACAATAATGATGGGATGGTAATGAGGACTATAAGCATGTAAAAGTGTGATAAAAATAAAAGAGAGAAATCAATATCTCTAAGGGTGATGCACAATATCTCCAAAGTGGCTCCAAGGTGGTGATAGTCATTGTAAAGAAGAGAAAGAAATGAAGCCAAGATCACAAGAAATCCTAAAGTCTCAAAAATTACATCCTAGAAGAGGAGGGGTATGGGCATATCTATAAGATTGATGGAGGTTCATATGGGTCCTTTGGTAGTTGTGGATGTCTATTGATTTGGGCATTGGAGGATTGATCAGCTCGAGACAATGAGCCCCTATGAGGTGCACTTATGGTTTTGGGTGGTTAATGCTGGTTAGGGGTGTCTTGGGAGGATAATTGTAGTTAAGGGATAATAAATCATTAAATGGGGATAGATGTGAACCTAGGGATGGTAAATATGGTGCTTATGGAGGATAAAAATGGTTAATAAATAGGTTTAGGGATAATTAATGGTGATTATGGGTTCCTTAGGAAAGATAAATCAATGATATGATTAGGATGGGATTAAGGTAGAAAAATAACAATTAGAGGGATAAATGAAATTTAGGAGGGAAAGGGGGATTTGAATGAGAAGAGAGGTATGTATGTGAGGAATGATGATGAAGGGGAGAGGATGTGGGATGAGGGATAAGGGATACCAAAAATTGGTGTCTACATTTTCCCCCTTTTTTTGAGTGGTTTGTGTTGGGCAAGCCATGAGATAAAAATGAGAAGTGATAGATGATGATGGTTGAGGTGTTCCCCTCAAACTAGGGATCAATGATACAAAGAAGAATCAATCACTAGATTAAAAGATATAGATGAAGGGATAAAGAGTGGAAAGGATGACAAAAAGAGATAGGATGGAAGAATATGCCCCGATAGAAAATGGATAAGGACAAAAAAACATATAAAAAAATGACGGTGATTTTGGAATCACTCGGGAGATAACAAAGTATGGCCTCAATGGAGATAATGGAAATTTCCTATAGACTTGTGAGTCAGAAAAAATCATGGAAATATGGAGGGAATCTAATGGGAATCCACTCGAGATGGATGTGTAATTTGTGGGACCAACGGGTCAAAGGAAGACATCAAAAATATGTGTAAACAAATACGAGGATGGTCAAGAAAATGGTCTTGACGGAATGTTGGGGAAAAAGTGGATGCAATATCCTCCATATATGAGGAATAAAAGATATGTGTCTAGGTGAGATAAAGATAAATGATAGTCACAATGGTTGGATTAGGATGCGATATGGTGTCCCAAGAGGGATATGAAGAGGGATGTAGAGCGGGATACTAAATGTGATTAAGGATGCACGATGATATTAGAGATAACGAGGTAAGTTTGATGGGATAAATAAAGGTGTGTTATGAACAACACACAAGTAAAAAGTGGAAGAAAATATCATTTAGAAGAGGATTGGGTGAAAGAGGACTAAGAATGAACATTTAGGGTAGGTTCGATGGTGACTTAGCTTGGTCGGCATCGATTGGAGTTGGGTTGATGGTGACTGGGTGTTGACTAAGCTCATGGAGACATAGGGGAGTGAGGAGAGGTCTTGTATGTAGATAGGTTGGGGATATTAGATGTGGAGGAAGTAAAATAGATGCCATATCGATGGTTCCCTACATGGCCATGTGTGGACATCTAGTAATTTGGCATGAGGAGGATTAGATGGGTGTAAGGGTAGAGGATAAAGATAGCCTATTTATGGGAAGAGTTAGATACATCCCACCATGAGATGGACACATCACGTCAGGAGGCTACAGTATTGTGTCATTAGAAAGACAAATATCACAGATGTAGGGAGGCCTATAGGGCCATATTTAGAGATCTTGGGTCTATAGTTAGAGCATCGGGAGGCGAGGCACCTACGGATTCACTAGGATCTAGTCATATGGATTTCTCCAGTGTTATATCACTAGATTATTATAAGGTATTGGATGCGTAGGTACACTGTTATAAGATTATTTTTACATCAATGCTTCTATATTTTCCACAATACATAGCCTATCTAGCATGGGAGTGGAGACCAGGGAGCTCAGTGTGATCGTCACCATCCAAGGGCACTAATAGCGTGGTATAGCTGAGGTGGGATCTAGGTCTAGATTATGTAGGAGATAATAGATAGAGATATATGCAAGTGCCTACCTAATGGGGGTAATGTTTAGAGCTCAAAGCATATGATATGCATTTCACCACCTAGAGGGTGAACATTACATATTGATTTTGATACGTAGATTTTTATATAGAACCCATAGAGGCCTATCAAGGATGTATGGACACATTTTTATGAGGATATATATACATATGATTTTTTTGTGGCTTATATTGTTTCACCTCAAAGTAATCTAATAAAACAAATAAGGGTAATGGGCATAGGAGGAATACATGTGTTATGTAGACGGAAGAAGGCATGTGCGCGTTATAGATATTATTTAGACCAAATGTAGAGAGCTTCCCTTTGGCTAGGAGGAATGAATTTTATAATAAAAAAACAAGACCACCAAATAGTATTAAATAGCAAGATTCGAGATGACTTCCTAGCAAGGCTAGATCTGGGAAGCATGATGCTTCCTTAAATGGTTGTTAATCCTCTATTTAATACAACTTAATGTAATGAGAAGTGATAAACCAATTATTCCTACTGTAGTTGATAAGATTTAGGTATCTCCTATAATATACAATAAGAAAATTTAACTTAACAGGAAAGGTCAGGATTAAATCCAGATGGTTGGTTGGTTGGTTTAGGTTTGCAGATCTGATAAAGGCTATAGGTGAGGTTTGGGTAAGGCTAGGAAAATTTTTGGGTTATTTTGGAGAAGGTATGAGCTTATTGTTATAGAAAAATTTCTAGTCTTAGAGACCAACTTTGGTTAGGCAACCAATGCCTTAGGTTAGGGGAGTAATCTAATGCCGATTTGATAGGGCCAATTTGGTGGTAATGTCAAAAGCGAGAATTTGGCACTTTTAGTGATTACACAGAGAGTGATTGGGCTTATGATAATTTTGTATGATTTTATTAAGGCTCAAATATACGATATGTGCTTTTATTCAAGGTATGGAATTTGAAATGGGTAAAAGGATGGCCAAAGGTACCAAGGAATTAATCTAAGTAAGGTAGAAATAAAGGGGTTTGGTTAGTAGATTAATAAAAAAATTTAAGTTGTTTTAAATAATAGAGAAAATAAAACACTTACTTGTTGAATGTAACCTGGAAGTGGATGGTGGTGGTGGTTGCACAAGGTGGTGATCTGGAGTGAATATGATAGCAAGGTAGCACAATGCTTCCTAGTACATGTGTTGGAGCTCTAAAGAACCTGTGGATGAACTTAATGACATCTCGAATGCTTGGTGAGGCTCTAGTTGGTTGCAAGGTCACAAGAGTGCTTGAACGTGTGAATGAAAGAAGTGTGAGCCAAGAAATCTAGATTGAACCGACCAAAGAGTTATAAATTTGTATTTAACCTAACCAATGGTGGTTAGGTGATTGGTGTTAGGTGAGAGATAACTAGCATTGGTAAAGGTGAATACATCAAGTTTCCAAAACTAGCTTTGATCTTTGCTATTTTTGGCGTGATTTGAATCTTCATTTTGGGTCATAAATGGGATATGGTGCTTAGATAAGTAGGAGTGTTGTTGGAGAAGAAATAGGGAATTAATGATAGGGATAGACTAAGTCCCAGTTAGTTGGGATAAGTAGGGACTTAATATTTGTTAATTACTATGCTAGGAATAGGTCTTGGGTGAGGTAGCTAGGTGAGGTGTAAAAAAATTAATTAAAGTAATTAAATTAAATAATAATGTGAGGACAAATATTAATTTAATTAATTGTGATTAAATTGATATCAAAGTGGAGAAAGGGGCCATGATTATGTGCATGTGTTGAATTGATGAGTTGAAAGGGGTTAAAGGGATTGTGACCTAATTTTAGTGTCTACATTTCCACTTTTTTGTCATGTAGTTTGTATTAATAAGCAACGCTGAAAAAAATAGGAGGTAGGTGTTCCTGATATTAGTGAAAGTTAGGTTATCCCAAGTATGGGTGGAGGTGACCCTCCTCAATCTAGGAACTGATGAAGGGATCAACCAAGTCAATGGGTGGTTTAATAAAGTGATAAGTGATGAAAAATTAGGTATATGTGGGATGTAGGAATGATTATATTGGTGTGTGTAATAGGTAGTAGCATTATAATGCACACATATGTATAAAATGTGACAAGGTACTAGGTTGAAGAGCACACAAACTCTACATTGTCAAATGTAAATACGTTTATCGAAACGAGGTTGATGTGGTCTAGGTATACAATGTATAGGATATGGTCCTAGAACACAACTAGGTGAGGTGAAAGAACGGGTAGTAGGTATGCCCCAAAGCACCAAAAGGTTTGGTCGAGATAAATGTCATGGAATTTAGGCAAGGTAAGGTCAGTAGGAAAAACAACACAAGTAGCATCATCACAAGGTATAGTGCGTAAGAAAATTTGAGTGTCCAAGGGTGGTTTTTGGGTGAGTTTGGGAGGTAAGGTCGTGGTATAGTCACAAAAATTCCCTATATGAAACAAAGGTTGTATATCAGGTAATAAGGTGATAGGGTGAGCCACAAGGGCTTAGATAAGGGTGGGGTGACTAGTTCTTATAGACCAAGACTAGATGAGGGGACTGGAGAGAGTAATAGAGTGCAGGCCCTCTTCCTAACATTATATGGGGTGATATTTATTTTTATTTTTGATACATATACTAGGACTACATGTCAAAAAGCGAATTGTACATTAGAGGATTTTATATACTTGTATTATTTATATATGTGTATACCAGTATTGACACACATACCTTCCATTTATATAGTTGATGATGAGATGATATGTGAGACCGATGTATAGTTAAGTGATTAGTTTTGGTAGGGGCAATTTAGTGGTAATGTCAAAAGGCGAGAATTGGGCACTCTCTTTGATTACACGTAGATTGACCGAGCTTGATTAGGTTTGTAGGATTTTTGGTAAGGCTCATTGATACTAATATGTGGGTTTAGTCAAGTTATGGAAGGTGAAATGGGTAGAAGGTTGGCTAGAGGTACTAGGGAGTGGATCCGGGTAAGATAGAAATAAATGGGTGTGGTTGATAGCTTAATAAAACACTCAAAGATGTTAGAAATAAAAGAGAAATGACAAAACTTACCGTAGAATATAACTTGGAAGTGGATGGTATTGGTGGTTACTGAGAAGGTGGTGATCTAGAGTGAACATAGCGGGAGGGTGGCATGATGCTTCCTAGTGTGTGTGTTGGAGCTCTGAAGATCCTGTGGATGAACTGAATGACATCTGAATGCTGAGAGGGGATTTGGTTTGTTGCAAGGTCATGGGAGTGCTTGAACATGTGAATGTAAGAAGCGTAAGCTAAGAAATCCATATTCAAAACCTTAACAAAGAGTTAGAAACTCTTATTTAACCTAACCGATGGTAGTTAGGTGATCGGCCACCGAGAGATAACCAACATCGGTTAAGGTGAATAAGTCCAAGTTGCCAAAAATATCCTGACTTTTGTTATTTTTTTATGATTTAAATCTTCATTCAGGGTCATAAGTGGAGAATGGTGCTTAGATAAGTAGGATTGTTTATGGAGATGAAATAGGGAATTAATGTTAGGGATAGACTAAGTCCATATTAGGTTGGATAAGTAGGGACTTGATCTTAGTTACTTACTAAGCTAGGAATAGGTCTTAGATGAGGTGGCTAGGTGAGGTGTAAATCAACTTAATTAAAGTAATTAAATTAACTCGATAATGTGAGTATGAATATTATTCTAATTAAAGGTGATTAAATTAATATCAATGTGGAGAAGGGGGTCATGGTTATGTGCATGTGTTGAATTGATGAGTCGAAAGGGGTTAAAGGGATTGTGACCCAATTTTGGTGTCTACATTTGCCCCTTTTTGTCATGTAGTTTGTATTGATAAGCAACACCGAAAATAACAAGAGGTAGTTGGTGTTCCCAGTATTAGTGAAATTTATGTTGCCCCAAGTATGGGTGGAGGTGATCCCCCTTAAACTAGGAGTGATGAAGGGATAGACCAAGTCAGTGGGTGGTTTGATAAAGTGATAAGTGATGAAAAATGAGGTATAGGTGGGGTGTAGGTAATGATGATATCGGTGTGGGTACTAGGTAGTGGCATTTAAATGCACACACACGTATAAAATGTGACAAGGTACTAGGCTGAAGAGCGCACAAACTCTACATCGTCAAAGGTCAATAAGTTTATCCAAACAAGGTTGATGTGGTCTAGGTATACCGGTCTTGAAACACAACTAGGCAATGTGAAGGCAGTGTATTACATATGTCCCAGAGAACTAAAAATGTTTGGTCGATATAAATGTCGTGGCATTTAGGTAAGGTAAGGTCGGTTGGAAAAATAACACACGTAGCGTCATCATCGCATGGTATAGCACGTAAGTAAATATGAGTGTCCAAGGGGTGGGTTTTGGGTGAGGTCGAGAGGTAAGGTCATAGGAATTTTGTGGGTAAGGTTGCGGTATAGGAAAAAAAATTCCCCACATGAAACAAAGGTCTCATATTAGGTAATAAGGTGATAGGTTAAGCCACAAGGGCCTGGTAAGGGTGAGGTGACTACTTCTCGTAGACCAAGACCAAATGAGGGGACTAGAGAGAGAAATAGTGATGTAGGCCCTTCTGACATTTATATGGGGTGATACTTATTTTTGATTTTTTATACATATACTTTGGACTACGTGTTGAAGATGCGATATTATACATGAGAGGTTTTGAGATACTTTTATTATTTGTATCTATGTATACGTGTATTGACACGCAGACCTTCCATTTATATAGTTTATGATGAGATGATATGTGAGAGTGTATTTTCATTATAATTCTTCCATGGAAACTTGATTTTATTAATGATGTAAGTTTTGATTACAGTTCTGCATAGATGTAGGCATGGTGGAGTCATATATAGGCATGTTTGAGTCAGGTGTAGGCATGTTTGAGTTTGAAAATTTCCAAGTTATTGTTTTTATGGAAATTAGATGATTTTGGCATGATGGAGTCATTGATGTATGATGTGATTGTAGTATGACTTGGTTGATATTGTTTGTGAAATGAAATGATAGTATGCTAAATAGTTTAATTTCCAATGTATTGATGATATGGAAACTAGATCATAGGCATGGTTAAGTTTTTGTTTTGATGGAAGATGAGATATATAATGGATGTATGATTTTGGTTTGAGTTAACTTCCTGAATTATTGTTTTTATGGGAACTAATGAAGTGTTTGTTTGATGGGGAAATGATGATGGGGTAAAATAGAGGCAGAGCTAACCTCAAAGATCCCCATTCGCTAAGATTTTTGCCTACATAGCCTTACGAAAGGTGCCTTAGGCCGATGTATTTCTCCCATAGGATGGGGAAGAATAAGATGAGGTAGGTGAGTAGGTTGGTGAGTTTAGGTATCAGTAAATGAGCAAGGTAATTTAGGCATGGTTGTGTCTAGGTATATTAGGCATGATTGAGTTTAGGTTGAGTAGGCATGGTTGGGTCTAGATAGTTTAGGCATGGTTGAGTCTAGGTTGATTAGGCATGGTTGAGTCTAGGTTAAGTAGGCATGGTTGGGTCTAGGTTGAGTAGGCATGGTTGTGCGAAATGAGTTCATTGAAGTAGGTGATGACTATAAATGTAGGTTACAGGAGAAAAAATCCCATAAACTAAATGTCAAAGGTCTTGTCATATGTATCGGAATCAAGAAGTAAGCAATGAAATGAATGGTATAAGAGGTGAAAAGACTACATAAGTGGTAAGAACCATTATGAGCATACCAAAGATAGGGTTATGAACTTAAGCACTCTAAAATGCATTACAATATTGAACGTTCTAAGGGTGAAAGAAGTTACACAATCACAAAGTGTCACATGTGAGGCATGTCCCTTGAGTGGGTAGAATAAGAGAAAGGTAATAAGGTGAGGTGGAGTAGGTTTTCAGCATAACCTTGTTGTGAGACAACTTTCCCCTTCTTGAAGATACCCAAAACAAGAATAGGAAAGTCCATGACTAAAAAATTTTATTGTATTTTCTTTTTCTTTTATTTTATAGACTGATCAATGCAAGAAATAAATGTGGGATGAATAAAATATCTCCTTAAGGTCTTCATGAATTTGATCTTTGTGAGAAGCTTCAAAATGTTTTTATTTTATTTTTATAGAAATAGTCTACTTTTGGATAGACTATGTAAAACAAGGCTAGTTTTTATAGTTTTCTTTCAAGGAAGGAATCAATTTATAGCAGTAAGAGAGAAAGATAGATTTCCTTTTTGAGGAGTCATCTATGTACTAGAAGTTTGACTCAAGGAGTTGAATTTGAAAATCCCATGTATTACTTTTGAATTTTTGGACTTTTAGGTCATGGATAAGACTATAGAGGAGTATAGGCTTCTTTTATGAAGGCAAAAACCATAGCACATAGAGGTTAGCTATGAGAGAGAGGTTTTAATTGACAAATGACCATGAGATTCCATCCTAAAAAGGATGACAAGTATCCATGATAAACATTCCATGAGTAGAGTTGTGGTAATCATATTTAAGATAAGGCTAAAAGGTGACGGATAATCACACAATTTTGGTGTAGTCATTGGTCCTTAAAAGAGGTAGATGAAAGGAATGATTACTCAAGGGACAAGTGTGTAATAAACAAAAGGTGATATAGTACTTGATTCAATAGTAGAATGGTTGAGATGCAAGGAGTTGAAGGAATCGGGCTTAGGTTTACCTTCAAGAGAAGATAAATGATAAGCACCTGATCCATAGGTATGAGTGACAATATAGGGTCCAAGACAATTAGGAGAAAACTTTCCCCATTTACTTTTCTTAGCTTTGGTTACATGTTGATTTTCCTTTAGGACAAGGTCACCAACCTTGAAGGTTCGTTCATGGACACATTTTTCATAGGCACATTTGATATGCGTTTTTCATAGGCACATTTTTAGTAGATTTGAAGGGGATCGTGAGAATTTAAATGGAGTTCATCTAGAAGCTCAATTTGGGTGAAATGGTCTTCTACAAAGTCATCATCATTGAGCATGTCTTTGAGTGATATAGGAAGAGATGGAATTATAACTTCGAGAGGCAATACAAGCTCTATACCATAGACTAAAGAGAAAGGTGTAGCAGCAATTGAGGTGTGAATACTAGTACGATAAGCCCATAAGGAAAAAGGAACGTGTGTGTGCCAACCCTTATCAGTATTGTAAACTACTTTCATAAGAATTTTTTAACAGTTTTGTTAGTCGATTCAGCTTGGCCATTTGTCTTAGGATAATAAGGTGAAGAAAAACTTAGTTGAATGTAAAAGGTGTCACAGAGTTTGTGTAGGGTTTTATTTTTGAATTTTTTTCCATTATCAGTGATGAGGTGGTGAGGAACACCAAAGCAACAAATGATGTGATGGTTGATGAATTCACATATTTTCTCAACTTTTCTATAAATGAGAGGTACAGATTCCACCCATTTAGTGTAATATTTGGTCGTGGTGATAATCCATTGATGACGTTAAGAAGAATGAGGGTTAATCTCTCGACGAGACTACAACCCCATTGCAAAAAATGACAAAGTTGTGCGGTGACATGTAAGGCTTGACTAGGGGTGTGGTGAAGATTAGTGTGTTGCTGAAATTTCACACAACATTTGACATAGTCACAATAGTCTTGGTTTAAGGTTGGCTAGTAGTAGTCAAGGTGAAGGATACACTTAGCAATAGCGAGGCCATTTAAATGGCCACCACAAATCCTATCATGAACTTCCTTAATGATTATGGGATTTCAGAACTTGTAAGGCATTGTAGGAGGATAACATCAAAGACACATATGTAGAGAATATCCCCATGATAACATCATGAGATACACTATTGAGGAAGGCTCCTTTCTATTGTAAGTGAGTTCCAGAGAGGCATAATTGAGAGGAAAGGTAATCGATAAATTGCTTTAAGAGGGAAATGTCGTGTGGATTGTCTTCAATTCTTCCTAAAAATTTAACGTCTTAAAATAAATAAGAGGGTAATTTCAACCTTTGTATTGTGACAAATATTTTTGAGTCGGGAAGGCAAAAGCAGTATTTGAGAAGAAGGAAGACCATGGTGGTATCCATGAATTTGTTAGTGGAGCACAAGGTGATTTGAAGTTTGTAATGATTAGAGGTATTTAAAAGCATGTCGATGTGATGTTTAAAATTTTGATGTACCTCGTTACTTATTAACAACTGGTATATACCATTGAATTGATTCACAACTAGTTGGGAATCACCAAAGATGTGAATGGATTTAATTTCTAAGGATATGGAGATCTAAAGACTTAACATAAGTGCTTCGTATTCGGTAATGTTATTATTATAGTCGAAATCCAGTTTGAAAGATAAAGGAATAAGATAATTTTCAAGAGTAATAAGGATGACCCCTACACTACCCCCACACTAACATTTACAACCATCAAAAAATAAATTCTTATGATAAACGGTGTCGTCAAGGGAGAGTGTATCAATGGATTTATCAAGGAAATCGAAGTTAGAAGATTGATTTCTAGAAAGAGGTGCTTCTTCAAGTTGGTCGACAATGGTTTTTCCTTTAATAGAATTTTGATGGTCTATGTCTACAAGAAGCATGAGCCAATGTGCGAGAATGTTAGTGTTGGTAAAGCTTAGCATACCCGTAATGTAAGGCGTCATTGTTGGTGATAACGAAGGTTTTTGGTTGAGTAGGTAATGGAAAAATTTTGTGGCAACAAATACTAGGCCTAAGTACAATGTTTTGGCATGAGTATATCTAGTCTCATAGTCTAAAAGATTTCGGCTTATATAATAAACCACCTTCTCCCAATGAGGTTCATCTCAATGAGTGAGCATGGCTCCCAAGGAATGATCAGTGGTATAAATGTAGAGGTAAAAGGGCTTGTCATCCTTTGGTGGGATGAGCACAGGTGGATGGAGGAGGTATTATTTTAACACCTCAAAATATTTACAACACTCATCATCCTAGATGAAGGAAACATCCTTTTTAAGAATATGATGAAAAGGGTGAGATCGTTCGAGAGAGTTGTCAAAAAGATTAAATTTACCTTGCAAACTATGATTTTTTTAAGGTTAGTAGGTGGAGGCATCTCAATAATAGCATTGATTTTGGTGGGATCAAATTCGATACCCCACATAGAGATGATGAAACCAATGAGTATTCTAGAGAGGATGACGAAGACGCACTTCTTGATTGAAGGAAAACACAATATTTGATGAGATGGTTAAAGATGACTTTAAGAACCACAAGGTGTTCAAGTACAACACTTAGAATTATCAAGAAGGTCATCAACAAAATCTTCCAAAATATCATGCATGATGTCATGGAAGATATAGTTCATGGTGCATTGATATGTAGCACCAACGTTTTTAAGTCTAAAGGGCATAACATGATAACAAAAGTTCCCAGGGGTGATGAAGTCAATATTGTGTTGATATTTTGGTGCGAGTAATATTTTCTTATAACCTAAGAAATTGTTTATGAGTGATAGTAACTCATGGTTGGCGGATAGATCAACAAGTTGGTCGAATCTTGGGTAGAGGAAAATCATCTTTAGGAAAGCTAGGTAAAGGTTGTGGAAATATGTGCATATGTGGAGTACCCTTAATGCTTTGGTGATAGGAATGATGTTAGAAATACATTTTGGATATTCAATGGGAAGAAAGAAAGAAATAAAAAGGAGGTGTTGGAGTTCTTCTTTCACAAGAAGGGAAATGCATGGATTCATTTTTCGTAGCTTTTGTTTCACATGATTAGTTATGATGTTGTCGACCACAATATTTGGGTCAATATTGGGCATATCAGTGTAAGACCATGAAAAATCATTGTTATGATCTTGGAGGAATGAGGTGAAGGTTTATTGTTCAACAGAGTATAAATATTGGCTTATCTTGAGAATGTGGGGGTTGTCCGAGTGTGAATATTAATCTCTATGGTTGATTCATTTAACATGGTTTACGTCTCGAGATGGTAACAACCGGTGGATATAGGAATCCTCTATACCTAGATAGGTGAGAATGGAGTCATTTTCCTGACATTGAACAACGTTGATAGAAGATGTGTCATTATCGATCATGTCAAGATACAGGAAGGGAAGAGAAGAGGGAGCCTCGCCATCAAAATGGTGTTCAAGAAAAAAATGTAAAGAGAAGAGGGAGCCTCGCCATCAAAATGGTGTTCAAGAAAAAAATGTAAGGAGGAATGGATTCGGATCTATATACTCCGTAGGTGAAGGTGGTGGGGCAAGTGAATGAGGTGGATAAGTTATGCCTTCCTCTACGAGATCGATACGTTATTTCTTAAAATAAGGTTCCTCAAAAAATTTGAGATCATGGAGGTCCTTGTGTTTCTGAGTGGTGTAAGGTATAACTATGTGATGACTTTATTCATAAAGACCAAATCCAAAGCATTTCCAAGCATATAGATGTAATAATGTGTGGGAAAATTGGCGATTGGTGAGGTATTGTAAATCGATGAGAACGGACGGGTTTAAGTAGGTGGTTCTATAGTATATGAAGAAGCACCAAGTCCCCATACATTAAGTTGGTTCAAAAATGGGGTGGACCCTATGGAAAGACCTCACCTACATGCTGATTATAATGTGGGTGTTGATGGAGGCTCCCGTACTCTAAGGAGTAACTAAGGTATTGACGTTATAGAGGCGATACTCCTGAAAGTTAAGGTGTTGAAAAACACCTACCAAGGGATCAAAGGTTGGTATTGGTTAGCGGGAATGGAATAATCACCGGGAGCCCGAGAAGAATAAGCATCTATTGTTTTAGAAGTAGATGGGTTGGTTGATGGACTAGCTACATAAGTTATGACGAAAATGGGAATAGAGGAGTTGGTTGTGGAAGATGTAGTGGAAAAATTGGTGGATGAGGTAGTGGCTAAAGAAGAAGAAGTAGTGGTGGTAGATTACTTAACTAGTTTCACTATCAAATTTTAAATAGCAATGTAAGGTAGAAGGGACAAAACCCATGACATGGATCCAGGGTCAGCAAAGTAGCATGTTGTATTAGAATTCCCCTTCTAAGACATAGTATAATTCAAGAATAGTATTGGGGCCCAGGTGAATGTGGAGAAGGATGGTACCAAGGGTGGAATTCATGGTGTTGTTAAACGAACATAACATAACTAGGTTATTATGTATGTAATTGGCGAGGAAAGTGCATTTTTGTATGCATGGGAGGAAATGATGTTGATATTGCCACCTCCATCGATCATAATGCGTCGAATGTGTGTATTATCAATGTAGATGGAAAGTAATTAGGTGTGGTGAGGATTATCGGATTGGAGAGGTATAATCTCTTCATTAGAAAAACTAACAATAGAGACTTGATGAATGGTAGTGGGAGTAGAAGATGGAGGTCAACAGTGAGAGAAGCCACATGATGAGGAGTGATAATGGAAGTGACAGGTGTGGGGTCATTAGGTATAACCTCAATAGATTGTAGGACCTCGATCAGGGCTTGACAATGAGACTTAAAGCTTTGAAAGAGGTCATACAAAGACATTTTTAGAGGAGACGGGTGCGATTGTTTGATCCAGGTATGATGTGTAACTCTCTCGAAATGGGATATGCCAGCCATGGATGGTGATTTTGGGTGCAGGTGCAGATGGAATGTTGGGTAAAGGTGTAGTGGATGGTTTGTCTATCTTCTCTTTTCCTTTGTCCTTTTGTGCACGAGTGGAAACTTGAACCATGTTAATCTAAGGAAGAGAGGGAGATGAATCGTGAAAGGTATAATGACAAGATGGACAAAAACCTAGTGTGGGATAAGAACCCTGTGAAATAAGTATGGTGCATTGGCATTTTGGAGGAGGTTTGGTGAGTTCTCTAATCTGGACCATATTGATCTCAAAGGTTAGAGGAGGAAAAGAGGGCTACGGAGGTGGAGGTGAAGGTCGCTAAATAGAAATGGGGCAAAGTTGTGTGGCGATAGGCAAGGGCAGAATGGGAGCTTCATCAAAAGGTCATCTTCTTCCAAGAGCTCTTTGGGAGAACACAATTGAAGAAGAATATTCTTAAGGGCCTTACAATTTTCAACATCATGTCCTGGCACACGATGATAGGAGAAAAATATTGGTATCGTCAAACCCTTCTGGTTTAGGTTTGAGTGGGTCATAAGGCTTGAGAGGTGGCAATGTGATGATGAAGGTTTCTAAAAGGTTAGCAAGGATGGTAGTGTAAGACCCTATCAAGGGATCACAATGAGAAGTGAGAGTGGGTTTGGATGGAGGTTTGGGTGACTTCTACAAGGGGTAAATCTTGTGGGAGTCGATTTGATTTGGATGTAGGTTTGGGTGACTTCTATGGAAGAGAGGTTGTTGAAGGTGGAGTTGGAGGTTAAGTAGGTTTAACTACCCTTTTGGTAGGTAGTGTGGTTGTATACTTAGGTTGCACCTACTTAGGTTACAATGTTGAGGGAATGGGTGAGGTAGAAGGGAATTGAGAACATGGAAGGGGGTGGGTCAACTATGGTGAAAGTGGAGGTGGGGTGAATTTGGTGGTAGGAGGCAATATGGGAAGTGGAGGTGAGGAGACAAGTAAAGGCATGGGTAATGATGAGGACATGGTAAGTGGATAAAGTATGGGATATGGGAAAGAAATATGTAATAAAGAAGAATGCTTGGGTGGGATGGAAGAATGCGGCAAGGATGTAGGCTATTTTTTTTTAAGTTTACCTAGAGAAGGAGGATGCTTGAATAGGGTTGATGGATGAGGACCTAAGATGGATGGAAGTGGTGAAGGTGAGAGAGGAGGAGTGGGAGAAACTGGGGTACGAGGTCTAAGAGGTTGGGTCTTCCTCTTAGGTGGGGGAATAGGCTTGGTGATAGTTTGGGCCGATCCGGCTAAATCAATCTTAATGGAAGAACGGACTAGTCTCGGGTCGAGACGACCCTTAATGTAGTGGTAGGTTTTGGTATGGATACAATTATAGATGTAGGTAGAGGTTTGGGTGCAGGTGGCTATCAAGGTAATGGGAAAGGTTTTGGTTTTGCTAAATATGATGTAGAAGAGGCTACTATAACTGGATAAGGTGCAATGGATTTAATGGTCTTGAACACTCTAGGATAAATTGTTGAAGTGTCCAAGGAAAAATTTCATTTAAGTCAAGACAAAAATCAAATGCCCCCAAATCATGGAATAGTCAACATAATCTAAGTAGTTGGCCAAATGTGAGAATGACGTAGAATTGGATGGGGATGATGTTAAATTGGTAGCTATCCCTATAAATAAATCTGGCATCTGTGAGATAGGGAAATGTTTGGCTTAAGACTCTGTGGGTAGAAGAGATAATAGCAAATCAACAAGATCTTTAAAATCTAGTGGGGAATTATCACCAATAGGAAGAGATGCCACTAACGGGTCCTCTGTGGGTAGAGGAGGAGGAAAGGTTGATTGTATAGGCTCTTCCTTTGGTAAAGAAGAGAGTAAGTTGGGCTCTTCCATGGGTAGAAGAATGGGTAATGCGGGTTGCTCGACAAGTGGCAAGATGAGTGGGGTAGATGCATTTGAAGATAAGGTGGACTCCTCCACGGGTAGAGAAGAAGGTAAGGTGGACTCCTTTGTGGGTAGAGAAGTGGATGAAATAGGTTCCTCCGTGGGTGGAGGAGCTCATGCAAGAATTTCCTCAATAGATGGGATGGGAGGAAATTGATCGAAGGTGATGGTATAAAATCAAAAACAGCTTAGACCTCTCAAATGTTCGTATCATTAGTTGAGGTTTCACCGGCTTGGCTTGGATGATGAAGTGTGATTTGGGAATGGATTATTGAATATGTAGGGTTTTGGTTAGCCAAAGTGCATTGTGAGTTATCCATGATGAGATATCCATTATCTAACATTTATGAGACAATGTTTTTAAAGTTATATAATTACTATCACTATGACCTCTAACACGATGATAATTGTAGTAATCATTCTCCTTGTACCATTCAGGAATAGGATGGGAAGGGTCAAAACCATTGTGTGGTTTGTGGTGGAAAAATTAACTCTCCATCTTTTAGAAGCTTTTCCAAAACTGAGAAGTAAGGTTCTCCAATGGGAGCATATTTTCATTTTCTCACTTAAACTGGAAAGTCTTAACAGAGAAATATTAGAAGAAGGTTTTGATTGGTTGGATGGATGAGAAGGGATATCTTTTAAAACCACTGTGTTTGTGGATATTTTTCTTTAGAATAATTATTTTGTGGTTTGGAAGAAGAAGAGGTGTCATTGGATTTAAACGAAGCACTTTTTTGCACAATTGTAACTTCTTCTCTTCAATAACATGAATTTTGAGTTTCGGGCCATGGTGAATTCCTTGTCAAATTTTGGAATATTCTAACCTAGAGAGTTGGAGAGATATGTCTAACACAAGCTCTAGTAAACAACTCTATTAATTTAGTTTGAGGCAATTATAAAGTGAGTTGATTAATAAGGTTCCACCAATGCACTACCAAATGTGATAGACTCGTCCTCATATTGGTGTAACAAATACAAGTCAGTCATGGTAACCTTCTTAACAAATATAAAGGAGAAATGATCAAGAAATGCTTGGGCTAATTGATTGAATGAGAAGATAGAGTGCTTAGGTAAAGCACTATACCAGTCTAAGGTAGGTCTTGTCAAGGACATTGGGAAAGTTCGGAGAAGCAAGGTGTCATCATGGGAAATCAGATAACATACATGTTTAAAAGATCAAAAAAATTGTTGTGGATCTTCACTACTATTAAATCATTTAAATTTTGGAATTTCCCGATGCGCAAGATAACAATGAATTAGAATAGAAAGGTGAATAGGCTCATTACAAATCTTTTCGTAAGTCAGAGAATTACATGTGCCCGAAATAGATGCTTCTAGGGTCTTCATCTTTTCCATCATCATCTTGATCAAATCATTGGTCGAGATTGGATTGAGGTTAACCTCATGCGGTATAAGGCAGTGGATATGATGAGTAGGACATATAAGGGACACCTATATATGGAGGTGTCGAGTAAGTAAATTAAGAAAGGGAGATATAAGTTGTGGTAGATTATGATGGCATATACCTTGAATGGGAAGTGTAGATGGGAGGAATATTTTTAGAAACCCTCATGGAAATAGGTGGTAGAGTAGTGGGTATATACATGACCAAACTCTAGAAAGGGTTTGATGCAACTAGAGGTTGCGAGGTAATAGGAACTGATGAGGTGAAAATCCCTACACTAGGGGTCATATATGATGGTGAGGTGAATGTTGAAGATGTGATAGGTGTTGTAGGTGTGGCAGATATAGAATATGTGGGAGTGATATGAGAAACAATAGGTGGTAAGGTAGAAGTAGGTACCGCTACACTAGTGGTGGCCGATACGAAGTGGGGACCAAAGTAGGAGGGATGGATATAGGCATACCATGGATAAGTTGTCCTGACGAGTCATGGGTAGATGAATGAGACAGTAATACAAAAAAACCGGGATTGTGATCAAGGAGTTTTGTGAACTCCTCATCACCTGCATGTATAGCAATAGGTGAGGTGGGGTCCATGGGTGAAGAAATAGAAGGTGGTGAAGGACTAGGTGGTAGTGGTTGGTGACTAGCATAAAAAACTAGAGCGTTGGCTTGTCTATGAGTCAAAACCATGTGAATGGTAGTAGAATAGGTAATTTGAGTTTTGCATATGGTACAGAAACATAGAAAAGGATAGCAAAATAAATCTAGAAAGTGGAATTTGGTCATTGTTTTGATAGAAAAATCAAAACATAGAGACCGATGCTAGTTAGTTAACCGATGCCGATAGAGAGGGTAACCGATGTTGGTCATTGGACCGATGTTGGTTAATGTGAATAAGTGGTAGATTTAAAATATGGAGATGAAGAGGTGAAAATCAAATAAACTTAGACTCTGACAATGATACCAGAGACTCAGAAATATGATGAAGTGACAGAATAAGTCACAAAAAATGTTTGTTTGTGAATTGAACACTATTTTGGGAGAAATAACCAAAACAATAGGGAACCAATGCTAGTCAATAAATTGATGCCGATATGAAGAGGTAACTCGATGGAGGTCACTAGACCGATACCGGTTACTATGAAATCATTAGAAGAAATAAAAATTTGAATTTTTGGTAATTAAGTCAACTGAGAATACCAACCCAAGAATCGAGCAGTATAGTAGTGATGAGTCCTAACATGCCCGAATAAACTAGAATATACCATTGTGATGGTTAGGCATGAAGGATAAGAAAAACAAGATGAAACCTCCTAACACCTCAAAACACAATCGGTTGAAATTCTAACAAAACATGCTTTCCTTTGTTGTAGATTTTATGTTGTGTTGTTTATGCCATTTGAACCGATGTAAGTAGAATAGAGTTTTTGGTCAATGAGGGTACCCTAGAAGGAATTGACTATCTATGGATGGTTTCAAGTAAATTTTGGCTTGGTGTCCCCAATATATACTTCATAGTACGTGAGGCCCTACTTTGATATGATGACTGGTCAAAACACCAGCTGGATCCGCCGCTAATCCGATTATTAGTCATTAACGATAATTTTGAGAAGGAAGATGTTTAAGAAATGAGTGATTTGTTTTAGTGATTTGGTTTGGGGTGTGTGTGCAAGAAGTGAGCTACACTTAATTCCCACCAACCATCAACTAGTCATGACCTCCAGTATATAGGTTGCAAATAAATTTAAGTGAGCTAAATGCAACATACACAAGGATGAAATGTAGAGATTTTTAAGCCCAAATTGAAAGTGAAATTTGATGAGAGAAATAATGAATAGGAAGAGAGTATGTCTTTCACTAATGTAATATAGAATAAAAATAAGTGTTCTTTTTAACCCAAAATACAAATTTCACTTAGATAAGTAGAAGAAGAATAATGTTCCTAAGGAGAAAGTTTAATGTGAACTCTTTCAAAAGGAAATAGATACACAAATATTCCCTAAGAATGAAAAATGCAAAAGAATCTAAATGATAGGGTCCCAGCGTGTTCCAAAATGTTTCACCTCAAAGTAATGTGATAAAACAGATAAGGGTAATGGGCATAGGGGAAATACCTATGTTATGTAGAGAGAAGAAGTTGTGTGTGCATTGTAGATGTTGTTCAAACCAAATGTAGAGAGCTTCCCTTTGGCTAGGGACTTCCAACAACCTGTATAAGAAACACAATAAGACTACAAAATAGTATTAAATAGCAAGATTCTAAGGACTACCTAACAAGGCTAGATCCGAGTAGAGTGAAACTTCCTCGAATGGATGTCAATCCTCTATGTAATACAACTTAATCCAATATGAAGTGATAAGCCAAATATTTATATTGTTGTTTATAAGATTTAGGTATCTCCTATAACATAGAATAAGAGAATTTAACTAAATAAAAAATGTCATAATTAAATTTGGATGGTTCGTTAGTTGGTTTAGGTCTGTAAATCTAATAAATGTTATAGGTGAGGTCTAGGTAAGGCTGGGCAAGGTTCTAGGTTATTTGGGAGAAGGTATGGGCTTGTTGTTATAGAATAAATTGTCAGTCTCAGAGACTAGTGTTGGTTAGGTGACTGATTCCCGTTAGGGAGTAGGTCAATGTTAGTTAAGAGACAAAGTGTTAGTAGGGGAAATTTATTGGTAATGTCAAGAATCGAGATTTGGGTACTCTCTTTGATTACACACAGAGTGACTAAGCTTCGGTTAGGTTTGTAGGTTTTTGGTAAGGCTTAGAGATATTGATTTGTGGGTTTAGTCAAGGTATGGAAGGTGAAACAGGCATAAGGTTAGCCAGAGGTACTGGGGAGTGGATCCATGTAAGTTAGAAATAAATGGGTGTGGTTGATAGCTTAATAAAACACTCTAATATGTTAGAAATAATAGAAAAAACAACTCTTACTTGTAGAATATAACTTGGAAGTGGATTGTAGTGGTGGTTACGAGAAGGTGGTGATCCAGAGTGAGTACGTGTAGTAGGGTGGCATGATGCTTCCTTGTGTGTGTGCTAGAGCTATGAAGAACCTATGGATGAATTGGATGCCATATGAATGCTAAGAGGGGATTTGGTTGGTCGCAAGGTCGCAGGAGTCCTTGAACGTGCAAATTTAAGAAGCGTAAGCTAATAAATCCATATTCAACACTTGACCAAAGATTTAGAAACTCTTATTTTACCTAACCAATGGTGGTTAGGTGTGGTGTCACCGAGAGATAACCGGCATCGGTTAACGTGAACAAGTCCAAGTTGCCAAAAATAGCCTGATTTTTGTTATTTTTGGCATGATTTAAATCTTCATTATGGGTCATAAGTGGAGAATGGTGCTTAGAGATTGTTTTTGGAGACAAAATAGGGAATTAATGTTAGGGCTAGACTAAGTCCCAATTAGTTGGGATAAGTAGGGACTTAGTATTAGTTAATTACTAGGCTAGGAATAGGTCTTGGGTGAGGTGGCTAGGTGAGGTGTAAATCAACTTAATTAAAGTAATTAAATTAATTGATAATGGGAGGATGAATATTAATTTAATTAAAGGTGATTAAATTAATATCAATGTGGAGAAAGGTGTTATGACTATGTGCATGTGTCAAATTTATTATTCGAAAGGGGTCAAAGGGATTGTGACCCAATTTTGGTGTCTACATTTGCCCCTTTTATTCATGTAGTTTGTATTGATAAACAACGCTGAAAAAAAACAAGAGGTAGGTGGTTCCCGGTATAGGTGAAAGTTAGGTTGCCCCAAGTATGGGTGGAGGTGATCCCTCTCAAACCAAGAACTGATGAAGGGATAGACCAAGTCAATGGGTGGTTTGATAAAGTAATAAGTGATGAAAAATTAGGTATAGGTGGGGTGTAGGTAATGATGATATCGGTTTGGGAAATAGGTAGTGGAATTCAAACACACACATGTATAAATGTGACAAGGTACTAGGTTGAAGAGTGCACAAACTCTACATCATCAAAGGTCAATAAGTTTATCTAAATAAGGTTGATGTGGTCAGGTATCCAAGGTATATGATAGGATCCTAAAACACAACTAGGTGAGGTGCAAGAATGGGTAGTAGGTATGTCCCAGAGCACCAAAAGGTTTGGTCGATATAAACGTCATGGAATTTAGGCAAGGTAAGGTCAGTAGGAAAAACACAAGTAGCATCATCATATAGTGCATAAGTAAAATTGAGTGTCCAAGGGGTGGGTTTTGGGTGAGATCGAGAGGTAAGGTCATAGGAAGGTTGTGGGTAAGGTCGTGGTATAGTCAAAAAAATTCCCCACATGAAACAAAAGGTCATGTATTAGGTAATAGGGTGAAGGGCTTGGGTAAGGGTGAAGTGACTATTTCTCGTAGACCAAGACCATTTGAGGGGACTGGAGAGAGAAGTAGAGGTGTAAGACCTTCTTGACTTGATATGGGATGATATTTATTTTTTATTTTTGATACATATACCAGACTGTGTGCCGAAGATGCAAGATTGTACATTAGAGGTTTTTATATACTTGTATTATTTATATCTGTGTATACATGTACTAACCACACATACCTTCCATTTATATAGTTTATGATGAGATGATATGTGAGAGTGTATTTTTCTATATTAATTTCATGGAAACTTGATTTGATTAATGATGTATTTTTCTTAGATTTTTGTATAGATGTAGGCATAGCAGTAGTCGATTATAGGCAAGTTTGAGTCGGTGTATGCATGTTTGAGTTTGAAAATTTCTAATTTATTGCTTTTATGGAAATTAGATGATTTTGGAATGATGGATTCATTGATGTATGATATGACTGTTGTATGACTTGCTTGATGTTTTTTGTGAAATGAAATAAGTTTATGCTAAATAGTTTAATTTCCAATGTATTGATGATATGGAAACTAAATCATAGGCATACTTAAGTTTGTTTTGTTTTGATGGAAGATGATACATTTAATGGGTGTATTATTTTGGTTTCATTTAACTTCTTGAATTATGGTTTTTATGGGAACTAATGAAATGTTTGTTTGATGGGGAAATGGTGATGGGGTAAAAGAATGGTTGAGCTAACCTAAAAGGGCCCCATTCCCTAAGAGTGTTTCCTACATAGCCCTTGTGAAACGGGCCTCATGGGATAGGGAAGAATAAGATGAGGTAGGTGAGTAGGTTGGTGAGTTTATGTATGGGTAAATGGGCAAGGTAATTTAGGCATGGTTATGTCTAGGTTGATTAGGTATGGTTGATTCTAGGTTGTGTAGGCCTTGTCAGGTCTAGGTTGATCAGGCATGGTTGAGTCTATGTTGATTAGGCATGGTTGAGTATAGGTTGAGTAGGCATGGTTTGGTGTAGGTTGAGTAACCATGGTTAGGTCTAGGTTTATCAGGAATAGTTGTGTGAGATTAGTTGGTTGAAGTAGGTGACGATTGTAAATATAGGTGAAAGGAGAAGAAACCCCGAAACTAAATTTCAAAGGTCTTGTCCTATGTAGAAGAATCAAGAAGTAAGCAAAGGGGAAAATGGTATAAGAGGTGAAAAGACTCCATAAGTTACAAGAACCATTATGAGCATACCAAAGATAGGGTTATGAACTTAAGCACCCTAAAAGGCATTACATGATATAAATTTCTAAGGGTGAAAGAAATTCCATAATGATGAAGTGTCACATGTGTACCACACCTCTTAAGTGGGTAGAAGAAGAGAAAGTGAATAAGATGAGGTGGAGTGGTTTGTTTAGCGTAATTTTGTTGTTAGACAACATGCCCCTTCTCTAAGATACCAAAAACCAGAATAGGCAAGTCCATGACTTAAAAGTTGTATTTTATTTTCTTTTTGCTTTTGTTTTATAGACTCGTCGATGTGGGAATTCTATGTGGGATGAAAATAAGATCTCTATGAGTTCTTCATGAATCTGATCGATCCGAGAAGCTTCATAATATTTTTATTTTATTTTTACAGAAATAGTCTTCTGTTTGGATAGACTATGTACAATAGGGCTAGATTTTTATAGTTGTCCTTTGAGGGAGCAGTCTATTTATAGAAAAAATAGAGAAAGATAGATTTCCTTTTTGAGGGAGTCATCTATGTACTAGAAGTTTGACTCAAGGAGTTGAATTTGAAAATCCCATGTATTAATTTTTAATTTTTGGACTTTTAGGTCATGGAAAAGACTATAAAGGAGTATAGGCTTCTTTTATGAAGGAAAAACCATAGCACACAGAGGTTAGCTATGAAAGAGAGGTTTTAAGTGACAAATGACCATGGGATTCCATCCTAAAAAGGATGAAAATTATCCATGAGAATCATGCCATGAGTAGAGTCATGGTACTCATATTTAAGATAATGCTTAAAGGTGACGGATAATCATACAATTCTAGTGTAGTTTTTGGTCCTTAAAAGAGGTAGATGAAAGGAATGGTTACTCAAGGGATGAGTGTTTAGTAAAAAAAAGGTGATATAATACTTGATTCAATAGTATAATGGTCAAATATACAAGGCATTGAAAGGCTTTGGCTCAGGTTTACCTTCGAGAGAACATAAAGGATAAGCACATGATCCATAGGTATGAGTGATGCTATAGGGTCAAAGCTAATTAGGAGAAAAAAATTCTGTTTACTTTTCTCAAATTTGGTTACATGTTGATTTTCCTTTAGGATAAGGTCATCGACCTTGAAGGTTCATTTAAGGACATGTTTGTCATAGGAACATTTGATACATTTTTGGTAGATTTGAAGGTGATCGAGAGCATTTAAACAAAGCATTCATTTAGAAGCTCAAGTTAGGCCAAACAGTCTTGTTGAAATTTGTAATCATTGAGAATGTCTTTGAGTGAGATATGATGAGATGGAATTTGAACTTTTAGAGGCAAGACACCCTCTATACCATACACCAAAGAGAAAGGTGTAGCACTAGTGCGATAAGCCCATAAGGAAAAAGGATTGTGTGTGTGCTAATCCTTACCAAAGTATAAATCAACTACTTTCATAAGAAATATTTAAAGAGTTTTGTTAGTCGATTCAGCTTGGCCATTTTTATGAGGATAATAAGGTGAAAAAAATGGAGTTGAATGCAAAAGGCTTCATAGAGTTTATGTAGGGTTTTTATTTTGAATTATTTTTCGTTATCATTAATGAGGTGATGAGGAACACAAAAGTAACAAATGAGGTGATGGTTTATGAATTCACATATTTTCTTAGCTTTTTTAGAAATGAGAGGTATGACTTCTACCCATTTAGTGTAATATTTGGTCACGGTGATGATACATTGATGCGTTGAGAAGAATGAGGTTAATCTCTCCAACAATATCTAAACCCCATTCAAAAAAATTCCAAAGGTCTCTAACGACACGTAAGGCGTGACTAAGGGTGTGGTAAAGATTAGTGTGTTGCTTGACATTTCACACAATGTTTTACATAGTCATATTGATCTTGGTTTAGGGTTGGCTAGTAGTATCCAAGTGAAGGATGCACTTAGCGAAAGGGGAGACCACTGAAATGGCCACCGCAAATCCCATCATGAACTTCCTTAATGGTGTATGGGATTTCAAAAGAATTGTAGGAGGATATTTTCAAAGCCATGTTTGTAGACAATACCCCCCATGATGACATAGTGAGAGATACTAGTGAGGAAGGCTCGTTGTCCATTGTGAGTGAGTTCTAGAGGAAAAATTGAAAGGGAAAGGTAATCAAAGAACGCATATAATAGGGAAATTTCATGTGGATCATCTTCAATTATTCCTAAAAATTTAATGTCTTGAAATAAATAAGAGGGTGATTGCAACCTTTGTATTGTGACAAATATTTTTCAATCAGAAGGTGAAGCAGGTATTTGAGAAGCAAGGCATACCATGGTATCTGTAAATTTTTTAGTAGAGCGTGGAGTGTCTTGAAGTTTGTAATGATCAAAGGTAGTCAAAATCATGTCAACATTATGTTTATACTTTTGAAGTACCTTGTTAGGAAACTGCTATAAACCATTGATCTGGTTCACAACTATTTGGGAGTCACCAAAGATATGAATGGATTTAACATCTAAGGCTATGGCGGTCTAAAGACCTAACACAAGTGCTTCATATTAAGAAATGTAATTAGTACAGTCAAAATATAGTTTGAAAGATAAATGCATAGACTCACAATAGAGAGGAATAAGGATGACCCCTGCACCATCCCCACACTGACATTTAGAACCATCAAAAAATAAGGTCATCTAATAAACAATGTCATCAAGGAAGAGGGTAGCAATGGAATTATCAAGGATATCAAAGTTAGAATATTGATTTACTGGAAAAAGGTGCATTTGCAAGTTGGTTGGAAATGGTTTTTCCTTTAACAAACTTTTTATGGATGAATTCAAGATCTAAGTCTTCAAGAAGCATGAGTTAATGTGCAGCATTTTTGTGTTCGTAAGGCTTAGCATACATGTAATGTAAGGGGTCAGTGTTGGTGACAACGAAGGGTTTGTGGTTGAGTAGGTAATGGGGAAGTTTTTGGTGAAGAATACTAGGGCTAAGCATAGTTTTTCGGCATGAGTATATCAAGTCTTTTAGTCTAAAATAGTACGGCTTATATAACAAACTACCTACTCCCTATGCTACTCATCATGATGAGCAAGCATGTTTCCCAAGATATGATCGGTGGCAAAAATGTGGAGGTATAAGGGCTTGTACTCTTTCCATGGGATGATCACAGGTGGCGGAGGAGGTATTTTTAATTCCTCAAAATCTTTATGGCACTCCTCATCCTAGTTGAAGGAAACATCCTTTTTAAGAAGATGATGAAAAGGGTGACATCGGTCAAAGATTTGAGAAATAAAGCGATGATTAGATTGCAATTTACCTTGTAAACAACAAAAATTTTGAAGGTTAGTAGGTGGAGACATCTCAAGAATAGGCTTGATTTTTGTGGGATCAACTTTGATATCTTGTAGAGAGACGATGAAACCAAGGAATTTTCCATATAGGGTGGAAAAGAAGCACTTCTTTGGTTGAAGGAGAACACAATATTTGATGAGATGGTCAAAGATGACTTTAAGAACCGTGAGGTGTTCAAGCTTGATGCTTAGACTTAGCAAGAAGGTCATCAACATAATATTCCAAAATATCATGCATGATGTCGTGGAAGATATAGGTCATGGCACACTGATATGTAGCACTAGCATTTTTAAGGCCAAAGGACATGACACGATAATAAAAGGTCCCCAAAGGGGTGATGAAGGAATTTTTGTGTTGATCTTTGGTGTGAGTAATATTTGGTTATAACACGAGAACCGTCCATGGTGATAGTATCTCATTTTTGGCGATGAGATCAACAAGTTAGTTGATCTTGGGAAGAGGAAAATTGTCCTTGGGGCAAGCCGAGTTAAGGTCACGTAAATCCATGTAGATGAGAGTCCCTGTCACTTTGGTGACGGGAAAAATGTTAGAAATACATTGTGGATAGTCAATGGGCATAATAAAAGAAACAAAAAGGAGGCACTGGAGTTATTTTTCATAGCTTTTATTTCATAGGTTTAGCATTGGGAATAGTTACGATGTTTTGGAGCATGATATTTTCCAAGCAAAAACATTACTATGATCTCATAGGAACAAGGTGAAGGCTTCCTGTTTTGAGGATTATAAAGATTCACCTATCTTGAGAATGTGGGGGTCATCCTGAGTGTGAATATTGATCTCTATGGTCGATTCATTCAACATGGTTTACGTCTCAGAAGGTAGTGATTAGTGGATATAGGAATCCTCCGCACCTAGATAGGTGAGAATGGAGTCATCGTCCAGACATTGAAAAATGCTGATAGAAGGCATGTCATCATCTATCATGTTAGGATACATAAAGGGAAGAGAGTAGGGAGCATTATCATCGTGTTGATAGGTTAGAGGTCCCAAGGAAACAGTGTTCACAAAAAAAAAAGTTAGGAGGAATAGATTCTAGATCCATAGACTCCGTAGGTGAAGGTGGTGGGGTAGGTGAATGAGGTGGAGAAGGTGTACCTTCCTCTATGAGGTCGATACAAGATTTATTAGAATAAGGTTCCTCAAAAATAAGAGACCACGGTGATCCTTTTGTTTCCGAGTGGTGTAAGGTATGACTATGTGATGACCTTGTTCATAAATACCAAAGCCAAAGCCTTTCCAAGCACATCGATGAAGGAATGTGTGGGTGAAGTGGTGATTGGTGAGGTATTGGAAATTAGATGAGAACAGACGGGTTTGAGTAGGTGGTTCTGGAGTATATGAAGAAGCATCAAGTCCCCCATACATCAAGTTGGTTTGAAGATGGGGCATACCATATGGAAATACCTCACCTACATGTTGATTGTAATGTGGGTGTTGATGGAGACTCCTATACTCTTAAGGAGTAAGGAAGGTATTGATGTTATAGAGGTGATACTCCCCCAAGGTAAGGCATTGAAAAACACCTACCAAGGGATCAGAAGTTGGTATTTGGTTAGCGGGAATGGAAGAATCACCAGGATCCTAAGAAGAAGAAGCATTTGGTGTTTGAGAAGTAGATTGGTTAGTTGATGGGCTAGCTATAGAAGTTGTCACAAAATTAGGAATAGAGAAGTTGGTTGTGGAAGATGTAGCGCGGTAGTGATTGATGAGGCAGTGTATTTGAAGAAGAAGCGGTAGTATTGGTAGATTCCTTAACTTGTATTAAGACATCATTAGGTTGATAAAACATGTTACTGAGGTTTTGAAGGGTGAGGATCCGCCTCAATGGTGTAGTTGTGCCTTTCACATTCAAATTTTAAAAGAAATGTAAGGTAGAAGGACACAACCCACGACATGGATATAGGGTCAGCCAAGTAGCATGTTGTATTAGAATTCCCCATCTAAGACAGAATAATTCAAGAATCGTACAGGGGCCCACACGAATGTGGAGAAGGATGGTAACGAGGGTTAAAGTCATGGCATCATCAAATGAATGCATCATAATTGGGTAATTATGCATGTAATTGGTTGGAATTTGTATTTTTATATGCGTGAGAGGAAATGATGTTTATATTGGCACCTCCATTGAGTATAACACATCAAATGCATGTATTATCATGTAGATGGAAATTAATAAGGTGTGGTGAGGATCATCGCATTGGAGAGGTACAATCTCTTTATCAGAAAAACTAACAAAGCAAAGACTTGATGAATGGTAGTGGTAGTAGAATATGGAGACAAAGTGGTGAGAGCAAACACATGATGAGGAGTGATAATGGTGGCAACAGGTGTGGGGTCATTAGGTAGAACCTCAATAGATTACAGGACCTCGATGAGGGCTCGATGATGAACTCAGAGGTTTGGCTGAATTCATACAAAGACATTTTGAGAGGAGATTAGTGTAGTTATTTGATCATGGTACGATGTGTGACTCTACCAAAAATGGGATATGTCGGCCTTGAGATGGTGATTTTGGGTGTAGGTGTAGATGGAATGTTGGGTAAAGGTGTAGTGGATGGTTTTTCTTTCTTCTCTTTTCCTTTGTCCTTTTGTGCGTGAGTGAAAACTTGAACCATGTTAATTTGAGGAAGAGATCACAATGAAATGTTAAAGGGTATAATGACAAGATGGACAAAAACCTAGTGTGGGATGACAACCCTGTGAAATAAGTATGGCGCACTAGCATTTCAGAGGAGTTTTGATAATTTCTCTACTCGAACCATATTTATCTCAAAGGTCGAGAGGAGGAAAAGAGAGTTGCAGAGGTGGAGGTGAAGGTCACTGAATATAAATGGGGTGAGGATGTATGGTGAAAACGAGCGTGGAATAAGTTCTTCATCTAAAAGGTCATATTCTTCCAAGAGCTCTTCGGGAGAACATAATTGAAGAAGAATATTCTTAAGGGCCTTACAATTTTCAACATCATGTCCTAGAAAACAATTATAGGCAAAATAATCTTGGTATCATCAAACCCTTCTGGTTTAGGTTTGAGTGGGTCATAAGGCTTTAGAGGTGGCAATGTGATGACAAAGGTTTCTAAAAGGTTAGCAAGGATGGTAGTGTAAGACCCTACCAAGGGATCACAATGAGAAGTGAGAGTGGGTTTAGATGGAAGTTTTAATGAATTCTTTGGAAGGGGTACTGTTGGAGGTGGAGTTGATTTGGATTTAGGTTTGGGTGAATTTTGTGGAAGAGAGGTTGTTAAAGGTGGAGTTGGAGGTTGAGTAGGTTTAACTACCTTTTTGGTAGGTAGTGTGGTTGTGGACTTGGGTTGCACCTTCTTGGGTAAAGGTGTTGAGGGAGTGCATGAGGTAGAAGGGAATGTAGAAGATGGAAGGGGATAGGTCAACCATGGTGAAAGTGGAGGTGCGGTGAAGGTAGTGGTAGGAGGAAATACAAGAAGTTGAGGTTGAAGAGAGGGTAAAGGTGTGGGTAATGATGAGGACATGGGAAGTGGAGAAAGTATGGGAGATGGGAAAGGCATAGGTAATGTAGAATGCTTGGGTGGGATGGAATATTGTGGCAAGGATGTAAGTTGTTTCATTTTAATTTTACCTAGAGAAGGAGGTTGTTTGACTAGGGTTGATGGATGAGGACCTAAGATAGATGGAAGTGGTGAAGGTGAGAGAGGAGTGGGAAAAATTGGGGTATGAGGTCTAAGAGGTTGGGTATTCCTCTTAGGTGGGGGATAGGCCTAGTGATAGTTTGGGATGATGTGGCTAAATCAATCTTAACATAAGAATGGACTAGACTCTGGTGTCAGAATGACCCCTAATGTAGCGGTAGGTTTGGGTGTAGATGTAGGTATAGGTGTAGGTAGAGGTTTGGGTGCAGGTGGTTGTTGGGGTAATGGAAAAGGTTTGGGTGTAGGTGAAGATGATGTAGAAGAGGCTACTATAACTAGCTCAAGTGTGATAGATTTAATGGTCTTGAACACTTTAGGATAAATTGTTGAAGTGTCCATAGTGACATTTGCATTTGATTCGAGACAGGAAGTTGAAAGTGTCCCCAAAGCATGGAATAGTCAACATAATCCAAGTGGTCGGCCAAATGTGAGAATGGTGCAAAAGTGGAGGGGGATGATGTTGATTTGGTTTCTATACCTGTAAAGAAATATGGCATATGTGAGGTAGGAAATGGTTTACTTCAAACTCTATGGGTAGAAGAGACGATGGAAAATTGATAGGGTATTTAAAATCCAATGGGGAATTGTCACCAATAGGAAGATATGCCACTAGTGGGTCCTTGTGGGTAGAGGAGGATGTAAGATTGATTATATATAATCTTCCTTTGGTAAAGAAGAGAGTAAGCTAGGATCTTCCGTGGGTAGAATAATGGGTAATGTGGGTTTCTCGACATGTGGTGAGATGAGTGGGGTAGGTGCATCTAAAGTTAAGATGGACTCCTCAACGGATAGAAAATAAGGTAAGGTGGACTCCTCTATGGGTAGAGAAGTGGATGAAATAGGTTCCTTCATGGGTGGAGGAGCTCGTGCAATAATTTCCTCAATAGATGGGATGGGAGGAAATTGAGTAGAAGGAGCTGGTATAATATCAAAAATGGCATGGACCTCTCAAACATTTGTGTCATTAGTTGAGGTTTTTCCGGCTTGGTTGGATGATGGGGTGTGATTCAAAAATGGCTTCTTGAACATGTGAAGGTTTTTTTTAGGTGCTACATTAGGTTTATCCAAGATGGGATCTCCATTATCTAACATTTCTTGGACAATGTTTTTAAATTTATACAATTACCATCACTATGACCTCTAACACAATGATAATTGCAGTAATCGTTCTCCTTGTACCATGCAGGCATAGGATGGGAAGGGTCAAAACTAGTATGTGGTTTGATGGGTGAAATACTGATTGCTCTAACTTTTAGAATATTTTCCAAAGCTGAGGAGTAAGGTTCTCCCATGGGTGTATATTTTTGTTTTTCTGCTTGAACTAGAAAGTCTAAACAAGAGAAATATTAGAAGAAGGATTTGATTGGTTGGATGGATGAGAAGGGTCAGCTTTTAAAACCATTGCATTGGCAGATCCTTTTGCTTTAGAATAATTATTTTGTGGTTTGGAAGAATAAGAGGTGTCATTAGATTTAAACGAAGTGCTTTTGTTGCACAATTATAACTTCTTCTCTTCGATAGCATGGATTTCAAGTTTTGGGCCATGGTGAATGCCTCATCGAATGTTCAAAAGGTTTGAACTTGGAGAGTTGGAGAGATATGTCTGGCACAAGCTCTAGTAAACAAATCTATTAATTCAGTTTGAGGCAATTGGAAAGTGAGTTTATTAATAAGGTTCTACCAACACATGAAAAAATCTATGATAGACTCATCCTCATATTGGCATAATGAATACAAGTCGGTCATGGTAACCTTCTTGAAAATGTTAATGGAGAAATGATCAGAAATTCCTAGGCTAATTTATTGAATGAGAAGATAGAGTGCCTAGGTAAAGCACTATATTAGTCTAATTTCATTCATGTCAAGGACATTGGGAAAGTTCAGAAGAAGCAAGGCATCATCATGGGAAATAAGATAACATACATGTTTAAAAGATCCCAAATGATGTTGTGGATATTCCTTGTTATTAAATCGATTAAATTTTGGCATTTCCCAATGCGGGATAAGGATGAATTAGAATATAAGGGTGAATAGGATCATTATAAATCTCATCGTAAGTCAAAGAATTGCGGGAGCCCAAAATAGATGCTTCTAGGGTTTACATCTTGTCCATCATCATCTTGATCAAATCATTGGTCAAATTAGATTGAGGTGGACCTCCAACGGTATAAGGAGGTGGATATGATGAGTAGGAAATAGAAGGGACACATGTATATGGAGGTGTTAAGTAAGAAAATTGAGAAGGGGGATATAAGTTACGGCAGATGATGATGGAATATACCCGAATGGGAAGTGTAGGTGATGGGTGGTGGCTGAGACAAGGTATAGGTGGGAGGAATATGTGTAGAAACCCTCATGGCAATAGGTGGCAAAGTAGTGGGTATAGACATGACCAAAATTTGGAAAGGGTTCAACACAACTAGAGGTTACAAGGTAATAGGATCTGATGCGGTGGAAATCCCTACACTATGGGTTGTAGATGATGGTGAGGCAGATGTCGAAGATGTGATAGGTTTTGTAGGTGTGGAAGATATAGAAGGTGGGAGTGATCTGAGAAATGATAGGTGGTAAGGTAGAAGTAGGTATTGCTACACTAGTGGTGGCTAATATGAAAGTGGGGACCAACGTAGGAGGGATGGATACAGGCATACCATGGATTAGTTTTCTTAACAAGTCGTGGGTAGATGAATTAGCTAAGTAATAATGCAAGGCAACAAGATTGATATAAAGGAGTTTTTTGAACTCATCATCAATTACTGAGATATAGAAATAGGTGAGGTGGGGTCCATGGGTGAAGAAATAGAAGGTGGTGAAGGAATAGGTGGTAGTGGTTGGTGGCTAGCATGAAAAACTAGAGCATTGGCTTGTCTATGAGTCAAAACCATATGAATGGCAAGTAGAATAGGTAATCGACTTACGTAGATTATACAGAAACACAGGAAAGGATAGTAGAAGAAATCTAGAAAGTGGAATTTGGTCGTTGTTTTGATAGAAAAATCAAAACAAAGAGACCGACATCGATTGACTAACCAATCTTTGGTAGAGAGGGGTAACGGATGTCGATCGCCAACCAATTCTAGTTAATGTGAATAAGTAGTAGATTTAAAATATGGATATGAAGAGTTGAAAATTAAGTGAACTTGACTCGATAATTATACTATAGACTCATAAATATGATGAAGTGAAAAAATAAGTCAGAGAAAAATGTTTGATTGTGAATTAAACATTGTTTTGGGAGAAATAACTAAAATAGTATGGAACTAACACTACCAATCGATAAACCGATGGTAGTATGAAGAGGTAAGCGATGTCATCGTTGGACTAACACTAGTTACTATGAAATCTTTAAAGGAGATGAAAATTTGAATTTTTTGTAATTAAGTCAACTGAAAATACCAACCCAGCAACTAAGTATGATGAGTTATGAGTCCTAACATGCCTAGAATAAACCAAAATACACCAGTTGTGATGGTGGGGCATGAAGGATAAGAAAAACAAGATGAAACAACCTCACACCTCAAAACACAATCAGTCAAAAGCTAACAAAACACACAATCCTATGTTGTAGATTTTATGTTGTGTGGCTTATGCCATTTAGAACTAACTGTAAGTAGAATAGAGTTTTTGGTTAATAAGGGTATCATAGAATGAACTCGATCTATGATGGTTTCATGTAAATTTTGGCTTGGTGTCCCCAATATATACTTTATATTATGTGAGCCCCTACTCTGATATAATGACTAGCTAGAATGCCAATTGGATCTGCCGTTAATCGATTATTAGTCATTAATGGTAATTTTTAGAAGGAAGATGTTTAAGCAATGAGTGATTTGTTTCAGTGATTTGGTTTAGGGTGTGTGTGTAAGAAGTGAGCTACACTTAATTCCTACCAACCATGAACTGGTCATGACCTCCAATATATAGGTTGTAAATAAATTTAAGTGAGCTAAATGCAACATACACAAGGATGAAATGTAGAGATTTTAAGCCCAAATTGAAAGTGAAATTCGATGAGAGAAATAATGAATAGGCAGAGAGTATGTCTTTCACTAATGTAATACAGAATAAAAAGAAGTGTTCTTTTTAACCCAAAATACAAATTTCACTTAGACAAGTAGAAGAAGAAGAATGTTCCCAGGGAGAAAGTTTAATGTGAACTCTTTTGAAAGGAAATAGACACACAAATATTCCCTAAGAATGAATAATGCAAAAGAACCCAAATGATAGGGTCCCACTGGGTGTGCCAAAATGTTTCACCTCAAATTAATGTGATAAAATAGATAAGGGTAATGGGTGTAGGAGGAATTCTTGTGTTATGTAGATGGAAGAAGGCATGCACACATTGTATATGTTGTTCAAACCAAATGTAGAGAGCTTCCCTTTAGCTAGGAGGAATGAGTTGTATAAGAAACACAACAAGACCACCAAATAGTATTAAATAGCAAGATTCAAAGGACTTCCTAACAAGGCTAGATCCAGGAAGCGTGACGCTTCCTTGAATGGTTGTCAATCCTTTGTTTAATACAAATTAATGCAATGAGAAATGATAAACCAATGATTCCTATTGTAGTTGATAAGATTTAGGTATCTCCTATAACATACAATAAGTGAATTTAACTTAACAAGAAAGGTCAAGATTAAATCTGGATGGTTGGTTAGCTAGTTTAGGTTTGTAGATCTGATAAAGGCTATAGGTGAGATCTGGGTAAGGCTAGGAAAAGTTATGGGTTATTTTAGAGGATTTATGATCTTGTTGTTATAGAATAAATTTCTAGCTTAGATACTAACATTTATTAGGTGATTGATTTCGGTTAGGGAGTAGACGCGTCAGTTGGGTGACCGGTGTCGATAGGGAAATTTGGTGGTAATGTCAAAAACATAGAATTCGACACTCTCTTTGATTACATAGAGAATGATTGGGCTTCTAATAGGTTTTTTAGGATTTTTTGTTAAGTCTCAGAGATATTGATATGTGTGTTTAGTCAAGGTATGGAAGGTGACATTATAAGAAGGTTGGCTAGAGGTATTAGGGAGTGGATTCGGGTAATGTAGAAATAAAGGGGTGTGGTTACTAGCTTAATAAAACACTCCAAGTTATTAGAAATAAAATATAAAAGACAACACTTACTTATTAAATGTAACCTGGAAGTGGATGGTGGTGGTGTTTCCAAAAGGTGGTGATCCGGAGTGAATATGGTAGTAGGGAAGCATGATGTTTCCTAGTGCATGTGTTGGAGCTCTAAAGAACCTGTGGATGAACTAAATGATGTCTGAATGCTGAGAGGGGCTCTGGTTGGTCGCAAGATTGCAAGAGTGCTTGAACGTTCGAATGGAAATGTAAAAAGCGTAAGCCAATAAATCTAGATTAAGAACCTAAACAAAGAGTTAGAAATTCTTATTTAACCTAACTGATGGTGGTTAGGTGACCAGGCGTCGGTTGAAATATAACCGGCGTCAATTAAGGTGAATAAGTCCAAGTTGTCAAAAATAGCCTAATCTTTTCTATTTTTGGTGTGATTTGAATCTTCATTCTAGGTCTTAAGTGGAGAATGGTGCTTAGATAAGTAGGAGTGTTGTTAGAGAAGAAATAGGGAATTAATGTTATGGCTAGACTAAGTCTGGTTAGTTGGGATAAGTAGGGACTTAGTCTTAGTTAATTACTAGGATAGGAATAGGTCTTGGGTGAGGTGGCTAGGTGAGGTGTAAATCAACTTAATTAAAGTAATTAAATTAATTGATAATGTGAGGATGAATATTAATTTAATTAAAGGTGATTAAATTAATATCAATGTGGAGAAGGGGCCATGGCTATGTGCATGTGTCGAATTGATGAGTCGAAAGGGGTTAAAGGGATTGTGACCCAATTTTTGTGTCTACATATATGTTTTGTCGATGATCTATGTGATGGATGTGGATATTTTCTTGTAGTATGGATGTTAATTTAGATTATAGATGCATGTGGATGATGTGATGTTTTGATTTGATGTCATATTTGGATTAGATCTTATATGTGTAATGTGATGTTTGGGTTACATTTATTTGATGTGATGACATAATATATATTGATTTTAGATGACATGATAGATGTGTGTTATATTTTGATGTGATAGATACGAGATGATATGAGTTGGATTAGAGTAGATGTGATGAATTTAGATGGAAAGTTCATATATCATACTAGATGTTAATGACGATAGGAATGATGGATTCAGATATGATTAGATATAGATGATGATGTAGATGATCTTAGATGTTAGGCATGATGATGGTTTACAATTTTGGATAATTATGAATATATGATGGATTGATATATTGGATATAGATGTTAGGTATGTGATTAGATAGGGACAAAAAAATGATGATATCGGATAGATTAGATAGGGAAGAGGTATATTTAGGGGTTAGGAGAGTGTAATTGGATAGGATGTGACCTTGATAGGGTGACCTAAATGTGAGAAATTACACTTCATCATAGGGAGGAGCATACGGGATAAAGACACTTTTGAACTAGATTGGAGGTAAACATGAAAGGGAACAACACAAAGTATTGCACTTGCGACCATTGACAAGTGTTGACGTATAACTAACAGTAGTTACCCAGACTTAAGATCATGAGGGAAATATGAAATGTGTGTTTATAGACCCACTGTAGACAAAAAAAAGGGGTTAAGATGGAGCTTGTACGGGGAAAATAGGTTCTCCTTAGGTGGTAGTCCTAGGTATATGCCTCTGAGAAATATAGTGTAAATTGATCAATGTGGGAAGTTTAGTGTAGATGGGAAATTTGATCAATGCGAGAATCTTTCCAAGGATGATTGCTTGTGACATTTTTATTTTTCTTTTAGAGATATGAAAGGTTGATCGATGCGAGAAGCCTTTTACCATCATGATATAAGAAAGTAGCCATCCTTCGAGGGAGTGGTCTACATTTAGACTTTTACTTTTTGATATTTGGATTTTGGATTTTGAATTTTTAGATGACAGGATAAGATATGCATGATAGTTTTCCTTCAAGGATCAGTCTATAATTTTGACCTTATTTTTGTTTAACATGAATATTTTCCTTTGTGAAGTAGCATGTTTTTAGATATGATATATTTTTATCATGACCATCCATAATTTTGACTCTAGGATAGAGCTGGGAATAGATGAGTAAACCACTTGGGGAGGGGATGATAAGATGTACATGTGACACTTGTGGACCCTTAACATGGTTCTAGTAAGTAGATAATAGGGTGATGAATGTAATTATTATGGGGTTCTCACCTAGAAGGAGGAACTTGTCCATAATGAATATGTTATGGGTAGAGTCGTGGTGCCCATATTCAAGGTCATAGATAAGAAAGTGACGATAGACCACATAATTCTAAATCATTATAATGAGAGATGATAAGGCTGATGGTGGGGATGAGATCATTAATATGACTAAGATCATGTTTTTAAGTATGTTAACAGTAAAAGGGTCATGAGTACAAGGCATTGAGAGGTTTTGTTTCAATTTTACCATCAATAGATACTAAATGATAGGTTTCATACCCATACTTATTAATTTAACAAAAATAAATTAAAGTGTGGAATACTATGTTAAATTATTATATAAGCCATAACAAGCAAGATATGAAATCAAAAATCACTCAAGAAAATAAGAAAAGGAAGTAAAACCCTAAGTGCAATAGAGAGTTAGAATACTTAGCTAATTTCACAAATATCCTAACAAGTGTGCGAAGGTGGAAGACTAGAAGAACAGTAGATCTGGACCTCAAACCAAACCTAGAAAAGTGCAGGAGTGTAGGAGGAGCATGGACCAAGGTGTCTAGACTAGTATTGAGGTGTCTGGGCACTAGTATCCCTTCCTAGGTGCTAGGTTCGCTTACAAAAGCCCCAAAGATAAATTTCATAGGGGTGCTAGTTAATCTAAAACAATCATTATATTTCACTAAATGGTCACACTATGATCTTTAATGTCGTGGTACAACCTACAATAGAGAGACCACCTACAAAACCCTTGAAATAAGATCAAAATCCTAAAAATAAAGATGTAAAATAAGGGGTCATATCATCCTTAGTTTCCAAACAAGTGATTTTATGACAAAGTGATGCACTTCATCTCATACCTAATGCGGTTCTATATGTTTGTATGTGGAATCGTACCTAGGTGGTTCTTGTGTGTGTCACACTTGATAGCGAGTAAAGTAGTTATATGTAAAAAGATGTAATATGTGTGCATGGAATAAAATGAACTTCCCTCCTATGTGTGTGATGTAGAAAACCATCCCTTGTCCCTTATGATGGTGCTAGATGAATGCAAATATTCTCTTGAGTGTTTATGGGATGTAACCTTAGGTGATATTATATATGCTTAGAGCTTTTATTTTGGTCACATAACTTTCTATTTATATGTTTCTCTTGTTTAAATTTCGTAATTGATCACTAAAAGGTCGATCCCTAAGAGATAGGGATGCCCAACGGCTAGAAAGAACCCAAAAAGGAGTGAGAAAATTACGAAGAGTTCTAGGGAGCCCGAGGGGACAAGGGCAAGTAGGTGCACATGTCCAGAGCTAAAAAAGGTGAAGTATGAAAGGTCATCCTGGGAAGCAAGGTCTGTAAGGACAAGAGGGAGGCCGAGAGAAAGGAAACTAAGAGGCCAAGTATAATGATCAATTAGTACTTTTCTCCCATAAGAATCATATGAATAGTAGTATGTGATTATGACCTAGTAATGTACCCAAAGTGCATGATTTATTGTCTACATTTTCCCCACTTTATGTTGGTGAGTGAAATATTGGTAACATAAATTAGATAGAGATGCATACCTAATAACCATGCATATTTATGTAGAAGCACGTGTTGAGACAAGAAAAGCATGAAGTGATAGAAAGTGTGAAGCATGGATGTTAAAGAAGAGAAAGTAGATAGATAAGTGATTAGTAATGACTCTAGAGTGAAAATGCATGTGTAGATGTGACGTTGTACCTATTTTTGACAATGTGCTTGGAGCATGGTGGTTGTGTGTTGATGTTGAGTACTATTTCCCATAAGGACATACTTGTAAAAGAGAATAACGAAAAAGTAGTCAAATATGTGTATAGATGTATAAAATGTATGTAAAAAGTGTGTAAAAATGTGTAAATAATAGAAAAAGGAACATGTGCACCTGATCCGTGATGAGAAAAAGTGATAGAAAGGATCCTGAAGATGTTGATGAAGAGTGATTTTTTAGGGAGATCTCACACCATGGAAGAAGTAGTGTAGGGAGAAAGGTCTAGTATTATTCTCCAACCTTTGACTGCTTCTCGAAGTAAAAAAACCATTGCATATGGTGTGTACAAGTCTGATCCAATGTAAATAAGTGTGATCAAATGCGATTTCCAAGTGTTGAAGGATTTCCTGCCCTATGAAAATGCTAAAAAAATGCCTAAACCGAGAATTTTGTGTATACCCTCTGGTCTTAGGCACCCAAGAAGGGAAAGAAGCACCTAAGCACCCAAGTCTAATTTTGGGTGCTAGTATTTTTTTGAAGTAAGGACCCAAGTCTGATTGATTCATAGCCATGTATGAGTCTGTAGATTGTGTTGACTTTGTGTTATATTGTGTTGAATTATGAATGTAGACCTGTTGAACTACTACTGTAATTGTTGAATGGGGTGATTTATTCACCCAATAGATTCCCCCTCTTTTGAGGTGTATGTGACGTCACTAGGAGGATCCAACCCAAAAGAGGACCCCATGATGAAGTGATACTAGTACGTAGGATGGAATTTTCTTGGTAGAAACCAAAGCACATGTAAACAAAGTGACTAAAATACAAGTGTTAGTATAAACAAGCATGTGTATAGAAAATAATTTAAGATACTAAGCAAGAAGACAATGTAGACCATGAAAATTAGGTTACAAACATGGGACATCACTCATGATGTTGCAAGACAATCAAGGTAATAATGGTCGAAAGCATATAATGTGCAGATAATACAAAGCATAGGGCAAAGCCCATAAACAATGGTAAATAAGATTAAGCAAAAATCATATAACCATGGTGAAAAATTTGTCCTGCAAGGAAAATTCTACACATGAAGCACCCATTATCATTTTATAAAGATATAAAGTAGTCAAATCATGTTGTTGTCATGCAAATGTGTAACAAGAAAATTGACAATTTCCAAGCACGAAAACAATACCCCAGTGTTAATTTTTTCAAGACCCATCATTCCAAGACACCTCGGGTCTATCCAGTTAGTCCAAATGACCTCCTAAATAATTTTATCACATCCTCTAGGTTATTTATATATGTTTATTCATTCCCCCTAGGTGATTTTAGGGATTTATGAAAAGATACTATCTTCTGGTAGTAATGGGAAGGGTTATCGTTGCCCTTCCCGGGGATCGGATCAACCTCGAGTAGAACAAGATTAAAATTCAACATGGAGGTGAATTGAAGATCTTAAATCATCACGGAAATTATTTTTGAAGGTTTTGGGAAGTTTTGAGAAACTTGCAGTAGTTTGAGAAAAATTAGGGTTCACAAGCCTAGCAGTTTATGTGCCTAAAACAATTGCTAAGCTTGAGAAGAAGATTGCAGGAGCTCGGATGGATTTATAAGTAAAATAAAACATATCCAAAAATTTATTCCAAGCCCTACATGATGGTGAAATAACCATTTTCACAACACTTTGGCGCATTAGGTCTGAAGGAAGTTTTTCACAGGCACAAGTGGAGTACCAAATCAAAAATCTGATTTTTTAGGGATAAAATGGAATATTAAAGACATGATACACCCAAAATTTAATTCAAAAGGATATTTCCAGTCAGGTTCATATAAACATTTTCTGAAAAATTCCATCGGGAGCTCAAGTTATCACTGTCACAAGTTCAGGACTTAGCAAAATTTTTAGGACACGTGTCAGCACCAAGAGCCTAGCAGGATTTTGTGTCCTTGACACCCCTCAAGGTCAATAAAATAAAGGTTGAAAAAGTGCACCCAAACCCCTTAAAGCCCTCTCATCCCTCATATGACCTCTTAGACCCTCATGTGACCTCCAGACTTGACAGTTCAGCCCCTAGGTGCATTTTTGGAGCATCCATTCCCTATCATCGGATCAAGTGCCACGTGTCAGCTCTAGGACCATTGTGGAAATTGATTTCCCTTATTTCCCTAATTTTGGGGACATCAGACCTTGAAAAATGCACCCATCTCCTATGGGGAGTCATTTGGACACCCACGTGACCGACTTTCAGCTCCCAGGTGCATTTTTAGAGCATTCATTCCCTGTTGTCGGATCGGGCGCCACATGTCAGCTCCAAGACCACTTTGGAAACTAATTTCCCTTATGTCCCTAAGGTGGGGACATAAAACATGGAAAAATTCACCCAGCCCCTATGGGGAGTCATTTGTACAGCCACGTGACCAACTTTCAGGCCCCAGGTGCATTTTTCAAGCAAATCCCCTGTCGTCAGATCGAGAACACATGGCATCACCTTAACCACCATGGAAATTGATGTCCCTCATTTCCCTGATTTCAGGGACATCATGGACATAAAAATTTTCCCAAACCCTCCATGTTCAATATTTGAACATTCAAATCTAGCACTTAGTTGTTTCTTTCCCCTCATTTCTCCTTCACAACTTCTCTTCGTGCCATGGTCATGTTTTTGCTTGTCAGACACCTAGTCCACCATTGCTGGTCTGAACCAAATTCATCATGTTCAAAAAACTCTCCACACCATGAATATGCAGAAAATATGGAGGCCTCAGAGAAAAATGGAGTGGAGTGATGAAGAACGAAGAGAAAATTTGATATTTTTCACCGGATAAATACGAAGCTACCCGATTGAAAAATCCTCATATCTTGCAAAATACAAGTTGGATCGAGATGTCATCTTTTGCAGACTTCCACATTTTTAAGATGATCACAATGCAATAAATTAGAGGTCAAATGGTTCCCATAATTAATTGTTCCAAAAAAATCCTCACTTTATGCACTGGCTCACATTCGTCAAATTTCCCATCATTCGGCAATAGAAACAAGCTAAAAACTTGCACATGAGCTCCAAATTAAAAACCTATTATAATCAAGTTATTTTGTTACAAACGGAGACAAAAATAAAACTGTAAATTTCAAGCTCCATTAATGGCCACCATGGTAGCTCGTGCCTGAAGCCACTGCTTGCCGGTGAAAATTTCAAAATTTATTTCCAAGCATTCTAGTGGGAAAAACTATGTGAAATTCAGAGGGTGTGATCGTAATGACAAGACAAGTCTAAAAAAGTATGTTCCATCACAAATCAAGCATTGGAAGCACACTTTCTAAAAATAGCAAGTTTTCCTATACAGACTTGCTATGCTTGGAAAGTCATCATCAAAAGTAGTTGAGACAAAGGTGGCAAACATTGAAGATCACAAGGAAGCCAAAATGAGTGTTCAAAGTAGAAAACAATGAAAATGACCACTTACTAAAAATAGTAAGTCTCTTATATGGGTGCTTACTAAAAATAGTAAGTCACCCCAAGAAGTGGCCGAGGCAAGGGCAGTTTTGGCACAATGGGACATTCAGAACTTTGTCGCATTAGAGCTTCCCATCAACAAGGATCATCGGACTTCATTGGGAATGACATCTCCTTTTCTTCTTCTCTCTCTTTCTCTCTCCTCTTCCCCAACTTTCTCTCACTTTCAAATGTTCTAATTCTTCATTAGGGTTTGCACTTTTTGATATGCCTTTAAGTCACTTAAAAGTGACTTTAGAAACATAATGTAAATTAATTCACCTTGATTTTATAAAAGGGACTTAAATATTTGATAGGAATACAAATAGTCTAAAGTTAGAAATAAGGCATATGGAGGGTCATGAGGAATATGAGAAGTTGGTTCTATTCTATAAATTGTAAATTCATTCCCATTTCAAAGGGTTGGCGATTGATCTTGTAAACTCAAGAGTGCATTGTACCTAGAGAAAGAAAAGGAGATAGCCATTTTCTTCTACTTTCCTCCACTCTCAAATTTCTTCCATTCCCACACTATGTACAACTTTTGTTTAAGCATCAATACAAGAAGGATTTTATAGCCTCTTTTATGAGGAGATTTTAAAAACTTTGAGTTTGCAATCTTATCTCATCTTGTTGCCATTTACGGGGTTGTTTCTTCTCATGAATGTATGTGTTGAAGTTTCTAACTAGTTTTGTGTAGAAATCTGATTTTCTAAATGTAACATTAGTCATTCTATCTTATTTCTCACTCCCTTTCCCACTTTTTAGATAAATTCTTCCCTAGCAAGAGATTATTAGCTTTTTCGCAGGTCGGTGGAGTGCCCCTATTAGATCCATGGTCAAAAGGCCACCATAGAAATCCATATTTTCTCGTGCATGCATATACCGTAGTTGACCTTGTTGTTTAAGTAGTGGGACTTAGATTCCTAGAGCGTTGGCAAGAAATCCACAAGTTTATCCACGTGACAAATTTTCTTGCCAACACATGTATAGTAATGTATAGTAATGAAACAATAGCACCAGAAATGTGTACGAATGTGGATGCCCCCAAGAGTCGCTGTGAGATTGGTATGAGGTACTACACCGAGCATAGATGTTGTGTGTATCATTATTTGTAAAATATATAATCATGACTAGAAATAAAGTGAACTTGTATTTGTGTATGATAAAGATAATGACATACAAGATATATATCTAACATGTGTAATAAAGTGTACATGTAAGCATAAGCAAGTAAGAACTATGTGCAACCAAGATATGCAGCATGTTATAGATGAGATGGAATGGAATGTAATATGATTGTGATAGGGCAGCATGCCCCTAAGTGTGGATGTATGCATGAGTGAATTGTGGTTCATTTATAAAATACCCCTCAACAGTCAAGAATGAACCATATAGAAAGAGTGCATCATTGGGAAATGGTTTGAATGATGTGTTGATGTGACCAAAAGAGCGTGGAGTGTAGAATAGATGGATGATGAAGGATTTTGTGTAGATTGTAGATATATGTGATTGAAACATTAGAAAAGATTGATTAGGGAGACATGATGATGTAGCTTAAAGTGTAGATCATATAATGTGTGAATAAGGTGTAAGGAAGAGTGATTATGAAGATGTGAATATTTGAAATGTGTAGGTGCAGAAATCACAAGGTGCATATGATGTGTAATAGATGCAAGGAGAGGATGTAGGAAGCACACAACATGTATGATGTGTAGGAAGAAGAAGATGTTGTAGATGTGAAATGTGTAGTGTGTGAGGTTCATGTGTATAGTATGCCCTCAACAGTCAAGTGTGAACCTAGCATAAGAGTGCGTCATAGGGTAATGATGATACTAATGTATCAAGATGTGTATGTTATATGTGAGAGGTCAAATGTGAAATGATGAAAATATAAGAAATATATTGATGTGAGAAGGGGGAGAATAAATAGTGTGATGACCCCCAAAGTGTGTGATGATGAGAGTGATCAAGTGACATTATCTAAAAGGTCATCATTGTTCTGATCAAAGTCAACTAAAGATGCATTGGAAACTTGATAAGAAATAGTATGAGGTAGATTGTATAAAAATATGTTACAACATAAGGTATATATGGTCATTGTGTACTCTTCATCGATTAAAGGTGTTGGAAGACATTGGTGTGCATACCAATGAGTGATATTTTATGAATATTTGGGAGATGAATCATTACTAATAGAAATATGGCCAAATGGCATAGGAAAAGTAATAGAAGTGCTAGGGTCTAAATTTTCCCCAATATAAACAAAATAAGATTGCCCAAGCATCGGTGGAGAAATGTGAGGGGCACATGTAACAAAGACTACTAAATGGAAAACATGAAGACCATAAGCAATCATAATGTGAACATATCCATGATAGAGATGGGGTGAGTGAGGTGGTGGTAGGATATCATTGAGTGTGAAGCCAAGCCTAGTAAAGTCGTCATATGTGCAAATAGTATCAGAGAAAGTACAATCCAACGGAATATGATGCCAATAAGAGTTATTCACGAGAAGAGTACATGTGAAAGGAGAGCGTGTAGTTGTAGATTGCTCTGAGGGAAGCTCAGTATGGGTGGAACAACATTCATTGTATGGACAAAACCTCAATAGAGTACCATAGTATTAGTAACATGGGGTGGTTTCTTGAATTGATATTCACAAGGCGGTCATAACAAAAGTATGAGTCATCAATGTTAATAGGAGTGAAGTTAAAACTACGTAATTTTTCATCAGTAAGTTCGATAATATCAACTTTGTCATCAAAGTCATTAGTTCCGCGTAATCCTAAATGGTAATAGAATCGTAGTTGTGCTTTATGGGAGTGGAGCCAAATATAGGAGTGACAACCTCTAGGGTTGGCATAACAGTAGTAGTGGTAGAAGTAGTTGTAGTGGATGATTACTTTGTTAAATTTTTATGATTTAACAAAAATAAACTAAAGTGTAGATTACTTTGATAAATTCTTATGTATACTACAACAAGAAAGATATGATAGTAAATTACGAAATGACTCAAGAAAATAAGAAAAGGAAGTAAAACCCTAAGTGAAATAGATAGTTAGACTACTTTGATAATTTCACAAATATCGTAGCTTGATGTGCGTAGGTGGAAGACTAGCAGAAAATTAGTACAAGACATCACAACTCGAACTTAGAAAAGTGCAGGAGTGCAGGAGGAGGAGGAGAGGGTACCAAGGCACTTGGACTGGTACTGGGGCACCTGGGCACTAGGATCCCTTCCTAGCACCAGGGTCTATATAGGAGCTCCAGAGATGAATTTTGTAGGTCTCTGGTTGATCCGAAACCTTCACTATTTGTCACTAGATGGCCACACTATGATCGTTAATAACTTGTAATAAAGATACCACCTACAAAACCCTCAAAATAATATCAAATCTTATAAACTAAATGAAAAATTAGGGGTCAAACTATCCTCAGTTGTCAAACAAGTGATCTTACGACTGAGTGTTGCACTACATCTCAGACCCAATGTAGCTCTATGTGTGTTCATAATCATGCCCTAGATGGCTCTTGTGTGTGTTGTACTTGATAGCGAGAAAATTAGCTACATGTAAAAAGATGTAATATATATGTGCATGGAATAAAATGAACTTCCCTTCTATACATGTGATGCAGAAAACTAGCCCTTGTCCCTTGTGATGGTGTTATATGAATGTAAATATGCTCTTGAGTGCTTATGAGATGTAACCTTAGGTGATAGTATAGATGCTTAGAGTTTGGTCCTTTAATTTGGTCACATAACTTTATATTTATATGCTTCTCTTGTTCAAATTTTGTAATTGATCACTAAAAGGCTGACCCCTAAGAGATAGGGATGCCCAATGGTAGAAAGGACCCAAAAAGGAGCGAGAAAAGTAAAAAGAGGTCTAGGGCACCTAAAGGAGATAAGACCATCTGGGCTCTGGCATCCTTCTTGTTAGGCGATGGTGTCTAGAACCAAAAAAGGTGAAGTATGAAGGGTCAATTTGGGCAGTAAGGTCTATAAGGCCAAAAGGGAGGTTGGAAAGGAAACTAAGAGTCCAAATAGAATGATCAATTAAAAAATTTCTCCTATAAGAATAATATGAATAGTAGTATATGATTAGGACCTAGTAATGTACCCAAAGTGCGTGATTTAGTGTCTACACTTATGTGTGATAATGTATGGTCCAATCCGGTTGGGAGAAAATTTCATGTTGGCTCCTTTCTAGAGTAGTGACGTTTCAATTTTCTTTCAAGACTAGGTCACCAATATCAAATTTACATTCCTTGATATGTTTTTTATAACCATGTTTGATGCGGTATTGATAAACATGGTGGTGTTCAAGACCAATTAGGTGACGTTCATCTAACAACTCAAGTTGTGCTAGGCGTTCTTGACAATATTCCTTGTTAGATATAAAGTTGCTAAGAGAAATGTACAAGGATGTTATTTTCACTTCAAAAGCAATAATGACCTCGGAACCATAGAAAAGAGAGAAAGGATTAGCACACATACAGGTGCAGATGCTAGTTTGATAGGCCCAGAGATAAAATGGGATGTGAAGGTGCCAATTTTGATCTGCTTTATCAATAGTTTTGGCAAGGATATTATAGAGAGTTTTGTTAGTAGCTTCGGCTTGGCCATTATTCCGAGGATAGTAAGAAGAAGAAAGGATAAGCTTGGTGTTGAAAGATTCACAAATTTTCTTAAGGGATTTATTTTTGAAAGACTTTCTATTATCTCGTGATGATTTTATGGGAGACACCAAAGTGGCAGATGATATGTTCATAGATGAAATTAACAATTTTATTTGCTTTGGTGGATGTGATCGAATGGCTTCCATTGTTTATTTATTTTCTCATTCATAATCAATTTAACGAGTTAGCTACTAAATAAATTACAAAACTTAGAATTTTTGGAGGGTTTATGTTACCTTGGATGTAATGTGACGGATACGGGCACAAAATTGATTGATCCTCGCTACTACAAGTTGATGAACCCGTAACTCAAAGACACAAAGGAAAATTATTTAAATCATATATGTGGTGGTTACCCAACAAAGTGGATCCAAGAAGCGTTAATTTCTTTGTTGGATGTCAACCCCGTGTTTGATAAGATAAGATAAAAGTAATAACAATAAGTTGGATAATATACAAAATCGAGGCACATAGAAACTGAAATATGTATAAATGTAAGGCACATACAAATCTGATCTAAATGAACACAAAATAAGATTACCCGGCAGGTCGTCGATGGCGACCAAGGTTGCCTGAGAGAGGGTAGGTCAATGGCAACCTAAGAAGTTGGATCTAGAACAACGGATGATATATGCAAACCCCGCAAGATCTGGATGTGCTCTAGATGTGGTAGAGGCTTGTGTGTGTTGGAGTTAACCTATAAAAGGGAATCTAGGGAAAAAGAACCCAGAGAAAGGATGGAAAATAGAGATTAGAAAGGGAAGATTGAGAATCAAGACCCTGGTTGATGGCGACTAGGGTGAGGTGACAATGACTAGGATGTAGCTAGGCTAATTTGAGATAACAGAGGAGTAGGAAGATGGCTCTAGTAGACTGGAATAGAGACAAAACACAAATAGAGGATAAATAAGGCTCGGAGATGGAAAACATGGCTACGAGATAACCGAGTCAATGGTGACTCAAGTTGAGTGAAAGTGACTATAGCAGAAAAGGCAAGGTTAAAGGTAGATTGGTGAAAATTCAACCTAAAATCGAAACACCGATAGAATGACCTAATAATAGAGTCCCGAGTGTTGATGGACCTGCAATGTTAGATTTAACAAGATAATAGAAGAAATATGATAAGATAACATAAATGCAATGAAAACTTCTCGATGTTATGTAGATGATGAAGACAAGCTTCTAAAGGGTTGTGTTAGTGTAAATTCACAAAGACCCCTAAAATGACCTATGGATCTACTTTTCTAAGGCAATATCATTTGGTGTCAATGCACAACTTTAAGCTTTCCCAAAGTTTGGGACCTTTGTAAATGGGGAAAGCTCTCTAGAGAAGGTTGGTTCCTCTTCCTAAACTACGTGCCACAATTTATTCCAGTGCAGAAAAGCTAATCTAATCCTAATCTAACTATGCCAAGGAGATAGAGTGAGAGAAAAATAGGGAAAAATAGAGCCTACACTAAAATGGTGATACACCGAGAGAAGGAAAATATTGGACATCTATCAAAAGCTGTCATGGAAACAAAGAGAGGTGAGCAATGGAAATTATGGACAAGTGCATCACAAAACCAAGGATGGATTTCATACAAAAATGTTCCAAAACTCCATGAACATAGCTTCAAAACCTGCAATGAACATCCAAACATGCACAAATACTTGAAATGAATAAAGGCAAGAAGAAAACAAGAAAAACAAGCAAGGATGGACAAATGCATCACAAAACATGTTTTTTATTGCTCCAGAAGTTTACACAAAACATCATTTCATAGGTAAGAGGAAAAATTCCATTATAGAGTAGGGGAGGAGGTTCAAACTCCATTTTTGACCCTAGGGGAAGAAAATAAGGGAGAGGCAGAGAAGAATGATGAACAAAACTTTACAAATGAGCCAAAATTGGCTTTTAACCATCGAACAAAATGAAAGAAATGTGGAAAACACGGGAAAATCAATTTGAAACTCCAACCACTGAAAAATCCCTTCAATCTCACCTACAAAGTGATGGGCTTCATGGAAAAACCCATATGCCAAAGTACATTGCTCTGCAGAGCAAAACAGAGGCCCATACTTCATTAATTTTGGTGGTTGGGAACCATTTCTGTATTTTTACATGCTAGAGACGTTTTCCCATTTTTCTCCCATAAATATCCATCAAAAATAAAAATTGAACCCTCTATCATATATATTATTTCACAATCTTTCCAATGATATAAAGAACGTGAAAATTTGAGCTCGGGATCGAAAGTTATGACCTCTAAAGATTTAGGGAAAAATTTAGGTTGGTAGGCCGAAACTTGAAAATTTTCCTCTTTTTTGAATTTGGGAAACATTCCCAAAAATTTCTCCATGCCTTGCCACTCCTTTACCATGTGTCACCCTCTGGCTGATCTGCGGGCCTCAGGATCACTTTCTACCCTTTTGCGCAATTGGGAAATTTTTCCCGAAATTCTCCATCGGCCCAACCTCTCGCTACCGACGTGGACACGTGGCACCATTTGATTGGTTGATGGGGCCATAGGTTCAATGCATTCCTTTGCACCTTTTGTGACTTTGGAAAAAATTCCAAAATCTTCTACCGCCCAACTCTCGCCTTGACACGACATGTGGCACCTTCACATCGCTCGGCGAGGATGCGCTCCAACTTTTCCCTTTTGTGCACTTTGACCAAAAGGGATAAGTGCCAAAACTTCCCCGACACCTCAACCTCTCATCTCCTTGTGGGTCCTTGGGCCAAAATTTTCCATTGAGCTTTTTTTTTTTTTCCCAAAAGGGCTAAGTGCCAAAAAATTTTCCCACAAGCCCGCCTTGGGAAAATTTCCCCTCTAAACTCTGTTGAGATATAACTTAGAAAATATTTGGAGTTAGGAGGACTTCTTTACCTTTCTAGAAAGTAGAAATAATTATCTATCTGATGAATCCATTTCTAGAATCCTTTGAGTGCTTAAAATGTGTGAAAATGTAAGTTGAAGCACAAGGAAGGAAAGAATGAGAGAAAATTAGCCAAAATAAGTAGGGGGCTCATTTTGGATAATAATTTTGGCAACTTATAGGGATCATTTTCCTGCTAGATGAATGATCAGTGGCCTTTGAAGTATCCATTGGGCATGGAGTCAAGCATGATAACCAATTCTTATCTGAACTATGAAAATCTGACCTCTAAGCCACTTGGAAACCCACCGAACTTGGAGTTGATCTTCACCAAAATGCCATTGAAATGGACTGTGCAAGAGTAATACAACAGCACCAAAAACTATGTACAAAATTGGAAATCATACATACCCTAAGTGGGATATGCAGAGTGTGCACAAGAACTTCTTTTACTGAAATCAAACCTACCTACTCTACTTTAACTGGAAGTAAAGGTAAGCTAAACAAACCCTGCAACTGGTTGTGCAAAATAGCTTCCTTTCTTCAAAATGACACCATGCAAATGATTTGGAGTTGAGTATGGCTGCTTAGATGAGTGAAAAATCAACAAGGAGCTGGTCTTCTACTAAAATTAGTAAGGTGTCACCTGAAAGCAAATTGAATACCTCTTTTAGTTGCTCGCATTTAGATTGAAGAGGTATTGTAACTAATCCTTGGTACTTTGTAGTTCATCCTCATGCTTAGAAACAAGCATGACTGGTTTTGACTTCTCCTTTAGCTCCAATGAAGCCAAATACCTAATTGGGCAAGGTCTGATCCGTTTGATATGCCCATTGCTCTAATTTTTAACTCCAAAAATGGAGTCCTCTTGTAGACCTTCTTGGATGGATGATGTGGAAGAGGTGATGGAATCCTCGTGTTCTTTTCCTTCCTTCATGGAAGTATGGAACTCTTCTATAATATGTAGCTCATGATTATTGATTGCGACATCCAATGAATTTGATTTTGCATTATTGTAACTTGTTGTAATACATTGTTGGTTCTGGAGTTCCTCCATTGTAGCTTTTGGAAGATCAAATTGTTCCAACTTTGATTCAAGAGGCATGTTGCAAACTGTAGGCTGCTACAATTGAAAGTTCTCCTTCATGACAGTAGGTTCTTGTGTTTGGAAGGTGGATGAAGGAGGAGAAAATGGTGTGATTTCAATCGGTTCCTCTCCATCAAAACAGTCCTCCAAATCTGACAGATAAACTATCTCATTGTTGTCCTACTGCAAATGTTCAACTTCCTCCATGGTGTTCTCTTGATCTGCAACTTGCTCACCATGGTTTCCTTCATCTTCAATCATTGAGTTTGAAAGATCAAACTCTTCTTTAACACTAGAACTCAAGAGAGATGAAGTGGAAGGAAGAACTGAAAGTTCTTCTATAGCTTGTTTTGAGTTCAAATCTCTTGGACTTGCATGTTTCTCCTCCACAACTAGAATGTACTCCTCTTCTTTTGGATTTGGAGCACCTTGTTCTTCCTCTCTACTGCTTGAAGACCATCTTGCTCTTGAATGACCTCTTCCTCTAGCATGAATTTTTTCAAATCAAACTCTTCAATCTGTTGCTCTAGAGGACAAGTTGGGGCTGCAAGATCTCCTTTAGAGCTCTCTTCTTCCATGGCTGATTGTGCAACTTCTATTGGATCAGAATTTTCTTCAAGTAGAGTGCCAACATGGACACTACATTCTGAGCAAATTGATTTCTGATCGATTCTTCTTTTTCTCTTCAAAATCAGCCTTGGCCACCACTTGTTCTTCAACCTTTACCTCCTCTGTAGGCTTCACCAGCAAAGGAATTTTCTCAATCCCATATCTAAGATCCAAACTTACTAAGCTCTTAATCATTCCTTCTTTGCTTGGTTCTTCCTCTTGCTGTCCTTCATGACTGATTTTTGCAATTTCTTCTTCCCCACATGGAATTGGGAAGGCAAGAGGAGAAACAGATTGGATTTCAACCAATTTTGCATTTGTTTGTGGTGGTGGAGGAGGTAGAACTTCTTGTTTGTTTGGAGGGAATGGCTGTTTGGAAGGGAAAAGGATAGAAGAATTGAGATGGGGTGGAAGACTAGGGAATGGAGAAATGGAATCAACACTTGGGGCAGAATTCAATGGGAAGCTTGGAATTTGAATCCCAAATTGAGATGGTGCTACTTGAGGAATGGAAGGAGAAAAACCAGATGATGGTGTAGAACTTACCCATTGACAAGGTTGCTCAAAGCACCAAGTTTGTAGGCCTCTATCTTTGTTGTCCATTGTGTAAGTTGGGGCAGCATCTCAATCATGAAGTCTAACTTCTCCTGAGGGCTGAAGTGTCTTGGAAAAGGGCCTCCCCATGGATAGGGTGCTCTAAAACCAATCTGAAATGCCTTCATTTGTGCTTGAGCCCTTGATTGCACCATGCCAATCTCCATTTTTTGGATCTTCTCCACAAAATCTACATTTTCTTCTTGACTGCCCTCATCATATGCATACTCTTGTGCTTGATATGCTTCAAAGCCAAACTGACTTTGGCATTGCTGCTCATATGGGTATGCATGCTGATTTTGAATTTGTTCAAAATGCTGATTTGAAGGAGTTGTAAAACATGTTGGAGGTGGAATGTATTGTTGTTGTAAATGTGAATTCCTTGATGGAAATGAAGTCATGATTTCACAACTTCATGGAATGGAAAAGAGTAAAAGGGATGGAAAGAAGAATGAATGGAAATGAATGGAAAATAGTTTGCAACTCAGAGAATAAGTTGTTTACTAGATGGAGTTGCTAAATGTGCTTTTGAATATGCCTCCAAAGGTTAAATCTTTAACAGGAACACACCAACCTATCAAAAATAAAGTGGAAGACCTCTAATCTCCCACCCAAAGATGCCAAAACCTGTTAGTGTAAATTCACAAGCACCCCAAAATGACCTATGGATCTACTTTTCTAAGGTGTGAATGCACAAAATTGAGCTTTCCCAAAGTTTGGGACCTTTGTAAATGGGAAAATCTCTCCAAATAAGGTTGGTTCCTCTTCCTAAACTACCTGCCATAAGTTATTCCAGTGTAGGCAAGCTAATCTAATCCTAATCTAACTATGCCAAGGAGACAAAGGGAGAGAAAAGAGGGAAAAACAAATCCTACACTAAAATGGTGATATACCGAGAGAAGGAAAATGTTGAACATCTATCAAAGCGCCATGGAAACAAAGAGAGGTGAGCAATGGAAAGAATGGACAAGTATATCACAAAACCAAGGATGGATTTCAAACAAAAATGTTCCAAAACTCCATGAACATAGCTCCAAAACCTACAATGAACATCCAAACATGCACAAATACCTATAATGAAGAGAGGAAAGAAGAAAACAAGCAAAAATGAGCAAGGATGGACAAATGCATCACAAAACACGTTTTTATTACTCCAGAAGTTTGCACAAAACATCATTTCATGGGTAAGAGGAAAAATGCCATTACAGAGTAGGGGAGGAGGTTCAAACTCCATTTTTGACCTTGGGGGAAGAAAATAAGGGAGAGGCAGAGAAGAATGATGAACAAAACTTTACAAATGAGCCAAAACTGGCTTTTAACCATCGAACAGAATGAAAGAAATGTGAAAAACACGGGAAAATCAATTTGAAACTCCAACCACCGAAAAATCCCTTCAATCTCACCTACAAAGTGATGGGCTTCATGGAACAAACCCATACACCAAAGTACATTTCTCTGCAAAGCAAAATAGAGGCCCATACTTCATTAATTTTGGTGGTTAGGAACCATTTCGTTTTTTACATGCAGAGACATTTTCCCATTTTTATCCCATAAATATCCATCAAATATAAAAATTTAATCCTGCATCATGTAGATTATTTCACAAGCTTTCAATTATATAAAGAACGTGAAAATCTGAGCTCGGGATCGAAAGTTATGACCTTTGAAAATTTAGGGCAAAATGGTAATTTTAGGACAAAATTCAGGTTGGCGGGCCGAAACTTGAAAATTTTCTTCTTTTTTGAATTTTGGAAACATTCCCAAAAATTCTCCATTCCCCACCACTCATTTTCCACATGTCACCCTCTGGCTGATCTGCAAACCTCAGGATCACTTTCTGCCCTTTTGCGCAATCGGGAAATTTTTCCCAAAATTCTCTGCCGACCAAAACCTCCGCTACCGACATGGACACGTGGTGCCATTTGATTGGTTGATGGGGCCATGTGTTCAATGCACACCTTTTTAACTTTGAAAAAATTTCTTAAATCTTCCACCACCCCGACTCCCGCCTTGACACGACATGTGGCGCCTTCACATCACTCGGCAGGGATGCGCTCCAACTTTTACCTTTTGCGCACTTTGACCAAAAGGGCTAAGTGCCAAAACTTCCCCTGACACCCACCACTGAGACATGTGTTGGCCTCTCATCTCCTTACAGGCCCTTGGGCCAAAATTTTCCATTGAGCTTTTTTTCCCAAAAGGGCTAAGTGCCAAAAAAATTCCCGCGGGCCCGCCTTGGGAAATTTTCCTCCAAACTCTGTTGAGCCATGACTTGCAAAATATTTAGAGTTAGGAGGACTTATTTACCTTTCTGGAAAGGGGAAATAATTCTCTATCTTATGAAGCCATTTCTATAATCCTTTGAGTGCTTGAAATGTGTAAAAATTGAAGTTGAAGCACAAGGAAGGAAAGAATGAAGGCAAGTTAGCCAAAATAAGCAAGGGGCTCATTTTGGATAATAGGTTGCAAGAATGATTGCTGAGATGTTATACTTTGAATAAGGATTCGCATAGTGGAATAAGATCAGCAATAATTCACATCTATGTATTTTTGTATTGGATGTTCTCTTGGCCATGGTTTGGGAAAGGAATGAACTTGGCTTTATAGGGTTAACGGCGACCAGTGGTCGTCACGAGACTCAAGGAAAGTTTTCCAAAGGGAAGGGATTTTGTGATTTTTAATGGGATTTGGTGTATTTAAGAATTGGAAAAGCTACTTTAAATCAACCAAACAGGAAGGGATGTGATAAGGATTAATTGGGGAATAAATATAGGTTATAAAAATCATAGAAAAGAATGGGGATATATATTTAAAATTAAAGCATCCTAAATAGAAGGTTTGATTAGTGCATGTGGATGTGGATACCAATTAATTAATTAATAAAAGTGAATTAATTAATTAATGTAAATTAATAAATATTAAATGATTAATTAATTAATTAATTTTGATTGATGAGGATTAGATAATGACTTAATTAAATAAGGGGTGAATTAAATAAATATGTGCAAATGGATGATAAACGGTATAAATACTAAATTTATGTGTCTATATTTTGCCCCTTTTTGTTGATTGGTTTGAGCTAGCAAGCCATGAGATAGAAATGATGATAGTTGGATGAGGATTGAAAGAGGATTGATGATAAGCTCCCCCTCAAATGGGGGATCGATGACGACAAGGGAAATCGATGACTAGTTTGAAAAAGGTAGATGAAAAAGGGCTGGTGGGTGATGAAAAGATGGGTGAAAGCATAACTAAGGCAAGATGCCCCGAGGCAAAAAGGATCGCAATGTGAATGAAAATAATGAAGGTGACTCCAATATCACATTTGTAGAGGATAAGTGTGGTCTCAATGGAGACGGGATAAAACATTCTACTGAGACCACTAAGTAGGTGAAGACCAAGTATGGATGCGGAGTCGGGATTACTAACGAGTCATGGGAAAGTCATCAAAATATGCACAATTATATACAAGAAGGTATTTGAAATCCTTCATACACAAGGAATCGAATGAATAGTTATGTGTCCATGAGGGACAAAGATGAATGATACGAGGTACTTAATGGGACACAAGAAAATAGTGAGAAGGAAAAATGAAAAAGTGAGTGATGAATAATATGCCATGAGAGGTGAAAAGTATGGTTAAAAAGATGAAAATAAAATATTCCTCGAGTGGGGAAGGGTATGGTTGGGAAGGAAAAAGTGAAAAAGAAAATATGCCCCAAGCGGGAAGACATGGCCACTGAAAAAAAAAAAAGGGAAAATAAAATAAAATATGGTGGACTTAAAAATGAGAATATGGTGCCTCTAAAGTAGACATGAAGATAGCCACAACGGTGGGCTGAAGATGAGCTAAGAGATAAATTCAAAACGGACTAAAGATAGGTATGAATAACACTACATTGCATCAATGAACATATGAGTATAGTATGCCTCAATCGCATAGGAGGTAAATAAGAGGAGATCTGAATAATGTAAAGCATATACAACCAAAGCTAGTGTTAGTATGCAACAATGACGGTTGGTCATATCAAAGATCATGAGGAAAGAATGGATGGAATGATCTCATAAACATAATGTTGACATGAAAAAGGGGTTTGAGATGTGATTTTACAAGGGAGGAGGGTTCTCCAAAAGTGGTGTTCCCTAAGTCTATGCCCCGGCTATGGGAAGGGAAAGAGCAAACCGATCAATTTAGGAAGTCTATTAGAAGAAAGTTGATCAATGTAGGAAGCTTTCTTAGGATGCTAATAAAATGGAAGGATGATCAATGCATGAATTCTTCAAATGCCACAAGGAGTAGCCATCCTTCGAGGGTATGGTCTATGTTTTGCAATATATAGATGGCAAGAATAATATGGTAGTTTTCCTTTGAGGTATCGGTCTATTTTTTTTAATTTATATTTTCTTTTGATTTTGATTTTCAAACTTTTTCTTTTTCTCTTTTTTTTGCATGAACAACTTATTTTTATTTATATGGGAGAGAGTTGGGACTAGCTAAGTAGATCAATTAAGAGGGGATAAAGAATGTACAAGAGACACCCAAGGACCCTTTTTGTGGTTCTAATAGGTGAATAATATCGTGATGGATGTGATGATTCTAGGGTTCTCCTCAAAAGGAGAACTTATCAAAAAGAATATGTTATGCTAGATTTGTGGTGCCCGTATTTAAGGTCACATATAGGAAGTGACGGAAGACCACATAGTTCTAAATCATCATGATGAGAAATAAAAGAGGCTAATATGAAGAAATGATTTAAAATCACCTGGTAGACATGATACTTGATAGAATGGTCACAATTGCAAAGCGTTAAGAGGTTCCATTTCGAGTTTACCACCAAGGGAAGGAAAACTTTCCATGTTGGTTTTTTTACTAAAGTGGTGTTCAAGCTAGGATAAGGGCTTGATAGGATGGGATATAATGAGATAAATGAATGAAGGTAAAAACTATGTGCTACACTTAAGGAAGTGAAAATATGCATCCCTAACGAGATGAAGAGATGGTCCCCCAAGGGAAGGACAAATATGACTATAACGGTGGATTCTAAAAAGAAAAGATGGTGAAATGACATCAAAAATGAGGCTTGAGTATGTTCACAAAGGTGGAATTTGATGAAAAATATTAAAATAGGTGGTGCCCCTAAAATAGGCACAAATATGGCCACAAAGGTGGACTTTGATGAAAATTGAATGGTAAAATGGTGCCCCAAAGGAGGCACAAACATGGGCATAATGGTGGACTTAGGATGGGATGAAATGGTCCCTCAACGAGAAGGAAAAATATGGCCATAATAGTGGACTTCAAATGAAAAATAAATGATCCCTCAAGGGAGAGAGCGAATACGGCCACAAAAGTGGACTTGAATGGAAAATATGGTGGTGCCCCAAATGACGAATAAATATGGCCATAATGGAGGAATTTGATGGGATGAAATGGTCCCTCAATGAAGGAAAAATATGGCAACGAGAGAGGACTTGAGATGAAAAATAAATGGTCCCTTAAGGGAGAAATGAATATGGCCACAAAAGTGGACTTACATGGAAAATATGGTGGTGCCCCAAAAGAGACACAAATATGACCACAATGGTGGACTTCGATGAAAAAAAGATGGTACCCCAAGAAAAGAAAAAATATGGCCACAAATGTTGACTTATATTAAAACAAAGGGTCCCTCAATGGAAGGACAAAAATTGCCACAAATGTGGACTTGATGAAATATATGGTGCCCCAAAAGAGGCAAAAATATGGCCACAATGGTGGACTTTGATGAGAATAATGGTTTCTCAATGGAGAAACAAGTATGGCCACAATGGTGGGCTTAGGATGAAAATAAATGATCCCCCTAGGGGAAGACAAGTATGGCCTTAATGACGGATTTGAAGCGACAATATGGTTTCTCGAGGATTAACAAGGATGGCCACAATGGTGGACTTAGGATGAGAAGAGTAAAATATTAAAAATGGCCACGATGGTGGACTTCAAGTGAGAATAAATGGTCCCCAAAGGGAGGACAAACATGGCCACAAAGGTGGACTTTAATTGAGATTTGGACTTAGATAAAATTTAGATTAAGATCGGATGAGATGGATTAGATGAAATTGGATGAGGTTAAATAAAGCGATGTCAAGAGTGAAGTCCTCCAAAGCATCAAGGGAGTTGTTTGGATAGGAAATGAGTTAATGTGGATGATATGCTAAATGAAGTGGACAAGCTTTTCCCCAGTGAAAGATATTATATCACTTTGTGGATGAGTTAATGGATGTCGAAAGAGTTTAGATGAGATTCTTGAACTTGGATTGGATAGATGGTCAAGGATCACAAGGGTTATTAACAAAACCAACAATATCAATAAACAAAGGGGGATCTTTAGAGGAATGGTAATGGATGATGTGGATGAAGGATGAGATTTAGTAATTTTGGTGGATGGGGATGTAGGAATTGGATTTGGATTGGTTGTGGTGGATGGAGAATAATGGTTCCCATGAATGAGGAAATCATCTTTCTCAATAAGATTATGGACTATAGTCTGGAAGGCCTTACAATGCTTGATGTCATGACCCAAAGTACAATGATAAGCACAATCATGATTAGGACTGAACTATAAATTTTTGGGACTATTTGGATTAAAGTATTTAACAAAGGGAAGTGTGATGGAAAATATATGAGTTAGATGTCGAATGATATCCGCGTATGACCCAATCGAAGTGTCAAAAGTAAGATAACTCTTATGGGTTTTAACATAATGTTTTGGCTCGGTTTTAGGTATGGATGTAGATTGGATAGGTAAATTAGGTGTCTGGAAGACAGATCAATTTTGTATTTTTGGATTGGGATTTAGGTTTGGATGTAGATTGGATTAGGAGATTAGGTGTCTTGGAAGATAAATCAAATTTGGTTGGAGGATTGGATTGTTTGGATTTATATTTATCATTGTGAGATTTCCTTTCTTTAGAATTCTTAGACTTGGATTTGGATGTGGATGTTTGGGATGTTGATGTATGAGATGATTTGGATGCTGAGGATGGGGGTGGATTGCTTTGAGGTTTTTGTGTTTTGTTTTAGTTTTAGTGTTGGTTGATGATTTAAGGTCACATGGACCGGACCGAGTGGTTACTCAAATAGCTTTGATGGACAATGAAGGATCCTCTTTATAAGAATCATCATTTAGAAGAGAAATGGATGAAAAATTTCATGAAGAACAAGGGGACTTTTTCATTTGGAGAGATAAGGTCGAAGGTGTGAATGTTGAAGTGGAAGGAAGAGAGCTGGTTTGGTTTGGGGGAGGAGGTATCCTTCCTTAATGAAGTTATGAACAACAGCTTGGAGTGCTTTGTAATGTTCAATATCATGTCTAGGGGTACGATGACATACACAGATGAGGTTGGAATTAAACCATGATGGTTTCTTGTTATTTGGGTCAAATGCCATAATAGGTGGAAGTGTGATTACATAAATTTGTAATATTGTCGGAAGACATGTGTACATGATCAATCCAAAGCATTAGGATAAGAAGTGGATGTTTGAGATAATATTGGTGTTGAGGATAAAGTTTTAGCATCTTGATGTATTGATGCTCTGAATTCAGTTTCGGTATTGGTAAATGCCATAGTGTTGAATGATTTCGGTTTTAGTTGATGAAATGGTTGTCATGTTGGATTGTTTAGAGGAAGGAATATCAATTTCCTTATAGGAATGTATAAGGTATTTTTGAGGTGATGTATTAATGGTTGTGGATTTTATTTGTGAGGTTGCATCCTTAGGAGGAATGACAACAATTTATTTTGGAGGCTCTAGAAGTGGTATTGACATAGGTGTAAGACGCAGCGATTTGTTTGATGGAATCTAAGGAAAGTGAATATTGATTTGATTGTGTTGATGAGGTAGAAGGATCATTTGAAGTTGTCATAAGTTTAAGTGCTTTCAAAGGTTCTTCAAATGATGTAGGAGGGGAGGACAATGTGGATGTGGTCTCAATGATTGATGTGGTAGGTGCAAGAATTGGGATTGGATCTATAGATGATATTAAGGGTAAGGATGGAATAGATGTGGATGATGAAGTGGAGGAAGATATAGGTATGGAATCAATGGTAGATCTAGGTGTGGATATTGAAGGAGGTGTTTGTTTTATAGTATTGATTGAATAAATATTAAAATCATATGGTGTGGAAGGTAGAAATGGATTTGTCGGTGGTGGATATGGGAAGGTTTGTTTGAATATATCCAGGAGTGGAGATTGAATTGGTTGGGGGATTGTGTAATATTGGGAAATGGGGACATAATAGGATGTTTGAGGTTGTTGAGGTACATAAAGTGTGGTAGATGAAGCAAGGATGGTATTGGTATAAGGTGACGAGGATGGAGTAGGACCCTCTAGTTGACATGATTGAGAACCACAGTTATACTGAAAGTATTTATAGATGGGGCTAGAAGGAGAAAAGCTCGAGATATTGATCATGTTAGATGTTTAGGGAGTGATGGTAATTGATGTGATAGGTATGGGGTTTATACTTATGGTTTGTGTGGGTGTAGGATAAGTGTTGGATGGTCTTGGTTGTAAAAGATAAGGATTGGATGGATAAGGTTATAATGAAGCATGGTGTGTGAAAGTTTGAGGAGATGTTTAATAGGATGTTCGGGGTTAGATTAAAATATTTGATTGTTGAGGCATAGAAGGAGTGTGAATGTTGGTAGATTAGGGTAATTGAATGGGCATTCCATTGGTAAAATTGATGGAAGTGGGGATAGTGTTTACAGGATAAGATGTAGGTGGATTATAATCCTCTAATTGAGTAGGTTGATAGGTTTAAGATATTTTAGGGGGTCTACAAAGTAGAAAGTAATAGATGGTGCTAGGGGGAGTTTTAGAGTCCTTTAAAGGAGTAGGAGGTAAAGGTGTTTAAGGTATGGTATTAATTGAAAATGGGTTATTTTTTTGTTGTGGCCATTTAGAACATATTTGAAAATGGTGAGTTAGGAAAGGGATCTCTAAAAATGTTAGGGAGTGGTGAAGATCATATTGGTTGAGGGTGCATGATATTGGGAAGGAGGAACATGATAAGATGGTTAGGATTGGATGGGAAGATCTGATGTATGAGGAACATAAATATCAATAGGATGGACATGCATGGTGACGTTGGATGAAGCAGGGACAATCAAAACCATTTGGGGTGAAGCTTTGTTCCATTTTAAATTTGTAAAACATGGATGGAATCCTATAGAATTTTATTAATAATCAAAATCAATTTACAAAAGAGGTGCTGCAATAATTATACATATTGGACACTAATATACAAACAAATAAATGATGTTGCACAAGTGCAACAATAAACCAAATTACATAAGCTTCCAAAAGAACATCCGGGAAGCTGAATAAATCAAACAGATAATTGTTACAACTATGTAACAATATAACCTACAAGATAATATGAAAAATATGGTTAACAAACCATATAAAAATAATTAATCAAATAATAATATCCTAATACAATGCATAATTAAAATGTGAATTATATTTACCCTAACATTCCCCCCCTTAATTTTGCATTGTCTCAAGGGATAAGGTGAATAAATCTCTCGAAAAAATCAAACTCAACACGTGCAAGTGACTTTGTGAATATATCTACTTATTATTCAGCTATTGGACAAAACTAAAGCTGTATATTGTGCTTCAAGACATGCTCACATATGAAATGTACATGTACCTCAATGTGTTTTGTTCTTTCATGAAAAACTAGATTGCGAACAAGTTTGAGAACACCTTCATTGTCAACATACAAGGTGGTCAGTTTGCCCTTTGGTATTCCAAGTCCTTCGCGTATACAACATAGCCATATCGCTTTATAGACAAATTCTCTGTAGAATGATACTCAGATTCTATGGAAGAGTAAGAAACAAAATATTGTTTCTTACTTCCCCATGATATTGGCCCAGATCCCATAAAGAACACAAATCCTGAAGTGAATTTTTTTTTCATCAATGTTACCTACATGATCTGAATCTAAATATCCTGACAAAAAGTTTTCATTCTTCTTTTATTCTAGACCAAGATCTATTGATCCTTAGATATATCTTAAGATGTGCCTGTTTGCTTTCCAATGACTAATTTTGGATTCTGTATGAACTGGATAGATAGCTTATTACAAAGCTAATATCTAGTGTAGTTAGTGTAAGTCGAGTAAATGAGACTCTCAATCAACTACTAATATAACGGTTCCATAGGTGTAGCAATCGGTGTGCAATCCATCATCTTGAATTTCTCGAGTGTTTTCTTGGTATATTTTAATTGAGAAACAAATATGTGATTCTCTTTTTTCATACTTCTAATATAATACAATAGTGCATTAGCCCAAGATCTGGCATGTCAAACGATTTTTTGAGATCTTTCTTTGTTGCATCGATCATCCTCACTAAATTTCTAGTGATGATTAGATCATCGACATAGACAAAGACAATCACAATCACCATCCCTTGCTTTTTGAGGTATAGATTGGGATCATATGGATTTCTAACAAATCCATGTTGTATGAGATGCTCATCAATTTTCATGTACCATGCCTGGGGTGCCTGTTTGAGGCCATATAGAGATTTCCTGAGTCTACATACCTTTACTTCTTGACTAGGTACAACATATCCCTCAGGTTGAGTCATGTATACTTCTTATAAATCTCCATTCAGGAAGGCACTTTTTATGTCCATCTGATGGACTTTCCAACCAAACTATGCAGCTAGAGAAAAGATCATCCTGATCGTTTTAATCTTAGCTGTGGGAGCAAATGTCTCCTCATAGTTAATGCCTTCTTTTTTTGCATACCCCTTTGCTACTAGTCTTATTTTGTACTTGTCTACTATCCCATATGCTTTGTACTTTGTTTTGAATATCCATCTACATCCAATGGGTTTCTTCCCTTAAAGAAGATCGACAATTTACCAAGTGTTTTGTTTCATCACTGAGTTGTATTCAGAATCCATGGCATCTTTCCAAGATTTTGACTGTAGGGCTTCCTAGACTATAGAGGGCTCATCAGATTCAATAACTCTACTCATAAAAGTAAAGTTCACTTCTTCTCTTGCTTTACTGCAATTCCGTGGTCTAGGGTGGATGTATCGGTGGAGAATCCATTCTTGCATCTCATAACATGCTAGTATACCACTTGGGCATATGTTGAGTAGTTCCTATGGGTCATGGTTCTATCAAATCATCACCATCATCCCCATCATCACTTTCATCATCTGCGGGAACATCAGCTTCAGTTTTTATAACTGGTGAAGAATCTACATCAGGTGATTCTGGAGGAGGAGACTCTACTTCCTTCTTCTCAAAGAACTCAACATCTTTACTAGTGTAGACTCTCCTGGTCTTCGGATCCATCAATCTGTACCCAAGAGTCTCTTCACTGTACCCAATGAAGATGAGTTTTTGTGATTTCATATCTAATTTCTTTCTTTTCTACTTGGGTATGTGCATACTTGCTTTACACCCAAATACTCTAAGGTGTGCAACAGATGGTTTCCACTTTAACCATGCTTCATGTGGTGTTACTTCATCAAGAGAAACAATGGCACTCTTTTCAACAAATACATTGTTGTCTTTGTTGCTTCTGCCTAGAATTTCTTTACTTAGTCAGAGTCATCGATCATACATTGCACCATTTCCATGATAGTATGATTTCTTCTCTCAACAACACCATTTTGTTGCGATGTGTGTGGAGGAGGCATTTGTCGCGAATCTCATGAGCTTGTAGGTAGTATTTGAACTCATTACTAGTGAATTCCCCCTCGATCTGAGCGAGAGTTTTGATGTGATGAATAGTTTCATTCTCAATAGCCACTTTGAACTTCTTGAAGGTTTCAAAAGCTTCACTTTTCTTGTGAAGACAAAAATCCACATTTTTCTTGAATAGTCATCAACACAAAGCATGAAGTACTAAAATCTAGAATGACTCGGTTACATTGGACCACAAATATCGGTATGAACAGGTCAAGCTTACCATGAGCTCGAAAAGTACTCTTCTGGAATGAAGCTCTGTGTTGTTTTCTTGCTTGCAGTGAGGACACTTTTTTGTATCCTTCTGGAGAGATGGTAAACCATTTACCATATTGCGTTGGTGAAGTGTCTCAAGATACTTGAAATTTATATGACCAAGTCTCTGATGCCACAATTGTGCAGAGGTAAATTTTTAGCCATAAGTGCTGATCATCTCTATGAAAAAAATCAAGCTAGAACATGTGTCCCACATTGGAGGCTTTTGTAACTATTTTCGAGCCTCGTGATTTGTCTCGAATTAGACACAATTTCTTTCGGAATGACTATCAAAGTTAATTTTTAGGTTATGATCAAGGAGTTGACTAACTGACAATATATTTTTAGTCAACCCAAGGACATATAGAACATCTGAAAATCTACAATTATGTGAACCAAGAGGTAGATAAATGTTCCCAATCCCCTAAACTGTGTATGAAGAATCATCACCTAAAAACATGGTTTTTCGAAGGTGTGTCCCTCATTGAAGTAAACCAATCTCTATGGCTGGTCATGTTTCAAGTATAATTAGTCTTTAGTATGACGAATGTTCTTCTTGATCAAGCAATATTTCTTCTTATGGTGGGTTCTTCTTTTCCATTGATCCTTCTTTTTAGCCCTTTATTTCCCTAGTTTGTATGTCCCTTGTGATATTGTTGGTATTGAGGTCCAAAGTTGCTTGATGAGCCTTTCTTATAAGTTTTATACCAACAATCTTTCAATTCATGTCCTCTTTTGTAGATTGGACATTTCTTCTTCTATTGCTTATCCCCTTGTTGATTTTGATTCGATATTATGAATTTTGAAAGAACTTAGGTTTACCTTTTCTTTTCCTTTCCATTTTTGAAGAGAATAAAGTGCATGCTCCTCTTCATCATCCTTATTATATAGGGCTTCCTCTTGTTGTAGTAGATTTACCAATTTGTTAAAAATAACTGTCGTATCTAGAAAGTTCAGGGTTATCACAAAAATGTGGTATGAATAAGGGAGGGCTCTTAGAACAATTGGAATGAGAGTGTCATCAGTGACCTCCTCTCCTAGGGCTAGAAGTGAAGCCCTCAACTTTGTAACTCTTCTTAAGAAATCTTCTATTTTTCATTTTTCTTAAACTTCAATGTGTGTAATTGACTCTACAAATTTAGTATGACATTCTTATTTTTTTTGGCCTCATACACCATGCTCAACTTATCCCATGCTTCTTTGGTTGTTTTGGCATCTCGAATGTGGGGTTGCACATCATCAGACACTCCAAACAAGATGATGAGCTTGGATTTCTAATCCAATTTATCAAATTGTCATTGTTATGTTGTATCAATAGTTGATCTGGTTAGAGTACCATTCACAACATGCCAAATCTCTTCAAACTCAAGTTGTGTCTTGATTTTTTCTTCCATGTAGCATAGTTGTTTCCTCTAAGTAGTTATGAATCTTGAAGAAATAATTTGGGGGCATTGGTGCCCATTTTAAGAATCCACCGAGGGTTAGGCTTTATAACTCCAAGTATAAGGTCTCCCAATCTATATACCATCGATCGATATACCTTGAACCTTTCTATATACATGCCCTTCCGATATACCCATCATGACATGGAAGAATATTGCCCTTTCGATATACCCGATGGTATGTGAAATATGTGTTAACATACGTGAAAGAATTTGATACGTGGTACCAAGAAATAATGAAAGGGCTTTGTGTGATTATTGACACTGACTCAAAGAAATATCCTCATATGTGCACGTAAATTCATTATATACTCGAGATAATTTATCATTCGGATTTAAGTCGTGCAATTGTTCATAGATGGATAGGAGGGATTAGAGTGTGTGCACTTTGTCCTTATTACTCCCCATTGATTTAAGGGTTGATGCTTAGATGATGTTGTTGCAGCTATAATAGGTGTTAAGTGCAATAGTATTCATGACGGCTTTACCTATAAGCACTTCCCATGAGGTACTATTTCTATACCAAATGCTACGAATGAGATCTAGGATCTTGTGAGTGTTTTTAGAACCAAATTTCATTGTTCTTTATTATAATTCTTTGTCATTTCTGAGTAGTTATAATGTTTTCGGTTGACTATGGAAACTTGTAAATTAGTACAATATATTGAAGCATATAATTATATTCAAAAAAATTTGAAAAATTGAATGGTAGGAAAAAAAGATGTTTTTCGGGGCCCTGGTGGCCTTTGGAACCCAATATGGCTTTGTGAGAAAAAAATCATTAAAAAGTGGCTCAAAATTATATTTTTAGCTACCCCTCCTTTGGAAAAAATTGTCCAAGAATCAAAAATTGAGCAATTTTGGAGAAAAAAATGATCCTTTTTAGGGTTTTCTCTACTAAGTTTAGTGGTTCGTTTATAAGAAATACTAGGTTTTTCCACTAATTTTGCCTCCAAAGTTGGTGGTTTTTCCAAATTTTCCACTAAATGGAAAAATGGTTTGAAAATCAAGTTGGGGTGGGGGTTAAACCCTAAACCTCCGCACCTATTACCTTTGCACTAACCACTAGACCACCGATGCGCTTTACATATATTTTGAAGCACTTTGTATTCAAACAAGAGTAGGATCCACTAACCTTTGAAATAGTCAACGTGGTTTTGATGGAGCTCCACGTGGCTTGCTTTATGGAGGGTCCGCGTGGCTAGGAAAAGTGTTAGGTTTTCTGCGTGAAGCAGATCTAAGTCTATCTCCATGTTTATCCTCCTTTGTATTTTATACTGATGCTTATTGGATTTGCTTAATATTGGTGTTATTTTGTGCATGTCGTGGTTTCTACTCATGTCATGTATTATGTTATTTTTTACTCATTTTTTATTGATTTGATTCCACTATCTTATGTTTACAGGTGTTGGATTTGCAAGGTTTCCGTTTACAGGGGATGGCTCGGCCCTTGAAGAAAACATGGTTGTGTGGAAGGACATAAGTCATTTTAAACTCGCCGCTTTGTTTTCTCAACCCTTCGATGGAATACCTCACAGTTTTTAATGCCTCCACCTTGCCAATGAATGGCTCAGTCAATTGATAGCTCGATCATTAAACAATTTTTTTGGCGTTCGAAAGTTGATAGCCTTATAAAAATATATCTCAGCCCAACGATGATCAAAATCTCGGTTACACAGTCTCCTCCAAACACAACTTGATACTTAGCTCACCCAAGAGCTCATAAGGGCTATGTTCAACTCGGTCTGCTGAGAGATACAAAGTTAGCTTGATGTAGAGATTTGTTAGAGAGCTCGATGGTGGGGGTAGAGTCCTCCAAATCTAGCACCATACTATTTTAGCGAGAGACCAAATGCTTCTCTAATATTAGAGACTAAACCCCTAATGGGGAAAACATATTATTTATTTTTAATTTTGTGAGTGTCAAGAAAAAAATCACCTCGTGTAAAGAGCACCAAGGAAAAAACAATTTTCTTTACGTTTACTTGGATATCACACAGAAGGTTGTGGGACTACGGGAAATCGGGAAGTTCTTGGGAGGCAAGACACTAGCTCTCCAATGATGTAGATTTCTTCTCCATGATTTTTCTTCCTCTCTCGTAACCTTTATCCAACCTTGTCGGATCTTTAACCACTCACGGTACCAAATTTAAAACAAGGATAGAAGCTGTAGAATTTTATTAATTATCAAAATCAATTTACAAAAGAGGTTCTACAATATTTATACATATTGGACAAAAATATACAAACAAATAAATGATGTTGCACAGGTGCAACAATAAACCAGATTACATAAGCTTCCAAAAGAACATCCAGAAGTTGAATAAATCAAACAAATAATTGTTACAACTATGTAACAATATAACCTACGAGATAATATGAAAATATGGTTAACAAACCATATAACAATAATTAATCAAATAATAATATCCTAATACAATGCATAATTAAAATGTGAATTATATTTACATGCAACAAAATCAAACAAATCAAGAAAACAATTCTTTTCATGTTTTCATTTAAGAGAGTATGAGAAAATAAAAGGGAAATGGATAATGAGGTACTTAGTAGAAGGAAATCTATGTTTGGTTCCACGTGAGTTATGGTCAGGAAATGTCTAAGGTGGCTTCATGTTGGGTTATCAAATCCCAATCAATCTTCTAGGTAAGGATATGTTTTGATACGTTAATTGATTTTTGAGTCTTAAGGTTGTGTGTGATGTGATATGCAGCAAATTAAACCCTCCTACTTAAACTAGGTGAGCAAAAATGGTGCAAAAATGATGTTATTTTTAATTCCAAAATGAAGTGTGATATTTGATGAGGACACAAATAAGAAATAAAAATTATGATGCAAAAAGGAGAAAATAGAGAAAAGGTGAGAATACTGGACAACGCTTTTCCTATTTTTTTTCACTCTTGAGCGATGGGCGATCCAAGCCATGAACCCGATAAGAGAAAGTAATAAAGCAGAGCATCATGCTACGAGTGTTAGTGAAAAAGACAAAAAAGTAAAGGCATGAAGTAATAAACATAAGAGATTGCTTAAAGGGTGGTCCCCTTTGGGTGTGCCAGGAATGTTGATGTATTTTCTCATTCGTAATCAAGTTAATGAGTTAGCTACTAAAGAAAGTACATAACTCAAAAATGTTGGAGGGTTTATGTTACCTTGGATGTGATGTGATGGATATGGGCATAAAAGTGATTGATCCTCGCTACTACAAGTTGATGAACCTGCAACTCAAAGATACTAAGGAAAATTGATTAAATCGGATATGTGGTGGTTTCCCGACAAAGTGGATCTAAGAAGCATTAACTTCCTTGGTGGATGTCAACCCCTATGTTTGATAAGATAAGATAAAAGTAATAATAATAAGTTGGATAATATGTAGAATCTAAGGCACACAAAAATTAAATATGCATAAATGTAAGGCACATACAAATCTGATCTAGATGAACACAAAATAAAATTACCTAGTAGGGTCGACGGTGACCAGGGTTGCATAGAGGTAGGTCAACGGTGACCTGGGAGGCTGGATCTGGAACAATGGGTGAAATATACAAACCCCTGCAAGATCTGGATGTGCTTTAGATGTGGCGAGACTTGTGTATTTTGGAGTTAACTCGCATAAGGAATATGAGGCAAAGGAAACTAGAAAAAGGATGAAAAATAGAGATTGGGAAGGGCGGATTGAGAATCAAGACCCTAGTCGCAGTGACTGGGGTGAGGTGACGGAGACTAGGATGCGAGATAGGCTGATTTGAGATAACGAGTGGAGTGGGATGAAGGCTGCAGTAGACTAGAACGAGAGATAGAACATAGGTATAGGCTAAAGAAGGCTCTGGAGATGGAAAACACAATTACAAAAATTGATTCGATGGTGACTCAAGATGGGTGATGACGATCATTGTAGCGAGAATAAGGCAAGGCCGAAGGTAGATTAACTGAAAAGGCAACCTACAAATAGAAACATTGATAGAATAGCCTAATAATGGAGTGCAAGTGTTTTTGGACCTGTAATGTTAGATTTAACAAGATAATAGAAGAAATAAGACAAGATAACAAAAAAGCAATGTAAACCTCCTGATGTTATGCAGATGATCAAGACAAGCTTCTAAAGGGTTGTATAGAAAAGAATGGGGATATATATTTAGAATTAAAGCATACTAAATAGAAGGTTTGATTAGTGTATGTAGATGTGGATACCAATTAATTAATTAATTAAATGTAATTATTTAATTAATGTAAATTAATAAATATTAAATGATTAATTAATTAATTAATGGGGATTAATTCATTAATGTTGATTGATGAGGATTGGATAATTACTTAATTAAATAAGGGGGATGAATTAAATAAATATGCGCACACATGTGATTAAGGGTATAGATACCAAATTTATGTGTCTACATCCACCCATTTGGTGAAGTATTCGATTACGGTGATAATATAATTATGGTGTTGATAAGAACATGGATTGATGAGACCAATGAATCCGATTCCCCATTGTGATAAAGGCCAAGAATCTTGTTGGCATTTAACGTACTCACAAAAGTCTTGGTTGAGGGTGGGCTAGTAATAATCCATCCAAAGAATGTGTTTGCAAATAGCCAAAACACTAAAATGACCACCATAGATACCATTGTCATGGACTTCTTGGATAGCATGGGTAGATTCATGAGATTTAAGGCAACTAAAGTAAGATGCCATCAAAGCCACATTTGTAGAGGATGTCCCTGAGAATGACATAGCAGTTGGCGTGTTGAAGAAAATACCTCCTACTATTGTTGGGTAGGTCCGAGGGATTTTAGATTGAGAAATATAGTCAAAGATTTGAGAATACCATAAATCTAATCAATTAATGTCAATATGATTTATACGAGGAAGCTCATGGACATGAGATGGTTGACCGAGATGATGGAAAACAACAGAAATCTTAGATTCCTCTTTTACCCATGGGATAAGAGATGTGAGGATGCCATAGTGTAATGATTAGATGAACGAGGGATGGTTTGGATGGTGTAGAAATCAAAGGCCTCAAGAATAAATTTGATGATGTCCTTATATTTTTAAGGACTTCATTTTTTACATTGATAGGTTCCTTTGACTTGATTAATGATGAGTTGAGAGTCACCATAGATATCAAGGATTTGGATGCCAAACATGACAACAATTTGAGACCCAAGATGAGGGCTTCATACTCAGCCATATTGTTAGTGCATTCAAAATTAAGCTTATAAGTGATGGGGATAGGAGTATCCCAAGGAGGAATGATGATAACACTGGTGCCTTCCCCTTGCCGACACTTAGATCCATCAAAGAAAAGTGTCATGAGGGGAGAAAATTCATGATCGATGGTGAAGATAGACTCATTGAAAAATTTTCATGAGGAAGATGATTTTAGAGAAGAGGGGCTTCAACTAGTTGATCATGATAATAGCTTGGCCCTTGATAGATTTTGAGAGAGAAACTCTAGGTCAAACTTGGTCATGAGCATGAGCCATCGAGTGATTGATCATTATGATAAGGTTTAGAATGCATGGTTTTGAGAGGATGGAAGTTAGTGATGACATAGGTTTTGTGATTAAGGAGATAGTGACAAAGTTTGGAGGTGGTGAAGAAGAGAGCACAACACAACTTTTCAACTTAGTGTAGTGAGTCTCATAATTGTGAAGGGTGTGACTGATGTAATAGATGACTTGCTCCCTCCCTGCTCATCACGGTGTGCCAACATGGCACCCAAAGCATGATCAGTGGTAGAGATGTAAAGATAGAAAGGATCCCTCCTTGCATGGAGGTGTGAGCATAGGTGGGGATAGAAGATACTTCTTGAGATCATCAAAGGCCTTTTGGAAATTTTCATCCCAATTAAAGTTGATGTCTTTGCAAAGAAGATGGTGAAAAGGTTGCAAAAATAGAGAGTTGTGAGATGAATGATAAATTGATTGAGTCGGCCTTAAAGAAGACTGTGAAGTTACTTTAGATTAGAAGGAGGAGGCATCTCAAGGATGGATTTGATTTTGGGGGTCAAACTTCAATACCCCTAATAGAAATGATGAAGCCAAGGATTTTTTAGTTAAAAAACTCCAAAACACACTTGGTTGGATTAGATGAAGGAAGAATTGGATAAGACATGTGAAGAGGATTTCAAGGATGGAAAGATGATCCCATCGATGCTTGGATTTACCCAAGAGGTCATCAACATAGTCCTCTATAGTTTTATGGATAAGATCATGGAAGATGTAGGTCATAACATGTTGATAGGTGGCCCCCATTTTTAAACCAAAGGGCATGACACGATAACAAAAGGTCCCCAAGGGTGATGAAAGAAGTCTTATGTTGGTCTTTGGGTGTGATGAGGATATGATTATAACTAGAAAAACCATCCATAAGAGAAATCATCTCATGGCCTATGGTGAGGTCAATGATTTGATCGATGTTAGGAAGGGAAATTCATCTTTAGGGAAAGAGAGATTTAAATCTCAAAATTTGGTACAAATATACGAAGCTTTCTAGAGGCTTTGGAAATGGGTACAATGATGTTGGAAACCCATTATGGATAATTGATAGGTATGATGAAATTAGCAGAGAGAAGGCATTGTAACTCCTCTTTGACAAGGAGGGAAATGTGGGGATGTATGTGGCAAAAGCTTTACTTAACCAACTTAGCATTAGGGATGGTGATGATGTTGTGGAAAATGATAGAAGGATCGAGGCCTGACATGTCGGCATAGGACCATGAAAAGGCTTGATTATATTTAGAAGGAAGGTGGTGAAAGACTCAAGCTCTTGAGGATCAAGGGATTGACCCACTTTGAGGATGTGGGGCTCTTGTGGAGTCCCTATGTTGATGTCGATGGTGGATTCATTGAGAAGAGTGGATGTGTCTGGAGGTAAGGACTTATGAAGATAGGAATCCTCTACCCCCATATAGGAAAGAATGGAATCATTCATTAGTGCATTGAATAATTTCAATGGTAGGGGAACTTCCTCTACCATATCAAGAAATTGAAAGAGGAAGGGACCTAGTTTCACCTTCACACTGATAAGTGACTGGTCCCAAAGTGATCATGGAGATTAAAAAAAAAATCTAGAAGAAATGGACATGATATCATCTGTATCCATGGGTTCATTGGATGGGGAAGAGTTGGATGAGGGATTGATGTTCATAGGAGATGAAGATGGAGAAGGTGAGAGAGAGTCGGTGGATTTCTCCTTAAACCCAACCCAAACTTCTCATGGGGCTTATGAGATTGGTCGATGATAAGATCATGCATTCCTTGTTCATAACACCCCATACCAAATCCTTTCCATGTGAAATGATGGAGGTAGGTGTAGGAAAAGGATTTATTATAGAGGAAATCAAATCCATTGGTGTATGGCTTGGTGTGAGGTTGAGTGTCGATGATGTGAGAAGAAGGTGGAATCGATGCCACCATAGATGAGATTGGTTCAAAGATGAGGTGGTCCAAAAGAAATGATATCCCCAACATTAGGTTGGTACATTGGTGCTTTATGGGTCTACCAAGTTGATTAGGTGGGAAGAGCATTGAGGTGAGGATTGAATACTCCCCAATGAAAAAATGTGTTGCATCACATTGTCGATAGAATCATCATTAGGTAGCTTAGATGCAAGGAAAAATGAGCTAGTGGATGCTTTAGATGAATCTTGTTTAGGGAAAAGCACATCATTTGGTCGATAAGTCATGTGACATGATTTAAAGGGAGGAAATGTGTGGGGAGTGTTAGGATTTTCCCCTCATGCTCATATTTGATGCAATGATGGAGAGTGGAAGGGACACAACACATGACATGGATCCATGGTCGTCCAAGTAAGATATTATATTTGAAAACTCCCCCTCAACAATATAAAAGAGCTCATGAAGGAGTCTTTCACCAACATGGATGGGAAGGATAATTGTGCCCAAAGTGGGGGCCACAACATCATTAAAAGCATGAAGGACCATGGGTGATTGAGTGACAAATGGAGTTGGGAAGCTTGAGTTGATCAAAGGTATGGGATGATATGATGTTGATGTTGGCTCCATTTTCTATCATTGAACATCGGATGAATGTATCATTGATATGAAAAATGATGAAAAGAGGGAGATCATGGTCTTTAGGTGAGATATCAAGGAATTTTAGAGTCATCAAAAGAAATGGTGGGGAGAAAAGTTGAGTGAGTGCTCCAAAAAGGGCCACAAAAGGTTGAGTCTCATCTAGTGATGGGGATACATTGTAGATATTCAATGAGAGCTTTTATGATTGGGGAGATTTGGATGAGCTCATAAAGTGACATCTTAATAGGGATCTTGATGGAGATACTTCACAATACTTTGTTTGATGGATAGCAGGTTTTGGGTATGTGGGGAAGCTAAGATGGATACTTTAGATTTTGAAGAAGATGATGGAGTGGGGTCACTAGATGGGGTGGTGATGATAAATTTGGTCTTAGATTGAGTAGGTGGTTGAGAATCATGAGGGTGAGAGCATGTGTGATACAAATGACATCGATAAATAGAGGGGGACCTTCTTTGAGAGAAGTATTGCTTGGAGGAGGGATTGTGAAAAAGGTTTTGATGAAGAAGATGATTTAGAAGCATTGGGTGATGAAGATTTGATTGAAGGATTGATTGGATGTGGATGCAATAGTAGATGGGAGGGATGGATCTTCTTCAATGAGAAGGTCATCCTCTTCTATAAGATTATGGATGAGGGTTTGAAGATCCCTACAATGTTTAGTATCATGTCCATGGGGGTACGATGATAAGCAAAAATGACATTAGAATCAAACCATGTGGGTTTTTTCCCATGTGAATCGAAATATTTGATGGGAGGAAGAGTGATGAAGATGCTTGAATAAGCATGTTGAAGAATTTATGAATAGGATCCAATGGGATTTTTTGATGAGGGGTTGTGTGGGTTATAGATGAATTGGATTTGGAAGTGGTAGATGAAGGTAAGAGTGGTGTTTTACTTTTATGAGGTTTTTGGGTGCCTTTGATTCTGATTTGGTCTTGGGAGAAGAGGAGATGGATGGTCATTTGATTTGATTTAGATTTTGGAGGAAGAATAGGTGGATTTTGATTTTGATTTATTGATGATAGGGATTTTGGATGAAGGGTCCTGGCCCAAAATAGATGGAGGTACTCCTAGGATTGATGATGAGACATTGGATGGCTTAGAGTGATGGGGTTTGGAAGGAGGTAACTCCAAATTTTTGTGTGGGTGAGTGAGAGACTTTTGAGGAGGAATGCCAAGGTTTTTAGGTTTTTGTTGTGAAGGTTTTCCCTTGGTGGGAATAAAATGATCTCTATAGGGGATGGTCCTTAGAAATAGGGTTGGATGATTTGGATGCAGATTTTGTGGATATGGGAGTTGAAGGTGAAGGGGATGTTTGGATAAGAGGCTTGTTGAGATGGGGAGATTCATGGATTGTATAGGTTTTAGGAGGTGTTTGTGGGAGTTGGAGTTGAAGGTGTGGATGAGATGGGGAGATCATTTGATTTATGAGGGGGAGATGTTTCTTATATGGGTTTGGATGTTGATATGGGAGTGGTTATAGCATAGATGTGGTGATGGGTAAAGGAATGGAATGGATATAGATGATAGAGGATATGTGAGGAGGATGTTATGATAGATGTTGGGATAGATAGATGGGTGGGGACTAGATGTAATGGGTGTTGTAGTGGTAGGTGTAGATATGGATGAAGAAGTAGATGTGATTAGAGTGGATGTGGGTGGAATAGTCATGGGTATAGTTGATGTAGATATAATGGATGTAGAGATGGGTATGGATGTAGATGTAAGATTGTAGATGTAGGAGATATAAATAAATACATGGATGTAGTAGATGAAGGATGGTAGGTGTAGGTGATGATGTTAACTCTTGGCTTAGAGTGTTGATTGTGTGGGCATTGGGTGCTTGAGATGTAGGAGGAGTAGTTTGATTATTTGGTGGATGGTTGGGGAAAGGTTGTTTGAAGACATCGAGAGTGATTAGGAGGTGTGCATTGGGGTTATCTAATTGAAGGTCACCATGATCTATGAGCCGTTGTACAAGATATTTAAAGGTGTGACACTTTTCAATGTCATGACCAAACTTGGTGATATTTACAATAGTGCTCCTCATGATACCATGTGGGTTTGGGTCATGAGTCATCAAGAGGTTGGATAGGGGGAAGTTGGATGAGATGCACAACCATTAACTTGTCAAAAATAGAACTATAGGATTCCCCGAGAGGGGTATAGTTGGGGGAGTTGGTCTAGGAGCCCTTTGTGGAGGCTCGTGTGTGGGATGTGGACATGGAAGAAGATTTGACTATGATGGTGTTAGCCACATTTTTAGATTTTTCACCATGGGTAGATGACTTAGTGAATTTGAGGTTTTGGTTTGTTGGATCAGAGTTTGACATGGCCTTGCTCAAGGGCACAAAGTTCAAGTTTATGAGCCATGGTGAATGCCTCTTCAAAAGTTTGGAAGGATTGGATCTGAAGAGTGGAGGAAATATGCTTCACACAAGACCATGAAAAAAGAGTTTGATTAGTTTGGTTTGTGGAAGGGAGAAAGATAATTGATTGATTATGCCACATGCCATCTAGTGATGAAAAATATGTGATAGATTCATCATCAAATTGTCTAATGGTGTAGAGATATCTGTAATGGTGATTTTTATGCAATGTTAATAGAAAAGTTCTCTAGGAATAGTTATGTATGAGTTGAGTGAAGGAGAATAGAGAATGTTGAGGAATTTCATTATACTAGTCCAAAGTGGGGCCATGCCAATGACATAGGGAAGGAAAGTATAGAGCATAAGATCTTGGTCATGAGAAATAAGGTAACATGCATGTGCCTAAAGGCACAAAGATGTTGTTGTGGGTCCTCCTTATTATTAAACTTGGAAAATTTTGGGAGTTCCTAGTGTGGAGGATAAGGTTTTGAGAATGATGGATTGATGGGCTCATTACAAATCTGTTCATAAGAGAAGGTGGTTTTAGACCCCTAAAGTAGTGGCTTCAAGATTGGCCATTCTACTTAGAAAAGTGTGAATAGGGTCATTAGATGTGTGAGGATTAGAGATATGATGGATGAGATTGTGGGATATAAGAAGTGGATGGGTGAGGTTGGATGGATGATGATTGATATGATTGTGGATAAGTAGGTGTTTGTGGAGGTGGTTGATAAGGGGAAGATTGTTGAAGGGTTGTGATTGAATGGGTTGGGAAATATGATGTTGTTGAGAGGTAGGGATGTAATTAGATGGATAAGATTGCATTTTTTGTTGTTGAGAGATGGGGATGTTAGATTGATTTTGCATGGGATGAGTGGGGATATAAGTATGGGGTGGTTGAGATGTTTGAGTAGATTGATTAGGGAAGATGTAGTGAAAACACTTCAAAGGGAGGTTGGTGAGTTTGGTAGACTCGAAGGATGAGGTTGTGAGGTGATAAATTTTGTGGACATGGGATGTAGAGATGGGGACCAAAGTTTGATCATGTTGTTTGGGTGGTGGAAGGAGTAAATGGGACTCTTGCAATGTTTGGGTAGGGTGATGCTAATGATGAAATGGATGAGGAAGTGATGGGGATGGAAGAAGTGGGTGTGGTGTTGATGTGGGGAAGATTGGGAGGAATGGGGACCACCAGTTGAGTGGATTGGTGAGTTTGGGGATGTAGAGGAAGATTGATGGGAGCCAAGTTCATGTTGCATTGTGCCATGGAAAGCTCATTCATGGCTCTTGGGAAGAACACAATGAGTTGTGATGTGAGGACTTGGGTGGATTTGGGGTGAGAATGATAAGCATAAATTTTTTGAAGAGGGGGTCCATCGATGGGAGATTGGTAGATTTATGAAGAAGGTAGTCATGAAGAGAAATGGGTTGGCATCAAGGAGCTCTTGAGAATTCCACACATCCACGAGGGATGGTAGGAGGCCCAAAAGTCTCTAAGGAAATGACAGATGGGGGTGTAGTATCGATCTAGAAGGAATGGAAACAAAGGGGTTAGTCTCAACATGGGGGTTGTTTTGGATAGCTTGGGACTCATGAGAGGAGGAATGGAAATCATAGGTTGGTAACTGAAGAAGAAGTGACCAAGGGGGGGAAGAGATAATAGAAAGGGTTGAATTTTTTGGGAAGGAAATGTTGGAAGTAGGAATGTTGTTGGATGACATGGTTTGTTCCATTTTTTTCTTGAGAACATGTAATAATGGGCATGAAACAAAAAAAACAAGAAACTATGTTGATTTTTAATATTTCAAACAAGTCACACAACAAAGTTTTAATTATCTTGCTTATTAAAAGAATGTGAAAAAAAAAGAAAATGGGCTCAAAGGGAACCTAGGAAATGGCCAAACTATGGATGGTTTCAGGTTGTTTTGGATGGCATCCTCGATATACCCAAAGGTATGTGAGGCTCAAATATGTGATGACTACTATGGTATGGGCCTGATATTAGGCCTACCCCCACACTTCACGCACCACAATGATAAGGGTGTGTGCTTAGCCAATATACCGATAGTCAAAAAAAATTTATAATGTGGCTAGAACACCATGGTGAGATTTCCTATTGGGTGATGAAATCCCAATAGTTCCACCTAGAAGAAGATGTTTAAGATGTGTAAATTGATGTGTGCATTTTGGATGTGTGTGGAAGAAGTGAATGCAAAGAATTGACCTCCTAATTAGACTATGTTGTCAAAAAAGTATGAAGAGGTTCTTTTTAAGTCCAAAATTGAAATGTGAAATTCAATGAAATCAAAGCAAACAAAGAAGGGAGAGAAGAGAAAAAAGAGAAAATAGGGAAAAATGAAGAATACCTGGATAACATTATTTTTTTTTTTTTTATTTTTATTTTAAAGCATGTTGTTGATCCAAGCAAGCAATCCACCACGCATGCAAGAAAGTGAAAAGCTCCCACCTGTGAGGTTAGTAGAAAGAGAGAAATGGAAAATGGAAATGGAAATGAAAATGAAAAAAATGAAAGAACTCACCAAAGAAGGGTGGTCCCCACGGGCATGCTAGAATGTTGATCAAATTTTCTTCACTCTATTTCAGATTAGTGAAATGGTAACAAAGAAAATAAAAAACTCCAATAATGAGAGGGTTTAAGGCTACCTCTAGATGAGATGATGATGGATACGGGCAAAAATATCCTCCTCAGTAGTGAGCTTGATTACTGCACAAAAAAAGAAACTCAACAAGAAAATGGATTAGTAGATAGGATGGTGGGTTTCCGAAAACATTGTCAGTCCCGAGAAGTGAAAACTTCCTAGGATGGATGTCAACCCACTTTTTGATAAAAGATAGATAAAATAATAATGGATAAATGATAAGATGCAATAAAATCTAAACTGAAATAGAAAAGAATCTAAAATGAACTAGATAAGATAAAATGTATATGATGATATAAAAAAAATGATGAAAACTAAACTAAACTGTGATCATGATGGTGACCAGAGATTGATTACACATATTCAAGATGAATGGCGGGACCATGATTGGGGTAGTATAAGCCAAAAAATGTAGAAAAAAGAAAAAGAAAAGGAAGATCTGAAGGAATGTTAAATATATCTGAAATTGAGATGAATGATGATGATGAAGATGATGAAAATTTGGATCTAAATGATGAAAAAAAAGGATGCAAAAAAATAAATCTAATGAGAATGATGATAAAATGAAATGATAATTGGGTCATGATGGTCAATGATGATGGGGTAGATGATGATGAGATGGGTGTGATGAAGATGAGATCTAAAGCAACATGTGTGTAAAATGGAAAGATTGTAGATATCGAGGGGGTTGTGGGATGGAAAAATAAATATATGGCTAGAATGGATGGATAAAAATCAAAAAATGGATGTGGATTGGGTGATGGCGATGTGGGATGGAGTTGATGAAGGTGATTGGGAGGGATCTAGGGTTTAATGGATGAAAATGGATGGAAATGATGATATAGAGAGAGAGTTGATGATGACATAATGAAAGGGAGAGCTTGAGAGATGGTTGATGAACCTAAAAGTTGATGCACAATAATGATGGGATGGAAATGGGGACTCCAAGCATGCAAAAGAATGATACCAAGAAAAGAGAGAACTTCAAATCTCAAAGGTGATGTAAGATCTCTCAAAGTAGCTCCAAGGTGGTGATAACAACTACAAAGAAGAGTAAGAAATGAAGCCAAGATCACAAGAAAGCTCGAAAGTCTCAAAATTACATCCTCAAGAGAGGAGGGGTATGGTCGTATTTATAGGTTGATGATGACCTGGATGGGTCACCGATGACTATGGCAGTGGTCCATTGATTTGGGTGGTGGAGGATTGATCAAGCTCGAGACAATGAGCCCTTATGAGGTGAAATTAGGGTTTCAGGTGGTTAATACGGGTTAGGGTGTCTTGGGAGGATAAAAGGTAGTTGGGAGATAAGAAACATTAAATGGGGGTAGATGGGAACCTAGGGATGGTAAATAGGGTGTTTAGGGAGGATAAAAAGGGTTAATGAATAGGTTTAGGGGGGAAGATAAATTAATGATATGATTAGGATGGGATTAAGGTAGAAAAATAAAAATTAAAGGGATAAATGAAATTTAGGAGGGAAAGGGGGAAGCAACTATGACTATCACATAGAAGATGAGTACTTCCTTTAACTTCCATGTGAATATCTTCCAACAACCATTGTAGCCACATGGCATCTTTCAATGCTTCCATCACATTTCTATATTACACCTCAAGTAGAAAGATGGAGACTTTCGGTTTTTTTTTTTGCTCCAAGTAATGGCATATGTACCAAACTTGAACACATATCCAAGTATAGAACTTTTATCTATCACATCATTGGCATGGTTAAAGTCACAATATTCATATAAACATGCATTATCATAATAAGCACAATATAAACCATTATTGATTTCACTTTTAACCATATATGAATCCTACATTAATAGGTTTAAAATCAAGTTGTATACCAACTTTAATGACAATATGTTTATAATTAACCATGTCATATTACCAATATATTGATTTTTTTAGAAAACAACTTCAACATTTCAATAGTTTATGTCAAGGATAATATAGTAGGATAGTATCCTAAATATGTTACAAATATTAGATGTAATTAGTATTGGACGTCTCTAATATAGACATAAAGGCGTCCCCAAGTGTCATTTGATGTGCATATAATACTATTTTTAGTAATCACATACTAATTTAGAGTTCAAAAATGTTTTATTAACATATATATCTTCATTATCTGCTTTAAGCCTTTTAATTTTGTGATAAGATTGATTTTCAACTAAGGCTTTAAAGTATAAATAACACGTCTGATTTATTTTAATAAAGAATGACCAAATCATACGAGAATAATCATCATCGAACATGACAAAGATACAAAGAATTGTATAGGGAAAGAACTTCTAATGGTCTTCTAACATCAGTGTGGACAAGTTCCAGAGGTTTTGAGGAGTTTTCTTCATGATGACTATGGAATGGGTTTGCATATTGCTTACCATGTAAGCACCCTTCACAAGTTTCATGAGCATGAAAGATAGGTGGAAAACCAATAACAAGGTTAAGCACGAGACATGTCATACATGCTCCTAAAGTTAACATGACTTAATCTTTCATGCCACAACTAAACATCATTCCTATTTTGAGTAGAAAGACATGAAGCAGATGCAAAGCCTTTAAAAATATATATTCCATTCTTTTGTATGCTTTCAACAATAATAACATCTAACTCATTCCTAATAAGCCATTTATCTTTTAATAAAATTACAATATAATTGTTGTGAGTTAGTTGTGAACAAGAGAGCAAATTCATTTTCAATTTAGGAACCCACAAAATATCATTTATAAAACCATTGAAAACTTTAGCTTTTCCTTGACTTTGAACATCGAGAATGGAATGATCACCTAAATATATTTGATCATTACATTCTCTGATATCAGTTAGAATATCATATCTATAAGTCATGTTCCTAGATGCACCATTGTCTAATATCCATTTGTTTTTTTGCAGTAACTAATGCAATATATAAAGCAACAATATTAGATTTTTAATTATTCTCTATATTTTGTTTTGATTTTGATTTTATTTGTTCCCTTTATTATTTTTTAAATCGGCTTGTTTTTGTTTACCCTACAATCTTCTTTTTGTGACCAAATTTCTCACATTGTGACATTTCCCATCAAAACTGACTCTTAAATTCCTTGATTTATTATCTTTACTAAGAGGTTTAAAATTTGATTTTTGATTCTTGTTAAACCTAGAAAAGTTATTCTTAGGTTTTTGTGCGAGAAGTGAGTGGTATTCTCCTTCAAATCAAAGTTTGACATGACTTTCTCTTCCTAAATTAGGAGAACACTCAAAGTAGATAGGTCGAGAATATCTTGTTCAGTTTGATATTTTGAATCTAAAGTGGAAATGAAGTTCTTAAATCTCTCATGGATGTTCAATTGAATAATAAAATATAATAGTTTATCATGAATCAAACTATAATTACATCCATTTAATTGAGATTTAATATCTTTAATTTTAGCTAAAAATTAATTACTTTTTCGTCTCCCTTCATGGGAGTTGTCATTAATTCAAGAATCAATTTTATAATTTTTGAAAAGTGCATACCTTCATGCATTGATTCTAACAATGTCCAAGATTCACTTGGACTTTCTTGGTTTCAATGTGAAGCAGGAAGTCATCTTGCACACTTCGCAAAGATAATAGAAATTGTTTCTTGCACTTTTTGTTGAAATACGGACATGTTGTTTGTTGTTGCATGTTTGTCGGTCACCGCCTTCTTTGTACCCCCTTTATGACAGTCTAGAGTTTGTGTGTCATGAATTCCACCTTCATTCTGATCTTCCAGATGTTGTAGTTAGTCTCGTTCAACATCTTTGTCTTGTCAATATTGAAGTGATTAGAACCTATTTTTAAGCTTTCAAAAAATTCAAAGCAAAAGTAAAAACAAGATTATTATGATCAAATCCTTATTCTTCACTTTTCGATAAAATTTAGGTTTTACGAAGGCAAAAACTGCAAAGGGTTTTAGAAAATCCCCTATCATTCTTAAGTGAAAATACGTGCCAAATTTCAAATTTTTGTCCTCTTTCATGACAATATTAGCCTAACGACAATTATTACAAAAACATATCGATTTGTCGATAATTTTCACAAAAATAAATTGTAAAAATAAGTTTTTCTAGTTTTGAATTAGAGAAAAATAATCCCTAATTGTGACATTTTGCATTTCTAACCATCGTAATATTAATAATAATAAAAACTTTACGATAGCTTCTTTTTGAAAAACACAAGAAAAAATACACTTATATTTAGATTTTCCTAAAAATATATTTTTAAATATCCTAAAAATTAACTTTCTAAAAAAGAAATTAAAGTTTTGAGGAGACCGAGCTCCTTGTTAATGACCGAGCTCACAACCAATTTGGTTCCGAGTTATTAGCGAGTTATACATGGTGAGTTACATTGTCATGGGTGAGTTGGGTGGATTAAGCATTTCACGAAACAGAGGTAGTGTTATATGCCAAGCCATATGGGCTATACACCATATCACCACATCAAGTTGAATCTGAGCCAAGAGGGCTTCAAGAAAATTCCAATGAAAACGTGGTTCAAGCTACATAAATCACTACCCATCGCAAGTTTATTAAAGCCCTATAAACCCCTCTTTGTCACTAATGTGGGACTAAGTCCCGTGGACTATGCAAAGAAGGAGGTTGACCATATAAACGGTCATTTAACCAATTTGAATAATGTTTAAATTGGCTTGGTGGTTGGCATGATTTGTCTAGCCATGCGTGGCGGGTTGGTTAAGGAGCCCGGATTGGGCGTGACAGGTTCTAGGGTTGACTCTGGGGCCTTCACTGCGTGGAGTCGCCCACTCCACACACCACGTCTCACTTCTTTTGTCATTAAGCTCATTCCACCGTGGCATGTGGTTTCCACTTGGAATTTGGAACGGTCTCGCTTGGATCTCAGTTGGACCGTTTGGTTGATGAGTTGTGTGTTGATTGACGCCTGACTACCACGTTGCAAAGAACCTTGGTTGGTCGCTTAGCTTGGTGGAGAATGTTGGTGACTTGAGGGATTGCCACATCCTATGATGTATCATCTAACCAACCGACCAAAGAAGACTATGGTGTGGCCTTAGCGACAAATTTCAAAAGGGGAGTCGTCATGCCAAGTGTCAAGTTTTGCAACCCACATAACTCCAACAAGACAATAAGCGTAGTCCAATGCCATCATTGGTGGGATTTATAATTATATTTAATTAAAGATAGGTATATCACATAGCGAGTGAGATTTAATAATATTTAGGGGGGCGCCTAGATTAGGGACATATGTTTAGGTTAGGATTTAAATGGAACATTATGCCCACCATAGTTTAAACAATATAACATATGAAAAAAATCGGTTAGAATAAGTTTAAATTAAGATTTAAAAAATAAATTATGCCAAGTAAAAAACTTAAGCGGTCCCCATTCCAAGGTTCTTGTCCTGGGCCAATGAGAAAAATTGGAGCTCTATTATTGTGGAGATTGTCTCCTACTTGGAGACCTTCACAATAAACCTTGGAAACTGCGCACATTTGAAACATTTGGAAAACATTTTAAGATTTGCAAAAAAATCAAGCAAAATCTTAGATGTGTGAAGAAGTGAGCACGCAAATAATTTTTCAAAACACCAACCACATTAACTTAGCAAAAATTCCCGAGAAGTATGAGAGGGTGTTAAATGAAATGAAGGGAGCACATTTATATTTCTCGTGGGTTGTAACCACCCACCAATCAACACGGTTGCACATTTAATTGAGAATCTTAATTTATTTATTTAAACCAAGCTCTGCGTACCGTGTGAGGTCCAAGCAGTTAAATTAGTTTATTAACTAAATTAAATATTGCATGGTTTAATTAAATAAATAACATTAAACTATAGTGCAAGAAATATAAATAAAACAGGATACAATTTTTTTAACATGGAAAACCTCGAAAGGTAAAAACCAAGGCAAACGCTAAGATTTCCATTATAGAGAAACAAGTTATAGTCCAGTAAAAACAATCTCATTCACCTCACTCCTCTCCATTCAATTTTAATGCACCCATATGAATTAATTTTCACCGGACCTTGCGGGTCAATTTAAATGTTTTAAATGGTGTGCCTTCTCGTGAAGCACCCCGACCATTAATTAATTGGTTATAAAAATCAATTTAACATAAACTTACAATTTATATTAAATAAATTAAAATATTATATATTCTAATTTATTTAGTTATAAACTATATATATATAGAACACTTAATATTAATGTTCTAATAATGATTGTGTTAGTTACCACTATATGTGAAACAAATTTGATGTGGAATCCTTGATACCTTAGATATCATATCCTCACTACCTCATGTGGCATCTCCTTGTTATCATCTTGCCATCACCTATGTATGTACTAACATCACCTTCATATCCTTGTCATGTCATCTTCATATCAGCTCAACTATTTCCTCCACCTCATTATCATTTGATTGGGACCCCATGATTTACCATTACGTAGAGCCAATGGCATTAACCATGGTCTATATTGTCTAACTATACTTTTTAATGGTGATTACATCAACCATGATCAATGTTGTCTATCGAAACATCCTTAAGGGTATTTTTCAATCTTCACATCATCATTTATTGGTCTTTTTACGCTTGCCAAGTTACTCTTAAGGTCATAAAGGTTTAGGGTCATTGTGCTTACACTCACACTCGAGAATAAGAGTTGCACCAATATTGTTCACCAAGTATTTGGAGTCCCTATTTGTAGTGGTTTCTTGAAGCATTCTCTATATCCGTCTTGTGGTCCCCCACATCAACTACAAGAGTTAATGAGTCAATGGTGTCTTCACAAAGGTAAGTATCTCTAACATTCGTTTTCCTTTATTTTATAATATGATTTTTTTATTATAATTGATGCGTCATTTACATAGACTAGGATATAGTGTGTATTTTGTCTATTACATTATTCTTATATCAGCCCTTCCCCTTACATTCACGTGTTAGCTTACAACCCTTGTTTATCTTACAATCTTGTTTAGATTTGTTTATATACACATATGTCATATCTAGCCTTCTAACAATCAAGTACCGGTAAGACTTCATCCCCTATCCTAGATTGGAACTTCAAAACCATGTGTCTTTGATAGAATGGGTTACTATCTTTCAAATTCCTTTGGTTATATCTTGTTTGTATGTAGGTTCTAGAAATGCCTTCTTTCTATTTCCTAAACTATATTATTGAGAAGAGGGCATAATCTATTGATGTTCTTAGCCCACATACACATGACACTTTGAATGTTTGAACTCTATTTTTGGCATGTGTATGGTTGTAAAAATAATAACTTACAATTTGCAAGTTTGATCGTGAATGAATTGTTGTTTGTCCTAAATGCACTAATGCACTCATGTGCTTCGAGTTTTTGAATTCAAATTAAGATGACACACAATACACATGTAAGGTTGACAAGAGGAACAAAAAACCAAAGAACTTCATACAAAGGGGTCAAATGGACTCATACAAGCAAGACCCAAAACCGTTTTAAGTATGGTTCTAACGAAAAATCGAAAACAATAGTTAAATGAGGGGGAAAGAGGGAAAACAAGGTTAAAACATGAAAGAATAGCAAGTAAGAAAAAGTTGGCAAGAGGAAAACAGAAATATAAGGCACAACACAATCAAAAGCACTAAAATATAAAAGAAGCAATTCAAAAGTTAGGGCATGGTCCCATGGAGGGGCTTGGGATCCTATTTTTGGGGAGAAGGTCCCGTGCTTATTTTTAAGGCAGCTACATGAAATAATAGAATATAGACTTAAAAATAGGTGCTCCACTTTTTTAGCCCCTAAAGTTAAGAGATGGTTGGAGATGGGGCTAGGAGTTCCCCTTATAGTTTAGGGTTGATAGAATCTAATATGCATTCCCACCATTATTTTTTGACAATTTTAGAGAGAAATGTAATTTTATTTATCTACAAATAATCATAAAAATCCAATGGGATCCTATAATATCTCATGGGATATTGTTGAGGAAACTAATAAAAATCATGGAACCACAAAACTGCTAAAATGATCCTAAATTTTCTAAACAGCGCCTAGTGAGATATTTATGGAGCTCCCCTTCCATAAAACCATGTCCTTAATGAACATTTAAAAAAAAAAGGCAAATAAGGTGTGTAGAGTTATACCTAAGAAAATGAATGAATGGCGCAAGGTATGTCTCAACAGCGGAGTGAGTGGCAGACTGGTGTGAAATGAAGAAAAATAAAAGCGACTACTTTTGTCCCCCTCGCATGTGCCGCTTTGACTAAACAATAGACCAACTGTTTACCATGTAGGGTCAGGGGCAGAGCTGATTAGGTTTTTTCAAAAACTAACTATATTATTGTCATTTTTCCCACTGTGACTATTTTATAGAACAGTGGCAGTGAGCATTAATTTAATTTAAACGATTAATCCATTGACTACGGTATCATTTTTATTTTGAATTCAAACTTGTACAATGGTCAAACACTGCTTTCGATGCTTTAAATTATTTAAATACTTGTACGGTCAAACCTTAATTGCTGGAATTGTCCCCTTTCTACTCAAATACCTACCTAAATACAACATCAAATTAGAGAAAAACCAGTAGCAGATCAGTGGTAGTTGGATTTTTCTATTTTTATGGGAACGGATTACATAATTTACATGTAAACTCACACCATACCTAAGTGTTTAATTGTTGCTTCTCATGGAATGTTAGAATGAAAATAAAATATATAGGTAGGTACAAGTAGAAAGAAGACAGTTCCTGTTCAAGCAATTGGAGTTTGACTAGCTAATAATTGAAAGCACAAGTTTGAATTCAAAATAAAAATGATAGCCCACCAATATGACATGAAAACAGAATAATCTCGTTAGATACCTAATAAATTTGATGTTGAGAAACACGGGGAATACATATGCCCTGAAACAGGACAGTGGGCAGTGGGCAGTGGGCAGTGGGCAGTGGGCAGTCCATCCCTACCCACCATCAAACTGCACCGCATCAACAGCATAGGTTTGCACCTCAAAAGTTAGGAGTTTCCATTCTATTCGCAGCTACTTTGGTTTTCTTTTTCATTATTTTGAGGAGAAATAGCCAGCACCAGTTTCTTAAGCAGCTTAAGAGCAAGAAGTCTACAGTAAATGTTTAAAGGGCTTCTTTGAATTAATTTACATTTGAAGAGAAATATTTTTAAAAATAAAAATTGTAGGTCATTTTTATGTAGGTTTTACCTGTATGAAAATATATATGCACATTAGACATTTGTACTGTGTCAAACACAATAGATGTGAATCTTTAAATGTCAGCCCATTTAGGCACAATAGACAGCCCACGAAGAGCAAGGCTGACAGGCAAGGGGTACCCATCAAGTTGTAAACTAGGACACCACACATTCCCAGTCTGCAACTTATGAGCAACTTTTACCATTGGAACTGCAGACCCTCTACTATGTTTATGATCTCTCCATCAAAATGCACTTCACTAAGTTTGTCTTTTCACATGTTGGCTACAATCCAAACCTGAAACTGCCCAGAAAATGTTCTGTTTAGAGGGTGCATTATCACCTCCAACATAAATTCAAACCAAATTTCACAATTACAATCCACATGAAAAGGGCTTACCACTGATTAGGCTAATCTGTTGTTTCAAACAGTTACATCCAATGAATTACAAATTCTAACTGGGTACAGTAAAACAACAAAAAAATCCTCAAGAAATCTTACAAAGCTAAACAAACTTTGAAGAACATAATTGGAGCACCTTATAAACATCAAGATATTTATGCAAGTCCTACTAGACAAGCCTCACCATCAACTCAAAAACTCTCAACTTATGCCAAGTACAATTTTGAATGAGTATTTCACGAAACACATTTGTTGGGGAACTTCAAAGTTGCAAATTAGAACAAGAAGTTTATCGCCTCATCCACAGAGCAAAATTGAAACTTACTGAAAAAAGTATAGATGCTTGTTCCATAACAATAAGCAAAATTGACGTGCATTCATGCATTTGAGGCAGGGTCAAAAAAGTTAAGTGTTGGGCATACCAATCCACACTCTAGAACAAGTAACCACAGATGTTAGATGTCTCCAATTTTTTATTATTTACTTGAAGATATCAGGTAAGCTAGCCACTGGGAATACTTCCGCTCTCTCTTGTGTATGCGAACCAACAATTCAACTGATCCAAATTTTGTTCCTTGCAAAGAAGATTAATATCAGGCAAGAAAATGTAGCCAACTCGGTAGATATTTAGCAAATCTTTAAAAAACAGAACAATTCAACAGGGTGTGGTTTTCCAAAGAAAACAGGGGAAAGGCAAAAGTAGAACATGAAGACTAATATCTCTCACATTTCCCCATCCGATCATATTACAAAGAAGAAGAATGCAAGGAGAGAATTTAATATCTATCCTATTTTAGTATCAAATTATTTAAAGTCAGCAGGGATGGCATCTACTGAGACAAAGTCAGGCTTCGGTCCCAAACTAAAAGAATTTAAAATAACTAAAATATCTCCAATCACACATCATATATATAAGCCTTCCATCTATCATTTACAGTTCTTAGGAACACATCTCAGATGGGATAAAATTTCTCAAATCTCCATTCACGTCCTGAAATGGCAGGAGAAACTATAACAAAATCTTGAGCAAAACACCCTCATATTTGTTTCTAAAGTTTATTAATAATCAGAAATTATATGAGCAGCAAAAGTGTTTGTTGCATTGTAACTGTAAGGTCTCTTGTAACTGCACAGTATGCCTTCATTACCCCTGGTGTTATTTGCAATTTTGGATTTGCAATTGACAGACCATAATGAAAGAGCCCTTCACTCGGCTTTCAAGAGCTAATCAATTTTACTTGAGCCCTTGCGCGACGGATATTAACATGACAATGTTATTGTTCAAAATGCAGACAAAAATCCACTTACAAGAGGGAACAATTTTTTTGTTATTGTACAACCCATCTCAAAAACAAAGTCAAGCTATTCAAAAGACATTTCTGAATATCTTTTAAAGTATATTTTTAGATGCGTTTTAGTGACCTTTTGATTCAATGTCAAAACAATCATAACTGGCCACTGCTTTGTTAAAGATCCCAAGATAAAACGACTTAAAATAAGGACGTAAAAAATCCACCCACATCTAGTTCCTCCAGACCATTCAGACCTCGCGTGTCAATTCTATGACCAACATTTATGCCCAATGGAGAAGAAACATACCGCACAAACCACTAATAAACCTCGAAAAAAGAAAGCTCTCACAACTTTGAGAAACGCCAAACCTGCTTAACAAACATATAAACACTCCAAGAAAATTCAAAGATGCATGATGCATGCAGAGTTATTATTCACGACGCATGCAGGGTCAGTCTTCCCAATTTCCTCCTGTATAAGGTTAGTTCTGTCACCAAGAAAGAGTTACATATCTCAGGTATGGTACACTGCTTTTCCTGAAGCCATTCTGCATTGCATGCCCATACAAACATCGAGATATTTGAGAGTTTCTACATTCAAAGTATAAACATTTACCAGCCCTGAGACACAGCCTGTGAAGGTTTATACTCTGCATGCAACGTCTGAGGCCTCTGGAGGCAGCTTACAAAGGCTTGAAAGTGAACTTGTATTTGGTAAACATTAGTAACATTGGCTCAATTAATTGCTGGAGTACTGGATTAGTTCTTGTTCAAATGATGATAAAAGACGATCAGACTTCTACTCTCCAAATGATGTTATCAGCTTTTTCTTGAGGTTTCTCCAATGCAGCTACCTTATTACGGTTGCTTCCAGCCATGGATTTGCCTCTTTCCTGTTGAGGCCATTCACAGGCTTCACTGACAGAAACACACATAATATCTGCAGGAGGGATAAAGCAATCCAAAGACAATCCAGGCACATTGAATTCCACTTCCTCTATGGTCCAAGCCTCCTCCATGCGGGTTTTGGTGTGGCTCATTGCAGTTTCTCCAAATCTAAAGAGTGTAACAATAGACCGGCCTGAATGGGCAATCATCATTCCATCCACAGATCTGTAATCTTCAAGGAACGAGTTTATTGTAGTCTCCCAATAAACAGCATCACTTCCTGAAGATTGAATTCGTGTGAGATGAGAATCCTCCATGAGGACAAGAAGTCCAGTTCTCTGGCTGAAATAGCCAAAGAGAACATGTCTTATGATCTCAGCAGGGCCGTCACTTCTGGCCTTCAAGGTTGATGGATCTGCACAAAGTTTTAGAATAAAGCAGTCCTCTCCATTAATTTGTTTCTCCCCAATGCATCTAGCATCAGCAAACATGCTTGCAGTGGTTCTTGGATCTAAGCCCTGAATCAAACACCAAACTTCAGCACTTGGATAATCAAGAAATCATGGAATCTAACCCTAAGGGAATAACAAATCTAAGTTTTTGATAAATCAAGAATCCTTGTAAGTAACCTAGACTGGCAGATGGATAATGCAAAGTCAATGACTTTTTAACAGATTTAACTTTTGAGCAAAATATGCAATGTATTTTTATCAAAGACATTTTCCGTCTGCCAAACCACAATGAGTGAATAACAACACGGGATTAAAGAAACCAAATATATCACAAGCTGCACTAAAGAATTCCGTCACATCAAATTGCATAATTTTTTCAAAATCTACAAAAGCAGAATCAAATATTGGATTCTACAAAAATGCAAGCACTCCCCAGACAAAAATCAAAGACCAGGCCAAAACTTTATACCTGAAGAGCTCTACGCAAAGGCCTGACAGGTCCTTTTGCAGCATGGGCACCAAGCCATGGAGTGTGTCTCCAAACTAGCTTCCCATTGCTTCCAGCATGAACTTTGCTGCCTCCAACTGCGAGCTCTACATACCACATATCAGGCATCATCTGCCATAGAACAAATCCACCGGTCTCAGCAGCTTTGGAAGCATTCTTATTCTTCATCAATTTTGTAGCTGTTTCATATTCGCACGCCAACATCTTCACTTTCCCCATAGCATAGGCATTTCGGATAGAACTTTGAAACCTCGCACCTCCTGAGGCTGCTATGTATTGTTGTAGAATATATTGAGCGGAGGAGGATTCCTGCAAAAGTAACAATAAAATCTTTCAGTAAAAACAACATACCCATGTCCATAGAGGAAAACAAGACTTCATTTGCATGGCAAATATATTAGGAGACAAAATCTCAAACCCATATCTATATTTAATAAAATCCAAAAGAAGCTATTTTCAAATATATCAATAACAATTCTTTCAATGTCAGAGCTTGATATTCCCTCATAAGTTTCATCAAAAAAGAATTAAAGATCGGCATAGAGCCAAAGCTCGTATTTGTATGCATCTTATTTCTTTCAGGTCAAACTTCAAAACCCAATTTATGTACCTCGTCGCATGAAACAAATCTCTATGTTTTTCGCCATAGATGAAAAGAAAAGGAGATATTGGATTTATTGTATGGGGTAGTTCGTAACATGTTTCAGGGAGCATATGACTTAATGTAACGCTTGCAAGAAATCGAAGGACATAACTCAATCTACAGTTTGCTAAAAACGCATCTAACCAAGATAGAGATATTATTAGCTGTGAATTCGCAGTGAAAACTATTGGCGTTAAGTGCTGGAGATGCTGCGATGAACCAGATCGCAGCATCTCCAGCACTTGATGCCAAAGATAGAGACTTAAATTTATTTATTTTTAAAAACTGAAATGGAAAGTCAATGAAGAAACAAACAGATAGAGATAAAATTCTTACAATGGGAGTGTCCTTGATGCTGAGATGAGGAAGAGGATCAGTACTAACAGGCACTGGAGCAAGAGGAGCACCCAATACACCGAGAAGAAGCTGAAGATCAGAGCGCTTGTAGCCAGATACAGAAGGTGCTCTGGAAAGTTGCCCTCTCATCCAGTTCTGCAAACCATTCCATCCTTCTTTCTTTCCTTGATCCTCAAAACCTTCGGTATTAGGTCCTTCAATAAGAGGCGCTAGGGTCTCTCCAATGGGTCTGAGGCTTCCTGACCTTGCCATCAGCTGGTCATTCGGAGGCTGTGAGTGTTGCTGCTGCTTCTTCCACCTCAGCAATCTCAACGGAGATATACTTCTGCTGTTGGGACTATTCGATCTAGATTTTCCCGGGGACAGGCCTCTAACTACCTCTGAGAAAAAGTTGTGTTTTTTCTCCATCTTTATTTTACCAGTGGGGAGAGTGGGAAAGCTGACGAATCCGCCTGCTCTTTCAACAAATAGGATTTTCAATATTAACGGCTCTCAACTGTATGCATTCATTGGGCACAAACAAGAAAACACTGAGCTTTGGTTGCTGGAGATGGAAAGTAGTCATATTCATTTGTGTTTAACCTACCATCGTCTCTGCTTCGTTTCCAAATGGTATATAATACGCCTCTGCTTCTGACGAAGAGTTTTCAGCTGATTCTAAGCGAACCCTGCTTTGAAGATGCAACAGAATACTCCAATGTCGAAGATCTTGTCACCCACGGAATATTTATGCAAATGGGCTTTCCTGAAAAAAGCAAGCAGTATGCATGTGCTAGGAAACAGTAAGAAGCCTGCCCTTTTACTTCATAATACCAAATCAGATCCTTTTCATCGCCAGGTCACACATGCCACAACCCCCAAAAATAACACTCAAGGGAACACCAGGTGTAGTCTTGATCACAACCCCAACCCCATTGGAAAGGGATAGGAAACGCGTTTGTTTGATTTTATCTACTTAAGCTTAAGAACACGAGTGGTTGAAACGTCCCAAGCAGCGCAGCTTCTGTGGAGAGTAAAGGCGCAGAGTAGGGCTATTATGCTGCTGCTGCAAAATCTCTTCAAACCCAACACCACAGATGAAGAAGCAGAGGCAGAGCAAGTTGTTGGAATCAAATCATGTACCCACCGGAACAGGAAGGAGCAAATTTTATCCACTTAAAAAAATGGATTAGGGTGTACTTTTATGGGCCAAAATGTGCTAGGCTTACAATATATAATAAAGTTAGGCTAGTATATAGTCAATCTTTACTATTGGAACCACCTTTATATTAAATTATAGATAAAATAATACAAAGTGTTACATAGTAATGGGGGTCATTGGGCAAAGTGTTCACAGTCTCAAAAAAGAATGAAAGTCACGTGGGCAGAAAGAAGACAAGCCACATAGGGTTATAAAAAATAGCCAACATGTGAAGAGAGAGCACCAAAAACTACATCAAGAGAAAAGAGGATTAGGCACAAGGAGTTGTGGCACCTGGAGGAGGAGGTGGATCATCCCGCGATGAAAGAAAGCCGAGGGAGTGTGGCTCGTCTAAAGGCGGATTGAGTAGCCAGTCACACGGTCGGGCATTTAAACGCTAAGCGGAACCATAATTCCCCACCTGGGGGTGGCAAGCCACCAAACTAAGAAGCCTCGCAGGCGAAGAGCCCCAATTGGAAGAGCCAACCACCGCCTTGCCATGCACCGGCAGCTCTCTAGTATAGTCAATCTTTTACTTTTTTAATCATTTTTTCCCTCTCCCCAAAGAATAGTAAGATGACCTTCAAGTTTACATACACATTCAATGCAACAAGGGCCAAAGGAATGGACTAAATACACACATGCACCGAGAACTAAAACAAGATAGTGAAAACAATTTATATTATAACTAGAAATCGCACGCAAATAGTACAATGTGAACGCAGAGAGGGAACATGTGGAGGAATGAAGAGTGGAGGATGCAGAAAGGGGTGAATTTGAAGGTAATAACTTTGTTGTTGGAAAATGACAAACGAGAATCTGGAAGGGGGACACATGGGTGAGAAAAAAATTAAGATAATGCAAGTCTTCAAAAAGTTGAAATTTTCAATGATGTGTATACATTTTGTGCAGGACTAGAAAATGAGACTGGAAAATGAGACTGGGAGAAAAGGTAGGAAGACATATGTAGATTGTTGAAAGATGGAAAGCCAATTATATGCACAAGGAAAGGCAAAATGAAATCCCAAAACCTAATTGAGTAGTGATAGTAAGGCATGGAAATGCATATTGGTGTTAGAGGGAGGTCAATGGTTGTAAAAGTGTTGGGAAGAGGTGAGAGAATGTAGTGGAGACTCTTCCTTTTTCATAGTTAGAAGAGTATGGAATCCCCTCCAAAGTTTGGTGTCATAAGAATGGCTTGCATATAATGAAGTGTGCATGACATGCAATAGTTACTTGCCGGTCATTGATGAGGATGATAGATTTACCACCAAATTCGATGTCTTGAACTAGGAAAAGCTTCTTATGGTCGATAGTTGATCCTGTTGAACAATTTGGGTCCAATGAAAATAATTTCATCAATAAAAATATATTCAAAATGGTTAAGGGAGCCTTTAAAAGATTGCAAAGTTTTCCTATTAAAGGGTTTAAGTTCTTTAATTAAAGGGTTTAAGTTCTTTAAAAGGTATGTTCGAGACAAGTATGTATTGTGGATGCCAAAATGTTGAATGTCACAACAACAATAGGTGTAATCGCCTGTTGTCACGCGGATCGTGCACCCGTTAAATTGTTGAAAGATCCCGTGCAATGTTGGAACATCCCCAAGGTGTGGGACCTTGTTGCCTTGGGATGAACCTCCGAAGAAGGTCGGCTTCCTTTGGAACTGGAGGCACCCGATTTAAGATTGATGTGCAAAGGCTAAAACACTTTAAAATGACTTTAATCTACTCAATTCACAAGGTTCATGATTAGAAATAAAAATAAGGAAAATGCGGTGATACACCGAGAGTATAACTAGATAATTTTATGATCTTCACACCGGAAAGGGTTAACTTAGAAAGGATAAAGCAACCATCACAATCCAATTCACCTTATACTATTTGGATAGGGAAAATAATAAACCACAGACAAAATAGCATACATTCCCTTGTAAGACCCCAAGCATACCTAACAGATAGATCAAATTTGTTCGAATACACAATCAACAAATCATGACAATATAAGATATGCACATGTCAAACATCCCTTTCTCTTTATGACAATTAAGATAATGTAACTTTATAACAAAAGGAATATAATATTTCCACAATTGATATTCAAGATAACCACATCATTTTCCCACATATTGAAATAAGATACTCAAAATAAAGGTGAGTTAATCACTTACACTAAGGAATTGCACATCCACAAAGCATACATTGATCAACTATTAACACAATAAATCAGACTTTTCATGGAAAAATATTATTCTGAATGTAATTGAAAGGCTTCAAAGTATTCAAAGTACTCTTCCAAGCTTGAAGAGTAACTTCCCAAATGATCTATATCCTTTTAAACTGGTGCACTTAACTATTTATAAGTTTTTAGGTTGAGCCATTATACTAAACCTTAACTAACAAATTACTAAAAATAGAATGTAATTAAGTTCCAGGGAACAGCTCCCATAAAAATAGCAAAGTAGTTGCAAAGGTTTGACTCAGTCAACCCTGCAACTTGGACTGATCTAGAGCTTGGAACTGTCCTTTCATGGCCGCCTAGCTTAGCTTGGTCCTGCAACATCTTTTCCTTCTTCGACTTTCTCTGCTTCTTTCTCCCACATAGTCATCCGATGCTTGTAATCAATGAAACGCTTGATGATTCCTTGTACTTCCTCTTCTTTTGGTCCACATGTGTAATGATTCACCACATCTGTTGTTTCAATCTCTCTTGCCACTTTAGCTAGGATCCTTTTGAGTTTACTCACCACTTTCTTCAGTCGACTTGTGAAATTCTGGCATGAAACCAACCTGTCAATTGAGTCACTATTGAAAGTCCTAGTTACCTCATCATCTTTCTTCACCAAATCCTTGAAATTTGACTTAATTTGATCTACTGGAAGAGCATCAATATTCTCATTGAAGAATTTGCAATTGATATTATCAAACTCTTCTGAGATATCATTTAGAGCATCCATTATTTCCACACGTTTGTCATCCAATTTCTTGATCAAATCTTGTAACACTTGGGATCTAAATTCCATAGCCTTCTGAAATTCAAACAACTTGGAAATATCATCAATTACTTCTTCTTGAAGAAGTAGATCTGGATCTTCCTCTCTAATCTCACCCCATGTGGTCAAATTTAGATTCAAATTATTGTTATCTTCATAAAAAGACTTCATCCATCCTACAGATAGAGGTTCTTTTGGTTTGCAAATCATTATATAATTCAACAACTTCTTTAATCAAAGGATTAGCTTCTTGAAGCATGTGTTCCATCCATCCATTCATTGATCTTCCCTTATGACCTATCTTCTCAATCTCATGATATGAAATATCGTCCAAAGCGGAAGAAATTGTCAAAGTAGTAGTAGTTGAAGGATCAGTGGTTGGAGTGGGTTGTGTTACTTTTCTCAACAAAGAAGTGAGTTATTCAACCTTTGCTTTTAGTTCATCCTTAGAATATTTATCCTTATCATACTTCTCAACAAATTCTGAGAGCCATTTGCACATCTTGTTTGGCACCTTCGTGTGTCACCTTACCTAGTGAAAATATGGAAATTTGATAGTTCATTTCATTGTGATAGTTTCTTTAGTCTTTCCTTCAATAGGGAGTAGCAATTTCCATGACTCTCTCTCTCCTGATTGGTTTATAGATAAACTGGAGATGATCTTTGGTTATTTGTCATGTCTCCTCGGAGTAGGTTCCAACACACTTAGATCTATTACATCTACCAGAGGCACCTTCTTCTTCTATTTTGGAGTTTGGCAATACAACCATTCTAGTATAAGAATGCAGATGGAAGTGGCACAATTGATTTAGTACCTGGAGCACTAGATAACACAATAGCACTAGTAACATTAGTTGGCAATGAAGTGGAGGTGGTAATGATGGATGGGGTGGATGTGAGAATAGCCCCAAGAGTGGATACAATGAGGCTAGAAGTTGAATGGAAGGAAATGAAAGCTATAGAGGGAGTGAAGTGGAAACTGGAGACCCAATCATTTCCCCTACTGAGAGGACAAGAAGGGATGAAAATACTTGGGCCATGGATGGGGATGGAAAATAAGAAATGAGTGTAGAGTAGCAGAAGGTAATGATAGAGGAAGTGATAATGGCAAGGAAGGAGGGGGTGGAAGATTTTGTGATACAACTGGAGAATCAATAACCTTGACAAATTTTGATATTGGTATTGTAGGGGACACAACCTTGGAAGAAGGGCCTTGGAAAGAGAGGAACTTCCAACAACAAATGAAATCTTCTTAGGAATTATATTGCCCTTTTGGTAGACCTTTTCCCTTTTGTGGGTGTAGGAAGACTCATTGTTGGTTGGGCTTCTATTCTTATAGATTGATCTAACCCTTTGGGTGAAATTCCCAAGGTAGCCAACCAATCATATGTTCTTTTTAAAATGGGTCCCGCCTTTTTTTAGTATTACAACTTTCTCTCGATACCAATCGATCCATGGAAATGGTTGATTGAAACATTTTTATCCTTATATACTGGATCCAATACTTCTTCCTCATCCTCCATCATCCTTTGGAATCTCTATAATACCAAATTATCTAACCTCATCCAAAGTCATCCTTTGTATTCTTGTTGTCGGATAATGAACTCATCTCGACAGTGAATCCAAATATCCTCTAGCTAAGGCACATGAGAACTAGATAAACTGTTTCATTGAACTTACCCCAGTAATCAAAATTGGTTTGAGGATGAAAGGTTCACAAATTCACTTTAGACATTTTTGCATCCACATTCTTCACTTTATAAATATTGGCACAAGTATATCTACCGATTGAAATGGGAAACTAAACTCCCACCTTATGTTGTTTGTTCTGGATTTTGTGATAATCCAACAATTGCCGAACCAACTCTAGCAAAACCCATTTGTTAGTAGGGCATCTTGGCAACTTGTTGGGAGCACCCATGAAACTGGGAATCTGATGTATGTAAATGTAGGAAACAAGATAAATGGCTCCCCACTCTCATACTTCCTTGAAAGCCTCATCAAAAATCCTTTGATTATATAAATCCTTGTCAAAATGATAAAGAAGAACAACAAAGAAGGCATCATTAACTCTGCAAAAATGTCTTCTTCCCTCATCCATCGTGATTTGAGGATAAAAATAAAAATATGAGATGCACTTCTAACACCTTTGGTATTTAACCCATTAAATTCCCCCATGACAGTTGTAATATAGACCAAGAAAGAAGTCATGTAAAATTTTTTGGAAGACAAGACTTTACTCAATTGAAAAAAATCAATAGATTGATATGCTCTCCCCATCATATGAATTATTTATTCTTCTTGATAGTGGAAATGTACAAGAACATCCATTCCTGAAACTCCTTTGCAGAAGCAAGACCTAAAACTCTACTCAACAACACAATGAGATCATTCACTTCCTGGATGAAATCCAACCGAAACATTGTCTTAGGCAACTTGGTGACACTCTTGGCCAAGTAGCTCTTCATCATGACCCTCGCACATAATTTGGTTTCCTTGTCCCAATGTTCAATTATAGCTTCGGGTGAAATTGTGGCATATTCCTCAACATTGGGAGTTTGAACAAATCTTCAAAGAAATTAGAGTCCAATTGAATTATGACCTTGTCATTCACCATTTCTCACCATTATGGAATCTTCATCAAAATGGGTTGTTGTGGCCAAGATGAATTGGGACAATGCATGGATGCAGGAAAACCGACAGTGAGAGCAAGCCCACTATCATATATAGCCTGCATCAAGACTTCTTATTAGGAGCTCTCAACCTTGCCCAGAAGTCTGGAAAATCTACCTACCCAAGATCGGTATCTCTAATATTTCCTAAGTCTGAAGAAAGACACGAATGAGGAACAACTCCTAAAAATGTATATTTCATATTTTCTTTTCCTTTTGATGAGGAGGTTGACATTAAGTTTGGATTTCAGAATCCGAAAGAGCCTTTGGAAATTTATAACAAATACTATAAAATAACCCCGAAATGTTGAAGTCCGAAAGTTTGAAAGGATTCTAACTCCAAAGTGAAAACCTGAAAAAAAAACTCGAAATAAAGACCTTCAAAACTCAAAATAAAACCTTGAAAGTCTAAAAGTGAAGCTCGAAACTCTAAAAGAGTAGGCCTCCGAAACTCCAAAAAGGAACCTCCAATAAGGAAAGAGCTCGAAATCCCAAAATAGCAAACCTTGAAACTCTCAAAAAAATCTAAGTTTTGAAAATGGCAATTTATGAGATCATGCAAAATCACCGATGGACACGAAATCCAATACTTGTAGAGATATGGAGGAATATATCATGCAATCTGGACTAGATGCCTACACATGTTGGATTTTGTAGCTGTGGAAATCAAGAAACATTCTTAAGGAAAACATGGTGGATGATGAGGGTTCCATTTCTAAAATAAGAAAAAGGAAGAACAAAAGAAAATAAACAAGGAAGAAGACCCAAAATAATCATAAACCAAGAAGAAATAACCCAAAAAAATTACCTTGAAAACGATGCCTCAAAAGTAAAAAAATTAGTAAAAAATCATAGTGTTAGAGCAAAAGGTCAAGTGAAAATGACATATAAAACTTGAGTTTATATAGAAAAACCTGAAATTAATGCCCTGAAGCCGACACGTGGGAGGGTTGGTGAGAATTAAATACCCATAGAACCCCAATTTTGAAACCCTAAAAGTCCTAAAGTTGCAAAAATTTTGAACTTCGAGTTTCAGACTTTGGAACTTGTGAGACAGAGTTATGAAAAAATATGAAGGAAGACTTCCAAAACTTGAAAGTCTGAAGTTTTGAAATTTCACAACTTCAGAGTTTCGGACTTTAGAACTCAAGTTGAAATTGACAAAAAGGTGACAAAAGGACAAGACTCTGAAACCCGAAAGACCGAAGTTCCGAAATTTCTGAACTTTGAAGTTTGGACTTCAGAACTCGTGACAAGAAATTACTCAAAAAGGTAACATAGACTTCTGAAACCCAAAAGTCTCGAAGTTCTGAAATTTCGGAACTTCAGAATTTTAGACCGTGAACTTCAAATTGAAAAAAGTTGAAAACTCCAAAGGAGACTTCTAAATCCCAAAATCCAAAGTTTTGAAATTCTAAAACACTTAGGGTGAAAGATTTTAGAAGAAATTTTGAATGGACTTTTAACATTTTCAAGGTAAGATTTAAAAGTTAACAATAACTAAAAGTAGAGGTGAACTATTTCTAGATGCTAATAATGTGATTTTCAATTGGATAGTAGTAATGAAAAATGTTTTCCTATCCTAACGATTGTTTCGAGTATTCAACAAATAACAATGAAATAAACCGACCTAGAAGAATAATGAAATCATCGCAATGGTGAAATATATTATTGTAAAAAAACATAGTGGAGAATAATTAGACATAAAATCACGCACTTGGGTACATTTCTAGGTCCAAAAGCATACTAATTTACATATGATTCCTAAGTAAGAAAGCTAGTGGTTGACAACTATCTTTGGCCTTTTTTCTTTGTTTCTTACTTTCTCTTTTATCTTACACACCCTACAACCCTATTAGAACTTAGATTATTTATCTTTTATGGCTTCAGACATCAACACCCCGGCCAGGACAACGGCTCTCGAGTTGCTCCCATCCCTTCTTAGCGCCCCCGACCCTCTTTTTTCACTTATGGGTCGCCCTTCAGTTGTCAATTATGAAATTCAAACAAGGGAATCATATATATACTTCTTCTAAAAAATAAGGACTAAGCACTAAACATAACTACCATCACCCAAGCTTGCATTCTAAAGGCACTAAAGCACTCCAAAGGCATCCATCTAACATATGTTCAAGGGTTGCATACTTTCGCATACACCGCATAGGAGGGGAAGTCTATTCTATTCCATCTAAACATACTATTACATTGTTACATTCTAGATCTAGCTCGCTATCATTTTTGTAACTTGTACAAGGGCATTCTAGGGCACCATTTTTACACACACAAACCGTAACTACATGAAGTCTAATATGTATTACAATGCTCGGTCGTAAGTTCACTTTTCGAGTGACCATCGAGGTTAGTCCGACTCCTCATTTTACATTTTATTTTTTTAGGTTTGTTGTGGTTTGTCAATATGTGCAAGTGAACTTCTTTCTTGCAGTTACAGTACCTTCGGCGATAAATGAATGAATATTAGGTGACCAACAAGAATCAATAGTGAAACCCTTGTGACACAAAAGAAAGTAGATCTTGAGCTCTTGATAGTTGATTAAGAAAATATAGATATTTATAGATACCTAATACTAATTTTAATGTAGTAGTAAATAAATAAACAATGAAATATAGAATTTATCCAAACAAATTAAGCTAATAAATGAGAAACCCTAGTTATAAAGAAGGGATAAGAAGACTTAGTTGATTCACAACCAATTTGAAATGTGTTGAAGTGTTGACGGATGAACACAAAGAGAGAGAGAGAGAAGTGTTGCACGAGCCCCAAAAAAATGTGCGAGTTGAATATCTACCTCGACCTGGGGCACTGGAATGGGTTAAGGGCATCAACGGGCACCACAAACCTACTCGAGTGCCTCGTGATGCTCAAACCCTCACAGAACCTTCTTTGTAGGGTCATGAGATATTCATTGTCCTTTACTTCTTGTCACTAGTATGTCGCACAATGATTGAGGATGTCATCGATAACCTGCAATAAAATATCGGCCTACAAAACCCTCAAGAATGCATCAAATCCTAAAAAGAAAGAATATAAATGAGGTTTCACACTATCCTCAGTTGTTAAACAAGTGATCTTACAAATGAGCGTTGCACTACATTTCAGACCCAATGTAGTTCTAGGTGTGTGTGTGCGCAGAATCGTGCCCTAGGTGGCTCTTTTGCGTGTCACACTTGATAGCGAGAAAATAACTAGATGTAGAAGATGTAAATAGATGTGTGCATGGAATAGAATGAACTTCCCCTCCTATGAAGTGTATGTAGAAGAATGTAGTCCCTTTCCCTTGAATGGATGTTAGAATGGATGCTTGAATGCTCTTGAATAGCCTTTGGATGCAACCTTAGGTGGTGATAACTAATGCTTAGTGTTTGGTCCTTTATTATGATCATATAAATTTATATTTATATGATTGCCTTGCTGAAATTTTGTAATTAACCCCGAAAAGACGTACTACCAAAAAGATAAGATACTCAAATGGCTAGAAAGGACCCAAAAGATATGAACAAAGTACAAAGAGGTCAAGGGCACATAGAGGGGACAGGGACGCTTGGCGTTGGCATCCTGGCTAGGCTCTGGTGTCCTGACTCAGATAAACTGAAGGGTCGGAGGTCGACCGAGCAAAAAGGTGTGTAAGATCAAAAGTGGCAACAAAAAGAAATCAAAGATGGCCAAAGACATTGGTTAATTAGTACGTTTCTTACTTAGGATTCATATGAATATAAAAGATGCAATCAAGACTAAATAATTACCCCAAGTGCGTGATTTGGTGTCTATATTTGCCCTTGTTGAGATTGTGGAGCTAAATTACTTCACAAAGGAGCTTATTTACAACTTATAAGTTTACATAGTAACCAACATCGATTAGTTGAATGACGTCAGTCACCTAGCATACTAACCAATATCGGTGACCTATGTGTGATTGTTTATATTTAAGTCACAAGAATTAGATCTAATATTTGTTATAAAGTTGATCTAATGGTTGTAAATGAATGACTAAAGTGCCCTAAGTTTGTATAGGCTTATATAAGCTAGGAAACTAGGGTTAGAGGTTAAGGAAGTGATTATTGTAAGAAGGAATCCTTGGTGAGAGCTTAGAGAATCTTGTGAGAGGAAAATTATTGTACATCATGTAAGGTGTGGAAGATTGTAAATCTTCAATTGTACAATCTTTAGAACAATATATTGGTTATTTTTTGGTGGACGTAGCCCACACTGAGTGAACCACATTATATCTTGTGTATTTTATTATGTTGGTTATTTCCGTGTTTATTGCTTGTATGCTTTAATATGACACACACACACAAACAACCAGTTTGGTCTAACCCCAACAACTGGTATCAGAGATTTGTTTGAGGGTTGTGTGTGTTGACAGATTTACTCACATGGATTTCGATTGAGTGGGAGCACAACAATGGCAGAAGATAGTAAATACAAAGTAGAGAAATTTGAAGGTCGTAATTATCAGCTATGGAAGATGCAGGTGGAGGATTATTTGTATCAGAGAGATCTATATTTACTATTGGATGAGAAGGCAAGGCATGTAAAGATGACTGGTGAAGAATGGAAGATTCTTGACCAAAAGGCTTTGGAATCTATAAGATTGAGCCTAACAACATCTTTGGCTTTGAATATAATAGAAACAACCATGGTAGAATTAATGAAATCTTTAGCTAATTTATATGAAAAACCAAGTGCATTGAATAAAGTTTATTTGATGAAGAAATTGTTTAATTCTAAAATGCAAGAAGGTGGATATGTGTCTAATCATTTGAATGATTTTTGTTCTATTGTAAATCAATTAAAATTGGTTAATATCCCTTTTGAGGATGAAGTGAAAGCATTGTTATTCTTGTGTTCTTTTCCAAATAGTTGGGATAATTTGGTAATGGCTATTAGTAATACAACATTTGCTACTAATATTTTGAAGTTTGATGATGTGATTGGTATAATTCTAAATGAAGAAATACGCAGGAAAATTTCAGGAGAATCATCATCTGGGAATGATTTGAATGTAGAAAGTAGAGGAAGGAAAAATGAGAGATCCAAGAGCAAGAGTAATGGGAAATCAAAGTCTAAGAGTGGTAGATCTAAATCCAAAGGTAGAGGAATAACCTACTAGAATTGTGGAAAGAAAGGACATGCAAAGAAGGATTGTTGGTTCAAGGAAAACAAAGAGAATGTACCAGAGAAAGGTAAAGAGGTAAATGTAGCATCAGAGGTAATACAAGATTCCTTTATTCTCTCATTGGATAATAAAATTGAATCATGGGTTTTAGATTCAGGAGCTTCTTTCCATGCTACCCCTAATAAGGGTTATTTCATAAATTATGTCCAGGGTAATTTTGGGCATGTTTATTTAGGAGATGATGAACCATGTAATATTACTTGGTAAAGGTGAAGTTCATCTTAAATTACAGAATGAAAATACATGGATATTGAAATATGTGAGGCATGTGCCAAGCCTCAGGAGAAATCTTATTTCTGTAGGACAATTAGGTGAAGATGGATGCATGGTTACATTCATAGCTGATTCTTGGAAAGTTTCCAAGGGAGCTCTTATTGTAGCAAGAGGAAAGAAGGTAGGAACATTATATTTGTCTACATGTATTATTGATTCCTTTTGTGCTATCTACTTCAGATTCAGATGCAAACATGTGGCATAATCGGCTAGGCCATATGAGTAAGAAGGGAATGTAGATCTTAAAGGCAAAGGGTAAGTTATCAGATTTGAAAGATGTAGATCTTGATTTTTGTGAGCATTGCATATTTGGAAAGCAAAAGAAAGTGAGGTTTCTTAAAGTTGGGGCAACAAAGAAGGAGCAAAAATTAGAGCTTGTGCACTCAGATGTGTGGGGACCAGACCCAGGTAGCTTCTCATGGAGGATCCCAATACTATGTGACTTTCATTGATGATGCCACAAGAAAGGTATGGTTTATTGTATTAAATGTAAATTTGATGTTTTTGAAACATTTAAAAGATGGAAATACCTTGTATAAAATCAAACTAATTTGAAGTTGAAGTGCCTTAGATCTGACAATGGTGGTGAGTATTACAACAAGGTTTTCAATGATTATTGTTCAGTGAATGGAATACGCATAGAAAGAATAGTTCCTAGAATTCCATAAGAGAATGGAGTGACAGAAAGAATGAATAGAACTATTATGGAATGTGCTAGAAGCATGAGGATACATGTTGGATTACCCTTGCAGTTTTGGGTAGAAGCAGTAGATACAATAATATATTTGATCAACCGTGGCCCCTCAAGTGCACTGAATGGTGGAATACCAAAAGAAGCATGGACTGGAAAAGAGGTAGATCTTTCTTTTCTTAGAGTATTTGGTTCAGAAGCTTTTGTGCATGTTGATAAAGAAAATAGGAAGAAGTTGGATGCTAAATCCAAGAGATGCACTTTCATTGGTTATGGTTATGGTGATTTTGGATTCTGGTTTTGGGATTTAGAAGATGCTAAGATTGTTAGGAGTCGTAACATTGATTGGAATGAAAAGAGAATGTACATGGATCAGGTTTTGGTACCCAAGAATGAACCAGTGAAGAGTTTGTTGAGAAAAGTGCATTCTCATATTTAAAACAAAAATCCATCAGACACCAGCATCAGTCAGGGTGATCAATGTTAGTCAGAGCAAGACCAATGTCGATTAGTTGAACCGACGCCGGCTAGGTGAAATCGACGTTGGGCAGAGAGGAACCGACGTCGGTTATAGGTGATCGGCATTAGTCATCACAAATTTGGACACGAATGTCTCAGGAGGTCCAGAATGAGCCTCAAGCACCCCAAATTTTGTAAGAAGGTCTCAAAGAGTAAGTAAACCTCTAGAAAGATTTACTCCATTATTTTATCTTTTATTGACTAATAGTGGTGAACTGGAAAGTTTTGAAGAAGCAATGTAGCAGGATACCCACGTTGAGTGGGAACATGACATGGATGAGGAGATGGATTCCTTGAAATAGAACCAGACATGGGATTTGGTCAAGTTGTAAAATGATTTAAAGAACAAATATTGCAGGTAAAAAAATATGGGCAAAACAAATGAGTTTCAGGATAAATGAGGAAGAGGGTGGAAAAAAAGATACAAAAGGCTTGTGGTAAAAGGATTTGCACAGAAACCAGGTATTGATTTTGGTGAGATATTTTCTCATGTTGTTAAAATGACTTCCATCTATATTGTTAGAGTTTAGTTGCAGTAGAAGATTTGCATTTAGAACAACTTGATGTTAAGACGACTTTCCTTCATGGTGATTTGGAGGAGGAGATCTATATGTATATGTTCTTTGGTTATGAAGTCAAGGGTAAGGAAAAAACATGTGTGCATGTTGAAATAGATCTTGTATGAGCTCAAACAAGCTCTAAGGCAATGATATATGAGGTTTGACAATTTTATGCATGATCATGGTTATATGAGATGTGGATCTGACCATTGTGTTTATTTCAAGAAACTTGAAAATGAAATCTATATTATTTTGTAACTATATGTGGATGATATGCTTATTGTAGGATTTGGTATGCAGGACATTGGTGAGCTTAAAGAAAAATTATCTCACACATTTACAATGAAGGATTTGGGAGCTCCAAAGAAAATACTTGGCATGTAAATTCATAGAGATAAGAAGAACATGAAATTGTATTTGTCTCAAGAGTATTATATCAAAAAGGTGTTAAAATATTTAAAATGCGGGATGCAAAACATGTAGATACACCTATGGCTGGACATTTTAAATTGAGTAAAGATAAGTGTCCTACATCACATGAGGAGGTCGAGTACATTGCACGAGTTCCATATGCTTCAGTAGTTAGAAGTCTTATGTATGCTATGGTTTGTACTGAGACGGACATTACACAAATAATGGGAGTTGTGAGTAGATTTATGGCCAATCCAGGTAAAGAGCATTGAAAAGAAATCTAATGGATTCTCAAGTATTTGAGAGGGACATCCAACATGTAGTTATGTTATGGAGGGTTAGATACTACTTTACGGGGCTATGTTGATTTAGATATGGCTAGAGATTTGGATGGTAGGAGAAGCACCACTAGATATGTATTCATAGTAGGTGGGATGACAGTTAGCTGGATTTCAAGATTGTAGAAGGTTGTGGCCTTGTCTACTATAGAGGCTAAATATGTTGCAGCTATAGAGGATAACAAAGAGATGATATGGATGAGAAGGTTCATGGAAGATTTGGGAAAGGAACAAGAGGATTGCATATTGTACAATGATAGTCAAAGTGTAATTCATTTGGAAAAGAACTCAATGTTTCATTCAATAATGAAACACATTTAGTTGAGATATCACTTCATACGACAAGTGTTGGAGGATGGGCAAGCTGAAATTGGAGAAAATTCATATGAACAAGAACCCTATGGATATGCTAATGAAGTCATTGGTAAAGGAGAAGTTGGAGCTACACTCCACTTTTATTGGTCTTTGAGTTTGAGACTTGAAGAGGAAGAAACAAAGCTAGGAGAGGAACCAAGGATGGAGTTGTGTGGGATAGTGCAGCAATTTATCTCCAAGTGGGAGATTGTTGAGATTATGGAGCTGAATTGCTTCACAAAGGAGCTTATTTACAACTTGCAAGTTTACATAGTAATTGACATCGGTTAGATGACTGACATCGGTCACCTAGCATACTAGCTGGTATTGGTTAGGTAATGACATTAGTTACTGTGCGTGATTATTTATATTTAAGTCACGGGAATTAGATCTAATCTTTGTTATAAAGTTAATCTAATGGTTGTAAATGAATGGCTAAAGTGCCCTAAGTTTGTATAGGCTTATGTAAGCTAGGAAACTAGGGTTAGAGGTTAAGAAAGTGATTATTGTAAGAAGGAATCCTTGGAGAGAGCTTATAGAATCTTGTGAGAGGAAAATTATTGTACATTATGTAAGGTGTGGAAGATTGCAGATCTTCAATTGTACAACCTTTGGAATAATATATTGGTTATTTCTTGGTGGACGTAGCCCACATTGTGTGAACCATGTTATATCTTGTGTATTTTCTTCTGTTGGTTATTTCCGTGTTTATTGCTTGTATGCTTTAATCTGATATATATTTGTACAACTAGTTTGGTCTAACCCAACAACCCCACTTTATATTTTTAAACGAATGTTCGATAACATAAAGTAGATAAGAGATGTGTGCTGATAACCATGTAGATCGATGGTGAAAACATGCCGAGAGAAAAGGAAAAACATGGAGTGATAAAAATGTGGAGCATGGAAAATAGAGAGGAGAAAGTGCAAAAAGTGATGATGATGATGACCCTTGGGTAGAAACACGTGTACATGTCATCATTATACCTCTTGTTGATGTTGATGTCGATGCTGATGTGATTGATGTTTGTTATTGTTGTTGATGTAGGATGATGTTGACTACCACTTCCCATAAGGACGAACCTGCAAAAGAGAAGAACAATCAAGTAGTCAAATATGTGTGTATATGATCAAAATGTGTAAAAGTATGTAAGAAAACATGTAAAACACAAAAATGTGAAAAAGGAACATGTGCACTTGATCTCGTGATGAGGAAAAGAGTGTAGAAAGGATCATGTAGATGATGTAGAGGAGTAATTTTTCGGGTGATCTCACACCAGTTGTGCAAAATGTGAGTTTTTTGGGTGATTTCACACCAATAACTAGAAGTGTAGGGAGAAAATTTTGGTGTCATCCTCTAACCTTTAACTAATTCCCAATGTATGGAATGCCACTGCAGATGGTGTTTAAAAATTTGATCTAGTTTGACTCATTTTGATCTAATGCTGAAGAAGATTTTTTTTTCGGATGTATATATGTTGGGTGTTAAGGATCTTGTAAAATACATTGTATGAAGTGTTGGAGATTGTGCTTCACTAAAGAATCTTTGTGTAACCGCCCTGGTCATAGGAATATAGGAAGGTGCTACTCTTGCCTTGGTTTGGGTGCCATTGTCTATGTTGTGGTAAGGACCCAACTTAGATTTTGAGACTAATGACTGTGTTGTATCGGTATTGAAGTTGTGTTGTATGATGACTATAGATTGTTATATGGGTTGATTGATTCACCTAGATGATTATCCCCTCATTTGGGGTGCATGCGATGTCACCAAGGAGAATGCAACCTAAAAGAGGACTGACCATGTGTTAAAAATGATGCCCTGCAAGGGGAGGGAGTGTGTTTGGTAGAAACCAAGGCACATGTAAACGAAGTGGGTAGGAGACAAGTGTTAATACAAGCAAGACAAACATGCATGTAAAATGTAAGCTAACAAACAAGCAAACAATTTGTAAGCTAAGATGCAAGAAGATAATACGCAAGAAAATAATGTAGACCACAAAAAGTGGGTTTCAAACATGGGACATCACTCATGATGTCACAAGACAATCAAGGCCGACTAGGCCAAAAGCATACAAGTGTGCACACACAAGACAAAGGACAAATCCCCGCAAATAATGACAAATAATGACATATAAGAATAAGGAATGTAAATGACAACCCTAGAAGCAAATAAACCTATAATATAAATGTTGCACATGAAGCACCCGCTAGCATGTTAGAGAGATAAAAAGTATGTCAAATCATGTATAATCCGATATAATAGTGATCTATGAAAAATGAAATAATAACTCTGTAATGTATATGAAAGTGGATGGCCCTAGAGTCGTTGTGGGATTGGTAATAGGTATCACATCAAGTATCCCTACCGCATGCATCGATCTGTATAATCTGTAATCACAACTAGAAAACAAATGAAGATAATGACATATGAGATATATATCTAGCATGTGTAATAAAGTGTACATGTAACAAGTAAATGTAAGCAAAACTAAATGCGACCAAGATATGTCATATGTTATAGATGAGACAAAATGAAATGCAAAGTGAATGATAGGAGTAGCGTTCCCCTAAGTTTATGTGTATGTGTATGTATGAGATGAGGTTCATTTATACATGCCCCCTCATCACTCGAGAATGAACCCTAAAGCAAGAGTGTATCATCGAGAAATGGTTTGAATTGTGTGTACCAGAAATATGTGATCATTAAATCGTAGATTATGTAGAGTAAGTGAGTGAGTGAGGTGAGGTATATTTAATATGTAGACCCTCAACAATCGAGTATGGACCGTGTAACTAGAGTGCGTCATAGGGTAATGATCACAACGTGTAGAAGTAGATGTTAAAGAAAGATATGTTGTGAATGCATAGAGTATATGTTGTGAGAAAAAGATGTGATAAGCACACCATGCATGAAGCGTGTAGTGTGTAATGTATAATGTGTAGTGAGTAGTATGTGAGCTCATGTGTATAGGATGCACTCAATAGTCAAATGTGAATCGTAGCATGAGAGTGCGTTGTTAGATAATGATGATATGAGTGTGTATCAAGATGTGTATGTTGTATGTGAGAGACTAGATGTGAAGTGATGAGAGAATAAGGTGCATGGTGATTCTAGAAGGGGGTGGAGAAATAAATAGTGTGATGGCTCCCAAGTGTGTGATGATGAATATGTTATCCGATAAAAGTGAAAGACGAGGGTCCTCTACCCGATGGTTGTAGAGATAAAGGTGTGTGACCATGCTCTAAGGGTGACGGTGTATGAGATGAATGTTGTATCGGTGAATGTGCATGAGACCTAGGAGATAATGGAGACCTAGGTGAAAGAGACCTCGAAGGTGACGTGTACCTATATATGAAGAAGACCGCAGCGGTGATGAATACCTATGTGAATGAGATTGTGAAGATGATGCGAGATCTATGTGTAGGATAATGTGGAGGTGATGAACACCTATGTGTGGGAACCCGAGGAGGTGAAGTGTGCCTAGATAAAGGAGTTGTCTGAGTGGTGGACCTAGACTGATGTGATTGACTAGAAAATCGATGAAATCATGTAGGTTATGTGCGAATAAGTGATCTAGAGAAGATTGTGATTTAGTTTTAATAGGCAGTGGGGACCTAGATGCTCTAGGTAATGTAATGACAACTTCAAGGGAGGTTGTGGCCATGGAGTGGATGACAGAACACCATCAATATAAATGACTTGTTTATATGTGAATGAATTTGAAATGCAAGTGATTCAAGGAGATGATAGATTTGGATGCACGAATCCAATTGAGACCTAAGAGCATGTCACACCCTTTGATTGTTGGTGCCACAAGAAAAGGCACAAGTATGGTGAGAGGACCTGATAATGACTAGAAGCTTAACAATGCCATATGATTTAGGGATTGGATATGAAATTTGTGAGAGTAGATAGTTAATAACAAGGAGTGTAATAAAACACACGCCGATGCGCCGTCATGGATCACTTGTAGTGTTATTGATAGAAGTGGATCCAATAGAATCAATAATGTGTAAGAGATTAGAAGAGAATGTGGCATGATAGTCATAATCAAAGAAATAAATAAGAGGTGGGGATGTCTCAGTATGAGTAACTAGAAAATCAAGATCCCCCGATGTAGGAGACATTGTGCAATATGTATCATTTGTTGAGGATTCAACCCCTTGTTTTTCATGTTTTGGTAGAGGATTATTAAAGATATTGAGCTTATGATTTTCATTGATAGGTGTAGAAGCCATAGGCTCTAGAAGCTCAATTACATTATTATCGATTAGATCTTGAATGAGATTGTGAAGTTTGAAACAATGATTTGTAGAATGTCCAACACATTGATGATAGTTGCATATGAGTTTTTCATCATAATTACAACCTTTAGGGTGAGATGGATCTAAATTGAGTGGAGGAAGATTAATAAGGTCTCTATCAACCAGTTGTGGTAATAGTCATTTTTGTGTGGTAATATGTGGAGCAACACTCATTTTTGTGTATGTTCATTTAGGTGGCATGCCACTAAATCTCTTTAGTATTAGTTACATTGTTGACAATGGTTTTTTTTTCATAGGTTTAGTTGATGGCTTGAAAGTTGATTTATTTTGAAAACACGTAGAAGATGAAGCTTGCTCTTGATACTTAAGTTTTCCTATAGATAAGAGTTTTGTTTTGCGTAGCTTAAGAGTGTGACATAAGTGATCAAATGATGGAGAGGTCTCAAAGATAACACTCTCCTGAAGAGGTGGTAATAGACTTTGTACAAATAAATCCTAAAGTTTAGAGTCTGCAAGCACATTGGACATCTTAGCTAATTTTTTTATATCGTAAGACATAATTTACTAGGTGTTCATTAAATCCTTACTTAAGTTGTGTGAGTTGAGCATACAAAATCTTGGAGCTGATATTAATAGAAAAATGAGTTAAGAAAGCATCGGCTAGATGCATAAAAGATGTTCCGAGTGGACCGATAGGTCGTATAACCAACACATTGCATAATCGTGAAGAGCTGCGAGAAAGATCTTAGCTAGAAGAATGTGATCATCTGCAAAATCTAGACATGCCACATGAAATGCTTGGAGATGTTCTTGTGGTTCACCATGCCCATTGAAAATGGGAAGCTTATGGGTGATAAAATTATGAGGAATTAGGTAAGTAGAAATGGAGGGTGTGAAGTAATAAAGTGGAATCCAAAGACGGAGACACAAGAGAAGTAACTTTGATGCACTTGTCATATTTGAATTTAGAGATTTTGATAAAGGGGGCTGAATCTATAGTGCTAGTGGAAGAATCTTATTGAGTGTGAGAAACAAGAGGTGGAGTGAAATGGTTGGTGGGAGTAGGAACAAAAAAAAGAGTAGTAGAAGTAGGTGGAAGAGTAGAAGTAGGAGGTTGAGTAGCAATGGAAGTGGGGATAGCGATGGAAGCATTAAGCTCCATGAGATTGGTGGCCTCCTCAAGAGTAGTAAATAAAAGCATGTCTAGATCTTGTGGATTCTCAATGATATGATCATCGGGGTCTTTAAGGTGGGACTCCATGAATTTTCCATAAGATTGAGCCATAGTGATAAGAGGATAAAAGTCCCAATGATAAGGTGGATTTGAGCACGGGGTTCACCAAATGATTAATACAATATAGATATTTTCTAATACTTATTACAATGTAGTAGTAAATAAATAAACAATGAAATGTAAAATTGAGATGAGAAAATTAAGCTAGTAAATAAGAAACCCTAGTTGTAAAGAAGGGGTAAGAAGACTTAGTTGTTTCACAACCAAATCGAACCGCATCGAAGTATTGACTAGATGAACAGAGAGGGAGAATTTTCACACAGAGCCCCAGAAAAATGTGTGAGCTAGAGATCTACCTAGACTAGGGCACTGTAAGGGGTCGGCGACACTGCAAGCACCACATACCTACTCGGATACATGTGACTACTCAAACCCTCGGGAAGCCTCCTTTGCAGGGTTGTGAGATGTTTGTTTTCCTTCGCTTCTTGTCGCTAGTATGTCACACAATGATTGACGATGTCATTGATAACCCGTAATGAAAGATTGAATTAACAAATCCTTAAGAGTGCATCAAATCCTTAAAAAAATGCAAATGAGGTGTCAAACTATCCTTAGCTATCAAACAAGTGATCTTATGATTGAGTGTTGCACTACATTTCAGACCCAATGTAGTTCTAGGTGTGTGTGCGAAATCGTTCCCCGGATGGCTCTTATGCGTGTTGCACTTGATAGCAAGAAAATAACTATATGTAAATAGATGTGTTCATGGAATAGAATGAAATTCCCCTCCTATGAAGTGTATGCAGAAGAATACAGTCCCTTACCCTTGAATGGATGCTTAAATGCTCTTGAATAGCCTTTGGATGCAACCTTAGGTGGTGATAACTAATGCTTAGTGCTTGGTCCTTTATTATGGTCACATAACTTTATATTTATATGATTCCTTGCTTGAATTTTGTAATTAACCCCAAAAAGGTCGAATACCAAAAAGATAAGGCGTTTAAACGGCTAGAAAGAACCTAAAAGATGTGAACAAAGTACAAAGAGGTCAAGGGCACCCCGGAGGGGACAGGGGCACTGACGTTGACATCCTAGGCTGGGTGATGGTGTCTAGACTAGAGAAACTAAAGGGTCGAAGGTAAGGGTGAGCAAGAATGTGTGTAAGACCAAAAGTGACAACAAAAAGAAATAAAAGATGGCCAAAGACATGGGTTAATTATTAATTTTCTTATTTAGTAATCATATGAATAGTAGTATGTTAATCATGACTAGATAATTATATAGAGTGCATGATTTTATGTCTACAATAGTCACCAACACCTAGATCTAGTCACCAAAGACACACATGCACCTCTTCCCTACACTTTGGGTTCCCCTGTCGGCTCTGTTCCTAAGTTCCAAAATTTATTGTGAGCGGTGAGACCATATTTATAACCTGTTCAACACTTCTACCTACTGAGATCACCTCCAGTCTACTTCAAAATCAACTAAGTCTCCCTCTTGCTTAGGGTTTTATAATATACATGCTAGTTTGCTTGTGTCATTACTATATTTTATCATTTATACATTATTTATCACAATATTTACTCTGTAATTAGATTTAATTAAAATTAAATAAAATCACTTGGTGAACCCATCGCTCAAATTCAAAATTCCTTTTATGCTTTTACTTTTATGCCCATCACTCATAGTGGTCATTTGGTACCTTTGAGCATATTGAGCTTCCTCCATTTGGCTATAAATCCTCCCAATCAATGGCTAAATCTTCCGACCCTTTTCTTAACTCAAACAATGTCCCTCTTGAGAACATTGAAGCTTCTGATAGCAAACACTCATATGATGAGGATACCAACGTTGATCAAGAACAACTAGACAAGCTCACCAATTTCGTTAAGTGTTGCACACCAACCCTTTACATATTTCACATGTTCTCAATGCTTTACTTGTTGTTAAACATTCTCGAGATGTTGCTTTTATTCCTCTTGTAGGCTCTTCCTCAGCTGTCATGGCCTCCACCCAACCCCTTAACATTCCTACTTCCATTACTACCACTACCACTCCTCTCATTACTCCCAATACTTATAATACACAACTTGGTTCCTCTTCAAGAACTCATGACTTAGCTTCTTTATATCAAGATCTACAAATTCAAATCTATCAGTTACAACAAGCTACTTCACGTTCCTCTCTATCTCTTGATTCTTCATTACTCCTTCACACCCCTTTTCAGAACCGCCATATCCACTTACCAACTGCCTTCCAACTTCGTCACCTCTAAGCTACCCACCTTTAATGGCCATAATGACCCTCAAGAGCATCTCCAATATTTTCATGTGGCATGTCTTGACTATGTAGATGATCATACATTGCTAGCTAAGCTATTTCCTAAAAGTCTACAAGATTATGCCATGTGTTGGTTTTATGATCTACCTGTTCATTTGGTAACTTCCTTCACATATTTATTCTATGTTTTCCTTGCACATTTTTCTATCAATATCGACACCAAGATCTCCTACACACAACTTGCTCAAATCAAACAAGGATATAATGAGCGTCTAGTGACTATGTGTTGCATTACAAGAACAACCTAGTTAAGATGACTAATGTACTTGCTGATTTTGAATTGCAAGATATTTTTGTTCAAAGTCTCTTACCTCCACTTCAAGAGAGTGTTATCTTTGAGACCTCTCCTTCATTTGATCAATTATGCCATACACTCAAAATGTGTGAAGACAAACTTTTATCCATGGGAAAATTGAAATATTATGACAATGCTTCATCATCATCTTCTAATCGGTTTCAAGCTAAATCTACTTTCAAACCATATCCTAAGCCCACTAAAGCAAAATCCACTATTAATGTTGTTTCTACACCTAAAAAGCTGCAATTACAACCTCCAAAGTGTACTTTTACCAAATTACCATATGCACCTCATTTTATATTGCCACAACTATTAAAAAAATCCAATCACTCTTCCTCCACCACTTAATCTCAACCCCTCTCACCCTCATGGCCACCACTATGATGAAAATTCATGATGTGGTTATCACCAATGAATTGGCCATTCTACTGATCATTGTTTTAAACTCAAGCATATTATTTAAGATCTCATTGATAACAATGCACTTGATCTCCCTGAGCCATCTACTTCTCATCCAATCAATGATAATAAAAATATAAAAATATTTAATGACCCTTTCCCAAGCATGATAAGTAAGCTTTTAATTCTTCTACTAATCATACATATCGAGTTGTGCCTCCTTCATCGGGGCCTCTTGATTTCCTTGTTTCTTCTGCTAATGCATCACCACCAATCATTACATTCTCAGATCATAATTATCATGCTACATTTACTTCTAATTCCTTACACATCAATGCTTCTATTGGTTCATATACTATCAATAATACTATGATCTATCTAGCAAATCCTACGAACGTATGCTCCATTGCACTCCTCCTAGCTATTAAATGTCCATTGTCTAATGTCACATTTCCAGTCCCTCATTCTTTTGGCTATGTCAAACTTCCCATTACGATTGGGCCCCTTAGCATGTGGGTACCATTCATTGTTGCATCTTTAATAAAAGGTTGTGACATGCTCTTAGGTCTCTCTTGGCTCTACATTTCCCAAGCCATCCCTTCCATGAATCACTTGTGTCTTAAGGTCATTCACAATAAATAACTTGTTACTATCAAAGGTGTTCCACCATGCATGCCATTTCATTGACCTACTTTTGTTGATACACCATTCACGACATCTAGGCTTCCTATGCCTCTCAAATCTAAAGCTACTTTGGCACCTAACTCTCCTATTTGCACATGATCTACACCACGACCTTGTCATCCACATCAAGTATATTAGCTCACCTCGTCAGCCTAAGTCCCCCACTTGGGCAACCCCTTCACATAGGTGTTCACCACCCCCTTCAACACATAGGTCTCTTTACACGTACATCATTACTTGTGATGCCGCGAAAAATGACGACGCTCTAGGAACTTGCTTCCACTAAACACATAACTGAAACTACAACCCCTTTTTTTTTATTCTTCTTCTTGTATATGTTAAGATTATCAAAGAGTTTCCATGCCTCCAGTATCTTTATTGCGTAATTTAAATTATTTTACTTCATTTCCATGATTCATGTCATGCATTCATTAGAGAAAAGTTTGTTAAACGTCTTTATAGTGTCATATCTTATGTTTCATCATATTACAATTGTTCTATATTCTTATATGATGGCCCGTTTGCAAATAAATTCTTTCAAGATAATGTATTTGTACCTGCACTTGACAGACATCAATAGTTTTATATTTTACATTTGAGGTATTATATTTAATCTTTATTTTGAATACATAAATACTATATATATATTTATAATCTCAAAATGAGATATATATATATATATATATATATATAGATATATATATATACCACTCATTATATGCACAAGCATAGAGTTTAATATTTTATCGTATAAATCATGTTAAGTGTACTAAAAATGTGAAAATATTTTTAATATTGTAAACATTCAAGTTTACTTTCTTTAATGTGGATTATTCATATTTGGAATTTAGCAAAGATGTCAGGAGATTTAATAGGGGTATCACATTCCAAATTAAGTTTGAAAAGATATGGTTGGGGGTGGGTGGCTTTAATAGCCACCTGCCATTTCATTTCGGTTGGCACATCCTCATTTATTGCAATATGGATCCCGCAGATCATATGCCCCCCGTTTGGTCTGCCCACTATTTTAACTCGGCCTGGCCGCGTAGGTTAGAAAATGGTGGTTAGAGATGAAGCTACAGCTAGAGAAGCAGGCGTGTTACTTCGTTGCATTCGGCCCTGGCCGCGTGAGCAGATGTGATGATTATAGATGAAGCTACAGGCGAGTGGAACAGGCGTGCTACCTCCTTTTATTCGGTGCGCGAGGTGTGTTCAGTGAGAATCACATTGACATGACTTACAATGTGGTGATAAGCCAGGTGGCGAGGCATGTTGCGATATGGTAGAAGCCTTTTTAGCACTTCCAACAAGCAAGTTGTCTAACTATGTTGTTATCTGCTCATTCGATGATCGAATGCGTCCTCAAATTTGGGATTCTCCTTCAAGATTTTTATCAAAATCGATTAAGGGACGGTGAGAGTGTTATGAGGAGAACTAAAGAAATTTATTACAACGATCTTTCATTGAGATCTTACCTATTTTACGGTGTGGCTCGTGGAAGAGAATCTCATAGAGGTGGATCTGTTTCATATCAGCATATTCATGGAGCAGTTTGTTTTGCATTTGCATGAACATCTCATGCGTAGGTTTTATTACAGTCCTATTACATGATGATTTTACATAGATATATCATCATCTTAATTGTTTTATATTATATGTATGTATGATTTTATATGTAGGTGCCTTGTGAGTTTTATTACAGTCTTATTACAACCATATCATAGGTTTTGTTTTATATATATAATTAATATTATCTACTTGGCAATAGTTTATACTAGCATACTTTTGTTAATATAAAAGAAATATTGATAGTATATTGATATTAATATAACTTGATAATAATAAATTCATTAATTTTAGTATTACTTTAATATGAGTAATATTTAAAATATTAGTTTCCTTCTTAAACATTAAGGACATATGGGTAATGAACTTGATAAGTTTAGAGCTTTTGCATTAAAATTCCTTTCTACACAATTTAATAGGCATTGTACGGGATTTCACATAGATTTGATTTTATTTCCCTTACTAATTTGCAAATAGTTTTACAATGAATTCTTAAATGAGAAAAAAACATAATAGAGCTAGAACTTAAATTACTTCATTGGCATATTGAAAACTATTTAAAACTTAAGTCTTTCCATCAACAATACAAGAAGAGAAAATGCACTAATATTCCAACTTTTCCAATACATCTCTTTTAAGTAACAAAATGAAATTTAATATATTTTTTTAAAGTAAATTTCCCAACATTCCTCAAGAGGGTTTCAACAATATTTCCATTAAGTTTTAGAGTAAGAACTACTAACATTTCAACAAGATCAACACACTCATATGAGGTTCCAAGCCAAGTTAAAGGAGAATAAATAAATTGTCTTTCCTTCAACTTTCAATTCCATCCACATTACAACCTTACTAATGAAGATCAATACAACTTTCCTTCAAAATCTTGTTACAACATTTTCCACTTAATGTGGGAACAAATTTACAATAATGGAAGCTAAAATACAAAACAATATTTCACTTTCTTCCACTCTAGGTGGGTAAAAATACAAGGTAGTTTCACATTGTCATCAACAAGGCTCCAATGCTACAAACATCAACAAGGTAGCTCCTCCAATAGTTTGCTTGATTCACAACAAAATAAGGGGAGAGGCAACGCTCTCCTCCCAACCAAGATACCCAATGGAGAAGAGAAGCCATCCTCTCCATTGGCCCTCGAGCCCCAACCACATTACAATGGGAGAAAATCCAACTCATGGCAACTACTAGCTTCCACATAACTTAACATAAAATTTCACAATCATTCCATAATCCTTCAAAACAAAAACAACAACTCAACAAGAGGGAAACCATCAAAACAACAAAGTCACAAGGCTTATCAAGAAAGCCATAAGAGTAAGACCTATGGGGAGGCCACTTATGCCTCCCAATGGGAATGGGTGCCACCTAAAAGCCTCCAATGCAAAACACAATACCCCTAACAACTCTTATGCCTCCCTCAAGTACCCCTTATCCCTCCATCCACTCTTATGCCTCCCTCAACTCTTATGGCTCCCCCAAAGTAAGAACAAGAAGAAAATGCAAGCATTTCTCATACTAGGTGGGCACCCAACCCAAACTCCCTCCTCAAGAAAATGATCTCTTATGCCTCCCTCAAATAAACTCCCCATAGTCTCCTCCCACTCCCAACTTAGGCATTCTACCCATTCCCAACAAGCATTTCTAAAAAAAAAAAACAACAACATTCAACACAACATATATACACATACATATAACAAAAAAACATAATACAAACAAAGGTGAAGCTCCTACCTTTCCATGGTAGAGCTTGTTCCAAGTATGAAGTCTCAAATCCCTCCAAAGATCAAGCAAGCATCCACAAGCTCCAACAAAATTCCCACAAGTATCAACAAGCTCCAAAAATCCACACACTCCTTCAAAATCCTCTCCTCTCCAAATACAAGAGACTCAAAATGAAACCTCCAACCCCCAAAATAAACAAGAGGATCAAATAAATAGAGAAAAGATAGGGAGGGATGATGTGGCTCCAATTAGGATGCCACCTCCTTTTCCCTCCATTCCACATCACTTGGTCAACCTCATATTCCAATGCACCATTAATAAGTGGTTGAAAGAAAGGCAAGCACCTTACACACTCCACCTAAGCCCACTTCCCCAAAGGACAAAATTAAATTTTTGAAAGAAAGTGCAATTAATATTTTACCCTTTTATCCCCCCAAAACACCTAAAAGACCCTAAATTTGGCCTTCCAACCCATAGGTAGGGTTGGCATGGGGTTTTAAGAGGTGTGGGACAAGTTTGACTTGTCCCACAAGCTTTCAAATTTGGCCTCTAAGGCCAAATTCGAGTTTCCCATGTGGGGTAGAGTGTGCTACACTCAAAACTCAAATACACATCATTCCACACAAAATCCAAAGTAAATCAAGCCTAATAAATGAACTCCCTTTTGGTCATGTATTTTAATTTGCTTAGGACAAATTCAAATTAGTTTAATTAAGACACTACAACCCATGACTAATAAAGGGGTAAACACCAATCCAAAGAATATGAATAATAACACAAGTAAAATTTCACTTACTAAGAGAAACACATACTAACATAATAGAAAGGGGAAATTTAAAACAAACAACACATGACCCCGGGTCACAATTTTCCCCTAACTAAAAATTCTAACACACACACAATTACTCGTTGCCATGGTGACTCGAGTTGGATTCTTCTCGAATCCGATGTGGTTGGTCTCCACTCCCAATATTGTTGTGAATATAATATACCCTGTAAGCAGAGAATACCTCCTTCGGCCTGTTGGCCACATTAAAACATTCATGCCAAATATACAATATAATTTAAAATAAAAGACACATGATTTAATATCATCTATGCAAGTATGATATCACTTACACTTTCTAGCACATTTCTATTCCACATTTCATTTATGTCAAAAACGATCATCACATTAATCCAATTATCAAGTTCTACCCAATATGATTAAATATATCACATGTCATAATTAAAGATAAATAACCATGTCAAAAGTATACCAATATCATCATCAAATGTCCACAAGAGACCATATGCATCCTATAACGATCAAATCAACAACGGTCCGATTAATACATGATATCTACTAGCATGCTAAATCAAGAAGCCATAATAAATCCATAAGTGAAGTAACCGGTCTCAAAACAACAAAACGAAAATGGTGTCGAAGGGAAGTGGGCACTACAATTACTATTATACACCACATATCTTAGAGCATCGTCATATGCCTTTGTCACCTAAGATATTGGGTGGAGGTACCTCTCCCTTCACTATCATCAAATAAATCTGTTATCCCTTACACACTTGGGGGCATCACACTTTTTCCCCCTTCCAATCGCCATCAATCCTTCCTCATGTATACTACTACATTTTTCACTTTGTGCATCATAACTAATCTTCCTATGCACTCTCACACCCTTTGATACACACATTGTATCATCATTACCCTATGAGGCACTTTAATTCCTCGGTTCATACTCAATCGCTAAGGGTCTAATTATGAAATGAACCTCACATCCTTTGCTACTCATGCTTTGAGTGTCACGATACATAGTTCTAGCATCTCCTCTCATAGAAGAGCATCACCGATGACACACTCTTTTTTATGGTTTATGTTTGATGTTTAGGGTTCCTATAAATGAAACTCATCTCATACATATCCTTTGGGGCATGCATTGCTCCTCTCATCTTCACATTTTACATACCGTACCATCACACTCATCCACAACATTTGCATATCTTGGTTACATCTATTCTTATTAACTTGTTATTTTTGGAAGCATAATGGGTGAGGGGGTGAATCAGTCCTAAAATTGTTTTATTTCATTTACCATTACTTATATTCATCATTTCACTCATCCATTTAACATCCATAACCATAAGAACACATTAGGTGTATATTAAAGAAAAAAGAAACAAAAAGAAGACACATGAACACCATATATAAGTGGGAAACCCTCAAGGGAAGAAAAACCACTAAAAATATGCTTATATTACACAAAAAAAGATTTAGTGAAGCATTAACTTCACAAGGAGCACCAATCCCTAGTTTAGTAGAGCACCAACCCTACAAGGAGCACCACCAACCCTTAATTTAGTGAAACACCCTCTCCACAAGGAGGATATAACATCATAATATGATCAAAGAACCAACTCAACCATATAAGGATGAATATCTCTAAATTTTATTATTGCCACAACTAATGGAGATCACTAATTCAGGTCACACACTTTCTTCAAACCCTCATTCCTTCAACTCGCTATATTCTTCTTATTCATGGATAGTTTTCCTTCATACCTTTACACCCGTGCTTTCTAACCTTATTCAGATTTTTTCCAACATCCTCATCTCTGATTTCATGCCTTAAAAGATCCTCCACACTCTCAATCAAGTCAAAATTTTACCCCTTTGTTCAACTAGTTCAAAAATGAACTAAACAAGCACTTTTATATATTTTTCATCTCACAAACATGACATAGGTAAGTCCTCATTAATAATATTGACAACCAAAACTTGAATAAATAAACTATGCTAATATAAATTCATAAAATGGACCATATATATGTCTGGTCATGCTCAAATGCACTAAACAAGTTCAAAATTGGCTCAAAACCCCATCACATGATTCATCAAAGACCACAAACATCCCCACCATGATTGTTCAAGCTCCAAAATTCATCACACATGTCTAATATGACATAACAACACCATACATGGTTGTACATTAGCTTTCACCAATCAAATTCTTCATAACTTACTCAAGAAGGCTCATATCCTTCACCAAACAGTTATTTCCAGGAACCAATCTTCACCTATGGGCCTCAAGACCACCAAAGAAAATATCAACTATATAATGTAACCACTTATTGGAAATCCATTAACATGCAGAACATATAAATTATTGCTATAGCTCATGAAACATCCATACATGCAAACCACACCAACTTTCCTCTTCACCAAACTAAGCTGCCCAAAAAGTAGTTTTGAGAACTCAACTGGTTTGCACCCTTGTTGTCACTTTCAAGACATCCAAATACATTCAATAAGAATAAAATTCATCCATATTCACTCTCTAACTAATATAAAGAATCAAATAATCCATATCATGCATCTTCTAGCTAGAGAAATTTTGTCTTGAGAAACAAACAACCTTCTTCTTCACAAAATGAGTTGGATGACCTATCAAATATCATCATCATGAGAAAAACCATACATCATTGTAAATATATCTAAATAATATTTTCAGAACATCTTACATTTCCTTCCAAATCCAAGTGGAAGGTCCATCTCTGAAACTCAGAACTACCCCAAAATTGCCTTAAGACTAATCTTCATAAATAGGGTACACTTTTCCCTCTAGAAGATCAAACATGATCTGAAACCATCATGGAAATAAAGTAAAACTCCTAGGATAAAAACAATTTCAATTGATTTCATATCTCTCATGCACAACATTGTCCCAACCGAACTTCTTGAAGTTTTCCTATTTGAGTGGGTTCCACAAATCACCACATACTCTAATATACCTTTCTGGAAATATGGAGGAGTCCTATACAACATCCAATAATCATATTAGTAAGAAAAATTCATTCTAGTCACTTATAATGAAAATATATCCTATCGCTTTTGAGTTAGGGTTTCAAACATACAAAATAAGTTTACCTTCTTAATATTCGTTCATAAATATGTGACGATGAAACTACATCATTATTTTTGTAAAATATTATTAGCTCCATGGAAAAACATCCCCAAATCCTTTGGGTCTCATGAAAAACATACAATACATACCAAGCATTAGAAGGTGCACTTTTACCTCAAAAAACACACTCTAGAATACCCAGAATTTTCTAAAATCGACATATCTTACTATTCCTTCTTTAGAATGACTTGAAACTTGTCATGAATCATCATGAAAACATCATATCACTCTTCATAATCACCATACATCCCAAATAGGTCTGAAAATCTCCAATCAATCTCACTTACATGTGTTATCTTGCATTTTCTTCACCTTCTTGCTTCCCAAGGACCTCATACATGCACTATACCTCTAATAATTGACATGAAACTCATCATAAATGCCCTATATACCATTACCATGTTGTTACCATGTTTGTAAAATACTTATCAGCCCCAAAATCATGCCTCCATATAATACCTCATGCTCCATGACTAAAAATAGGCCTAGAATGACTACATGCAACCCATAACATCACATTAACCAAACTTGATGAGTTCATAAAGAAAAATATACACCATTGAAAAATCATACTAACCATGATGGAATTCATACCAACCTTTAGGGCTTATACAATGACCCTTCATACTTGTACCATGCTTGAAATCATGCCTATAACACTATAAGACTTCACCAAACTTGGACACTACCAATCAACCTTCATATTTGACCTTGATTTACACTTCACATAGACTCTCAAAACACCATGACTCTCTTTTCCATCAATATACTTGGTATGAATGACAACACTAACACACAATGGTCAACAATTTCCCCTTAATCATTGATGACAAATACCTTTAGAAACATTAATGGCAACCATAAGACAAAACACTCCTACTATTTCCATATTTTTGATGCTTCTCCTCCTTTGACATCTATGAAAAATGATAAATGATGACAAGACATGGAAAATGATAACACACAATGACAACAATGCACAAAACAACTTACTTGTTTGACTAAGACTCCCTTTGGACTACATTTGGTATTCTTTGACTTCAACAACAACATATGATGATCCATAGACTTGTAATGAGCCTCAAAATAGCTCCCGCTGAACTGATAACCTCATATTTTGTATTCATCCATGTTCTATATCCTCCTCTAGGTCAAAATAATGCAAGAAGTCACTAAAACGCCTCCAAATTCACCATGAATGACTTTAGCACTAATGTCCCTAAACCACATCTTAAATGCAAAAATGACCACCTTCTCCATGCTTTAGAAGCCCAAGAACAACATGAAATGACTCTCTTGTAACTCCCCCTGGAACCATACTATCCATATCTAACCATAAACACAAGAGTTGGATCACTTAATTTTCATGCAAGCCATGAAGATGAATTGGACTCATCATCACATTCTTGAAGCACTTCTTCAATGTTTTCAACCTTCTTTGCATGAGATCATACTTGCTTGAATAAATTTTTTTCCTAAATTTGAAGTACACCCGTTAATCATCCTTTATTCAATAATTCTCATCTTCTTGACATCTATACTCTTGATTCAAGGTAAGAAGCATGCTACCCCATCTTAAATGATCTTCTCAGACTTGTATGACATTGTTTTCATACTCTCTCGAGTCACCATATCAAGTTCAATGGATAAACATACATTGTATTTGTAATCATCAAAAACCTTCTATTCTAACACCTTTTGAAAAATTATTCTCACTTAAAGGATGTCAAAACAATCTTCCCTTGCCTTGGAGATCTTCACAGCTTGTAGATCACTTAATGCATTTTTCGTCTGGTAATCATGTATGATCATTTCTTAACAAAGTATCTTGACAATTCATAATACTCAATGCTTTGTCCTCCAAATGCTACGATACTTTGGATTGAATGATGAATCTACTGTCTTCTCACCCTTTAAGAACTCCAATCATCCTAGCAACAATACTCATAGCTTAACAAATCTCCTTGAATCAACTTGCCTTGTCAAGTTTCTAATCTTCAAGGTTAAATAGGATTGTACCCACATTTTGAAGCTTCAACATTCTATGTTATGATTGAATACCAAATCAATAATTGGGTTTATACTTATGTCAACACTTTCATACACTAGTACAATTATTTATCAGACTACTCAAGGTATATATAGACATCCAATCATGACATAAGAACTATTTGTTAAAACACTTCCCTTTAGGCCCTAAAATATGGGCATGCACTATTTAGGTCTGCAAATACAAGTTTTGTGCTAGAACATCTTTAACGGGTATTGAAACTTCATGTAATTTTAGAATACATCTTAACTCTATTAATAAGAACATTGCATTAGGTTTGAATGTTTCTTACCTTAACACCACATAGTTTCTTAATCTCACATCCCCTGTTCCAGGGTAACCTAGATTGTGACAATAGTTACCTAGGTTACTTTTCCCACTTAGACTCTTTTCACACTAATTTGGGTGTCATAACTAACTTCTCCTACTCCAATAACATTTTACAAAGCTTATTCACTTGATTCAAGCCCAAGACTAGCTTATTTTTCTTTAATAGGAACTTATTGACTGTAGTAAACCATTCTAATGCTCGAGACTGCCGGATCTTTTCAACAAGTACAAATTCCTTGTTAGTCACTATCTTCTACGGCTGTAACATTCTTATGATCTCTCTTCGTGGACATATCATTCTCATACTAATGGAGGCCTCATATGCACATTCATAGCCTCAACTTCTTCATAGACTTTGGTCAAAACTTGATTCTTCACCTCGGACACTGTGATACCTTACATCGACTCTTTGAAGTAAACTCGGACCTTAGAAATAGATCTTTGTCACACCTTAGAACCTTGTCTTTAACCTTATGGATTCCTTCTTTATGATTTGGATGACTTCTACATTACTCCAACTTTATGAATCATCTTCAACATCCAGAAAATCTTGCAACCTACATCATCTCTTTTAACCCAAATTGCAAGGCCTCATGACACATGACATATTAACAACCAATGAATTGACTTTTTCATACAATGAACTTGACCTTTTGATGACTTCTTTGCACAAACTATGATCCACATACAAGTAATAGATCATCTTCATTCAATGACTTATATGACTATCTTTGTAACAAGATCATGAAAACAAGACATACCACACGTAGATGTAGAACACTTTTACTCTTTACATCATTCACAGACTTAGTTGACTGTCATATGACTCTTGTAGGGGCACACATGATTATGAACAACTTAGAAACTTAGATTTTATGCCTAGATGGACGTGTACGAGACCTATTTGAGGTCAAAACACACTATATCACCACTATCTTAGACCACATCATCTTGAAAAAATCTCTTCTTATCTTCACACTCATTTTCAAGCTTCCTTTTAATGATATAAGTATTTTAAATTGACTTATACTTAACAAACTATGGGAATTGTCACAATGATAACTCTCTGACACAAAATTGGTTTATACCTCTTAGACCGATAACACTTTCATACATCTTTATGCTCTCTTTATAATGCATAATCACATTGTATACAAAATATAAGAAAGACTCTCTTACCTTTAACACCCTTCAAAATTAAACCATGAGACCGAAACCACCTTGTTACATCCTTTCTTCCCTCATACATGTAGGAGTCACTATCATAGACATAAATTGTCCATACAAGTCTCTAAATAATGCTTATTAACCGAGATATTCATTTAATGAACTCCACAAACCATAAATCAGGCCTTGACAATGTCATAGGCTTCCATACAATGCTCAACAATAAGAATTTAACTTAGAATACCAAATCGATTAGACACAAAATTCTTTATATTACTTGCTTTTGAGATAATCTTCACACATTTGCAACCCTTATAGTATGACAACTCGGACTACCGACCGAGACAATAAAAACATACTTTGAATTCATCCTTAATCAGCCTCAAGTTACACTCATACAACTAAAGAAGACACCATGTCATCTTGACAACATAACTCCTTTTTGAGATGAGTAAACAAAATTTCTACATTTAATGGCAAGCCTTGACACTCAGAACTTTGCATATCTTTATAGACACCTTAGACACATTCATACACATATGATGAAGTCATAGATCATGCTTGTAACCTTTGAGAACACACAATACCTTTGAAATTGTTGTAAAACTCATAACACAGAGACTTCCATAACTCAAAGATCAGATCTTGAACAATTTTTACCTTTTATCTTTTTATTACTCAAGGACACAATTTGTAGTCACAAAAGCATGCACTTTAGAAATTATTTAGTCTTGGTATCATACTACTATTCATATGGGTTTTGAGTGAAGAAAGTACTAATTAACCCATGTCCTTTGTCCATTTTACTTTGTTTGCTTTCATCATTAACAAACTTTTGCATCTACTCACCCAGTCATTTATGCCATTTGGTGTTGTTTTATCTTTGACTAGGGTGGTGACCCCGTCTTGGGTGTTCTGGTCCCATTTGGGGTGTCTGATCCTTTTACACTTTCCCACCACTTTTTGGGCACTTTCTAGTCATTTGAGCTTTCTATCTTTTTAGTGGTCGGCCTTTTCGAGGTTAATTATGAAATTAGAACAAGAGAACCATATAAATATAAAGTTATGAGACCATAATGAGGGACCAAGCACTAAGCACTACTATCATCACCTAAGGTTGCATCCATCAAAGGCTCCATTTGTATCTATCTAGCTCCATCACAAGGCACAAGGTTGGTTCATTTGCATCACACTGCATAAGAGGGAAGTTTATTCTATTCCATCCACCATTTTATTACATTTCTACACATAGTTATTGCTCGTTACTTTCACAAAGTACGATTGACATAAGAGCACCTAGGGATAATTGCACACACACACACATATAACTACACCAAGTCTAAATTTAGTGCAACGCTTAGTAAGTCCATCATTATGGCCGTTGAGGATAGTCGACCCCTTCATATGTATCTTTCTTTTTTAGAGGTTTCATACTTGTCTTAAGGTTTTCAGTATCTCCTTCATCACTCGATTTACAATGACATACATTTGAGTTTGGAAACACTCTTTGTGACAGGAAGCGAACATAGGTGATCACTTAGAGATACCTCAGAGGAGGTTTTTAGAGTTTTTTCACATGCTAGGGTGCTCATATCTCAAACTAGGGTGCCCATAGGTGCCCTTGTACCTCTCTAGACACCCCAATCGAGCCTACTGTTCCATATTTATGTTTTCTGTAGCTTCGTATATTTGTTCCTACATGATGTACATCTAGTTTATTTTGCAACATAGTCCCGAGGCATCGTCGAATAAACTAATCTCTTTCTAACTCTTATTGCACTTTAGGGTTTTATATTTTCATATCTTAGATTACTTGGGTCATTTCCTTTAGGATTATATTTATTATTTACTTATGTTCTTAATCTTAAATTAATTATAGAATTAGAATAAGTTCCACATTTTAGTTAATCATTTTTGTGAACCCCACGTTTGACACTTTGCCATCCCCTTAGAGATATTTTTCTCTTCTTTATTATTGTTCACTCTTCCGATTATTTTAATGAGGCTCATATTAAAGTCATCAATGACCATATCATTGAGCATCCCCAAGATCTAGAATTGATTTGACATGTTTCTCATGAGGAAGCTACCAATTTGAAATAACTTAATACTTCCATGTCTATCTCTACTTCCATATTTTTCCAACCACTTATTTCCACTCTTTCACCCATTTCCACCATTCCGTTTTTGTTACTACTCTTACAAATCATTTCACACCACCTCTTGTCTCTTATAGACCACAAGTTTCCTCCATTGGTACTCAAGACCCAACATCTCTCTATCAAGACCTTCAAGTGTAGATTCGTTAGTTACAACAAGATAATTCTCACGCATCTCCATATTTAGATTCCACCTTATTATTGCATACATCATTTGCACCTGCCATCTCCACTTATCCACTTCCTCCTAGTTTTTTCACCCATAAGCTTCCCATTTTCAATGGGCATGGTGACCCACAAGAGCATCTTAGAGCATTCCATGTAGCTTGTCTTGACTTTGTAGATGATCATATTATTTTGGCTAAAATATTCCCCGTAGTCTCCATGATTATGCGATGCGTTGGTTTTACGACCTACTTATTCATTCAATAACTTCATTTACGCATTTAACTAATAATTTTCTTACTCATTTTTCTATCAATATCGGCTCTAAGATCTCTTATGCTCAATTAGTGCAACTTAAACATGGCTCTAATGAACACCTCACCAATTATGTGTTGAGATATAAAAATAATCTAGCTAAGATGTCAAATATTCTAGCAGGACTCTAAGCTTTAGGATTTATTCATTTAAAGTCTTTTACCACCACTTCAAGTGAGCATTTTCTTTGAGACTTCTCCTTCATTCGACCAACTTTGTCATACTCTTAAGCTTCGTGAAACTAAACTTCTATCCATAAGAAAGCTTAAATATCAAGAATAAGCCTCGTCTTCTTCTTATTTTCCAAATAAGACACCATTCAAGTTCCCTAGTCCTGTCATCAATTAGTCGGTCATCTTTGTCATTTTTCATGCACAATCGTCGAGTTGTTTACATGGTTATGGTTGTCTATTGGGGAGTATCAGGTGTTGTTATTTAGTCATTTGTTGTCTCTAGTCTTTGGCTAGGGCACCTAGGGTAGTGTTGGGGTGCCCATGGGCACCCCAATCTGTAATTTTAGGCACCCCGGTCCCCTTAACACTTAGGTCTAATTTACTTAATCAAGGTCGGTCTTTGTCATTTTCACGCTCATTCCCCTAGGTACTAGTCAGCATGTTGGGTCATTGGTGTCAAAATTTAAGCAAGAGATACCTATATAAACATAACACGCTCGTTATTTTATGCACAAACTATCTACTAGCAAGATTTAGCCATCTACTAAGGCAAAGGACTACATTTAGGCATCATTTACATCTGCATCACACAAACATAGGGGGAAAGGATTTTATTCATTCTATTCCATCCACAATTTTCATTTTTACATCTAGTTACTACCCACTACTTATGTGTCATTGAAGTTAAGGAACTCTAGGCACACAATTACACACACAAGCACACAAAACTACATTGGGTCTGGAATATAGTGTAACACTTAGTTGTAAGTACACCATTGTGGCAGCTAAGGTCAATCTGAACCCTTCATATGTATGTTTATTTTTTAGGGATTTGGTGCTTTGTATGTGGTTTTGTAGGTAGATCTTCCCATCGGGTTCATGACGACATAAGAAAACATATTGCGACAACTACGTGACAAATATGAAGTCATTTTAAAGACCTAATAACACTATCGATTTAGATTCTAAGTTTTTCTATAGACCATAGCACCCATATAGCGAGGCCAGGGTGCCCATAGGCACCCTAGTCCTTCCTCATGCACTCCAATCCACCCGGATCTTCAAGTGTTGCAATTTCTAGGGTAGTACCTTCAAATTACATCCTATCCATACATCAACCTGTTCAAGTCCAACACACAACGAGATAAGTCATTTTCAGGTTAGTACCTTATCCCTCTCATTTTCATTATTTAATTTCATTTAAATACCAAAATAAAATATTTAGCATCAATATTTCAGCTTACATAATTTATTGTATTTCAGTATCTACTTAGATTAACTTAGAATATAGATTCCAAATCCATATTTTTGTTAATCATTTTGGTGAACCCATATTTTCAAAGAACTTTCCCTAGGATCCAATTAAACCCTAATGGATAAAGATAAATCATATTCTTCACCAATCATGTCTCATTTTAACATTAATCCTATCTATGATGAGGTTGTTATAGTTGATCTCAAAGCTCTACATAGAACTCCGATTCTTACACACACGATCATATTCAACAACAACCTTTAGATGGCCAACAATATGTGCCTACTAGTTTTAAATATTTTCCTATATGCATTAGAATTGTTGAGGATCCAATAGCCTTTACTCATTGTACACCATGCTATATGGCTACTTGTGATCCTCCTTCGATCTTTCAAAAGAGACTTTAGATGATTCTCTTATTGATTATTTAGTTGGTGTTAACAATCATTCACATGTGTATAATGATCCTTCTTTTACTCCAACCACTGATATAGTTCCCTCTCATGCTCCTACCACTCATGCTATTACTCCTACTAGATTTCATGCTCCTTCACATTATGTTGATGATCCTATTGATAGCATGCTTAACAATTTTCTCATTTCTAAGTCTCTATCTAATACTAATGAGGTGGATGATAGTCTTGGTTCTCTTTCTTTCCGTACTACCGAATGTGACTCACTTTCTCCATTGTTATCTTCTCCTAAGATTGTATCTATCATTGTGCATGAGTCACCACCATCTATCATTTCTTCTCCTCTTATTGTTACATCTCCTATCAAGCTATATCATCGACATCTACTACTCCATCCTCTCCTACAGATGTGTCTCCATCAGTCACCTCATCTATTAAGGGTATTTATGATGCTAATTCTATCATAGCTATGGAAACTCCATCTATATATCCTACTATAGCTTCGTGGGCACCTACTCTTAGTGTGCCTTAGTATCGAATCTTCCACATCACCTCTTGATTTTCCTATGATCACTCATAATGGAAAAATAAAACCGCTTAATACATTATTGCAATCTTCTACCATTCCTTCATATAATATCATATCTCTCATGCATGTAGTAAGTCAGCTCCAATAGCGAGTTCACTCCCTCACTTTAGAAAGTAGGGCTTACTATGCTCCATAGTCGTGATATGGCCTCCATATGACTGCCTCGGGCCCCATCCTATCTATTTGTGCCCTGTAGGTATCTATGTCCATCTTCCTACCATGAATATCAATCCACCTCCATGCATAGATCTTTGGCCTAGCCCACTCTCCTCGTGGACCTCCAACTGGTCTCAATACAACTATATGCTCATAAGCCCATACATGCAATAGTGTGGTGGCTCCTATCCCTCCACCATGCTCATCGTGAGTAAATCAATATAGGTATCTATATAGGTGGGCCAACACACACCGTGCCACGTGTATCTCATACCCTCCTCCTCTATCCGCTGACATATGTCATGCATCTTATATAAGATGCCTACACCTCCTCCCTCTATGACTATACATGAAACAATCACAACCACTATGAGCTTCCGTAAACACAAAACCCTAGATTGCAATATAGCATCCAAACTGATATGGGCCTCGACAGGTACTTGAGTCCCCATAAAATTACACCTTCGTAACTCACATCTGTTGCTCCATATTCTCTACTTGCATAACCCACTCTCTTTCCCTAACCACTGCAATCACGGTATGCGATATACGTCTTCTAGAGTAATATTCATCTCTCATGTAGGAAACCAAAATGTGCATGTATCAACACACCATCTCTTGCATAGTGCAATCAACATGGGCATATTATGGGAACATCCTCCATCTATTTGATGTGCCACGGATGACACGAGTTCGTCACATCCCAATCATCATCCAATAATGCTAATCCAAGCAACATACTCATATGATGCCCACTGCGGAACTCCCTCGAGTGGATATCCCTCTGCACACCACAAAATAATAACAAAACCAAACATTAGAACACATTCCAAGATCAAAAACACTCACTTATTGTAATATAAACATGTTTTTCACTATTATACACCAAATGCACACATTTTGGACTAGGGCACCTAGATTCAAGACTAGGGCACCCGGGAGCAAAGACACCAAAGGTGCCCATATTTGGGCACTCCTATCCCATGGCTCACTAGCGCCCTCACCGCTATTTTACGAGTCCAAAATGCTGAGAAAATTCAAAATATCAAAATTTTAAAAATTCAACCAAAACAACTAGTACACCCTATATTTTACGAAAAACAATGTGCTTACCAACTCCATGAGTCATACGCAACATTACAATGGTCACCACCCTCTCAAACCGACTAGACGCACATCACTCACTTACAACATTTTCAATCACTAGGTGCTCACTCTCACAATCATGCACAAAACAAATAAAGTGACTAAACACTTTTTCACTTCACTACTTATAGTTACTTTCTCATCACCTACTTTACTATAGTCATTATTTCACGCTTATCACCACTACTAATACACATTACACCATTTTTGTCATATCTTGAGCATTTCTACTCCAATTTACACCCCGTTTGTGAAATTATTTTTAGAATGTCACCTACCACCATATTGAACACATTTCATGTGCATTATCTCTCATCGACGTTATCTTCCATTCCATTTATACACATTTTTGTGATTTTTACCACTTTCTATCTATCTCGTGCTTAATTTCACTTAGCATTTGTTCTTATCATCACTTCCCTTTCACCGAAAGGGAGGGAATATCATTGGGGTCATCATATAATTACCCTTATATTACCATGCATTTAAAAACACTACTGATGTGACAATTCCAAAACCTTTATTAATCCATCATGTGACATTTCACCATCAATTCCCCTAATGACCTAATTTGGGGGCAACAAACATATAATATTTCTATGTGACACTTCATCACTTCCCCCTAATGACCTAACTTGGGGGAAATGGGTAATTAAAAATATTTTCATATGATATTTCACAAAATTCTATAATTTCCCTAATGACCTAACACGAGGGAAACTAATGTAAAATCTCTCTATGAGTAATTAAGTGAATCAATTAGATCAACCAAAGAATTTAAACCTATAACAATTGTGATTACACCAATCAATTAATATAATTCAAGTATAATCGGCCTCCTAGAGGACCTAACTGGGAGATTACATTCGTCACTTTTCCCAGATGACCTAACTTGGGAGATTACATTCATCACTTTTCCTAGATGACCTAATTTGAGAATTTATTTTACATTTTATGCTTGCTTCGGATGATCTAACTTAGAAGCCATCATATATTTTACACTTGCTTCTAGATGACCTAACTTGGAAACCATCATGCATCTTCTCATTTACTTACGGATGATCTAACTTAGAAGCTATTACATTGAGACAAAACCCATGGAGTGGGGAAAGATTACATTTCCTATACCATTGTTATATGGGTCAATTGTTTGATCAAAATTAATTGGATCCAAAAACCAAAAAAATTGATCTGAGTCCATCTACAGTGGCTAAATCTTAAGGTTGTAGTTAGAGATTAGAGAATAATACACTTTTCTCCCTACACTCTTCCTCTAGTGGCAGGACGACCAAATCCTCCGGTCGATTATTCATATATACATGTGTAGGTTGGGAACTGATCACTCCCTATCGCATCTCATCATCATCATACAACATTAGAAATCGTAAATCATCTCACATTTCTATCATCACCCATCTTTAGTGCACTTCATTACCACAATATATTTTTCATTACATGGATCAACATCTTTGATCCATGGTTCGGCATACTATATGTTTCTTTCGGCATGCTTCTACTACACATCTACGCATTATACTAGAGCATGGTATTCTTTTAATTTTCTCAGGTACACATCTCTATCTACTTTATGTTATCGAGCTTTCCACTCACCAACATAAAGTGGGGGCAAATGTAGTCAAAAAATCATGCACTTACTATTATATTTACACCGCTAAGTATGTTATTTTATATATGGATCTCATGTGATAAAAGTATTCACTAATGACCTATTCCTAGTCCTATTATCAATTAGTCGGTCATCTTTGTCATTTGTCGTACACGATCGTCGAGTTGTTTACATAGTTCTGGTCATCTCTTGGGAGTATCAAGTGTCGTTATTTAGTCATTTATTATCTCCAGTATTTAGCTAGGGCACCTAGGGTATCTTGGGCACCCATGGGCACCTCGGTCCGTAATTTTAGGTGCCCGGTCCCCGTAACACTTGGGTTTAATTTACTTATTTGAGGTCAATATTTGTCATTTTTCTTCTCATTCCCTTAGGTACTATTCGGTATGTTGGGTCATTAGTGTCAAAATTTGAGTAAGAGATCCCTATATAAACATAGCATACTCACTATTTTATGCATGCATGAGACTATCTACTATCAAGAGATAGGTATCTACTAAGGAAAACAACTACATTTAGGCATAATTTACATCCGCATCACACAAGCATAGGGGGAAAGGGTTGTACTCATTCAATTCCATCCACCATTTTCATTTTTTACATCTAGATTCTTGGCCCCTAATTTCGTGGCATTGACACTAGGGCATCCTAGGTACATAATTACACACACAAGAACACAACACTACATTGGGTCTGAAATGTAGTGCAACTCTTAGTTGTAAGTCCACCATTGTGGCAACTAAGGTCAGTCGACCCCTTCATATGCATCTTTATTTTTTTAGGGATTTGATGCTTTGTATGGGGTTTGCAGGTAGATCTTCACATTGATTCATGATGACATAAGAAAACATATTGCAAAAACTACATGACAAAGAAAAAGACATTGCGAAGACCTAATGACACTATCAGTTTCAAATTTTGAGATTTTCTCTGAACAAAGTGCCCAGATCACACGCCAATGTGCCCATAGGCACCCAGTCCTTCCCAAGTACCCCCCAGTTGGATCTTCAACTTCTATAATTTCTAGGGTAGTACCTTCACATTCTATCTTGTTTGCACATAATCCTATTTAAGTCCAACACACAACAAGGTAAGTCATTTTCAGGTTAGTGCCTTATCCCTCTCATTTTCATTATTTCATTTCATTTAAATATAAAAATAAAATATTTAGCATCAATATTTTAGCTTACATCATTTATTATATTTCTGTATCTACTTAGGTTAACTTAGAATATAGATTCCAAATCCATATTTTTATTAATCACAAGCCATCTGCAACTAAACCAACTGACACCAAAATTACGGTTAATATGGTCACTAATCCTAAAGAGGTTTAGTCACCACCGCATAGGTGTATGTTTACTAACTTTCCTACGGCCCCACATCTTACATTGTAACAACTTATTAAGAGCAATCTTATCATGCTTCCTCCGATACTCTAAGTAGACCCATCGTGACCAAAAGTTAGGAATTACAATGAGAACTTTTGATGTGACTATAACAGATGTGTGGGACAATCATCGAATTAATGTTTCAAGCTCTACACAATCATCCAAGATCTTATTGATGACAACAAGCTTGATTTTTTTGGCGCTATTGAATCTTCACCTAATACTTGACAAGGGTAAACTCAAACTCTTTAATAAATAATCTCAATAACGTGACAAGAAAGTAGTGAACCTTCAACTAATCATGCATACCACGTAGTGTCTCCTCCTGCTTCAGGGGCCCTTGAATTTTTAGTTACACATACTGATGCTTCACCACTAGTCATCTCTTTTTCTAACCATGACTATCATGTAAATTTTACATCTAATCACCTACATATCAAAGAATCTATTGGCTTGATCCCCATCAATAATACTAAGGTTGACCCATCGTGGCCTATTAGCGCATGTTTTATTCCATTTCTTCATGCCATTAGTTACCCTCGATCAATTCGAATACCCTCTACACAAGCCATATGGTGTTATTAAACTATGCATTATGGTTGGACCTATCACTTTTCTTGTCCCTTTCCTTATTGGGTAAGCAGTCAATAATTGTGATATGCTATTCGGACTCAATTGGATTTGTAGGTCTCAATCCATTATCTCTATGAATCATTTACAACTCAAATTCATTCATAACAATTAAGTTATCTCTATTGACAAAGTGTACCCCCATCTATTCCATGGTCATCATCTTCTCGAGCATCGATTCACACATATTCCAATTCATCTAGTATATCACATTATAAGTTACTAAAAGCGTAATCTACTCCTAATTCACCTACACGTACACCTTCTGTGTGACCTCACCTTTCCGCTAGCCCTACACATCGACATAGGCCCATTCCTAGGATAATTACTGTATCTTGACGCAAGTCACCACCTTGTTTCATTCCACGTGGGTTTCCATCACCTCCACATTCAAATTCACATAGATATCCATCACCTACACATTTTATTGCACCTATGCGGTCATCATATATCCATCCATCACATGCATATAGGATTCACTCACATGTGCAACATTTATCTACCATACCACCACTGTTAGAGCATGGCCATATGATTATATCACCATATTCATCGATGGAGGACCTTCTTCCTTCATTGTTATTGGATAGTTCACTCATATGCATGCTTGGAGGGAATAACATTCACACCCCCTCTCATGTTAACATTAACACATCTCTCTTCTTTGCATTATCATCCATCAATCTCCTCGCATAGGCACATTCATCTACAATTTAACATTGACATTACTTAATGGAACACTCTTGTGCTTCATTTCACACTTGATTCTTTGAGGGCTACATACTACACATGAACACCACACACTACACAATGATAGATCTGCACATTGTGACTCTTCATACATATTGTGTCCTATGTCTTACATCTTACATCATACACTCTACATTTAGTCTACATCATTTCAACATTTATGCATCTATACATCATACTAGTCTTCACCTCACGAGACACAATTCTATTATATACGAGTATAGTATTACTACTCATCCTACATATTATATTGTGTGCACCTTACACTATCAGGTCTATCTACACTAAACACTATACATAGCATTTTACACATCTTACACATCATATGGTTGTCTCTTATTAGTACACATCTGCATATTCTTCTACACACTGCTTGCACTCCCTACCCTATGATGCACTCTAGTTCCTCACTCCAAACTCTATGTTGAAGGTTTACCCATCAAATGAACCTTATCATACATACACATTCATCACTCGAACTTTTACCATACGCTGCGACACTTACTAGGTTAGTGACATACACTATAGGATAAATGGTCACCTATTCCTGCATCTTGTAGTGTTACACGCTTTAGGATACATCACCACTCCCTCTATTTGTCTCACCATGACATACGGTTTAGGATACTTCATCATGCATTCGTCTCTAGGTCGCATATCATCACACACATACACACTCATCACCTTGCGCTACATACCACACACTATTCGACCATTTCCCAATGACACACTCTCATTTTTGGTTCATTCTTGATTGATGAGGGGGCATACTAAATGAACCTCATTGCATACACTTCCATTCACTTGGGGGAATGTGACTCCTATCATCCATATTGCATTCCATTCCATCCATCCACAACATGTTGCATATCTTGGTTGATTTTACTCTTGCTTACATTTTCTTGTTCATGTTCACTTATTACACATGCTAGATAGATTCCTTTTATGTTATTATCTTTGTCATACACACATGCATGTTCACACCCTTTTCTAGTTGTTATCACAAATACAAGTTTCCTACATGCAACATGGATGATCGTCTCCCACCACTCCTACAACGGTCATTGGGGGAATCCACGTTCATCTCTTATAGGTGCTATTGTTTCATTCTATATTTAGCACTCTACATATCTTACTTATACACATTTTTACATATGGATTATCTTTCTAACATGATTATTACAAGTGTCTCATATGCAACATTTGTTTGTAGGACTATTTGCTTCCATAGTTATCTATTTGTTTGTTTGCTATTATCTGTCTCTTTTTGGCTATTGTATGTAGGCCTTGCCCTTTGTTTGGTGTGCACACTTGTTTGTTTATTTTCAGCCATTGCAGCTTTGAGTATCTTGTGACATCATGAGTGATGTCCCATGTTTTCAACCCAATTTTGTGGTCTATGGTTGTCTTCTTGCGTGTTTTCTTGCATTCCATCTTATACATTGTTTACGTAGCATAAACTTGTATTTTACATGCATCTTGTACTAACACAACACTTTTTAGCCACTTATTTGTGTGTTCCTTGGTTTGTACCAAGTGCATTCCATTCCCCGAAGGGCACATTTTATCAGTAGGTCCTCTTTTGGGGCTGCATTCTCCTATCTAGAGATGTCGCATGTACCCCCAAAGAGGGGGCATCATTTGGGGTTTTATACACTATTCAACAATTTTTACCAGTATAGTTCAGTTCAATTTTCATCCTTGACATTGTGGGTTATACAATGAGTGGGTTTGACTAGACTACGAACCCCGTGCATAAAGATTTTATAGGACATGTTGTCCTTAGCATTCTTAGGAGCAATTATAGGTTGGAGGATATAACAGATTTCCTCGCTACACTACTTCAGCCACCCGTGAATGTCAAATCACCCAAAAACTAGGTAGTACAAATATCTCTTCATACATCTTTAGGGAAGTAGTTATAGGTTAGAGAATAATGCAACTTTCTCCCTACACTTATTCGGCTAGGGTGGTGTGAGATCACCCAAAAAACTCATAGTACAGGATATCCTTTCTACACTCTTTCTCTCATCATGGATCAAGTGCACATGTTCCTTTTACATTTTTCATTTCCATTACATGTTTTTTACTATATACATGCATATGTTTTTGACATATATACATGCATATTTGACTACTTGATCATCTTCTCCTTGTAGGTCGACCATATGAGAAGCAAGTAGTAAAAAAACAACGACAACAATAATGACATCAACAACGACAACATTTTGTGGCATCACACATCTCATACTAACATGTAGGTACATCAAACACATCAACAGATACACACATTTTCACCCTAGGTTCACTCTCACCACTTTTTGAACTTTTACATATTTAGTTTTCATGCTCCACTATTTTCTCATTCCACCCTTTATCTAATCGGCACACTTTCTACATCACTCTACATGGATCATCAAGTATGCATCTCTATCTAATTTATGTTACTAAGCTTTCCGATCACCAACATAAAGTGGGGAAAATGTAGTCACAAAATCATGTACTTTAGACATTATTTAGTCTCGGTCTCATACTACTATTCATATGGTTTTTGAGTGAAGAAAGTACTAATTAACCCATGTCCTTTGGCCATTTTACTTTGCTTACGGTCGTCACTTCGGACCTCCCACATCCACCCACCCAATTATTTCTACCATTTGGTATTGTTTTATCATTTACTAGGACACCCGGCTCTGTATTGGGGTGCCCTAGGTGCCCTGGTCCCATTTGGAGCACTCGATCCTTTTACAATTTTCCCCCTTTTTGGGCACTTTCTAGCCGTTTGAGCTTTCTATCTTTTTAGTGGTCAGCCTTTTTGGGGTTAATTACCAAATTAGAACAAGAGAACAATATAAATAAAAATTTATGAGACCATAATGAGGTACAAGCACTAAGCACTCACTGTCATCATCTAAGGTTTCATCCATCAAAGGTTCAATTTACAATCCAGGCTCCATCACAAGGCACAAGGCTAGTTCATTTGCATCACACTACATAGGAGGGAAGTTTATTCTATTCCATCCACCATTTTATCACATTTCTACACATAGTTATTGTGCTCTACTTTCACAATGTGCAATGGCACAAGAGCACCTAGGGCATGATTGCACTCACACACATAAATTGGATCTAATTTATAGTGTAACACTCGATTAGTAAGTACACCATTGTGGCCGCTAAGGACAATATGACCCCTTCATATGAATCTTTTTTTTTTTTAGGGGTTTGAAAATTGTCGAGGATTTTGTAGGTCTCTCCTTCATCATTGATTTATAGTGACATATAACCGAGTTTAGTGACACTAGTGCGACAGAAGCGAACACATGTGATCACTCAACGACACATCGTAAGAGGTTTGTAGAAATTTTTCATAGACTAGGGCACCCCTATCTAAGAATAGGATGCCCACAGGTGCCCATGTACCTCTCCAAGCACCCCAGACTTCTAGCTTATTGTTCTAGATCTATGTTTTTTGGAGCTTCTATGTATTCGTTCCTGCATTCTATTCATCCAGTTTATTCGTGACACGATCCCCGAGGCATCATCAATCAACTAAGCTCTTTCTAACTCTTCTTACACTTTAGGGTTTTATATTTTCATAGCTTAGATTGCTTGGGTCATTTCCTTTAGGCTTATATATATTATTTATTGTTGTTCTTAATATTAGATTAACTATAGAATTAGAATAAATTCCACATTTTAGTTAATCAACAACACACTCTAAGACATAATTTGATAAACCTTTTTTTTGACACTTTATACCGATAACAAGCTCTGGACTTGATGAAAACAAAGACTTTGACAAGCAATCTCTTGAGGCACACAAAAAAACTCACATTAGATAAAGAAATGAAAAATTGGACCAACAAACTCAGACACCTATCAACAAGGGAAACATACCTTATGAATAGGTCAAATCACATACCTTACAACTCTTGATGTATTCCAAAGCATATCTAAACCTCTTAACTTCTCAAGCATAAGAGATTGCTACACTTCAATCCTTGACTCAAGCTTCTTGACCTCATTTGCATGATTAGGCCTCTTTTCATCCTTGTTTGACACAAAATCACGCACTTTGGGTATCTATCTAGTCCTGATTACATACTAATTTTCATATGATTCCTAAGCAAGAAAAATACTAATCGATCTCTGTCTGTGTCCATATTTGCTTGATTTCCATTTCCACTTTTTGTCTTACACTCCTTCTTACCCAGTCTGTCTTTTCATAGTTCAACATTTCTCACTTTGGACACCACCACCCAACTAGGACGCTAGTGCTAGGTGCCAAATCCCCCTACGGATGCCCCCGACCTATTTGTACTTTGATCACATATTTTAGGTCCTTTCTAGCTATTTGGGCATCTTATCTTTTTAGTGGTCATCCTTTTCGAGGTTAATTACGAAATTCAAGTAAGGGAATCATATAAATATAAAGTTATGTGGTCATAATAAAGGACCAAGCAATAAGCATTAGCTATCACCACCTAAAGTTGTATCTAAGAGCATTACAAAGGCATTCAAACATCCACCATAGCTTCAAACAAGGGACAAGGTATTGTTACTTCTACATACATGTCATAAGAGGGGAAGTTAATTCTTTCATGCACACATTTATTTACATATTTTAGATATGGCTACTTGTTTGCTATTAAGTGTGACATGCACAAGAGTCACCTAGGGAACGATTTTGACACACATAGAACTACATTAGGTCTGAGATGTAGTGCAATACTTGGTCATGAGATCACTTTGTTGACAATCAAGGACATTCCAACCCCCATTTTATATTATTTTATTTTTAGGACTTGATGTGTTTTGAGGTTTTGCAGGTCATATATTTATTGAAGGTTATCAACGACATCAACGATCACTTTGTGATATTATAATGCCATACAATGAAGGATTGTAATAACTCAATGACCCTACGAAGATATTTTTTGAGCATCCGAATCTGGAGTGAAGATAGGGATCCTAACGCCCAAGAACCCCAATCTGCGCGCTAGGCACCCTAGTCAAACCTTCCTCTGCACTTTCGGGATTTTATGGGTTTTGTTATGACCTCATGTGTTACAATTTTACTAGTTCTCTATCTTGGTACACTCCAAGACTAATTATAAAATCATCTAAGTGTTTCCTCCTTTCATTTATAACCATGGTTTCATATTTCCTAGCTTATTTTATTTGAGACAATTCTATACTTAATTAATCATATAATTGCATTGTTACATAATATAGATTTAGGAATTTATTTATTTTAATATTTTCTTTATCATTTGGTGAACCCCACTTGTGATTGTTCATTTAGATCCTTATTTGGCACATCATCTTTTATATCATCTCTCCTAAAGTTGCTTAATTTTTTTTTTATGATTTAATTCAAACACATCCTAATTTCCAAGTTGTTCGAAAAATACCTAGACACCATGTATCTCCCTAGAGATACGCCACCGCATCAAGTGAGTACTATTATCAATCCTTTATCTAATGATTTTAGTCTTCGTGACCCTATATCTAATCATCACATGTTGGAGTCAATTCAAGCTTTGTATTATTTATTTCAAGACAAATTTAAGGCTATGAAATCCATGATTGCATCTCTAAAATCTGAAATCCAACATCTTAAGGATACTTCTCAAGCTCATTTTAGTTCTTCTTCTCATCCTCATTCTATGTCTTATACATTTGCTCATATTAGTGAGCCTCAAGTCTTTGTAGTACTAGATCTCTCACGCTTGATCGCAATGCTAAACAACATGATATTATTATTGATCTCCTTAGTCATCAATTGATCAGTTTGCCAACTACTCATTGTTATCCTCCTTATCGGATGATCAAATATCATGGTCTCCCATTTTGTGCTTATCATCAAATCAATGGACATAATGAAAATGACTGCTATGCTTTACAAAGAAGAATTAAACATCTTGAGCATCAAGGCTTTATCTTATTTGATGCACAACATTACATTTGCATTACCATCTATAAATGCTATATCCAAATGATCTCTAAAATCTACTCCTTCTATGCCTCATGAACATCATGCCATCACTTCTAATATGTCTTCTTCCTACCAGTCAAACACTACCTATTCAACCCACTCTGACTAAAAAACCACCTCTCAAGGTCCATTTTTCATTACCTCCTCCTATTGAGTCATCTACAACATTACCAAGTCAAACAAAGCAACCAACATCTCCTCCTCTCAAGTCTTCTATGACATTACCAAACAAACAACCACTCACTATGCAAGACAAGCAAACTCTATCTGGCCTCTTTTGACTTCCACCACTCGAGATACCTAATCCATCATTACTTTATCATCTAATCACTTTTATCAAGGAAACTACTCCTTACATTTATCTGTTTAGCGTCATCATCTAGATCTCCATCATTTACACATTTGGGGGCATCATAGCTTTTCCCCCTTGCATTCTATCAAATGTCACTATCATCGATGCACTTGAGACTTTGTGCTTAATGTCTAATATCTCCAAAGCATCAATACATACCACTTGATACATTTGTATCGTCATTACCCTATGACACACTCTCGTGTTATGGTTCACACTTGACTGTTGAGGGCATCCGATATACATAGACCTCACATGCTGCACACTTCACACATCATGCATTCATGCCATCTTCTATTAAATATTTTACACACTACATGCTCTATACATTGGCGCAATATATTCTTGCATATGCTTTTACATGTTACGCTCATTACCCTATGGTGCACTCTAGTTTCATGGTTTATACTTGACTGTTGAGGGTCTCAATCTAAAATGAACCTCATCATCATCTCACTCATACTCACTTGCACTCTACGCTTTGATGATCATCTGTTTCTAGTGTACACGATCAAACCATTTCCGATGATGCAATCTTGTTCTATGGTTCATTCTTGATTCTTTGAGTGGTCATTTATAAATGAACTTACTTTCAATCACACATACATACACATTTGGGGGCATGGGGCTCTTATTACAATCATACTACATTCCATTTCATCACACTCATTCATAACATACTGCATATCTTGGTTGTATTTATTCTTGCTTACTGATACTTACATGTACACTTTTTACACAAGTTAGATAGATATCTTGTATGTCAACATCTTTCATTATACACATGCACATTCACTTGCCTTCTAGTTGTGATCACAAACTCTACATAGATTGATACACGTAGTATGGATTCTTGGCACAAGTACCTCATACCAGTCCCAAATCAACTCCCGAGGCATCCAATTTCATACACACATTACAGGTGATATTATTTCATTTTATACTATTTCCTATTTAGTATCACACTACTATATTTGATCGTACACACTTTGACATACTTTATATATTTTTAACATGCTAATGGGTGCTTTATGTGCAACATTTGTCTTACAGGAACTATCTTACACTATGGTTGTTTGATGATTTTATCACTATTTCTTGTCTCTATTTTCTATTGTATGCCATTGTTTTTGGGCTTTGCCTTATCTCTTATCCCGATCACTTGATTGTATGCTTTCAATCGCTTTGTCCTCTGATTGTCTTGTGACATTGTGAGCAATGTCCCATGTTTGCAACCTACTTTTGTGGTCTTTATTGTCATCTTGTTTGCTAGATTACACTCTATTTTCTATATGCGTGCTTATATTGTTTGCACTAACATTTGTTTCCTAGCCACTATTTGCATGTGCCTTGGTTTCTACCAAGCACATTTCCCTCCTACATATCAGTATCAATTCAACATGGGGTCCTCTTTTGGGATGCATCCTCCTAGCATCATCACATGCGGCCTAAACGAGGGGAGGCATCATTGGGTGAATCAATCACCCCATTTTAGTAGTCTATAGTCATAGTTCAACACAATTCAACATAGAGTCAACACACCCTACAGTCTAAGATAGGGCTCAGAATCAAACTTGGGTCCTTATTCCAGCATAGAAACTAGTGCCTAGATATAAACTTGGGCACCTAGGCACTTCTGTCCCTTCATGGGCGCTTATGAATAGGGACAATATACAATTTTTCTTAGATCAATAAGGTTTTTAGTAGTTAGCACAATACATGCATAATCCCCCAATAATCGGTATAAAATTTATCTTCTTTTTTTGGATCGAACTGGATCAAAATGGATCAAAACTGAGCAAGACATGATCACACCATCTGTAGTGGTCTATAAATTTTAGGAAGCAATCATAGGATGGAGAATAACCTAGACATTTCTCCATAAACTACTTCTGCTATGGCATGAGATTTCCCCAAAAACTTTCACTTGGTGTGAGATTGCCTGAAAAAATCATTCTTCTACAATATCTTCAAGATCCTTTCTATCTCTTTCACTCATCATGAATCACAGATGTTATTTTTTCTATTTTTCAACATTTTGACACTTTTTACATGCATTTCATACATTTAGATCAAAACTTTTCTATATACACATATTTGACTACTTAGTCATTCTTCTCTTTTGTAGGCCCATCCTTATGGGAAGTGGTAGTCACATAAATCACACACAAAAATCACACCATCAAGCATCAAACACCATATATAACAAGTACAAACATGACATCTACACATAGGATCTTTCCCTAGGGTCATCACCATCATCATCATTTTCACTTCCTCCTCTCTAACTCCCAAGCTTCACATTTTTATCACTCCACGCTTTTTCTTGTCTCTCTCAAAAAACTTTTCACTAATGATCTACGTGGTTATCAGGTACACATCTCTTATCTACTTTATGTTATCGAGCATTCTCTCAACAACATAAAGTGGGGGAAAATGTAGACACAAAATCATGCACTTTGGGTATCTATCTAGTCCTGATTACATACTACTATTCATATGATTCATAAGCAAGAAAAATATGAATTGATCTTTGTATTTGGCCTTATTTGCTTGTTTTCCATTTCCACTTTTGGTCTTACACTCCTTATTGCCTAGTCTGTCTTTTCATACTTCAAAATTTCTCACTCTAGACACTAGCGTTAGGTGCCCCCATCCCCTTTGGGTGCCCCCGACCTCTTTGTACTTTTCTCACATCTTTTGGGTCCTTTCTAGCCATTTATACATCTCATCTTTTTGGCGGTCATCCCTTTTCAGGGTTATTTATGAAATTTATGTAAGGGAATTATATAAATATAAAGTTATGTGGTCATAATAAAATACAAGCACTAAGCATTAGCTATCACTACCTAAGGCTGCATCTAAAACCATTACAAGAACATTCAAGCATCCATTCTAGCTTTGCACAAGGAACAAGGGATTGCTACTTCTACATACACTTCATATGAGGGGAAGTTCATTATTTTATATATACATCTATTTACATCTTCTACATCTAACTACTTGCTTGCTATGAAGTGTGACACACACATGACACACACACACAAAACTATATTGGGTCCGAGATATAGTGTAGCGCTCGGTTGTAAGATCACTTTGTTGACAGTCAAGGACAATCTAAACCCCATTTTAAATTATTTTATTTTTAGGACTTGACGTGTTTTAAGGTTTGTAGGTCACATTTTTACTACACATTATCATCAACATTGGTGATCACAATGTGACATTATAACGACATACAACGACGAAGGATTACAATAACTCAACAACCCTACGAAGATCATTTTCTAAGCATCTACAATGAGCCCTGGTGCCGGATAAGGATCCTAACACCTAGACACCCCAGTACTTCCCTAGACACACAAAGTTAGACCTTCCTTTGCACTTCTACATTTTTTGGGTTTGATTCACGACCTCATGTGTTCCAATTTTACTAGTTCTCTGTCTTCGCATAGTCAGGATTAATTACAAAATAAACTAAGTGTTTACTCATTTCATTTGAAACTAGGGTTTTATATTTCCTAAATTATTTTGATTGAGTCAATTCTGTACTTAATTTATCATAACATTGCACGTGACTTTATTACATAATATAGATTTAGGTATTTATTTATTTCAATATTTGCTTAATCAATCTTCACATATGGGCCTCAAGACCACCCAAGAACATATCAAATATGGAACGTAAACACTCATTGGAAATCCATTGACCTGTAGAACACATTCATGCTTAGTAGAGCTCATGAAACATCCATACATGCAAACCACACCAACTTTCCTCTTTACCAAACTAAGCTACCCAGAAAGTAGTTTTGAGAACTCAACTAGTTTTCATCCTTCTTTGTCACTTTCAAGACATTAAAATTCCTTCGCTAGAAATAAAATTCATTCCTCTTCACTCTCAAACTAATATAAATCATTAACTAATCCATCTCATGCATCTTCTACCACCATATTCTAGTAAGAGCAATCCTATCCTAAGAAATAAATAACCTTCTTCTTCAAAACTTAGTTAGCTGATATATTGAATCTCATCATCATGAGACAAACCATATACCATTGGAAATTTATATAAATCCTCTTTCCATAACATCTTACATTTCCTTCCAAATCCAAGTGGAATGCCTTCAACCAAGTCCATCTCTGAAACTGCTCCAGAACTACCCCAAAATTGCCTTAAGACCAGTCTTCATAAATAGGGCACACTTTTCCCTCTAGAATCTAAAACATGATTTGAAACCATCATGGACATCAATTAAAACTCTAAGGATAAAAATAATGTCAATTTATTTCATACCTCCTATGGAAAAATTTGTCCCAACTAAACTTCTTTAGAAACTTAGTTGTTTGAGTGGAGTCCACAAATCACCACATGCTCTAATATACCTTTCTAGAAATATGGAGGATTCATATACAACATAAAATAATAATACTACCAAGACAACTTCATTCCGGGAACTTATAATGAAAACATCTCCTACTACTTTTGAGCTAGGGTTTCAAACACATAAAAAATAGTTTACCTTCTTAACATTCGTTCATAAAAATATGACCATGAAATCACCTCATTATTTTTGTAAAATATTATTATCTAAATGGAAAAACATCCCCAAAATCCTCTGGGTCCCATTCAAAACATAAAATCTACGACGAGCATAAGAAGGTCAACTTTTACCTCAAAAACACACTCTATAATACCCGAGTTTTACCAAAACTAACATATCTTGCAAATCCTTCTTCAGAATGACTTGAAACTTGTCATGAAGAATCATGACAACATCCTATCACTATTCATACTCACTATCTAGCCCAAATATGTTTGAAATTCTATAAAAAATCTCACTTACATGTGTTATCTTGCTTGTTCTCCACCTTCTTGCTTCCCAGGGACCTCATACATGCACTATACCTCTGGGAGCTGACTTGAAAATAATCGTACATACCATTACCATGTTGTTACCATTTTTTTACAAGACTGATCAAATCCAAAACTTATTCCTCGATACCATACCTTATGCTCCATGACTAGAAATAAGTGCGGAATGACTACTACAACCCACGACATCATATGAATTGACCTTGATGACCTCATAAACAACATATACACCCTTGACACATCATACTAACCATGATGGAACTCATAAACCTTTATGAATCATACAATAACCCTTCATGTTTTCTCCATACCTGAAATCATTCTTAGAACACTATAATACTTTACCAAACTTGGACACTACCAATCAACCTTCATACTTGACCTTGTTTTACAACTCATAGAGACTCACACAACACCATGACACCATTTTCCATCAATGAACTATATATAAATGAAAATACTAACACACAATGGTCAAAAGTTCTATTTATGTGTAACACTTTTTTTTCCATGCTAGATAGATTCTTAGTATGTCATCATTTTTCTATATATACACATGCACATTTACTTGGTATTTTACGGTGAATGCAAATCCCTTACAAGTTTTTACACACTGCAATGATGCTTGGAACTGTGCCCTTTCACATTCACACCGAGGTTCTTGAGGGCATCTACTTTTGACATTTACATACTTCATATATCACATGTTCTATTGTTACAATCTTTACTCCCTCTTGGCACTAATTCTCTACTTTTCACTGATGTATACATGATTTGACATACTATTTATATTTCTAACATACTAACGGGTGATTCATGTGTAGCATTTTCTTTGTAGGACTATATGCCACCTTGGTAATATGATATAATTTGTTTGACATTGTTTGCTATTGTATGCTATTATTTACGGGCTATGATCTATGCATTATATGATTATTGTATGCTTTTCGACACTTCAACCCCTGATTTTCTTGCGATATTATGAGCGATGTCCCATGATTGAAACCTAATTTTCATGGTCTATCTTGTCTACACACTTGCTTGTTACATTGTCTTATCTTGCATGCTAACATTTATAATAACACTTGTTACTAGCCCACTTTGTTTACATGTGCTTTGGTTTCTACCATGCACATCCCCTATCCCATGCATGTATTTAATTTAGATCAACATCAGGTCCTCTCCTTTGGGCTGCATTCTTATTATATTTTCGTATACACCAAAAATGAGGGGGCATATATTTGTTGAACAAATCACCCCTATAATATCTCAGAGCTACTGAGTTAAGGTTAGCACAGTATAAAAACAACATAGGAAAAAATCACATAATGGCCCAAAATATGACTTAGGTCCAAAACATAGTATAGACACTAGCACTCAGAACTAGACACTAGCATCTAACACCCCTATTGCCCCTTGGGTATTAATATCCTAGAAGTAAAAATAATCAATTTCTTAGTGCAACATAGTTTTCAACAACTTCATAAGAACTCTATAGTATCAAGAATCGGCCTCCAAACACATAATGCATTCTATCTCCTTTCAATCAAGTATAACAGAACAATTCAAAATAAATCAGAACAATCAAAACAAATTGGGACACACCATATATAATGGTGCTTATTGGGTAGAGTCATGGAAGGAGATTAAAACTAGACCTCTCTCCCTAACACTTGCTATTTGGTGTGAGATTGCCCAAATAACTCACACTTGGCATGAGATTGCCCAAAAAATTCACACTGGGCGTGATATCACAATAAAAACTTGTACTTGGCATGAGATCACCCAAAAAATTCATTCTTGGAGGGAGATAGCCTAAAAACCTCCTCACCTTCAACATTTAAATTAGTAACTTCAAGCAACATGACACTTTTTTTTATCTTTTAATCTTTCACATATAAGGTACACACTTTTTTTTACACACATTTTCAATATATGCATTCTTATACACATTTTTCTTTGATATACCATATATAAGACTTTGAATAATTTATTTATATTCTTTTACTGGGTTTGTCCTTATAAGAAACAACTCACACAAGCTATAGTAACATGCTACAATGCAAAAACTTCACCCCTAGTGTCCATTCCCATTTCCTAGTCTCCACGCTTCACTTTGCAATAACTTCATGCTTCACTTGACCACTTGGCACACTATCACATACACACTTTAGGATCATAAGGTACACATCTCTTATCTACTTTATGTTATCAAGTATTCACTCAATAATATAAAGTGGGGAAAATATAGACATAAAATCACATACTTGGGTACATTTATAGGTCTAAAAGCATACTAATGTACATATTATTCATGTTATCCCAAATTTTCACCCCTACAAATTCATATAACCTATTCAAAATTTAAATTACAAAGCTTGTGACATTCGACGATCGTCAAATTTCACCCTTAGATATCGAAGAGAAAGGTAGTATAGGATGGCTTAGCCATCTCAATGGTGGGGTATATGAGTCCAAAAAAGTACCTATGGAAATCATTTTCCATGCCCTACATGGTGGAAAATATGGGACATCTTGAAACATCATACAATTTCTTAGGAAACTCATTATTTTGGCACACAACTGGAAACCCTAAGAAATAAGGGGACATTTGGAGGTGTTAAATTAAAAATTTAATCTTGATACCACCACCATTAAATTCATTCAGTTGTTTTCAAGTGGAATAATATAAAATTTCACCCCAAAACTCATCGGGAGCTCAAGATAATGCCTTCACAAGTTGGCCTCTAGGGGTTGGATGACTTGGTTGGATGGCCGAGTTGGATGACCTAGGGGTTAGACGACCTGTTGTTGAAAGGATCACTAGTAGCTCCATTTTTTGGTTGTACAACCATCTAACCCAATGTGGTTGAATGGATCACATGTTGGAGGATGAATCACTGTCATGGTTGGATGGCCCACTCGTAGTTTATACGACAAAATGATTAGACGATTATCTAACCTAGATATAAAGGATGTCTCTTGGGTTGGTTGATTGTTTTATCAATGAAGGTTATATGACCCAATGCAGTTAGATGGCTGTCTGACCCTACCTAGTTAGAAAACTCACGATGCACGAGAATAAGGTAGCTCACGGTCAAAATTGTATGGCTCACGGGTTGGACGAGTCACAAATCGGGGAGGGTAGGCATGAAAAGATAGCTCAACAACCCACATTAATGGTGGAAGTTAGGGTAGTTCAACTACCCATAAGGGATTTAATGCGGGGTAGATAAGAATTTTTTTCTATATAATGTAGTTGACCCCCTTATTTGAAGGGGGGATTTTCTAAGAACTGTAAAGGAACTTTGCCAAAATTGTTCCTAAAGCCTTTTTGTGAGTTGCAGGCCTCAGATCTGGGCATTATGTAAGGATTATTGCATTGTTTATACCTTGTAATGGATTTTGCATACTTTTAAGCAATGAAATCCATGTTTTGTGGCTTTTTCTACCCTACCTTGTATGATATTATGTTTCTTTCCTTCCATTGCTTTGTAGGTATATTGTGCATACTTTACTCTTCTCAGGATGAGATTTTTGTGCTCCATGAAAATGGGGATCTGAATGTAGTTTTGGATTATGACACTTATGTCTTCCCTTCTTTGCTTCATTTTTTTCCTATTTTCACTCACAAGGAATCTCTCTAACCCTATTCTTGGTGCTGCTTATCACTACCTTTAGTTTAGGATTTCTATTTTATGCATCTCCTTCTCTCCTGATCCTTGACATTGGTAGTTATTTTAATATCACTTCATAGGAGTATTTTAGTGCTAGGAATAGGTAGAGGAATCTAACCTTCTTTGGTTGTCTTGGTTCAAGTCCCATAACTTGGAGACAGGTCCCAAGTTGTCTCAAACCTCGAGTTATCATGATTTGGGGATGGGTACACATTTGAGATCCAAAATTCCTAAGAAATGAAAATAGTTGTTAATAACTATTTTTGGCCTCTTTTCTTTGTTTCTTAGTTTCTCTTTGGTTTTACACCCCCTACAACCTTTTAAAAACTCAACTTATTTATCTTTTATGGCTTGGACATTAGTGCCCAACCAGAAAACAATGCCCATGTGCTCATGTCCCTCATGGTCACCTTGAACCTCTCTCTTCTTTACTTTCTCTTTTTGGTTCTCTTTTATTTTTGGGCATCTTTTTCACTTATGGATCGACCTTCCGGTTGTAAATTACAAAATTCAACCAAGGTAATCATATATATAATTAGTTACTTCTCAAAAATAAGGACCAAACACTAAACATTACTAACATCACCTAATCTTGCATTCCAAATTAACTAAAGCACTCCAAAGTAATCCATCCAACATCCATTCAAGGGAGAAGGATTGCATACACTGAATAAGAGGGGAATTCTATTCTATTCCATCCACACATACTATTACATTGATACATTCTAGATCTAGCCCGCTATATTTTGTGTAACTTGCATAAGGGCATCATAGGGCACCATTTATACACATAAAAACCAGAACTACATGGAATTTGAGATTTAGTGCAATTATTGGTTGTAAGTTCACTCTTGGGTGACCACCTGAGGTCATTCTAATTCCCCATTTTAAATTTTCCTTTTTAAGTTTGATGTGGTTTGTGCGGGTGAACTTATTTCTTGTAGGTTACAAGTACATTTGGCAATTAAGGAGGAAATATTAGGTGACCAAGAGGAATAAAAAAAAAACCTTTTGAAAGAAAAGAAAGAAGATCCTGAGCTCTTCCATAGTCATCTTTGGTGCCTATATCTAGTCACCGGCGCCTAGGTGCCTCGCCCCCTCTACCTTTGGGCACCCTTATCCGACTTTGTTCCCGAGTTCCAAAATTTATGGTGAGTAGTGAGGACCATGTTTCTAACATGTTCAACACTTCTACCTACCTAGATCACCTCTAGTATGCTTAAAAATAAGCCAATTCTTCTTATATCTCCATCTTTCTTAGGGTTTCATATTATACATGCTAGTTTGCTTGTGTCATTATTGTATTTTATCATTTATACATTATTTATTACAATAGTTACTCTATAATTAGATTTAATTCAAATTAAATTAAATCGAACATTAGATTAGTTAAAAGTGTAAGGAAAATCAAATTATGTGATTACAATTTAATTCCAAGATAGGATTTAAAGTATAGAGGGTTTATTTTTAAGTGCATCAAAGAATAATGATGATTCCAAAGGAGTATCGACATCTTCAAGAATATGTTACAAATTTTTCTTCCCTATATCTAGTGAAACAAACTTGTTGATGCAAAGAAGAAGGGGTGATGTTTGGAACATATGTTACGTTTCTTGTGTATTAATGTACATTTATCTATTTTTTACTCCAAGGTATCAAGAACATGTTTCCTACTTATGAAAAAGTCATGTTTTTGTTGAGGCTCTTGTCAATGAATAAGAAAATATATCTGGTTCATAAATATGTTAGGGGAGGTGTTTCATGATGAAGGATATATTATAGTGGAAGCTAATGGTATACCTATGTATTTTTACTACCGAATTTTACATAGGTGATTTATAAAATAGGATTTACTCTTGCAATAAGCATTTCTTCAACTAGTGTAAGGTAGTGCAAAACCTTTGGCTAGTGACCAGGGTCTATGTTATTTCACTTTGAGAACTAATCTCCATTGCACTCAATATAGAATCTAGTTTAGTTATGCAAGCCAATCAACTTTATAGTTTTCAATACATTCATAACACGCTTTTGCATTGGTTAACATATATATTATTTTTTTGAAAGTGCCTATGGGATTTAAAGGTAGATATAATTGGGAGGGAGGGAAGGATTTGAGGAATATCTTAAAATTAGGAGCAAGAAGGACGCAAGTGTGAGATGAAGAGATTGAGTAGAAAATAAGACAAAGGGAATCCATGATGGGCCAAAGGTACGTACTAGGCCTAGAAAATGAGGCAATGTAATTTTGAAATGTCTTACTCTATTCCTAATCCAAAATCTTCGCATGTTACCGAGGGACCACGATGACCAACAAAACAAAACAAATCATTTCCTATGCATAAGAGGATCTGAAAGCCAATAATTTTATGCAAATACACACTTTAGTGTAGGTGAGTGAATATATAGACGGGATTATGTTGTAACATTATTATGAAAAGGAAAGAATATCAATTATTGAACATTAACTTGTTTGTCAATCATAGGGTACCATATGTTTACATCAGGAGATAGGAAGATAACCCCATTGGGTGCTTTTGGATAATGTGACACATGCATTTTCCTTTAAAATAAGTAAAGGATTTTGTTTTCATTACCATTGAACATTAATTTTAAAAATCTTATACTATAAATAAATAATAAAACTCAATTAGTTTAACAAAAATAGAATTAAGCTAAATCCTAATTGCAGAGTCACATATGATAAATAAATGCTAAAGTACATATTTTCCACAAGAAAATAAGCTAGATATATATAAAAACCTAAGTGCAAAATAAAGAAAGAATGACTTAGCTTATTCATGCTATTCTGGAACTGATATTGATTGGAAAATTGATGAATAGGAAGGGCATACTATGCAACTATGCTCTGTAAAATTTGGAGTTGTCGGATAAGCCTGGACTCGGGCACCTGAGACAGAGTCGGGGTGCCTAGGGGCTCTAGAGTTTTCTATTGGGCATTTGTAGCTGTGTAGGAGCTCGAAACCTATTTTTTTGGTGTCACACAAGTGTCGCCATTTGGTAGTTCTTTGTTGGTCACATGTACGTCACAATATGATCAATCATTGAATGCACATGTAACCTAAAAGGAAATGTTGAATTGAAAAACCTCAAACTACATCAAATCCCAAAAATAAAAGATGAAATATGGGGAGTTAGATTGACCCCAACAGTCACCATCTTGAATGAACTTATGACCATGCATTGCACTACATTTTAGAATCCATGTAGTTCTTTTTGCAAGTGTGTGTGATAAGGGTGATAACTAGATGTACTAATGTAAATGTTGATGCAAAATCACAGCACCCCTGGTTGCACATCAGATTTTTAGGTTGATGCTCATGCGTCCAGTGTGATTGCATAACATTGAATCCTTTCTCCAAGTGTGGGACTTGAAAAATGAGAAAGAATTCTCCAGAGAAAGGCTGGTTCCTATTCCTCTGTTTAGATGCACCAATGAAACGCAGAGGTTTACCCAAGAAAAACTAAACTAACTACCAAGGAGACAGGGAGAGAGAAATGCATATAAATAAACCTAAGCTAAGGAGGTGATGCACCGAGGAATGAAGAACATAAGCTTTGCAACATAAACACAGATCATATAGATGCAATACCACACCATGCACAGGTAACCGAAATGCAATGAGAGATCAGAATGACAACAATGAATACATGAGAGGATTTAAATTCAATCACAGACATATATATTGCTCAAAGGATCAATTCGATACATTGCAATGGCCAAAAGGCACAATGGCATTACAGTCTATGTGGGAGGCTTGAAAACTCCACGAATTCTCTTACAAGCAGGAGAGAAGGGAGGGGTTGCAAAACAAGAATGTCCAACATTAGAAAGAAGCCCCTCCTTACAATTTATAGGAAGAATGAGAGAGAAAAGAGAGAGGAATTCGAAATCTGCCCCAACCACCTCCAGAATGCACTTAACTCATCTCATAATGATGGAAGTGGCGGATCTTGGCAAAACGGCGAGCTGCCTAGCAGAGGCGGCGAACTGTCTGCTGCATTAAAGTTGTTAGTTGAGCATCACTTCTGCTTATTATTTCATGCCAGAGGTGTCTTCTGATTTTCTTTCTTCAAACTAAACCAAAATGCAAGATTGACCCTGGAAACGTGTAGAGAATCTCACAAGCTTTCCGTTGATATAAAGAACGCGCAAATCTGAGCTCTGGATCGAAAGTTATGTCGATCTGAAGTTTTAGGGCACGGAACAGGTGAAAACGGATTTTTGAATTTCTTCCCGCGCTCTGCCACTTGGATGACACGTGGCACGCTCTGATTGGACGAGCAATTCTCTCTCCTCCATCTTTTCGGCGGGCTGTCCTTTGAAATTTTGACTTTTTGATGATTTTGGGACTTTTTTCACCCCTTTCCCGCGCTCCCGCCATTTGGATGACACGTGGCATGATCTTGTTGGAGGACAGGGCGCGGGGCTTCCTTTACTTTTAGCCTTTTTGGGGAACTCAACCAAATTCTCTAACTTCCTCCCGAGCTCCACACTTTACTGCTCTATTGGACACGTGTCCAATTCCTATTGGCTCGGGCCAGCGCTTCAAACCTTGCCCCTTTGACTTTTTAACCTTTCTCCTTGAGACACGTGGCGTCTTTTGGTTGGTTCTCGGGCCTGCCGGGTCTTCCGCGTACTTCGCGTCCATCTGTCCCGGATGTCCCATTTGATTTTGGACCCTTTGTGACAATTTCGGCCGATTCGGCCGGTTCGCGTACCTCTGGCCCGATTGTTCCATTTTCCTTTGGACCGCTTGGGACAATTTCGCCGGTTTGGCGGTTCGGGCCTTTCTGTCCCAAACGTCCTGAGCAACACTTAGCCAATTTCTTCCTCCTCCTTCGGCCGGATCGGCTTTTCGCGCCTTTCGCGTACTTTTGGCCCGATTGTCCCAAATGCAATTTGGGCCGCCTGGAGGCTTTTCGGCCGATCCGCGCCTTAACGTCCCAAATGTCCGATTTTTCCCTTTAGCAGGACTTAGCCAATTTTTTCACTTTTTTCTGAATCAACCTATTTGCCTTTCTGCCACCTTTGATGCATGTTATCGAAATTTACCTGGGGAAATTTTGATAACGATAAATAGATGTGTGGATGGAAAAATGAACTTCCCCTTCATATGAATTGTATGCAGAAAATGTAGTCCCTTGTCCCTTGTATGAGTGCTAGATGGATGCCTTTGATGCTCTTATATGCCTTCGGATGTAACCTTAGGTCATGATAATAGATGATTAAATCTTGGTACTTAATTTTGATCACATAGCTATGTATATATATGATTCCCTTGGTTGAATTTCATAACTGACAACTAAAAGGCCAACCTATAAAAAAATAAGATGCCCAAAAGATGAAAGAGGCCCAAAAAGAACGAGTAAGATAGAAGCAGTTGGGGGTACCTAAAGGGGACGAGGGTACCTAGGTGATGATGTCCGAGTCATAAAAGATAAGTGAGTGAAATACCAATGGGATGTAGGGTGTGTAAGACCAAATAGAAAATGAGAAACATAGACAAAAAGGCTAAATATAGTTGTCAATTACTAGTTTTCTCACTTAGGAATAATATGAATGCAAGTATGCTTTTAGGACCTAGAAATGTACCAAAGTACATGATTTTGTGTCTACATTTCCCTCACTTTATGATGTTGAGTGAATTATCAATGACATAAAGTAGATAAGAAATGCATTCACGATAACCATGTATAATGTGATGGTGATAACATGCCGATGAGATAAGTGAAAGTGTGGAGTTATAAAAAATGAAGTGTGGAAGATAAGAAAGAGGAAGTGACCTTAGGGGTGAAGCATATTGTGTTGTACCATGTTATACCTATTGTTATGCTTGATGTAGGGCTGCTTTTTGTTACATATTAAAGACAGTCTTGTAAAAGAAGAGCGAAAGAGTAATCAAAGTCATGTATTATGGAAAATATGTAAAAGTATGTAAATGTGTGTAAAAGTAGTAAAAGGAAAGTGTGCACTTGATGAAAATGAGTGTTAAAGGATAGAAAATGTCGTTAACATGCTACGAGAAGAGTGAGTTTCTTGGGAAATATCACACTAATGGTGAGTTTTTGGGTGATCTCATACCAAGAACAAGTTTTTTGGGTGATCTCATGCCAAATGCGAGTTTTTTGGGTGATATCATGCCTATAACAAAAGAGTGTTAAGGAGATATGTCTAGTGTTAATCTCTTTACATGAATACTTCACAAATTATACACCATTGTAGATGGTGTGATCCGTGTTTAGTTCGAGTTGTACCGTATTAGTTACGTGTTGAAAAACGGAGAAAGAATTCTTTTCGCTTGTTGGAGGAATGCACATGGAATGTGTAAATTACTCTATAAACTGCTTGTGAATTGTGATGATATGAAAAAGTAGCTATATATTCCCCCAAGTCATAGGCATAAGGGGAGGTCGGGAGTTCAAGGTGCTAGTGTCTATAGTTGGGCATTAGCATGTGTTGTTGAATTGAGGACCCAAGTTAGATTCTGGGCCATTTTGAAACTATAGCCTTTTCTAATTCTTTTTTTGTGCATATATGAATTGTAGATCTAAGTTGTTGTATGGGGTTTTGATTCAACCAATGCATGACCCGTCTCATTTGGGGTACATGCAACATTACTAGAAGAATGCAACCTAGAGAGATGCCCTAGTGCTTTGATATGAAACTATATCCCTATAGGGGGAGGGGATGTGCATGGTAGAAATAAAGGCACATGAAAATAAAGTGGCTTGATATAAAGAGAGTGCTTGAAAAGTGGGTTTCATACATGGGACATCGCTCACAATGTCACAAGAAAATTAGGGTGAAGCAGCCAAAAGCATACAATGTGCATACAAGATAAAGGGCATAGCCCGTAAAAAATAACATACAATGGAAAACAATGTCAAGCAAAATGTAACAAGAAACCATGGTAGAAAATAGTTCTTGTAAAGAAAATTTTACACATGAAGCACCCATTATCATGTTAGAAAGATAAAAAGTATGTCAAAGTGTGTATGTATTAATGGAACAAGTATTTTGCTAGTAAGAATATGAAGCAGTATAAAATGAAACAATAACACATGTAGTGTGTGAAAGTAGAAATGTAGATGCCCCTAGGAGCCTCGGTGGGATTGATAAGAGGTACAATGCCAAAAATTATTGTTATGTGTAAAAATCTATAAGAATTTTGCTTTCACAACTAGGGAATAAATGAATGTGCATATGCATATAGAAAATATATTGACATACTAGGTATTCGGCTAACATAGTAAGCAAAGTGTACATGTAAGTAAAATCAAACAAGAATAGATGCAACTAAGTTATGCAACATGTAGTGTATGAGTGTGATGTAATGGTATGTAATGTGAATGTGATAGGAGAAACGTTCCCCAGAAAATGTGTATGAATATGAGACGAGGTTCATTTATAAAAGACTCCTCAAAGAATCACGAATGAACCATAGAACAAGAGCGTGTCATCATGAAATGGTTTGATAGTGTGTGTTAGAAAAGATATGATCAATGAAGCATAAAGCATAAAGAGTGGGAGTGAGGTGAGATTAATTTCAGATTTATACCCTCGGTAGTTGAGTGTGAACCTTAACACAAGAGTGTGTCATAGGATATTGACGATAAAAAGTGTATCAAGTTGTGTAAGATTTCTTAGAGAAATCTAGATGTGAAGCATGGAGTGTAAGAGTAGAAATGATAGACATCTACTGATGATAGGAGGGGGAAGAGTGAGATGATGACCTTAAAGTGTGTGAGAGATGGAGGTTTATGATGGTGTTTGAAATGTGTCATGTCCATCAATGTAAGGGTATTTTCCTTGACTAAAATGATTGGGTGTAGTTTATGTGGGATTGATAACGTTGTAGAAGAGTTGAGGGGAGCAGGTGTTAGACCGATTTTGAGATGTAGTTAGTTTATCTTGGTAATGCTATAGAAGAGTTGAGATGAGGAGGGTTTGGAATGATTTTTAGAGGAGGTTTCTTAATTAGAGTATATCTCTTTTGTAGAATACTTAGTAGGAGGAGATGATGGGGTAGATAAATTTGAATATAGTTTGAAATTGGATTGGATAGGTGACACATGAATTATTGAAGAAGTAACTATTATCACCTTTGAATCACAACACCCTTATGTTTCCACAATCGCATATACTTGAGCTCATGGTGTGATTGGATAACATGGGTACTATCTCCAAGTTGTGGGACTTGCTTTATTTGAGATAGACCTCGAGAGAAAGCTTGGTTCTTGCTCCTAAACTACCGCCACAATCTACTCTAATGCAGGGGAAACTAACTATTTAATCTAAATTTCAAGGGACCATGGAGAGAGAATGCATAAAATGAAATCCTACACTAAAGCGATGATACACTACCAAAGAAGTGGTGAACACTTCTAGTTCTACAGATAGACACAGATCATGGAATGCAACATAAACATCATGCACAAACTGATAAGATGTAATTGAAAGTCTGAAATGAAGCAAACAACACAACCAAAGGACTGAAAACTGATCACAGAGCCTGTATTGTCATTTCCACTGTCAAAATCCTTGCATTACAACATCAAAAAGGTAGAAAACCTGTTACCACCATCAAGAGGTCTGATACTTGCAAAAATCACTTGTTGAAGGTGAAAGAAGAAGCTTGCTATCCAAAGAAATGTTCCCTAAAAAATGAGCCAAATCTGGCTTTTACAATGCATGGGTCGAGCCCAGGAGAGAGAAAACATGTAAAAATGTGGGAGCCATTCCTCATTGAATGAAGATGCATTAAAATAGCATGGGCATCCTTACAGACCCATGCCTTGACATTTTGGCCATGCTGAAGAAGAATGCGACCCATTTTGCATTAAAACTGGTTGTTGAAATGTCACTTCTAGCCATTACCACGTGCCAGATACGTTTCTTGATTTTATCTCTCCAAACTGAACTAAAATTCAAGATTGACCCTAGAATCTTATAGATAATTTCACCAGCTTTCCATTGATATAAAGAACGTGGAAATCCGAGCTCTGGATCAAAAGTTATGGCCATTTGAAGATTTAGGGCAAAAACAAGCCCAAAACGGATCGGTGGGAATTTTTTTGAATTTTACCTCTTTTTTGCATTTTGGAAATTTTTTCAAATTTTCCTGTGCTCGCCACTTGGATGACATGTGGTGAGATTCCATTTGGTGGTGGGCAGCAGGCCAAAACTCACCCTTTGGACTTTTGGCAAAACATTTTGCCAAAAATTCTAATTTTTGCCGCTCCGCTGGGTCGATGGTGAAGACACGTGGCGAGATTTGATTCGTTGGCGGGCCCGCGGGCAAAATTTTACCTTTGAAAACTTTGACCGAAACTTGGAAAATTTTCTAAGTCCTTCTCTTTTCCCCGCCACTTCCTGGGACACATTCTCCCGCATCGGCCGATTCGGGCTTCCTTGTCCCTGCTTGCGGATTTTTCACCTTTTCGCATCCCACGCGTCCCTCGCGTACCTTCATCCCAACTATCCAGTGGTCGCTCAGGAAAAATATCTCTCGAACTGCCGAAATGGACTGTCATCGAGAAAATCAAATGATTTGTGTCCCACGCATACTTTTGTCCTGGCTGTCCCAAATGAATATCTCCGAACTGCCCGAAATGGATTGTCTTTAAGAAATCGGCCGATTTCATGTCCCACAAGTACTTTTGTCTGGTTGTCCCAAACCACGCGAAACAAAAATACCTAGATGATTTTTCTGCTTTTGGCCATTTCGGCTTTTCGCGTCCCTCATGTACTTTTGTCCCAATCTGTCATCTGTGGATCGCACTGGGAAAAAAATGTTTGACTTAGTCGATTTTCTTGCTTTTTCAGCCCCCAAGCTTGGTATGATGAACCTCGGTACGACCGAACCCTTGGACCGAAATGCTTTGAAATAGTCCTGCAACCTTATTTTTGTATTTTTTCCATTTTCTCTAACTCGTTGGGATTTCTACTTGGATGGGAGAGTTAGAAAAAGGCCGAGGGGACCCCGAAAACATGATTTTGGGCCTCGAATTAATCTTACTTGCTTGAGACTGAATAATTTGATGCATGTTATCAAAATCACCTTGATGGTGAATTTTGGATAACAATTTTGGCGACTCGGCGGGGTTATCTACTCGCGGAAAAGAATGGCCAGCTGCTCGTAGCAATCCATTGGGCATGGAGTCATAAGAAAGCCTGCAAACTGATCTGAACTTTGAAAACTTCCCTCCGAGTCACTTGAATTCCATTGAACTTAGAGTTGTTCTCACCAAAATGCCACCTAAAATAGGTATGCGCAAGAGCAAAACCAAACCACCACAAAAACTATGTACAAAATAAAAAATCATACATGCTCCAAATGGAACATGCGAGTGTGCACAAGCACTTCTTTTTTCTTGAAAGCAAAACTACCTATCCTACTCTAACCTTAGGAAGCAAAAGTGTGCTAAACAAACCCCTGCAACTAGTTGGGAGAAATAACTTCCCTTTCTCAAAATTGGCAACCATGCAGCTGATTTGGCATTGAACATGGCTGATTGGATGAATGGAAAATCAACAAGAAGCTAGTTTTCCACCCAAATCATCAAGGTGTCAGGTGAAGGCAAATTCAATACCTCTTTTAGTTGTTTTTGCATTTGGATTAGAGAGGTATGATAATGGTGATCCTTGGTTCTTTGTAGCTCATCCTCATGCTTAGGAGAAAGCATGAATGGTTGTGACTTCTCCTTTGACTCCAATGAAGTCAAATACCTTATTGGGCAAGGTATGATCCATTTGATATGCCCATAGCTCTGATTTTCAACTCCAAAAATGGAGTCTTCTTGTAGACCTTCTTGAATGGATGGTGCAGAAGCAAAGGTAGAACCTTTCTGCCCTTTCTCTTCCTCCAATGAAGAACATGAAAGATTAAAATCTTCCAATCTTGGTTCCAAAGAGCTGGTATAAGATGCAGGCTACTGCAAATGAATGCTCTCCTTCATGACAACAGGCTCAAGTATTTGGGACATGGAAGATGAAAGAGAGAATGGTGGAAACTCAACCGGTTCTTCTTTATCAAAACAATCCTCCAAATCGATAGATACACTACCTCATGGTTGTCCTACTGCAAATGCTCAACTTCCTCCATGGTGTCCTCTTGATCTGTAACTTGATCATCATGGTTTCTTTCATCCTCCAACATTGAGTTTGAGAGATCAAACTCTTCTTAACACTAGAACTTGAGAGAGAGATGAAGTAGAAAGAAGAAGCGAAGGTTCTCCTGTAGCTGCTTTGTGCTCAAATCCCTTGGATCTGCAATTTTCTCCTCCACAAATAGAATGTGCTCCTCTTCTTTTAGATTTGGAGCAGCTTCTACTACTTGAAGGCAATCTTGCTCTTGATAGAACTCTTCTTCTAGCATGAAGTTTGTCAAGTCAAACTCTTCAATCTGCTGCTCTAGAGGACAAGTTGGGATTGCAAGATCTTCTTCTGAGCTTTCTTCCTCTATGGCTGATTGTGCAACTTGAATTGAATCAACATTCCCTTCAAATAGAGTGCCAACATGGACACTACTTTATGAGAAAACTGACTACTGATCTACTTCTTCTTTTTGCTCTTCTTCTGCTGCCACAAAATCAGTCTTAACCACCACCTGTTCTCCAACTCCAACCTCTTCTGAAGGCTTAACCATCAAGGGGATCTTTGTCATCCCAAATTTAAGAGCCCAACTCTTGAGAATTTGAATTTCTTCATCCTTGTTTGGCTTTTCTTTTTTCTGTTGTTTTCCTCGAGTGGAATTTTGATTTTTATCCTCACAACATGGATTTGGGAATGCAAGAGGAGAAGTGGATTGTAACTCAAATGGGTTGGAAATTTTTTGTGGTGGAGGAGGTATAAACTCTTGTTTCTTTGGAGGAGAGGGTATTTCTGTTAGATTTTGTGGAGGGGGTGACTGTTTGGAAGGAAAGGGGAAGGAAGAATTGAGATGTGGTGGAAGACTAGGGAATGGAGAAATGGAATTAACTCCTGGGGCAGCATTGACTGGATTTAGAATTTGAAATTCCAAATGAGATGATGCTACTTGAGTGATGGGGTGAGAAAAAGCAGATGATGGTGTAGAACTTACCCATTGACAAGGTTGTTCAACACCAAGTGTATAGGCCTCTATTTCTGCTATCCATTGTGCAAGTTGGGGCAGCATCTTCATCATAAAGTCCAGCTTCTCCTGAGGGCTGAAGTGTCTTGGAAAAGGGCCTCCCCATGGACAAGGAGTCCTACAACCAATTTTGAAAGCCTTCATTTGAGCTGCTGCTCTTGATTGCACCATCTTTGCCTCCATCTTTTGGATTTTTTCCACAAAATCTGCATCTTCCATTTGATTGTCTTCATTACATGCGTACCCTTGTTCTTGATGTGCTTCACAACCAAACTGAGTTTGACACTGCTGCTCATATGGGTAGACATGCTGATTTTGAATTTGATCAAAATGCTGATTTGGAGGATTTGTAAAACATGTTGGAGGTGTGATATGTTGCTGTTGTAAATGTGAATTCCATGATGGAAATGAAGTCATGATTGCACAACTTCATGGAATGGAAAATAATGAAAATGATGGAAAGAAGAATGGATGGAAATAAATGGAAAGCAGTCTGCAACTCAGAGAATGAGTTATTTACCAGATGGAGTCACCGGATGTGCTTTTGAATATGCCTCCAAAGGCTAAATCTTTAATGAGGAACACACCAACTCTGTCAAATATAAAGTGGAAGACCTCTAAGGTCCCACTAAAGGCGTGCCAAAAGCTGTTATCACCGAATCACAACACCCTTATGTTTCCACAAGCGCATATACTTGAGCTCACGGTGTGATTGGATAACATGGGTACTATCTCCAAGTTGTGGGACTTGCTATTTGAGATAGACCTCCAGAGAAAGCTGGTTCTTGCTCCTAAACTACCTGCCATAATCTACTCTAATGCAGGGAAACTAACTATTTAATCTAAATTTCCAAGGACCATGGAGAGAGAATGCATAAAATGAAATCCTACACTAAAGCGGTGATATACCAAAGGAGTGGTGAACACTTCTAGTTCTAAAGATAGACACAGATCATGGAATGCAACATAAACATCATGCACAAACTGATAAGATGTAATTGAAAGTTTGAAATGAATGGCTGATCATAGAGCTGTATTGTCATTTCCACTGTCAAAATCCTTGCATTACAACATCAAAAAGGTAGAAAACCTATTACCACCATCAAGAGGTCTGATACTTGCAAAAATCACTTGTTGAAGGTGAAATAAGAAGCTTGCTATCTAAAGAAATGTTCCCCTAAAAAATGAGCCAAATATGGCTTTTATAATGCATGGGTCGAGCCCAGGAGAGAGAAAACATGTAAAAAATGTGGGAGCCATTCCTCATTGAATGAAGATGCATTAAAATAGCATGGGCATCCTTACATACCCATGCCCTGATATTTTGGCTATCTTTGAAGAAGAATGCGACCCATTTTGCATTAAAACTGGTTGTTGAAACGTCACTTTTGGCCATTACCACATGCCAGAGACATTTATTGATTTTCTCTCTCCAAACTGAACCAAAATGCAAGATTTACCCCAGAATCTTGTAGATAATTTCACCAGATTTCCATTGATATAAAGAATGTAGAAATCCGAGCTCTAGATCGAAAGTTATGGCCATTTGAAGATTTAGGGCAAAAACAGGCCCAAAACGGATCGCGGGAATTTTTTGAATTTTACCTCTTTTTTGCATTTTGGAATTTTTTTCAAATTTTCCCCGTGCTCCGCCACTTGGATGACACGTGGCGAGATTCCATTTGGTGGTGGGGGTAGTGGGCCAAAACTCGCCCTTTGGACTTTCGGTAAAATATTTTGCCAAAAATTCTAATTTTTCCCCGCTCCACTGGGTCGATGGTGAAGACACGTGGCAAGATTTGATTCGTTGGCGGGCCCACGGGCAAAAATTTTACCTTTGAAAACTTTGACCGAAACTTGGAAAATTTTCTAAGTCCTCTTTCCCCTACCACTTCCTGGGACACATTCTCCCGCATCGGCCGATTCGGGCTTCCTTGTCCCTGCTTTGCGGCTTTTCACCTTTTTCGTCCCACGTGTCCCTCATGTACCTTCATCCCAATGTCCCACAGACTACCTAGGAAAAATATCTTCGAACCGCCCAAAATGGATGCAGCCGGAAAATCGGCGATTCACGTCCCACGCATACTTTTGTCCATTATCACGGACAAATATTCGAATCGCCCAAAATGGTATCTTTGAGTAAATCGGCCGATTCGCGTCCCACACGTACTTTTGTCCCGGCTGTCCCAAACCATGCGAAACAAAAGACTTAGAAAATTTTTCTTGCTTTTGGCCATTTTAGCTTTTCGTCGTCCCTCGCGTACTTTTGTCCCAGTGTCCCACGGACCGCTGGGACAAAAATGTCTATTTTTCAGCCCCAAGCTTGGTACGATGAACCTCGGTATGACCCGAACCCTTCAGATCCGAAATGCTTTGAAACAGTCCTGCAACCTTATTTTTTGTATTTTTTCCATTTTCTCTAACTCGTTGGGATTTCTTCTTGGATGGGAGAGTTAGAAAAAGGCTAAGGGGACCCGAAAATATGATTTTGGGCCTCGAATTAATCTTACTTGCTCGGGATGAATAATTTAATGCATGTTATCAAAATTACCTTGAGGGTGAATTTTGGATAACAAGAACATTAGAAGTGATGTCATGTTGCTCATTTGTCATAGAAGGAGTAGATTTGGGAGCCCTTTTGGATGTAGCATTTAGAGATGGACATGTAAGCATTGTCAACGAATGAGATAAAACCCGGCGCTCAAAGTGCTTGATTAATCATTTGAAAGTATAGAAATCATTGTTATGATGTCCATTGTGTGTTCATATAAACTTTGCAAAGCTAATTGAAATAAACTAACACCTAGTAGTCTAAAAGCTAAGCTAAAATATACCATAGAACCATCATGATCATAGCTTATTGGAATGCTAAAATTAAATTAACATGAAATTAATCATCTAACTACAAACATTCCTACTAAATATATGTATGATTGCCTTTAAAATATGAACCTATGAAGATCACAAACAATCAAATTTGTATTGTTGCTTCAAGATGATGAAAGGATCTCACTAAAATGGCTACAAGGCCATGTTTAGATCTTCCTTTACTAATCAAACATGAAGAATGGATGCAAGAGATGATCAAGCTATTCCAAATCAATGGAGAAGGCTCTTAATCATATGTTATATATATGTTTTAGATGAAATACTATCAAAAGTATGGTGTAAGGTGTGAAGGTAGGAGCTTGGTCCTTTACATAGCTTTCCATTTGGGAGAAGCTTAAATCTCAGTGAATATGGGATAAAAGATAAAGTAGATTTAGACTTGTTAAGCTTGATTAGAGGAATTAACAAGTGATTAACAACTCATGGGAGTTGAAGATGATTTAATTAATTAACTAGGATTAATTAATAGGATATAATAAGATTTTAGGCTATTTGGAGGTGATTTAGGAGGAATTTGATATGATTTGAAGCATTTGAAAGTAGGATTTAGCTAATAAAAGGGTTTATTGATTAAATGCATTGTTAAAAGGATTAATTAACTAATGATAGTTAATTAATTGATTTGAAGAAGATTATAACTAATGAAGTGTCATTAATTGACATCTGGAATGTGATAAAGGCTAGTTAATTAACAAAGTGTCATTATTTAACCAAAATAGAGGGAAACATTAGTTAATTAGTGGGAAATCACTAATTATAACAGAAATGATAGGAAAGAGGATAGTTAGTACAATTTTAGTAATAAAATTGCGTAAGAGGATTTTAGGTGTCTACACATTGATTCGATGATAATTATAAAATGGGATACCTTGATAGTTAGGAAGTTGATAAGGATGATAACAACGAGTATGTGGCAACTTGATCAATTGGTGATTAAGGAGTGTTGGAAGAATGTCATGTTGCTTAACATTATGATCAAAATTGAGAGGTTCTAGTAATGGTAAGTAAGAATTGAAGTTCACTAATATGAGGCACATATAGAAGACATAAAAGTAGGAGGATATGTATATAAGTGAATAAGTTAAAAGTGTGAAAATAAGAGCCTAATTTGATCTTTATTGAAAGCAGTAAAATAAATGTGGGATATGTAGAAGACATAGAAGCGAGAGGATATGTAGAAGTGATTTAGGAGGAATTTGATATGATTTGAAGCATTTGAAAGTGAGATTTAGCCAATAAAAGAGTTTATTGATTAAATGCATTATTAAAAAGGCTTTATTAACTAATGATAGTTAATTAATTGATTCAAAGAGGATTATAACTAACGATGTGTCATTAATTCACATCGAATGTCATAAATGATAGTTATTTAATGAAGTGTCATTATTTAACAAAACTAGAGGGAAACGATACTTAATTATTAGGAAATCACTAATTACAATGGAAATGATAGAAAAGACGATAATACAATTTTAGCAATAAAATTGCATAAGTGGATTTTAGGTGTCTACATTTGCCCCTCTTTGGGGTGGCATAAGTGATGCCACTTCAAAGATAGTAGACAAGTATAAACAAGTAAATTTTGAAGAAAAATTAGTAGAATGAAGGATTCCCCCTCAAGTGTCGATGGGGTGATAGAAGAGGTCGATCGATGATTGAAAATATGAAGGAAATAGATAGAAGAAACAAGGTGGGGGAGGGGGATAAAAATGATCCCTATTGCCCCAAGTGTTTTGGAAGAAAAATTGATAGTGATAAGACATGATAGTGAAGAATATGGAAATAGATTTTGCATCCAACTTGTTTAATAAACAACTTTGTTTCATCACTTTTCTTATATGATCTACATCATTGCTCTTATTAAAAATATATGCATATAACAAAAGTGTAAAATAACATGAAAAGCTATAATACTGACATTTGTTCATTGCCAAAACACTAACTCAATGCAACATACATAACATAATGCAATACAATAAAGTAAACAAGCTAACATGATAGGGAAACAAGTACAAACACACATACTTAAACAAACAATGTTCAAGATAGTTGCACCAATGTTTTTGTTATCAAGCTTTAGTTCCTAAATGTTCACATTAACAAAAAGGGTTAAAAATGGTGCCCCAAGCAAGGATACATGTGAGGGAATACATGGAAGACACAATGAGTCCTATGAAAAATCATTCATGTGCTTTATGAATCGATGCAGACAACTTATTGTGCAAGATAATATAGACATAACAAGCAAACCAACTTTGTTAATGGAGATAGATCAAGATGATTCACGAGTCATTATGCAAGAACAAGTGAAAACCTAAGAAAGATGTTTTGTAGGAAATTTTTGATGTTTGAGGAAAATTCATTTGATATAAACTTTAGTTGTGTGCATGCCTTTTACCAATTTTTGAAAAAAATTTAAAATTTCAATTTTTGTTGGTTTTTTTGTGATTTTTACCAATTTTTTTGGATTTTTAAATTTTTTTACCATTGTTTGGATTTTTTTATTTTCCAAGAAGAAAATGATCTAGAAGAATGAAAATATCATGGGATATTGCCAAAAATGTTGAAAAACAAGAATATGCCCCCAGTGTAGTAAAAAGGGTCATGTTATGAAGCAAAAACATGCCCCAACGTAGCGAAAATGGGCAAAAAATGACTATTTAATAAAAAATAATCATCGCGATGAGTGCTAGAAGAATATAGAAAAATCAAGGTGGTCACCTAGTGCCTCGGGGGTGAGAGACACGATGAATTAGGGCACATAAATAGCAAAGTGGGAAGCTAAAAATCCATCATGGTGATTTATTTGCTATTGACCCTTACCACTTTTGAGAGTTAGTTTGCTCTGACCTGCGAGAGAGATAGTGCATATTGTGAGGCATAGACACCACGCAGATCAAGTTTAAAAGTCTTGGAGGTTGTCTACAGATGGTCCCATGGTACATACAATTTTTTTTTTTTTTTTGAGTTCATTTAATGCACTTTTTAGGTAAGAGAAAATGGCAATTTAATGTATATGTAAGACTTTGAGCATGACAACATTAAAATACATGCTACAACATGAAGGGATTGCACATATGTTAAAATGAGCACACGGGAATTACATTGGTTTTTTGGCAAAGGGTAGGCTCACAACCTCGTGAAAATGAGTGCAAGGGTGTTACATAAGGTTTGTACATACATTACTGAGGAGTGCAGTATTGATACAAGGTGCACACATATGTGAAAATGAGTGCATGGGCGTCAAAAAACCTATGCATATGCTACAAGGCATGTGGTAGCATTGTAAGGCTTGTGCATACGTAAAACAACATGTAGTAGTGCTAAAAGGCCTGCATATACGTAAAGTGTTTCGTTTAAGAAGCCCTAGAAGAATGTGAGAGGAATTAGGATACCTTAGGAAGGTATTTTGAGAAGTAGTGATGTTAATTAATTGTGTTGGGTAAATTTTATAGGTGATATTGCACAACTTGGATGTGTGGGAGTGATATAGACTCCTTCGAGCTTATGAGTAGATCTCTCTCGTTGGGAGCAACATAGACTAGTGGCTGTAATAGAAGTGACATGATTAGCCCATATTGTAGAGATGCCTTAGGTTATCTTTGGATCATGCTCTTCTCACAACCTTAGCAGAGAGATGGCACAATGAGATCCAAACATTTAGATTGCTAACTAGTGAGATGATAATCACACAGAGAGGACGTGCATCTAATCCTTTGATTTCCTATTCGAGGTAATAGAGTGACTTATGACAGAATCTTTGTAACCAGATCTTGGACCACATGGGATCTATTTTAGTTAGATGACCTTACTCAACGAGGTATGGGAGTGCATTTGTATAGCTTCTTTGATGATAGTAGGATTGCCCACATACTTGTATATTTGATGGCACTTGTCAGCGACTACCTATTGTTGGACAAGTCTGGGATGCCTTTTTTCCTTGGGTTGATAGGAGTCGTACATAGATTGATGGATGGAGAGGTATTCACCTAGGGTTAGTCTATAATAGCTCACTTAAACTAGGATTTACACTTGATAGCTTATAGAGGGATAAAAAGTGTTGGCATTGTCACACTACTACAGATTTGGTCATGTGACCATATTGCGATCGGGCACCCACTTAGAGACCTTCATGTTAGAGGAGGTGAGGAGCCCTCATGTAGGGGATGGGAGCCCATAGGTGATGACATTAAAGCTCATATGGGGGACACATTTTATTATAGATGTGCCTTGATGATATACAAATGCATATGATTACATGGTGACCATACCAATCCTATTATTGGTGAGAGGATGTAACAGAGCTTAGTATTGTTGAGGTAGAACACTTCTTGATTAGTAGTCACATACACATTGCGGAGTGGTACTTGTGTTGATAGAGTGTAGTGGAAACTAGGTGTCATTCAGGGTATTCCTAGGGAGGACATGTGGTATGCACACCAAGCTCGGGAGGCATTTGACTTTGAACCCCACATCAGATTGTGGAGGGCGATACAAAGCTTTGACAGTGTAGTCCCACAACGATGGGATTAGAGAGCTGATTAAAAATACGGCACTAATCCTAACTATGTAGCATGGTATGCGGCAGTAGTTCCTCATTAGCTTACCATCCCATAGGATGTTATAGATGTAGGTATAGCGTAGTTTGTAATAGGAGAGGTAGGTCGGGGACGAGACAAGCTATGACTGGGAAGGCCGAGGCCAAGGCAACGAAGGAGGAAAATGATGGGTAGGGACTAGGACAAGGACCTGGTACATCTAAAAACACAAGGTCCACTTCCACAGGTTCCTCTCTGATTCCTCCATAGGTTCCCTTACGGGTTCCCTTACGGTAGGTTATCATACAACCTCCACCATCACCGCCTCATGTAGTGAGTCGACAAAGGGAGTAGATGGGGATGGAGGAGATGGATGGGATAAAGGAGATGGATGGGGGTCTCCACCACATAGTCCAAAGTAGTTGGAGGATGGAGATTAGCATATAGATCACCTCAAAGACCACCCCGAGAAAAATTATTTAGAACACAAGGGATCTGGCTGCCCTAAGGCAACAATTATAGCGAGGTCATCGTAGAGAGGGATCAATTAGTCACCGAGAGGACATAACTCTAGGTAGATGTGGCTAGACTCACAACAAAGTGTGATTCTCTAAATAACGTAACATTAACAACATGGATTCAAGATTTGGTCTACAATTTTGCATCAACATTTGCTTAGGCAACTCCTACAGAGTCCTATATCATACCACAGTCATAAGGGCCAAAGAGTAGTCACTTTCACTCAACTTGTAGGAAATAAGTCTAGATTGAGAGCACACTAACCATATCATTCGAGTGAGATAAGTGCAACAACCATCACCTCATCAAGAAGCATCTACATAGTAGATGCCACCTCCTAGTGCCGGGGTGGGTAGTCCAGTGTTAGAGAGAGTCATCGATGACTCTTTATTGATGTACTATTTTTGATGTATGCCTTGTGATGAAGGCATAATTTGGACTTAATGTATATGTATTTTTTGATCATGCCTTGTGATGAAGGCACATTTTTGTATGGATGTACTATGCATTATTTTTTTATTATGCCTCATGATGAAGGCACATTTTTGATCCATGCCCATGATGGCTTATTGTATCTAATGTATATCAAGACACATTATTTTGTACATGGACATTTGATATTTATATGGATATATGATGATGATGGATTATGTTATTTTATCGCATTTTTTGTTATATGAGATAACATGTTTAGCCCATGTTTTTATTATGGTCTATGACAAGGGGGATAGAAGGTGATCCCTCTTGCCCCTCTTTTGATGATATTATATGATGTTATCTTAGCATACATGTTTAATTTTCATTTGTATGATGATGTAGCTTAGAATTTATTGATATGTGATGATGTTTAGATGTGATGATAAATGATATTGATAACAAACTATACAAGCAAACAAGACAAGCACAAGTTAATCAAATATAATCAAAATAACACAACTATATACAAACATGCAAGATAAAAATGAACCCAATGCACTCCATAACAAATTAAAGTAACACTTAATCTTAAGAAAGAAAATGAATCCAATTCATAACACACAATACAAAGAATAAACGCAATAAAACTATGTATAATCAAACAACTAAAGTAAGAAAACTCTTATCCCAAATTTCCCCCAAAATTTTGGTCAGAACAAGCCTTACACATAAAGAAAACATGAAGGGAAATGATTCAGACCCACGAGCTCGAGTTCTAGAACTAGGAAAAGTGAAAATAGAGGCCTGAGAAAGTCAAATTCGACCCTGCATAAGAAGAAATAGAAGAAACAGTTCTTTTGGGTGTTTTCATGTCTTAAATCTATTTAAAGGGTTGAGGGAGGACTCAACAATGGAATTATAGGGTCAAAGAAGAAGGGGCAGTTCCGTAAGAGAGGCCAGAAGCAAGAAAGGAAAAACGGCAAGGATCCAAGGTCTTCGGGCTCAAAACCATTCAGGAAAGAATCTAGAATTGACTAAGTATGGAAGAGCCAACAGAGGGAACCATGTGTCCTAATGGTGCTCCTCCAAAGGTGAATAAAAAAGAGAAGCTCAAAAACATTCCGCATCTCCATGTGTCTCAGGATGAAATGGAGGCAGGGGAAAATGGTCAAACAGAGTCAAAAGGTGGAGCTTCAGGCCACCAAGGTTTTCCCGAGTTTTACGTTTTGTGAAAAGGGGAAAAGGTAAATTATGGACCCAAAACCGATTTTTACTCTAATCTAGCTACCACGTGTCCCATCTCAAAAGGGGACCCATTTTCAAACTATTTTCCCCATCCATTTGTATGGATCTGATACAAACTTTGAAGGGGCATATATTTTGACTTAGGGCTTGAAATATTACAAATTTGACACCATTGGAAAGATCTCAGCCTCACCTATGCCATGGAGGTCTAAGAATTTAATTTTGAGGAGGTTAGGTAAAGGAAAATGGAGGAAATGTCTTCAGGCCTTCAATGCAGGATCCATCTGTCTCAACAACCAGATCAGATTCGATCTGTTTCTACCATTTCCTCTTCTTTCAAGGCACCAAATCAAGGAATCATGTAGTAAAGACGGATTTGGGGTATATTTTATCAAAAGCATTAACAATAGTGGTTGAGCTTCAACCCACTTTTCCCGCTTCCCTCTCTCTTTCTTCTCTCCGATCAAATCTATAAATACAGGGGCATGATTCATTGTAAAGGGTTGTTCATTCTTCTTCCCTGCCCCTCCCTCTCTCTTTCTTCTCCAGGGTCAAATGTGGAGTTTAAGCCTCCTCCTTGGATCTGTAATGGAATTTTCCTACCTCTTTCCCATTAATGGTGTCTTGTGTGAACACTGGAGTAATAAAATCTATTTTGTGATGTGTTTTGTCCACCCTTTGCTCATTTTGTTGTCTCTTCTCACCTCTCACCATTGTAGGGTATACTATGCATATCTTTGATGTCCATTACAGGTTTTGGGAGTTGTGTTTAAGGGGTTTGAAATGGCATTCAGTGTGAACTTTATCCTTGATCCGTGATGCATCTATCCATCCTCTCTATTTCTCACCTCTTTCCATTTCAAGTACTTGGGTTTGTGATTAGCAGCTTCCTTCTCTCAGTGCTATCACCTTTGTAGTGTAGGATTTCTTTATTTTCATGCTCTCTCTCTCTTTGGTCCCTTGGAATTGTTAGATTAGGAGTAGATAGTCACATTTCCTTCCTTAGAAGTGGTTTAGCGCTAAGATTAGGAAGAGGAACCAACCTTCTCACGGAGGATCATTCCCATTTACAAGTCCCACTTTAACTTGGGAATGATCTAATGTTATGCAAATCACACCAAATGAACCTGCCTTAGAAAATAAGATCCATAACTCATTTGGGGGTGTTGTGATTTCACACTAACACAAAATACTACTTTGTTTTTTTCGGGATAGTTTTGAAATGTTTTGCCCTATTTTTGGCATTATCTCGAGACAATGTTATTTTTTTGTGAGTTTTTCATGAAATGTATTTGAATGTTTTGATTTTTTCAAAATTTATATGAATGTTTTTGTGATTTTCTAGAAGTTTTTTAAAGCTATGTGCAAGAAAACAAAGAAACGTGGATACCCCAATGATATATGGGATGTACACGAGTAGAATGCCAAAATTGTGTTTAAGAAGTGACGATATAAAGTTTCCCCCAGTGTGAGATGGGAATATACAAATGCAAACTTATTTCATACAAAAGTAGGATTAGTTGAATCAAGGCCAAGAGGGATAGGCTCAAAAGTATCTTAGACACAGAAAAGACTAGCTTAGGATAAATCCATCATAATCCTAAATATTGAGATACTTGTGAAAAAGGACTCTCCAATGGTTATGGAAACCTACTTTCACTAAAGGACTTATACAAAGTACCACAATTGCGTGGTTTTCACACTTGGACACATTGATTTCTCTTTACTTTTTCTAATTTTATATTTTTTTTGATTTTTTGATATTTGAGGGACCCCATACTTAAGCATAGAAATGATTGAGATGCATGGTGTTCATGGGTTCCCGAATTTCCTCACCATCAGAGTAAGCAAGCTTGTAGGCACCTGAACCAAATTTAGCGACCACAACATATGGCCCTAACCAGTTAGGCTCAAACTTGCCTTTATTTTCACAGTTCTTGGTGGTATTTAAACTGATTTTATTTTAGAAAAATGTCTCCTACCTCAAATTGGGAAGGTATCACTCTTTTTTTGTAACTTTGATACACTTGATTCGATACACTTTGAGGTGATCAAGGGTGTGAAGGTGCTTCTCATCTAATAGCTCTAGCTCTGCTAGCCGAGCCACTCTATAGTCCTCCTCTTTATCCAAGTAATCTCTTAGCTCTATGCGCAAAGAGGGGAGCTCAATCTCAAGGGGTAATACGGATTCTATGCCGAATACTAGGGAATATGGAGTAGCACCCATAGGGGTGCAGATGGATGTTCTGTAAGCCCAGAGGGTGGGATGAATATACAAATTCCAATTACGGCCCATTGTATTCACCATCTTCTCCATAATACAAACAAGGGTTTTATTTGAGGCTTTAGCCTACCCATTACCTTGAGGGTAATAAGGGGTTGAATACTTGAGTTGGATTTGAAAGTGTTGACACAATGCTTTTACAATTTTAGTTTTGAGTGACTTACCATTTTTAGCTACAATGGTAGAGGGGATGTTGTATCGGCAAATAATATGGTTCATTATAAATTTAGATATTTGTGCACCCTTGACATAGGTGAGAGGAACAACCTCTACCCACTTCGTGAAATACTCAGTGGTAGTAATAATGAACATATGGCCATTAGAGGATGTAGGGGAAAGTTTACCAATGAGATTGAGTCCCCACTTTGAAAAAGGCCATGGTGTTGTAATAGGTCTGTAATGATTGTGTTGACACATGTATCAAGTTGCCATATTTTTGACATTGTAAACATTTATTTACGTACTTGCAACAATCATTCTCCATGGTAGGAAAATAATAGCCTACTCTTAGTATATTTTTAGCCAAGAATATCCCATTCATATGGGCCCCACAGATGCCTTCATGTACCTCTTTAACTCGCTAAGATGGATTTGTTTGAATCAAGACAACGTAATAGATTCCCATCATAACATCTACACTAGAGAGTACCTCTAGTAAGTAAGGTGTACCAAACTATATGCTAGATAGGTTTCTTTTGTTATAACGAGAAATGTCTGGAGGGAAGGTTTCATCATGAAGGTAGTTAAAAATGTCACTATACCAGGGGGAAAAGGGACCAACAACTTCACATACCAAACAAGACTCTAACATGTCATATGTTGGTATTCATAGATGCTTGATGAAGAATGACATGTCATTTTTCCTAGGTGGGATGCATAACATAGACCCTACTATGTCCATAACATCCACTACTCAATTATGTCCTCTTGGGATCTACTCAAATGTAATTTTCCTAGAGAACTCTTTTAGAGTGTCAACCATTTTTTTGTAAGGAAGAAGTTTTTCATCCTTAACTTTATACTCATCAGTTACCTATTTGATGATCAACATAGAATCACCTATTATGTTCACTTATCTAATATCCCACTTAATAGATAGTTTCATCCCTGTAATAAGGGCTTCATATTCTGCTATATTATTTGTACATGGAACCCGAGTCTAAATGCTTGAGGGATCAAATCTCCTAAAGGAGTGATAAACACAACTCTTGCACTTGAACCATGAAATGTAAAGGAGCCATCAAAGTATAGTTGTCATATAAAATATTCCTCAAGGTACATTTTAGAAGCATCTGGAAGTTCCAGAATCAATGGTTCAATACCTAGAAAAGGGGCCTCAACTAGTTGATCTACCAACACCTACCCTTTAACTAATTTATGATGAACATACTCAATATCAAATTCACTGAGTAAGATGATCCAATTAGCCATATTTCCTGTAAGTGCTGGCTTTGATAACAAGTATTTCAATGGATCAAATTTTGATATGAGCTTGGTCTTATTATTCAAGCAAATAATGACAAATTTTTGAAAAGTAAAAATGATGGCCAAGCAAGCCTTCTCAATCTACGGGTAGTTGAGCTTGTAAGAAATCAATGTACGACTAAGATAGTAAACAAATTTTTATGTCGATTTATGTCGTATTGGGCCAATAGTGCACCATTTAAAAATTGAGTAGCAGAAATGTATAGTAGCAATGGTTTTCCTACAGTAGGCTGTATTAGAAAATGGGGTTTGGACATATATTCCTTAAGCAAAGAAAATGATTTTTGTTGTTATTAACCCCAATGAAAGTTGAAATCTTTTTCAAAAGATGTGTGAATGAGTGGCACTTGTCTATGCGATGGGAGATGAATATTCACTTACAAGTTGTGTAGTTTCTTAATGTTCTTAAGAGGAGGCATTTCTGTTATAGTTGTAACCTTCACGGGATCTACCTCAATTCCTCTTTGTGATACAATGTATCCTAGCAATTTTCATGATAGCGCACTAAAGATAAATTTCTTCAAGTTGAGTCTAACCTTATAGTCTCTAAGATGTTGAAAGATGCGTCGTAAGATAGTTGGGTGATCTTCTCTAGTCCTGGATTTACCCAAGATGTCATCCACATAGTCTTCCATTATGTCATTGAGCATATCGTGAAAGATGACAATCATAGCCCATTGATATGTTGTACCTGCATTCTTGAGGCCGAAGGGCATGACTTGATAACAAAATGTCCCCCATGGGTTGTAAAAGTTGTCTTATGTTGATATTCCTCAACAATTTTAATCTAATTATACCCTGAAAAGCCATCCATGAGTGATAGCATTTCATAACTAGTTGTTGAATCAAAAATCATGTCGATATTAGGAAGAGGAAGTCATCCTTAGGAAAATATTTATTTATATCTCTAAAATCTGTACAAATTCTAATACCGATGGGTTTCTTCTATACATGGACTATGTTTGAAATCCACTCTAAATAATCAATAGGCTTGATGAATCCTACTGCCAATAATTTCTCCAGCTCTTCTTTTACCAACAAGGCAACGCAAGGATGCATCTTTATGAGATTTTATTTTATAGGCTTTGCCTCTACGTGCACAACTAGGTTATGCACTATTAACGCCGGATCTATCACTGGTATGTCCATGTAGGACCAAACAAAGATATTGACAAATTCACGTAAAATTAGCACAAAGTTTTTTTGTTCTTGGGTTGAGAGTGAAGCTCCCAACTTGACCATTCTAGGAAATTCCTCTGTACCAATATTGACATCTATGGTCTCCTCCATAAGAAACTTAGATTCTTCCTCCATGTGTGTAGGATCAGGGGGGAGATTGAGATCTTCTTCTTCTAAAGGTGTCTCAATGATATTTTCACCTTCAGGATGGTCAACTTATTTGTCCATTGATTTTTCTTTTTGTTTATTTGCAAGTTCCTCAAAGAGGTTTTCATTGTAGGACTTGGAATATTATTTTTGCAAGGCTTCTCTGTGGAAAATTTTCCCTTGCTTATTTTTTACTCGACTACCACATAATTTAGTCTCCTCCCTAAAATACAAGCATGCATTAAATTTGATAGAGAATCCTTTTTATGAATGTCATTTGGAATGCCATTATGAAGACCCATAAACTCACTAATAGCTTTGTCATTTTCAAAAAAGTTGATTGGTACATGTTGTTGTTGGTCCTAGTTAACAAGTGATGGGTAGACAAGGTCTAATGTTGGAATGGTAGGGGATATGATAAGGGTTATAGTCAAGATATCTATGTCAGAAAATAGGTTCATGGAGGCAAGGTCTTTGTAAAGACTACATCAGGAATTTGTTTCACTTTCGTATTCGCATAGACGAACTATCTTCTTGTTTAGAAGAGGTTTCTTTGACCTCTGGAGGATTGGACCCATACAAATGAATTCCAATACCATACTTACAATATTATAATGGGACATCTAAAGAGCTCCCCACATAATTTGTTTGTTTATGCCACATCCATATCCTTTGTATCCCATGGCATACATCATTTTATTTGGGATAAAAATCGAGGTGATTGATAACATGGGGCCATTTCATCATCCAAAGGATGGGCTACAATATTATTATCTTTCCATCTACCTTGATAAACCACAAGGAGTGAAAGTGTTGATAATAACATTTTCCATGGACCGTTGATATTTGTAACAAGGTCTATCAAACACTTTGGGTGATAAGGGGAGGTTAGAAACTAAAAGGGCCTATTGGAGATCATATCCTCCACAACCATTTTCAAAGACTTTCATCTCCTTGTCCAATTTTCTTTGTTCATACTCAAATTAATAAGGTAGCTACTAAAATAAACTAGCAACTTATAATATGGAGGGTTTATAGTACCTCATAAGCATGATAGACATCGATGGACAAGCTCTAAGTAGTTGATCCTTCTGCTGCCAATGAACCTAAAAATAAGAGTGTCTAAACAAAAGAATGATTAGATAGGATATACACGGGTTACTTGAACAAAGTGAACTCTAAGAATTGTGACCTTCCTTTCATGAATGTCAACCCCCATTTTACAATCCTTCTTATCCATTTGTCCCAATGGTATATAAGTGATAAGAAACAAAACCCATGAGCAACCCCCTTCCCTGGTCTCCCATGTGACCTCTTCTAGCTCCGTAGGGTGCTTGTCCGACTCCTCCACCCTCCCTCACACTTGATCGATTCCACCACTTATCATCATAATTCACCATGGTTCCCTTTATTTCCTACTTTTCCCTTTGTTTCAATGGTATATAGGGAAAATAAAGATATCCCATGAGAAATCCCCCTCATCTGGTCCCCCATGTAATCTCTCTCAACTTCATAGGGTGCTTGTTCATCTTTTTCCTCTTCCTTACACTCTCTCTCATGCTAAAAATTGGCATAATATAGCTCCAAAGAACCCTTTTCGTACCTTTTTCCCTTTGTAACATTAAACCTATATTATTCACTCCACACAAAATTTCATTCAACCTAGGGTCAAACTACAGTAAGAAGGAAACATAAAAGTGAAAGTTAAAGTGTTTTAAGGTTGTTTTTTTCTTTACATAAGTCGACCTCTCACCATACATGCTACTAAAAAGCATCCAAAAAGGTTATAATATATCATATATGCTACCAATTTTTTTCTATAATATCATGTCCTCCAAAACCAATTTTTCGTCATATCTCACTACTCAAAATCTAATCTAACTTGCCAAGGAGACAGGGTAAGAAGATGCATAAAAATAAACCTAAACTAACAAAGGTGATGCACCGAGGAATGAAGAACACCTATCTTGCCAATAAACACAAACCATTAAAATGTGATGCAAGATCATGCATGATAACAAAATTTGTAGTGAAAGATCAGGAGGATGCAAATGAACACAGAGAGGGTTGAGAATCATCCATGACATGCATTACTTGCTCCAAAGATTGATACAATACACTACAAAATGCCAAGAGGCAAAGTTGCATTATAGTTTTAAATGGGAGGTTTGAACTCCACAAATTCACCTGCCAAAGAGAAGAAGGGAGGGGCAAAACAAGAATGTCCAACGCTTAGAAAGAAGCCCCTCCTTACAATTTATAGGAAGAATGAGAGAGGGAAGAGAGAGGAAATCCAAATCTACCCCAACCACCTCTAGGTTACATTTAATTCATCTCATTATGGTGGTAGGTGAGAACCCTAGCAAACTTAAAAGTGGCGAACTGTATTTTGCATTAAACTGGTTGTTGAAACGTCATTTCTGGCCATTACCACGTGCCAGAGACATTTTTTGATTTTCTCTCTCCAAACTGAACCAAAATGCAAGATTGACCCTGAATCATGTAGATAATTTCACCAGATTTCCATTGATATAAAGAACGTGAAAATCTGAGCTCTGGATCGAAAGTTATGGCCATTTGAAGATTTAGGGCAAAAACAAGCCCAAAACGGATCGGAACGGGAAATTTTTTTGAATTTTACCTCTTTTTGCATTTTGAAATTTTTTTAAATTTTCCCCATGCTCCGCCACTTGGATGACACATGTCGCTCAGGATTTGGTTCATCCATCCTTTGGCTCATCCTTTGAAAGTTTTTACCACTTGGACACGTGGCATGACCCGATTTTGATTGGTCGGCCAAAACACTCCTTTTGGATTTTTGGTGAAACACTTAGCCAAATTTCCAAATTTTTTCCTCTTCTGACACGTGGCATTTCCGATTCATCCATGGGCCTCCTTGTCTCTTTTAGGGCCATTTCACTTTTCATGCCCCACGCGTCCTCCTCGCCTTTACCTGTCCCTGTCCCAACTTTCCTGATTTGAAAATCTCTCGCTTCGCCGATTCTGGCTTTTCTTTGTTCCCTGCTTGCGGCTTTTTCACCTTTTCACATCCCATGTCCTCTCGCATACTTTTGTCCCAACTGTCCCGGACCGCCTGGGACAAATATCTCCGAACCGCCCGAAATGGACTGTCTGTTGGCAAATCGGCCGATTTCGTCCCCCGCACGCATTTTTGTCCCGGTTGTCCCAAACCACGCGAAAAAAAGACTTAGATGATTTTTTTTGCTTTTTGGCCATTTCGATTTTTCACGTCCCACGCGTCCCGACATCCCAACTGTCCTGTGGACTACCTGGGACTAAAAGACTTAGCCGATTTTTTTTGCTTTTTTCGGCCCCAAGCTTGGTACGACGAACCTCAACGACGACCCGAACCCTTTAGACCTAAAATGCTTTAAAACAAATTCCCGCAACCTTATTTTTGCATTTTTTCCATTTTTCTAACTCGTTGGGATTTCTTCTGGATGGGAGAGTTAGAGAAAGCCGAGGGACCCCAAAAACATGATTTTTGGGCCTCAATCAATCTACTTGCTGGGATCGAATAATTTGATGCATGTTATCAAAATTACCTTGAGGGGTGAATTTTGGATAACAATTTTGGTGACTCAGTGGGGTCATCTGCCTGCTGGATGAAGTTACCAGTTTCCTGAAGCATCCATTGGGCATGGAGTCATGAGTTTTCTATTCAGAACCCCAACTGACTTAGAATGTTGCAAGGAGGAAGATGGAATATCACCCGATGGAAGCAAGGGCTGCAAACACATCTCCAGGAACAACAAGCTTGTGCCAAAGCACTTAGGGAAAGCAAAACAACCTACAACAAAACAATGTGCACAAGCACTTGGAGGAATGAAAACCTAAGCTAATATTTACAAGGTGGAGAATTTCCCTTTAGTAGCAATGCTTTAGATAGATTCCATGATCGAATCTGCATAGTTCTTCGCCATCCAATGAAGACAATCGAAGGCATTGTTGTCCTTACACTTTGTGACCATGTATGGGCCACTCCAAATGGCATCAAATTTTGAATGCCTTCCGGTTTTTCTCTATCTCGCATCCCATTTTAACACTAGATCTCCAACTTGGAAAGATCTACTCTTGGCCTTCCTATCAAAGGTCTTCTTGATCAAAGCTTGATCCTTCTCCATTGCTTGGGATGCCCGATCTCTCCGATCTCTCGAGCTCCATCAACTCGCATATCTCACCTCCATGGGCCCAAACTCTAGCAACTCTAATCGCTTCATGAGTTCCAATGTTGGCAACTCAAGTGACATGGGCAAGATTGCCTCTCTTCCATAAACAAGCCTCGAATGGAGAGTTACCCGTGGATCTCTTGGGAGTTATCCTATCAGCCCATAAGGCTGATTTCAGTTTGGTATGCCAAGACCTCTCGATTCTCATCAAGAGTCCTCCTAATGATCCTCAACAAGTTCTTGTTTGTAGATTCAGCCCTGGCCATTACCCCGAGGGTAGTAGTTTGATGAAGTACTTAGGTAGATCCTTCTTGACAGCCCACTCACTCACCTGATCCAATGAATGCTAATGCATTATCTCGAGATTATCAGTAGCAGGTATGCCAAATCTAGTTACTATCCCCTCATAGAAGTCTAAGATGCTAGACTCATTTGCTTCCTCGAGTGCTACTTCTTCGGTCCATTTGGTGAAGTAGTCTCAGGGTCACAAAATCCACTTATGCCCTTGGCTTGAATTGGGATTAATGACTCCAATGAAGTCTAAACCCCATTGCATGAATGGCTGGTCAACTGAAATTGATGCAATGGGAGGGCAGCAAGCCTCTCTTTACTCGTGAAGAATGCACAATTCTTGCACCTTTGATCCACATGAAGCAATCACTAAAAATCTTGGGCCAATAATAACCAGCCTTCATGATTTTTAGGGCTGTCACTCTTGGTGTAAAATGACCACCAGCTGGTCCACCATGGAACTCTTCCAACACCCTATGAATCTGATTTGTACCAATGCATCTCAACAGTACTCCATTCACATCTTTCTTGAACAAAACACCGTCTACTATGGCATATGGGACAGCCTGCAATCTGAAGTGTCTTCTTTGGGTCTTGTTCATCTCTGGAGGGCATAGGCCCGTGCTTAGGAAGTGCATTATACCTTGGGTCCAGCAAGGAGTGGGGACAACATTATCCTCTTCTTGAGTGCTACCTTGCACATGGCTGTCTTGAACTGTCAAAACAACCTCTTCTTCATTACATACTCCCTTTTGCTTGCCCAGAATTAGCTGCTCACACAATCCTTTTCCTCTTACCAGCTTGGTGACCTTGATCTCTATGTCATACTCCATGACACGAGTGATCCAACCTGCTCTTTTCTCATTCAAATCCTTGTTGAGGAGGAAGTCCTTTACTCCCGCATGAGAGACCAACAACTGAACTTTGTTGTTTGAGACTAGATGCTTGAATTTCTTCAAGCTTCTGATTACTGCAAGTACATGCTTCTCAATAAAAGAATATCTCACCTCATAGTCCTCCGTGATTTGGTCAAGAAAGCAATTGGCTGCTCATCATTGTCCTTGTTCTCGCTGCACCAAAATGGCGTAAATAGTATCATTACCTCCAAATGCATAGAGGATGAAATCCTGGAGAAATCCGGGTTGATGAGAGTTGGTGCTTGGGAGATGGCTTTTTGATTGCTTCAAAACCCTCCTTGCCTTTCTCATCCACTTGAAAGCCATGCTTTTCTTCAACATTTTGGTGATAGGTTTGACAAGGGCTGCAAAATCTGGGACAAACCTCCGAACAAAGTTTATTCTCCCCAAGAAACTCAAGGGCCTTGTGGCTTGGCAATGGTAGTGCTCTTATGGCTTCAACCTCTCTCGGATCAATTGCTAATCCTTCTTTGGAGACAATATGGCCAAGGAGCTTTCCTTCATGTGCTAGGAAGATACACTTCTTAGGATTCAAAGACACTCCAAATCTCCCGCACCTTTCGGGAAGACTTGTCTCAAATGAGAGAGGTGGTCTCGCCGCATTCTTTGAAAAAATAGTGATATCATCAAGGTATATCAGCACCACGTTGTTGATCAAACCTTTCAACGCCATGTCCATTGCTCTTTCGAAGGTAGCTCCAGCGTTGGACAGCCCAAATGGCATTTTCCCGTATGCATAAGTTCCCATTTGGTGTGAAGGCTGTCTTGAACTCGATCTTCTTCCTTCACCATAATCTGATTGTAGCCCGAGTAGCCATCAAGTAGTGAAAACCTCTCTGAGCCAGCCACCACTTGCAAAATTTTCTCCATAGAAGGGAGTGGGTAATGGTCCTCGAGAGATGCTCTATTCAAGTCTCTCAAGTCAACACACAATCTGATCTCTCCACTCTTCTTTTCGATCGAACTAAGTTGGCAACCCAACTAGAATGCTTGATTGGGAATATGATTCTTGACTCAATCAACTTGTTCAATTCCTTCCTCATGAGAGGTTCCATGTGTGGATTGACTGGCCTTTGTTTCTCGCCCGATGGGCTTAGTATTCGATCCAACTCAATGGTGTGTTGAGCTAACTCGGGATTGAAACCTTTCAAGTCTTCGTAGCTCCAAGCAAACACATCAGGGAACTCTTGACACAACTGTATGAACTCATACTTTTCTTGTTCAGTTGTCATCTTTCCAATTTGCAATGGTTTGTTCTCTTCCACCAAGATGGATACTGAATCTTCTCTCTTGACCTGAATGTTTGCTTTCTCTTTCCTAAACTGATCATTGGGATTGAAAATGGACTCCAAAGTGATAAGTCCCTTGGGCAGCTTGTTAGTTCTCAGCTGTACCACTTGGTCACCATACTGCTGCTCTAACTTTTCCTGATTTTTGGCTGAGAATTCAGCCTCTTCTTGCAAGAAATGGATGATTTGCTGATCATTTTCAAACACTTGCCAACTTACATTGTTATCTGGCACTGAAGGCCTCACAATCACATGGATGTTTGGCTGTACCTTGTCTTTTTGAATGCTCTCCACAATATCAAAGGCTGCCCCAACTGCTGCAAGCCTGTCAGCGGCTTGGTTCTCTTTCCTAGGAACTGATTTGATGCCAAAGCCCTCAAAATCTTCAATGAGGTCCCACACCCTATTCTTGTAGCACTTGAGTAGATCATTCTTGGCAGCATGCTGCCCTTTGACCTGATTTACAATCAATTCACTGTCACCAAAGACTTGCAAGTTCTTTATTCCTCTCTTTATTGCCCAATGCATCCCTTGCACCAAGGCTTCATATTCAAGCAGTGTTATTGGAGCATGCAAACTGAAATCTAAAAGCTGAATAGTACTTTACTCCTCGAGGTGAAACCAAGCATGGCTCCTCCGCACCTTGTCTACTCCTTGATCCATCAAAAAATAGCTGCCATACCTCATTGTCATCCTTGTGGTCTGGCTTGGTGATGCTAGGAATGGGCTGATCTTTTTCATGTATGCAATAGACTCCTAGCTCAGATTCTTCTACTTCTTGATAAGGATCAAAAGCATGCACCTTGTTTGCCCATTCATCAAGAGTTAGATCGGGATGCTTCCAACCTTGGTGTCAGCTTCATCAGTGCTTGGGTGATCTTCTTGATCAAATGCCAAACAGTTGGCATTGATTTGACTTGGAGTGTAGGGCTCAATGTGGAAGTTTGCAATAGGTTCAGACTGATCAGCTTTGGTTCCATACCTCGCTCAACAAAACATGTGTGACCAATCAGCAGACAAATATCCTCCAATCTTGGTATGAAATCTCTTGACAAACATAGGGCAAAGAGTGGTGGAAGGTCTATAATCGATACATCTTGTAAAACAACAACATTTGGACATGCATGCAAGGTAAGACTCAAGTTTCTAATCACCCCAACTATTGTTCGCTGTCCCATCCAACCGCACTACCCTTTGGATATGGTTTCATATTGAAGTCCTAGCCGATCAGCTATTTGCTTGGGCATCACCGAGCTACTTGCCCCGAATCAATCATGCAATTGTGCACCAATTGGTTTCCAATGATTAATGAGACATAAAAAGGAGGGGGCTTCAACATTTTACCTTGTTGTCCTCCATGATTCCCTTCAGCCGGGCAAAGCATTTGTGAGCACCCTCTCTTGCATTTGGACTTGCTGATTGAAGTTGGCCACCCTTCATGGCAGCTTGTAGCAAATCTCTCTTGCCCGGGATAGATAGGATTCCCACATTGATATATTTACATTTGTCTTCTTCATCCGATCAATGATACTAAATGGTGATGAAGGATCTCTTTGTTGTCCCTTGGCTGCATATTCATCCTCGCATGTGGGCAGCAACAACTCGGTATTTGAGTTGGTTTAGAGCTGGTTTGGGTGCTCCTCGCATGTTTGGGACTACATTTTGTTTGCCAAAAGCTTGTGGAGTGGTAGAAGGTTGTGGATTACTTGGAGCCAATGGCTGTCCTTCACCCAAATTTCTCCTTTTTGACCTTGTGTTGGCTGCAACACTTTGAGAGGGTATTTGATTCATACCACATAAATCTTCAGCCTGCCAATTGACAAGAGTAGTTTCATTCAGAGATGTTCCTTGCTGAGGTGCTTCTTGCTGCTGATCCTCTTCGTGGCTGGACTCTTGTGACCCACCAATGGTTTGCACCATAAGAGCCTGATTTAATGCACCGTTAAAGCACATTGATTGGTTATGTGGCTGACCGCATGGGAAACACCAATCATATTCTTGGGCCATGTTATTTTGCACCGGTACCAAAGCTCTGGATGTGGATGCAACATTGGGGTTATCGGGCTGAAATGGTCTGTTGGCAGGAGGCCTTGCTTGATTCTGATTTGCAGCTAGATTGGGTGGTCTTTGAGGCTGATATGGCTGCCTGTTAGGCCGAGCTTGAGGCTGATAAGAAGGTCTAAAACTTTGGGCTTGCATGCCTTTTGAGTGTAACCAGCTCATTACCTAGATTTTGCAATTGCTTCATGACTTCTTGAAGCTCATTTGAGGCACTAGAAGATGAAGTAGAAGCTTCATTTGAACTCTGATTTCTAGGAGTGGGAATAGGAGCTAAATTAGGCACTTGACTAGTACTTGGGCTCTCTAAACTTGGATATAATGGCATCGAGGCCTCAGAGCTAGCTTTCCACTTGAATCAAACAATTTTCAGCCTCTAATGGCAATGCTATAAGCAATAGGGATAGTTATGCCTCCCATGGATGAATCAACATAGAAATATCAGAATTTAGAGCTTTAAGGTAGATATAAAGAAAAGCACCTTCTCTCGTTGGCCCGATCGCCACCGGAATTCTCTCCCAAGTCCTTTGAAATCTGAAATTAAGTCTGGCCACCGCTCATTGGGAGCTCTTTTGATAGTTGTCACTGCTCCAAAAGGGACAAGTTGTCTCCTTTTCCCCAAATCGCTCATGGAGGGCTATACATAGCTGATTCCAATTTTGAATAGAACCCGAGGCAAGGCTCCCGAACCATCAGTAAAGCTTTCCCCTTGAATGAGGATGCCAACAATTTGACAGCAACTTGCATCTCATTGATTTCATGAATTGCACAAAGGTTGGCAATGTCTTTAACATGATCACCAGGAGTAGTCTGGTTCTCTCCAGTGAAGTATGGAATGTTCTTCAATGCTGCAACTGGGATTGGATGTTGTGCATTGAGAGCAAGTGGGATGGCGCCAAAGTGAAATTGACATACGGATTTGGTGGTTGCGCCATTTTGATTGGCCTGAGAACCCTTGTTGATTGGATGAAAGGCCTACCAGGTGGAGGTGTTGACAAGGTTCTATTAGGTGGAGATGGAGATCTTTGAGCTCTTCTTCCCCTTCTTTCTCTTCCTGGAGATAGGTGTAGATGAACAAACAATCCTTCCTCCCTAGTTCTTGACCTGGTCTGTATTCTTCTCATAAATTTCCAGCTTGACTCATCTAAAACCAAGTGGATTATGCTTCTTTTGGAGTCACCAGATGTGTGATTTTAAGCTCCTTCAAAGCTGGAACTTACAACAAGTGCACATCGATCTTGTTGCAATAAAAGTGAAGACCTCTAAGGTCCCACCGGGCGTGCCAAAACTGTTAGTGCAGAATCACAGCACCCCTGAGTGTCTGCAACTCGATGGGTTGAGACTCTCATCCAGCAGTGATTGCATAACATGGAATTTTCCAAGTGTGGGACTTGCAAAATGAGAAAAATCTCTCCAGATGAAGGCCGGTTCCTATTCCTCTATTCAGATGCACATGAAAAATGCAGAGGGTTTACTCAAAATCTAATCTAACTTGCCAAGGAGACAGGGTAAGAAGATGCATAAAAATAAACCTAAACTAACAAAGGTGATGCACCGAGGAATGAAGAACACCTATCTTGCCAATAAACACAAACCATTAAAATGTGATGCAAGATCATGCACAGATAACAAAATTTGCAGTGAAAGATCAGGAGGATGCAAATGAACACAGAGAGGGTTGAGAATCATCCACAGACATGCATTACTTGCTCCAAAGATTGATACAATACACTACAAAATGCCAAGAGGCAAAGTTGCATTACAGTTTTAAATGGGAGGTTTGAACTCCACAAATTCACCTGCCAAAGAGAAGAAGGGAGGGGCAAAACAAGAATGTCCAACATTTAGAAAGAAGCCCCTCCTTACAATTTATAGGAAGAATGAGAGAGGGAAGAGAGAGGAAATCCAAATCTACCCCAACCACCTCTAGGTTGCATTTAATTCATCTCATTATGGTGGTAGGTGAGAACCCTAGCAAACTTAAAAGTGGCGAACTGTATTTTGCATTAAAGCTGGTTGTTGAAACGTCATTTCTGGCCATTACCACGTGCCAGAGACATTTTTTGATTTTCTCTCTCCAAACTGAAACCAAAATGCAATATTGACCCTAGAATCATGTAGAGAATTTCACCAGCTTTCCATTGATATAAAGAACGTGAAAATCGAGCTCTGGATCGAAAGTTATGGCCATTTGAAGATTTAGGGCAAAAAACAGCCCAAAACGGATCGACCGGAAATTTTTTTGAATTTTACCTCTTTTTACATTTTGGAAATTTTTTTAAATTTTCCCCACACTCCACCACTTGGATGACACGTGTCAGGCTCTGGTTCATCCATGGGCTCATCCTTTGAAAATTTTAGCAAAACATTTTCGCCAATTTAATTTTTTTTGGACACGTGGCATGACTCCGATTTTTCTGGTCTGGGCAAGCGGGCCAAAACACTCAAAATTTTTGGATTTTTGGTGAAACACTTAGCCAAATTTCCAACTTTTTCTCTCTCGACACGTGGCACATTTCGATTCATCCACGGGCCTCCTTGTCTCTTTTCAGCATTTCACCTTTCGCATCCCACACGCCCTCGCGTACTTTTTCTGGCGTACCTTTGTCCCCAATGTCCCCGGATGAAAATCTCTCCGCCGATTCTCCTTGGCTCGATTTCGGGTTTCTTGTTTCTGCTTTGCGGCTTTTTCACCTTTTCACATCCACACGTCCCTCGCATATTTTGTCCCAACTGTCCTGGATCGCCTCGGGACAAATATCTCCGAACCGCCCGAAATGGACAGTCTTCCTTTTGAAAAAAATCGCCGATTTTCACGCCCCCGCTCGCGTACTTTTGTCCCGACTGTCCCAAACCACGCGAAACAAAAGACTTAGATGATTTTTTCTTGCTTTTGGCCGATTTCGGCTTTTTCATCCTCGCGGCTCCCGACATCCCAACTGTCCCGTGGACCGCCTGGGACAAAAGACTTAGCTGATTTTCTTGCTTTTTCGGCCCCAAGCTTGGTACGACGAACCTCAGTACGACCCGAACCCTTCAGACCCGAAATGCTTTAAAACAGTCCTGCAACCTTATTTTTTGCATTTTTTCCATTTTTTCTAACTCATTGAGGGGTGATTTCTTCGATGGGAGAGTTAGAGAAAAGCCATTGAAAAACAAAAAGGGACCCCAAAACATAAAAATAACATATTATAAAAAAAACTATCCCAAAATAGAAATTTTCGAAAAATATGCCAAATGTAAAAATAAGATAACAAAGCCATGGGACTAGGGATAAAGGAGAACATGAAAATAGAAAATCTAGACTAAGGAAGCCGATAACACTAGAAAAAGAGAGATGAACACTATCTATTTTGAGTGAAAATGAAAGGAAAGGCATCGAGGAGGCTAGGCCCATGTAACATGGAGCAAGATGCATTAACATAATCAATTTCATAAAACATAACTAGAAAATGGAGTGTAAGGGACTTAGAATAACACATCAAACACAAAATATAGAAGAAATGAAAGAAAGAAGAATAAAAACAAGTTAAGGTAGAGAGAATAGCCATAAAATAATGCTTTTATTACTTCCAGAAATGCACAGTCGATTACAATGGCATATGAGGCTGATATCCACATGCAAGAACTAGATCTAGAGGTTTGTAACTCAAAATACAAAGATACAGAATCCTTAGCAAATCTAGAAGATCCAAAATGTCCAACCCTTTACAATGAGCTGAGCTCTTACATTTATAGATGAATCAATGAGAGAAAAGAGGAGGAGGGAAAATATGATTTGAAAAATCAACCACCAAAGTAATGAATTCCTATAAATGCATCTGTAATCTTTCAAGTGTACTTCTCCAAGTTTGTTTGGTGTGTAGAAGAAGCAAGGGAGGTAAATTGGATCAAATATGGGTGGTTGGAGCAATCAGATCCAATATTAATGGCGTGATAGACATTTTCCATCTTCTCACCTACCAAATCCTACTAAAATTTGAATTTGAATGGTCTAGGGTGTAACCCAAGTTAGCAACTTTCTAACAAGGTCGGGCATATGAAGATCTCGAGCACTTTGGAGTAGAAGTTATGACTACTAGAAGATTTATAGTGCTAACTGGGCACACAAGACACGTGGTGTGCACTGATTGATTGAAAGATGAGATAACTATACATATGTTTTGTCATTTCGCCATGTGTTACTATATGAAATAAAATCAACACGTGACCTTCTTCATATGACTTCTCGAGGTCATGCCGAGATAGCTAGTGTAGAATAGAAACGGATGTGTGTGTATGGTGGTGATGGAAAATCTAATGAGGAAGCCTTATATCTTCAACATGAGATAACAAGATTTACGAATCTAAGGGAAAAGAATGCTCTCCTAACATGAAGTTGCATGATTGATTGATTTGATATGATAGCTTCTCAAAGACTCCAATCAATATCGAGCTTTGCCAAGATTCTATTCACTGGTTGTTGAACATATGGAAATTAAACCTTGGGAACCTCATATAAATTTCGAGAAAATGTCATTAAAGTAAGAACGAGAGGTGTAATGAAGCCACAATGACTATGGATGATTCTCTGATCTGGTCCAAAAGGTCTTAGCCTAATTAACTGCTATGTTTAGTAATGAAAGCTGTGTAATGATATCATGTGGAAGTGGTGATGATCTAAATACCGATATATACAAACCAAAGTGTCGATATCTAATTGGTTTGTAGGCCCATTGGGTTGTAGGACCTAAGAATCACAATTGAAAACTCATGGAGGTTGTGGTCTGTCATGGTCATGCACGTAATCAAACCTTGTTGCAAGGAGCACCCAATAATCATATGCTTGATTAACAATGATGTTTAGTTGCTCAATTTTCTCAAATAATCTAGAAGGTGTGCGTAAGACTATCAAATGTAAAATTGTATCAATATTGTTATCAACTCCAACCCGTTGGGTTATGGGACCAAAGGATCACAACCATGTGTCCTTTATTGTTGTGGGTCGTTGATGGTCATATAGAATGAAATTGAAATGATCCTGATAAAAAAACTAACTATAAAAGGAAATATAATCTATGTTTTTGGTGTTTTAACAATATATTATAGAAAAAAATGAAATCAAACTAATCTAATAAAAGTAAGTGTTTTGATCTTTTCTAGTTTTTAAGCAAATGTGTTCTAATCTAATAAGAAAACTAAAGACAAGTAATCAGTCAGATGTAGCTGGTTACTTGTGCGAATATGTGAATCTAAATCTAAAAAAAATAACCTAATCTAATCAAAACCCTTCAAACCCTACCTTAGAGGTGAAGAACAAATCATGACCCTGAAAGAGCTATTGTTCCCCACAACTTCCCTAGTAATGTCAAAGAGAAAACTTTCTAATGATTTGATCTACTTGTAATTTCCTAATCAATTGAAATGAACAATTTTACTACTCTATTTGATATGCAATTGAAACTAATAATTCAAAATTGACAATTTAGCAAATGAAGCAAACAAACAAATAATTCCAACCTGGATAAACAAGAGCTTTTGTAAATCCAGTTGTATCTGTGTATGTCCCCTTAGTTTGTTCCTTTCTTTGTTTGTGTTCATATGAGTCCAAGGAATTGGGAATGAAAGAAAAACAACAATGAAGAAGCTTGAGTAATGGTAGCTTGAAAGTAGTTTGGTTGCGTAATTGCTTGACTATGCAATTCTTAGCAGGATTGTGGGAGTGTTGTCGTGTAAATGTGCAACAAGGAAATTGACAATTTCCAAGCATGACAACTATATCCATGTGCCAAAATTTTCATGTTATGTCATTCTCAGGCACACCAATTCCACCTATTCAGTCTAGTGACCCCAGACAACATTATCTCATCCCCCTAGATGATTTAGGAAAGTTAAATCAGTCCCCTAAGTGATTTTAGTAGTTCATTGAAAATGTAAATTTCAGCGATACATGAAGGGCTATCACCGGCCTTCCCAGATGGATCAACTCGTTGGAGAAAAATAAAATTTCTAAATTAAACATGGAGGTAAATTTAAGACCTTAGAACATCATGCAAATTATTTTGGAAGGTCTTGGGGAATTTTTGAAAGATTTGGAGTAGTCTGAATAAAAAATACGGTTCATAAGCCTAGGCCATACACATGCCTAAAACAACTGCTGAGATTAAGTAGAAGATTCTGATAGCTCTAGATGGAGTTAGGAGTTAAAATAAACATCCCAAAAATATAATTCCAAGCGATACAAGATGATGAAATCATATTTTTCACAACACCTTGGCGCATAGGGTTTGCAGGCAAGTTTTCTCAGGCACAAGTAGCATACCAAATCACAAATCCATTTTTTCAAGAAGCATATGGAAGACTCAAGAAAAAAACCACACCATTTGATTCAAAATTCCATTTCTAGTTAGGATCATATAAAATTTCACCAATAAATTCCACCAGGAGCTCAAGTTATCATCGTTCCAAGTTACCCTCTTGGAGATAGTTCAGAGTTAGTCAATTTTTCAGGAGGACATGTGTTAGCACCAGGAGCTTGGGATTTTATGTCCCCAATGTCCCTAAGGTTAGGTACATAAACCTTGGAAAAATGTTCCCATCCCCCATGTGACCTCTGGGACCCTCATGTGACCTTCATATTTGACAATTCAACCCCAAGTGCATTTTTGGAGCTCAAATTCCTGCCGTCGGATTGAGGACATGTGTCATCCTCTTGTCAACTATGGAATTTGATGTCCCTCACCTCCCTGAGTTCAGGGTCATCAAGGAAAAAAAATACGCCCAACTCCAACTCCAAAATTTGAAAATATTTCTAACTATTTGGTGCTTCTTGCTTGCTTCTAACTGCTTCTCCATTACAAAAGAAAGTTGTAGAGAACACTAGTCCACCACTCCACCATTGCCAAAGCTCAAACTAGATTCACCACAGAAATAAAATACTCTACCCCATGGTGATACATAAGTCTCAGAATAATAATTCATTGAGATAAGAAGAAGAAATGAAGAACAAAGAAGAAGAACAATGGAAATCCCCATTTCCATAAAATGAAGATTTGAAGATATCTTGCAAACCAGGTGCATGGATTGACAAACCCTGCATTCTTGAGTTCTTCTCTAGGAAGGAAATTAAAAATCATATTCAATCCTCCATTTTTCAGCAAGGAATGCTCATAGAAAATAAATTTCACTTCCGGCTCCATGAAGAACAAAGTTCAATTTCCTATCAAACCGGTCGTTGGATTGAAGTAAAATTTCACGTGAAGCACCAAAAGCAAAAACCTATTGCAATGGAATTTATTTTATCATAAATGGAGAAAAAAAAAAGACCTAAAAATTTCAAGCTCCATTAATGGCTGCCATGACATAGTAATGGAAAAAATCAGTGAGCTACCTCTCCACTTCTCAGGGTTCCAACGGTGGGGCAAAACCGCTCGAAAATTGGAGGAAATGATCATCGAAAAATCTAGTTTCCCGTGAACTAGTTATTGCACCATGAAACCCATATTTTTAGGGATATGGAGGAATGATTTTTCATCATATTTCTTCCCTGTCACATGAATAACATCTGTAAAAAGGCAGCGAGCTACCTCTTCAATTCTCAAGGTTCCAATGGGCGAAATCGCACGAAAATTGGAGGGAATGATCATTGAAAAATCTAGTTTCATGTGAACTAGTTTTTGTGCCATGAAGTCCCTATTTTTAGGGATATGGAGGGCTATGTTTTTTATCAACATTCTTCCCTCTTTGAAGAAATTTTCAAATTCCCGAGAGATTTGGCGGGTGAAATCATCCAAAATTCAGAGGGAAGGGCCTCCAAAAAATCTAGTTTCTCTCAAACTAGTTTTTGCACAATGAAGTTTCCAGTTTCTCAAGATATGAAGGACTGAATTTTTATCAATATTCTACCCTAGTAGCTCAATAGACAAACTTCTTACTAGAAATTTTTTTCATTTGTCATTTATGAGATTTCTAGGAAACAAATCATGATGAAAATTGGAGCACGAGTTTGTGATGAAGAGCCGAATCCAAAATAGTAGTTCCGTCACAAATACAATTAGTTTTCACCATTTAATAAAAATAGCATATTTTCTACTTTATCATATGCTATAAATGGTGAACCCCATTGAATTGTAAGTTTGATCACTTAGGACAATCAAAAAAGGGGTCAAATGGAAAGTAAGATAGAAAATGATTTTTTCGCAAAATAACAGTCCTCGAATGACAACTTGCTAATAATAGAAATGTGCTAAAATAAGAAATATCTAAGGAACAAAGGAGGTTGAAATATGGTAGAAGGTTCAAAAGGTGAAACAGAGCAAGTTAAGTGATATGTCCCGAGAATATCGAGCATAGAATCATATTCTAAAATCACAGAGTTACACTCAAAGGGCAATTTTGACACAATGGGACATTCAAAACTTTGTCACATTAGAGCTTTCCATCAATGAGGATTATCAAAATTCATCAGGGGAAACATCTTCTCCTTTTCTCTCCATTCCCTCTCCCCCAACTTTCTCTCCCTTCAAATGTTTTAATTCTTCGTTGGGGTTTGCACTTTTTCATATGTCCTAATGTTCCTAATGTAATAAGTCACCTTTATGTTATAAAAAGGGACTTAATATTCTCCTAGGAAGTTGAAATTTTTTAAGTTACACAAGGAAATATGAAAATCCATTGGGAGGTAGATGATAAGTCACCTCTCATTCTATAAATTGTAAAGCCATTCCCATTTCAAAGGGTTGACAATTGATCTTGTAAACTCAAGAGTGCATTGTACTTAGAGAAAGCAAAGGAGATAACCATTTTCTTCTACTTTCCTCCACTCTCAAATTTATTCCATTCCCAAACTATGTACAACTTTTGTTTAAGTAGTCAATACAAGAAGGAGTTTCTAGATTTATTTGACTAAGGGATTTCTGGATACTTTATGATCAATAAATTCTATTTGATCTTGTTGCTATTTATAGAGTTGTTTCTTCTCATAAATACATGTGTTGAAGTTTTTAACTAGTGTGTGCAGGAATCTGATTTCCTACCTGCAACATTAGTTCCCCTATCTCATTTCTCACTCCCCTTTCCGCTTTACAGACAAAGTCCTCCCTAGTAAGAAATTACTAGCTTTTTTGCAGGGTCAGTGGAATGCCCTTGTTAGATCCCTGGTCGAAAGGCCACCACAGAAATCCATATTTTCTCATGCATGCATTTACGAAAATTGCACCCGTTAAGTAGAGGGACTTATATTCCCAAAAGCATTTGCAAGAAATCCACAAGTTTTTACACCCAATAAATTTTCTTGCCAACAATTTTTGGTGCCCACCCGTGGGCAGATTTAGAAAACATCTACACCCAAAATACGACCACAAGGTCCAAAAAATTCAAAACAAAAATCAAATATTGAAAAAATAAAAAAAAGAGTTCATGAAATTCCATTACTGAAGGCTACACTGTCAATTCTTGCACATGACCTTTCATATTCCATAGTGTCTTTTTATATTCCCACTTCAATAATTTCAAAAATATGGTTGAAGGAAGATACATCAAGTTGAGTAGGTCGAGAGGTATTGTTGATTCCAATTTTGAGGCTTTACAAAATCAACAAGAATGAATTAGAGATAATCTATACTCCTTCTCTCAAGAATCCTCTCCCTTTGGCTCTTCAAGTATTTCACCTGGAAATCCTATCCAAACTCTTGTTGATACTCCCCCTTTAAATTCTCCCACTTTTCCATCACCATTGAGCATTGAGTCCCATGAAAGAAGAAGAGTTTGAAGAAGAATTTGTAGAAGCAAGGGCTGAAGTAGAAGAAATAATGATGGAAAACAAAGTAAAAATACCTCAACCCATTGTTCCATGGGGAAGGAATACATTCCGCTTGCTCTGGAACCTCCTCTTCATGATCTACAAACAAGCTCCCACAAGAACTTTCCAAATTTAAAAGGTGACAACACACAACATCTTGAAGAACATATCACTACTTTTACGACATCATGTGTAATTCTTGGTGTCCAACATGAAAACGTTGTTGTGAGACTATTCATGGATTCCCTCCAAGAAAAAGTAACATAATTATTTTACCTCCTCCTTCCCGATCCATCACGGGTGGGAAGGACATCAAGGATACCTTTGAAGAGATATTTAAAATCAACCAAAGATTATCAGGACCTCTTGGTGTAGTTGACTCAAATGAAGAAAGGAGAAGGTGAAACTATGAGAGACTTCATGGCTCGTTTCAAATGATTGCTTCATAGAATACCTGAAGAGGATTCGCCATCTGAAAATAATGTCAAGAGATTCTTCATCAATGCTCAATCACCAGAGTTAGGATTTCTCCTACAAAGAGTTCAACCAAGGGATATTGCAGAAGCACAAATATTGGCCATTGAACTTGATGATGATTTCATCCTATCTGGAAAGATAAGGAATCCCTCAAAGGGTAAAGCTCAACATCCTGGAGATGAAAGAATAAATCCTTTAATGTAGAAAATGGAAAATGAAATGGTGTTGTTGAGGAGGGAAATTTTTGAACGGGTTTCTTCTCAAAGAAGCAACAAAATTCAGATTGTAGGGGCACCCTGAAGCCTTTCTTTGGAGGCCCTACCTATCAATGAAAATTGTAGGATTAAGGAAAATAAAGAGGATCTTGAACCAGAAAGTGAAGGTGGTGATTTCCTAGAAAGTGATGAGTTTAAGAATGATACACAAATCAGATTCTATGAGTATTCTAGAGGTGATGAAGAAGACGAAGAAGATGCACCTAGTTTCTCATGTTTACGGTATTCACTCATTCTCAGTCTAAGAAAGGAACATATCGTTTCACTACTGTAGAGAAAAATAAGACTGAAGATCCTCATGTGGTGACTCCATATAACAAAATAATCAGTCGAGGATATCTGCTCCCACCCTCCATAGAGTCTGCATTGTTAAACCTTGATCCCTGTAGCATTAAGAAGGCTCCCACAATCCCAAGTAAGTCTTCCAATGCCTCTTCCAAGTCTAAATCTAAATATTCCCTGTAAAATCTGGTACTTTGAAATCTCTTACTATACCTTTCAAAATACCCTCCATTCCCCAAAAATATACTCCTATTTCGAAACCTATCCTAAATCCAAAAGTAGTCCCTTCATCACCTTCAACTGTATCTAATCCTTTTGATTTCATAGCATATGTGAACAAAGCCAAAGTCTAAATTATTGAAACTAAATATTTGTGGACTCATCCTGAACAATTTGAGAGGTTTGTCTGATATATCAGGAGTGGTAGCCCAACACCCAATACTGTAACTTCTAGTTCCAAAGGCATGTTGCCAAACCCACCTATGCCTCCCTCATAGAGCATGATTTCCTTAAGCACATCCAAGATTGACAAGGTTGATCCTTTATATGTCTTTAGAGAATATGTATTGAAAAACTGCATCATAGATTTTGGTGCTTTGGATAATGTCATGCCTATGAAGGTTTCCAAATCTCTCAAACTCACCATGACTCCACCCGGTGGTTCTTGTTACTATTTAGAGTCAAAATATGTCCCAATTGGAGGGAAGGTCAAATATGCATAGATGGCTCTCGGAAATTTCCAAACAAGAAAGTTTTAGCGATGATTTTGATAGCATATGTCCTAGCCTCATTCAAAATGTTGCTGAGTAGAATTTTTCTGTTGAGACTTGGGAGGGAAAATTTAGATGAATTGGTCATCCACAACCATACCAGTGAAGGGAGACATGGAGAAATTACTTCTGAGAAGAAGATGAGGTACATGGTATGAAATTCTAGAAGCCCAAAAGCTAACATCTTATATCAAGGTAGTAGGTAGATGAATCACTTTGTGACAACCAAGGAGGAAGAGAATATTTGTAGCTTGATAGGGACAAACATTCCTTCTCAGAGATATTTGGATTTTGAAGAAGCATTGAGGAGATTCGAGTTACAAGAGGGAAGCTACAAATTACTAGATGCTACAAACCATGAGGAAGAGGAGATGGTTCTTGATGATTTTCAAGAAGAAAAATCAGCTTATATGCTTATCCAAGATGAGGAGTTATTCTCATTCCCATTTGGGGATGAAGATGATCTCAATCAGGCCATCTATGGAGAGACAAAATCATCTTGTGATTATCTTGTCAAATGTTTGAAAGAAATGTCTATACAAGAACTATTTAAAGTTGTAGAAGAAACTAAGAACCTTGATCTCGGTCTTGAACTCTTGATGTAAGCCATGAATATGCAAGACAAGCGTGAAGCTGATTTGGAAGTCTTAACCAATGTGAAGGTTGGTCATATTGAGATATGGCAAGATGAAAAATATGATGCTGCTCTTGAGCTAATGGTTGATGGATGCAATGATGAAATGGAGATATTTTCTTTCCCATTTGCAGAAGAAGATTCTTTCCATGATGAAGAAATAGAAGCAATAAGTTTCAAGGCCTTTGAAAATGAAGCTCTTTTTGATGAAGGATCGATAGGGTGTAGCGATTCCCAAGATGATGAGGTAATCCCTCTAGATAGTTTCCTTGAGCTACAAAATAAATATTCTTCAAAGGCGTACAAAGAGGAGCTGTAGGAAACAATGAAGCATAACTCTATGTAAGAAATCTTGGATGCAGTAGAAGTTGCGAGAAGACCTCGAGCTGATTCTTGATCTCTTCACTCATGTCATGGATATACAAGACAAGTTTGAGTTTGCCTCGAACCTCCCATCGGTACTCAAACAACTCGAGTGGAGTAGAGAAAAAGGATAAATATAAGGTTTCTCATGGAGAAGATATCAATGAGCATAAACCCATGAAATAAAGTAACTCAGAATATCAAAGGAATTGGAATGAAAATCATCTTTGGGGCAGCGATGAGATGCTTGATGGAGAATCAGCTATATGGATAAACATGGAAAGCAACTGTCACTATAAAACTAATTTCAAAGAACATGAAGAAAATGTAATATCCAAGTTAAGACCTAAGAATCAAGAGGATCACATGGAATCACTCCTATCAAGTACACAGACAATCATGGAAGCACCTGGATTTCATAAGTAGTTGAGGAGAGGAGGCTACTTTTTGAAACCAGTCAACGGCTTCTCGGAACATCATCATTTGGTGTTGCCTCTTCGGGGTAACTTTTTAGAAATGAAATTTCTTTAGTGAAAGTGGGTTATCCCCACCTTGTATATGATTTCCTTTCTTTGGTGTGTGTATTTCCTTTTCTATGTGTGTTGTGTGTTTCCCTTTCTCCTTGTTTTATGTGTGTTTCCTTCTTCTTCTTCTCTCTCTCTTGTAAGTTATACATGAATATGCAGCCCCAATGGATAAGGCTGGTCAATAGATCATATGGTATAAAATTGAGATTCTGGATTCCTCATATCATGTCTTCATCATGCTCAATCCATGTCATGTCCCCAAGCTAGAGCCATTTGTTGTCATGAAAATGTGCATCGGGAAATTGATAATTTCCAAGCACGAAAACTATACCCATGTGCCAAATTTTTCATGTTTTGTCATTCCCAGGCACACCAAGTCCACCCAGTTAGTCCAATGACCCCCCAGAAAATGTTATCTCATCCCCCTAGGTGATTTAGGAAAGTCAAATCAGTCCCCTAGGTGATTTTAGGAGTTCATTGAAAATGCAAATTTCAGGCAGTCATGGGAAGGGCTATCATTGGCCTTCCAGGACTAGATCAACCCCTAGGAGTGGAACGAAGGGCCAAATTAAACATGGAGGTGAATTTAAGACATTATAACATCATGGAAATGATTTTGGAAGGTTTGGGGAAGTTTTGAAAGACTTGGAGCAGTCTGAATAAAAATAGGGTTCATAAGCCTAAGCAATAAACATGCCTAAAACAAACTGCTGAGCTTCAGAAGAAGATTTAGGAGCTTGAAATGGAGTTAGGAGTAAAAAAACATATCCAAAAATAGAATTCCAAGCACTAAAATATGATGAAATCATATTTTTCACAACACCTTGGCGCATAGGGTTTGTAGGTAGTTTTTCTCAGGCACATGTAGAGTACCAAATCAAAATCCTTTTTTTTTCGGGAATCATATGGAAGACTCAAGACATGAGAACTAAACCATTAGATTCAAAATTTCATTTCTAGTCAGGATCATATAAAATTTCACCAATAAATTCCACCGGGAGCTCAAGTTATCATCATTCCAAGTTACCCTCTTAGAGACAGTTCGAGAGTTAGTCAATTTTGGGAGGACACGTGTCAGCACCAGGAGCTTGGTGGGATTTTATGTTCTTGATGTCCCTGAGGTTAGGTAAATCAACCTTGGAAAAATGTGCCCAGCCCCCATGTGACCTCTGGGACCCTCATGTGACCTTTAGATTTGACAGTTCAACCCCCAAGTGCATTTTTGGAGCTCAAATTCCTTGTCATCGGATCGAGGACATGTGTCATCCTCTTGCTCACTATGGAATTTGATGTCCCTCACATCCTTGAGGTTAGGGAAATCAAGGAGTTTTTTTACCCAACTCCAACTCCAAAATTTGAATTTTTTTCTAATTGTTTGGTGCTTCTTGCTGCTTCTAACTACTTCTCCATTACCAGAAGAAAGTTGTAGAGAACACCAGTCCACCACTCCACCATTTCCAAATCTCAAACTAGATTCACCAAAAAAATAAAATCCTCTACCCCATGGTGATACACAATTCTCAAAAGAATAATTCATCAAGATAAGAAGAAGAAATGAATAACAGAGAAGAAGAACAATGGAAATCCCCATTGCCATAAAATAAAGATTTGAAGATATCTTACAAACCGGTGCATGGATTGACAAACCGTATGTTGCTGAGTTCTTATCTCTTAAAGGAAATTAAAAACTCATATTCAAACCTCCAATTTATAGAAAGAAATGCTCACAATTTTTTTCACTTCCAGCTCCATGAAGAACAAAGTTCAATTTCCTATCAAACCGTCGTCGGATTGAAGTAAAATTTCACGTGAAGCACTAGAAGCAAAAAACCTATCGCAATGGAATTTATTTTTCACGAATGGAGAAAAAAACAGACTTGAAAATTTCAAGCTCCATTAATGGCTGCCATGACACATTAATGGAAAAAATCAGCGAGCTACCTCTCCGCTTCTCAGGGTTCCAGTGGGTGAAATCACCCAAAAATTGGAGGGAATGATCGTTGAAAAATCTAGTTTCCTATGAACTAGTTATTATACCATGAAAACCCTATTTTTTAGGGATATGGAGGATTGAATTTTCATCGAGTTATTCCTGTCACATGAATAACATCTACAAAAAATCTCTGCAAGCTACCTTTTCAATTCTCAAGGTTCCAATGGGTAAAATCACATGAAAATTGGAGGGAATGATCGTTGAAAATTATAGTTTCATGTGAACTAGTTTTTGTGCCATGAAGTACCTATTTTTAGGGATATGGAGGGATGTGTTTTTATCAGTATTATTCCCTCTTTGAATAATTTTTGAAATTCCCAAAGATCCGGTGGGAGAAATCATCCAAAATTCAGAGGGAAGGGCATCCAAAAATCTAGTTTCTCTCAAACTAGTTTTTGCACAATGAAGTTTCTAGTTTCTCAAGATATGAAGGACTAAATTTTTATCAGTATTATATCTTGGTAGCTCAATACCCAAATCTCTTACCAGACATAAATTTTCATTTGTCATTTCTGAGCTTTCTGGAAAGTGAATCATGATGAAAATTGGAGCACGAGTTTGTGACAAAGAACCAAATCCAAAATAGTTGTTCCCGTTGCAAACAAAGGTCATTTCAACCATTTACTAAAAATAGCATATGTTATACTTCCTCACATGTTATAAATGGTGAGCCCCATTGAATTTCAAGTTTGATCACTCAGGACAATCAGAAAAGGGGTAAAATGGAAAGTAAGACAGAAAATGACTTTTTTCCCAAAATAGCAGGTCCTCAAATAACAACTTGCTAAAAATAGAAATGTGCTAAAAATAGCAATATCTCGGGAAAAAGGAGGTTGGAATATGGTAGAAATTTTAGAAGGTAAAATGAGAACAAGATAGGTGACATGCCCCAATATATCAAATCATGGGCTCATATTCTAAAAATAGCAGGTTGCACTCAAAGGGCAGTTTTGGCACAATGGAACATTCAGAACTTCATCGCATTAGATATTTACATCAATGAGGATCATCAGACTTCATCATGGGAAACATCTTCTCCTTTTATCTCCATTCCCTCTCCCCTAAATTTCTCTCCCTTCAAATGTTTTAATTCTTTGTTGGGGTTTGCACTTTTTCACATGTCCTAATGTTCTTAATGTAATAAGTCATGTTTATGTTATAAAAAGGGACTTAATATTCTCCTAGGAAGTTGAAAAGTTTTAAGTTACACAAGGACAGATGAAAATACATTGGGAGGTAGATGATAAGTCACCTCTCATCTTATAAATTTTAAAGCTATTCCCATTTCAAAGGATTGGAAATTGATCTTGTAAAATCAAGAGTGCATTGTACTTAGAAAAATAAAAGGAAATAGCCATTTTCTTCTACTTTCCTCCACTTTAAAATTTCTTCCATTCCCACACTATGTAAAACTTTTGTTTAAGTAGTTAATATAAGAAGAAGGATTTTCTAACTTTCTTTGACTAAGGGGTTTTTTTGATACTTTGTGATCAAAAAAATTCTATTTGGTCTTATTCTTATTTGTAGTTTTAGTTCTTCTCATAAATGTATGTGTTGAAGTTTCTAACTAGTGTGTGCAGGAATTTGATTTCCTACCTGCAACATTAGTTCCCCTATCTCATTTCTCACTCCCCTTTCCCACTTTATAGACAAAGTCCTCCCTAGTAAGAAATTACTAGCTTTGCCATAGGGTCAGTGGAGTGCCCCTATTGGATCCCCGGTCGAAAGGCCACCATAGAAATCCACATTTTCTTGTGCATGCATATACGATAGTTACACTGGTTAAGTAGAGGGACTTAGATTCCCAAAGCATTGGTAAGAAATCCAAAAGTTTTTCCACCTAAATTTTTTTCTCACCAACAATTTTTGGCACCCACTATGGGGCATATTTAACAACATCTCGCAACCAAAATACAACCATAAGGTAAAAAAATATAAAAAAAAAAAAGAGTTCATGAAAATCCATTGTTGAAGGCTACACTGTCAATTCCTGCACGTGACCTTTCATATTCCATAGTGTCCTTTAATATTCCCACTTCAAGAATTTCAAAATTTTTGCTAAAAAAGAAGATACACCAAGTTGAGTAGGTCGAGAGGTATTGTTGATTCCAATTTTGAGGCTTTACAAAATCAGCAAGAATGAATTAGAGATAATCCATACTTCTTCTCTCAAGACTCCTCTCCATCTATCTCTTTAACCAGTTCTCCCGGCAATGCTATCCAAAATTTTGTTGATACTCACCCTTCAAATTCTCCCATTTTTCCATCACCATTAAGCATTGAGTCCCTGGAAGAAGAAGAGTTTGAAGAAGAATTTGTAGAAGCAAGGGCTGAAGTAGAAGAAGAAACAATGATGGCAGATGAAGCAAAAAGACCTCAACCCATTGTTCCATAGGGAAGGAATACATTCCAACTTGTTCGGAACCTCCTCTTCATGATCTACCAATAAGCTACCGCAAGAACTTTCAAAAGTTCAAAGGTAACAACCCATAACATCCCGAAGAACATATCGTTGCTTTTATGACATCATGTGAAATTATTGGTGTCCAACATGAAGACATTTCTATGAGACTGTTCGTGGAGTCCCTCCAAGAAAAAGTAGTAGAATGGTTTTACCTCCTTCCTACCCAGTCCATCATGGGTTGGAATGACATCAAGGATTCCTTCGAAGAGAGATTTAAATCAACTAAATATTGTCAGGACCTCTTGGTGCAGTTGGCTCAAATGAAGAAAGGAGAAGGTTAAACTATGAGAGAATTCATGGATCATTTAACAATGATTGCTTTGTAGGATACCTAAAGAGGATTCATCATCTGAAAACAATGTCAAGAGATTCTTCATTAATGCTCAATCAACAGAGTTAGGATTTCTCCTACGAAGAGTTCAACCGAGGGATATTGTAGAAGCAAAAATATTGGCCATTGAACTTGATGATGATCTCATCCTATCTAGAAATATCAAGAATCCCTCAAAGGGTAAATCTCAACTTCGGAGATGAAAGAATCGATCCTTTATTGCAGAAAATGGCAAATGAAATGCATCATTGAGGAGGGAAATTTTTGAATGGGTTTCTTCTTAAAGAAGCAACAAAAATAATATTGCAAGAGCACCCCAAAGGCTTGCCTTGGAGGCCCCACCTATCAATGAAAATTGTAGGAGTAAGGAAAATGAAGAGGAGCTTGAACTAGAAAGTGAAGGTGGTGATTTATTAGAAAGTGATGAGTTTGAGAATGATACAAAAATCAAATTCTATGAGTATTCTAGAGGTGATGAAGAAGATGCACCCAATTTCTCATATGCGGTATTCACTCAATCTTAGTCTAAGAAAGGAACATCTCCTTCCAATGCTATAGAGAAAAAGAAGACTGAAGATCCTCTTGTGGCGACTCCAGAAAAAAAAAAAATCAGTCGAGGATATTCATTCCCACCCTCCATGGAGTTTGTATTGTTAAAGATTGATCTTGTGGCAAGTAATAAGGCCCCCGTAATCCTGAGTAAGTCTTCCAATGCCTCTTTCAATTTTAAATCTAAATCTGCCCCTGTAAAATATAGTACTTTGAAATCTCCTCCTGTACCTTTAAAAATATGCTCAATTCCCCAAAAATATACTCATGTTTCCAAGCCTATCCTAAATCCAAAAGTAGTACCTTCACCACCTTCACCCGTATCTGCTCCTTTTGATTTCATAGAATATGTGAAAAAATCCAAATTCAAAATTAATGAAACTAAATATTTGTGGCCTCATCCTGAACAATTTGAAAGGTTTGTTTGATATATCGAAGTGGTAGCCCAACACCCAATCTTTGTAACTTCTAGTTCCAAAGGAATGTTTCAAACCCACCTATGCCTCCCTCATAGAATATGCTTTCCTTAAGTGCATCCAAGACTGACAAGGTCGATCCTTTCTATGTCTCCTTCTTGTTGGAGAATATGTTTTGAACAACTACATAATAGATTTGGGTACTTAAAATAATGTCATGCCCTGTGAAGGTTGCTAAATCTCTCAAAGTCACCATGACTTCACCTAGTGGATCTTGTTACTCTTTGGAGTCAAAAGATTTCCCACTTGTAGGGAAGGTCAAAGATGTGCGAGATGGCTCTCACAAGATTTCTAAACAAGAAATTTTAGCAATGATTTTTATAGCAGATTTCCTAGCCTCATTCAGAATGTTCTTGAGTAGAATTTTTACTAAGACTTGGGAGGAAAATTTAGACAAATTGGTCATTCACAACCATACTAGTAAAGGGAGACATAGAAATTACTTCCTGCGAATAAGATGAGGTTTACTGATACAAAAGTGTGGAAGCTAACGTCTTATATTAAGGTAGTAGGAAGATGAATCACTTTGTGACAACCGAGGAGGAAGAGGATATTCCCATATTGATAGGGCGGACATGCCTTCTTGGAGAGATTTGGATTTTGAAGAGGCATTGAGGAGATTCGAGTTATAAGAGGGCATACCTAAACTACTAGATGATGTAAACCATGAGGAAGAGGAGATGGTTCTTGATGATTTTAAAGAATAAAAATTAGATTATATGCTTATCCAAGATGAGGAGCTATTCTCATTCCCATTTGGGGATGAAGATGATCTCGATCAGGCCATTTATAGAGAGAAAAAATCATCTTGTGATGATCCGTGAAAGGATTGAAAAAAATTTCTTTATAAAAACTATTAAAAGCTACTGGAAGAAACCGAAGACCCTAAGCTCGGTCTTGAAATCTTGATGCAAGCCATGAAAATGCAAGACAAGTGTGATACTGATTTGGAATTCTTAACCAATGCGAAGGTTGGCTGTATTGAGAAATGGCAAGATGAAAAATATGATTCCGCTCTTGAGCTAATGGTTGATGGATGCAATGATGAAATGGAGATATTTTCTTTCCCATTTGTAGAAGAAGATTCTTTCCATGATGAAGAAATAAAAGAAAGAAGTTTCAAGGCCTTAAAAATAAATCTCTTTTTGATAAAGGTTCAATAGGGTACAAAAATTCCTAAGATGATGAGGTAATCACTCTAGATAGTTGCCTTGAGCTGTAAAATAAAGATTCTTCAAAGGTGTACAAAGAGGAGCTACAAGAAATGATGAATCATAACTTTGTGCAAGAAATATTGGATGTAGTAGAAGTTGTGGAAGACCCCAGTTGATTCTTGATCTCTTCACTCCTTTAATTGACATACAAGACAAGTATGATTTTTCCTCCGACCCTCCCATTAGTACTCAAACACCTAAGAGTGGAGTAGATAAAATGGATAAATCTAAGGTTTCCCATGGAGAAGATATCAATGAGCATAGAACCATGAGAGAAAGTAACTCATAATATCTAAGGAATTGGAATGAAAATCAGCTTTAGGGCGGTGATGAGATGCTTAATTGAGAATCAACTATATGGATAAAAAGGTAAGGAAAATGACACTCTGGCGATTTCAAAGAACGTGAAGGAAATGGAATTTCAAGTGAAGACTGAGCATCAAGAGGCTCACATGGAATCACTCCTACCAAGTACACTTGACAATCATGGAAGCACACTGGCTTTCATAAGTAGTTGAGGAGAGGAGGATAATTTATAGAACTAGTCAATGGATTTGTATAACATCATCATTCGAGTGTTGCCTCTTGAGGATAAATTTTGAAAAATGAAAAGTGCTTTAGTGAAAGTGGGTTATCCCCACCTCGTATATAATTTCCTTTATGTGGTGTGTGTATTTCCTTTCTACGTGCGTTGTGTGTTTCCCTTTATCCTTATTTTTTGTGTGTTTCCTTCTCTCTCTCTCTCTCTCTCTTGTAAGTTTTACTTGATTATGTAGGGCCCAATGTATAAGGCACTAACTCTATAAGTTGTAAATATTTCCCCCTCGAGAGAAGTGTCTTAGCCATGAAAATCCATAAAACGTAGAGTCCGAGTATGGTATTCATGAAATGGGAAGTTAGAATCTATACCGACACACCCATGTGTCGAAACGTGGCCATCAAACTCTTGCTACCTACAAGAGGAAGAGAAGACTCAAGTGCAAATAAATAAAATATCAAAGAATAAACACTAAATCAAAACGATAAGAGGACTTACCATTTGCGTGAGGATATAGAGATATACTTATGCCAACACTCTAGCCATGTGAACACATACACTCAAAATGAGGTTAAAATAATGTATATATAAAAAACAATCCGTTTTTTCAATTCATTAGTGAATTCTTGATTTGGTGAATTTGGAGCTACGGATCCGGTGACCATTTTTAACAAGACTACAACCAAAATGACTATACGAGATCGTGACCATGCTCCATGAGTGAGAGATCAACCAACACATTCTAAGGTTGGTTTTTTTCACTTTTACATTTTCAAACCTAAAATGTAAAAATGTCAAAAAGTTTACCTAGGGGGATTATTTTCAAAATTTATTGTCTTAAATGCGTCTCTAGGGGGATGCCCATGGGGTAGTCTTTTATTTCACTTAAAATGGTCCCTTTTTGTGTTTTTGAGCATTTTTAGGGTTAAAGACGTATTTAGAAAATCGGTCCAGGTGATGACCAAAATGCGTGTTAAATTGGATTTTTTTGGATTTTGATGTTTTTTCATGTTTTTGGTGAGTTTATTTTTTGATATATGTTGCTAACTTGCTCTTTTTTTTGTGTTTTTATGAATGCAAAAGGAGGAGTACATATGCTTAGAGTCATGAGAGTGATTGTGATTAGCTCATAAGGATTTTGGATTAGTTCACCTCGCGTGAGATGGACATACTTTAGAGAGTGGGAATTTGGATGATTACACATGTGCCCCATGTTACCCCTACCTTTCACATCTTGTGTGACTTATTTTATTATTGGGATGCAGACCAGAAACACTTTTTAGTGTTAGGGACCGGGGTGAGTGGACCATTACCCTGGAGGACGTATACCGCATTCTCAGACTCCTAATACTTGGGAGGAGACTCCCGACTAAAGATAGCAAGATTTAGATTTGAGATCACCCAGTGGGCTAAATACATGGGATATGTCATTATCTCATTTGGTTCAAAGAAGGGGGTGAAGGTTCAGTCCATTACCACTGCTCCTATTCCTATCCTCCGCAGAGCCATCATGGGCATCTTGTCCTCACGATTGATCAGGGAAAAGGGGGTGACACCCTCTTTTACTACTGGGCTCCCATTATTGCACACATTGAGGGGCATGTTTGTATATATACCTAGGGAGTAGATATCTTGGGGACTACCTATCACGACTTGTATAGGGTAGTCAAATTATAGGGGCAGTCACTGAGCCACCCCACTCTTGTTATGAGTTGGGTCTATGAGCGCATCACCCCTTATGGAAGGGAATACTAGTGTTGGATCTAGGGGCTATCTGAGCAGCGCAGTGGAAAATGATGTCGGTTCTTAGGACACCACATCATACAGTGGCCTCCTTGACCATGATAGATATGGTTGCCACACCTTACTAGGATATGGCAGGGTTATAGGGACAAGAGGTGACGATAATGGTAGCTTTCTCTACCACAAGACAATTAGTCAAAATGATAATGAGAGTCAAAACTCATCCTTTTGACCGGGTTCCCCTAGCGATTTGGCCTCCGTTACGTTAACATGGTTCCTCCAAAGTGGTACCGGTTTATAGGACTATCTAGGAGGCTCGAAAGGGACCTAGAGGAAACCCGGTTGGATTGTGGTTATTCCAGGTGTACCTATAGTAGTTAGATATGTGGTCTATTCTCAATGGGAAGCTAGTGCCCATCGAGCGCCTTTATGTAAGATCGCGTCTGCTCCCTGTCACAATGGAGAGGAGGATGAGCCTATAGATGTTGACTCTGACTCTGAGGAGCACACCAGAGATGAGCTTAAGGAGGAGTCAGTTGGAGAGGAGACAGAGGATGAGGGGTTTAAGGGTGAGACTTGTGAGGTAACCCACATGGAGGAGGAGGAGAGTGAGCCTAAGTGGCATGACACTCAGGATATACTAAGGAAACACACCGAGGAGGTGAGTATAGAGAGAGAGAGATGTTGGTCTTAGAGGGACCACTTCCTCGAAATGGAGAGGGAGATGATGAGTCCATGATAGGATAGTGTTTCAACTCTAGATTTGGGAGGCCCCGTAACCAATAGAAGCAGCGAAGAAGCCCCTGACCCTACCTAGATGCCCAAAGATCCAAGTATGTTTGATACTCATCTCTTGACCTTATTAGTTGGGAATGTTATTTTAGTAGTTTGTTTTTTTTTTTGTTTTTTTTGGTTTTCTAACTCACCACTTCTTATTCTTTTCTTTCTTGTAGTGACTGAAAAAGAGTGGCATGATCTTATCTGACATGTGTGCATGGACACCCTTTTGATCCCTTTGGGGAAGACCTAGGTTGAATTGGTGATGAATCAAGTCAACCAATAGTAGGTAGTAGACACTGCGATGTGTTTGAACTTGTCTAGAGAGTAATGGAGGTGATGACCTTCCTTCTTACTCAAGTGGTTGGGTACCAGGCATTCGAGTAATTGATGATGTGGATCCACTCTTGTAGTGATACCATGGCTAGGGGCCATCACCATGATCACTCAAACCACTTTGTTTATTACCATTGTATTCATAGCCATAACAAGAGTCCCGAATGTAGCCGTGTACCCACGAGGGATCTAAAGGCATTGATAGGTTGCTTGGCCTTTTATTGCTTTGTCATAATTTTTTCGATCGTTATACAAGTTTTTTTATATTTTTGGCTCATTGTGAGAATTTTGACCATGCTTAGAGCATGATGGTATTGTATACAAACTTGACTCACCATGATATATACAGACTCTTATTTTTGGTTTGGTAATCCATTGTATATCTGAGTTGAATTCCTTTTGGCCTATCTCATTTGTGTACTCAAGATGTTTAGAATTTCTACTTTTCTATGCTTTTTAGAATGTATGCAGTGGATGTGAATGATAACATAATGATTTGTTTTTGTATTTTATAATGATGATATATGATAATGCAAACACATTTTGATGTTGAACTTTAGTTTCCTTAATTTTTTTGTACTTCGTATTGTTTTGGAAAGATGTGGTGATACAATGATATGATAAGAAAATGAAAATTTTCCACTCTTGACCCCACGCAACAGAGTAGGATGCACATGATCAACACCAAGAGCCAGAAAGGGCACAAGTTAAAAAAATTTGTTGAATGGTAGTGATGAGAGAAAGCTAATGATTTGGCAGAACCAAATTGAGACTCTACAACCTCACTCTAGTCAAGTTACTTCATAGTTTAGAATGTGAATTGCTTTCTAGTTTATCTAGAATTAAATCCATATATGGCCACTTGGTTGAAAAAATATGGTTTTGGGGTTTAAAAATCTTTTGGAATTTTTGACATCTAACTCACTTTGTTTTTTACGTATGATTTCACAATATTTCAAGAAACAATTTCAAGCTTTTAAGTTTGTCAATGACACCTCCTATGCCTTACCCCATGTTACTTGGTAGGAAGTATGTGCTCATCACCATGGATAAAGCATAGGTGAGTAAGGGAATTCATCTCATTTTCCAACTGTACATCACTAGTAAGAGATGTAGGCTCAACACTGAAGGTTGGTAGGGAAAAAAAATGTGTAAAATAAAATTTTCTATGGTTTTGCATTTGACTTACTTATTTAGGAAAAATGTTTAGAATGTTCTTATTTCCAAAGAGATGTACATGGGATGCATATGACACCATGAAGCTTCTAGAACAGACTAAAGGCAAAGCCACCTAATCCAAAAAGAGACCAAAAGTAGAACCAAGTATGCAAGCCTTGGTATGGTTACAGTCAAAACTTTATCTTATCCTATTTGGACTGATGGAATGATTTGGAAATAATTGATGATACCATGAAAATTTGAAGAGATATGATTTGAATGTTGTACCATTATTTTAAGAAGTTTTTTAGGAGTTGCTATAAGAATAAGTCCCTTGATCACAAATTTTACGGAATGAATGGCTGGTTAGATGAAATTGCAATGCAAATGCGGTAGTGTGCAATGAAGATGCATTAGTGTACATATGAAAATGCTGATGGATTATGTGTAGTACCTCTTTAGGTGAAGAGAGTTTATAGATTCGCTAAACTCCCCACCCTCTAGTGTACATAGGAGAAATGCCCCATTTTTGTAGTCTTCGATAACTCAACATGGACCCAACCACCGGGTCTTAATTTCCTTCCTTCATCAATATTTTTGTCTATCCAGATGTCAAGTCTTAAGACCAAATATCCCTCATATATTTCATGCACATAGACTCTCTTGTTGTATTATAGACCCATATAATTAGAGTAAATGCTATGTCGTTGTTTAGTGTTGAGTCTAACCTCATCAAGAATTTCTAACTAAGAAATCCACACTTCTCAATAGCCTTCTTCTCCTAGAATTCCTTGTAGTGAGATACGAATACTAGGTATTTCAACTTTGAGCGGTAAAACTGCTTCTACACCAAATACCAAAGAAAAGGGGGTTTCCCTTGTTGGTGTTCTTACTGATGTCCGATAGGCCCACAAGGCCGGAAAAAGCTTTAAATGCCAATCTCGCTTGTTTTCCTTGATAGTCTTAAGGAGAATGGACTTCAATGTCTTGTTCATAGCCTCATCTTGTTTGTTGGCCTAAGGATAATAAAGAGAGGCCGTGTGGTGAATTATTTTGAATTTCTCACACAACTCTCATATACCTCATCATTTTTAAAGGATGTGCCATTATCTGAGATAATGACTTGTGGGACCCTGTACCTACAAATAATTTGGTTCAGAATGAACTTTGTGATTACTAATCCAGGCACGGTGGTAAGAGGCATGGCTTCTACCCACTTGGTAAAGTACTATGTGGCCATGATTATGAAGTTATGACCATCTATTAATGAGGGAGAGAATTTCCCTATCAAATCTAGTCCCCATGTGGAAAAGGGCCATGGTGTTGCAATTGGTTGTACAACCTATGCTAGTACGTGGATCTCATGGGAGAACTATTAAAATTTATTGCATTTGTGCACAAACTCTACCACATCATACTCTAGGAGGGCCATAAATATACAATCCGATGCATTTTTGAGCAAAGTGGCGTGGCCTCCAAAGTGACCTCCACATACTCTGCTATGTGATTCATAAAGATTTTTTTTAGATTCCTCCTTGTCAATGCATCTTAGCAACATTGCATCAAAGGCTCTATAATAGAGAACTTGCTCTAAGATGACATATTTGGTGGTTATTATACGCAACCATATTCTTTGGTGCGTAAGGTTATCCCTTTTGGATATGTATGGTCCACTATGAAATTAATGATATAGTGTACTTTGGACACTCGAAATGGGTGGCTTAGTTTTAACACAAACTCACACTCAAGAGAAAGTCTAAATTTACTAGATCATCTCCATCCAACGGGTTGTCAACCAACCAGTCCACAATGATTTTTCCTTTGACATATTTCTAATTTACAAATGTTAGCTCAAACTTTCCCATTAGAGTTATGAAGCGATCGAATTTCTTAGATAAGGACCCTTGTGCGAGAATGTCCGCAAGTGATCTATTTTAACAATAGCCCTATTTCTTTATTTAACATGTAAATGTCTTAAGCGCTTTATCGTGAAGACTACAGGCAATGCATACTTTCTCTATCCATGTGTAACACTTCTCATAATAAAGCAATTTTTGACTGATAAAATAGATGACACATTCTTGTTTATCATCATCTTCTTGAGCCAACATGCAAGCCTTTGAAACATCCGTAGCTTGTGAATACATGATCAAGGGGTGATCTAACGCAGGTGGCATGAGTGTGGGAGGATACAATAAGAATCATTTAATAGATTCAAATGCCTTATTGCATTCTTCTATCCAATCAATGCTGCAATCCTTTTTCAACAAATTTTTGATTGGGTGAACAACAAAGGTCAAATCAGGGATAAACCTTCAGATTACACTGAGTTTTCCAAGAAAAGATTTAATGTTAGACTTGTCTGATGGTGGAGTCATTTCTAGTACAACTTGGATTTTGGTTGGGTCCACATCAATCCCTCATGAAGATATGATGAATCCCAAAATATTTCCTCCCGTTACATCGAACACACATTTTTTGGATTCAATGTGATGCCGTATTTGATTAAGCAAGAAAGGATGATACGAAGCACCTCTGGGTGATCGTAGTGTTTTCTGGCCTTAACAAAAAGGTCATCCATGTAGGATTCCACAATCTTATGTATAAGATCATGAAATATATAAGTAATCACCCATTGGTACATAGCACTAGCGTTCTTAAGCCCGAATGACATAAAAACATAACAATAAGTTCCCAAGGAGTTATGAATATAGTTTTTCCCGATCTTCCTAAGAGATTATGATTTGATTGTACCCAGAAAACCCATCCATGAGATATAACAACTCAAAACTAGTTGTTTTAGTGGTGAATAACATTAATTGATGGTAATGGTGTTATTTTGAAAAATATTAGTGTGTGCGACTAATGAGTTGTCTTATAAATTACAGAGATAAAGAATGGTTAAGTGAATAATGGGATAGTTGAGTGATCTTAGGAGTGTGTTGAGATGTTGTAGGAGAGTTAATATGGATTGATGTTGACTCCTTCATTATAGGATCAAAGAAAGCTATATATGTAATACTTCTATAATGAATAGACATCCTGAACATTTTCAACTCTAAATATATTATTTTGGTGTATTGTTATCTAGTTTTCCATGCTTAAACTCTGATCAATTTAACATTCTGGTATCAGAGCAGGATTCCAGGATGAGAGTCTTTGAATAAAACTTTCTCATCACAATGTCCACGAGTTTTCAGTAAGGTGGATATATGAATTACATCATCCTGCATATTGTTGAGCATTCTTCCTGTGAACTAAATCGCTGACATGAGCACATTACATAGTTGTTCATGTGTATTGTATTGCCATTTTGGTAACTCTACATTTTTTTTTTCCATTATTGGACATACTAAAAAAAGCAAAAGAAAAAAATTAAAATTTGCTATTTTTGGAAAGGGTTTGGAAATAAGTTGAATTTAGAACTTGTAAGCATGATAACTTTCAGTTGATAACTCGGATTGAGGTATCATTTTTTTGAAAATGTGTATTTTTTCAATTTCTATGCATTGATCCTATTGTTTTTATGCTAGATTAAATAATATTATTTTTCCATTTTTAGAAAAAAAAAAAAAAAAAAAAAAAAAAAATTGTCTCACTTTTGTTTGGATGCACTTTCACTTTTACGTGATGTCCAAGTGAGGGGTGCAATATCGATTAAACCGACACCCAAAAGTTTGTAAATTTAATTTCATCAACACATTTTTCTAACTAAGTAGCAGAACGATGGAGGCTAGAGGCAATGAACATAGGATGGCAACCAAGGACCTCTTGTCGGATGGACCATCGATGAGGTGACATGAAGATTTGGTGGCCATGTTTTTTCTATTGTGTGTTTTCTATAGTTTCGTTGCTTTGTAATAAGAAGCCAGTGAATTCCTGTTTAATTTTAATATGTGTGAAATTCCTATATGTAACCTCCTAGTAGAAAATATTGTAGAATGTGTCTCTAAATTAATTGCAACACTCATAGATTTGGAAAGGGTTGGTGGCCGATCCAGAAAACCACATATGTAAAAAGGTAGATAAAACTTTTACTAGGTGTTGTGGTCCTCTGACTACCTTCGTTCTTTATGAAGATGATCTTCCAGTGGAATGTTGAGTGCATTCTTTTCATGGAGTAAATATGGGATGCATTTTGTCGCATAGTTGTGGTCATGTGCGGTAAGGCGAGGTAACTCTAAACTAGTTAAAAGTTTACATGCCTTTCTTTTGATCCAAATTATGAGGAAAGCTCATGCAACACGTTGCAGTAGAAGACAAAGTTATATTGTACCATGTCAACATTAGGGGAGTGTATGTAGGGAAATAATAATGTTAACAATAGGGGAGTGAATGTTACAGAAATATTGTGTAACATTATTATATTAGTGTGTGCAAATAATGAGTTGTCTTGTACAACTCAGAGATAAAGAATGGTTGAGTGAATAATGGGATAGTTGAGTGATCTTAGGAGTGTGTTGAGATGTTGTAGGAGAGTTAATATGGATTGATGTTGACTCCTTCATTATAGGATCAAAGAAAGCTATATATGTAATACTTCTATAATGAATAGACATCCCAAACGTTTTCAACTCTAAATATATTATTTCAGTGTATTGTTATATGGTTTTCCATGCTTAAAATATGATCAATTTAACAAATGGGAAATCATCTTTGGGACAAGATTTTTTGTATCCCGAAAGTCTATGCAAATGTGGATCTTTCCATTCTTCTTGAGAATGGGGACGATATTAGACACCCCATGAGTAGTCAACATGGCAAAGTTTGAGGAACCCTACCTAGAGGAGTTTCATCACTTCTTCCTTCACCATGAGGGCCGCCTTTGGATTCATTGGCCTTAACTTTTCTTAATTGGCTTAGCTTCTAGCTTGGTGACAATGATGTTGTGCATCGTAATGTGTGATGTAATTTTTGTCATTTCCTTGTAGATAAATGTGAAAGCTTATTTGAGGCTCTTTGAGGATATGGGTATGTATTTTAGCTTCCTTAGGAGTTAAAGAGGATCCCAATCTCAATAATTTTGGTTCTTCCATGGTCTCGATGTTTATATTGATCATTCCTTTGATTAAGGAGGAATTTCCTTCCTCAAACTTAGGCGGGGCCAGAGGAAACTCTAAGCCCCCTTCTCCTACTTCATAAATTTGAGTTCCTTCCTAGGGGAAGATTTTATAATGGGATTTCCAAAATAGGAAGAAGAGTGTGGAATTAGGGAAAGATCAACCTCATGATGAGTAAGATGTAATTCTGCAAGAGCATTTAGATATCCTATAGTTGTTTTGTCAATGTCAACATGATGTATGAAATGACAGACTCATTCTCAGTTTCTATGTATGTCAACATTAGAGTTATCAATGTCTTACAAACTAAACATTCAACACGAAATGAGACCATGAAGTTTTATCTTCCAACTCACTGCTTGGAGTAAAGTGAGAAGTAGAAGTTTCTATTGAGTCTACGAGGAGGTTCTACTCTCGTGGAATTACTTCAATCAATATGAAGTCAAACCCATTTGTTAGATTTAACACTGCTATTTTTTAGAGTTGTAAATACTTAGCTCTAGTCTCATATACCTGGATATCTAATTTACAACAAGTTTCAAATCACCCAACACCCTAATATTAAGAGCACCCATTATTTTGGCTCTAATGAGAGAAGTAGAAGGATTTGTATTTAGAACCATTATTCATACATTCAAAGTTTAACTTGAAGGAAAAAGGAAAAACCCTTCCCTCGGGAGAAGTAAGAATCTTGACTACCCGACACCAAAATGAAACTTGGCTCCATCAAAATAGAGAGTCCAACAGTGGCTTGGAAAAATTGATGTTAGATCATCCTTTCCTTCCTCTTATTTTACCTCAGTTACTTCAACAATACAAACTTCATATGATGGAAGAGAATCGAGTCCTAAGGTGTGTACCTTACCCATAAAATCGAAAGGAAGGAGGATAGGTAAATCCTTCTCCAATAGCTTGAAAATCTTCACTGTGGTTCCCAATGACACTATCTCTATGATGATGGTTTCATATTTGACTGTCGGAATGCCTTCAATCAAACCCATGACTTCTAATTCCATTGTAGGAACCAAATTTTCCTCGGTACTAGGCTTGTAGGTTTATTTAAATGATTTGTAGGAAGTTAAAATTTAGAGTGGATCCCTGACCTCTTTTTCAATTTAGCTAGGTGTATGTCGAAGGGTTTTATATCATCTTATGCCACAAATACCTTCCCTAGATGTAGGATCCTGAATTTATGAAACAAAGTGGAGGGAATTGCCTTCATGTGATGAATCCAAGGACGTCTAAGGATCATATTATAGTTGGTTTCTCGATCTATAATATATAATTCGGTTAAAACCATCTTAGGCCCGAGGTTTACTGAAAATACTATAGTTTCGATTGACGTTACTTTGAGGGTATCATAGCCTCTCAGCATATTTCACGTTGAAGAGCAATTGGTATCTCCATAACCTAACTTTTGAAGGAAAGAAGGGGACTATGTTAACCACTGCCCTATCATCAATCATTGCACACTTTACATAGTTGTTGTAAGTCTAGACTTGTAAAAACAATGTCGAGATCACCTCTACGAGCTATTTTAGCATTCGTGGGCATCTTATTGATGTCAAATATGAATCTAACATCTCTTTTAGGCTGCCCTAGAGGATAGAAATCAAATTCCACGTGATTTATCTATGCCTCTGAAGGAGGTGTGACATTAATCAAATGGAAAAGACCTAGCACTTCTAATAGAGTGACTTTGTGAGCTGAGGAATTCTTTCAAGATCCAAGAAAGAAATGTGAGAGAAGGTCTTGGTTAGATCACTAATCAAGTCATAAGCTCCTACTGGCTTGCCTAACGTATCAAAAATGTCATCTCGATTTAGTTGGATAGATCGGGATTGGATACGAAGAATAATCTTTGGTTCTAGTGGCAACATTAATATGAGGTTCAGTGTCTAACTCCACCAACCCCATAATTTTCATTTGTTGGTGACCATCCAAAGGAGGTGCCACTTGTGGGTTTGAAGAAGTTAAGGCTTCATGATCATGGGTCCCTATTACAATACCTTTTTTTGAACCATTGGGATATATTCTACCATCCTTTGGATGCGTGGGGAGAGGATCATTAAATATTTTGAGTGGCATGTTCTGTGAGATCTTTGGTCCCATGTAGGTGTTACGAGTTGGCACTATTGGGTTTCGAAAACATTTCAACAAATAACTATCTTTGATCCTCTAGAAAACAATGTAGAATTTTTTTACATTAGTAGAATGTTCTTGCCTCATGCCCGCGAACCCTATGGGAACCACAATATAAATCAAGATCATAATCTTGAGGCCTTTGGTTTACACCTTGTTGTGGCCTGAAATTATGTTTATTATTCAAATGTTGATTGTTATAGTTAAAATTTGGAACCCTTGCCTTTGGTTTTGGAATTGGTTTGGATACCCACCTAGGTATTGGTTAGGGAATTGGGTCTATGTTTGTCTTGATTGTTGAGGTTTTTTTTTGTTGTTGTTGATGGTTAAAATCTACAGCGTTGATTGAGGGAGAGAAGTTATTATTTCTCGATTTTTCCATTATTGTTATTATTAGTAGTATTTTTATTAGGAGGACTAACAACATTAGGCTTCTTGGGCTGGTCAAGTAACTCCATCCTGTCGTGACTCCACGGTTCTTATTAAGGACCTTGGGCCCTTGATTATTGTTTGTACTATTGGAGTAACGAGGTTATTTTGGTTAGGGGTGACTAACTTTCCATTTTCTCCATAAGTCTTATGACCATTGTCAATGATTGCTTGGTCATCAAAGAACACCCTCTAGTACCTCCTCATAGCTCCTAAGCGGGAAATTTTTAACCTCTTCCTTTGTCTCCCTATTGAGAGAGTGGAGGAAAAAATCACAAAGATCCATCTGATCCATATTTGGAGTACTTGCAAAGGAGTAGAGAACCTATCACCACCTTTGAATGAAGTGGGTTATGGACTCATTGTGCTCTTGTTTGATATGAAGGAATTCCCTGATTCTGTTCTTAGAAGTTTGTTCATATAAAAATACTTAATAAATTTTGATGTGATTTGCTTCAAGGAGTGTATTAAAACCTCTAGTATCCTATAGTACCAATCGAGAGCAATACCTTCTAGTGTCTTAGGGAAAATATATGCAACAATTGCATCCCATGGGAACAAATCTTGAATGGCCACTACATAAGCTTTGATTTGGGTGTTAGAATTGCCCTCCCCTTTGAATTTTGGAAGATCAGAAAAGGGTCTTGGGAGCATGACTTTCTAGATGAAAAATTCTAGAGGCTCCTTAAGATATTTATAATAGGTCCCCATTGTGTACGTTTCCACCATTGAAGATCCTTGTTGGGGAGGTGGAGGTTGTATCAGTTGCTAAAATGGAACAACGTAAACATTTTTGGGGCATATGAAATCCCCTACATCTCTCCATATGGACCTAGGTAAGTGTACATATCCCCTTGCAGAGATTTAGAATACATGTGTATGTAGGGGGTTTATTAATTTTAAATGGAATCAAAGGCACAAAGCCAAAGGGAACATTGCATTTCTAGTTGGTATGGCATTTGAGAATGCACTTAGTTGGTGCCTATTGTAGATATCCATATGTGGCGTGAGGGGGCATACCCAAGGTGCCCATCCCAGTTAGCAAATCTCCAGGGTTTGGAGCACCCGTATAAACTAGAGGATTCTACACAATAGGTATTTGTCTGTAATTCTACGGATAGGGAGAAGTTCTTGCTTTCCATGCGTATGAAATTTAAGCATTTTGGGCAAGCTCTAGCTCCTTGACTTTATCTACCAACATCGAGATGACATCACCTATTGATGGGGTGGTGATTTTCTTAGGTGCTTGTTGTTGAACTCTTGGAGGTTGTTGAGGAGTGTGGTATCCTGCTATGAATTGTTCACTATGCTGCCACCCCTTGTTAGTAATATTTTCTATTGGTGGAGGGGTAGTGTTATTTTTTGGAGAATAACATCACCTTGTCCTTGTAACCTATCGAAATCTTGGTTCATATTCTAGAAGCATTGTTCACTCCTAGCATATCGTGCTAAGTATTCCTCATCTATATGTGGGAGTTGGTCCGATTACATGCTAATGGGTTATCGAAACAATACGAGGAGATAAAATTGCTTCCCAAAGTGAAATTTATGTTGTTTAAACTTGATTTTCATGAGGATATGTCGGGTGATCTGGTTAAGTTCCTTAATATGTATAGAGGAACCAACATTAGTTCCTTGAAGAAGAGAGGGTTTTGAACAGGTGTGATATTGTTTGCCCATGTTGGGAGTGAAGGTGATTGTTGTGGTATACCTATTTAGTAGTTGTACATGTCAAAACCTAGGATGGGCTGACTGTACTCATTGCATCCCAACATATTTGGGGGGTATAAGAATACCCGTAGAATAAAGGATGGATGAAAAAAGTGGAAATGTTTAGAGACTAGGTCTCCACGTCAGGTTCACTAATTTGTACAAAAGAAAATCAACATGTGACCTTCTTCACACCTGAATTCCTGAGGTCGTGCCAAGACAACCCGGTGTAGAATAGAAATAGATGTGTGTGTGTGGTGGTGATGGATAATATAATGAGGTAGCCTTATATATTCAACACACAATAACAAGATTTTCAAATATAAGGCAAAGAATGCTCTCCTAACCTGAAGTGGCATGATTGATCGATCCGATATGATAGATGCTTAGAGACTCCAGTCAATATCAAGCTCTACCGAGATTATATTCACTAGTTGTTGAACACGTGGAAATTGACCTATAGGTGCCTCGTATAGATTTCAGACAAGGTCATGGAAGTAAGAACGAGAGGAATAATGAAGCCACATAGACTATGGATGATTCTCTAGTCTAGTCCAGGAAGGTCTTATCCTAATTATGTGTTATGTTCAGTAATAAAATTTGTGTAATGATATCGGGTGAAATTAGTGATGATCTAAATACTTCATGCATAAAAACTAGTTTCAATATCTATTTGGTTAACAAGCCTATTGGTTTATGGGACCTGAGGATCACAACTGAAAAATTGTGGAGTTTGTGGTCATGTTATGGTCATGCATGTAATCAAACCCTATTTCTGGAGTAGTCCAATAATTGTAGGCTTGATTAACAGAGATGTTTAGCATGTTTAGTTGTTCTATTTTCTCAAAGAATGTAGCGAGTGTGTGTAATATTGTCAAACATAAAATTTATATCAATATTTGTTATTAACTCCAGCTCATTGGGTTATGGGACCAAAGGATCAAAACTGTACGTATTTAATTGTTGTGGGCTTTTGATGGTCATACAAAATGAAATTGAAATGATCTTGATAAAACAAACTAACTATAAAAGGAAATATAATCTATGTTTTTGGCATTTTCACAATATATAAGAGAAAAACAATGAAAGCAAACTAATCTAATAAAAGTAAATGTTTTTTTATCTTTTCTAGTTTTTAAGAAAATGCGTTCTAATCTAATAAGTAAACTAAAGACAAGTAATCAGTTGGATCTAGCTGGTTACTTGTATGAATATGTGAATATAAATCTAAAAATAAATAACCTAATCTAATCAAAACCCTTCAAACCCTACCTCAAAGGTGAAGAACACATAATGACCCTGAAAGAGATATTGTTCCCCACAACTTCCCTAGTAATCTCAAAGAGAAAACTTTCTAATGACTTGATCTACTTGTAATTACCGATAAATTGAAATGAATAATTTTACTACTTTATTTAATATGTAATTAAAAATAATAATTAAAAATTGAAAATTTAGCAAATGAAGAAAACATACAAATAATTCCAACTTTGATAAACAAGAGCTTTGGCAAATCCAATCGTATCTCTGTTTGTCCCCTCGCTTTTTTTCCTTTCTTTCTTTATGTGTTCATATGAGTCCAAGGAATTGGGAATGCAAGAACATCAACAGAAGAAGATGCTTAAGCAATGGTAGCTTGAAGGCATTCTGGTTGCAATGTGAGTAGAAGAAAGATAACACAAGAGATTTGAGCTTGGCTATGCAATTCCTAGTAGGATTGTGATAGCAATACTATACAAGATACATAAAAATTCTTAGGCCTTTTGCTTGAATACAAGCATGGAATGTATAGGAATTGGAGTTGAGATGTGCCTTCATGCAAAAGGTAAGAAAAGAAAATCCCAACTAATTAAATCTATTTAAAAATAAAAGATGGAAGGAGAACCAAACAATTAAAACTATTTTTAGAAAATTTGGCTCTGAGATGCATCCTAAAAGTGAAGTTAAGTGAAGCATCGCATCTTAAAAACATGCATGATGAAATCTGGAAAAAGCAAGCAGGACCACCACCTTGCTTGGGTGGAGGTTCCGACACTTAAGGCAAAAACAAGCACAAAAGGAAGTAGGAAGCTGAAAAAAAGTGTGGGAAGGCTAAGTAAGGCTATATAAGCTACAAATATACACTGCAAATGGGTTTTGGAGCTCGAACACCTTCTGAAAGGACTTGAATCTTCATTGGGTAGTTTTGTAACTATTTTCTAACAATGTAGCACATGTAATTTTGGGTGTGTACTGAGTTACCCAGGTGGTTCATTACAAGGGTTTGGCACCCTATTGGCGGGATTTAGTTTTTGTGTGTAGGAAAATCACGGTTTGACATATTCCACATGGCACAATAGAGTGCAAAATAAGGTGCAAAGACATTTATGTGAAAGAGTGAGGTGCGAGAGGAAAATAGAGGAATGACAAGCACAAAGGTTATACTCGTGGAAGAAACAAAAGAAAGACCTTCCAAAGGAATGCATGGTCAAGGTGCAACTATTACAAAGTAATGTGAAACATCAAGGAAGGATCACGTAAAGAATGCCAAGGACTTAGAAAATTTTGGGAAGTAGGCTCAAGGTGCGCATAAGAAGCATGCATTTTTGGGAAGAAGGTGAATACGTAGAGGGTGCATATGCACGAGAAAGTGGAACAAATAGGAAAAGGAAAAGTAGAGGTAAAGGAGAAGAAGAGTGCACAAGGGCATGCTAGGAGTTTACAACCAAAGGAATGTGCTAAAGGGGAAAATGAGGTTTGTACAAGCTATAATGTAGATCCTTATACCCATAATGGAATGTAAGTTATCTAAATAACTAGGGGAGTTATTTAGGATAACAATTTTGGCAACTTTTAGGGACATCTCCGATAGATGAGAGAGATTAGTATCCTAGAGCATTCACGGGGCATAGAGTCTGCTATGTGATCATGAAATTTTGATATGGAAGCTTGAAGATGTGCCTCTTGAAGTTACTTAAGAAACATATCCAAACTCTATTTTGAATCCTGTAAGATTCTTTAAAAGCTCATTTGGATGATAATTTGTATTCTAGAAGTAGAAAAGAGTGTGCATAAGAAGAACGTGGGAGGAAATAACTATACACAAAAAAAAGTGCATGCAACACACTTAGAGGAATTGAAACTAATTTACTATATAAAAAATGATGCAACAATCTTAATGGGGGTTTGAGATATATCCCACTAACTAGGATTGATAATGTGCCTCCATCAACTTGAGTTAACTTGAAAGAGTTAGCCTCCTTTCTCAAACTAATGAGTAATTTGTCACTCCAAAGTGCATCAAACTTTGGATGGAGCCTGGTTTGGCTCTGTAATCATCTTCTAGCTTGATCATAAAAATATTCCTTAATTCTTCAAGTTTAACCAACTCTGCCATTCTGATTTCTCTCTAGTCTGCACCTTCAAACTAGCTAAGCGCTGGCCAAAATCTAATGAAGGTGAATCAAGGGATAAGGGGAGTCTATCTTCCTTACCATAAAATAAATTATAAGGTAATGTACCTATTTCCTTCTTCATCACAATTTTTCTCGCCCACAACATGCGTGAGACCTTTATATGCCACTATCTTTGGCGATATTCATTATCTGTTTCATGATTCGATCAGGTTCTTGTTTGTAGACTCGCTAAGCTATTACCTTGAGGGTAATATTTGGAATAAGTATTCAAGTATATGCCCAGACTAAGCACCCAATCAATAATATTATTACCAAGGAAGGATTTTGCATTATCATAGATAATGGTTTGAGGAACACCAAACCTTATTACAATTCCTTGAGAAAGTCTAGGATGACTAACTTGGTTGATTCCTTGAGTGTGAAAACTTCTTTCCATCTCATGAAGCACTCCATAACTATTAGGACCCACTTATGGCCAATGCTCAAAGGATGATTGATCATGCCTATGAATTTTGATACCCTATTGCACAAAAGGTTGATCCACTTGGATTGGTGGGAGGAAGCGTTGCCAATTTCTTCTTTCTGGAAGAAAGCACAATCTCTATAATTTGTGACCCACTTGTGTAAGTCTATGAAGAGGGTAGGCCAAAAGTATCTTGCCTTAATGATATTCATTGCTATTGTCTTGCAAAAGAAGTGTCCACTAGAGAATCCATCGTGAAATTTTTATATATTTTTAGTCGCATCTTTGTCGATACACCTTAGCAACACGCCATCAAGGTTCTTCTTAAAGAGAAGGCCATTAATTAAAACTTACATAATAGATTTCAATCTTATATGTAATCTCTTTTCTTTATTTAAACTAGGAGGGTACATGCCCTTGGAAAGGAATGTGATCATGTACTTCATCATGTCATGCATGCCAAGATCTATACTCGGTTTAAGCTCTCTACACGGGAGATCCTCATCCAAAAATAATGAAGTCTTAAGTTCATCCCTGCACTTCATCGCAAGTTATTTATAGAGTGCGCTACCTCTTACCAACTTCATGGATTTGATAGTCACATTATACTCCATGATCTTTATCACCCACCTTTCTCTCTTTTCACTTATTTATGCTCCCATGATTAAGTATCTAACGTTGGAGTGAGAAACTAACACATTGATAAGATTTGTGGAAAGCATAATCTTGAACTTCTTGAGAGCACACATGATGGTGTAGACCTATTTCTTTGTGTGGCTGTATTTCAACTAATAACAATTTAGTTTTTGAGTGAAGAAATTCTTTGGATGTTTGAGTCCTTGTTCATTTTCTTGTGTTAGGACGGTAGCCACACATGCATCGACACCAAAAACATAAAGGATGAAATCCTTTGAGTATTTTGGGTTGATGAGTGTTGGCGCGCAAGAAATTTCTTTCTTGATTTTGATGAATCTCTCTCTTCCTTCTATTTTCCACCTAAATGATTTTTCCTTCTTGAGCATGAGGGTGACGGGCCTTACCAGTCCTCCAAAGTTAGGAATGAAACACCTAACAAAGTTTATTTTTTTGAGGAAGGATTGTAAGGATTTTTTGCGTGCTAACAGGGAAAGAGTGAGGATGGCTGAAACACACTTAGGATCAATTGCAATGCCATCCTTTGAAACCACATGGCCATGTAGTTTTCCTTGCACCACTACAAAAATGCACTTCTTGCAGTTAATAGATACCCCAAAATTTCTACACCTCTCAAGTACTTTCTTCAGTTGCGCCATATGATTTGTGCTTTGCTTCGAGAAGATTGTTATGTCATCTAGGTAAACCAAGATGAAATCATTCATGTAACCTTTGAAGGAAATATCCATGGTGCATAGGAACATTGCACCTACATTTGAAAGAATGAAGGGCATATTTTGATAAGCATATGTTCCCCACTTGGTTGTAAACATTGTTTTGTATTGATCCTCTTCCTTGACCAGGATCTGATTGAATCCTGAATACCCATCCAACAAATAAAATTTCTATGAGCTAGCCACGATCTATAAAATATGCTATATAGAAGGAAAAGGATAATGATCCTTGAGGGATTCCTTGTTCAAATCTCTGAAATCAACTCAAAGTTTGATTTCACCATTCTTCTTGCGTACTAGAACTAGATTCATGACCCAAGTAGAGTATTTGATCGAGAAAAATTATTTTCACCTCAATGAGTCTAGACAACTCTTTACTCACGAGAGGCTCTATTTTTGTATTGAATAGCCTCTACTTTTATCTACTAGGCCTGATACTAAGATTGAGTTCATGGAGTGTTGAGAAATAATTGGATCAAATACCTTTAGGTATTCATATTCCCATGAGAACATGTCATTGTATTTAAAGAGAGAGATGAAGGCATGTTTATCATCATGCACATAAGATTTACTTAGTAACAATTCCTTGCCATACACAATAGTGACTTGAGTAAAGTATTATTACACCACGCACATATAATTTTTCCACCCTTGAAATCATCATCGGGGTTGAATATTTTTCTCTACAGTGACCAACCCTTTAGGTAACTTATTTGTCTTCACTTGTATCACTTGGTCACCATAACTGTCATGCAAGTCAACTTGCATGCTTGATGAAAGATCAAATTCATTCTGTATGAACTGGATGATCTACACGTCACTATTAAAATACTTTCTAGCTGATGTTGTTATGCAGGATGGAAGGTTTGATCACCATCTTGATTTTCTATGTGTTTCCTTTGACAAATTCCTCAACCTGGGAGAAAAGTGAACCAAGCGCGACCATCCGGTTAGCTTCTTTGTCCATCTTCCTTGGCACCACACTGTAGATTCAAAGCATGAAGCTCTCAAATAGGTCACAAAATATATGTTTATAAGCTTTGAGAAGATTATTCTTTTCTACACGTTTTTCGGTGACCTAGTGGATAACTAGTTATGTATTCCTAAAGATCTACAATGCCTTGATCTTTTTCTTTTATGAAATTAGAAGACCATGCACCAATGCCTCATATTATTATATGTTGTTAGATCATGTAAACTACAAATTGTGCATGAAAAAGAACTTATCATCCTTGGGATAAATGTGAAAAACACATGTTCTGCACCATTTCTACTTCTATATCAATTGAAGTATAAATTCCATATACCATAGTTTTCTTTATTTTTCTTGAGCAAGTGCGGCAGCAAAACTTCTTCTTCAAGGATGCAATATGTCCCAAACCACCTGTTTCAAATGTTTCAACCTCCTCAACATACGGGTCAAACTTATGGTGTCTTTCCGCCCACTCAACTAGAACTAGATCGGGTATAAGAGGTAGAAGAGGTCACTCTTGAATCTTGAAAATTGTTTTTCTTGCATTAGGCAATTAGCTTATGGATGGGAGAGGTCATATGACTCAACATGATAGGAAAATATTTGTTCACGTTTTATGGTAAACCAGGTACCATACTTTGTCTTGAGTAACATATAGGACCAATCGAAGACAAGTAACCACCTAATTTTTCAAGTAAAATCCCTTGAAAGACATAGGGAAAACAATGGAGGTAGGTCAGTGATTGACACATATTGAGTTATTATTAGGATTGGACATACATGGAGGGTTAAATCAATATATTTAATGACTCCAAAGGTAGTAATAGTTGAGCCATAAAGTTTCAGGACTCCCTTAGATAGGGGTTGTACTTATGACCTCAGACATCAATACTTTTCTCCAGCATGACAAAAGTACTAGTGCCTGCGTGAATCATAAAATTATGAATGAGATGTTTATCTATGATTAAGGACATGTAGAAAGGTGGGGTTTTGAAAAACTTACTTACTTTCTTTACCTCTTCTTGGTAGATGTTTACAAACAGTGTGTGTTTTGTGAATAATTAGATCAACATGCAGAAGTTGAGCCAATGATTCATGTAGCAAGTCAAGCTGAGATGGAATGGTTGGGGCATCCCAAATTATGACATTCACATTTTTTTCCTCATCGATCCATAATGTTGAATGGAATACCCACTGACTTGTGAATGTGGGCAACAACATATTTTATTTATTGTTCAGTGCATAAGAAAGGGCCTTAGGCGACAAAAAGGCTTGAATTACCATAGGGGAGGTATGCACTACTTGAAGGAGAATTGTGTGAGGCCTCACACGTAGGAATTTGTATGCCTTTCTTTGCTTGATGCCTTAGTTGCATCTTTTTGATTTTGAGGATTAGCCTATATGATAGAAATTGAAGGTTGTGTGCTTGAGTCAAAATTTTATTCTTGTACCTTGTGTTGTCACAAACCTTGGAACACGATATTTTTACATGCTCTGTAGCTTAATTGATTACACGAAGTCATCGGTGAAAAATAATATAAAGTTTCCCTTAGAGGAAATTCTTTTTTTTTGGTTTTTGGCTCTCCTTCATTTGTTGAAGGCTCTGTATTTGGAGGTAGCTTAGATCATGTAGGCTTGTGCATGTACATGATTAGTGCACTTGATATTTAATATGAGCCATGTTGTTTTGAAGCTGGAACTAGATCTTGATGTGTGTTGGGTGCTTTGAAAGAGGTTGTGGTGGAGGAACAAATGGCAAGAGAAGATGCACATTAGCTGCCATCTATAATTCTTTTGGTTCTAACCATATCTCTTGTTTCCATCCGATTCTACGGGGTGATTATTTTGATTATGTGCATGATTATAATTATTTCTAAAGGCTTGTGCCTATTTCTTTTTTGAGGATATAACATTATTGGATGAGTTTCTAATTAGGGCCTTCATATCTCCATCTTCTTTTCGCTACGTGGGAGAGTAGGATGCATATGTAACTATTTGTGCAATTTATACCAAAAAAAGATCAATAAAAGGTTGGGGCAATGAAGACATTTTAGGGATTAAGGCATGGGTGGTCTAGCAGATTAACTTTCCCCCTGGATGAGACTATTTTCTGCCCTTATTGTAATGTTGTAAGCAATAAGTAGGGTTTTACCTCCCATAGATTGAATCATGACTGAAATAGAACTATTCAAATCTCTTAGATAATACAAAAAAACATGATGGGTTGTAGGTCTTACCACATGAGGAATTTTATCCCATGTCTTTTGGAATCTGATATTGAAATCATTCATTTACTTGTTGGGCACCCTCTTTGTTATAGTCAGTTGATCCACCAAAGATAGGTGATCGACTTGTCTTCATTATAATTACATAGAGCTGTTCTAAGTTCATTCCAAGTTATAAAAGATGTAGGTCTTAGGCCACGATACCATTAGAGTACTTTACCTTTAAATGAAGCTTCAAGAATCACGATTGCTACATCATCATGCGTGATCAAGTAGAAAAAGCACACATTTGCTATATCTTGGATATGCTCAATAGGGGTGACTTGATTCTCTCCGTGAAGTATGGAATGCTCTTGAGTGTGGTTTTGGCATATCATGTTGTGCGTTTAGAATCGAGGACTTCGCTAGTGAAATTGGCAAAGTTCCTTGGAGGAGGTGGTGGTGGAGTGCCATTGTAGGGCATGTAGGTCTGTTATGAGGAGGAGTTGAATGGGAATAATTTGTTAGAGATGGAGATATGCACACGGGTCTTTTATTATGTAATCTCCTTGGAGATAAGCTGGAGGTACTCAAAATATGCTTCAACGAAAACACTCTGTCTGGTATGCACTCTTCTCATAAAAGGCACTCTAGCTGCTAGAATAGTAGATATGAGTGTTGGGAGTCACTAGATGTTTTGAAATAATCCTCCAAAGGTTGGAAATCACTAAGTCACACACAAAAACTTAGTAATGTGAACTATATAAGCTTTCAATTCTAGTCCCACTAGGTGTGCCACAAAGTGTTGGTCATTCAAACTTACACCCATGTCTCATCTCCGAAGGAACTAAGATGTTTGACTCAATAATGGGATTATCTCCAAGTGTGAGACCTTGCGTGCTTGAGCAGGACCTCGAAAAGGTTGATTCATCTACCTATTGCTACTACTACTCCTAATGCTGAAATGGAAAACTAAACTAACAATGCCAAAGGACCAGGGATAGAAGGATAACATGTAAATTGAAAAACTACACTAAGGAAGGAAATAACACCAGAAAATAGAGATGAACACTATCTATTTTGAGTGAAAATGAAAGGAAAGGCATTGAGGGAGGCTAGGCACTTGTAACATGGACCAAGATGCATTCACACGATCAATTTCATGAAACACAACTAGAAAATGGAGCTATAAGGGACTTAGAATAACACAACAAACACAAAATGTAGAAGAAAGGAAAGAAAGAAGAATAAAAATAGGTTAAGGAAGAGAATAGCTACAAAAATGCTATTATTACTTCCAAAAATGTAAATTTGACTACAATGGCATTTGAGGCGATGATCGAATGAAAGAACCAAATCTAGAGGTATTTAAATAAAAATACAAAGATAAAGAATCCTTAGCAAATGCTAGAAGATCCAAAATTCCTAACCCTTTACAATGAGCCAAGCTCTTACATTTATAGATGAATTGATGAGAGAAAAGAGGAGGAAAATCTGATTTGAAAACTTAACCACCTGTAATGAATGCCTACAAATCCACTTACTGCAACCTATCAAGTGTGTTTCTCTTATTTTGTTTGGTGTGTAGAAGAAGTAAGGGGAGGAAAATCAAATCAAATCTAGGTGGTTAGAGCAATTAGATCCTACATTAATAACATGATAGATGTTTTCCAACTTCTCACCTACCAAATCCCATTGAAATTTGAATTTGAATGGGTCAAGGTGTAGCCCACGTCATCAGATTTTTGACAAGGCCAAACAAACAAAGATTTGAACACTTTGGAGTAGGCGTTAGGAATTTCAAAAGATCCATGAAGACTTATTAGGCATGCAAGACACGTGGCACACACCTTGATTGAATAAAATATCAGCCATAATGTACAACTTTTTTATCATTTATACCATGTATTACCCAATGTTTTATTATTGCAAGGATTTGGTGCCCTATTGGCATGCTTCAATTGGTTGCATGTAGCACACTCAAAGTTTGACGGATGGTGTGTGGCACAAAAGAGCGCGAAGAAGGCATAAAGACATGCACATGGAAGAGTGAGGCATGAGAGGAAAAAAAAGGAAGGGTGTGCAAAAAGGTGACTTGCATGAAAGAAATAGGAGAAATACCTACCAAAGGAATGCTCAAGGTGTAACTATTACAAAATAATGTGAGGTAGCAAGGAAGCGCGCTTGAAGAATGACAAGGACTTAGCCAATTTTGGGAAGTAGGCTCAAAGGCGTGTGTAGAAAGCATGCATTGCTAGGAAGAAAGTACATGCGTAAAGGGTGTGTATGCGGGGAAAATAAAACAAAGAGGAAAAGGAAAAGAAGAGGTGAAGGAAAGGAGGAGTGCACAAGGGCATGTGAGGAATCTGCAACCAAAGGAATGTGCCAAAGGGGCAAATGAGGTGTTGCGTAAGTTGTAATATAGATCCTTAGAGCCAAAATGGAATAAAAGTTATCCAACTAACTAGGGGCATTATTTAGGATAATAGTGATGTCACTCACTTGGAGCTAAAGGACCTAAAACTTAGGATACTTGGAGGATCAAGAGAGAATATTGAGGAAAATATCTTAATAAGCAAGTTATTTAGAGAAAGAGGCCATCCTTTATTAGTAGAGAGTAAAAAATTAGTGCTAGTATGTTCTCAAAGCACTATGAACCCATTATCAATGATTTTGACTTTACAAAATTATAACGTGAAAATTTAAATTTTTTTGGAAGTGTCCTTTCTCCTGATTTATCACCTTCATCATGATCATTTTATTCTCCTAATAGTTTTGGCCTTCATTTCATCCATTTCAGATAAGTACTTCTCTCGCTATGTCACAAACCATGTTTTAATTAATTAATTAATATTTTACCTTTTTATTTAATAAAATTAATTTTATTAAATTTTAGGGTGTTTAATTAATAAATATTAATTTAATCCTCATAAAAGTTGTTCGAAAAATTTGGAAGAATTTTTCTCATTTTCCCCAATTGTCATGGGCAATTAAAATTCCGCTTCCAATTGCCGGGAATGCCAAATTGGCTCTCCACTTCCGTTTTCCCTTTCTTGGAAAATTTTTCATTTTCCCCGCTTGTGGGAAATTCCTTGTTATTTTCCAACCTAACTAGATGTCAAATGGAAAAATATCTCCCTTTTTCCCATGTGGAGAAATGGAGGGGAATTGTTAGCCAACTTTTCCATTGTCATGGGAAAATGGTTAAAATTCTCTCTATTCTCCTAGCAATTAATGCCCATTACTTGAAGAAATTGGGAATTGGTTATTAATGGGAAGAAGAAAGAAGCAGTTGAAAATTAAGAAATATTATGGGATATTCACACCCTCTCTCCATGAACTCTACAACAGAAGATTTGAAGCTTTTCATTTCCAACTTATTATTTCCTTGTGCGAAATGTTTATACATTTTTAGGGAGGTGATTACACAAATCAAGGAAACTCATTTTTATTGCCCAAACATAAGGGAAATGAACCTAAGTTTGTGAGAGCAACATATACTGACCAAGGAGAAGGAGGATTTATCAGAGCATAAAGTCCACATAAGGGTAAAGAGAAGGCTTTCCACACATTGTGCGAGGTAAAATAAACCAAACCAATCGGAGGTAGAAAATGTTCATGCAAGTGAAAGCATATGTATGCAAGAGGGAAAAGAAAAAACTAAAACCACGCACCCGAATTATAGCCCACACAACCAAGGAAGGAAAATGCCACACATTGGCTAAGGATTTTTCTGTACGCATTCACCAAACTAGTATAAGAAAAATAAACAATAATAACCATACCGGTTGTCTTGGGAGATTTTCCACATAGATCCACATCTCAATCCAAAACAAAGTCTAATGGAGAAAAATTTCATGTAGGTCCAAAAAAGGAAAAAAAGACCATGCGAGATCACAACTATCAGGAAGAAGGAAACACATGCAGGAGAATGGTTCACACATTACCCAGGATATTTTTCACATACATCAAAGGAGATCCACCACATATTTATTTTGACAGGTCTTGTAAGAGTACAAAGAGGGTAGCAAAATCCATACATTAGCAAAAGAGATAGTCCACATTGGTTTAAAATCTCAAGCCATTAGAAACATAAAGAGGTAGAGGAATTAAACACAAGTAGCCAAACCATTGGATCAAAATCAAAATCAACCTGCATAAAGCAATTACAACCAAGAATAATAAAAAAATTGTCCACATTCATAGTATTTCATCCCGGTTTGTTATTCGAGCTTAGTCTCAATATTTCGTTGATCCCAAGAAAATCCTAAACTCGAGCTTATATTACCATTTTGGAAAAATTATAAATCTAGATTGCTCTCTTTATTTTAAAATAAAAAATAAATAAAGAGACGTATTTTTCCTTGTGCTCATGGTGATTCAAAGACTAAGACCCGACACCATTTTACGTGCTTGCTTTGTTTTTCCTTTAAAATTCATAATGGTAGAAAAACCTAACAAATCTATGAGAAAGTCAAAGAAGCCCGTAGAAAGTTCAAACAAGTCTACACTCAAATATGAATTCCAAGGGATCATTCCTCCCACTTCCATCAAATCTGCATATGATAATATCACTGACACCAATCTTGGCCACATCAACGTAACACAATTTTATGATCAGGTGAAAGTGGGGAAAACCATCTTCTCAGATAGGATTTATCATAGTGTTCTACCTCAAGAAACAATTTTTCCTATTTGAATGCAATCGTGAGCTAGTCATTGCTTGTGAAGATCATTATGATCTTGAAAGGTGAGGAATCTTCAAGGATAACCGTCGGCCTTTCCTTTTGATCACCTTGAGAGAACATCAAAGAATTGCTCAATATCCCCAATTTACGAGAATGCCAACATAAATAAATAGTTAGCAAAAGAGTTTTGGGATGAATAACACCTCAGGTGGACCAAGATGGTCAACAACAATTGGCTAGCGAATAAGAGGACTTGTGTTTACTAGTTTTGAAGGATTTGTAGCACATTGAATTTGTGGAGGAAATTGGTGTTATGGTCACTCTTTTAAGCTGAGTCTTTGGTCCCCCATCTACCATGATTTTCTTATTGGAATTTGAGGATTTGAATGACAACGGGTTTAATCAACTTAAATATTAAACATTAATATATTATGTAACATTAAAACAAATAAATAAGATCATATTAATAAACTATATTACATAATAATTAAATAAATACTTACAAAATGTAAATAAAGTAGAACAAATGATTTTAGTGGAAAACCGAAGGTAAAAAACCATTGTGAAAAGTAACCTTTATTATAGAGAACCAAATCACACCTAGTAGAAACCTCCTCCTTACTAACCCTAATCACAAGGGTAAAAACTAAATCAATTAATATTGATTTGCACACCTTTGATATATTTCTCGGATATATCAAATGAGGACATGAAGTCATTTTTATTATAAATATTTCATATAATTAATTATTTAACCTATAATATAATGTTGGACCCGTATTAATTAAGAGGTGGCCAACCCACTTAACCATTATGTTCCAACACTCCCCTTTAATGTTAAGTGGGATAACATATGCCAATAGATTACCTGCTCGTGGTACACTAAAAGAATTACAATCCTTAAACCATAAAAGTTTTAGGCTAACATATAGGGTCAAGGAATTATAACACATTCATCATAATCAAGTTACCTTTTGGTACAAAAATATTTGGAATCCCAAAGATCATTCCATGATAAGTGGTTAAGTATGATTTTTGAATTTTAAATGTTCTCAAAAGTTCTCGTAAAAGGTTACTTGAAACCAATCATATATGTGCCTTTTATAACCAAGGACCTCATTTTCAATATGTTTACACTAGATGTTTTTCAAGTAAAATTAATAACACTAAAGAGTTTCTCAAGACTGTTTTTAAGGTATTTCTACACTTCTTTCTAAAAAGAAGTCAACAAGGTATATACATTCCCGAAGGTCTTTTTACACTTTCCTGAAGGTATTATACATTTTCTTGAAGGTATTTACTACAATGCATTTTTCATTTTACAAATACCAAGTTCCATTACGAGGTGACATTGTCATGCACTCTCCCCCTAAATGGAAACTCTGACAATCCAAGTTTTTCATGAAAGTGACAAAACTTTACAGCACTTAGGGGCTTTATTAAGATGTTAACAACCTAATATTCAGTTAGCAAAAACTTGAGATCTATCTCACCACTTAGCACCTTCTCATAGATGAAGTGTATATGTATCTCTATTTGCTTCATCCTATGATGCTGTACTTGATTATGTGCATGAGCTATGGTGCTCTGGTTTTCATAGAACAAAGGAACACTACCTTGATCTTTCATCTTTATCTAGTCAAAAAACCTCTTCAGCCATAGAGCCTCTTTTGTAGCTTTCATTGCACTTTTATACTCGACTTCAGGTTTAAGAGATAGAAATAGTTGGATGCTTAATGAAAGTGCTAGATCAGCTTTGAATAGAATAATGCATTAATCTTCTTATTATTTCATACAAAGAAACTATACAAATAAATAGGTGGATGCACTCCTATAAACTAGGAGATATTACGATAATGTACCTAGACTAACTCTCAAAACATGTACACAATAATAATATAAATTTCCTAACATTCACCCCTTTAGTGTGAACATGGGAAAAACCTACCTTTGTACTTACACCTACTCATGATCGGTGATTTTAACCGAGATGATCACAAACCTCAAGGATGGTTTTGCAAATAGTTGATAAAAAATTGAGAATGATGGTTTTGAAATTGGATTACCAAAAACCATAAGGTGATGGTTTTACGAATGGATTACTAACAACCAAGAATGGTGATTTTTCTATTGGTTTACTAAAAACCATAAATGATTTTTTCAAGTTTTTACCTATAACCACATCATGATGTTCCAAGTACTATTATCGAGTGCTCATCACATTTCAACGTAGGGAATAACTTAGTAAAAACTACTCACACAAACTAAAAATTTGAAATGGAAATGGAAATGGAACATTGGATCATGTTCTACCCTCAATGTGAAATTTTCACTTATTCAAATAGGAACACTACATAACTAGAACACACCATTGCACACACACATGTCACCAAACCTTTGTGTGTCTTGATCTTTGACAAATGACGAGAGGTCATTGAATTACCTCCACCTCCAATTACTCCATCCTCCGGTAAAGTCTTTAACTCGGTTGGATTTTGATTTGAGGATCTTTGAACAATTCACCCCATAAGATGAATGTTGTGTACAAGTGAAAATGCATCCAATTATTGAAAATGAGGCAAAAAAATTTTCAAACATTTTACAATGACACAATTTTGATTTTGACGACATAACAAACTCTTTTAAAAATTGACTATTTTGACTATTTTAACCTTAGATAATATGATGACATACATTATAAAAAAGGACACTAATTCTTGAGTCAATTTACAATGAACTTTGTAAAATACCACGAATACATGAACTATGACTTTTTGGATCATTTACCTTAAGCATAAAATTATCCCCACACTTAATACAACATATATCTATATTGACTTCTAATATAGCTTTTAAAATAAATAATCTAATCCTAAATAATTAAAATTTCTTAAGACTCTAGAATAAGAATTAAACTCTTCCAAACACATTGACTCGACTTGGACTTAAATAGAAAAAACATAATACGATACCTATATACTAAAGAATTATAATGAAAAGACCAAAATTTATAATAATAAAAAACAAATACCACCAAATAAGGTCACAAATCCCAAAGAACCATTGTTGTTGAGGGAGAAGTAGATTGTGGAGTGGATCCATTTATAAATATTTATAGAGGTTACTCAGGTGGAAATGTTTAGATAAAAATTAATATTGCCAAATACTAAGGGTAGATATCTTGAGAAAATACCATGATCTCAGTTTAACACCAAGAATATAAGCAATAATATAGATTTTGTTAGGTGGGATTCATGCATGTAGTTCAATCTATATTTATTGAAGCTATTACAAATTGATGGTGTGGATGCTACAAAAAAATATCAGCGATGAAAGGAACATAAGCATAGTCTCTTCCTCTTCTTCAAATATTCCTTCCTTAAACGTCTCAAGGAGTGAACAACACAATCAATGCCGTTTGGAAATGTGATTCTTTTAACATGCTGAGATAACGTATTGGACTATAAATTGGTACACTGGTGTAAAGGGTCTGGTGGAAAATCAACTCTTAGCATGCTCAAATATCTAACTTGAGAAAATATATGCCATGTAGCATAGAAATCAGATCTGTTATACGTTCTATAAAGATCACACGCTGTTTTCAATGCAAAAATTATAATTCTATGCAAAATCAATGTAGTTTGTGAGTAGAGGTAAATAATTTCCTAGATAATCTGATCGGTAGATCCTTATGATCAAAGAAAAGTGATGTGCAATAGCTTTAAGTTGTTCCACCATAAAATTTGAGCATTCACAATTTAAAGTGATGAAAATATCAAAGAAATTAATGATAATGCTAATAGATTGAAACAAATCACTCAAATAGAGAGGAAATTGTAAGATATATTACTTGCGTGTATGAATGTAATACACCAATATAGTGTTACACATGAAATATTATTTTCATTCTTAGGGAAAAACATAATTGATATGCCCTTCACAACCTCTCATAGAACCATAATCACTCGATACCGGATGAAAACGCTAGATTAGATTTGAACAAAATAATACATTAATATTCTTAGTATCTCATATGGAGAAACTATACAAATAAATATGTGGATATAATCCTATAAACTAGGAGATAGTTATAATAATACACCCGGACTAACTCTCACAACAAACCATCTACGTGAGTTGTTTTAAAAAATCAACAAATAATGTGTGCACTAATAACATAAATTTCCTAACATTTACCGCAAAGTAAGTAATGGCACTGATCCAAATTTAAACACATAACCAAAAGTAAATTTTCTATCTAATACATCACCAACATGATCAAAATAAAAAAATCCATGCAAGTTAGCATTTTCATCCTTATTATAATGCAACCCATAATTGATTGTTCCCTTAATATATCTAAGAACTATTTTTTCAATATTCCAATGATCTCTATAAGGTTCCTACATAAACCTTGAAGAAATTCCTACTGTATAGGAAATATCTTGTCTATTTAAAGTTAGATAAATCGAACTACCAACTAACTACCTATACAAAGTAGGATCAAATTTTTCACATGTAGGTTTAGGATCAAGTTTTATTCCAACTTCCATAGGTGTAGTAGAAATCTGTTTATAATCAATCATATCAAAAATTTTAGTACATTGGTTGCATATTGTGTTTGAGAAAGAACAATATAATGTTTATCTTGAAATACAATCATGCCAAGAAAATGATGTAAGAGACCTAAATAAGTCATTTTAAAGTGTTGTTTAAATTTTTATTTAATCTTACAAATTAAAGTAGGACTATCACTAGTTATAAGAAAATCATCAACATATATACATATAACGATAATGTGAGAACCTTATTTCTTAATGAATATATCATTGTCATAAGAACAATTAACAAAACCTAATTGTTTAAAGAAAGCATTAATTTTTGCATACCAAGCTCTAGAATCTTATTTTAAACCATATAAAGATTTTTTCAACTTACAAACATAATTTTATTTACTAGTTTCTTCAAATCCTTTAGGTTGAGACATGTAAAGTTATTCCTTTAAATCACCATTCAAAAATACATTTTTCACATCCTTTTTGTGGATTTCCCACCCAAACTGACCAGCAATAGAAAACAAGGCCCTAAAAGTGCTCATTTTAGCTACAAGAGCAAAGGTCTCAACATAATAAATACCAAGTTTCTGAGTGAAACCTCTAGTAAAAAGTCTAGCTTTATGTTTGTCAATACTACCATCAACATTATATTTTACTTTGTATAACCATCTAGAACCTATAATGATTCTTTTCTCTAGAGGAGGAACCAAATCTCAGGTTTGATTTTAAATCAAGACATTATATTCAGCTTGTATTGCATTGATCCAATTCCCATTTCAAGAATTTTATTCAAAAATATGTGGCTCAGGTTCATACAAGGTCATTAATGCATGGTATGTATGGTGGATTATGTTCATTTTCCTAAGGTCAATAAGATTAGAACTTTCTAACATAGTTTGAGCCCATCTTGGTTTCTTAGCTAGGGAGATAGGAGATTTAGAAACATCCATAGCATCAACACAAGAAACATCATCATGATCATTTACAATATTTTCATTATCAATATCAGAACCATCATTAGAAATATTGATAGGATTAAGAATATCATTACTATTTGTAGATGAACAGAAACATTTTTCCAAAACAACAACATTGCAATTTTTAGTTACTTCCCTTTTTACAGGGTCGTAAATCCTTAAACTTGTAGTGTTAATACCATATCCAATGAAAATACAAGAAAAATAAGTCATATCAAGTTTATTTATTTTCTTTTTAGGGATATATAAAGAGGTAAGACTACCAAACACTTTTAAATGTGATACATCAAGTTTTTATTTGACCACTTTTCTAAGGGGGTCGAATGGTGAATAAATTTGGTAGGAACCCTATTTAGGATATATATTGTTGTGTTCATTGCTTCTTCCCATAGAAATTTGGGAAGAGTAGCGAGAATGAAGCATCATGCGAGCCGTATCTAAAATAGCCACATTTTTCTGTTTTGCAACACAATTAGACTAGGGAGAATGGGGATACGTTAATTCTCTTTTAATACCATAATCAATACATAATTTTTCAAATGCCTTGCTAACATATTCACCCCCATTATCTATTCTAAGCCTCTTAATTTTATAATTTGATGAATTTTCATGAGATACTTTAAAGTCATTACATTTTCCAAACACATCAGATTTTTTTATATGAAAATATGTCCAAATCACCTTGGTAAAATCATCAATAAATGTCATAGCATACAAAGAACCATTTAACAAAGCTACTTAAGAGTGCATTATCCAAAATTCACCCCCCAAGGTAAATTTTGATAACATGCATTAAATTCTTCGGTCCGAGCAAGATAGATTGATTCAAGGAAAAAAATCATGTTTTTGGGGTCCCCTCGGCTTCTTTCTAACTCTCCTTTCCAAGAAGAAAACCCAGCAAGTTTTAAAAAGGTGAAAAAATTGCAAAAAATAAGCTTGGTGCCAAAATACAGAGAAAATCAGCTAAGTCCTAGTCCAGGTGGTCCTTGGGACAGTTGGGATGTCGGGGCGCGAACCGGCCGAAAAGCCTCCAGGTGGTCCATGCAGCAATTGGGACATCTGGGCCATAGGTACGCGCGGGACGCAAAAATCCGATTCAGCCGAAAAAGGGAAAAATTGCCTAAGTCTGTTTCACACAGTTGGGACAGTTGGGACAAAAGTACGCGAAAGACGCGGATCGGCCGGTTTGGTGCAAGTCAGTCCATTTCGGGCGGTTCAGAGAAATTTGTCCCAGGCAGTCCAGGACAGTTGGGACAAGAGTACACGGAGGACGTGAACCGGCTGGTTCAGCTGAAACAGAGAACTTTTGTTTGGGACATCTGGGCCAAAAGTACGCGTGGGACGCGGAGAGCCGAAAGAGCCGAGAGCGAATGGAAATGTGCCACGTGTCTTCGCCTCAAAGAGGGACAGGGAAGCCCGAATCGGGCGGATCGGAGAAATTTGTCCCAGATAGTTTGGGACATCTGGGCCAAAAATACGTGAGGGACGTGAAGACCCGGAAAAGCCGCCAATGAATCAGAATGTGACGCGTGTCACAAGGGGAGGCGCAATAAAATTTTTGACTAAGTGTTTTTGGGCCCAAAAGTTCAAAGGGCGAGGTTTGAAGGGTCGGCCCGAGCCAATAGACACATGACACATGTCCTAAGGTGGGGGAAGTGTGGAGCTCAGGGAGGACTTAGAAAATTTAGCAAAAGTTTTGGCCGAAAAACTAAAAGGTAAAGGTTTTCCCCGCGCCCCTGTCGACGAACCAAATGATGCCACGTGTCCCAAGTGGTGGGGCGCGGGGGGAAAATGGAAAATTTTCCAAAGTGTAAAAAGGTCAAAATTTCAAAGGAAAACCCATGAAAAGGGAAGGAGAGAGAATTTCACATCCAATCAGCGCCGACACATATCATCCAAGTGGCAGAGCGCGGGAAAAAATTCAAAGATCCGTTTTGGGCCGTTTTTGCCCTAAATCTTCAAACGATCATATCTTTTGATCCAGAGCTCGGATTTACACGTTCTTTATATCAATGGAAAGTTGGTGAAATTCTCTACACGATTCTAGGGTCAATCTTACATTTTGGTTTAGTTTGAGAGAGAAAATTAGGAAACTTATTTGGCATGTGGTAATGGCGAAGCGGCGTTTCAACAACCAGTTTTAATGCACATGGGTCGCATTCTCTTCATCAAGACGGTAAGCCCGACATTTGATAACCAATTTTAATGCACATGGGTTGTATTCTTCTTCAACATGGCCAGAAGCGATGTTTCAACCACCGATTTTAATGAAGAATGCATTTTGGTCAATGGATGGGCTGCTTGCACGTTTTCCTACGTTTCTCTCTCCTAGGTTTGACCCATGCATTGTATAAAGCCATTTTTGGCTCATTATTACAGAGTTGTTCATCTTTTCGCTCTGCCCTCCCTTCTTTTCTTCTCCAGGGTTGAAAATGGAGTTCGAACCTCCTCCCTTGCTCTGTAATGGCATTTTTGCCTTTTACTATTGAAATGATGTTCTGTGCAAACTTCTGAAGCAACAAAAACGTGTTTTGTGATGCATCTATCCATCCTTGCTCATTTTTCGCTTGTTTTCTTCTTGCCTCTCTTCATTACAGGTCTGGAGCTATGTTCATGGAGTTTTGGGACATTTTCTGTGTGAAATCTATCCTTGGGCCTGTGATGCATCTATCCATCCTTCCCATTGCTCACCTCTCCTTGTTCCATGGCAGTTTTGATAGATTTTCAACATTCTCCTTCTTTGGTGTATCACCTTTTAGTGTAGGCTTTTGCTGTTTTTCCCTTTTCTCTCTCTCTCTCTCTCTCTGTCTCCTTGGCATGGTTAGATTAGGATTAGATTAGCTTGTTTGCACTTTTGGAATAGCTTGTGGTGTAGTTTAGGAAGAGGAACTAACCTTCTCTGGAGATTCCTTTCTCATTCTTGCAAGTCCCAAAATTGGAGAAAGGATTCAATGTTATGCAATCACACCTGCCTGGATGCTAGAGTGATCAACCTAGAAATATGATCAACGTCCGGTGGGGGAAGTGCTTTGTGATTTTGCACTAACAATTTTGGCATGCCCGGTGGGACCTTAGAGGTCTTCCACTTCATCTTTTGTAGGTTGGTGTGTTCCTGTGAAGATTTTAGCCTTTGGAGGCACTTGCAAACACATCTGGTGACTCCATCTGATCAGCAACCCATTTCTGAAGTTGCAGACCTGTTTTTTCATCCATTCCCATCCATCCTTCTTTCCATCCCTTTCATTCTTTTCCATTCCATGAAGTTGTGCAATCATGACTTTATTTCCATCATGGAACTCACATTTACAACAACAAAGCAATGTTTCCACCTCCAACATGTTTTTAAATCCTCCAAATCAACATTTTGAACAAATTCAAAATCAGCATGCATACCCATATGAGCAGCAATGCCAAAATCAGTTTGGCTATGGAGCTTTCCAAGAGCAAGAGTATGCTGGTTATGAAGACAATCAGATGCAAGATGCTGGTCTGTTGGAGAAAATCCAAAAGATGGAGGTAAAGATGGTGCAGTCCAGAGTAACACTCAAATGAGAGCTTTTAGAATTGGTTGCAGGACTCCTTGTCCATGGGGAGGCCCTTTTCCAAGACACTTCAGCCCTCAGGAGAAGTTGGACTTCATGATGAAGATGCTGCCCCAACTTGCACAATGGACAACAGAAATAGAGGCCTATACACTTGTTGTTGAACAACCTTGTCAATGGGTAAGTTCTACACCATCATCTAGTTTTTCTCTTCCCATTACTCAAGCAGCACCATCTCATTTGGAATTGCAAATTCTAAACTCCCCATCTACTGTCCCAAATGTTGATCCCATGTCTCCACCTCTCAGTCTTCCACCACACCTCAATTCTTCTTTCCTTTTTCCTTCCAAACAGTCATCCCCTCCACAAGAGCTAACAGAAATACCCCCTCCTCCAAAGAAACAAGAGTTTCTACCTCCACCACCACAAAAAATTGCCAAATCAATTGAGTTACAACCCATCCCTCCTCTTGCATTCCCAATTCCATGTGGGGAAGAAGAAATTGCAAAAATCAGTCATCAAGGACAGCAAGAGGAAGAGCCAAGAAGAAAAGAAATGACAGACAACTTGAGGGTTTGGGCTGCCAAATTTGGGATGACAAAGATCCCCTTGATGGTTAAGCCTTCAGAAGAGATGGGAGTTGGAGAACAAATGGTGGTCAGGACTGATTTTGTTGCAGCAGAAGAAGAAGATCTTGCAGTCCCAACTTGTCCTCTAGAGCAGCAGATTGAAGAGTTTGACTTGACAAACTTCATGCTGGAGGAAGAGTTCGATCAAGAGCAAGATTGTCTTCAAACATTGGAGAAAGGAGGAGCTGCTCCAGATCCAAAAGAAAAGGAGCACATTCTAGTTGTGGAGGAGGAAATTGCAGATCCAAGGGCTTTGAGCACAAAGCAGGCTACAGGAGAACCTTCAGTTCTTCTTTCTACTTCACCTCTCTCAAGTTCTAGTACTGAAGAGGAGTTTGATCTCTCAAACTCAATGTTGGAGGGTGAAAGAAACCATGGTGGTCAAGTTACAGATCAAGAAGACACCATGGAGGAAGTGGAGCATTTGCAGCAGGATAGCCATGAGGTAGTTTATCTGTCAGATTTGGAGGACTGTTTTGATGGAGAAGAGCCGGTTGAGTTTCCACCATTCTCTCTTTCATCATCCACATTCCAAACACTTGAGTCTGCTGTCATGAAGGAGAACATTCATTTGCAGTAGCCTACATCTTATAGCAGCTCTTTGGAATCAAGATTGGAAGATTTTAATCTTTCATGTTCTTCATTGGAGGAAGAGAAAGGATAGAGGAATTTCACCATTTCTTCCACACCATCCATTCAGGAGGGTCTACAAGAAGACTCCATTTTTGGAGTTGAAAATCAGAGCTATGGGCATATCAAACGGATCATACCTTTCCCAATCAGGTATTTGGCTTCATTGAAGCCAAAGGAGAAGTCACAACCAGTCATGCTTGCTTCTAAGCATGAGGGTGAGCTACAAAGTACCAAGGATCAGCTGTCATACCTCTTCAATCTAAATACAGAGCAACTAAAAGAGGTATTGAATTTTCCTTTAGCTGATACCTTGATGATTTGGTTGGAAGACTAGCTTCTTGTTGATTTTCCACTCATCCTAACAGCCATGATCAGCTCCAAATCAATTGCATGGCTGCCACTTTTGAGAAAGGGAAGCTATTTCTCACAACCAATTGCAAGGTTTGTTTAGCTTGCCTTTGCTTCTAGTTAGAGTAGAGTAGGTAGGTTTTCTTTCAGCAGAAGAAGTGCTTGTGCACACTCTGCATGTTTCATTTGGAGCATGTATGATTTTCAGTTCTGTACATAGTTTTTGTGGTGCTGGTTTTGCTCTTGCACAGTTCATTCCAGTGGCATTTTGGTGAGAACAACTCCATGTCTGGTGGGATTCAAGCGGTTCTGAGGGAAGTTTTCAAAGTTCAGATCAGTTTGCAGGTTACAACTCATGACTCCATGCCCAATGGATGCTTCAGGAAACTGGTAACTTCATCTAGCAGGTAGATGACCCATTTAAGTTGCCAAATTGTTATCCAAAATTCACCCCAGGGTAAATTTTGATAACATGCATTAAATTCTTTGGTCCCGAGCAAGATAGATTGATTCAAGGCAAAAATCATGTTTCTGGGGTCCCCTCGGCTTCTTTCTAACTCTCCTGTCCAAGAAGAAAACCCAACAAGTTTTAAAAAGGTGAAAAATTGTCAAAAAATCAAGCTTGGTGCCAAAATACAGAGAAAATCGGCTAAGTCCTAGTCCAGGCGGTCCTTGGGACAGTTGGGATGTCGGGGCGCGAACCGACCGAAAGGCCTCTAGGTGGTCCACACAGAATTGGGACATCTGGGCCATAGGTATGCACATGGGACGCAAAAGCTGATTCGTAGAAAAAGGGAAAAAATTACCTAAGTTTGTTTCGCACAGTTGGGATAGTTGGGACAAAAGTACGCGAAAGACATAGATCGGCCGATTTGGCATGCAAGTCAGTCCATTTCAGGCGGTTTAGAGAAATTTGTCCCAGGAAGTTTAGGATAGTTGGGACAAGAGTACATGGAGGACATGAACCAGCCAGTTTAGCTGAATCAGAGAACTTTCGTTTGGGACATCTGGGCCAAAAATACGCGCTGGGACGCAGAGAGCCGAAAGAGCCGAGTGAATGGAAATGTGCCACGTGTCTTTGCCTCAAGAGGGACAGGGAAGCCCGAATCAGGTGGATTGGAGAAATTTGTCCCAGATGGTTTGGGACATCTAGGCCAAAAATACATGAGGGACGTGAAGACCCGGAAAAGCCACCAACGAATCAGAATGTGACGCGTGTCACAAGGGGAGGCACAATAAAAATTTTGACTAAGTGTTTTTGGGCCCAAAAGTTCAAAGGGCGAGGTTTGAAGGGTCGGCCCGAGCCAATAGACACAGGACACATGTCCTAAGGTAGGGGAAGTGCAGAGCTTGGGGAGGACTTAGAAAATTTAGCAAAAGTTTTGGCCGAAAAACTAAAAGGTAAAGGTTTTCCCGCGCCCCTATCAACGAACCAAATGATGCCACGTGTCCCAAGTGGTGGGGCGCGGGGGGAAAATGGAAAATTTTCCAAAGTGTAAAAAAGGGTCGAAATTTCAAAGGAAAACCCGCGGAAAGGGAAGGAGAGAGAATTTCTCATCCAATCAGCGCCCGACACGTGTCATCCAGGTGGCAGAGTGCGGGAAAAATTCAAATATCCGTTTTTGGGCCCTTTTTTCCCTAAATCTTCAAATGATCATATCTTTTGATCCAGAGCTCGGATTTGCACGTTCTTTATATCAATGGAAAGCTGGTGAAATTATCTACATGATTCTAGGGTCAATCTTTCATTTTGGTTCAGTTTGAGAGAGAAAATCAGGAAACTTCTCTAGTGCGTGGTAATGGCGGCGACATTTCAACAACCAGTTTTAATGCACATGGGTCGCATTCTTCTTCAACATGGCCAGAACTGACATTTCAACAACCAATTTTAATGCACATGGGTTGCATTCTTCTTCAACATGGCCAAAAGTGATGTTTCAACCACTGATTTTAATGAAGAATGTGTTTTGGTCAATGGTTGGGCTGCTTGCATGTTTTCCTACGTTTCTCTCTCCTGGGCTCAACCCATGCATTGTATAAAGCTAGATTTGGCTCATTATTATAGGTTTTTCATATTTTTTGCTTTGCCCTCCCTTCTTTTCTTCTCCAGGGTTGAAAATGGAGTTTGAACCTCCTCCCTTCTCTGTAATGGCGTTTTTGCCTTTTACTATTGAAATGATGTTCTGTGTAAACTTCTGAAGCAACAAAAAACATGTTTTGTGATGCATCTGTCCATCCTTGCTTGTTTTTCACTTGTTTTCTTCTTGCCTCTCTTCATTGTAGGTATTTGTGCAAGTTTGAATGTTCATTGCAGGTCTGGAGCTGTGTTCATGGAGTTTTGGGACATTTTCTGTGTGAAATCTATCCTTGGGCTTGTGATGCATCTGTCCATCCTTCCCATTGCTCACCTCTCCTTGTTCCATGGCAGTTTTGATAGATGTTCAACATTCTCCTTCTTTGGTGTATCACCGTTTTAGTGTAGGCTTTTGCTGTTTTTCCCTTTTCTCTCTCTCTGTCTCCTTGGCATGGTTAGATTAGGATTAGATTAGCTTTCGCCTTTGGAATAGCTTGTGGCGGTGTAGTTTAGGAAGAGGAACCAACCTTCTCTGGAGATTCCTTTCTCATTCTTGCAAGTCCCACAATTGGAGAAAGGATTCAATGTTATGCAATCACACTTGGATGCTAGAGTGATCAACCTAGAAATCGATCACGCGTCCAGGGGTGTTGTGATTTTGCACTAACAAGGTCCTCTAGCATCACTATGAACAAGTTCTAGTTGTGAAGAGGAACTCTCCTCATGATGTAAGTGAAATGGTTTAGTCCTTTGTTTCACACATACACACCCTTCACAAGCATCATGAGTTGAAGACAACACAAAAAAACCTTTAACTAGATTACATCTAGACATTTCATACAAGCTTTGATAATTGACATGTCCTAACCTTTCATGCCATAGTTTTGAATTATTCAAACTTTGAGATACATAACAAGATGCAAAAGAAAAATTATCAAAATATATAATCCATTTCTTTGAATTCCTTCAACAATTATATTATTATTAGTATCCTTGATGTACCAAGTATTCTTCAAAATTTGAATAGGAAAACCATCATGAGTTAGTTGTGAACTTGACAAAAGATTCTTTTAAGCTTAGAACAAATAAAACAAGTATTAAAAATACCATTTGAAAATTTTAGTTTTCCTTTCTCTATTGCTTTTAAAGATGAGTTATCACCAAGATACACACGTTCATTGATTTTTGTAACATCAAACAAAGAATAGGAAATACCAGTCATACAATTTAAAGCACTTGAATCTAGAATCCATTCAAAATTTGAGGAAGAGTATAAAGTAGCATATAATGCAACAATTTTAGGAGCATCATTAGAACTATCCTTTTTCCTTAAATTATATTTAGATGTGACATTTTGTTTCTAATTTTTATGGATATGTTTCTTAGATTTACACTCTTCCTTTTTATGCCCAAATTTGCCACATTTGTGACATTTACCATTAAAGCTTACATGTAAATGTTTAGAAGTAAAACTTTTTTATCAGCAAATGAAGATTTAGTATTAGATCTAAACTTTTGATCAGAATAGGGCTTGTGAGACTTGAACTTGAATTCGAGCAAGAAGTGCATGTGAGGAATTCTCCTTAGAGTCGAAGTTCATCATCACTTGCTCTTCTGTATCAGAAGAGAACTCAAAGTACTCAAATTTGGTAATTCATCCTCATTCTGATATTTAGAATTTAAGATAGAAATAAAATTCCTAAATCTTTCATGTATATTCAACTGAACAATAAAGTAGATTATTTTTTCACCAATTAAGTCACAATTGCATCCATCTAATTGTGCTTTGATATTTTTAATTTTGGCTAAGAAATTAACTACCTTTTCATCTCCTTTCATAGGATTTGTAAGCAATTCTAAAACAAGTTTAATAATTTTGGACAAGTGTGTACCTTCATGCATGGATTCTAATTGTTTCCATACCTCACTAGGATGTTTAATATTACCAATGTGTAGAAGATATTCATTGTTCACATTACATAGGATCATGGAAAGGGCCTCTTGCATACGCTATGAGAATGCATTCATATTTTCTACATTCGCTTGATGACTGGTGGGTGCATGCTCAGTCCCTGAAATAATCATCTAGAGTTTTCTTGCCATAAGTTCTGATTTGACCATGATCTTCCAAATATTGTAATTTACTCCATTTAGGATCTGGGACTTATCAAGGAAAAAGAAACTAGATGCCATTGTCTTTCAAATTTCTTGAACCTGAAAAACATACCCCATTATGATATACAACACTAAGAAAATATTGATCGAAAAATGACAATACCCATATATTATGATAAAAAACTCGTACTATTTCATTAAAAAATCAAGTATATATATATTTAAAATATGATCATAACAATATTAATAAAACTAGATCTAAATTTATAGATATAAAGAAACTATTTGATCATAACTAATTCTATCATTAAAATGCATACTAATTAACTTCCCATAATCAAATAATAACCTGCATTATAAAGGGCTCTGGCATTATACCCCAGACCTATCATAATTTTTTTGACCATATAGAAGTGAAGATGAAACCCCTAAGAATGCACATCAACTTCAAATTTTTGAAAAGTGTTAATGTAGATAAAGATCTGGACAACTTAAATTTGACATCTAAAGGACCATCATTCTGCCTTATTTTTGTTCATGTGTGATCTTTCGATTGTAAAATTTAACACAGTAAAAATTTCCTATGTATTTCCTGAATGGTGAAATTTCATGATTTCGGTGATTTTACCTAAAATTATGTCAAATAATGGATCTGAATTCACCTCAATTTATCCAATTTATCAAAGACATGCTAGTGCAAACCGAGACAAAGATTTATTTTCCATTTTCCATGCAAGCAAGTTCAGAGACACGAAGAAAACCAAAGGGCATTAGCAAATATAAAAATACAAAACAAATAGTACCACTTTTAATTAAATTTATTTTATTTGGTACAACTATAGTGAAATTAAATTAATAATTTTAATTTCCTTGATCTTTTCTGTGAAGTCTATTTCTTGACATAAACTTCCACTTCCCAGAATGACTATTCCCTGCACACACCACTTTTGAAACATAATTAAATAAAATTTTATTGCTAAAATTAAATAAAATTTTCAAAAGAAATATCCTTTCAAAGAATTTACATTACATTTTCAAAGGTTAGAACAAAGGAAATATTCCATATAATTTCCAAATGTAAATGAAAGTAAGAATCATATCATATTACATCTCCCTAAAAAAATTAGGGATTTAAAATTGAAAAACCCTAAATTTTTACCAAGAGTTTCAAAGAGGGTCCACAATCTCTTCTTTTCCTATAAATTACACTTCTTCACAAAGCACACAAAAATTTAGATTGCACAAATGTAGTGGCAAAATAAATTGGGGGAGAAAAATAAGGGGACCCGATACTTTTAAATACCCTTCCGAGTTGGTTGAAAAACCCATACAAATTAAATAAAGTAAATACAAAAATATTTGATCTAATTTATTTAATTATCCCAAGCTCTATTACCATGTTGGAATTTGAGGATTTGAATGACAACGAGTTTAATCAACTTAAATATTAAAAATTAATATATTATGCAACATTAAAATGAATAAATAAAATCACATTAATAAACTATATTGCATAGTAATTAAATAAATACTTACATAATGTAAATAACACGTAAACATGATTTATAGTGGAAAAACCAAAGGTAAAAATCCACTATGAAAAGTAACCTTTATTATAGAGAACCTAATTACATCCACTAGAAACCTCCTCCTTACTAACCCTAATCACAAGGGTAAAAACCAAATCAATTAATATTGATTTACACACCTTTGATATATTTCTCTGATATATCAAATGAGGACCCAAAGTCCTTTTTTATATGAGGTGATCGAGTATGTCTCCTGACTCACCCTTTCAACCAATTTGGTTGACATATATTCCAAGATTTGAATATTTAATAATAGAAATAGAAATAGTTCATATTATTAAATATTTAACCTATAATATAATGTTGGACCCATATTGATTAATGGGTGGCCAACCTACTTAACTATTATGTTCTAACATTTTCACCCATGTATGTATCAATTCATCTACAACATCCTTGAAAAGAGAGAATTTGTAGATTGGGCCACCATCATCAGTGATACTCATAAAAAATAGTTGATCGAGGTGAAAATGGCTAGGAATTTCTACATGACATCAGACCTAACCTATGTGGTGGTCATACGAAAGTTATTTTTGGGGTTATAGATGAAAGACATCATGGATCCTTCAAATAATGTTTTCCACTATTATCCTTAATTGATTTTTGAGAATAGATCTTATCATTTAAGGAGAGTTAATGATGCTTTCACCTTTTGTGTGATTAGAAACTTGAATAGAAATCTGAAAGAAAGATTCTCCAAGGATGCCATGGCGGTCATTTCTTAGTGGGGAACATGGTTCATTCAGTTCCCATCCTTTTCCTACATTCACGTGAGTGGATTTGTAGGAACTCCATGGAAGCTTCCAAGTATGTCAGTGATAAGTGGGCATTAATGGAGCTTGCATGACAAATTTTCCAAGTTCATTGTCTTCTCTCAAAGTGACAAATGACATTCGGGCATCCACTTCTAAATCCAAATTGGGAATATCAATGCCCTGAATCTCTTCAGTTTATAACTCATGGAGAAGGAGTTTTCTCTCATTACCATAGATCCATTTGTGAAGAGATCCCAATTTTACATCAATGGATTCATGCAAAAGGATATTGAGAAAATTACCAAAGCATAATGCCACCATGGAAGAATTTATGGCTACCTACTCGATGAACATGAATTGAGAAGTGCGAGATTTCTCCCACCGACCCATGCTTAAATCAAGGCCTTCCACATCAGAGATCATCCAGATTCATTAGTAGATGATTGTGATAATTTGATTGATCCCTCATATGATGTTGTTTCCTTCACTCCATTTCCCCAAGTTGATTGGACCAAGAGAGATGAATTCTCTCTTGATGGAAAGAATCAGTTGATTCTAGAAAGGAGCATAACCTGGTATGAATGAGAACTTGTAAAGTTACCATCCATCCAAGTTCATACCCCAGTTCAAAGAAATTTCCAACATGAGAAGGTATCCAGTTTACTAAAAATTTCTCGCTTAGCCTCCATGCCATCAACCCATACACATAAAGAAAGGAGAGAATGGTTGCCTAAATCCACTTCTCCAAAGAAGATGTTACGAGGAGAAACATCCAAAGGTCCTAGACCTATTGAAAGAAGAAAACATGTCTCAAGAATTTATGTTTGAGTAGAGACTCATCTACTCACATTACTGATAGTTCAAGGAAGCTCATCATAAACACTACTCAGCCATGTCATGCACAAGAGTCTACTCAAGTGCAAGTGGTCCAAATATCAAATGCTCCTAAACCCCTAGTTCATGAAGATGTTTCTCAAGGTCTCCCTGAGGTTCAAGAGGTCGATGTCAAAGTTATTTCCCTAAGGATTGAAGTTGTGGAAATAAATCTTGTAGAATCTAATGATGTCGAGAATGGTGTGAATGTTACTTCAGACTCTAGGATTTTGTGTGTAGAATTGGTCAAGGAGACCCCTTCTTGGGTTGATTGTGAAGTCAAGAAAAGAAAGAGGGTTTTCAAGGTGATCAATATTGACTTTGATGCCCTTTCCAAGCTTTCAAATGATGTCATCCCCAAGAATCCTAAAGTGTTCTCAAGAATAATGGTGGATGGAGATGGAAACAAATTTGTAGATCTTTCCATTCCCCAAGTTGAGAAAGAACATAATGCAATGAAGTTGTTTGAGTATGAAGTATACATGTTTGGACTTGGGAAGTATACATTGGAAATTGATGTGGAAATGGCCCAAGATTCAATGGATATTGTGTTAAGAAGGCTTAAGAAATATAAGACTCATAATTATTAGCTCAAGGATGAAAATAATAGATGGTGAATTATGTTCAACATCTGATAAATCCAATATCCTACACTTTCCTAGAACCTAATGCAGTGGCTTCCCCCAATGAAGAAACACTTAATATATCAAAGGAGGTAAAAAATTTGGGCCATCTCATTAAATTATGGCTTTCAAAAATTCTCATCTTTAGAGAGACAATCAAAGTGGCCGTAAAGATCCATGAAGACATTAGTGCGTACCTATATCCAATCCTTTCTTTTAAGGAATCTTTTTCTTTCAACATATCAAATATGGATGATATATTTCCTAGTCTACAAGAGATGATCATGAAATCCACAAGTCTAGCCATTGAAGGGTTCCTTGAATTCAAATGCCAAGGGACACACGTTCTTTTGGTGTCTACATCTCAAGTCACAAAAGATGCTTTTCAAGGATTCCATGATTCATTAAGAGAGCATATGTAGTGAATTCTTCACTTCTATTTCCTCAATTCATGAGTTCATAACATAAATCACTTATGATCTTGTGGACAAGCATAATAAGAGGAATTCATCAGAACATGTTGAGGAACAATTCTCACAATTTTTTAAGGACATGTACATTCCTTCCATCAATTTCTCCTCTACTTCAATGGAACATTGTATAAAATTAAGGAACATATTTGAGAATGCTCAATCAAAAATAGTTAACCTAAATAATATGTCATGTAGAATTTTTAAATTGTAGTTATTCTGTGATACTGTGCTTCAACCGAGTAAACGTTCTAAAGAGGAAAAGATGTTTGAGACATTAAAAAGGTTTATATCTTTTCTATTGGAAAAGGCGGTGGATTCTGATTTTTCCAATGGGATGAGGAGATAACATTCTAGTATCTAATGAAGTGGGAGAGTCTATTTATCATATGATTGAGATATGTGGACCTTACTTTAATGGATAAGGCATTGAGTCTTCTTTTATGTTTTAAATGATATTTTAAAGTGATGTTATTGTTAAAACTCATTTTTAGCAGAATTTTTGTCACTTAAGTGATTTCTAATTTCAATTTAATTTTAAAAAATTAGTTGAAAAAGTCTAAGTCACTTAAAGTGCCCTAATTTAATGTTCTTGTAAACCCTAACTACCTTGTAACCAACTTCTGGGTTATAAAAGGAAGTTAGGGGATCATTTGTAAGGGTGAATTTAAGGGAGGAGAATAAAATAATTTTGTGTGCAAGATTTTTTTAGGAAAAAACTTTTTGTTCCTTTGTGAAGAGATTTTTAAGAGTTAATGAAATATTAACTTTTGTGTCCCATACATTATCTCTTGTAGCATTTGAAGTTCTTATGTTCATTAGATGTAAGTGTTTAAATATTGCATGAGAATAATATATTTGATCTTATTGTCAACACTATTAATCTATTGTTCTTGTTCACAAAGTGATCAAAATATCATATCTACTTGCTCATGTGTATTCCCTTTTACTTATTCTTGTTTAGCTGATTCAAATTCCATTTTGTTTGAGTTAGTTATTCATTTTTCTTATTCTTCTCTATCCAATATTAGTCTCTATTTTTACCTGACTATTGTATGATCCTTCCATCCATTCCTTTCCATTTATTTCCTTCATTCCATTCCATTTCCCTCATTCACACTTATTTCCACGTGATGTCCCAAAACACCCCCACATACAATTTTGAATGTATAGATGTAAATATAGTTTTTGTTTTCAATAAAGGAAACCTCACCTTAATTGAGGAGAGAATTTGTGGTCTGTCAATTACATGTAATTTACATGTGTGTAAATCCATTTACTAAAAGTATTTGGTGACTCTATTGGGGATTTAGAAATCATTAACCAATGCTTGATTAAATATTTATGATTATCCCCTCTACACAAGTTCCAGCTTATTTAACCAAATATTGTGCCCAAGGAATATTTTCAAGGAGACATTGCAACCAACCTTTGGATAGTAGCTTGGGAAAACCACAAAAGCTTACAGTAATTTGTGGCTCTTGATAGAGCCATTGACAGAGAAATATAAACTAAAGACCTTATAATAAGAGCTCCTAAAATTATGGCGGAAGAACTCCTGGACACGTGTTTATCGTTGTTCATTGATGCATCCCTCTTCCACCAAGGAAATAATATGTATGACTATTACAGGTAAGTAACCTATCTTGCAACCAGATCTTCCCTTTACGATACTCAAGAAGACATATCATCGATTTGAGGAAAACTATTTGGGAAAAGCACATGAACGACTATCATTTTCATCTCACCACATCGGTGTTGGATAACAAAGAGAATCAATCTATGAGAGTAGATAGAGTCATTCAAGTGCAAATAGATCAATAAAGAGAGTAAAGAGAAAAGGATAGAGCTGATCGAGAATGTGTCGGTGATTCTTTCACAAAGAAAGATTTCAAACTAGCGGGAAAGAGGTTTAAATGAGGAGAAAAATCAAAATGTTGATCTGATCCAATATTTTATTTTCAAGGAAAGTTTGGTTTCTAATTATCTCCTCCAAGGATGAACACTCCCCATAATTCCATAAACCTTTCATCAAGTCTTGAAAGATCAAGTAACGGTGGAATCACTACAAGTCAAACACTTGTTCTATCTCATGTTTTTTTACCCTCACATAAAACCTTTCCGGGATGGTTGCTAACATGACCTAGAGAAATTCCATAGGCCCACTAGCCTTACCAGCTCAACATGACCTCCCACAAGTATTGATGAAGATCCTTGCCAAGTTTAATGGAGATTGGAAGACTTCACCTGATGACCACATTTCCACCTTCTTTGCTACATGTGTAGTTTTTTTGGTAGAATATAAAGATGTTGTTGTTGTCCTCTTCATGAAACATTGAAAGACATTCACGCAAATTGGTTTTATCATCTCCGAATAGATTCATTACAAACTTGAATGATATGAAAAATAATATTGAAGAAAAGTTCAAAATGGCAGAAGATGAACATGCCCTTTTAGCCTAATTATCTCGAGCAAATAAAGAGCCAAAAATCCCATGAGGAATTTCATGGCTAAGTTCAAAAAAATGGTGAACAAAGGTCTTAGCAGAGTTATCCCGAACTTTTGACATAAAAATGTTTCTTTATTAATGCACAACAACTAGAAGAATGCTATCAATTGAGAAAGGATAGAGTTGCTACTTTGTAACTTTCTCAATCCCTATAAATAGAAATTGAGGATGATCTAATCATGATAGGAAAATTCAATAAAACTTCCCCTAAGGGAAACAATCAAGAAACCAACAATTCTTCGTAGAGGCCATATTCACTAAGTCGACTAATGATATGTTAGATTTAAAAAATCAAGTTGCTCTAAGTAGTAAACCTCCTACTTATAAAGACATCCCAAGAAAATGATACATTCCCAAAAAATCTAGAATTACAGGCACTCCGAAAAGACTTACTATTGAAGCATATCCCACAACTAACTCAAAGTGTGATTAAATTGAGGAAAGTGACGATGAAATTTAGATAGTCTAATTTGAAGAAGAAGAGCTAGACTCAGGGACATCGAACCTGAATTTTAAGATCCTGAAGGAAAATTAATAATCATTTTTTCAAGTATCGTTCGTAAGAAGAATATGAATACTAAGATATTGTAGAAGATATGAATAGTAAATCCTTTGTGGTCTTCACACGTTCTTAGAAAAATGAGCAGAGTACCACTAAGGTGGAAAATAAAAATTTCTCCAAGGAAGTTCCTAAAGAATCTAAAACTAAGGAAACTTCCAAAGAATCTAAAATGAATGATATTCCTAAAGAGTCTAAGATGATGAAGTTTTCAAGGTCAAATCTATCTCAAATAAAGGATAACATTTTCTAACTCAATCATTTGATAAATTAGCCATGAAGAAATTTTATTCATCCACATCAATATCAACCAATCCTAAAGTGAAGGTCAAAAGTGAGCCATCACCAAGTTTGAAAGAAATTTTATTTGAGACATTAAGTACGGTCATTTTTCCAAAATTTGATATTATTGATCATATCAATAAAAGAAAAAATTTCATGTCAAAAGTAGATTACTTGAAGTCTAATAATGATTAACTTGAGAAATTGGTCCATTTTATCAAAGGTGACTCTACTATTCATTCCTCTTAAGGAATTCTAAAAAATCAGAAAGATGGTTAATGAGGCTACAAAATAAAATATAGAACAAAGAAAAAGGACAAGGACAAATTAGGTTTCATAAGGAAACATGTATATAGTGAAAGTGATCAAAGATAGAGATATGAAAGAAGAGTCTTTAAGTATGGACCAACTTGTGATTGAAAAGGGAAGAATTAAATGACATGTCTCGGTTCAAGGTGATAGAAAAGAAAGTGTAGAATGTCAATGAGATGAAATAAGGATAGGACAACAATGTCACTAAGCATGAGAATGGAGAATCTATCCAAGAATTAAAGAAATGTGAAGAAAAGAGATATCGAGAAAAAAAGAGATAAGGTAAGGACAACACAACCTTTTAAATCCACTAATAAAATTAAAAGTGATGAAGAAGAACCTGAAAAGTCAAAGGGAAGATTAATAAGAGTTTGGAAAGAGAAGAATACAAAATAAGTATAATGTAAGTAAGATTTTTTCAATATTTTGAATAAGAATGAATGGAACGAGTTTATCAAAAGTGATGATGAGGTATTTTTGAGAAATAACATGTAATATGAGGAATGTGTGAGTGAAATATAGGAAAAGGGACTAGAAAAATTAAAGGAGATGAAGATAAAATGATAAAAGAGGAAGTGATAGAGGAGTCTAGTGTACTAACACAAGATTTCAAAGAAGAAAAGGGACAATTAGTTCCAAAAGTTGATGAGGAAAGTGAAGAAGTGAATGATAATTTATATTATGAGGAAATGATGATGAATAAGGAGTTATTCATGACAGGTACAATTTTAAATTAGTTAGAGGAACTCAATAAGAAGCAATAATATGAAGTGAAAATGAACGAAAAACCATTAGCAAACTTGGATAAGAAATAGTATAAAAATAATTAAGGCATAGTATAGGTTCAAGAACAAGAAAAAGGAGTGAATTATGTTGAAAAATCTAAATACATTAGGGTTAAGAGAGTATAATCAGAAAAAAATGAAATATTAAAATGGTGGAACAGAGAAGATTAAATTGAGACACGTTTGTCTCATTATTTTACATCTAATTTTTCTTCTAGTTTTAAACCCAAAGCCTTAAAACCTTAACCCTATACCCTAAACCCTAAACCCTAAACCATTAGCCCTAAATCATAAACCTAAATCCCGACCCCTAAAACCTCAAACCTAAACTCTAAACACTAAACCCTATACCCACATTCCTAAACACTAAACCCTAAACCCAAAATACTAAACCCAAAATCATAAACTCCTAATCCCTAAACCTTAAACCATAATCTATGAGCCCTAAAACCTAAACCATAAACCCCTAGCCCTAAACTCTAAACCCTAAACACTAAGCCCTAAACCCTTGGCCCTAAACCCCTAAACCCTAAATAATGAGCCCTAAAACCTAAACCATAATCCAAGAAACCTAAACCATAATCCCTAAGCCATAAAACCTAAACCCTAGACTCTAAACTATAAAACCTAAATCATAAATCCTATAAACACTAAACCCTAAACCCTAAGCCTTAAACCATAAACCGTAAACCTTAAAACCTAAACCGGAAATTGTCATCCCCTAAACCTTAAACTCTAAAGCCTTAGCACTAAACCTTAAACCCTAAAATATAATCCCTAAAACATAAACCCTAAACATTATACCATGATACCTAAACCTTAAACCTTAAACCCTGAGCTCTAAATGCTAAACTCTCAAAATTAAACCCTTAGCCCTAAACCCTAAACCATAAACCCTCATAACCAATCCCTAAACCCTAAACTTTAAACCCTAAAACCTTAGCCCTAAACACTAAACCCTAAACCCTAAACCTTAATCCCTAAACCCGAGCCCTAAACCCTAAATACTAAACCCTAAACTCTAAACCCTAAACCCCCTAAAACCTAATGTATTAGCCCTAAAATTTAAACCCTAAACCCCTAAAAACCCTAAACCATTAACCCTTATCCCTAATCCCTAACTCCTAAATCCTAAATCCTAACCCCCGAGCTCTAAACCCTAAACCCAAAACCCTATCCACTAAACCATAAACCACAAACCTTAAACCACCTAAAAATTTAACCCTAAACCATAAACTCCCTAATCATTAAAACTTAAAACCTAAACCCCGAGCCCTAAAACCTAAACCTTGAGCCCTAAACCTTAAAACTTAAGCCCTAAATCCTAAACCTTAAAGCCTAAACAGTAAATCCTAAACCCTCAACCCATAGACCTAAACCCTAAACCCTAAACATTAAACCCTTATCCCTACACCCTAAAACTTAAATCCTTAAAGCACTAAACCCTAAACACAAAACCATAAACACTAAACCCAAAACCATAAACCATAAAACATAAACCCTAAGCCCTAAACCCTAAACCCTAAACCCTTAGCCAGTAAATCCTAAAACCATAACCCATAGCCCTCAACACTATATCCTAAACCATAAACCTTAAACACTAAACCCTAAACCATTAGAACTAATCCTAAACCTATACCCGAGGCCTAAACCTAAAACCTAAACTCTAAACAATAAACCCTATACCCATATTCCTAAACCCTAAACTTGAAATCCTAAACAAAAATCCTAAACCCATGAGCCCTAAAACATAAACCCTAAACCCTAAAACATACACCCAAAACCCTAAACATTAAAACCCAAACCCTAAACCCGTAACTCTCGGCCCTAAATCCTAAACCCTAAACTTATCCTAAACCCTAAAACCTAATCTCTAAACCCTAAGACATAAAACTTAAATCCTAAACCCTAAACCATAAACCCAAAACCCTAAGCCTTAAACCCTAAACCCTAGAACCTAAACCATAAACCCCTCTAACCCTAAACCCTAAACCCTTAGCCCTAAACCATAAAACCTAAACCCTAAAGCCTAAAACATAATCCCTAGACCCTAAACCATAAAATTATGAAACCCCAAACCTTAATTATTTATCCCTAAACCCTAAACCATAAACTCTAAACCCTGATCCCTAAACCCTAAACCCTAAACCGTAAACCATAAACCCTAACCCATAAACCCTAAATTGTAAATCCTAAACCCTTAGCCCTAAACCATAATCCATAAACACTAAACCATAAACATAAACCCTAAACCATATACCCTAAACACTAAACCATAAACCCTAAACCCTAAAACCTAAGACCTAAACCATAAGACATAACCTCGTAAACCCCTAAAACCCTAAACCCTAAATATTAATACCTAAAACCTAAACCATAAACACTTATCCCTATACCCTAAACCCTAAACCCTAAACCATAAGTCATAAACACTAACCCTAAACCTTAAACCCCTAAACCCTAAACCCTTAGTCATAAACCCTAAAACCTAAACCCTAAACCCTAAACCTCAAACCTCGAGCCCTAAAACCTAAACCCTAAACCCCAATCCCTAATCCCCAAACCTAAAACACTTAACCCTAAACCCTAAACCACAAATCCTAATCGTAAAACCCCAAACCCTAAACCTTAAACCGTAAACCTTAAACCCTAAACAATGAAGCTTAAAACCTAAAACCTAAACCCTAAACCCTAAACCCTAAACCTTAACCCTAAAACGAAGCTTAAACCCTAAACCCCTAAACCCTAAACCCTAAACCCTAAAAACCCTAAACCCCGAGCCCTAAATCCTAAAATCCTTGAACCCATATCCCGATACCCTAAACTAGAAACCATAAACCATAAACCATAAACCCTTAGCCCTAAACCCTAAACCCCTACCCCTAAACCATACACATTAAACCCTAAACCCTAAACCGTAAACCTTAAAACTTTAGGCTATAAACCCTAAATCGAAACCCTAAACACTTAGCCCTAAAACCTAAACACTAAACTCTAAAAGCTAATCCCTAAATCTTAAACACTAAAACCTAAACCCTAAACCCTAAACCATAAACTATAAATAGTAAACACCCTAAACCTTAAACCATTAGCCCTAAGCTGTAAACGCTAAAATTAAAATCCTTAACCTGTGAGCCCTAAAACCTAAACCCACTCTGCCCTGATTTATAAAACCTAAACCTTAAACCTTAAACCCTAAACACTAAACACTAAAACCAAAACCCTAAATCACCAAAAATAAATATCTGAAACCCTAAACCCTAAAATCATAGCCCTAAACCCTAAAATTTAAAACCTAAACCATATACCCTATATCATGATATCTTAACCCTAAACCCTTAAGTCCGAAATTTGTAAACCATAAAACCTAAACCCTCAACCATAAACCCTAAACAATAAACCCTAAACCCTAAACCTTAAACCCCGAGCCATAAACCTTTAATCCTAAATGCCTAGCCCTAAATATATAACTCTAAACCCTAAACCGTAATCTGTAAACCATTAGCCCTAAACCATGAGCCCTAAACCTTAAACCCTAAACCCTAAACCTTTAACCCTAAAACCCTAAATCCTAAATCCTAAACCTTAAACCCTAAAATGTAAACCATGATCCCTAAACCCTAAAATCTAAACCCTAAACCCTTAACAATAAACATTAAATGCTAAATCCTAAATACTAAACCCTCAATCATAAACCCCTAAACCATAAACCATAAACCCTAAACCCTAAACACTTAGCCCTAAACCATAAACCATAAACCCTAAACCGTAATCGTAATATATAAACCGTAAACCCTAAACCCTAAACCCTAAACCCTAAACCTTAAACTCCCAAACCCTAAACCCTAAACCCTTATCCATAAAATGTAAAACCTAATTCTTAAACCATGAGCCCTAAACCCTAAACCATAAACCCTAAAACCTAAACTATATACCCCTGGTCCCTAAAGCTTAAAACCTAAACCCTAAACCCTGAGCCCTTAACAATGAGTTCTAAAACCTAAACCCTAAAAATCTAGCCCTATTCCATAAACCCTAAAATGAAACCATAAACCGTAAACCCTTAGCCCTAAACCGTAAATTGTAAACCCTAAATCCTAAATGCTAAACCCCGAAATCTAAATCATAAATTCTAATCCCTAAAACCTAAACACTAATCCCTAAACCCTAAAACCTAAGCCCCTAAAACCCTATACCCTAAACCCTTAGCTCAAAACCCTAAAAACTAAACCATAAACCCTATATCCTCTACTCTAAACACTAAACCCCAAACTATAAACCCTAAATCATAAACTATAAACATTTAACCACAAACCCCATAAACCCTAAACCCTAATCCCTTAGCCTATAACCTAAACCCTAAACCATAAAACCACGAGTCCTAAATATTAAATCGTAAACCCCTAGCCCTAAACAGGTAGCTTTCAACCCTAAATAATAAAACTTGAACCCTAAATAATAACCCCTAAACACTAAACCCTAAATCCTTATCCCTAAACCCTAAAACCTAACCCCTAAAACCTAGACCATAAACCATGAGCCCTAAACCCAAAACCCTAAAATTTATATCTTGATCCCTAAATCCTAAACGCTAAAATATAATTCATGAGCCCTAAAACCTAAACCCTAAACCGTAAACCCTAAAACCTTATTAGTAAACCCTAAAACTAAACCCTAAACCTTAATCCTTAAACACAAAACCCAAAACCCAAACCACTAAACCTTAAACCGTACGACCTAAAATATAATCCCTTAACCTTAAACCCCTTAACCATAAACCCTAAACTATAAACTCCATAAACATAAAATCATTTACCATAAGCACTAAATTATAAACCCTAAACCCCGAGCCCTAAACCCTAAACCCTAAAATCCTATCCCTAAACCTTTAACCCTAAACCCTAAATTACAAACCCTAAACTCTAAGCCCTAAAACCTAAACACTAAAACATAAACCCTTTTCCTTATACTTTAAACCATACACCTTAAACACTAAACAATAGACCCTAAACCATGATCGCTAAACCCCAAACACTAAACAAGTAAACCCTAAACTAAACCCTAAACTAAACCCATAAACCCTTAACCCTAAAGCCCTAAGCCCTAAGACCTAAAATCTTAGCCTCAAACCCTAAACCATGAACCCTAAACCTTAAACACTAAACCCTAAGCCTGAAAACCTATACCCTAATCCCTTAACCCTTAACCCTAAACCCAAAACCTAAAACCTAAAACCCAAAAACCCAAAACCCAAAACCCTAAAATGTTAGCCATAAACCCTATTCCATTAATTATAAACCCTAAACCCTAAACCCTTTACCCTAATCCCTAAACCCTAAAACCTAAACCCTATTCCTAAAACCCAAACAATAAACCCTAAACCTTGCCCCTAAATCCAAAATGCTAAACCCTTAACCCTAAACCCTAAACCCTAAACCCCTAGCCCTAAACCCAAAATCTAAAACCCTAAAATGTAAACCATAAACACTAAGCCCCTAAACTGAAAAAAATAAAACTTAAACCCTAAATTCAAACCCTAAATCCTAAATCCCAAAAGCCAAACCCTAAACCCTAAATCTTGAGACCTAAACATAAAACTCTAAACCCTAAACCCAGAGCCCTTAACCCTAAACCTTAAATACTTAGCCCTAAATCCTAAACCCTCAACTATAAACCCTAAACCTTAAACCCTTAACCCTAACCTCTAAACCCTTGAACTTGACCCCTAAACCATAAACCCCAAATCCTAAACCTAAAACATGATCCTTAAACAATAAGTCCTAAACCATAAACCCTAAAACCTTACCTATAAACACCCTAAATTGTAAACCCTTAGCCCTAACCCCTAACCCCTAAACCCTAAAACCTAAACCCCGATCCCTAAACAATAAACACTAAACCATATACCTCATAAACCTAAACCCTAAACCATAAATCCTAAATGTTGAAACGTAATACCTAAAAGCTAAACCCTAAACACTAAACCCTAAACCTTTACCCTAAACCATAAACCCTAAACCCTTTGTGCTAAACCATGAACCCTAAACCCCAAACCTTAAACCGTGAGACCTAAACCCTAAACCTTAAACTGTAAACCCTAATACCCTAAACCCTAAACTCCTAAACCCTAAACCATAAACCTTGAGCCCTAAACCCTAAACCCTAAATTCTAAACTCTAAACACTAAACCCTAAATGGTAAAATGTAAACCCTAAACTCTACACCCTAAATCATAAACCCCATAAACCCTAAACACTAAAACCTTACCCCAAAACCAAAACCCTAAACCCTAAATGCTAAACCATAATCCCTAAACCCTAATATCTAAACCCTAAAAACTAAGCCCTTACCCCTAAACCCTAAACACTAAACCCTTAACCCTAAACCCTATACCCTAAATAATCAACCCTAAATGCTAAAACCTAATCCCTAAACCCTAATACCTCAACCCTAAACCCTAAACCCGATACCTAACCCTAAACCCTAAACCCTAAATATCGAACCCCTATCCCTAAACCCTAAACCATAAACTATAAACCATTAGCCCTAAACCATAAACCTTGAGCCCTAAACCATAAACCCTGGGCCCAAACACTAAACCCTAAACCCTAAATGTTAAACTCTCAACCCTAATTTGTAAACCCACTAAAACCTAAACGTAAAGCCTTAACAAGTAATCCCTAAACCCAAAACATTAAACCTTGAGACATAAACCGTAAACCATAAACACTAAATCCCTAACCCCTAAACCATAAAAACCTAAACCCTAAACCATAAACCCTAAACCTCGAGACCTAAACCCTAAAACCTAAACCTCAAGCTCTAAACTCTAAACTCTAAACCCTAAACCCCTATCCCTAAAAAAATAAAAACTAAACCCTAACCCCTATACTATAAATATTAAAGCCTTAACCCTAAACCCTAAACCCTAAAATCCCTAAACCCTAAAAAATCAAATCCCCTAAACCCTAAATCCCTAAACCCTAAACCCTAAACCCTAAAGACCTAAACCCTAAAACCTAAACCTTGATTTCTATACCTAAACCCTAAACCCTAAGCCCCTAGCCCTAAACAATAAAAACTAAACCCAAACCCATATATCAGTAAATATTAAACCTTTATCACTAAAACCTAATCCCCCTAAACCATAAACCATAAATCCTAACTCCTAAACCCTAAACACTAAACATTAAAACGTAAACCCTAAATTTTAGGATTTAGGTTTTATGGTTTAGTGTTTAGAGTTTAGGGTTTATGTTTATATTTTTTTATTTAGGGTTTAGATTTTAGGTTTAGACATTAGGTTTTTATGTTTAGGTTTTTATGTTTAGGGTTTGGGGTTAAGGCTTTAAGGTTAAGGGTTTAGGGTTTAGGGTTTATTGCCTGTGGTTTAGCATTTACGGCTAATGGATCGAGTTTGGGGTTCATGTTTTAGGTTTTAAGTTTAAGAGATTAGGGTATATTGTATAGGGTTTAGGGATTATGGTTTAGGGCTCATGGTTTAGGGTTTAGGGTTTATGGATTAGGATTTATGATTTAATGCTTAGTGTTTAGAGATAAGGGCTAAGGGGTTTATGGTGTAGGGATTAGGGATAATGGTTTAGGATTTAGGGTATAAGGGATTTACGGTTTAGGGTTTAGGGTTTAGGGGTTTAAGATTTATGGTTTATGGTTTAGTGTTTAGGGTTTAGATTTTAGCGATAAGGCTTTAGTGTTTAGGGCTAAGAGTTTAGGGTTTAGGGTTTTAGAGCTTAGGGTTTAATATTCAGTTTATGAATTAGTGTATAGGGATAAGATTTTATGATTTAGGGTTTAGGGTTTAGGACTAGGGGTAATCCACTAAAACCTGAGCCCTAAACACTAAGCCCTAAAATTGAAACCCTAAAACTTAAACCCTAAACCCCAAAGTAAAACCTTAAACCTCAAAAGATAAACCCTAAAACCTAAATCTCTAGACCTAACCCTAAACCCTAAACCCTAAACCCTAAGCCCTTAACCCTAAACCTTAAATACTTTTCCCTAAACCTCAACTATAAACCCTAAACCTTTAGCCCTTAACCCTAACCTCTAACCCTTAAACCTAAAACCCAAAACCCTAAAAATTAAACCATAAACTGTAAACCCTAAGCCCTAAAACTTAAATCCTAAACCCTAAACCCCCAAATCCAAACCCTAAAACCCAAAAGATAAACCCTAAACCCTAAATCTTGAGACTGAACCCTAAACCCTAAACCCTAAACCTTACATACTTATCCCTAAACCCTCAACCCACTAAAACCTAAACCATAAAGCCTTATCCGTACTCCCTAAAACCTAAACCATAAACACTAAATCCCTAACCCCTAAACCCTAAAGCCTAGACCCTAAACCATAAACCCTAATCCTTGAGACCCATACCCTAAAACCTAAACCTTGAGCTCTAAACCGTAAACCCTAAACCTTAAACCCCTAGTCCTAAACAATAAAAACTAAGCCCTAACCACTATAACATGAATATTAAACCTTTATCCCTAAACCCTAAACCCTAAAACCTAATCCCTAAACCCTAAACCCTAAACCCTAAAACCTAACTCTTAAATCCTAAAACCTAAATCATAAACCCTAAATCCTAAGACCTAAACCTAAAACCTAAACCCGAGCTCTAAACTATAAACCCCTAGCCCTAAAAATAAAAAATAAACCCTAACCACTATATCAGTAAATACTAAACCTTTAGCCCTAAAACCTAAACCCCTAAAACCTAAAACCTAAACCCTAAACACTAAACCCTAAACCCCGAACTTTATGGTTTAGGTTTTAGGTTTTAGGGTTTAGTGTTTAGGGTTTACGGTTTGGGTTTTAGGGTTTATGTTTTAGGGCTAAAGGTTTAGTATTTACTGGTATAGTGGTTAGGGTTTATTTTTTATTTTTAGGGCTAGGGGTTTATAGTTTAGAGCTCAGGGTTTAGGTTTTAGGGTTTAGGTCTCAAGGTTTAGGGTTTAGGGGTTTATGATTTAGGTTTTAGGATTAAGAGTTAGGGTTTTAGGGTTTATGGTTTAGGGATTAGGTTTTAGGGTTTAGGGTTTAGGGCTAAAGGTTTAATATTCACGTTATAGGGGTTGGGGCTTAGTTTTTATTGTTTAGGACTAGTCGTTTAAGGTTTAGGGTTTATGGTTTAGAGCTCAAGGTTTAGGTTTTTGGGTTTAGGTCTCTGTGGTTTAGGGTTTAGGGTTTAGGTTTAAGGGTTACTTGTTTATATTTTAGGATTTAGGGTTTAGATTTTAGGGTTTAGGTAGTAGGGTTTAGTTCTAAGGTTTTAGTGTTTAGAGTTTAGGGGTTTAAGCTTTAAGGTTAAGGGTTTAGGGATCAACGTTTAGGGTTTAACATTTAGGGTTTAAGGTTTAGTGCCGTGGATTTAGGGTTCACGAGATGTAAGGGTTTAGAGATCAAATTTTAGGGTTAATGTTTTAGGTTTTAGGTTTAAGAGATCAGGGTATAGTGTATAGGGTTTCATAATTATAGTTTATGGCTCGGGATTTAGGGTTTAGGGTTTATGAATTAGGATTTATGATTTAGTGACTAGTGTTTAGGGTTAAGGGCTAAGGGGTTTAGGGTTTAGGGATTAGGGGAAAGGGTTTATGATTTAGGGTATAAGGGGTTTATAGTTTAGGGTTTAGGGTTAAGGATTTATGGTTTAGGATTTAGTATTTAGGGTTTGGGGTTTAAAATATCGTGATAAGGCTTTAGTATTTAGGGCTAAGGGTTTAGGGTTTTAGGGCTCTGTGGTTTAATATTCAGTGTTTATGAATTAGTGTATAAGGATAAGATTTTATGATTTAGGTTTTAGGGTTTAGGACTAGGGATTTAGGGTTTAGGGCTCAAGGTTTAGGGGCTAGGGTTTAGAGTTTAGGGTTTAGGGTTTAGAGTTTGAGGTTTAGTGTTTAGGGATAAGGGTATAGGTTTTAGTCTTTAGGGCTTAGGGCTTAGTATTTAGTGTTTAAGGTTTAAGGTTTAGAGTTTAATGGTAAGGGTTTTGGGTTTAGGGTTTCTTGTTCAGTGGTTTAGGGTTCTGTGGTTTCTAGTTTAGGGTTTAGGGTGTTTACAATTTTGGGTTCATGCATTAGGGTTTAGGGCTGGGGTTTATGATTTATAATTTAGGGCTCATTGTTTAGGGTTTAGAGTTTATTATTTAGGGTTTATAATTTTAGGTTTAGGCCTTAGGCTTTAGGGATGGGTATATGGTTTATTGTTTATTGTTTAGGGTTAATGTTTTAGGGTTTAGGGGTTTATAGTTTAAGGTTAATGGTTTTCATTTTAAGTTAAGAATTTAGGGTTTAGGGATCATGATTAAGGGTATAGATTGTCGGGATAAGGGTTTAGGGTTTAGGGGTTTATGGTTTATGGTTTAAGGATTAGTTTTTAGGGTTTAAGGTTTATGTATTTGGGATTAGGGTTTAGGGTCTAGGATTTAGGTTTTAGGGTTTAGAGTTTAGGATTTAAGATATAGGATTTAGGGGTTAGGGCTAAGGATTTAAGGCTAGGGGTTTTGGGTTTATTGTTTAGGGCTCATGGTTTAGAGCTTGGGGTTTAGGATTTAAGGTTTATGGAGTTTACATTTGGGGTTCGGGGTTTACGATTTGGGGTTTAGTGTTTAGAGTTTAGGGTTTAGGGTTTAACATTCAAGGTTTAGCATTTAGGGGTTAGGGTTTAGGGTTTAAGTCCTAGGGGTTTAGGGTTTAAGATTGTATGGGTTTAGGGATTATGGATTAGGTTTTAGGATTCATGGATCATGGTTTAGGGTTTAGGGTTTAGGGTTTAGGATTTAAGGTTTAAGGTTTAGAGATCATGGTTTAGGGTTTATGGTTTAGAGTTTAGGGTTAGGGTTTAGTGCTAGGTGTATAGGGTTTAGGGTTTAGGTTCAAAGTGTTTAGATTTTAGTGTTTAAGGCTCGGTGGTTTAGGGTTTAGGGTTTAGGGTTTAGGCTAAGATTTTAGGGTTTAAGGTTTATGGCTTTAGGGTTTAAGGATTTAAGGTTAAGGGTTTTGTTTTTAGTCATTTAGGGTTAAGGGTTTAGGATTTATGGTTTAAACCCTAGACCTTAAACCATTAATCCTAAAATCTAAATCATGAGTCCTAAACCCAAAACCTTAGAAACATATCCCTCAACCCTAAACTCTAAACCTTTAGACCTAAAATTTAAACCCTAAACCCTAAACTCTAAACCTTTATCGTTTAACCCTAACTCGTAACCCCTTTAAACCGAGCCCTAAACCATAAACCAAAAATACTAAAACCTAAAACATGAGCCCTAAAAACATTAAACCATGTTATCCCCGTTTTGAGTTCACGACAAAACGATCGGATAACCCCTACAAAATTTTGAAGTGATTTTGCATTTTTGCCTCTTTTAGAGAAAAATCGGGTTTTCGGGTGTTACTTAACAACTTGACATAAGTTTTAACATGCTTTATGTCTTATGTCCTCGAAACGAGTAAACCCGCCTTGTATTAAGAAAATCCTTTGTAATCGGGTTTTCAAAATTCAACACATCGAAACATACTTGAGTTAAAACATGCTTTGTGTCGCATGACTTCCAAAACCCGAGACCCGCCTTGTATTGAGAAGACCCTTTGTATTCGGGTTTTCGGAACCCCAAAGCATCGGAACATCCATGATCCAAAACATGTTTTATGCGCCATGTTCTCCGATTCCCGAAGTCCGCTAAATCCTTTGTTTTCGGGTTTTCGGGGCTATGTAGCACCTAAGCACTTCATGTTTTGTGCTCTATGTTTTCCGAAACCCGAAACCCGGAATGCACTAAATCTCTTCGTGTCGGGTTTTCGGACCCCTCCAACATGCTGACATGGCATTCATGCCGAATGGTTGGTGAGTTGGCACGTGCCGAGCTGAAGTGTATTTATTACTAATTTTCTTATAAATACGCGGATTTCCACGTCATTCTTACCATTCATATTTTTAATTCGTGGATTTTTCGCATGCTCTTCCGCTTTCAAAACCCGCAAACTCGCATTGCCCGATTGGATCATTTGTTTTTGATCTTACCTGTCTCGAATCGAAGGTATTCTTCTTTCCTTCTTTATTCTTGATTTTTATGGATCGATTGCGCGCATTTTCTTCCCAATTTCTTGCCAGTTGTTGAAGGTTTTCTTCCCTTCTTCTTTCTGTGTTGTTTTGGAAAGGGTTTTGGGTTTTTAGGGTTTATTCTCTTTTGGGATTATCAATTGATCTTATTTCTTCCAAAATTCTAATTATATGCATGATGTATGGAATATGAATAACAAAAAAGAAAGGAAGTTGTATATGTGGAAATACGAGAAAGACTCTGTTTTTGTTTCCCGGATTTTGAAGACTGCTGCAGATTCAAAGGCCCAGAGTATAAAGGAAGCTTGAAGTATCGGGGTTTCACAACATTCCGACCTCAACAAGTAAATGTCGGGAATCTCCGAAGTTCCGTCATCAAAAGTGGGCGCCGAATTTCCTCCCATTTCCGCCATTGACAGTGAGTGCTGGGTTTCCGCCAGTTTCCGTCATTGAAAAGCAAGTGTCGGGCTTTGCCAAAGTTCCAACAGATCAAACTTGTCGGGTTCTCAGGGTTTTCCGACATCCTCTTCAGCGTGTCGGGTTCTTCTCTTCTTCCAAGCGCATTGGTCAATTGGGATTTCAGTTTGAAAGATCACCCGAGTTCCGAGTCTTTCTCCCTCCACATTCTTCATGTCGGACCCTGGTTCATCTCAGGAGAAGGCCGAGAAGTCTAGCAGAATGAAGTACAAATTTAAGAAACCAGAATCCCCATCATATATTGATTGTAATTATGATATCAGGATACTGAACTTGGCAACATAGATATGGACGACTTTTGGAATAGGGTGAAGAGTTATTCTCAAACCCCATGGATGATGGCTTTAGCTAATAAAGTGGCTTGCCCTTGCAAAGAAGCTTTCCCATGTCCGCCCAATGTCCGAGTTTGTTTTGGCTTGTGTGTCCGATTACGACTGGCTTCTCGTTCAAGAAGGAATCAAATTTGGTGAGGTAGTTATCAAACTAGATGGAGCTTATTTTGATGATCTCCTGAAACTACCTAATTTCGAGGAGTATGGGGACCTAGACATCAAGTCGGCTCGAGAAGGCCCTGGGAAGAATGCTTGGCAGGGAAAATTGCATTAAGGATGTCAATAAGAAGTTCTTGGTCAAGGCAAAACCAAGAATATCTAGATTTCCAAGAACTATTCCTAGATGTGATTTCATCACTCCACTTGGATTGCAAACATTGTCCCTGTCAGGAAGAAGAATGGTGAGATCCGGATTTGTGTTGACTTCCGTAACTTAAATCAGTCCTCACTGAAGGATAACTATCCCTTGCCTATCATGGATCAGGTATTACAAACTGTAACTGGATCGGAAATGTTATCCATGCTCGACGGGTTTTCAGGATATAATCAAGTCGAAGTAACCACAGAGGATCAACACAAGACAGCTTTCACGACCCCATGGGGTACCTTTGCTTACAGGAGGATGCCATTCGGCCTGATCAACGCCGGAGCTACTTTTCAGAGGGCTATGGATCTAGCATTCAGAGATCTGATGGGCAAGGTCATAGTCGTGTATTTGGATGACTTGACCGTTTTTTCTAAAAAGCGGAGTGATCATTATGGTCATTTAGAACAGGTACTTTTAAGATGCTAGACGTCACGGGATTTCATTGAATCCTAAGAAGTCTATGTTCGGGGTAACAGAAGGAAAGCTGCTGGGTCATATTGTGACTAGAGAAGGAACTAAAATTGACCCAGAAAGGGTAAAGGCTATTCAGAGCCTTACCTTGCCCACAAGTAAAACAGGAGTTCATTCTTTCTTCGGAAAGGTTAATTTCTTGAGAAGATTTGTACCCGATTTCTCTGACAAAACCAAGGATATCCTTGGAATGATGAAAGGAAAAGTCCCATTCAGATGGAGTGCAGAAGGGAAACTTTCATTTGAAGAAATCAAAAGGGCAGTTGCTTGCGCTCCTACCTTAGTATGTCCAGACTTCAAGAAAGATTTCATCATGTATAGCTATGCTTCTGCCCACACAGTGTCAGCGATCCTGATGCAGGAAAATGGAGAAGGCATTGAAGCTCCTATCGCATTCATGAGCTGTCCGTTGAAAGAGCATGAATTGAAGATGTCGCAGATTGAAAAACATGCTTATGCGGTGGTGCGAGCGGTGAAGCATTTCAGGTACTATGTGCTGAATTCTCATACTCGTGTTCTCGTTCCTGATACTGCTGTTAAATCCATTCTAACTCAACAAGAGCTGGGAAGCCAACGAGGTACTTGGATTGCTAAGGTTCAGGAGTATGACTTGGACATCAAACCTACCAAGTTGGTACGAGGAAGAGGCCTGTGTCAATTGATTGCAGAGAATCATGCTGAAGCAGAGTGTGAGAAGAATCAAGATACTTCTTCCGAGCTGCCTATGGTGCTTTTTGTGAGTACGACCGATGAATGGTACACGGACATTGCTTTCTTCTTAACTTATGGTGAATGCCCTCCACATTTAAATCAAAAAGAGAAGAGGACCGTCAAGTTAAGATCTGCAAAATACCTTTTGTGGAATAATGCAATATACAAGAAAGGTATTGATGGTGTCTTCTTGCGTTGTGTCGATAAATCACAACAGGAAAAGTTATTAGAATCCTTTCATAGCCTAGCATGCGGAGGACATTTTTCGTCCTCTGTAACAGCATATAAGATCTTACGGGCTAGGTATTATTGGCCTACTCTTTTCCGGGATTCAGCAGAATGGGTGTCTAAATGTGAAGCTTGTCAACATTTCGTTGGTCGTCCCAAGCTAGCAGCTCTTCCTTTGAAGCCTGTGGTGATTGAAGAACCTTTTCGCCAATGGGGGATTGATTTTATCGGAACATTGAATCCTGCTTCCAGTGCTGGACACAACTATGTGCTGACTGCTACAGATTATTTTACCAAGTGGGTAGAAAGGCTGTACCAATCAAGCAAGCGACTTCAGAAGCCGTTTGCAAGTTCCTGAAAGAAAACATAATCGTCAGATTTGGTGTGCCTCATAAGATCGTAGCGGATAATGCCTCTAACTTCTCGTCACATGAATTAACAGAATTCTGCTATGGATTCGGCATTACTCTGGCTCATTCATCTGACTATTATCCCCAGGGCAATGGGCAAGCTGAGTCCAGCAATAAGAATCTGGTTACTATAATCAGGAAACTAGTAGATGAAAATCAGAGGACATGGCACAAAGCATTGTATGATGCGTTGTGGGCTGATCGGATCACTCCAAAGCGAGCCATAGGGATGTCCCCTTTTCAGTTGCTATACGGGATTGATGCTGAAATTCCTATCTCAGTAGAATTGCCGGCCTTGCAGTTGGCGAAAGCGGTTGAAGATGTAGCTTTTCAGAATTCTATCGAAAAGAGGGTTATGTACCTAACCAGGCTAGAAGAAGAGTGAATTAAGGTGGTTGATCGTATAGCAGATCATCAGAGCAGGGTGAAGAAGATTTTCGATAAAAAGTCAAAGCAGCGCAACTTCCAGATTGGAGACCTGGTGTTGCTTTGGGATAAAAGGAGAGAACAGAAAGGAATGCATGGAAAATTTGATTCTTTATGGAAAGGACCTTTCAAGATCCACGAGTTGAATGGTGAAAATAGTTTCCTTCTATCATATCTGGATGGAGGGTTACTCCCTTTGCCTTTCAGTGGACAACATCTAAAGCTGTTCTACCATTAATGCAAGATGCTCTCTTGCATTGTACATATTTTGCTTTTTGTTGTGTGTTTGCTTTTGGTTTTCTTTCTTTCTTTCTTCGTTTTGTTTTGTTTTGGTTTTCTCCTTGACCCCGTAGCCTAATAAATAAGACCAGAGATTCTGAGTTCTCTTCCTTTGGTATTGCAAAGAAAGTCCCCAACTGGAGCCAGCTGTTATCCCCGTTTTGAGTTCACGACAAAACGATCGGATAACCCCTACAAAATTTTCGAAGTGATTTTGCATTTTGGCCTCTTTTAGAGAAAAATCGGGTTTTCGGGTGTTACTAACAGCTTGACATAAGTTTTAACATGCTTTATGTCTTATGTCCTCCGAAACCCGAAACCCGCCTTGTATTAAGAAAATCCTTTGTAATCGGGTTTTCGGAAATTCAACGCATCGGAACATACTTGAGTTAAAACATGCTTTGTGTCGCGTGACTTCCGAAACCCGAGACCCGCCTTGTATTGAGAAGACCCTTTGTATTCGGGTTTTCGGAACCCCAAAGCATCGGAACATCCATGATCCAAAACATGTTTTATGCGCCATGTTCTCCGATTCCCGAAGTCCGCTAAATCCTTTGTTTTCGGGTTTTCGGGGCTATGTAGCACCTAAGCACTTCATGTTTTGTGCTCTATGTTTTCCGAAACCCGAAACCCGGAATGCACTAAATCTCTTCGTGTCGGGTTTTCGGACCCTCCAACATGCTGACATGGCATTCATGCCGAATGGTTGGTGAGTTGGCACGTGCCGAGCTGAAGTGTATTTATTACTAATTTTCTTATAAATACGTGGATTTCCACATCATTCTTACCATTCATATTTTTAATTCGTGGATTTTTCGCATGCTCTTCCGCTTTCAAAACCCGCAAACTCGCATTGCCCGATTGGATCGTTTGTTTTTGATCTTACCTGTCTCGAATCGAAGGTATTCTTCTTTCCTTCTTTATTCTTGATTTTTATGGATCGATTGCGCGCATTTTCTTCCCAATTTCTTGCCAGTTGTTGAAGGTTTTCTTCCCTTCTTCTTTCTGTGTTGTTTTGGAAAGGGTTTTGGGTTTTTAGGGTTTATTCTCTTTTTGGGATTATCAATTGGTGCTGTTCCTTCCAAATCTAATTATATGCATGATGTATGGAATATGAATAACAAAAAAGAAAGGAAGTTGTATATGTGAAAATTCGAGAAAGACTCTGTTTTTGTTTCCCGGATTTTGAAGACTGTTTTGCAGATTCAAAGGCCCAGAGTATAAAGGAAGCTTGAAGTATCGGGGTTTCACAACATTCCGACCTCAACAGTAAATGTCGGGAATCTCCGAAGTTCCGTCATCAAAAGTGGGCGCCGGATTTCCTCCCATTTCCGCCATTGACAGTGAGTGCTGGGTTTCCGCCAGTTTCCGTCATTGAAAAGCAAGTGTCGGGCTTTGCCAAAGTTCCGACAGATCAAACTTGTCGGGTTCTCAGGGTTTTCCGACATCCTCTTCAGCGTGTCGGGTTCTTCTCTTCTTCCAGCGCATTCAGTCAATTGGGATTTCCAGTTTGAACAGCATCACCTGAGTTCCGAGTCTTTCTCCCTCCACATTCTTCATGTCGGACCCTGGTCCATCTCAGGAGAAGGCCGAGAAGTCTAGCAGGATGAAGTACAAATTTAAGAAACCAGAATCCCCATCATATATTGATTGTAATTATGATATCAGGGATACTGAACTTGGCAACATAGATATGGACGACTTTTGGAATAGGGTGAAGAGTTCTTCTCAAACCCCATGGATGATGGCTTTAGCTAATAGTGGCTTGCCCCTTGCAGCAGGCTTTCCCATGTCTGCCCAATGTCCAGAGTTTGTTTTGGCTTGTGCGTCCAGTTACGACTCGGCTTCTCGTTCAGTAAGGAATCAGGCTGGTGAGGTAGTTATCAAACTAGATGGAGCTTATTTTGATGATCTCCTGAAACTACCTAATTTCGAGGAGTATGGGGACCTAGACATCAAGTCGGCTCAGAAGGCCTGGGACAGTAACCAGGAAAATTGCATTAAGGATGTCAATAAGAAGTTCTTGGTCAAGGCAAAACCAGTAATATCTAGATTTCCAAGAACTATTCCTAGATGTGATTTCATACAAGAAATCAATGACATTATCACCCTGCTGAGCCGGGTTTTTGGCTTGCCGGAATCAAATTTATTTCATGGATGGATGTATCAGTTTATGGTCACCATCAAGAAGAACCAGCAAGGGATTGACTGGGGAACCCTTATCAGTAATGAGATTGACTCTCAGATGACGACGGTCTTATCGACCGGAAAGTTTTATATGTTCTCATATGTGGCCTATGCAGCAGCTGGAATGAGGAGCTATCCCGGACTGGATACTAAAGGAAGCAGAACGACAAACCCAGTCTATAAGTATTATCCTCAAATAACAAAGAAGGGGTCCAAGGATCATTTTAGGAGGGTAAATGATGCCTTTTTCTACGAGAACATCTGCCAGCTGAACCCAGGGCTAAGAAAGACAAGGGTATCAGACGAAGCTTGGACTGAGGTATCTAAATGGGGATGTATCTTCTTACAGTTCAAGAAGTTTACCTACCTTCGAACGGTCATGTACTCGGGAGAGCCTTTCCGTCTGCCTCGCTATCCAGGGGATAGATTGATACTAATAGAATTGGTCAAGACATTATTGGATTTTCACAAATTCCAACAGAGCAAGCATAAGGCAGCAGTATCCTTCCCAATTTCTATTGGGAGATATACTTGCTCAACAGTGGCAAAGGCCAAAAATGTTGAATGTGAACTCCAGGAGAAATTAAAGAAGCATATGAAGTCTCGGGATGGTTTTGACATCCGAGGAGTACTTAGAACCTATGGAGCCCTACATCTGCACAGGCCCGACATTGAGGATATCTGGGTGGATCTGCGTAACGAAGTTGCAGTTCGCAGAAAAGATAATAGTAGGTTAACTATTAATGAGATTCAGACGCTAGAGCTTTCTGATTTGCCAGATGGCACAACTGACAATGAAAGTGTGTTGGATATGTCCTATGATGGGCTTAATGAAGATCGATACGTTTTCCCGCCTATTGATTGGTCGGCCAGCGAAAAAGCCTCTATCACAGATAGGTCGGCTCTCATTCTTGCTCGCACCAAAAAATGGCTCTCTTCTTGGGGCATGAATTTTAAAGATGACAAGTTTCCAAAGTTGGCTGAAACGGAGGTGGGGCCCTCCCAAAAGAAAAAGGACAAAGAATCTTCTGGGGGGTCTATAAAAATCAGGAATCCCAAGAAGAGGAAAGAAAGACAAATCTCTTCAATTGTCTCTTCAGCTCAAACGGTGGTTGTGCCAGAATCACCAACACCACCAGAAATAGGGGAGATTAATTTAGAAGAAGGAGGAAGCCAGCTCTTGACTTCACCATTTGCTGATTGCTCAACTGGAGAGACCTTATCTCTTGCATTCAAGGCTTTGGAAACTGAATCTGTGCCTCCCCCTCAACAACCACTTCAGCCTCCTCATTCCCCATCCACTTCTTCAAGCATGGCCAATATTTTCTCTGGGCTCTCACCCCTCTCTGCTGGAACCCAAGTGATCACCAACACTCCCCCACAACCTGTGCCTCTATTCATTGCACCTACTACCACGTTGGCTGCTGTTCCCCCTCCAATAGTAGAATCTTCTCCCCTTGAGAGTAGAATACCAGTTACTACAACATTGGCAGTTTCCTCTGATACACCACAATGGCTACTCGAGCAAACTCCGAGGAAGAGGAAAGTGATTGTACCCTACCACCTTTGATTTCAGCTCACTCAAGGCTTCTCTCATGCGAGATCAGCCAAGAAACCCAAAACAGTTTCAAGGGTTTTGGTGGATGCTTCAGGAGATAAGTTCGCAGAGATTGCCACTCCCTCAGCTGACAAAACTAGAGATGATGTAACAACTGCTGATTACCAGGTAACCAGGGTGGCTCTAGGGAAAGTGACAGCAAAAGGGGCGCAGCAAGATGCAAAGGATTCCATAGACGTCCTGTGCCAAAAGTTGAAAGAAACAAAGGACAGCAGAAATGAGCTTAAGGAAAAAGTGGAGCAGTTGACAGAGGTTTTGATTAAACTCTCAACACCCCTGGAATCCATACCATCTTCTTCTGTATCTGCCGGATTCGATTTCTCATCGGTGCCTACGATTGAGAAGATTGCTAAAAAAGGAAGGGTGGTTGATGAATGGATCCAAAAGTTGCTCCAACAAGGGAAGGAAGTAATTCAAGACGTGGTGAAAGTTCATCAGTCTTTGGGGGAGATTCAGAAGGAAGGAGAGAAGATGGATGAGGAATTCACTGAAGAAATTGGACAGCTTGATTTGACTTGTGAAGCTCTCCAAGTGCTAAAGCAAATCCCAGCACATCTCTTGGTAGAAGAAGGCATTCTTCCACATACAGATAAACACTTTCAGCTGATCAAGGCCATCAAGTTCAGAGTAAAGATTCTCAACGAAGCCTGCAGCAAGTTGAGAGAATCAAGGGATAAATTGATCGATGGGAAAAGTGATCTGGAAGAAGAATTGCTAAAGATTTGTCCAAAGGTGTCAGTTGGGAACTCAGGTATCCTATCAGCAGATGATCTCTTCAAACAAGTTCAGGAATCTATTCAGCATGAACCTGTACACGGATTTGACCTTGAAGTCATTAGTCAGTTTGTAAGGATTGAGCACACTTTAGAGGCCTTAAGAAAGCTCAGCAAAGGATTGAAGAAACTTCCCGGCACTGCCAGTGATGTTCATGAAACTGCGAAATGTGGAATGATCATTCCACTGCACCTGATGAGAATGAAATGCAAGGCATTATTCGGAAGTTCCAGGAGTTTCGGAACAAACAGTCTCAGCTGGAGGAGGAGAAAGAAGAAGAAGCAAAAGATGATGATTCGGATTAAGTCCCAACGTCCCATGTCATTTCTATTTTTAGATTGACATGTCTTTTCTTATTTCCGTTTTGTCATATTTTTAATTCATACTTTGACTTGATCTCCTGCGTGAGAGTCATGCAAAACTGAAACTCCAGTTAACATGCTACTCTTTAGGATCTGTCCTGTTTTATCTCTAGTTCCTTTTGTTATAAATAAGGGATGCCTGTGCATTCAAAAGGGTCGAGAATTTTTGAAGCATTAAGAGGCTATTGGAAAGGAGAAAAACTTTGTGTTTTCTTTCAATCATTTTGAAGAATAGAAGTTGATATTGTTTTGCAGACTTTGTGTTGTGAAATATATCTTATTTAAGACAGTGTTCTTATGTTCATGATCTTAAAGCTATTCTTTGCATAGAATCTCAGTGTTTATAATTATCTCGGACACTATATCTGTGATCTAAAACTCGTATGATTATTTCGTGCTCTGTGTTTACTTGAAAGAAAATACGTTTCTCCCATTTCTTTTCTACCATGCTTCTTTCACTGTGAGTTTCTAACCTATTTCACTTACGAAAGCAATATCCTTGAATCGTGTGAATGTGGATTTCAGGATTTCATCCCAACCCCCAATGGTTAGATTAGTGTGAATATTGTATATATTATTTACTGTGTTTTAGATTAGCAATAAACAGGTAGCCTCACATGTCTTTGAGGAGGGATTTAATCCCTTGATCTGTGGTTGAACCTCATATTTTGGTTTGACAAAATATCCAACCAACAAACCCTAAACCATAAACCATAAAACCTAAACCCTTAACCCTACAAAAATAAACCCTAAACCCTTAACCATAAAAAAATAAATCCTAAACCCTTAACCCTAAAGCTCTAAACCGTAAACCATAAAATCTTAGCCATAAATCCTAACGATGATACCTAAACCTTAAAGCCTAAACCCCGAGCTTGAAACTTTATTCCCTAAACCCTTAACCATATTCCTAAACCCTAAACCCTAAACCCAAAACGTTAAACTAAACCCTAAACCCTAAACCTAAACCATAAAATGTTAGCCCAAAACCCTTATCCCTTAACCATAAACCCTAAACCCTTTACCACGATCCCTAAACCCTAAAACCTAAACCCTATTCCCAAAACCCAAAACCATAAACCCTAAAAATTTACCCTAAATCCTAAAATCTAAGCAATTAATCCTTAACCCTAAACCCTAAATTACTAGCCCTAAACCTTATACCCTATACCCTAAAAAGTAAAACGTAAACCATAAACTATAAACCCTAAAACCCTGAGCCTAAACCCTAAACCCTAATATTGAAACCCGAACCCTAAACCCAAAAACAAAAACCCAATAACCCTAAATCCCAAGAAATAAACCCTAAACCCTAACTCCTAAACCCTTAACCCTTAACCCCTAAACCCTAAATACTTAACCTAAAACCCAAAACCCTAAACTATAAACCCTAAACCTTTAGCCGTTAACCTTAACCTCTAATTCCTTAAAACCGAGCCATAAACAATAAACTCCAAATTCTAAAACCTAAATTATGAGCCCTAAACACTAAATCTTAAACCCTAAGCCCTAAAACCTCACCTATAAACACCTGAAGCCTAAACCTTAAACCCATAGCCCTAAACCCTAAACCCTAAAACCTAAATACGATCCCTAAAAAATAAACTCTAAACCTTACACCTCATAAAACCTAAAACGTAAACCCTAAAACATAAACACTAAACCCTAAACCCTAATTCCTAAATATTAAACCCTAAACACTAAAGCATAACACCTAAACCCTAAACCCTAAACTGTAAATTATGAGACCTAAACCCTAAACACTAAACCGTAAACCGTAATACTCTTAACCCTAAAAAATTAGCCCTAAACCCCCTAAACCCTAATCCCTAAACCCTAAATCCTGAAATCAAACACTAAACACTAAATGGTAAACTCTAAATCCTAAACCGTACACCCTAAATAATAAACCCCATAAACCCTAAACACTAAACACTTACCCCTAAACCGTAAACCGTAAACCCTCAACCCTAAATGCTACAAAGCATAATATCTAAACCCTAATACCTAAACACTAAATGATAAACCCTAAACCTTAAACCCTAAACCATTAACCCTAAACCCTAAACAGGAACCCCTATCCCTAAACCCATATCCATAAACCTTCAACCATAAACCCTAAACCTTTAGCCCTAAACCATAAAATTTAAACCCTAAACCCTAAATACTTAACTTTAAACCTGGGGCCAAACACCAAACCCTAAACCCGAGTGCTAAACCCTCAACGCTAAACTCAGAAACCCACTAAAACCTAAAACATAAAGCCTTATCATAATCCCTAAACCCTAAACCATAATCCTCAACACTAAACCCTAAACCATAAACCCTAAAGCCCTAATCCCTAAACCTTAACCCCTAATCCCTAAACCCTAAAACCTAATCCCTAAACCCTAAACCTTGAGACCTAAACCCTAAAACCTAAACCCCGAGTTTAAACCCTAAACCCTAAACCCTAGCCCTAAAAATAAAAACTAAAACATAACCCCTAAACTTTAAACCTTAAACCTTTAGCCCTAAACCCTAAACCCTAAAACATAATTCTTAAACCCTAAACCCTAAGTCCTAAACCTAAACCCTAAACCATAGAGTTTAGGGTTTAGGTTTAAGAGATCATGGTATAGTGTATAGGGTTTAGGGTTTATGGTTTAGGGATTATGTTTTAGGGTTTACGATTTAGGGTTTATGGATTAGGGTTTAGGGTTTAGTCTTTTAGTGTTTAGGGTTGATGGCTAAGGAGTTTAGGGTTTAGGGTTTACTGATTAGGGCTAAGGGTTTAGGGATTAGGGACTAGGGATTAATGTTTAGGTTTTAGGGCTCAGGTTTAATATTCAAGGTTTATAGATTAGTGTATAGGGATAAGAGTTTATGTTTAGGGTTAAGGGTTTAGGGTTTAGGGATAAAGGTTTAGGGCTAGGGTTAAAGGTTAAGGGTTAAGGGTTAAGGGTTTAGTGTTTAAGTTTTAGGGTTTGAGGTTTAGGGTTTAGGGATAAGGGGTTAGGGTTTTAGTATTTAGGGTTTAGAGTTTAGGTTTAGGGCCTGAGGTTTAGTATTTAGTGTTTAGGGTTTAAGGTTTAGAGTTTAGGGCTAAGTGTTTTGGGTTTACGGTTTACAATTTATGGTTTATAGTTTAGGCCTTAGGGTTTAGCGTGTTTATAGTTTTGGGTTTAGGCATTAGGGTTTATGATTTAGGGGTTAGAGCTATGGGTTTAGGGTTTATCATTTAGGCTCTTTGTTTAGGGTTTAGGGTTTATGATTTAGGTTTATGTTTTAGGGTTTAGGGTTTATGATTTAAGGTTTAGGTTTAGGGTTTAGAGATTAAGGTATAGGATTTATGATTTACATTTTATGGTTTAGGCTTTAGGGTTTAGGATTTGGGTTTAGGTTTTATGCTTTATGCTTTAGGGTTTAGGGTTTAGCGTTTAGGGCTAAGGGTTTAGGGTTTGGTATTTAGGGGGTTTATAGTTTAGGGTTTAGGATTTACATTTTAGATTTAAGGGTTTAGTGTTTAGGGCTCACGGTTTAAGGGTTTAGGGTTTAGGTTTTTATGGCTAAGGGTTTAGAGTTTATGATTTTAGGGGTTTATGGTTTATGGTTTAAGGTTTAGGTTTTAGGGTTAAGTGTTTAGGTATTTTGGATTAGGGTTTAGGGTATAGGGTTTACGGTTTAGGGTTTAGGGATTAACATTTAGCGTTTAGGGTTTAGGGTTTAGGCTAGTGATTTAGGGTTTAGGTAATAGGTCTTAGGGTTTATGGTTTATATTTTAGGGTTTAGGTTTTAGGTTTTAGGGTTTAACATTTAAGGTTTTTGGTTTAGGTTTTTTTGGGTAAGGATTAAGGGTTTAGGGGTTTAGGGTTTATGGTTTAGGCTTAGGTGGTTTAGAGCTAAGGGTTTAGGATTAAAGGTTTATGGAGTTGAGGGATTTAGGGCTTAGAGTTTAATGTTTAGGGTTTACGATTTGGTTCTGGGGTTTAGTTTTTATAGTTTAGAGTTTAGGGTTTAGTGTTTAGGGTTTAGGGTTTAAGGGCTAAGGGTTTAGGGTTTAAGGTTTTAGGGGTTATGGTTTATGGTTTAGGATTTATGGATTATGGATTATGGTTTAGGGTTTAAGGTTTAGAGTTTAGGGTTTAAGGTTTAGAGATCATGGTTTAAGGTTAAGGGTTTAGGGTTTAGGCTTAAGGCTAAAGGTTTAGGGTTTAGGATTTAGGGCTAGGTTTTAAGGTTTAGGGATCATAGTATAGGGTTTATGGTTTACGGTTTAGATTTAGGGTTTAGGGCTTAAGGTTTAGGGATTAGAATTTAGTTTTAGGGATATGGGTTTAGGGTTTAGGTTTTAGGAGTTTATGGTTTATAGATTATGGTTAGGGTTTATGGTTTATGGTTTAGGGTTTAAGTTTTAAGGTTTAAGGTTTAGGGTTTAGGGTTTAGGGTTTAGGGTTTAGGGTTTAGGGTATAGGGTATAGGGTTTAGTTTAGGGTTTAGGGTTTAGGGTTTAGGGTTTAAGGTTTAGGGTTTAGGGTTTAAGTTTTGGGGTTTTTTGGTTTAGGTTCTTGATTTAGGGTTTATGGTTTATGGTTTAGGGTTTAATATTTAGTGTTTAAGGTTAGTAGTTTATGGTTTATGGTTTAAGGTTTAGGGTTTAGGGTTCGACATAGGAAAGGGTTTAATAGGTTTAAGAGTTTAGGTTTAGGGATTAGAATGTTTATGATTAGGGTTTAAGGTTTAGGTTTGAGGTTTAAGGTTTAATGAAATGGATTTAGGGTTTAAAGCTTTAGGGTTTACATTTTGGGTTTAGGGTTTAAGGTTTAGGGTTTAGGGTTTAATGTTTAGTGGTTTTAAGGTCAAGGGTTTAGGGTTTAGGGTTTAGCATTTAGGGTTTAGAATTTAAATTTTATGGTTTATGGTTTATGGTTTAGGGTTTAAGGTTTAGGGTTTAGGGTTTAGGGTTTAGGGCCCCAAGGTTTTAGGTATATATTTTTAGATTTAGGAATAAACATATAGGGTTTAGGATTTATGATTAAGGGTTTAGGGTTTAGGGTTTAGGGCTTAGGGTCTAGGGTTTAGAGTTAAGGGTTTAGGATTTATGGTTTAGGATTTATGCTTAGGGGTTAGGGTTTAGGGTTTAGGGTTAAGGGCCACATGTTTAGGGTTTAGGGTTTAGGGAATAGGGTTTAGGGTTTAGGGTTTAGGGTTTAGGGTTTATGGTTTAGGTTTTAGATTTAGGGTTTAGGGATTAGTGTTTAGGGTTTAGGTTTAGGTTTAGGGTTCAGGGATAAGGGTATAGGGTTTTAAAGTCTAGATTTTAGGGTTTAGGTTTAGGGTTTAGGGTTTAGGGTTTAGGTTTAGGGTTTTGGGTTTAGGGTTTAGTGTTTAAGGTTTTTAGTTTAGGGTTTAGGGTTTAGGTTTAGGGTTTAGGGTTATTAGGGTTTAGGGTTTAGGGTTTAGGGTTTAGGGTTTAGGGTTTAGAGTTTAGGGTTTAGGTTTAGGGCTTAGGATTTATGGTTTAGGGTTTATGGTTTAGAGAATTTAGGATTTGGGGTTTATGGATCAGGGTCTTAGATTTTATGGTTTAAGGCTCAGGATTTAGGGTTGGGGTTTAGGGTTTAGGGAATTTAGGGTTATGTTTAGGGTTTAGGAGCTAAGGATTTAGGGTTTAGGGTTTAGGTTTTATGTTAAGAGATGAAGGTATAGGGTTATAGGGTTTATAGTTTAGGGTTTAGGATTTAAGGGTTTAGTATTTAGGATTTAGGCTTTAGGATTTGGGGTTAAGGGTTTATGGCTTAAGGTTTTTAGAGGTTTAGGTTTTCAAGGTTTAGGGTTTAGGGTTTGTGATTTATGGTTTATGATGTTTAGGATTTAGGGTTAAGGGTTTAGGGTTTAGGGTTAAGGGTTTATGGTTTAGGGTTTAGGGTTTAGGGTTTAGGATTTAGGGTTTAGGGTTTAGGGTTTAGGGGGGTTTAGTAGTTTAGGGTTTAATGTTTAGGTTTTAGGTTTTTTAGGTTTTAGGGTTTAGGGTTTAAGAATCAAGTTTTAGGGTTTAAGGTTTTGAGTTTAGGGTTTAAGGGTTTATGGTTTATTGTTATGGATTTAGTGTTTAGGGTTTATGGGTTTAATAGTTTAATGTTTTAGGGTCTAAGGTTTTAGGGTTAGAGTTTAGGGTTTAGGGTTTAGGGTTTAGGGTTTATGGTTTAGTGTTTAGGGATCAAGATTTAGGGTTTAGGGTTTAGGGTTAAGGGTTTAGGGTTTTATTTTAGGGTTTAGGGTTTAGGGTTTAGGGTTTATGGTTTAGTGTTTATTGTTTAAGGTTTAAGGTTTTAGTTTTTAGGTTTAGGGATCAAGGTTTAGGAGTTTAGTATTTAGTGTTAGGGTTTAGGGTTTATGGTTTTGGGGGTTTAGGGTTTAGGGTTTAAGGTTTATGGTTTAGGTTTTTAGGTTAAGGTTTAAGGTTTAGGGTTTAAGGTTTAGGGTTTAGGATTTAGGGTTTTATGGTTAAGATATAGGGTTTAGGGTTTAGGGTTTAGGGTTTATGGTTTTTAGGGTTTATGGTTTAAGGTTTGGGGTTTAGAGTTTAGGTTTAGGGTTTAGGGTTTAATGCTAGTGGTTTAGGGTTTCACGGTTTTAGGTTTAGGTTTTTTTAGGTTTAGGTTTAGGGTTTTTAGGGTTTAGGTTTAGGGTTTTTTTAGGGTTTAGGATTTTGGGGTTTAGGGTTTATGGTTTAGGGTTTAGGGTTTAGGGTTTAGGTTTAGGTTTAGGGTTTAGGGTTTAAGGTTTAGGATTTGTGGTTTAGGCCTTTAGGTTTAGGGTTTAGGTTAGGGTTTAGGATTTAGGGTTTAAGGTTTAGGTTTTAGGGTTTATGGGTTTAAGGTTTAGTTTTTAGGTTTTTATGTTTAGGAATTTATGGTTTAGGGTTTAGGGGATTAGAGTTTAGGGTTTTTAGGTTTTAGGTTTAGGGTTTAGGGTTTAGGGAGGGTTTAGGTTTTTGGGTTTAGGGTTTAGTTTTTTTAGGGTTTTAGGGTTTAGGTTTTTAGGGTTTAGGGTTAGGGATAGGGGGTTTAGGTTTTTAGGTTTTATGGTTTAAGGTTTAGGTTTTAGGTTTAGGGTTTAGGGTTTAGTGTTTAGGGTTTTTAAGGGTTTAGGATTAATGGGTTTACAATTTTAGGGTTTAGGGTTTAGGATTTAGGGTTTAGGGTTTTAGGTTTAGTGTTTAGGGTTTAGGTTTAGGTTTTAGAGGTTTTAGGTTTAAGATTTAGGGTAGGGATTTAGGTTTTAGGGTTTAGGGTTAAGGGTTTATGGTTTTAGGGTTTAAATGGTTTATGGTTTAGGGTGTTAGGGTTTAAGGTTTAGGGTTTAGGGTTTTAGGGTTTAGGTTTAGGGGTTTAGGTTTAGGGTTTAGGGTTTGTAGGGTTTAGGGTTTAGGTTTTTAGGAGTTTAGGGTTTAGGGTTTAGGTTTAGGGTTTAGGTTTAGGGGTTTTAGGGTTTAGGTTTTAGGGTTTAGGGTTTAGGGTTTAGGGTTTAGGGTTTAGGTTTTTAGGGTTTAGGGTTTAGGGTTTAGGAGTTTAGGGTTTAGGGTTTAGGTTTAGGGTTTTAGGGTTTTAGGTTTTAGGGTTTAGGGTTTAGGGTTTAGGGTTTAAGGTTTAGGGTTTTTAGGGTTTTTTAGGTTTAGGGTTTTGGGTTTAGGGTTTAGGGTTTAGGGTTTAGGGTTTAGGTTTTAGGGTTTAGGGTTTAGGGTTTAGGGTTTAGGTTTCAAGGTTTAGGGGTTTATGGTTTAGGGTTTAGGGTTTAGGGTTTTAGGGTTTATGGTTTAGAATTTAGGGCTTTGGGTTTTATTTTTAGGGTTTAGGGTTTATAGGTTTAGGGTTTAGGGTTTAGGGTTTAAGGTTTTAGGGGTTTGGTGTTTAGGGTTTAGGTTTAGGTTTTAGGGTTTAGGGTTTGGTTTATGGTTTAGGATTTAGGTTTTTTAGGGTTTAGGGTTTAATGTTTAGGGTTTAGGGTTTACAATTTAGGGTTTAGGGTTTAGGTTTTTAGTTTAGGGTTTAGGTTTTAGGGTTTTGGTTTAGGTTTAGCTCTAGGGTTT